>OX439139.1:139869415-142346744 GCA_949318255.1 Pollenia labialis | reverse complement strand
AAAAACTCGATTTTCTTGGAAACTAGAGCGCTAGAGCAAAAAACAATGAAAATCAGGGATCACTCATATTTCTTACCAAAAATCAATTTTTGGACTAATTTTGTATGAAAACTTAAAACTCGATTTTCTTGGAAACTAGAAGCGCTAGAGCAAAAACAATGAAAATCTGGGATCACTCATATTTCTTACCAAAAATCCATTTTTGGACTAATTTTGTATGAAAAACTTAAAAACTCGATTTTCTTGGAAACTAGAAGCGCTAGAGCAAAACAATGAAAAATTGGGATCACTCATATTTCTTACCAAAAGATCCATTTTTGGACTAATTTTGTATGAAAAACTTAAAACTCGATTTTCTTGGAAACTAGAAGCGCTAGAGCAAAAACAATGAAAATCTGGGATCACTCATATTTCTTACCAAAAAATCCAATTTTTGGACTAATTTTGTATGAAAAACTTAAACTCGATTTTCTTGGAAACTAGAAGCGCTAGAGCAAAAACAATGAAATCTGGGATCACTCATATTTCTTACCAAAAATCCATTTTTGGACTAATTTTGTATGAAAAACTTAAAACTCGATTTTCTTGGAAACTATAAGCGCTAGAGCAAAAACAATGAAAATCTGGGATCACTCATATTTCTTACCAAAAATCCATTTTTGGACTAATTTTGTATGAAAAACTTAAAACTCGATTTTCTTGGAAACTAGAAAGCGCTAGAGCAAAAACAATGAAAATCTGGGATCACTCATATTTCTTACCAAAAATCCATTTTGGACTAATTTTGTATGAAAAACTTAAAACTCGATTTTCTTGGAAACTAGAAGCGCTAGAGCAAAAACAATGAAAATCTGGGATCACTCATATTTCTTACCAAAAATCCATTTTTGGACTAATTTTGTATGAAAAACTTAAAACTCGATTTTCTTGGAAACTAGAAGCGCTAGAGCAAAAACAATGAAAATCTGGGATCACTCATATTTCTTACCAAAAATTCCATTTTTGGACTAATTTTGTATGAAAAACTTTAAAACTCGATTTTCTTGGAAACTAAAAGCGCTAGAGCAAAAACAATGAAATCTGGGATCACTCATATTTCTTACCAAAAATCCATTTTTGGACTAATTTTGTATGAAAAACTTAAACTCGATTTTCTTGGAAACTAGAAGCGCTAGAGCAAAAACAATGAAAATCTGGGATCACTCATATTTCTTACCAAAAATCAGTTTTGGACTAATTTTGTATGAAAAACTTAAACTCGATTTTCTTGGAAACTAGAAGCGCTAGAGCAAAAACAATGAAAATCTGGGATCACTCATATTTCTTACCAAAAATCCATTTTGGACTAATTTTGTATGAAAAACTTTAAACTCGATTTTCTTGGAAACTATAAGCGCTAGAGCAAAAACAATGAAAATCTGGGATCACTCATATTTCTTACCAAAAATCCAGTTTTGGACTAATTTTGTATGAAAAACTTAAACTCGATTTTCTTGGAAACTAGAAGCGCTAGAGCAAAAACAATGAAAATCTGGGATCACTCATATTCTTACCAAAAATCCAGTTTTTGGACTAATTTTGTATGAAAAACTTAAACTCGATTTTCTTGGAAACTAGAAGCGCTAGAGCAAAAACAATGAAAATCTGGGATCACTCATATTTCTTACCAAAAATCCATTTTTGGACTAATTTTGTATGAAAAACTTTAAACTCGATTTTCTTGGAAACTATAAGCGCTAGAGCAAAAACAATGAAAATCTGGATCACTCATATTTCTTACCAAAAATCCAGTTTTGGACTAATTTTGTATGAAAAACTTAAACTCGATTTTCTTGGAAACTAGAAGCGCTAGAGCAAAAACAATGAAAATCTGGGATCACTCATATTTCTTACCAAAAATCAATTTTGGACTAATTTTGTATGAAAAACTTTAAACTCGATTTTCTTGGAAACTAGAAGCGCTAGAGCAAAAACAATGAAAATCTGGGATCACTCATATTTCTTACCAAAAATCAATTTTTGGACTAATTTTGTATGAAAAACTTAAACTCGATTTTCTTGGAAACTAGAAGCGCTAGAGCAAAAACAATGAAAATCTGGGATCACTCATATTTCTTACCAAAAATCCATTTTTGGACTAATTTTGTATGAAAAACTTTAAACTCGATTTTCTTGGAAACTAGAAGCGCTAGAGCAAAAACAATGAAAATCTGGGATCACTCATATTTCTTACCAAAAATCCATTTTTGGACTAATTTTGTATGAAAAACTTAAAACTCGATTTTCTTGGAAACTATAAGCGCTAGAGCAAAAAACAATGAAAATCTGGGATCACTCATATTTCTTACCAAAAATCAATTTTTGGACTAATTTTGTATGAAAAACTTTAAACTCGATTTTCTTGGAAACTATAAGCGCTAGAGCAAAAACAATGAAAATCTGGGATCACTCATATTTCTTACCAAAAATCCAGTTTTGGACTAATTTTGTATGAAAAACTTTAAACTCGATTTTCTTGGAAGGTAGAAGCGCTAGAGCAAAAACAATTAAAATCTGGGATCACTCATATTTCTGACCAAAAATCCAGTTTTGGACTAATTTTGTATGAAAAACTTAAAACTCGATTTTCTTGGAAACTAGAAGCGCTAGAGCAAAAACAATGAAAATCTGGGATCACTCATATTTCTTACCAAAAATCCATTTTTGGACTAATTTTGTATGAAAAACTTTAAACTCGATTTTCTTGGAAACTATAAGCGCTAGAGCAAAAACAATGAAAATCTGGGATCACTCATATTTCTTACCAAAAATCCAGTTTTGGACTAATTTTGTATGAAAAACTTAAAACTCGATTTTCTTGGAAACTAGAAGCGCTAGAGCAAAAACAATGAAAATCTGGGATCACTCATATTTCTTACCAAAAATCCATTTTTGGACTAATTTTGTATGAAAAACTTAAACTCGATTTTCTTGGAAACTATAAGCGCTAGAGCAAAAACAATGAAAATCTGGGATCACTCATATTTCTTACCAAAAATCCATTTTTGGACTAATTTTGTATGAAAAACTTAAACTCGATTTTCTTGGAAACTAGAAGCGCTAGAGCAAAAACAATGAAAATCTGGGATCACTCATATTTCTTACCAAAAATCCATTTTTGGACTAATTTTGTATGAAAAACTTAAACTCGATTTTCTTGGAAACTAGAAGCGCTAGAGAAAAACAATGAAAATCTGGGATCACTCATATTTCTTACCAAAAATCAATTTTTGGACTAATTTTGTATGAAAAACTTTAAACTCGATTTTCTTGGAAACTAGAAGCGCTAAAGCAAAAACAATGAAAATCTGGATCACTCATATTTCTTACCAAAAATCAATTTTTGGACTAATTTTGTATGAAAAACTTTAAACTCGATTTTCTTGGAAACTAGAAGCGCTAGAGCAAAA
Source organism: Pollenia labialis (assembly GCA_949318255.1). Classification (NCBI taxonomy): domain Eukaryota; kingdom Metazoa; phylum Arthropoda; class Insecta; order Diptera; family Polleniidae; genus Pollenia; species Pollenia labialis. The sequence goes on along the minus strand of OX439139.1, from coordinate 142,343,295 downwards.
ACAATGAAAATCTGGGATCACTCATATTTCTTACCAAAAATCCATTTTTGGACTAATTTTGTATGAAAAACTTAAACTCGATTTTCTTGGAAACTATAAGCGCTAGAGCAAAAAACAATGAAAATCTGGGATCACTCATATTTCTTACCAAAAATCCATTTTTGGACTAATTTTGTATGAAAAACTTTAAACTCGATTTTCTGGGAAACTAGAAGCGCTAGAGCAAAATCAATGAAAATCTGGATCACTCATATTTCTTACCAAAAATCAATTTTTGGACTAATTTTGTATGAAAAACTTTAAACTCGATTTTCTTGGAAACTAGAAGCGCTAGAGCAAAAACAATGAAAATCTGGGTTCACTCATATTTCTTATCAAAAATCAATTTTTGGACTAATTTTGTATGAAAAACTTTAACTCGATTTTCTGGGAAACTAGAAGCGCTAGAGCAAAAACAATGAAAATCTGGGATCACTCATATTTCTTACCAAAAATCCATTTTTGGACTAATTTTGTATGAAAAACTTAAAACTCGATTTTCTTGGAAACTAGAAGCGCTAGAGCAAAAACAATGAAAATCTGGGATCACTCATATTTCTTACCAAAAATCCATTTTTGGACTAATTTTGTATGAAAAACTTAAAACTCGATTTCTTGGAAACTAGAAGCGCTAGAGCAAAAACAATGAAAATCTGGGATCACTCATATTTCTTACCAAAAATCAATTTTTGGACTAATTTTGTATGAAAAACTTTAAAACTCGATTTCTTGGAAGTAGAAGCGCTAGAGCAAAAACAATTAAAATCTGGGATCACTCATATTTCTTACCAAAAATCCATTTTTGGACTAATTTTGTATGAAAAACTTAAAACTCGATTTCTTGGAAACTAGAAGCGCTAGAGCAAAAACAATGAAAATCTGGGATCACTCATATTTCTTACCAAAAATCCATTTTTTGGACTAATTTTGTATGAAAAACTTAAAACTCGATTTTCTTGGAAACTAGAAGCGCTAGAGCAAAAACAATGAAAATCTGGGATCACTCATATTTCTTACCAAAAATCCATTTTTGGACTAATTTTGTATGAAAAACTTAAAACTCGATTTTCTTGGAAACTAGAAGCGCTAGAGCAAAAACAATGAAAATCTGGGATCACTCATATTTCTTACCAAAAATCCATTTTTGGACTAATTTTGTATGAAAAACTTAAAACTCGATTTTCTTGGAAACTAGAAGCGCTAGAGCAAAAACAATGAAAAATCTGGGATCACTCATATTTCTTACCAAAAATCCATTTTTGGACTAATTTTGTATGAAAAACTTAAACTCGATTTTCTTGGAAACTAAAGCGCTAGAGCAAAAACAATGAAAATCTGGGATCACTCATATTTCTTACCAAAAATCCATTTTTGGACTAATTTTGTATGAAAAACTTAAAACTCGATTTTCTTGGAAACTATAAGCGCTAGAGCAAAAACAATGAAAATCTGGATCACTCATATTTCTTACCAAAAATCCATTTTTGGACTAATTTTGTATGAAAAACTTAAAACTCGATTTTCTTGGAAACTAGAAGCGCTAGAGCAAAAACAATGAAAATCTGGGATCACTCATATTTCTTACCAAAAATCCAGTTTTGGACTAATTTTGTATGAAAAACTTAAAACTCGATTTTCTTGGAAACTAGAAGCGCTAGAGCAAAAACAATGAAAATCTGGGATCACTCATATTTCTTACCAAAAATCCATTTTTGGACTAATTTTGTATGAAAAACTTAAAACTCGATTTTCTTGGAAACTATAAGCGCTAGAGCAAAAACAATGAAAATCTGGGATCACTCATATTTCTTACCAAAAATCCATTTTTGGACTAATTTTGTATGAAAAACTTAAACTCGATTTTCTTGGAAACTATAAGCGCTAGAGCAAAAACAATGAAAATCTGGGATCACTCATATTTCTTACCAAAAATCCATTTTTGGACTAATTTTGTATGAAAAACTTTAAACTCGATTTTCTTGGAAACTATAAGCGCTAGAGCAAAAACAATGAAAATCTGGGATCACTCATATTCTTACCAAAAATCCATTTTTGGACTAATTTTGTATGAAAAACTTAAAACTCGATTTTCTTGGAAACTAGAAGCGCTAGAGCAAAAACAATGAAAATCTGGGATCACTCATATTTCTTACCAAAAATCCATTTTTGGACTAATTTTGTATGAAAAACTTAAAACTCGATTTCTTGGAAACTAGAAGCGCTAGAGCAAAAACAATGAAAATCTGGGATCACTCATATTTCTTACCAAAAATCCATTTTTGGACTAATTTTGTATGAAAAACTTAAAACTCGATTTTCTTGGAAACTAGAAGCGCTAGAGCAAAAACAATGAAAATCTGGGATCACTCATATTTCTTACCAAAAATCAATTTTTGGACTAATTTTGTATGAAAAACTTAAAACTCGATTTTCTTGGAAACTAGAAGCGCTAGAGCAAAAACAATGAAAATCTGGGATCACTCATATTTCTTATCAAAAATCAATTTTTGGACTAATTTTGTATGAAAAACTTAAAACTCGATTTTCTTGGAAACTAGAAGCGCTAGAGCAAAAACAATGAAAATCTGGGATCACTCATATTTCTTACCAAAAATCCATTTTTGGACTAATTTTGTATGAAAAACTTAAACTCGATTTTCTTGGAAACTAGAAGCGCTAGAGCAAAAACATTGAAAATCTGGGATCACTCATATTTCTTACCAAAAATCCATTTTTGGACTAATTTTGTATGAAAAACTTAAAACTCGATTTTCTTGGAAACTAGAAGCGCTAGAGCAAAAACAATGAAAATCTGGGATCACTCATATTTCTTACCAAAAATCCATTTTTGGACTAATTTTGTATGAAAAACTTTAAACTCGATTTTCTTGGAAACTAGAAGCGCTAGAGCAAAAACAATGAAAATCTGGGATCACTCATATTTCTTACCAAAAATCCATTTTTGGACTAATTTTGTATGAAAAACTTAAACTCGATTTTCTTGGAAACTAGAAGCGCTAGAGCAAAAACAATGAAAATCTGGGATCACTCATATTTCTTATCAAAAATCCATTTTTGGACTAATTTTGTATGAAAAACTTAAAACTCGATTTTCTTGGAAACTAGAAGCGCTAGAGCAAAAACAATGAAAATCTGGGATCACTCATATTTCTTACAAAAATCCATTTTTGGACTAATTTTGTATGAAAAACTTAAAACTCGATTTTCTTGGAAACTAGAAGCGCTAGAGCAAAAACAATGAAAATCTGGATCACTCATATTTCTTACCAAAAATCCATTTTTGGACTAATTTTGTATGAAAAACTTAAAACTCGATTTTCTTGGAAACTATAAGCGCTAGAGCAAAAACAATGAAAATCTGGGATCACTCATATTTCTTACAAAAATCAATTTTTGGACTAATTTTGTATGAAAAACTTAAAACTCGATTTTCTTGGAAACTAGAAGCGCTAGAGCAAAAACAATGAAAATCTGGGATCACTCATATTTCTTACCAAAAATCAATTTTTGGACTAATTTTGTATGAAAAAACTTAAAACTCGATTTTCTTGGAAACTATAAGCGCTAGAGCAAAAACAATGAAAATCTGGGATCACTCATATTTCTTACCAAAAATCCATTTTTGGACTAATTTTGTATGAAAAACTTAAAACTCGATTTTCTTGGAAACTAGAAGCGCTAGAGCAAAAACAATGAAAATCTGGGATCACTCATATTTCTTACCAAAAATCCATTTTTGGACTAATTTTGTATGAAAAACTTTAAACTCGATTTCTTGGAAACTAGAAGCGCTAGAGCAAAAACAATGAAAATCTGGGATCACTCATATTTCTTACCAAAAATCCATTTTTGGACTAATTTTGTATGAAAAAACTTAAAACTCGATTTTCTTGGAAACTATAAGCGCTAGAGCAAAAACAATGAAAATCTGGGATCACTCATATTTCTTACCAAAAATCCATTTTTGGACTAATTTTGTATGAAAAACTTAAAACTCGATTTTCTTGGAAACTAGAAGCGCTAGAGCAAAAACAATGAAAATCTGGGATCACTCATATTTCTTACCAAAAATCCATTTTTGGACTAATTTTGTATGAAAAACTTAAAACTCGATTTTCTTGGAAACTAGAAGCGCTAGAGCAAAAACAATGAAAATCTGGGATCACTCATATTTCTTACCAAAAATCCATTTTTGGACTAATTTTGTATGAAAAACTTAAAACTCGATTTTCTTGGAAACTATAAGCGCTAGAGCAAAAACAATGAAAATCTGGGATCACTCATATTTCTTACCAAAAATCCATTTTTGGACTAATTTTGTATGAAAAACTTAAAACTCGATTTTCTTGGAACTAGAAGCGCTAGAGCAAAAACAATGAAAATCTGGGATCACTCATATTTCTTACCAAAAATCAATTTTTGGACTAATTTTGTATGAAAAACTTTAAACTCGATTTTCTTGGAAACTAGAAGCGCTAGAGCAAAAACAATGAAAATCTGGGATCACTCATATTTCTTACCAAAAATCCATTTTTGGACTAATTTTGTATGAAAAACTTAAAACTCGATTTTCTTGGAAACTAGAAGCGCTAGAGCAAAAACAATGAAAATCTGGGATCACTCATATTTCTTACCAAAAATCCATTTTTGGACTAATTTTGTATGAAAAACTTAAAACTCGATTTTCTTGGAAACTAGAAGCGCTAGAGCAAAAACAATGAAAATCTGGGATCACTCATATTTCTTACCAAAAATCCATTTTTGGACTAATTTTGTATGAAAAACTTAAAACTCGATTTTCTTGGAAACTAGAAGCGCTAGAGCAAAAACAATGAAAATCTGGGATCACTCATATTTCTTACCAAAAATCCATTTTTGGACTAATTTTGTATGAAAAACTTAAAACTCGATTTTCTTGGAAACTAGAAGCGCTAGAGCAAACACAATGAAAATCTGGGATCACTCATATTTCTTACCAAAAATCCATTTTTGGACTAATTTTGTATGAAAAACTTAAAACTCGATTTTCTTGGAAACTAGAAGCGCTAGAGCAAAAACAATGAAAAATCTGGGATCACTCATATTTCTTACCAAAAATCCATTTTTGGACTAATTTTGTATGAAAAACTTAAAACTCGATTTTCTTGGAAACTATAAGCGCTAGAGCAAAAACAATGAAAATCTGGGATCACTCATATTTCTTACCAAAAATCAATTTTTGGACTAATTTTGTATGAAAAACTTTAAACTCGATTTTCTTGGAAACTAGAAGCGCTAGAGCAAAAACAATGAAAATCTGGGATCACTCATATTTCTTACCAAAAATCCATTTTTGGACTAATTTTGTATGAAAAACTTAAAACTCGATTTTCTTGGAAACTATAAGCGCTAGAGCAAAAACAATGAAAATCTGGGATCACTCATATTTCTTACCAAAAATCCATTTTTGGACTAATTTTGTATGAAAAACTTAAAACTCGATTTTCTTGGAAACTAGAAGCGCTAGAGCAAAAACAATGAAAATCTGGGATCACTCATATTTCTTACCAAAAATCCATTTTTGGACTAATTTTGTATGAAAAACTTAAAACTCGATTTTCTTGGAAACTAGAAGCGCTAGAGCAAAAACAATGAAAATCTGGGATCACTCATATTTCTTACCAAAAATCCATTTTTGGACTAATTTTGTATGAAAAACTTAAAACTCGATTTTCTTGGAAACTAGAAGCGCTAGAGCAAAAACAATGAAAATCTGGGATCACTCATATTTCTTACCAAAAATCCATTTTTGGACTAATTTTGTATGAAAAACTTAAACTCGATTTTCTTGGAAACTAGAAGCGCTAGAGCAAAAACAATGAAAATCTGGGATCACTCATATTTCTTACCAAAAATCCATTTTTGGACTAATTTTTGTATGAAAAACTTAAAACTCGATTTTCTTGGAAACTAGAAGCGCTAGAGCAAAAACAATGAAAATCTGGGATCACTCATATTTCTTACCAAAAATCCATTTTTGGACTAATTTTGTATGAAAAACTTAAAACTCGATTTTCTTGGAAACTAGAAGCGCTAGAGCAAAAACAATGAAAATCTGGGATCACTCATATTTCTTACCAAAAATCCATTTTTGGACTAATTTTGTATGAAAAACTTAAAACTCGATTTTCTTGGAAACTAGAAGCGCTAGAGCAAAAACAATGAAAATCTGGGATCACTCATATTTCTTACCAAAATCCATTTTTGGACTAATTTTGTATGAAAAACTTAAAACTCGATTTTCTTGGAAACTAGAAGCGCTAGAGCAAAAACAATGAAAATCTGGGATCACTCATATTTCTTACCAAAAATCCATTTTTGGACTAATTTTGTATGAAAAACTTAAAACTCGATTTTCTTGGAAACTATAAGCGCTAGAGCAAAAACAATGAAAATCTGGATCACTCATATTTCTTACCAAAAATCCATTTTTGGACTAATTTTGTATGAAAAACTTAAAACTCGATTTTCTTGGAAACTAGAAGCGCTAGAGCAAAAACAATGAAAATCTGGGATCACTCATATTTCTTACCAAAAATCCATTTTTGGACTAATTTTGTATGAAAAACTTAAAACTCGATTTTCTTGGAAACTATAAGCGCTAGAGCAAAAACAATGAAAATCTGGGATCACTCATATTTCTTACCAAAAATCATTTTTGGACTAATTTTGTATGAAAAACTTTAAACTCGATTTTCTTGGAAACTAGAAGCGCTAGAGCAAAAACAATGAAACATATGGGATCACTCATATTTCTTACCAAAAATCCATTTTTCGACTAATTTTGTATGAAAAACTTAAAACTCGATTTTCTTGGAAACTATAAGCGCTAGAGCAAAAACAATGAAAATCTGGGATCACTCATATTTCTTACCAAAAATCCATTTTGGACTAATTTTGTATGAAAAACTTAAAACTCGATTTTCTTGGAAACTATAAGCGCTAGAGCAAAAACAATGAAAATCTGGGATCACTCATATTTCTTACCAAAAATCCATTTTTGGACTAATTTTGTATGAAAAACTTAAAACTCGATTTTCTTGGAAACTAGAAGCGCTAGAGCAAAAACAATGAAAATCTGGGATCACTCATATTTCTTACCAAAAATCCATTTTTGGACTAATTTTGTATGAAAAACTTAAAACTCGATTTTCTTGGAAACTAGAAGCGCTAGAGCAAAAACAATGAAAATCTGGGATCACTCATATTTCTTACCAAAAATCCATTTTTGGACTAATTTTGTATGAAAAAACTTTAAACTCGATTTTCTTGGAAACTAGAAGCGCTAGAGCAAAAACAATGAAAATCTGGGATCACTCATATTTCTTACCAAAAATCCATTTTTGGACTAATTTTGTATGAAAAACTTTAAACTCGATTTTCTTGGAAACTAGAAGCGCTAGAGCAAAAACAATGAAAATCTGGGATCACTCATATTTCTTACCAAAAATCCATTTTTGGACTAATTTTGTATGAAAAAACTTAAAACTCGATTTTCTTGGAAACTATAAGCGTTAGAGCAAAAACAATGAAAATCTGGGATCACTCATATTTCTTACCAAAAATCCATTTTTGGACTAATTTTGTATGAAAAACTTAAAACTCGATTTTCTTGGAAACTAGAAGCGCTAGAGCAAAAACCATGAAAATCTGGGATCACTCATATTTCTTACCAAAAATCCATTTTTGGACTAATTTTGTATGAAAAACTTAAAACTCGATTTCTTGGAAACTAGAAGCGCTAGAGCAAAAACAATGAAAATCTGGGATCACTCATATTTCTTACCAAAATCAATTTTTGGACTAATTTTGTATGAAAAACTTTAAACTCGATTTTCTTGGAAACTAGAAGCGCTAGAGCAAAAACAATGAAAATCTGGGATCACTCATATTTCTTACCAAAAATCCATTTTTGGACTAATTTGTATGAAAAACTTAAAACTCGATTTTCTTGGAAACTATAAGCGCTAGAGCAAAAACAATGAAAATCTGGGATCACTCATATTTCTTACCAAAAATCCATTTTTGGACTAATTTTGTATGAAAAACTTAAAACTCGATTTTCTGGAAACTAGAAGCGCTAGAGCAAAAACAATGAAAATCTGGGATCACTCATATTTCTTACCAAAAATCCATTTTTGGACTAATTTTGTATGAAAAACTTAAAACTCGATTTTCTTGGAAACTATAAGCGCTAGAGCAAAAACAATGAAAATCTGGGATCACTCATATTTCTTACCAAAAATCCATTTTTGGACTAATTTTGTATGAAAAACTTAAAACTCGATTTTCTTGGAAACTATAAGCGCTAGAGCAAAAACAATGAAAATCTGGGATCACTCATATTTCTTACCAAAAAATCAATTTTTGGACTAATTTTGTATGAAAAACTTTAAACTCGATTTTCTTGGAAACTAGAAGCGCTAGAGCAAAAACAATGAAAATCTGGGATCACTCATATTTCTTACCAAAAATCCATTTTTGGACTAATTTTGTATGAAAAACTTAAACTCGATTTCTTGGAAACTATAAGCGCTAGAGCAAAAACAATGAAATCTGGGATCACTCATATTTCTTACCAAAAATCCATTTTTGGACTAATTTTGTATGAAAAACTTAAAACTCGATTTTCTTGGAAACTAGAAGCGCTAGAGCAAAAACAATGAAAATCTGGGATCACTCATATTTCTTACCAAAAATCCATTTTTGGACTAATTTTGTATGAAAAACTTAAAACTCGATTTTCTTGGAAACTAGAAGCGCTAGAGCAAAAACAATGAAAATCTGGGATCACTCATATTTCTTACCAAAAATCCATTTTTGGACTAATTTTGTGTGAAAAACTTTAAACTCGATTTTCTTGGAAACTATAAGCGCTAGAGCAAAAACAATGAAAATCTGGGATCACTCATATTTCTTACCAAAAATCCATTTTTAGACTAATTTTGTATGAAAAACTTAAAACTCGATTTTCTTGGAAACTAGAAGCGCTAGAGCAAAAACAATGAAAATCTGGGATCACTCATATTTCTTACCAAAAATTCATTTTTGGACTAATTTTGTATGAAAAACTTAAAACTCGATTTTCTTGGAAACTAGAAGCGCTAGAGCAAAAACAATGAAAATCTGGGATCACTCATATTTCTTACCAAAAATCCATTTTTGGACTAATTTTGTATGAAAAACTTAAAACTCGATTTTCTTGGAAACTAGAAGCGCTAGAGCAAAAACAATGAAAATCTGGGATCACTCATATTTCTTACCAAAATCCATTTTTGGACTAATTTTGTATGAAAAACTTAAAACTCGATTTTCTTGGAAACTAGAAGCGCTAGAGCAAAAACAATGAAAATCTGGGATCACTCATATTTCTTACCAAAAATCCATTTTTGGACTAATTTTGTATGAAAAACTTAAAACTCGATTTTCTTGGAAACTAGAAGCGCTAGAGCAAAAACAATGAAAATCTGGGATCACTCATATTTCTTACCAAAAATCCATTTTTGGACTAATTTTGTATGAAAAACTTAAAACTCGATTTTCTTGGAAACTAGAAGCGCTAGAGCAAAAACAATGAAAATCTGGGATCACTCATATTTCTTACCAAAAATCCATTTTTGGACTAATTTTGTATGAAAAACTTAAAACTCGATTTTCTTGGAAACTAGAAGCGCTAGAGCAAAAACAATGAAAATCTGGGATCACTCATATTTCTTACCAAAAATCCATTTTTGGACTAATTTTGTATGAAAAACTTTAAACTCGATTTTCTTGGAAACTAGAAGCGCTAGAGCAAAAACAATGAAAATCTGGGATCACTCATATTTCTGACCAAAAATCAATTTTTGGACTAATTTTGTATAAAAAACTTTAAGCTCAATTTTCTTGGAAACTAGAAGCGCTACAGCAAAAACAATGAAAATCTGGGATCACTCATATTTCTTACCAAAAATCAATTTTTGGACTAATTTTGTATGAAAAACTTTAAACTCGATTTTCTGGAAAACTATAAGCGCTAGAGCAAAAACAATGAAAATCTGGGATCACTCATATTTCTTACCAAAAATCCATTTTTGGACTAATTTTGTATGAAAAACTTAAAACTCGATTTTCTTGGAAACTAGAAGCGCTAGAGCAAAAACAATGAAAATCTGGGATCACTCATATTTCTTACCAAAAATCCATTTTTGGACTAATTTTGTATGAAAAACTTAAAACTCGATTTTCTTGGAAACTAGAAGCGCTAGAGCAAAAACAATGAAAATCTGGGATCACTCATATTTCTTACCAAAAATCCATTTTTGGACTTATTTTGTATGAAAAACTTAAAACTCGATTTTCTTGGAAACTAGAAGCGCTAGAGCAAAAACAATGAAAATCTGGGATCACTCATATTTCTTACCAAAAATCCATTTTTGGACTAATTTTGTATGAAAAACTTAAAACTCGATTTTCTTGGAAACTAGAAGCGCTAGAGCAAAAACAATGAAAATCTGGGATCACTCATATTTCTTACCAAAAATCCATTTTTGGACTAATTTTGTATGAAAAACTTAAAACTCGATTTTCTTGGAAACTAGAAGCGCTAGAGCAAAAACAATGAAAATCTGGGATCACTCATATTTCTTACCAAAAATCCATTTTTGGACTAATTTTGTATGAAAAACTTTAAACTCGATTTTCTTGGAAACTAGAAGCGCTAGAGCAAAAACAATGAAAATCTGGGATCACTCATATTTCTTACCAAAAATCCATTTTTGGACTAATTTTGTATGAAAAACTTAAAACTCGATTTTCTTGGAAACTAGAAGCGCTAGAGCAAAAACAATGAAAATCTGGGATCACTCATATTTCTGACCAAAAATCAATTTTCGGACTAATTTTGTATAAAAAACTTTAAGCTCAATTTTCTTGGAAACTAGAAGCGCTACAGCAAAAACAATGAAAATCTGGGATCACTCATATTTCTTACCAAAAATCAATTTTTGGACTAATTTTGTATGAAAAACTTTAAACTCGATTTTCTGGAAAACTATAAGCGCTAGAGCAAAAACAATGAAAATCTGGGATCACTCATATTTCTTACCAAAAATCCATTTTTGGACTAATTTTGTATGAAAAACTTAAAACTCGATTTTCTTGGAAACTAGAAGCGCTAGAGCAAAAACAATGAAAATCTGGGATCACTCATATTTCTTACCAAAAATCCATTTTTGGACTAATTTTGTATGAAAAACTTTAAACTCGATTTTCTTGGAAACTAGAAGCGCTAGAGCAAAAACAATGAAAATCTGGGATCACTCATATTTCTTACCAAAAATCCATTTTTGGACTAATTTTGTATGAAAAACTTAAAACTCGATTTTCTTGGAAACTAGAAGCGCTAGAGCAAAAACAATGAAAATCTGGGATCACTCATATTTCTTACCAAAAATCAATTTTTGGACTAATTTTGTATGAAAAACTTAAAACTCGATTTTCTTGGAAACTATAAGCGCTAGAGCAAAAACAATGAAAATCTGGGATCACTCATATTTCTTACCAAAAATCAATTTTTGGACTAATTTTGTATGAAAAACTTTAAACTCGATTTTCTTGGAAACTAGAAGCGCTAGAGCAAAAACAATGAAAATCTGGGATCACTCATATTTCTTACCAAAAATCAATTTTTGGACTAATTTTGTATGAAAAACTTAAAACTCGATTTTCTTGGAAACTAGAAGCGCTAGAGCAAAAACAATGAAAATCTGGGATCACTCATATTTCTTACCAAAAATCCATTTTTGGACTAATTTTGTATGAAAAACTTAAAACTCAATTTTCTTGGAAACTAGAAGCGCTAGAGCAAAAACAATGAAAATCTGGGATCACTCATATTTCTTACCAAAAATCAATTTTTGGACTAATTTTGTATAAAAAACTTTAAGCTCAATTTTCTTGGAAACTAGAAGCGCTAGAGCAAAAACAATGAAAATCTGGGATCACTCATATTTCTTACCAAAAATCAATTTTTGGACTAATTTTGTATGAAAAACTTAAAACTCGATTTTCTTGGAAACTATAAGCGCTAGAGCAAAAACAATGAAAATCTGGGATCACTCATATTTCTTACCAAAAATCAATTTTTGGACTAATTTTGTATGAAAAACTTAAAACTCGATTTTCTGGAAAACTATAAGCGCTAGAGCAAAAACAATGAAAATCTGGGATCACTCATATTTCTTACCAAAAATCAATTTTTGGACTAATTTTGTATGAAAAACTTAAAACTCGATTTTCTGGAAAACTATAAGCGCTAGAGCAAAAACAATGAAAATCTGGGATCACTCATACTTGGGCATGAATATACAATGTGATGTCCGATGGACAAAACATATATTCAAGGTGTCGAAAGAAGAATTCAAGTGCCTTGGTTTTTTAAAACGTTGTTGGGGATACTTCACTTCATCTGATATCCTTACTATTTATATCACCTATATCCGACCGAGAATAAAATACAACTCTTATATGTGCCCCGCTTCCAAAGTCTATTTTGGAGCTTCTCGACCGCGGTGAAGTTTCTCATTGGTGACAGAAGGGTGTCCAACTCAATTGACTCCCTTGAGCAGAGTCGCAGTGTTGGTTAAATTTCCCTCTTTTATCGTTACTACAATGGGATGTGTTCTGTTGAAATTATGGATCTGGTTCCAGAAACTCACCAAGTACTTTCCACTGATTTGAAATCGGGCTAAAATTAAAAATAAACTTAAACTGAAATACAAGTCCTTGATTAGCACGTGGAAGTTTATTTCAATCGGGCTAACTGGATTTTTAAAATTTTTTTCCAAAATCTCCATTCGATCAAATTGAACACCCTTTATTTTTACTTTTTGGTAATTAAAAAACATGGATAGGTCCATAGCACAAACGACAAAGGGTCGATATGTGTAAAAATTCTTATTTTAAAGCATTGATTTCCTTTTAGCACTAAAAAAGGAGATTTTTGTAAATATCATTTTGTTTATAGGCATTCACTGTGCCACAAAAGCCCTTTCATTGGAGCACTGAATTATCCGCTTTATTTTCAAAAACACGAAATTTTTTTACTGGACAGTGTATATTTATTAAGCTTAGTAAGTTTGTTCAAATGCGACGTTAAAAACTTAAAAATTTTTATGCATATCGAAAAAAAATTTTAAGACAGAATTTTTGAAAATAAAAATAAATTAAATTGAGATTTCATAAAATAATTTTTAGTGAAGGAAGGAATTTACAACATGAAATAAATTAAAAATTTTTGAAAGTTTTATGTACACGGGATTGTACTCGGGTCGAATTTACTAGTTTCGAGAACAACCACATTCTCATCATCAGAGTTATTTGCCGTTCTACCGTTTGCATCACAGCGGTGTTATGATTGATTGTGATTATTCATTCTCGATTTTATTCACACTTCTTTTCCTTACTTCTATTTTTCGTACTTTTAGTTAAGACTTTGTCTTGAAGACTTAAGTAATTTTTTTTTAAAAATTTCAATTTAAAACCAACAGTTCAATGAAAAATCACAGTGGTTAAAATAGAAAAAAATTTATTTATGTAGCGCACATAAATATTCTTTATATGCGAAATTTTTAGTAATTCCCAAGGTTAAACCACTGATTCCTTTTAATTCTTTCACCACAATTGTCATGCTGTGTTAAGTTTTTTTTCCTTTCTTTTTGATTTTGCCTGTGAAATAATATTTTTTTTTGGAATCCTGTTTTGTTTTCGTTTTATTTATTGCTTAATAAATGACGTCAGAGGCGTACTTAAGATAAATATCAAATATTTAATATTCATGTTAAAACAAAATTTTAAACCCATTTCAATCTTAACATGACAAAAAAGATGTAACAATAAGTAGAATAGAAATACATTTTTAAAATTACTTTTCTGTTTCTATTACATTTTCTATTTATACCTCTCGAATTTTAAAAAGTCCTGTCAATCTTAATTATCTAGTTTGTAAAATGTTGTTTCTTAAGTGTTTAGGAATATTTCAAAAATTTACGAATACAAATGGATTTTTTTTCATGAAACGCACAGACAATTCTTCAACCCATGTTGAATTTAGCGTTTTGACAAATTGAAGAAATTTTTAATGTGTTAAAGAACTTTTAAGATATTAATGGTGAGTAAAAATATGTAAAAATTAAAAAAACTTATTCTTAAAAAATTAATATTAATATAAATTGACTTTTATTCGACCTTTACAAAATTTATTATTATATTTATTTAATTAAGCTTAAGGTCTCATTTTTTAAAAAATTTTAAATTAATTGAACCAATATTTCGGCACTCGGTTGTGTGCCTTCTTCAGGGTTTTTTTCTTGAATTTTTGACAAAAAATTTGTTAAAAATTGTTATTTTTCTTTTGTTTATATTTTTATATTTTGGTATAACATTAATTTTTTGAATAATTCCTTATGTAGAAACAAAAATGCCTTAGAATCAAATTTATATTTGGGGTAATTCCATGACAAATCAACAAAGAGTGGGACACGACCTCCATCGACTTTAATGCAATTTGGTCAGAAAGTGCCTTTTAACCTATTAGGAACATATATGAACAAATAAAATTTTTAAATAGTTTTTTCAAAAGTTATGTCATATTGAAAATGTCATAATTTCGCCGAAATAGTAAAATGTGTTGATCTTATTTCTTCAATATCTCGAAAACTATTTTACATACGAAGATGATTTTAATGCCATTTTAAAGATAATACTTGGGGCTACAAACCATATATTGAAAAAACATAGGATGTTCCTAGATCGGTCAAATGTATGACCAACCTCACATTATTATTAATTGCGAAATTCCGTTTTTTTTAGTAATTTCAATAAACTAAACCCTTTTTTGTGTTACGCGAATATATACAGTTCAACTACCTACATTTTTGAAATAACGGTATGTCTTGAAATCAAGAGCTAACCTTAAAAAAACGGTTAGCACCACTGGATTAGGTAAAATGCCAGTTGCCCGGCTTGTTTGTTTTTTTGCAACTAGCACAGTGTACTTATTGCTCAAAATTACGAAAGAAAAAAAATCATATCTTAAAAAGGAAAAAACCTCCCTTCAAAGTTTCAGGATTTTTAAAGAACAGTTTGTGTTATAATATAAAAAAAATCAGCCAAATAAACAAATAGGTTTTTGACTTAGTCGGTTTTTAAGATTTAATATTTTGCAGATATAACATTTTTCCAAAAATCACTATATGGTTTGCAGCAGATTTAAAATTACATTTAAATCATCTTTGTATGTAAAGTAGTTTTTGGGATATTGAAGAAATAAGCTCAACACATTTGGCGAAATTATGACATTTTGAATATGACATAACTTTTGAAAAAAATTTAAAAAATTTTTTTGTTCATATACATATGTATGTATGTTCCTAATAGGATAAAAGGAACCTTCTCCCCAAAGTTCATTAAAAGCGAAAGGGGTCGTGTCCCACTCTTCGTCGATTTGATATGGAATTACCCATTTGAAAAATATGTTTATTGCACAGAAAAATTTACTGTATGAAAGTTTATTATAAAGAGATCAAAAAATTAAAATAAAATCAAATAATAAAAGGGACGAGCGTCATTATATAGAATTTCACTAAGGAGCACTTCGACTGTATTTAAGTTTATTTAAAAATGTTCTATTTGTTTTCGATTCGACAGATTTTTATTAATTTATAACACCCACAGAACAACCTAAATCAGCGCTCATACAAAATGTATGAATTAAACTAAAAAAAAAAAAAAAACAATGTGTTCTTAAAAAAAATACTCTGCTATCTTTTCTTTGGCAAGTATGGTGATTAGGGTAGTTACTTTTTGCAATTTTTGCGAATATCAAATTCTTCAGCGCATAGCCGTATAGACCATGAAAAAATATTAAGAAATTATGTATTACTTTTTCACGATCGTGAAAAAAGTGTTCGCACCAAACGCGATAAAGTTTTGAATTTAAATTTTTCTCCTTAGTATAAAAAAATTTAAAACATTTTATAAAAAAATTTGCAGTATTTTCTAATAATTTCTTGAATATAACAATATCTTCTAACCATTTCTAGGGAAGAAGGGCGCAAAAAAAAAATCGCGATATAATGACTCTATTTCGCGGTTTTTTTTTTTAATAAACTAAAATTTAATGGCAAATGATAGATGTTGTGATAGATGAGTAGTTTGGCGGATAATATATGAAACTGTGATAATTTTCAGAAAAAAATACCTTAATTTTTATTAAATATGAGTTGAATCAAGGGAGGTGTCGCAATTTTTATTACAAGTGTTTTAATTATTGTTGTTCGTATTATATCGGAATTTTTTTCTTTTATTCGTCGCGTTATTTAAAATGAAATTAAAAAAAAAACTTTTCCATATTTGCAAAGGCTTCAAAAAAATTTTGTGATCTAAAAATATGGATTTATCGGTATCTGAGCTAAACAAAATGCCAAATGAAAAACTTATTATAGGCAGATATAACGCCTTGTATAAAGACAACAAAAATAAAAAGCAGAGGTAAGTTAAAATTTCCGAAGAATTGTTTGCCCTATGGATTAAATTAAATTTAAAAAGAATGCAAATGCATAATAGAACTCGAAAAGTTGAAACTTTGATACTACTTTATCAAAAAAGCTTAAAACGATACAAGGTGAATTCATAAAGGTGACCGCATAATGAGAGAGAGCTAAGCTAGCTATCCCTTTTCTTTTTTTTTGAAAAAAATACTATGTAGTTATTTTGTTTTTGTAAAAAGTTAGAGTGAATGTCAAAATTATTTGTTTATAAAATATACACAATTGCTTTAAAAGGAAAATTTTTTTTCCTGTATTGCAAATTTATTTTGGCTCCACTTATTCCTTACGCCTTTTAAAATCCTTGTGTTTAAATTTTATGCTCACTTTTTTGTTTTATAACATTTAAATAGCTTTTTTTTCAAGAATTTATATTTTTATTGAATTTTAAATTTTAACAAACTTTTTTCATAAAATGTAACCAACGCTTGACATTCAGTATACACACAAGGAAATTAACATTAAACAGATGACTCGAAAATGTCACCTATATGAATTCGCCTTGAAACGACCTAATGATGATCATTTTAATAAAATATTTGACATAACTACCGTATCAGATGAGCTACAATCTGAATCGGAGACCCTTTCTGATTTAAATTCATCAGCAAAGTTTTATAGTGATGTTGATGAAGAAGACATTTATTTTACACCTCCTGGAAGATCAAAACCTGCAAAAATGTCGCTAAATTAGTTAATAATGCAAATTTGAGTACTTACAGCAAAGGTATGTTAACAATTGGCTGAGTGGGGAATAGGAATTGCTTTCGACCCTTTTACGATCTGGTATCTATAAAGCGGTAATAAAAACCGAAGAAAATTTAGAAGAATTTTATATAGCAACACTGCGGAATGAAAAGTGGTGCTTACATTTTGATGGGGGAAAAATATTTAAAAAAGAAATACAAGTAGTTGTTATTAAATATGTACACAACGAAATTAAATTAGTTGTACTTGTACTCGACAATGGACGGGCGTTAACGATTTTCAACGGTCTCAAAGAAACCTTAAATATGTTAAATTTGTGGGGATCTATAAAAATGATAGTATGTGACGCAACAAGTGTTATCGGCTATATGGCCTTTCTTTAGATAATCTGCTGAACATGAGAGTTGAAGTTTATTTACATAAGATAATATATACCCACAAACCTGAGCACCTGTGCGGAAAACTTTGTATTTCTGACATAAGCAGGGGGAAAAAAATAGATCGTTTGGATGCAAAAATTTAATTTCTGAGTGTCATTTCAACATATTCGCAGTATCTCTCTGGAATTCTTTACCCTATAGCTTTCAACTTTTAAGTAACGCACGAAAATTTAAGGAACATATTTTTAAACTGTTTTCATCATAGCACTTTGAAACATAATTACTTGAGATTAAAATTATTAAAATTTTTTATTGTTAAAATATATTGTTTGATGCCTTTTTAAATTATTTTTAATTGTTTAAATTTAACTGTTTTTTGCTTATTTATATAAAAATTGTAATTATTTTTTAAGTTGTTAATTAATAAATGATTCTTGTTTAACATTTTCTTAGTTCCATGCTGCAAAATAAGACTTTTAGTCTTGTGTATGGAGCAATTCAATTAAATAAATAAATAAATACAAATTAACATATGTATGTATTAGTAGTAAATTTGAACGCTTAATACTCCGAAAATATTGATTTTAAAAAAATATATGTATATTGTGAACTTCTGTAAGTAAATATCTTTCAAATGGTGAACATTTTATTCAAGTCGGTTAACATACAGAGGAGGAAAGTGTTCTTAACTTGTTTGCCTCTGCCGATTTTTATATAGATACTAACTTTTCGGATGAAAGTAGAACCTAGTAGGACATATTTTGTAATTGGTTCTTTCAGTAGAATTGTAAGTAGTATTTTTGCTCTGTTTTGATTATTGAACATATTATTTTGTACATTAAAATAAATAACACTAAACAATTAATAACTCTTCCAGTCGTGGTTAAAAATATACCAATTTAATTAAAATACATTAGTAATTTGAACAAAAATATCTCTTCCCTTAAAAAAGCTTTCACCTTTGAATATTTAATATTCACCTTAAAAAGGGGAACAATTCCCCAACGATTTCCCCTACCAAGCCTGCCGCATAAAACAGCTGATGAATAAGAATTCCATTAAAATAAATACAAATTCCAGTGGATGTAAAATGAACAACGTTTCCAAACGGAACAACTTTGACCCCCCAATAACAAACCTCTTAAGCAACTTTTTAAACCGAGAAAATCAAAATACTGAGAGAAAACAAATGAGAGCGAAATTTGAGAAAAAATTCTTAGCTCCTCCCCTTTTAGAAAAAGTAGAAAAATCATTATTTTTTATGTAGTGAAATGTGTGTGGGTTACAAAAATGTTAAAGTAGTAGTAAAAGCCACTCCTACGCAGCCACATTAATGAGAAATTCCTTATCCATAAAAGATTTTTTCTGCTTTCAATTGTAAAAGTATAAAAAGCAAATGGTTGCAACACATACCATCACACAATAGACACATACCATCACACTATGTATTCAGCTATTAAGGAAACAAAGAAAATGGAAATGAAATAGTCGGTTTTGAAACACTTGGATCTAGGTTAAGTTGCTGACAAAATGGCAGCGAGTAAAAGCAATAAGAACAATTTTGAAATTCTTTTCACTAAGAGTGTTTTTGTTTTTGTATTTTTTTTTTTTTTTTTTTTTTTTTTGTTCTTGACAAACAGAATAATTATAAATGTTTTTATTGAAAAAAATTTAACGCACACATACATTCACACATTTACTTTGTTGTACATACAAATCCGTGAACATAAAAGAAGTGCTTATGTGTATGTATAGGAATTAATAGACGCATGCACATAAATATAGTTTAAGTAAGGTCATCGAAATGTCAAAAGTTGCAAGTTTCAGTTTAACACTAGTAACATTTTGTTGTTGTTTTTTTTCAATTTCAGAATTCTGTAGTGTGTTTTTTCCTATTCCTGTTCACAATTTTAATTTTCTAACAGCACTTAAAACAAGTATGAAATTATTGGCGATTAGCATAATCACATGATACCCTATTCCACTGACTGATCCCTATTTGGGACCCATAGACAACTAAGGCCCTAGGAGCACAACATTTGTAAAATGCTTTAGATTGATATAAGGTTATGTGTGCCAAATATAATCTAAAACCTTAAATCGATATCTTCTAAAAGTGATTTTTGGAAGGGGGACTGACTCATGTTCGGAAACTACTGTCACTAATTTTTTCTAGGCGCACAATAAATGTTATGATTTAATAAGTGAATACATTTTTTCTTTAAGTTTTATTTTTTAGTTTTTTCTTCAGAACTAACTTGAGAGTTTTATAAATAAAGGTGAGTTCGCGCAGTTATAACGCCTAGAATATGGCAAAAACGGGGTTTTCTTCAACATTAAGCTGAGGTATCTCGAAAATCTGATATAATGGAGAAATTCAGAGTACAGATTCGGATTCGGCGCAACTTTAACCCTTCAAAAAGTATACTCTGGGTTTTTCGTATGATAATCCCGCAAAGCTCTACGCGTGTAGGCAGGAGGCCAGAGGCTATGGCGGGAATCGAACCCGCAACACCTGCACTGATAGACAAGCTAACTACCAGCTGCCTCCCGGGGCACCAAAAAAATTTTGTTAAAAATTGGTTGGCCTGTGTTATTTTTAAAATTACGACCTGTACTTTGTAAACAAGCTTAGCATGGATCAGACGGATGGACAGATGAATATGCTTATGAGTCGGTAACAGACATAATTCTAAGTCTGTTAAGGTCAAAATGACAAGTCGACTGTTAAACTAAATGGTAGGTGTAGGACTGATATTTTTATGCGTCACAAACATCACCTCATTATACCCTCTCCAGCTTTGGCAGTGTAGGGTTAAAGAATAACAACCAACCACTTGATTGTGGCTCGTTGCCTGCCAACATTTAATTCGGCCGCTTTTAAGAAATTTTAAAATTAAAAAAAGATACCTATAGCACGCCTACTTAAATGTTTTAATGTGTAAGAAAATTATAAAAACAAATGCATAACATTTTATACATAACTTGTAGTTTTAAGTAGCACTTTTTAAAAAGCCACTTAAAGAAGTGTTTCACTTACAACAAAGTCAATAGATTAACTTGAACTCAAAACAATACTTATTTGTATTGCGATAAAATTGTTTTTTTTTTAATTAAAGTTTTTATTTTGTTACTCTTATTGAATTCACTTTTATTTTTAAGTATGTCTCCGCATATAAGAAGGTATTTGTCAATATGTGTTCATATTTTGTATTTTTATTGTATTTCGAGAAACGTTTACATATGTACATATAGTTATGTAGTGTAACACAGATCAACAACATTTGCATATTTTGTTGCATACTTTCAGAAAAACAAAAATTATAGGTGAAAGACAATGCGCTTGACAAACGCCCCCGAGTGTGCACGGATACTTTACACACATGTACCAATTTTGAGTGCATTATCCGGCAAAAAATAACCACTCGCCCCTTGTTTAGGAGCTAGAGTTATCTAACGCCTATAGCTATTTAAAAATCCAGAAGCTTATGTTGAATAGCAACAGCACCTAGGGAGAACCACTATAGGCCGAACTTTCCCACAAGAGCGAAAAATCAGTATTCCAGGTAGGATTCACACTTCCCGCAGATTTGGGTAAAAACCTAATGGCTTTGGTCCCTCAAAGGAAAACATCACCAAAAAGCTAAATTTCATTGAACCATTTTCACCGAGAGAAAGTGATTATCAGGAGTCGTTTATATGGGATTTATGGAGAATTCAGGATCTTCTAACAATTGTAAAAGTTATTTGGGCCAAATTTGATCTTAATATTAACGTTTATTTGAGATTAATGGCTGTGTAAGTGATTCTTCGAAGTAGTGATTGAACGGGAGATATGGACTAATTTTAACAAAATTTGTCAGTATGCAGTGTTGCCAATTTGGCCATTTAGTGGACAAGTTTAACTATTATTTATATTGTTAATTTAAGGAATTTCCATTATTGACTAGCAAAATTTCCTTTTAGTTGTCAGAATTGTTTGTTACAAAAATGTTACAGACGCTTCTATAATAAATAATTATGTATGTTATTTATGCTTTTCTTATTTTTTATATGCAGACAAGACCGCACCTCAAAAAAATCCCCTTTACGAATCATGGGAGAGAATTTAAATCTGATATTCGATTATTTATTTGGGAGAAAGGAAAAATGCTTATTTAGTTAAGTTTTAAAAACTATATTAATATAGTTTAAACGAGAACGTGATTTTAGACCTGATGTTCGATATAATCGCCGGTAGAAACATTTAGCTAATACTAGAAGATACAACCTCGTATGCCTCTCATAATTATTGGAAAAATATGAATTTCTTTTTAATTTCCCATTCAAAGCAACAACAAGAATACTTATCGAAATTTGTCTGAAAATATTTGATTCATCGAAAAATACTATGACCGATACTTGTTGTTTTTCATCGTAGTTAAATTATAAATAGTTTTATTTGGCGTGTTTGCAAAGGCGTGTAGAGTAGTGTAATCATTGTATATCGAAATATACAAATACCAAAAGAACTCACCAAGTATCTACACTGTGAAAAAATTTTGGGTATTAATGAAAATTATGAACAAAATCTTCGAACAGAAGAAACCAATTTTATTTGAATTTTATTTAATTATAAAAATATTTTAATTCTTTATGTATCAAAGATGGGGGTAGTGCACTCATTTTGCAGTTTTGACTCACACTTAGTGATAGTGCAAAAATATTGCAATCATTTTGTTGATCTTGAGCGATGTTAAAAAATGTTGCACTCAAAAAAATAGCTTGATTTAAAAAAAAGCAGTTATCAGTTAACTGCAACTATTTTTTTCTTCATTCATTTTCAACTAAAAATGTTGCACTAAATTTAAAATCAAAGACTTGTTATTTCAAGATTAAAGCCGATAATTAAACCGTTATTGACACAATTTAATTTTGTTTAATGTTCTTACATATCCTCAAAAAAAGAAAACAAAAACCATGCACATAAAAAGTTAAATTTTTTAAGTTTTAGTGAGACAATATTTGTATGCTGCTTTTTTTATTGCAAGTTAAAATTTTGCACTTTTTGTATTGAGTGCAGATTTTTGCAAATCACAAAATTTGTTTAGTGGTAGTTAAAAAAATAGCTATCATAGCTAAAGCTGGTAAAAGAGAGTGCAAACTAATTTTTTGCAGTTTTATTTAGTGATAGTGCACGGCTGATTTAAATCAAAATTTAGTGCACTACCTCCAACTATGATATGTATTATTAAGGAGCTCTCCATCAACATAAAGAATTCCGGGTATTGAATGGAAATCGTTTGTCAAGACTATAATAAAGTATTCTTTGCAAGTGAACATTTGTAGAAATACACAAATTAAAATATATCTTAGATCTGAAATTATAGAAAATCTTAGCAAGCGATTTGAAACAAAAGGCATGTTGAGGGATTGCTAATTCTAAAAAGTATTAATACTTTTGTCTTATTTCTTAAGACCAGAGTCTCTGGCGGGAATCGAACCCGCAACACCCGCACTGATAATCTAGCTCACTTCCAGCCAGCCTAACGGAGTACGCCCGGTAAACTTGAAAATGAAAAGATAATAAAGTGATTGAAGATAAATACACCGAGTTAAAAATGTTTTATGACGTTAAACGTTACGTTATTAAAAACGTAGCTCAGCTACGCGTACTTCAGCTAACCGTAGCTCAGCTACGTTTTTATTTAATTTTTTTTTAATTTTGACCGGTGTATCTGGGAGAGATTTTTTTAAATTGTAAATCGTAAATCGTAATCTTTAACCAAAATTTATGAAATTTAAATTTTTCTAATTTTAAAAAATTATTTTAATTTCGGCATTAAAATTGCTTTAAAGAAAGGTAAACTTTTTCTAATATGCACAAACGTTTTAGAAACATAATTTTTTATAAAAATTTCGATGTTTTTGTTTTTTAAAAACTCATTGGAAAATGCAGCTACATATAAAAAACGAAGCTGCAGACAAAACAAGCCATAAATGGTAAAAATCTGTTAAAAACTTGTGATTTTATTCACAAAAGTCGATTTATTTAAGAATTTTATAAACCGCAATATTTGTTTGGGAGTTCACATAAGAAGTGGAGATAAGGGGCAAGTATGTCGCGAGAAAATGTTAAGGATAAAAAATTAATTGAGGTCGGTCACACAATCAAC
Source organism: Pollenia labialis (assembly GCA_949318255.1). NCBI lineage: Eukaryota > Metazoa > Arthropoda > Insecta > Diptera > Polleniidae > Pollenia > Pollenia labialis. The sequence continues at coordinate 142,319,367 of OX439139.1, read as the reverse complement.
CCACTAGGGGCGACTCCAGGGCATTTATGAGACTTTTCTTTAATATATTTCAAGTCTGCATTGAACATTTTGTATGGGAGCCCCCGTAAGGAATGGAGTAGCGGGTAGATATGTTAGAAATAAATGATTGTGAAGAAAAATAAAGTGGGGTTGGTTGTTACAGATTGCATGAACGCATTTTCTTCATTTGATGAAGCACCCACCCACTTAAAGCTGTTTCAACTTAAAATCTACCTTTATTTTGACTATAGTGGATTACAAGCTTAAGACTGGATTTTACTTTAATGTTGTCTTAAAAAGAACCAAAAAGCCAATGATTTTAAGAAAATTTAGACTGACTTCAAAAACGTCAGTTGAATGAAAACTATATTTTTGACTTTGACCGCAAAGTATCGGGTTTTCCAACAAGAACTTTGTTTTCTAAAACAAAAATAAAATTTAGAAGAAGATGATTAAAATTTTTTTGTTGTATTTCGAAGAGAAAAGTTCGGCAATTATGAATGAAAATTGATATCTGGCAAGTGTCCACCACGACCATGCTGTCAGATGTCGATACTTTCATCCAAGCTTTTAATCTCTTTTTGGCAAAATGGCGGGTCTATTTCGTTAATCACATCACGGATTTTGAGTTTTACGGCTGCAATCGATTCGACTGGCTCCGTATGGACTCTGTCCATAATATAGCCCCACAAAAATAATAAAGTGGTGTTAAATCACACGATTTGGCTGTACACTTAACATCTGATGTTCGTGAAATTAGGTGTGTAATCAATCGTTCGTTTCATTGGATGTGTGTAATGTTACTTTAACAGAACCACAATTTTCATAGTGGATTTTAATTATTTTAATGATATTTTCGAGCGAAATTAAATTCATTGTAACAATTGCCAACGCATCTACTACGAATACGTCAATACGCTTAATGGCAAAACTATCATGTTGTTGGTGGTGGTGTACAATTAAGGGAGTCAAAAAATAAGTTAACACATATTGAAAAAAACCAACTGTACTCATAACTTAAAATGTAGTTTTTTTCAGTTTTGTTTTTAACACACCTCTTTACGTATGTAAGTCAAAATTTGTTTTATAATTTTTCACCTTATTGATTAAAGCATGCAGGGGTTCAATGAAAAAATTCAAGGGGTTCCAATAACTCTGGTCTGCAAAAAAAAAATTCTCGCCTTTAAACAAAAATATGTGGACTTTAGAGGTCCCGAAATAAGGAAGTTATGCTGATACATTTCATCACAACTTGAGAACAATTTGTCCGATTTTGATCAACGCACAAACATATGATCAGGAATAAAATTTAATTTAGTCAGCAAAATAACATTTTTTTATATTTTCAACCGTTTCAGAGTTTTTCAAAAACAAGTGGGTGTCTGTTTTTTTACAAAAATTCATAAAAATGTTATAAGGAAAACAATTTTACATTTCTGTCATTTATTACGCGTAAAATATGGTGCATACATACATGACCTCACACATTTTTTCAAGTGTATCAGGGAACCTACGTTCACACTTACATACATGGATACAAATAAATAATTTTGGCAGCCATTTTGCTTTTATTTTGTATGTATTTTTTCTTTTCGTTTTATTACAAAATTTAGTGCTTTTGTCGTCATCGCCATTATCATTGTTGTTGTTGTCGTCGTCGTCACTAAACATTTGTTTTTATTATTTTTGCTATAAGTCATTGTTTTGTTTGTTTGTTGTCGCAGTTTAATGTTATTTGATAAATCCATTTATACCCATTGATGATAGGCTTTTTACATATTCAGAGAAAAAAAAATACAATAAAATGGAACAAAAAAGGAACAAGTAAAAAATTCCACCACTTTTAACACTTTTACAATGTGAAACTTATTTGAGTTTTATATTTTTCAAAGTTAGAGTGTATAAGTAAATGTGTGGGTGAAGGGTAGCAGCAATAAATGTTCATGTGTGTATGAACGGCTGAGTGGATTTCTTAGTATTGGAATTTGTATTTTTCCTATACTTACAAATGTTTCTTCTTAGGAGGTATCGAAGCGTATAATTATTGAGTTTTTGCTTTTTATATATAAAGATGGACATACATACATACATATGTACTTACGAATGTTTGTGTATTGTTTGGATCAAGTAGAAATTGTTTTTGTTATTATTTTTAAATTTTTTTTGTTTTTGTAATATTTTACAGTTTTTCTTTCGTTCGTAAGAGCTTAAAGAGTGTAAGAGTATATTTCTCGGCACTGAAAGTTTATGTCTCTTTCTAGCCGACAGGCATTGATTTAATGTTGGAAAAAAATAGAAAAGTAAATGGTGTCCCAAAATATACACAAGATTTGAATTTAACATCGTTTGTGCTAAAAAGTGTTGGCAGTCCCTAAAACATGTGGATGCCAATTTTTCGTGTAAAATTATTTCAAACGATACACCAAGTTTTTATATATTTTTTATTGTTAATTTCTTTAGATTTTTAAGGTTTCACTTTGAAGGCTGCATTTGGGCTCGGGTGAACTTTTTACGGCATGCCTGCACGACCGTGTTGGTGCAAATTTTCGAGTGGAAAATATTTTTTTATAATGAGATTGGCCAAGTAGAGAATTATACTGGTGCTCGATATCGCGACGTAAACAGTGGCTTTTCTTGAAAAATTTTATATTGATATTTTAAATATGTGTTTTTTAAATGGCGGTGTCTGGTCGTATATTTTCGTATTTCAGTAGTCGAAATTGGCCGACTAGGCCCAGTGATATAACATAATTAGATTTCTTTTCCTGAAATTTCCAAGGCAACTTGTGGTGTTTTAAAGAGGAAATAATCAAGAAATAAATATTTTCGTATTCCGTTTTTTTCGTATGCCATTAAGGCCAGCTGCCCAATGTATTATTTAATAACTTAAGCGCTTTTTGTATTTACTTTATTATTTAATAAAATATAACCGATCTCAAGCCTCAACAAATTTTATTCCTATTTAATTTAATTCTTACGTTCATTCTGGAAAACCCTTTATATGTATATATATATGATTGTGTACTCTTATCTATTTGATTGTATTTTTGTTTAAATAAGTAAACGTAAGTAAATGCAATTAGAATGTGTGTGTGTTTAAGCATTTAAAATAAATTATGACCTAATAAATTCTAATTCAGTTTTTGCGCTTCACACAATATAATTTAACAAGCTCACCAACATATACACACATATGTACATTAGGGTGGTCCTTATTTGAGAAATGTTCAAATTCTTGTTCACGATCGTTCTTTACAGGTTCCAAATATATCAAAAAAAAAATCGTACCAATTAACCCGGCCCCACGATTGTTCTGTTATTAATTTGGAATTTTGTCAAAATCAAAGTTCAATGTGCTGTTTTCACGTTCAATCACTCGTGTTGTGAAAACAGCACACTAGTCAATTCTATGGATTTTTCATTTTGATCGTAGTTTAAATTTGAGTTATAAACTGAATTTTTGCAAATTTATCGTTTAAACGGGATGAAAATGGAAGCTATAAGACTGCATTACAATTTGCGAGAATTTTGTAAACATTATACTTAGGATGAAAACCAAATGCAATATTTATTGCAAATGGTTAAAGATCATCGTCAAATGTTTCCTGACGCACTAAAAAAAATAAACAAAAAAAACTAATTTTTGAAAATATTTTTAATAAAATAAAATTAATTTTTTTGGTCAAACCATTTTCATTATAACCCTTAATTTATATTTAGATAATAAAACAACGATCTAAATGGAAAAAAATCCATAGAATTGACTAGAACTTTGATTTTGGCATCGAATAACTTTGGAGCCAATTAAGTTAGCAAAAATTCAATTGAAAACTTTTTTGTAGAGCGTTAAATTTGCTACAAGAATTATCGTGTGTCGATATGATCCGTTAACTCATAACAGAACTTTTTCCATGTTAATCCCACTTAAAACTTTGACTGAGTGGTACGAATTTTTTTTTTTTTTTTATATATATATTTGGAACCTATTTAGAACGATCGTGAAGAAAAATTCGAATTCCTAATTATGGACGCCCCTAATGTACATATGTGCATACCTCTTTTATTTAACCGGTTCATGCACACATACTTACATATACAATTTTTTTTTAAGGTGTTATTGAAATATTTGTTTAGAATTTGCAAAAATAAAAATTAAATGAAATAAAGAGAGAAAAATATTTTTTTGAAATTAATTAACGTTGCTTATATTTATGAAAATTTATGCATGTGGCGGATGAGTGATGTGCAATTTGTTCTTTCTGTGTGAGCAATTTATTTTACCTGAAATGTGGTAAAATATTTATAAAGGTTCTATAATAAAACAAACAAATATACAAACATATTTTTTTTTTTGTTCAAATATTATTACATTTAGATATTTTTAAATATTAAAACAAGTAAGGAGGTATAGTCGGTCTGGCCCGCCCAGAGTTTAGTGACGCAATTTTCTAGGGTTTACCGTATTTGGGACCCATGGGCGATCATTGACCTGCCAAAACAAAATTATAGTTTAAGGTTAGATTCATGCCAAAGTTTTTAGCCGTTTACTTACAATGTACTAGTAAAAAAAAAACAGACATGCGGGGCACCTGACATTGTAATCCAATTCGGGTACGCTAAATCCAGCGGTGCTAAACTTTTTTTTTTTAGATTAGCTCTTGTTTTCGAGATATAAAGTTATTTCAAAAATGGAGGGGGTTCCACAACATACACAATTTTTTTAATTTCGAAATTTTTGTTTTTTAAAAATTTGAAAATGCAGCAATGCTTCTTATTTTGTAGAAAAAAAGTTCCAAGCAAAACAAGCTGTAAATGATTTAAAGGCTGTAGGAAATATCGCCCAAAGAAAAATGGCCCAAAAACAAAAATGAAAAATCGCCAAAAAAAAAATTGCATGTAAAATTGGGCCTGATTTCATATGAAAAATGGCCCAAAATTTTTGGGCTATTTTTCGTTATTTTTGGGTGATTTTTCCTTTTTTTTTGGGCCATTTTTCTTTGGGCGATATTTCCTACAGCCGATTTAAATCTGGCTAAAACTTTTTTATTCTTAAAAGATGAAAATTTTTATTAAACTTAAGAATTTCATAAAACGCCATCGTAGTGTAGTTAAAATTTTCAAACCGCTCTTTTTTTTGTATGGAAGGGATGCAGATAAAGGCAAGTATGTTTTGAGGAAATGGAAGAGACAAAAAGCTAGTTGAGCTCAGTCATACATTTTATGTATGTATACTCTATTAAATAAGAAATGGAGATAGCAGGTAGGTATATTAGAAGCAAATGATGGGAATGAAAAATAAAGTTGGATCGGTCATACCTTTGACACATATAAGGCCAACACAAATGCTGTGGGGGCCAAATTTAAAAATGACATTAAACCGCAATATTTGTATGGGAACCGCCTTAAGGGGTGGAGATTACTGGCAACTATGTTTAAGAAAATGGTAAAACAAAAACTAATTTAGGTCGGTCATAACTTGTATCCCCCTTGGGGCGACTTCTGGGCAGTTATGGGACTTTTTCGTCAATTAATTTCCTGTCTGTATTGAAAATTGTGTATGGGAGCCCCGTTAAGGAATGGAAATTGCGGATACGTATGTTAAAAATAAATGAGGGAAATGAGAAATAAAGTGGGGCTGGTCATTCATTTGACCCGCCCTGGCGTATCCTACGCTCTGCAGGGGCCACAATTAAGAATTTCACTATTCCGCCATCTAGGTGTAGTTAAAATGTTCAAATGTTTATAGCAAATTAACGTATTACGTTGCGAAACAAACTTGATACAAAAAAATAAAATATATTTTTAATAACAATATAATTATAAGTTTAAATTAAAAATTGCTGTTTAGTTGTTGACTTTGTGGAAAATTGTTCCAAAGACGAGCAGCATGAACATAAAACTGCCATTTAGATACTAGTAAATGATGTCGAGGTATTACAAAATTTCGTTTTCGTGGCGATTGGATAAAACAATTTTATCGAATATATATTAAGGTGTTTGAATGTTGATTATTTAATGTTAAAAAAATCGTCAACTTTCACTATGTTTTGATTTCATACACGTTACCCAGGACGATGTTCTAAAAACTATGCTTAGCATTAAATCTGACTCTTTGGGAAATGATGACGTTCATCCGAAATTTATTAAATTGATAGTTACATATAAACTACAACATATAACACATTTGATTAACACAATAATTACAAGATCTACTTTCCCATCAATGTGGAAACAAGCAAAGATTATACCTGTTCCAAAACTTGATAAAAATTACCGACCAATTGCGATTTTGCCCTATTTGTGAAAAGTATTTGAAAGGTTAATACATACGCAGATGACTCGATTTTTGTATGAAAATTCTCTGCTCTCTGAGAGACAATATGGTTTTAGACCCAGACACAGCTGTATTTTTACTCTCATCGATGCTTCAGAGGAAATACGGCCAAAAATTGCAAAAATGTGATATCGTTTTTGGTTTTGCTTGACCATTCTAAGGCGTTTGATACCGTCGAACACACAATACTTTGCCAAAAACTGAAATACATGTGCCATTTTTCAAACACAGCTGTTAAATTACTTGCTTCATATCCATGTGATAGAAGTCAATTCGTTACTTTTGGTTCTAATAAATCCAACAGCTGCTTAATGATAAGAGGTGTTCTGCAGGGCTCAATACTTGGTCCACTATTATATTCAATATACTCCAACGACTTGCCGTCTTAACTCGAACTACTGTGGTGTACAGATGTATGCAGATGAAGTTCAGCTTTACATCAGCTGTTCCCTATCAGGCTATCAGGTATTATTGATTGTATTAGCAAATTTAATCATGATCTCGATAACGTATTAAGATGGGAGGGAGTCAGTGAATGGTATTTGCATCAATGCGAAGAAATCGAAGCTTGCTTTCCGCCAATCCAAATTGGACATTCTAATATTGAAATCGTGAAAAGTGCCAAAAACCTCAGAGTTATTTTTAACAAGGATCTTAGCTGGTCAAATCATTTAAATGCCACATGTGGAAAAACTTACGTTATGTTAAGAAATCTTTGGATGACACAGTATTTTATGCCAATTAATATTCGCATGCTACTCGCAAAGACATATCTACTACCCACTTTAATGTATGGAAGTGAATTATTTTCCAGTTGTGATTCTATAAGAAAGAATAAGCTCAAAGTGGCCTACAACAACATTACCAGATATGGACGTATCTTGTAGTAGTAGTAGTATAACTCAGTTTCCATACCAAATCAATAATTTATCTTTTGAAAATCTATTAAAATGCCGTATACTTATATTTTTACATAAGCTTATATTTAATAGACAACCTACTTATCTCTAAAAAAGAATAACATTTTCAAGATCGAATCAGGGCAATAGAATAAACTCCATAAGATACCGTAAGCAAATATCTGAAAGACACTTTCTTGTTAATGCCATTCGTCTCTGGAATAAACTTCCTCTTAATTTACAGATAATAAGCAATGCAAAGCACTTTAGATGCGAAATATTTACCCTCTTGGGTTAACGAAAAACCACAGTCATAACTTGAAATTTTTTATAAAAAATTTTTTATTGTCATAATATAATTATTACTTTTCTTTTGTGTAAAAATTTGCAACTCATAATTAATTAATTTGTTTTTAAATTGTTCTTAGTTTTAAGATGAGCCTTTGTAAATTTTATAATCTAATGTTCCTTTATCTCCCCAGTACTATTTAAAAGGATTAAGTCTTGTTGTACTGTTTATTTTTTAAATAAATAAATAAATAAATGAATAAATAAATAAATGAATAAATAAATAAATGAATAAATAAATAAATGAATAAATAAATAAAATAAAACAAAATAAGAGTGCGAATTTTTAGGAGACTTTCAAAGGATACTCCATAAAGATAATTGGCAATAGAGGAACATGATCCAACCTGCAAAAAATTCGTGTTTTATGAACACCATCAAATACACTCATTTGCGTTAATGCAATCAAACTTTCTCAGCTACACACATTCGCTGCTGTTTTTATATTCATTCAAGTAATGCACCTTGTTTTGCCTTTGCTCTTCATACCCTATTTAGTTTCGTTCGTCAATGAAAACAATCAAGCAATCATTGCTCTGATGCCTATTCAGCAGTTGCTATGTAGTACGTATTAGTATTTTCATATGCTGGATTGGAAAACAAATTTAAACGAAACGCAAACACACATAGGTACACATACAAAAAGAATATACAAGCAGCGTTACCGTTGTTGCTACTACAAGCTATGATAAACTGAATTAGCAAAACCCCCTTATGGTTTAGGCTTAGCCCCCAAATCTGTGAACAGATTTGGATTCGGAACGCTTAAGTCAATTAAAACCACATAAAAAGTTATTGCTCCCGACTTGTTTTGTTTTTGCCGACTAGTGTTGTTACATAATATTTTCTGTTATGTTTTTTAACTGAAATTTAAATAAATTAAACAAAATGCTTGAAAAAAATTTATTATTAATACGATTTTCGTATGACGTGCTAAATTCCCAGTTTTTCATATTTGATAAATACACTGGAATTTATTGTTGAGGGAAAGCTAGCTTCTATGCGCATTTCACTGGTTGCTTAGGCCAGCTCATCAGGAAACCTTTTCCAAAGATTTTAGAAAGGCCAAAAATATTATACAAATAAAACCCTAAAGCGAATAAGAATTATAAACACTCAAAGATTTACTTGTAACAATATCAAAGCCAAAACAAAACACCAACAATAAACAGTGAGTTTATCTTTTCTTACATTCCCCTACAATTGGTCGGGTTCTTTCCGACTCGAATTGTAGGGGAATGTAAGAAAAGATAAACTCACTGTTTATTGTTGGTGTTTTGTTTTGGCTTTGATATTGTTACAAGTAAATCTTTGAGTGTTTATAATTCTTATTCGCTTTAGGGTTTTATTGTAAGTGGGTAAAAAGAAAAACAAAATTAAAAAACAACCTGCTTCATTCTGCTGTCTTCGTAAGAAAACAACAAAAAAAACCAATTTGCCAATTCAGTTTTTTGCAAAAAACATAACTTGTTGAACTCATTATTTTCCCCTTTTTCTTAAATACTTTTTTGTTACCATTTTCTTTGTAAATATGGGCATTTCTCTAATGTCGAATGCGACATTCGTACGCCTTAAAAGTGAAAAAAAACATATACCAAAACATTAATTTTATTTATTTGTGCTTAAGGTTAGTTTTGAGCAATTGTTCGTTTTCAGGAATATTAAAAAAATAACCAAGGCATTTGCATGCGACAAAAACAGAAGTCGCTTTTACGGCAAACAGTTCAAACACTTATTTCAGCGAAACCTGATGAAATATTTTAATGCGACTAATTTTAAAATGTTATGCATTCATGTATCTTAATAATGCTTTTTATTTGATTCAAAAATATTGTGAAGCTTATTTTTAATTTAATTTTAATCACTGTCGCCCGCTACATGTTGCATGCGACATTTTGTTCCATCATACTTTTTTTTTATTTATTTATTTATTTTATTTATTTATTTAATCAATACAGCACAACAAGAACTAGTCTTATATAATAGTACTGGGGAGATAGTGGCACAATATGGTTTTGTTATTAAAATATTAAATATAAAAATAAAAATTATCACGATATTAAAAATTAATGAATAAAAATAATATTACAAACATCAAATAAATATAAGTTAAAACATTATCTCCCGTATTCATAAACGATTATTAAATTTAACAAACGTTTATTAGTGATAATTTTCATAGTAAATTTGTTCTTTAAACCGTTATTAAATTTAAAAAATTTTTGTGAATACAGGCATATGTATATAAAAGCTATGTATAGTTTGCGGTTAAACAATTATTGTTATCCTAAACGATTAAATATTGCAGTTTTAAAATGCTTTGCATTGCTTATGGTTTGAATATTAGGGGGAAGTTGGCGCCAAAGATTGATAGCAGTGAAGAAAAAGTGTCTTTTCGATATATCTTTTCTAAAGCGAAAGGTATTTACTTTGTTTCCTCGGTCAGACCTTGAAAAGGTTATTCTATTGTATAGGTATTCAGGCTGTTTAGTGTAAATCACTTTATGAAAAAATAATAATGTTCGAAGCTTTAACAAGCCGTCAAATGGTATATTACATATTTGTCTAGAGAACTGTGAGATTCTGCTTCGCCTACTGCGGCCAAACACATATCTGGCAATATTATTGTACGTTACATTAAGCCTTTTCATACTTAATGTATCACAGTTCGCGAATAGTTCACAACCGTACAAGAGCGTTGGCAATAAATATGTTTTAGCAAGTAACATTCGAATATCAAAAGGTGTGTAATGTTGCGACATCCAAAGGTTTCTTAACATCGCATATGTTTTACCACATATAACATTTATGTGGTTAGACCAGTCTAATTTCTTGTTGAATATTACCCCTAAATTTTTGGCAGTTTCATCTATTTTGATTATAGATTCTCCGATCAGAATTGGTGGTAAAATAGTTTGCAACGATTCGGTTTTTCCAATCATCATAGCTTTTGATTTTTTTGCATTTATGGAGAGTCCATTGGCTGAAGCCCATTCTTTAACATTATCTAGGTCATTATTGATCTGGTTAATGCAATTATTAATAGTAGATGGTTCACAACTTATAAAAAGTTGAACATCATCTGCATACATATGTATTTCACAAAAACTGAGTCGAGAAGGTAAGTCGTTAGAATATAATACATATAATAGCGGACCAAGTATGGAACCCTGTGGTACACCTCTCGGAGTTGAGCAACTATAAGACTCATCAGTCCCATGGAACACAGATTGGCTTCTGTCACACAGATATGAATAAATCATCTTTACTGCGGTTGCTGAAAAAAAGAACATGTGCCTAAGTTTTTGACAAAGAATTAAATGGTCCACTGTATCAAATGCTTTAGAATGATCAAGCAAAATTAAAAATGATACCATACTGTTATCTACGTTTGCTCTAAGCTCCTCTGAGACTTCGATTAAGGCAGAAATGCAACTGTGTTTAGGTCTGAAACCAGATTGCTTGTCGGTAAGCAGAGAATTTTCATGCAGAAAGTGGTTCATTTGAGTATGGATTAAACGTTCGAAGACTTTAGATAAAAAGGGTAATATAGCTATCGGTCGATAAGTGTTATCAGCCTTCGGTATAGAAATAATCTTTGCGTGTTTCCACGCTGATGGAAAAGTAGAAGTTGTTACAATATTGTTAAAAAGATATGTTATATGTAAAAGAGTATAAGTAATTATTAACTTTATGAACTTCGGGTGGATTCCATCGTATCCCACAGAATGGGATTTAATACTCAAAATAGAACCTAGGACGTCTTCTTGTGTGAAATGTATGAAATTAAAGCTCAGTGTACCATTGGAATTATGATCACTGGCATTCATTTATGTTTACGTTTTTACTTTTTATGTAACAAGACATCCATAAGATGATTCTACTTTATTTTAAATACATTTAATATATTTATTTTCCGAACAAAAATTATAAACTTAAAAAAATATCTTCAATAAAGAAAAATACAAATATAGAACAAAAACTTACTTAACTAAAAATAGTATTGCTATTCTCAAATAAAGTTTTTTTTTTATGGAATAAGCTATCCTTGCTGCTTGTAGTTATTGGCCATCACAAATAAAGATATTTTAGAATATTTTTTTTTTGAATTTATGCATTTTACACTTAAGATGTCGCACGCTACAAATTTAAAATAAGTACCAAGAGAAAAGCACTGATTATTTTCCAGCAACACTTTTTTTTATTAAATTTGCAACAAAAATATCTGTTTGTTACTAATATTTGATGCGCATTGTACAAATACCCTCGACGCACTGATAACAAATGTTCTTATTAATGTTGCACGCTACATCGAAATATACGGTAAAGCAAAGAAAAAAATTACCGTAACTGGCAATCGTATCGTTCCGTTTACATTTTTCTTATATTTTTTGAATATAAACCGAGATTTCAAAAGCAATTGTCAATGCATAATATTTCTCATTAAGATCATTTAGCAAAACAAAACGTGCAATAGAAATGTTCAAAACAGAACTTTTGCACTTATTCGACTTTGCATTTGAATATTTCAAAGTGTGTTATGATTTAATGTAAAATTTGTTTACATTATTAAAAGTTGATAGATTTCCTATAAAAATATGTTAAAACTTTTATAGACTTTGAATTTTTTGGCTGTGGTTGACATTTCTAGAGAAATTCCCATATTCCCTTTTTTGGTATTTTATTTAAATATACAATGGTAACGCTGTATGCAAATACAAAAACTGAAAAAATAAAGCAAAGTCATACACCCATCCTCATTTACGTTCTTCGTTGTCTCATCGAGTGGGCAATGGCTACTTGAATGCAAAACCATATGAATGCGTGCGTTTTGATTTTGAGCAGTTGTATTATGGCGTGCGCATCAATGAATGCAAACAAAGCACGTTCAATCATCAAACTCGCACAGGCACAAATAAAATGTTTACGAAACTATGTCAATATTACCAACGTTGAACCTTGTTTTGCAGGCATAGCATTGATGCTAATTTAAGCGTATGAGTAAATCAAGAAAAATAGTGATTTTTACAGTTCTCTAGATCAAACCGTCGCAATCTTTACACATATCTTATTATGGTTTTGAACAAGACATTTATTTTTCCCTTGCTAACTGAGCCACAGCTTCCAAATAATTCACACCCATAGATCAGGAAAGGAATCAAGCATAATTAGGCTAGTAAGGCTAAATTCTGTGGACCAGAAAGCTCGTAACTTTGCATAAGATTGACCAACCAGTAAAGTTACGTGATCAGTCCAGGTCAAATTGCCATTGAAAATGAAACAAGATTTTTCACCTTGTTAAAAATTTCAATTTTCTCGCCATTTAAAACAGTCACCCCTACCGTAAATAACAAGTGGAATTTTTGTTGTCATGATTTTTTCAATCCTCTCGAAGGGGGAAAGAAACAATCGTGAATCTCATGTGAAGAATTTTTCACGCTATCAGTTCCAGTGAATGTAAAAAAAAGAAGAATGATCAGAAAAAATTAAAAATCAATGAAATTTTTTTTCAAAAATATGCACGTACATATTTTAAAGAAAAGTTAAAAAATAAAGCTAAATAATTTTTATTGGAAGGATAGGTTACACATTCTAAGACGTTCTTAGTTACAAGAACAAAAAACATTATATTGAGTGGCGCAAGAAAATTGAAAGAGGTCCCCAATTATCCCATTATCTGTATTTGAAGTGTCTGAGGAAAATTTTAAATAATAGGAGCGTTAGTAAACGTTCTGTTCGTAATTTTTGCATCCACTTGGTATTCATGTGTGCATTGCCAATTCCTATTTCACGAATAGTATTCCAAGTTGGTTGAGAATAAATAATATTACTAAAAGGTTTGAATTAATATTCAGTTTTTTCATATTTGATATCCCTACAACAAACGAATGAGCGACTCATCACATTTTTTACGTTTGCGTTAAGAAAATTATAGAAAGAATTGACAGAAAACTTGATTTCGGTCATTTCTTTCTTTCATTTTCTTAACACCAACGTGAAAAAAATGATAATTCGCTCATTTATTTCTTGCAGGGATGTTTGTTGACATTTTTTATTTTAACTACCGAAAATGTCTTTTCAATCCATAACTTGCTTCTAATTGTTTGCATGACACACAAATTGGCGACATAAAGGGTGCACTCTCGAAAATTCGTCTTTAAATACTGTGGTGTAGGGTATCATATCAAGCCCTAACGGCGAAAATAGTGTAAGCGCCAAAAATCAAATTTTACAGGAGAGAGCATTTTTATTTTATTTCATAAAAATTTTGTATGAAATTTGTTGCTTACAATTAAATTGTTCTTGCTATAAAATCGTAACGGTACCTTATGTGACCATGACATTTTAGGAGATAACGCAAGTGTTGCTAATAAAGTCATTTATTAAAAAAAACGCAAACTGAAATTTATGTCGCTTACACTTTTTTCGCGGTTAGGGCTCGATAAGATCGAGCTTGAGCGACTTTACTATTTTACGTGTTTTTAATGGCCAACTACGATGATTTTTCTATACGTTTCAAATTTCTACATGTTTTCTACAAATGAATTGATTTTAAATACATACATACATACATACAAGAATCTAAATGTACTACTTTTCTGTCTATTGTGTAAATTTTTTTTCAATAATATTTTATCCATTTAAAATTCATATGTTAGCCCCATAAGTATCGGGGGAATTAAAATGTGTTATATCGTTGTAACACATTTTTATTAATCATGTGAATGTTTAATAGTTAAGAATAAAGTAAATAAAGTTATTTGTATTTCTCTTCACACTGCACACATACACACAACCATAAAGCTGAAAAGATATCTATTATTTTAATACATACACATACATACATAAATTCCTCCCAGGAGAATCATTAATTATAAAAGAAAAACATAATTAAAGTTTTCTGTAAATGAAAATTTAATTTGCAGCAAAATAAAAAAAAATAATTATACATTTCAGTACAACATTTTTACTGCTTTGAAATATCATATTAAATTACTATTATGCAGTACATTATACTTAAAATTAGTGAGAGAAATGCCAAAGAAACTGAGGGCGACAAGAACGACAATGTTAATGATTTGATTTGTTGATGATTTTAATTGTTTATTCAGCATAATTAAGACATGACTTAATTTAATGACAAACAAAATGGTGGACATAAAAGTAAACAAGTGAAATTTATTGTGCAAACTACATTCTCATTTTACAGATGTGGTCTATAACTGATTAGAAAGAGAAATTATCTTAAAGGAGATTTATTTTTGTTTGTGGGTGCAATTTTTATAGACAGCTTAAACTGCTATTAAGCGCTTTGCCTAAATATTTTTGAACTGTTAGGCATTTGAAGAAAATGTATGTACAGCGTTTGCATAATAAAAACTATAATGAAGTATTTAATTAAAAAACAATTAAAACAGAGAGAGTAGTTAAATTAATTTATAACAGTTACACATACTATAAAAGAATTAGTTTGTTTTACATTCTGTTTTTATTTTTTTTTTTTATTACCATTTAATTATTAAAATTCGATTTTTTTGGTAAACAGGTGCCCATGTTACTCTGTAGCATGAGTAATATTTGAATATTACTCATACGTCTCTGAGGAAATTGCAAAACTTAGCTTATGCCACCTTCATCGTCCGAAAACTCAAAAACGATCGTTGCATATAGCAAGTGATTTTAGCTTTACCTGCGTGGCCTCTAAAGGGGCAAATTATTTTGATCAATGGTAGTAAAAATAATAAACTTATTTGACCCGTTTTCAGTTTTGACCAAACTTTGCAGATGAGAAGTATTTAAGAAAAATGTTCCTCATAAAGGTTATTCTGTGCTAAATGACTGTTGTTTCGGGAGGTCATTGCAATGGGAGCCAGTTTTATTGGTTAACCAATTTTGGCTGTTTTTATACCCTCCACCACAATTAGTTGTGAAGCTATTTATCGGTCCAACAAAATCCGACTTTTAACTATTGGCAAGTTGTAATAATGGCCCTAAATAATTTAATATAGATCTAAACCTCAAACTAACCAATTTTAATGCTGATATCTGTTTTTATAAAGATAAATTAATAATAAATACACATCATATAGATATCCCTCCTGAAATATTCGAACAGTCGGCGGAGGGTATTAAAGATTCGGCACAGCCGAATATAGCACTCTAACTTGTTTTTATTTAAATCTTCTCGATTTACTGCAACAGAAAATTTTCATCGGGTTTCAATGGACTGATTTAAAATCATGTAAAAACTTCGCCTACTTTTTCCAAATGAAAAGCTTCTTTTACTCATTATTTACTAGCTTTCTTCTATAACTACTTTTTTCTGGATGCATTTAAGTAAAAAAATAATGACTTACTTTTGAATGCGTTCGTTTTGGGACATCCCTTCTAAAATTAATTGGTTCTTTCAGTAGAATTATAAGTAGTGCTTTTATGTTTTGTGATTACATAACTTTTATAGGCGAAGTTTTTACTGGGTATATTTTCGACCCAAATCAAAGTTCGTAAGATATTTTGTTTACTTGTTTATTCGTTGTAGACAAAAAAACAAAATATTTTGAGGGCAAATACTTTTAGCATTTGACGATTATGCTGTTGGGGCAAACAAAAACTTGTTGCCGAAAATGAAAACCTTTTGTCGCAAGAAATTTTCCAACAATATTTTTTTTACCGCAACAACATAAAAGCATTTGAAGTTTTTTAACAACAAAATTAATTGTTGCAAATAAAATAACTTTTGCCGTTAAAGGTTTTCCTCTGTTTGCTGATAACGTAATGATTTGCATTTGCAGGATATAACAATTTTTTTGCCACAAAATATTTCTTTTTGAAATTAAATAACATTACTGATGTCGTAAAAAAAATGTATATTTGGCAATGACATTATTATTGCGACCAGTATTGAGTACTTTGTCGGTGTAAAACAAGCAAAAAGTGAAATTTTAAGTTTTAAAATAATTAATATAAAAATTAAATTGCGTTATTTTGAAAAATATAAATCGACAGAAAATCAATATATCTTTTCTCTTATTAATTGCACGAAAAATATTTTTACAGATTCGCGAAATCTTTATTTCTTTTATTTACTTCATGCGGTTTTAACTCCTCCACGCATCAACAAGGCAGCGAAACCATCTATATCTGACGCCCAAAAGGATATGCTTGACCGTATAATAAATAATTTTAAAATTGTAAGAATTTTCTCAAAATCGTAGAAAATTATTTCTTTGAATTTGAATATACAAAAGATTAATAGAACAACTTACGTCCCTTCTAAATTAGGGATCATTGGTAAGACCGCCTTCTCGCAAACGGACAGTTATCTATTTTGTTTATTAATATGTACTTTTAAAACTTATTTTAAAATTAAGTAATTTTTGTTAACTAATTCCTTTAGATTTCTAACACAACCTACGTACAAATAGCATACCCCGAAAAACATCGACATTGCTTTTTTACGCATATTATCTCCTCTAACTTCATTTGGACTTAAATTAAATTAAGCAATATATGCACAAGTTAATCGTTAAACGGATAAAACCGCAATGGAAAGTTTAAAAGTTAAAGTATAAAAAAATCCAGTACTACACGGTTTGTAATGTATTTTATTATACGTACCCATACGTTCATACATATAGACCACAGGAGTAATTTAAAGAAATATGCAACATTAGAGTTGTTCAAATTGACTTTTGGTAAAAAAAAGTCTCAAATACAAAGTATATTTTATTCTAGTGAGAGCGTTTCGCATTCTTGTGAGAGCGTTTCACAGTAAATACCCAACTACTATATTCTAAATAGTTTTCCACGGGCAACATATCAACCCCTTTGCGCGAAATTATCGTATATACCAATTTTTTTGAAATTGAGTTTTTGATGCAATCTTGTTCTACATTCAAAGAGACGTCACCTGACAAAATATTGTAAGCGAATTACACTTCGTTGCTCCAAAAATTTAATGTACATTTTCATTTTGATATGCAAGCGAACGCAGAGAAAAGTAGAAAAATGGCTGTCCTGTAAAATTTGGTTTTTGTAACATACGATAATTTCGCGCAAAGGGGTCGATATGTTTAATCACCGTTGTAATAAAATATTACGTCGCTTATTCCGGGCTTTTTTTCAATGCTCGCTTCAATTAAAACAAATTCCTTATATCGCCTTGATTTGGCTGATTAACCGGGCTTAACAGACGATTTTTTTCTTTTTAGATTGTCGTACGCAGTGTTGCCCATTGAGTTTAAGCCATTTTAAATCTTGCTTAGCCCTTAAAGAAAAAATTAAACCATAAGCTAGTTTTGTTTATCCTATTCTAGTAAGCAAAATATCATTTAAGTTTTAAGAAATTTATTGTGTGTGCAATTGTGCAATTTTATTTAATGACTCCCGAATTGCCATATAAGTTATTAAAGACACAAACCATATGTAAAATGTGCGCCATCTATTATTGTACTAAGATTGATAATAACGCACTTTCATGATCCCCTCTAATACAATATACATATACAAGCGGCATAGACAGTTAGACAGACATTTGGCTGGAATAAATTACGGGTGACTTAATAAATAAACAACAATGCTGACGTCGTAACAACCAGTCGAATACAACATCAAAGTCATGTTGCGGGCAATAAAAACCAACGGCTGAAAAGTTATTTTAATTAAAAAAAATAAAATAAAGAAAACTTCATTGTAGTTGTTGATGTTAAAAAATACTTGGCAATTTAATTTTAGAATATTAATTTCCAATTATAAAAATGCCTCAAAGTGTTAAATTATAAATATAATTTCTACGAAATTAAATGTGCAGGATGAGGTTTAAACTTGCACGCAAATTTGAAAATATTTTTTTTTATTTTGTTATTTTATTAAGAACAGCGCGAGAACTTAAAAGTTTAGTATTGAACATGGACTAGTTACCCTTGAATATTATTGAATACGTTGTTAAATTTTGTTTCCCTATAAAATAAAAGCCAGCCATATATAAATACGTACGTATGTATGTACGGTATGCCTTGCGGTATTTTTTGTTATTGACTTGAAGACGACAGAATTCGATTAGAACACACATTCAAATCATTGATGATTTTTCAAACTCTATACTGTTGCTGTCGGAAACAAATACTGTGTAAACGTGTAGAGCCAAAAAAAAAACAAATGCTTTACTAAAGTAAAAACAGGTATAAAAAGTATTATTAGAAATTAGGAAAGACATGGAAAATACACACAAAAATGTGAGTTGAACTAAAAAATGGACACATGTTTTCTCTTAAGGGGGTTAACTCAAAATGTATAAATTTTCAGGAGAGACAAAAACTTTTTTCTTTTTATATGTACTCTTACACTACAAAGTAGGGACACAGTTGTATTTTTTTTTGCTAAAATACCAGAGAATTTGATCGGAGATTTTTACAGTGCGTATATATGATAACTTTTTATTGATTTCTTGCAAAAAGTGAAAATTTAAAAGTTGTAGGAAATATTTTTAATGTTAATTTCTTTAATAATTTTACCACAACAATCCTTTGTAAAAACAATTCTTTGTATCAGTACGCAACATACAATACTTCCCGCGCTAGTTTTTAAATATTAGGAGTTAGAATAAACCTTCCTTTGACTTATCGCTCACTTTAGGTTAAAGTAAAGTTGTGATATCGGCACACTTTTTTTACGGCTATCGGTTAGTTGTGAAAACAGGCCTAAGAATTTTATTATAACCGGTAATAAAGTTCCCTTTTAACCTATTTTCTCCAAAAATTCATTTATTGTAATCGAATTTACTTTATTTATTCGCTGCCTTTATGTTAAAAAGCATAAGTTTTAAGTTTGCAAAAGGCATTCACCAAAAGTACCAAATGTACAAAGTTTTAGCCAGTTTTGTCCCGAAATGTTCTCTATTTGTTGCTTATTTTTTGTCAAAGAAAATAGGATTCAAAAATTTACCAAAAATAGCAATTTTTAGCTTATCTTGCCCCCCAAATGTAATTTATTTGTTACCTACATTTATGCTAAAGAAAGGGGGTTTTAAGTTTACGCAAATCTATTTTTAAACAAAACCTCGATTATAAAAATGACCAAAAGTGCCAATATTTACCCTCTTTAGCCCTAAAATGTACTTTTTTTTCCTTGCCTTTATTTTTAAGAACAAAGGTTTTAATTATGTGCAAAATTATATTTAAAAACACGTTTCAAAAAAGCACCAAAAGTATAAAATTTTAGGCCGAATTTCAAAATGTCCTCTTGTTGCGACATGCCAAGGTAGTGATACAAACAAAAAAAATTAATTTAAGATCGCAAAAATATGTGAAAAAAGCGTTAACAAAAAGCACAGAAAAAACAAGTAAGAAAGTATATTCGGTCAAGCACGATTATACGATACCCTACACCACAGTATTTAAAAACACATCATGCTTATGTGCCCATATAAATATGGAATTATCTACACGCAGAGAAAAAATATGGTTGGGCATGGTTACGGCAACCACACTGTGTTTATTGTAACAATATATTGTTGTTGTACACAAATAATTCTTATTTTTATTAAATATCAGCAATATTATAGTTACTGTAAACATATTAATGTTTATCGCAATTATAAATTTGAGTATTGTTGACCGAAAAATAATTATTTTTCTAACAACTAAATTATGATAACTTTCAAAACATATTATATTACTCACAGCCATAACATGATATTTAATAGCCATAACATGATAACTTTATATACATTTACCATAATAAGTTTAAGATGCAATCAAAATATCGTTACTCTAATAATATTTTGGTATCGCCATTTGTAAAATAATTTTGTATCAGTTGTGTCGTGTTTTACATAAACATATCGAATTATTTGTTGGTGAGTGGCTAATAATAAAAAAAAACCATTAAAATAAACAAGAAATTAAAAAAAAAATAAAGAAAAATATTAAAAAGAAATAACAAAATAACCATTAAAATAAACAAGAAATTAAAAAAAAATAAAGAAAAAACATTAAAAAAGGGTTGCAGGTCACAAAATAAAATATCTTTGCTAAAAAATTTTAATAATCTTAAAGTGGTGGAAAAATTTGTGAAATATTGGTGCAAAATATTGACCATTACTGGTAAGTTTTGTGTTATTTTAAGAGAAAAAATGAAAACTCCATAAAATAATTTATAAATAATTGCGACCTACGACAAAAAGATACAGTAACTATATTATGTTTTTTATTTTATCATAAGTATTTTTTTCCAATAAAAATATTAGTTTAAAGTTGTATCATATTATGATGTAAAAAATTTATGTATAACAGTTCATATCACTTTGCATCATAATATGATTACTTCTAAACTTATTATGATTGCCATGACAATAATATGATTACTTCTAAACTTATTATGATTGTCATGACAATAATATGATTACTTCTAAACTTATTATGATTGCCATGACAATAATATGATTACTTCTAAACTTATTATGATTGTCATGACAATAATATGATTACTTCTAAACTAATTATGATTGCCATGACAATAATATGATTACTTCTAAACTTATTATGATTGCCATGACAATAATATGATTACTTCTAAACTTATTATGATTGTCATGACAATAATATGATTACTTCTAAACTTATTATGATTGCCATGACAATAATATGATTACTTCTAAACTTATTATGATTGTCATGACAATAATATGATTACTTCTAAACTAATTATGATTGCCATGACAATAATATGATTACTTCTAAACTTATTATGATTGCCATGACAATAATATGATTACTTCTAAACTTATTATGATTGCCATGACAATAATATGATTACTTCTAAACTTATTATGATTGTCATGACAATAATATGATTACTTCTAAACTAATTATGATTGCCATGACAATAATATGATTACTTCTAAACTTATTATGATTGCCATGACAATAATATGATTACTTCTAAACTTATTATGGTTACCATGCCAACAATATGATTACTTCTTATCTTATTATGATTACCATGACAGTAATATTATAACTTCTTAACGTTTTATGATTAACAGGATAACAATATGATTAAGGGAAAAATATTATGATGTAATATTACGAACATATTTGGTCATAATATGATTTAATAACAATCGTAATATGGTGACTACAATCATGAATCTTATCATAATATGTTGCTCTTAGAATATGTTTACCACAACCATGTTTTTTCTTTGCGTGTATGTTTATAAACTTCATGATAATCGGTTTGAAAGTATGTGAGAGGCAGAAATTGCCCCCTACTTCCCCTTGTGGTCCTATTTTTTAAAAACTGTATAGTTAATGTGTCCATATAGATATGTTTCTATCTATGTTTTAAATTTCATTAAGATCGGTTTGATTGTTTCTGAGAGGAAGAAATTTCTCCCTATCTTCCCTCGTGGTACTAAGATTCGGCCCATTTTCAATAGGCTTGGTTCTTGTGCCAATAAGAACCTTTGACTCAAATTTTATCAAATTATCTCCAAAATTGCGACCTGTACTTTGCATGGTTACATGGACAGCCAGCCAGCCAGCCAGCCGGCCGGACATCGTTAGTTCGACTCAGAAAGTGATTCTGAGTAGAACGGTACTTATACTTTAAGGTGGGTCTAGGACCACTATTTTAAGGCGTTACACACATCAGCACAAATGCATAATACCCTCTCTTCTATTGTAGTGTGGGTATAATTATCAGTATTTTTTTATAAATTAAAAAAATTGTTTAAAAAGTATTTTGATTTAATAAATGTGATACATAATTGAATAAATTATTTTTTTTGTTCAAGGAAAATTGAAAAATATAATTTTGATTTGATAAACATTTGAGTTGTTTTTAATTAAATTTTAAATTAAAATATTAACTGCCAGGCCCACGATGTCAACAAGAACATTTCTTTCGCATATTTATATTGAAAACAATAATAAAAAACTTAAATTTGTTTTTGTTTTCAAAACAAATATACGAAGGAAATGTTCTTCTTGTCCACATCGTGGGCCTGGGCCTAATTAAATAACAAAAAGTTTTTATTGATTTTTTAGTTTGAAACAAAATAATTTTAATTGTTGTTGGGAATTGTCAAAACCTGAGCTGTATTTAATTACTTCAATTAAGGCATTGTTTGAAACGGCAAAGTTTTTGACCATTTTTTTTAATTAAAATTCCGTAAACACCTGGGTTCGAGCCCAGATTGAGTCAAGAATGAAAAATTATCAATAAAAATTTTAATTAATTTTCATGTTGTAAAATTCCTTTCTTCATAAAAATAATTTAATGAAAATTAAATTTAATGAACTTAAGCCTAATTAAAAAATATTAAAAATTTGGATTAAGAACCATAAATAGTTCAATAAAATAACCACAATACTAATAATTTTTAAAATTAATAAAATTATTTATTTGAAAAAAAAAATTTTCACAATTTTAAATTTTTACAATTTGAGTATAATAATAGTAATTGTATGAATTAAATGATAAGAGACGATTTTTAGTTTGTTTTTTGTGTACGGATTTTTACCTTATTTCACGCTTAAAGTAAGAAATTATCTGTTTGTCTAACGATTTCGAACGTCAACGCTCGCATAGATAATTTTATTTAAAACAAAATTCGAAAATTTTTTTTTGTTTTAATGTAATTTTTTATGCGAACGTTAACGTTCGAATTCGACGAACAGGCTGTAAAATTTGTATTTTTGTTCGATACACTAAGAGAAAAATTACAATCTTAATTTAAGAACAAAATTCTTGAATTTAGATTGCAGAAATCTTCAGATTTCAATATTGAAGTTTGGTCATGAGGATTGACATTCTCCAATTTAAGCATACATTCTAAATTTTTAGAATGAATTCTAAAAATCAAGAACGTTATTTTAATTTTAAGATTGTTTTCTTGAAATTAAGAATATACTTTTAAATTTTAGATTTAATTCTTGTTTTATTTCCGAAATTTAAAATCAATGAAAGCGTGTTGTGTAATAAATTGTAAGACGCTGAACAAAGTAGACTGGGAATCTGGGAATTTATTTCTCATGTTGAGTAACATTTATAATATGAATTTTCACATTCGAATAATATGAAAATTTATATGTTAAAAAGAAATTTTAAATTATTGTGAGAGGCAATTAAAAATGGAAAATCAGAACACAGATGAAATGGTGTTTATAACCATACTAATGAGTGACGATTTATTACCGCTGTCCAATTGACAATATGATGTAATCAGCATGCCGTAGGAAATTGCATCAGAGATTTTATACATCGCATTGCTAAAAAAACTTTCTTCAAAAGTTTCAAATGGAGTCTGTTTTCAAGTATCTCAAGGGTAAGTACTCCTTCTTATTTATAAGTGAAATTAAAAAAATTGTTTAAATTTATAAATTATTTCACCACCTGTTATTTGACATTAAATTTATTTGTTTCAGACTCAAAATTTGACTTTTTAACGTTTGCAGTACATTAAGAAGGAAGTAATAGAAGAAGCGATTCCTCCTCTGGAGATATGAATGGAGTTCCAGAGATTCCAAGTTAATGCACTTTTACTCTTATGAAATTAGTTATTTACTGAATGAAACAGATGTAATTGAAATTCCGGATTTTACAATACCTCCTTTACATTTATATCCAATTAATAATGGAAAGACATATGTTAGACCTAAGTTAATATAAGTATTTATGTACTTGAAAGTATTACATTGTCATTGCGGTTTCCTTTTTATACCCTCCACCACAATTAGTTGTGAAGAGGGTATATTAAGTTTGTCCTTTCGTGTGAAACTTTTTTATTATTCATCTCAGACCCCATAAAGTATATATATTCTGGGTCCTTGAGTGATTCTAAGTCGATTTAGCCATATCCGTCTGTCTGTCCGTCTGTTGAAAACACGCTCACTTTTGAACAACTCAAAAGAAATGAACAAACTTGGTGCCAAATTGCTTGTAGTTATCCTAAGCAGTTTGGGATTGAAATTCAGCAAAATCGGTGCAGTAGGACCAGAGCTATGAATCAAAATGTGGAACCACCACCTAAAAAAAATGATAATTTTGTTACAAAAAAATAACATAAATGGTAGAACAAGGCACGGAATGAGATAATATTTGATTTTGTTTTATTCGACTGGAAATCACGCTGCAAAATTTCGTGAAGATCCGTCCATAATTTACCCTAGGCCCTATATAAACACTACTCCCGGAAAACAGTTTAGTACGCCTAAAACCGATAAAAATAATGCCTATTATAACAAAATTTGAATTAAAACTGTTACCTCAAACCAACCAATTTTAATGCTGATGTCTATTTTTATAAAGATAAATTAATAATAATAGACATCATATAGATATCCCTCCTGAAATATTCGAACAGTCGGTGAAGGGTAATTAAAGATTTGGCACAGCCGAATATAGCACTCTAACTTGTTTTTAATACATTAGTATACATATGATAATATTTAAATAAATAAAAACCTGTGTTTTATTTCAACATTTGAATTCGGATAACCAATAAAACTATTTTTAAGAATACATTCTTAAAATCGATCTTAGAAGAAGAATTTCATTAAGAATTAATGCTTGATTTAATATTTCTAATAAGAACAAAATCTTGAATTCGATCTTAAAATGAGAATTTTTTCAAGATTACAATCTTAAATGCGATCATAAAAAATTAAATTTTGTTCTTGAATTAAGAACTTTCGTATTTAACAGACTGTCAAGATTGAAATGATTTGTGTTGTATAAAAACCCCTTCAAGTATTAACGAACTTCAAACACAATTTTTTGCCCATAATTAATTATTTCAACAATTTTGCTAACTCCTTTAAAATTTTGCATAAAGAAATTGCTGAAATGGAACTTAAATTCTTGAAATAAAAAAATGTATGCATACAGCTTACAATAATAATAATAGTTAACTAATCTAAAATATATTGATCTTCATAATTTACAAATGAAAAATAGCAAACCATAAATAGAATATTTGTTAGATTGGCAGTCAAACAAACAGACAGACTGACATACATACAGACATACGGACTTTTTATTGAACCTTAACAGGAAACAGACCAACAAAAAGCTCTACAATACGCGTGTTCACATGCAATCAGTCATTCGTGCAACTTAACCTAGCAACTTGCCACTAACCGCCACTACCATTGCCACCCACTTACACAAAATTAAAAAAAAAACATTTTTTTTAATATGAGCCTTGTGGCAATTAAAAAGAAGAAGAAAGAAAAACCGGAACAGCAACTAACGCGGCCAAAAAAAAAAACAACAAAGAATATTGTTACAACAAACAAGCCGAACGAACAACCACAATGATGTTTTTGTTATATTTACCTGAAGCTTGAAAAATAAAGGCCGATAACGTTGTCTAAAATTTATAGAAGAGAAAACAATAGCAACAATAAATTTGTAAAGGAAAAATTTCCAATTCGTTTTTTAGGTTTTTCTTTCTGTTCAAATTGTTTATAAAGAGTGTTTCAAAATTAGGCGACGTTTCAAATTAAACAGAAAAAACATTATTGATTTAAAAAGTACTTCGGATAAGGATATTTATGGTATAATTTATGCACAAATCGTCTTCACGGCTATGCTTGCACAAACTCACTGCTTTGTTTTGAAAAAAATATAACCGTATTGTGATAAGTTGTTACAGAGATGCATTTTCGTCAAAATACGTTAGACTTGTGGGACAGTGTAAAGCACCGCTTAATGACCATTTTGAAAAAATGTGGCAGAATAACGGTGATAAAACGAGAAATTTCCTCCTGTGACGCACGTGTGATTGAAAGCTGGCTAATAAAGATCTTTATGTTCAAAGGCCCATATAAAAATCTGATGATATTCAATAACAAGATCTTGAAAGTCAATTGTGATCACTAAAATGTCATAAATTGAAACAACATATTTGCCACATCAATACCTTCAAATTGCGGAAGAAAAATCTACGTCGCGATATAAAGAAAAATAACTTCTTCAACAGCGTCATTTTTAAAACAGTATTGTTTTGCAAAAAAATAGTAACCAAGCAGTTACTTTAAGTCAACATCTACCTGTTGATGTTCAATTGTCCAGTTATAATTCATTCAGCAGAAAACTAACTTTAAACTGTCAGCTGTCAACTATTTTCTTTAGTTTTGTCAACACTTCACTGCACAAATGGCGGTACATTAATTTTAAAACACCCTTTATCACAAGGTGTAGTATAATCCAATACTAAAGTATACATTTGTTGTATGTCGTACTCATTTTCATCCCTCTGGCAATAATTTTTTCCGTGTTGTGTTGATGTCAGGGGGCGGTAGAAGGGGTGTTGGGGGTATTGGTGGCCTTTCGTCTTTACATTATATTTATGCTGGAATAAATAGTTGAAAATGTTTACAATTTTGGTATCGCTTTGTTGTCTTAACAAGCCCACAAATTATTGATTTGTTTAGTAGAAAGTTTTTTTTTTTTAGTTTTATTCAGTTTTCTTTTCTTTTTTAACAAAAGTTAAAACATATAAATATTATTTTTATGTAATTCTGGCCAGTTTTCTTATATCACGTACTGATAATTTTTTAAAGCAGTTTTATCCCCCTAAAATTAAGGATTTATTTTAATAAATTTTCTTTTTTAAAGGTTTCTAATAAATTTTTAATTGAATAGTAAAAATGCGCAATTTTTACCAAGCTTTGATGCAGAAATAAAAACAGATAGTTTATAGAAAAAAGGCCTGAAATCCGAGCCTAATTTAAGATAGAATATCGATCCTTTCAGAAAGTTGTGCAACGCTCGGTCAGAAACGATAAACGCAACCACATCGACCTGATGGCAAATGAGGCTAAAATGACTGTCGAACTGTTTTAAAAATCACCAAGAAACAGGTCCATCGAAATATGCCCCTTAAGCATGAGTATGAGCGACCATTTTTTAAACACTTTCCCCTTGAAGACATTACATGTTTAATCTCCTGAACCTTTTGATCCCACCAATTATCGGGCAACTTCAAGAATACGATCAAAAACACCAAGCTTGAGTGAAGTCTCCACTGCTATTAAACAACAACTTAACAAAAAGCCGAAATATACAAGGCCTATATTAACCTCAGCGAAAGGAAAGGTAGCATAATAGTGAAAATTGCAAAGAAGGGAGACTTTGAAGACACCATTGACTCCGCATTGTACGGATCATATTAAAACCATCCAATTGATTATTGAAAAAAGTGTCGAATTTTTTTGTATTTTTTATTTATTTAATCACGGTGATGGACTAATCTCCTTAAAGACCAATGTAGATTATTTTACATTTTATTAGGAAACTTAGATAATGGATTACATTGAAGAACAAAATTATGTTATATAATATTAACATTTACAGGGTACTCAATAAAATTATAGAAATCAGTAAAAGTTTTGCATAATATCCTTAAGGGGTCAGCGTTGCATAATTATTATAAACCAGTGTTAGAAAATAAACAGTACATTATTTACCGATCGGCTCACACACCCAAAAACGATATCTATTTTTTAGTCATTGTGTAGACGAATGCAACCCTTAATACCGTTCGTAACTATTTTCAAGAAAGAGCCGTACATTATATAATGTTCTGTTCTTCGTTAAAAGACAGAACAATTGTACAAATTCTATAGTATTTCTTTTTTTACATTGATAAAGTAATGAAAAATAAAAAATTTTAGCAACGACCGCAGCACGAAAAGCTTGTGAGTGTATTGTGTAAAATTATTTTGCTGGCTTTTTGTTTTTTTTCGTATGTGTATTTTGTTTTTGTTAAAAATGTTTGGTTTTTTTACCAGCCAAAACTGACGAACATTAAAGAACCGAACCGAAAACAATGAAGTTTGTGGTTTAAAAAAAAACCGAATGGAATTAAATGTTCAAGAGATGTTTGCTGGTTTTGATGGAAACAGTATTATTATACTAACAGTGAAACCTTATTTTTTTAATGATTTTCTACACAAACACAAACACTATGCGTTTGTGTTTTCCACGAATCTACCGAACCGAACACTAAGGAGCGATATTTATTAATTATTTTCGAACACTGGTTTAAACACACTGTAGATGAAGTAGTGCGAAGTTCCGAGTAGATCTAAGAGGCATATTTAAGTTTATTGTCTTCAGCAGAAACTCTGGGCAAATTAAAATGTGGGTGAAGATAAATATGTCGAACTAAATATGTTTCGACGTAACATCTTACGTCTTCACATATTTAAAATATGTTTTTCGTATTTGGGACAATTTTCCAAATATGTTTAAATATTTATGACAAATTACTAAATATGTTTTCGTATTTGTGACATATTTAAAATATCAAATTATTAAATATCTTCGTATTTGTTACATATTTAATGAAATTTGAAAGAAATTAAGAATTTTATTAAAAATGCAGATTCTCTGAGGGATTTTTGGAAATTGTGGACAAACTGGAAGACCTTACAGGATGGGACATACCTCATTTAAAAGTTAATTAGGCCCACTTTTGTAATCCATTTCGATTTTTGAGAAAAAAACCTCTGGGCTATTTTTAAAGAATTTTTGAAATTCTCAGATGTACTAGTACTGATTCTCTGAGGGATTTTTGGAAATTGTGGACAAACTGGAAGACCTTACAGGATGGGAAATACCTCATTTTAAAGATAATTAGGCCCACTTTTGTAATCCATTTCGATTTTTGAGAAAAAAACCTCTGGGCTATTTTTAAAGAATTTTTGAAATTCTCAGATGTACTAGTACTGATTCTCTGAGGGATTTTTGGAAATTGTGGACAAACTGGAAGACCTTACAGGATGGGACATACCTCATTTTAAAGATAATTATACGCACTTTTGTAATCCATTTCGATTTTTGAGAAAAAAACCTCTGGGCTGTTTTTAAAGAATTTTTGAAATTCTCAGATGCACTAGTACTGATTCTCTGAGGGATTTTTGGAAATTGTGGACAAACTGGAAAACCTTACAGGATGGGACATACCTCATTTTAAAGATAATTAGGCGCACTTTTGTAATCCATTTCGATTTTTGAGAAAAAAACCTCTGGGCTGTTTTTAAAGAATTTTTGAAATTCTCAGATGTACTAGTACTGATTCTCTGAGGGATTTTTGGAAATTGTGGACAAACTGGAAGACCTTACAGGATGGGACAGACCTCATTTTAAAGATAATTAGGCGCACTTTTGTAATCCATTTCGATTTATGAGAAAAAAAACCTCTGGGCTGTTTTTAAAGAATTTTTGAAATTCTCAGATGTACTAGTACTGATTCTCTGAGGGATTTTTGGAAATTGTGGACAAACTGGAAGACCTTACAAGATGGGACATACCTCATTTTAAAGATAATTAGGCGCACTTTTGTAATCCATTTCGATTTTTGAGAAAAAAACCTCTGGGCTATTTTTAAAGAATTTTTGAAATTCTCAGATGTACTAGTACTGATTCCCTGAGGGATTTTTGGAAATTGTGGACAAACTGGAAGACCTTACAGGATGGGACATACCTCATTTTAAAGATAATTAGGCGCACTTTTGTAATCCATTTCGATTTTTGAGAAAAAAACCTCTGGGCTATTTTTAAAGAATTTTTGAAATTCTCAGATGTACTAGTACTGATTCTCTGAGGGTTTTTTGGAAATTGTGGACAAACTGGAAGACCTTACAGGATGGGACATACCTCATTTTAAAGATAATTAGGCCCACTTTTGTAATCCATTTCGATTTTTGAGAAGAAAAACCTCTGGGCTATTTTTAAAGAATTTTTGAAATTCTCAGATGTACTAGTACTGATTCTCTGAGGGATTTTTGGAAATTGTGGACAAACTGGAAGACCTTACAGGATGGGACAAACCTCATTTTAAAGATAATTATGCGCACTTTTGTAATCCATTTCGATTTTTGAGAAAAAAACCTCTGGGCTATTTTTAAAGAATTTTTGAAATTCTCAGATGTACTAGTACTGATTCTCTGAGGGATTTTTGGAAATTGTGGACAAACTGGAAGACCTTATAGGATGGGACAAACCTCATTTTAAAGATAATTAGGCGCACTTTTGTAATCCATTTCGATTTTTGAGAAAAAAAACCTCTGGGCTATTTTTAAAGAATTTTTGAAATTCTCAGATGTACTAGTACTGATTCTCTGAGGGATTTTTGGAAATTGTGGACAAACTGGAAGACCTTACAGGATGGGACATACCTCATTTTAAAGATAATTAGGCCCACTTTTGTAATCCATTTCGATTTTTGAGAAAAAAACCTCTGGGCTATTTTTAAAGAATTTTTGAATTCTCAGATGTACTAGTACTGATTCTCTGAGGGATTTTTGGAAATTGTGGACAAACTGGAAGACCTTACAGGATGGGACATACCTCATTTTAAAGTTAATTAGGCCCACTTTTGTAATCCATTTCGATTTTTGAGAAAAAAACCTCTGGGCTATTTTTAAAGAATTTTTGAAATTCTCAGATGTACTAGTACTGATTCTCTGAGGGATTTTTGGAAATTGTGGACAAACTGGAAGACCTTACAGGATGGGACATACCTCATTTTAAAGTTAATTAGGCCCACTTTTGTAATCCATTTCGATTTTTGAGAAAAAAAACTTCTGGGCTATTTTTAAAGAATTTTTGAAATTCTCAGATGTACTAGTACTGATTCTCTGAGGGATTTTTGGAAATTGTGGACAAACTGGAAGACCTTACAGGATGGGACACACCTCATTTTAAAGATAATTAGGCGCACTTTTGTAATCCATTTCGATTTTTGAGAAAAAAACCTCTGGGCTGTTTTTAAAGAATTTTTGAAATTCTCAGATGTACTAGTACTGATTCTCTGAGGGATTTTTGGAAATTGTGGACAAACTGGAAGACCTTACAGGATGGGACAAACCTCATTTTAAAGATAATTAGGCGCACTTTTGTAATCCATTCTTTAAAAATAGCCCAGAGGTTTTTTCTCAAAAATCGAAATGGATTACAAAAGTGCGCCTAATTATCTTTAAAATGAGGTTTGCCCCATGCTGTAAGGTCTTCCAGTTTGTCCACAATTTCCAAAAATCCCTCAGAGAATCAGTACTAGTACATCTGAGAATTTCAAAAATTCTTTAAAAATAGCCCAGAGGTTTTTTTCTCAAAAATCGAAATGGATTACAAAAGTGGGCCTAATTATCTTTAAAATGAGGTCTGTCCCATCCTGTAAGGTCTTCCAGTTTGTCCACAATTTCCAAAAATCCCTCAGAGAATCAGTACTAGTACATCTGAGAATTTCAAAAATTCTTTAAAAATAGCCCAGAGGTTTTTTTCTCAAAAATCGAAATGGCTTACAAAAGTGCGCCTAATTATCTTTAAAATGAGGTTTGTCCCATCCTGTAAGGTCTTCCAGTTTGTCCACAATTTCCAAAAATCCCTCAGAGAATCAGTACTAGTACATCTGAGAATTTCAAAAATTCTTTAAAATAGCCCAGAGGTTTTTTTCTCAAAAATCGAAATGGATTACAAAAGTGGGCCTAATTATCTTTAAAATGAGGTTTGTCCCATCCTGTAAGGTCTTCCAGTTTGTCCACAATTTCCAAAAATCCCTCAGAGAATCAGTACTAGTACATCTGAGAATTTCAAAAATTCTTTAAAAATAGCCCAGAGGTTTTTTTCTCAAAAATCGAAATGGCTTACAAAAGTGCGCCTAATTATCTTTAAAATGAGGTTTGTCCCATCCTGTAAGGTCTTCCAGTTTGTCCACAATTTCCAAAAATCCCTCAGAGAATCAGTACTAGTACATCTGAGAATTTCAAAAATTCTTTAAAATAGCCCAGAGGTTTTTTTCTCAAAAATCGAAATGGATTACAAAAGTGGGCCTAATTAACTTTAAAATGAGGTATGTCCCATCCTGTAAGGTCTTCCAGTTTGTCCACAATTTCCAAAAATCCCTCAGAGAATCAGTACTAGTACATCTGAGAATTTCAAAAATTCTTTAAAAATAGCCCAGAGGTTTTTTTCTCAAAAATCGAAATGGATTACAAAAGTGCGCCTAATTATCTTTAAAATGAGGTATGTCCCATCCTGTAAGGTCTTCCAGTTTGTCCACAATTTCCAAAAATCCCTCAGAGAATCTGCATTTTTAATAAAATTCTTAATTTCTTTCAAATTTCATTAAATATGTAACAAATACGAAGATATTTAATAATTTGATATTTTAAATATGTCACAAATACGAAAACATATTTAGTAATTTGTCATAAATATTTAAACATATTTGGAAAATTGTCCCAAATACGAAAAACATATTTTAAATATGTGAAGACGTAAGATGTTACGTCGAAACATATTTAGTTCGACATATTTATCTTCACCCACATCAAATTAAACCATTCAATAAATTTACTTACAAAAAACTCAACGATAAACACGATGCGTCTACATTCTAAAGTCAGCAAAATAATTATAAAGAGTCTTACAGAATAACGAAGAAGATTCTCATTTGCATTCCATGTTGTATTTACCATCATGATAATAATATGTTTGTAAACGTTTAATTTACTAATTCTAGCTGATTTCCACCTAAGGAAAAACGACCATCATCATTACAGTTTCGTGAAAATCTCATATGTTTGCACCAACCATAAAATTTGTTTTAATCACGTTGTAAATGTTTGCCCTCTAAGATATTATTATGACTTACGAAAATCTTCACACCATCAGCATCGTTTATAAAAATAGAAAATAAAATGGGTCTGAAGCGGCTCCCTTGAGGAACTCCAGACTTCACGATAATAATAATAATAATAATAATAATAATAATAATAATAATAATAATAATAATAATAATAATAATAATAATAATAATAATAATAATAATAATAATAATAATAATAATAATAATAATAATAATAATAATAATAATAATAATAAGCACCAGATGGTGGCAAGGAGTCAGATATAGTTGCTAAGAGCAGCAGAGCAAGAACAGCATTTCGAATTTTAACGCCCATTTGGCAGAAGAACAACTTTAGTCTATATGCCAAGCTCTTAATATTCAATTTCAACGTTGTACCCAGTGTTGCCACCACCAAAATTCAAAATTGCACTTAAGATGAAGCAAAATTACCCGATTTAAATGAAATTACACCTGATATAAAATTGAAGTTTTATTTAAAAAAAGACAGCAAACTCATTGAAAGAAAATTAATATTAGTCAAACCGTTAAGATTCGTATGTAATTTAAAATAAATAAACAAAAATAACATTGAAGACTTAAAAATAATTAATAAACCATAAAATAAAACTCATTAAATAATGAGTTTTACTTCCCCATTTGGTTGCCTATATCTAGGAGAGGTTTATTTATAATGGGTGTTTTTTAAGTCCGATATAGTTAACGAAAGGGTAGCAGTCAAACGAACTGTCATACTGCTCTAACTTTTTGCTCAGGCACGTCATCATGAATAGATTCTTGCTTGAACAACGCCATCAAATAATTTTAACATAAAGGCGAATACATGATTAAAATGAAGAAACTTAGGCCCCTATTCCGGTTTACAATTTCTTAATTTTTATATTATCCATAGAGGGAAGCGAACTGACACCAAAGTAGTCCCGTAATAGGTCTTTCGTGGTAGAGAGCGGTTTCAAATTCTAACACTTTATATGAATAAGACCTATCACTTTTACATGGAGTTGTCATTGGAGGGGGCCAATTGACACCATTTGACCAGTCATACATTTATTCTCAATGAACGTGTTTAGTGTCAGTAACTACAATGTAGTATTATTTCAATACAATGTAATATTATTTCAATGAAATAAGTTCTAGAATTAAATTCAAGAACCAAGTTTTAGAAAGTCCCAAAAAATGTGTCGCAGCACCGCTGAATTCATTACTTTTTCTACCTTCTTGTTCTTCATTGGTTCTCCTTTCACTGGACATGAGTTCTTTCTTTTTGGACTTGTTCTATTTTCACAAATCCCAGGACCAGTCTAGTCTGTTGGACCAATTTACACAAATTTTCCGCAGGGATGGTTTACAACTTTGTTATATTGCGGTGAGCAAAAACATAACAAAATTACAGCTGATCACAACCAGTTGTCTTAATTACAACTCAACTTAGTTGAGTTCTAAACCGGAAAAGGGGCGTTATTTTTTCACAAATGAAGGCGATGTGTTGATTTAGAGAAATCGAACTGTCAATTAGACTTCAAGGCCGTACAATGTGACACCCTTGATTGTTTTCTGTAGGACTGTGAAGTCACTGGTTTACGCTGATAAACCAGCAACAATTGACGTTTTGGAGGTTAACATTATTCATTTTATTCGTACCATGCAGCCAGCAACGCTCGAAACAAAATTAGACGTCTGCAAGGCGTTTCCTCCAGGACAGGTTTCAAATGATAAATTTGTCAATCTGCGATTAAAATTAATTTGTTTTGTGTTGTCTACCATTTTAAGTTTCACGGTCTTAGAAAATACCCTTTATACCTTACGCCCTCAGGGTTTTATACAACTGTCCCTTTCGTAACTCAGTTCAACAACTATAAAGGGAGTTAAATATTCTTCAAACTAAAGCATTAAAAAGTTGCAAGATATAAATAAAATTAATTATAAATTGGAATATTCGAAACATATTTTCTCCCAGACTTGTTCTTAGTTTGAATGACATTTTTCAATAAACTTCAGGTACTAAATCACTATGATAGGCATCTTTATTCAAATCTAAAGGTCCATCTTGCGACATTCATTACCAAACTTTTGAAAATATATATATAATGATTGAATTCTTTTCTTAAAAATAAACCGAGACTTAGGTTCAAAAGACAGTGCATTTTTTAGCAACAATATTTAAAAAGAAATCAATGTCATCACTGAAATAGAATCTTGATTTTATTTGGGTAGCTGAAGTAAAATTTCACATAACACCTGAATTACACCTAAGAGAAATTACCCACGCTCTACCCACGACAGTAAAAATTATACCAATTTCGGGTAATTACCCACAAAGTGGCAACACTGGTTGTACCACATGTTGTGTTGACATTTGAAGCACAGCCGCGAATACCGTTTTAAGTAACAAAATAATTATTTCTCAGAAGAACAAATAAACAAAGACAGGATTTTTTTTTTTATTAACATTTTTTTTTAGTTTATTAAAAATAATAATTTTTTTATAATTCCACCTTGCAAAACCATTTCGTTTTTGTTATTTTGTTATTACTTATAACGTTCTTAAACTTTTTGGCGTTTTGTGTGACATTTTGATGGCGTTAAGGTGCATACCTTTGGCTGCTTTGATATTTAACCTGTGTAACGGTTATCTTCAAAACCCCCGTTTTTGCAAAAAGAGGCTTGTACAACGTTATTCGCAACTTTGTTTCATTTTTTGATCAAGTTTGAACCACCGACAGTGGCCGCTTAAATTGTTAATAAGTGTAAGAGGACGACTTAATCTCTGATCTCCGTGTTAAAACCCCACCCCTAACTGTTAAATCATGGCGATTTTAAAAGTGGCGTAACACTAAATTTTGAATGGCTTTACAAATTAGTACTTCGCCTGAAGCAAGGTATTTCGCTTCTTTGCAGAACTCTTTCTCTCCTCTGTCTTAATATTTTCCTAACTCTTTTCCCTTGCTAAAAAAAATCTTATTCTGCGAATGATAAGAATTATACTAAAGGCTTCTTTGTTGTTTTTTTAGTTTTTTTCACCCCAAAAAAAAATTAACCCAAATATTCTGTCACTCAAGTGTGAGGTTGAACTTTTTTGTGTGATATATTAAAACTTTCTCTTGCTTTACGCATAATGTCTGTGAATCATGCGGACGTTTCAAAATGCCATTAAAAAGTCAAGTTTAACACAATAATCCTTCGCAAGGAAAAACTTTTTTTAAGAAAAAAAACCATGAAATGAAAATGCTAAACCAAACTACCCTCTAATCTTATTTTGAGATAAATACAATTTATTTAACTAATGTGACAAAGAAATGGTAAAATATTTAAAAAGCAATTATGTGCATACAAATGTACATATTTACTATGAATAGAATTAAGGTTAAACTAAAACTTCCGAAAACTATCAAGGGTGCGTACAGTTTTTTATCAAAACATTTGAGAAAAGTGCCAATAAAGGTTAATGCGAAAACGTTAACTTTGTTACTTTTAAGAAAAAACGTTTTACTGTATTTTCCAAAAATACATTCTAACACGCTGAAGAACATGCCCAACAAACACGAAGTCAAACCTTTGATATGAAATGACTTCATCATTTGACATCAAACACAATTCTCAAACATTTTTCAATTGTTTGATTTTAACATTAAAGATAATTATTTTAAAATAAACAAATGTTTTATCAATTTGATGTCACATTGGCATCAAATGTTAAATTCAAATCAAAACTAAACTTGGCAATACTAAGGGAAAAATAAATGTCAACATTAAAAATGGCGATTAAAGTCAAATTTTTACTTCGTGGTTAAATGTGTTGTAGTGAACGATTTATTTCTTGTGAAAAATAAAAATTATTTGTAAGTAATTACAATGATTAAAAATACGAATAAATAAAAATAAAACGGGAAAGTGAAGAAAAATATAAATTTGTTGTATGATCGCGGTTCTACTGTCGAACACACTTTACTCTGCCAAAAATTAAAACACATGTGCCATTTCTCAAACACTGCTGATAAATTAATTTCGTCATATCTTTATAACAGAACTCAATTTGTATGCTCAGATTCTGAAAAATCTGACATTTGTTTAACATCAAGAGGTGTACCGCAAGGCTCAATTCTGGGTCCTCTTCTATATTCAATTTATTCCAACGACTTACCGTCTAGAGTCAGCTATTGTGGAATTCACATGTACGCTGATGATGTACAGCTTTACATTAGCTGTTCGCCATCTAGTATCAATGAATGCATCGAAAAGTTAAACGATGATCTTGATAAAGTTTATAGATGGGCCTTAATAAATGGTCTTTGCTTAAACGCAAAAAAATCCAAGGCAATACTGATAAGCAAAAGCAGCTATGTACACTCAAATCTACCACCAATACTCGTTGGGCAATCCGTAATTGACATTGTTGATACTGCAAAAAACCTTGGAATTGTAATTAATAATAAACTAACCTGGTCAAGTCACGTAAACTTCGTTTGTAGAAAAACTTACTCCATGCTAAGAAATCTTTGGACCACGCAATATTTCACTCCATTTAATATACGCATAAATAACACTTCTTTATGGTTGCGAAATTTTTTCTAGCTGCAATTCACTATGCCAGACTAAGCTCAAAGTTACATTTAATAATGTTGCAAGATATATTTATGGTAAAACTAGATACAGTAGAATATCACAGTTTTCTTACCAAATCTTTAATGTACCTTTTGAAAACCTACTAAAATGCCGCACTCTGCTATTTTTGCATAAAATTATTTATAGTAAACAACCTGAGTATCTTTACAAAAGAATAAAGTTTTCAAGATCCAATAGAGGATACAAAATAAACTCCATTCGATACCGTAAGCTAATATCAGAAAGACACTTCTTCGTTAATGCCATCCGTCTCTGGAATGAACTCCCATCTAATATACAAGTCCTAGGCAATGCTAAGCACTTTAACATTGCAATATTTTCTCATTTTGCTTAAAATTTTGTAACTTATGTTAAAATTATTGTCTACTTTTACTTATTATTAATATAAATAATTTCTCTAATCTCTAAGTAACTTCAAATAAATCTGCCACTGTATCAGCAGTACTATTATATAAGATTGAAAGTCTTGTTGTACTGTAATTTTTCTAATTAAATAAATAAATAAATAAATATATATTAATAATAATAATATATATATAAATATCAATCCTTAAAATAAAAGGGTGTCAATTGTTTCGTCTTTGCAAGAATTAGAGGACGGAAAGAACATTTTTTCATATTTTGCCGAATGTTTATCTCACAGTTTTTTTTTTTAAATAAATAATGAATTTTAATTAAAAAAATAAAATATTTTTATTTATGTTCCACATTTGAAAAACATTTGGGAATTACGTTTGAAAGCAAGTTCAAAATAAAGGCATTTTTCAATTTGAAAATAATTTAACGTGTTTGTTGAGAATGTTATGATTTTCAAATCATTATCAAACGTTTGTAGTTTGAGAAACCGTTTGATTTCAAATCATTTTCAATTTGAAAAAAAAACGTCCGTGTTTGTTGGGTGCAACTATACAAAATGTTTGAGAAAATGTATGTGAACACCCACACACACCTTTATATACCATGCGTGTTTATTTACTTATACTTTGGAAAAAGTTTTTTAAATAAAAAAAAACCGAGAGCAATCCAAAAAGTAATTTAATATTTTGGAGTATTTTTAAAAAGCCATTTCCAGCTGTACAAACTATTAAGACAACCCAATATCCTCATGAAGTTAATGAAGACTAAAGTCAGCCGAACTTCTAGTATTAATCTTTTATTAATTTTGAATTCAGATTTGAATTATATTCAAACACGCATTTACAAAGACTTTTTATCCCACCCCTTGCAACTTATTAAATTTTTTTAAGGTAACTTCAATTTGTTTGCGTGCCTTAATGTTATTTCGATGTCGAAGTAGTCCTTGTTATTTGCTAATTTAAAGTTTTATTTTGGCAGCAGAGAAATTTGTGAATTAAGTAAAATTATTCCGTCGAGACTTAAGATATGCAAATTAAAGCACTTTGTAACAAAAGTGTTCGTAAAAATCTATTGAATTGTAATTATTTTTACCCTGAACATAAATTAATATTTAAAAAAACAACTCATGAATATTTTAATTGCCCTCCTAAGTAAAGCAGCTTTAAATTTGGAAGAAAAGCTGGGGGCTTATGGTATAAACACAACTGGGACGAACGACAAACTTGGCATAGCATGACGAATTCCTAGGCAAATGTTCGTTATGTAGAATCGTCAAATCAGACACAATAAGTGCGTAAAGAACAGGTGTTAATGTCTTTTCAAATTGTTTTGAATTTAGAAAAATCAATACCTACATGGTCCTTGCACGCCAGATTATCTAAGCATAAGTTTATCTTAACTTCTTCTATAATTGCTAGTTTTTTTCTTTTTTCAATAGCACCAATTTTTATTAAATTTCTTTGTATATTAATTTATATAATTTGTTTGTTTTAATTTATCAAATTATAATGCGACCAGTTGCCAAAAAAAAAAAAAAAATATTATTTTCTAAAACACCTAAGAAATTCTAATGAAAGGCGGTCACCCTGCCCCAATTTAATCGTAGTATGCCAGCGAAAGAAATATAAATAAATCTATCGCAGAGTTTATTACGCACAACGAATTTCGGTCCACCCAATTATTGTGTGTATTTTCATATACGCCAATGTGTTCAGGTTCTGACGACGAATATTCGATAAGAATAATTCGTCGTTCGTCCTAGTTGTAGTTCTAGCATTATTCTGTATTGCGATGCGCGAATGAAATGCAAAAGAAAGTTACTATTCTATAATATGCAGTATTTTGGAAAAAAAAGTATTAAAAAATAAATCAACCTTGACCACTTTCACTTATAACGGAGTTCAATTTAACAGTCATTCAAAACTTCAGAACAATAATTATGGGTTTTCTAATGTCATTTCCCTTCATTATTTGTGCACTTTAAAACGAAAGTAATTGTTAACTGCCGTCTATACCACAGATTAGAAATATTGCTCTGTAACTCTGCTGACGTTATTGCCAACTTACGCGAGATATTTATCTTTGGAGTAGACGTAGGGTAAAAATAATAAATAAAATAACTTTCATTTGTTATTAATGTGTCGAATGTCCTTCAAATGAAATTTGCTTCGCTTTAATAATGAACATTAAGAAATTCTTTTGTTTGTTTCATATTTCAGCAGACTTTGAATATTTTACAGTCTATTGCATTTTTGCTTTCATCATGAATATTTTGGTGTATGACCGGAAAAAATCTAAAAATAAATTATTTATTTCATTTGCATTCTACAAGAGAAAGCAAAAGCATTTTATTTTTGTTTTATTTAAGACTCAAAAACAATCGATAACTCTCAGTAAGTACATATATGGGTAATTCCATGTCAAAAAGACCAAGAGTGGGACACGACCTCTTCCGATTGTAATGAAATTTGGTGAGAAGGTTCCTTTTATCTTATAAGGAACATATATGAACGAAAAAAAATTTTAAAATTTTTTTTTCAAAAGTTATGTCATATTCAAAATGTCATAATTTCGCAGATTTAGCCGAATGTGTTGAGCTTATTTCTTCAATATCTCGAAAACTACTTGACATACGAAGATGATTTAAATGTCATTTTAAAGAGAATACTTGGGACTACAAACCATATACTGAAAAGAAATAATTTTTTTGAAAAATGTAATATCTGCAAAATATTAAATTTTAAAAACGGACTAAGTCAAAAACCTATTTTTTTATTTGGCTGATTTTTTTTATATAATACCCCAAACTGTTCTTAAAAAATCCTGAAACTTTGAAGGAGGTGTTTTTTTTTCTTTTTTAAGATATGATTTTTTTTCTTTCGCAACCTTTGAAAAAATAATCTTAAAATAGAATTTTAATATTGTAATTTTGAGCAATAAGTACACTGTGCTAGTTGCAAAAAACAGACCAGCCGCGCACCTTGCATTTTGCCCTAATTGGGGCACGCTGAATCCAGTGGGACTTACCGTTTTTTTAGATTGGCTCTTGTTTTCAAGAATTACCGTTATTTTGAAAATGTAAGAGGCTGCACAGCATATATTTGCGTAAATCGAAAACGGTTTAGTTTATTGAAATAACTAAAAAAAACCGAAATTCGGCAATATATAATAAAGTGGGGTTGGTCATACATTTGACCCATCTAGAAGCATCCTACGCGCCACTATGCAAATATTGCGGTTTAATAAAATTCTTAAATTTGGCCCCTGCAGCGCGCGCGTAGGATGCTTCTAGATGGGTCAAATGTATGACCAACCCCACTTTATTATTTATTGCCGAATTTCGGTTTTTTTTAGTTATTTCAATAAACTAAACCGTTTTCGATTTACGCAAATATATGCTGTGCAGCCTCTTACATTTTCAAAATAACGGTAATTCTTGAATTTTTTTCGTTCATATATGTTCCTTATAAGATAAAAGGAACCTTCTCACCAAATTTCATTACAATCGGAAGAGGTCGTGTCC
This sequence comes from Pollenia labialis, assembly GCA_949318255.1. NCBI lineage: Eukaryota > Metazoa > Arthropoda > Insecta > Diptera > Polleniidae > Pollenia > Pollenia labialis. The sequence goes on along the minus strand of OX439139.1, from coordinate 142,277,620 downwards.
CACTCTTGGTCGTTTTGACATGGAATTACCCATATGTATTTGTAATAAAAGCGAAACAAAATAAAAACGGATATGTAGAATATATTATACCTTTCACCATGTATCATATATAAAAATGGTAAGCTTAACCCGGTGCTCTTTGCTACACCGCGGCTTATATCAGAAATACAAAAAATCTATTTTCCCAAGCTTATCCACTTTTTGATATCGAAGCAACATCCTATTTTTGTATTGACAGCCCAGCTATGTGTACCAATTTTTCTCCCACCGTTCTCCAGATATAAAGAAATGTATTTTGTGTCATACCCTCTTATCCAATCACTCTCACTTTTTGCCAGACATCATGCATTAAAATCTTTTACTGCTACGATTCTCCAAAATATATACGGAAATTTATTTTTTAATTTTTATGGGGGCAGCCACTCCCACTTTTCCAATCCTGCTTACATTTTTTCGGATGTTGTCTTTTAATAACAAAGACGTTTGTACCTTTTTTTGGAAACTTTGGCTCTTGCCGTTCTCCAGTTTTACAGAAATCTACAGTATGTTTTTGTATGAGAAGTGCCACACCCACTTCCCACTAATTTTTTAGAGGTTGTTTATATAAAAACAACAACAAAGGGCTTTGTGGAATAAATCAGATTCCCTCATGGTGTTTTGTTCATATATCCACTATTTGTAGACCGATCTGGCTGAATGTCAATAGCAAACTTTTTGGAACTATATATGATAGGAAAGTATAGCAACCTAGTCCCCATCGTAACAGGGGTCTTTGAAAAATCCATTTGAACTGGTACACGGACAGATGGACATTAATTAAACATCCTCGCTACTCATAAGGAACTTTATAGGGTATAAAATCAATATTATAGAAATTAAAAACGAAATGACAAACTTATTTACATATGGTGAAGGTGGGGTTGCCAGACGGCCTAAAATGGCCTGTACTGTCCATTTTTTTTTGCCCTGTCCAGTTACCAGCTCAAAGTTAAATAGAATTTCTTTAATATTAAATATAATTTTTTTATTAATTACATATTTAATATTAAAGAAGAACTTATATCCAAAAATGCGATAAAAGTAACGTTTAAAATCTATTTATAAATATATAAAAATTTATGTAAATGGATCTCGTTTGTATTTTGCATTCCAATTTGCAAGGCTTTTTCGAAAGTACTTTAATTATTTGAAATAATCTATACTCCCAAGAAAGGAAAAGGATGTCCTTTGGAAATTTTAATACTAAATTTTGATGAAAGTTTGAAAGATGTTCAAATATATTTGCTTGCAACTAAAACAATTCTTTAAATCGTAAGCGACCCACAGTAAGAGATTTAAGAACAACAAAAGGAATTTCTCTGGACTTTGTAAACGGTTAGACCGATTAAAATGAAACTCCAAATGCTAATTAAGGACTTGTATTCCAGTTAAAGTTAAGGATTAGGGATCTATAGACATATCAGTAGGGCCACCAGAGGTTCGTCAATTAGGGCACCTTAAGTATAACAAAAATTAAGAACAATCCAGAAATCCTAATTTTATCAATGGAATGCACTGGTCCATTTCTACACGTATTGGGGAAAGATCTAAAATAGTGCACAAATAATTTTGGATTTTCGGATAGATATTAAGATAATTCGAAAAATTCTTCACCAGTAAAATTCATGCTTTCGCTCTTACGATTATTTCGCAAAAAAAAGAAGATTATGAACTTTTTGGTACTTATGCCCTTTTTGATTTTAGGCACGATATGTAATAAGACGTAAAACTGAATTTGTATTGTTACGTTACGTTTTTTTTTGACGTTATCGTAAAAATATGATATAAAATTTATAAATTTTTTTTTACTTTTTAGATTGTCCAGTTATTTTAACAAAATCCTGTTGAATTTTTTACATTGTCCAGTTATTTGAATATTGGTTTCTGGCAACCCTGGGTGAACAGTACAAAAACATTTATTAAATATATCTTAAAAGAAAAAAAAAGCCACTTGATTTTTTTTTTGCTTTTTAAAGTTGTGCATTTTTATGCAGGAAAATTTAAAAAGCCAAAAAAAACAAACACTTGATTTTTATTTAATTTATCCTACACAACACAGTTACAGTTAATTGCGTGTATGTATGTGTATTTTACTGTATATGAAAGAAATAAAGTATAAACTATTTGCCACTTAAAACTTGGAAAGGTGGAAAAAATAAAGAAAAATTTTGGTAAATAGTCCGATTTTACACTCAAAAGAAAATTTAACCATCCGTACTTTAATCAATCCGAAGAGGTACGGTGAGTACGAATTTTTTTGATTCAAGTACAGAAAGAGTGATTCAAGTATGGATTCTCAATCGCAAAATACCTAAATTATCCATATTCAATCCCGATGTCGTACTTGAAATAATCCGATGGATTTAAGTAAAACTAAGATTAAATCAATCTCAAAATGCGCTGATTCAAATAGTATAAAGTCGATTTTATCTCGAACTCGTGCTTGAAAAAGCCGAAAAAGAAATTAGAAAGAAAAAATTATTATGATTGATTTACTTACCCGTTTTACACCTTACAGAATGATAAAACGCCAACATAATGCTCGATATCGTTTATCTTTAGAAACCTTACGTACATATTTAACCAAAAATATAAACTGAATGACAATCAAATGTTCAAATTTAATTTTTAACCCTTCGTGGTGCACATGAGTCTGGCCAGACCTTTTGTCAATGTGTTTAGAAAATCAAAACATGCGTAAGCCGGAGGGTTAAACACAACTTATTTAAAGAAATTCCGGGATTGATTTTCGAAAGTAATCCCATTTAGGATTGTTTTGAGTACGTTTTCGTGTTATTCGTACTTGAATTTACTATTATAAAAAACTTGATTTATTTTGAGTGTTTTTCTTTCGGTGTACGGATTCTAACGCTAACATGTATGACGTAAGAATGATGGTAGTGAATTTAAATACAAATATTTTGGCGTTATACCTGGGTTTCTGTTATAAACAATACGATACAAATAATATAAGTTTTTGGTTTTAAAATTTTTTTCCATGATATTACAGGTATATGTGGCTTTACCATCATCCCACATACTTTATGATACAACTTTCAATTACAATTTTTAAATGAACGATATTTAATATGACCTAAATGTGCAACCCTGAATTGTAAGATGCACAAGTTTAGTTATGTTAATAAAGTTAGTTCTATTTAAATCATGTAACAGCATATACTCCATATACACAGTTTTTCTTTCAGCGATGGCGAAAAATTCCCTCGGTTTCCCGAAAAAAGTATTGGAAAAACCCACTTGTAGTTATTAAAAATATGCAAAAAAAAAATAATTCCATTTTTATAAATTCCGACGCTCCCAAAAATCTTTTGAAAAATCCCAAAATATAGTATGTTCACAACAAGAGTTGGATGTAAAATTAAATTTATAAAACAATTAAGAACCAATAAGGTAAGGTAGATATGACAGTCAGTCAGTCCTTACTGACCTCTCGATTCATTGTAATACCTAAAGAAATATGGCTTAGCCACTGTTCAAAAAAAATGCAGGGTTTAAAATTTAAACACTGCTTAAATGTAGTAATTTCCTAGCCAAAATACGAATGGAATTGGGTTTATGCATTATTTGTTGTGTAGTATAACATCTTTTGTTATGTGTAAAATAAAGAAAAAGACAAATATGGTTATTTTTAGGTAACGAGAAAATTCCCTTTACAGTTATTTCCGCTTAAATGAGTTTGTAAAAAATTCACGACTTGCGACGCAATTAAACGGGAACTTTATTAAGCAATACTCGGTTTATGGAATAGCCGACGCAATTAAATCGAAAATCACTTAATTGAGCCAAATGTACAATAAAGCGAAACACCCATGTGTAGATAGAAAATAAAATTAATTTCTTTATTTATTAAGTTATAAAAGCGTTTAGGTTTTTTAAAACAAAATAAAAATCAGGTAGTCCATAGTACAATCTTTTTTGCCGCAAAATAATTGTTTTTACGTTTGTAGAGCAAAAACACGTTAAGTAGACGGAAATAATTAACCGAAAAATTTGCTCTGGTTTTGCGCAATGCGGTCTTATTTTGCGAAATAATTAAGCGGGTGACGCAATTAAACGGAACTCAACTAAACGGGTATTTTAACATAGACAGTTATTCGTTCCATGATTTTTAGTGCAATAAAACGGGAAACTCAATTAAGCGGGGCTCAATTAACCGAAAATGTATTTTCATTTCGTTATTATTTTTTGGGTTGCCATCTTTCGAACAAAAAAGTAATACTGTTCTTATCCAAAAAAAAAAAACTAAAAAAAGAGGACATTTAATTCCGTTTAGGGTTTTTTTAAACCGCAAACTTCATTATGTTCGTTCGTTTCTGTTATGCTCAACGCCCTTTGGCTGGTAAAAAAAAGAAAAAGCCAGCATATACACACACAAACTGTTCATGCTGCGGTTTGTTTGTTCATTTCTTTATTAATGTAAAAAAAAGAAATATTATAGAACATTAAAATATAATGTGACCCTTATATCAAAAAATGAAAATTGGCCCCAAATAAAATCATACTTTTTACTTAGGGACTTTGTTATTCACCAGAGGAGAAAATCCTTGCGCCCAGCAGAAGTCCGGCTATTAAGAAGAAGCCTTAGTGAGCCAGGCCAGTGTTCGTTATACCATAAAGTAAAGAATCCTTGCGCCCGGCCGAAGGCCCAACCAACCAATCTATCGTGCGAGTTTTATGACTATTCGGGACATTAAAATTCAGGATTTTCTGCATTTTTAAATTTGGGATTTTAAAATTCAGGATTTTAAGTTTTAGGCATATGAACCCAACCCAAATTTTTAATATAACTTTCTTTGTGTATTTTCTTTAATTTTAACTTTTTTAAGGGGTTTCAATTCAATAACAAATTTGAGGTGGTTTTTCATAATGAAGAATTTCCCTAAATGGGGCCATAATTCGCAGAGCCAATATTTCTATTAAATTTAATGTTTGTTGACAGTGATGCCAGCTCTTGGGATTCTAAGCACTTGATGACATATCAAAAGCCGACGAAAAATAGCTAAATTGAAAAGAGGACGGTTTTACTACATTTGCATGCGATTTCCTTTAAAAGGCGCATTAAGGAATAGAATATATTTCTCTTAGCTTAGGTTATGTCGAAAGGAGGATGAAGCATCAGGGATGCAACTTTATATCAAATAATATACACTTAGGCCTCTACTGGGTCTGTTGTGCGCTCCTTCCTTTTTGTTAGTAAACACAAAAAATATTAGGCAAAACTTATACTGTTACAAATGCATTTTGTATTTGTATGGGGGTGTCCTGCCCACGTAACCAATGACACCTATATTTTAAAGGATTTTGTATATTGACAACCCAAAATGTTTACCAACAAATTTAGATAAATTTTCCCCTATCTTTCTTTAGACATAAATAAATAAATCCTTTCACCTTCTTTTCTCCAATCCCGCCCATATTTTGTGTTGATAACCAAGTTTCTTGTACCTAATTTGGAAACTTTTGCTCGGATATACAGAAAAATAAGAAACTGAAACAACAAAAAGAGATATTTGGGAAAAAACTATAAAAATTTAATTCGTCTAATTATATAAAGCGCAACTCAACGCCAAAAAATTACATTGAAGCAAAAAACAAAAAGGGTCCAAAATGCGCCTCTTTTAGTTTAGGTCTAATATTTTTTTGCATTTTATGAACTTAAAAAGGGCTTAATCTATACCAAAAGAGGTTCGTTAGCATCATTCTTTGCTGGGATTTACATGGTGTTTATATGAAAACCCGATCATTTTCGTGATCTGAGTAATATGAATGGGGGGAACCACTGCTACAAAAAAGTATGTATTTAGTCACACATACATACACTCAATCTAATCTAGACAAATGACACAAATGTCTTTTATGTGACATATGACAAAAGAATTAGCCAATTATATTCAGTTCATACATGTTTTAAGTGGGTGTTTGTTATTGTGTATGTGTGTATTTAGGCATTTGCTTAGGAGATTAAGTAGAATGAATGGTCAAGACAAGTGTTTTTCATACGGGATTTTCCGGTACAAAAATCACGGAATCCTGCACATTTTTCGGGCAAAAATTCTTGGTATTGTTTGTTTATTTATGGCAATTTCACTGTAACTTTACAAAAATATATAGATGTAACTTCAAATCCCATAAGTAAGGCAATGCTTGATACTTTGAAATTTCGAACTAGTTAAAGAAAGAAAATGTACATAATTAAAATTTGTTTAAGACCCAGATTTACATATTTTGTAAAAATGAAAAAAAGTGGTTCACCCCCTCTCTAATAAATTCAATTATTTTATATGCAGAGCAAATGCATAAAAGACTTTTTGTATTAGAGTCTGAATATTCAGTATATACTATTTCTGTAAGAGATATAACAATATTGAAAAATTAACGTTTGAGTAATTTTGGATCCAAAAATAAATAAAGAATATGTTTATTCAATTCAAAGAAAATTATTTTATTTAAAAAATGAATAAGAAATTTTTTTTTAAAACACTTTATATTTTGCACCGTTTTATATTAATCGGGAATTCCCGGGAAATTGAAAAATAAATCCCGCTCTCCCGGGAAAAGACAAACTCTAGCCAAGACCAATGAATTCGTTTAATATATTAATTACATCTTAAGGGAATATGTATAATTTAAAGTGTGCATTAAATCATATAAAATAAAACTTTTGCTGGATGTGCAAAGATTGTTTTGATTAACATATAAGTGAAATCTTAATTTTAATTAAAAAGGTCAACAGATGAAAGTGATACCCAGTATGCAAGTTTTTTGCCCAACTATTTGCGTTAAGTCATCATATTATAATATCTTTTTTTTAAATCGAATTCATAATAGTGAATTGTTCTTATTTTACATAATATTGGAGCTTTAAAAACTTTTAATTATAAAATTAAGTTTTGTGTTGGTTTTGTCAAGACTTTGTCAAATACAAAATATAGAAGTAATGAAGAAACGTGTAAAAATTAACAACAGGTAATTAATTACAGCAAAATTTCGATCCACCAAAATACCTTTGATGAAGAGATTGAAGTTGACTATATACTTACAGCCGCCGCAAAGATTAAAACTACAACAAACTCTGATGATGAGAATGTGGTTATTCTCAAAACATGTAAGTTCGACTTGAGTTCAATCCTCCGTGCAGTCAAGAAAACATTATCAATAAATTTTAATTAATTTAATGGTGTTAAATTCCTTCCTTTACAAAAATAATTTAATGAAAATTAAATTTGATAAACTAACGCCTGATTTAAAAGTTTGGATTAAAACCACACAGCAAAAATTTTGCACCAGTAAAAGCATTAATCAAAAACAAAATCAGTTTAAATTAAAAATTTAATCAAGTGAATTAAACGTTTAATTTACTGAATTAAACGTTTAATTGATATTACTTATTTGTTTACAGGTTCAAATTAATATTGTCAATTAATCGTTTAAAACACTTGATTAAAAGTTAAATCCACTTGATTAAACGTTTAATTGACTTGATTAAATTTTTAATTAAAACTGATTTTATTTTTTATTAATGCTTTTACTGGTGCAAAATTTTGTTTTTGTGCATAAACAGTTCGATTAACCGCAAAGAAACTAATTTAGTTTAAAACCTTTACCCAAAAAACTTATTTTCTGAAATTGTGGGTATATAATTATCATTTTCAAATTATTTTTTAAAAAAAATGTATTGATTAAGATTTTGTATGAAATTAAGAATTGAATAAACTTTTAAATATTTATTATTTTTCAAAAAAAAAAATTATTATTATTTTTATGAAAACAGCATAGGGCCTCAACAAACGACTTCCATTGAGGCCCCTCAACGGTAAAATAAATAATCCGTGGAAAGTTTTCCCTCTAGCCTTTTTATTTAGATACCGCTTAAAAGTGTTTTGGCCGCCCTCTGCTCTATTACCATTCGGGTTTGACTCCTCTTCTTAAATTGTTCGTAATTTTTGTCTTAGCCAAGTTAATTGGTGGTTACGGACTAAATCGGCGACTAAAGCTTGTATTGTTATGTACCAGATCTGAGCTAAAAGTACTCGGCCACATTCAATTTGTTCGCAAAAGGATAAATTCCAGGATTCTCATAGATTAAAACACTTTCAAAGATGCAGTTGAAAATTCCACTAAGATGTTTGTAGTAGACCAGCGTTTCAATGTCGCACAGGACTGTTTGACTCTGTGTAGGCGGTTGTTTTTAACCGTCATTCCTCCTTCCAGTGTTCGACGAAATCACACTTACCAAATAACAGAAGGTTTCAACATTCACGATCGGTTTGTTTCTTAGTTATAATGGGATTAAGTCGCTTATGCACTAAGATTTCGTTGTTCTTGTGTTTATTTTAAAACCAACGCGATCAAGCATATTTTGCTTTCGCTCTTTAGTGAAAAAAGCAAGCAAATGTCGTCCGCAAAAGTCGAAAACTTTCCGAACATTTTTTTTACATTGGTTCAAAAAAAAATATACAATATTTCGACATTGATATCGATATTATATACAAATAATATATAATCGAACGATTAAAGATCAAAGATAAGTAATTTACTTTCGATACAAATTCGACTCATTTTGTATACTGGGTAATATTTACAACAAACGTTGTTTAACATACAGGTGAACATTAAGAACATGGTTTACTTATACGTATGTTTATGCATTTTTTGTCTTTATGTCAAATTTTTGGGAAAACAAAATTTTAATTTAAAAAGATTTTGTAAGTCGTGCTAAATCCCAATTTTTATTCTTGATAAAAACACTGAAATTTATTGTTGAAGGGATATGCGCATTTCACTGGTTGCTTAGGCCAGATCGTCAGGAAACTTTATCCAAAGATTTTAGAAAACCAAAATTTTTTTAACAAATTATTAAAACATTTAAAATTGTTACAACTGGTAAATTGAAAATATTTAAGAAAAAGAAACACACACAACGAAAAGACAAATAAAAAAAATACTGTCTTATTTAAGTTGTTGTCTTTTAGTGCATTGTTTTTTTTTTTGCAAGAAAAAGAAAATGGGACACCCATCAAAATCTTAAAAAATTACTGCACGTTGTGTCTGCAACCACCCCTCCCTTACAATGTACAAGTTCGCAAAATACAATACATTTCGCACATTATTGTAACTTGTCCGAATGTAATGTTCCCCATTTATTTGATAGTATTCTTTCTTCAGTAAACAAACTAAGGGCCGCTTTCACAACTTTCCGATAGCTAAAAGTAGACTTTAAAAGGCCTTATAAAAAGTGTTACATTATTCAAACTTTACTTTAACCTAAAGTGCGCGCTAAAGTGAATTAAGGTTCATCCCACCTGGTAGGTAAAAGTAATGTTGTAACAATTTCATTCTTTTCATACGGCCGATAAAACCCTACCTTTAGCTATCGGTAAGTTGTGAAAACGGGTCTAATTGTTTTGTTGTATGTTAAAAAAAGTTAAAAAAATATGTCAGCACAATTGTGTCAGCTGGTGAACATCTAAAATTGAACTGTTAAATAGAAGCAGATGTAAACATACACCCATAAACAAAGTTCATAAAAAAAATGTATATGACAGAATAATAAGATAGACTTTTTATGAAACTTAACTCTCTTGACGTTTTGTTGCCACTGTATTGGTTGTAATGCATGGAAATTCTATTCGATATTCTATAAAAAAATACACACATATATTTTTTTATAATTTTAATGCTAGGAACACAATTGAGTCGTACGTCGTATGAACGTAGGACGCAACGCCGTAAATTTTTAAAAACACGCTTCACTTACTCACGATTCCGTCCTTAACGCATTTTGTTTTCTTTTGATTAAATTATAAGAAAAGTCCAAAATTTTTGCAATTGTTGTGCGTTTTTTTTTTTCTTGAATTTTGTTTTCAAATATTTAATTTGAAAACACAAAAAAAAACTTCCATTTTATATTTTTAATTTCCTTTTTTATGACAATAAGATCGCAACCGGCGTATAATATAGAATAAGATAAAAGTCGGCGTATGACATTGATACGCTTTTACGTTTCCGCCAGCAATTGCGCGCATTTCTATAAAAAATATCAGTTTTTATTCAAAATGTATTAATAAAGTGACCTCAGTACAACAACAATGCAACAATAGAAAAAACAACAGGCATTTTGTTGCCAGAATTGAGACGGCAAATGTCAAAATGCCGTATTAAAAAATGTAAATAAACAAAAAAAAGACACTAAACGTCACACCACGAAGAAATCACTGCAAAACAGCTGCGCTTGTGAGGTCACTTTATTAGTACATTCTGTTTTTATTTAACAACGTATCTACGTCGTACGTTACTACGTTCATACACTGCAATTATGTTCCTACGGTAAATCTTTAAAATTATTTCTTATAACATAAATATTATGTGTGGTTTACAGACCACGAGCGCCTTATTCGTCCGTTCAACTTACATTTAAAACACAAACAAATTTCAAAATTTTGTTTTTGTTTTAAATGTTAGTTTAAAGGACGAGTAAGGCGCTCGTGTTCTATAAACTACACATTATTCTACTTTTTCCAAAAACCGGTTTTCGAATAGTTGCCATTTTAAAAATAACGTTTTTGGGTTAATCATTTAAAAAAGTAACCAGTTAATCGGTTTTAATTCGAATAAATAAAGACACAAAAATCAAATTTGTTTTTGAAATAAAAAGTTAATTTGAATAACCAACAAAATACATAGATATGACTTAAGGCCCAACTAGTTAACAAAAAGTTTCTCAAATGCATTTTAAACACAAACAAAATCAAAAACCTTTGTTTCCGCACGAAAAGTTCGATCATTATTCTTAAGCAGATGACAGATTCATGAAACTTAACAAAGACTTTCCTCTAGGTCAATATGGTTTAACACACAAGATTTACATGTATTCCCACAACAGGTTAAGCCAACTTAAGCATATTATAGTTGGGCCTTTAAAGTTGTTGAAGAACTTTGAGTTTAAAAAATTATAGGAAAATGAATAAGTTTTAATTTCTTGGTGGTTAAGCACGTCTATCAGGGAAGGGATACTCTGAACAATAGCAGTGTATTGCAGAAGAGCATTTAACTGTATTTTAACGACTTTAAGGTTCGTGAAAATTACCCAAAAAAGCATTCATGACTCTTTGCGCTAAAAAAATCAAGAGTTGGTTTAATATAGACGAAACTCGAATCAAGACAAAAGCTGCCCAGATTTGACAGTAAACAAGATTTTGTGACCAAAAATGGTTCTATTGTTTTATGTTGTATGTATAAGAACCAAATTTTCATTTTTTTAAGTTTAATTTAAAATGTTTTTAGTTTTAACTAGCATTAAAACCGCTACTTCGTTAGCATCTCCTTTTGCATCGTGGACATATTTTTATGCCAAAGCTTATTAAAATAATACCGGTTGTAGAACCAAAGTGCTAAAGTAAAATATCAAACTTTTCGTATTTGCCCTTTTTGTTACTATTTTTCCGCCATTAAAGTATAAAAAATTTCAGTACTGTAGTACGAATATGTCAATGAATGGAGAAAAATATTTTGTAATAAAAAAGTACCAAAAATAGTTACGATTTTCACCCCTTAAATGATCGAAATTCGAAAAAGTAGCCAATTCGTATTCGTATTTTTGTGATAAGTTTCGAATGTGGTATAAACTTTGTTTCAATGGGGTGTCAAAAAAGTACCAAAATTCAGGTTTTACTCGTTTACTTGCTAATTGGGCTGAATTTCAAAAAAGTACCAGACACCTGTCAGCTTAATTTTCTAAAGAACAAGGAGAAGTACTTTTTTGTATCTCTTTTAGTTTTGGAGATATAAGGTAACCAAATTTTCGCGTTATTACCCTTTTTTACCCCCTAAACATTAATTTCCAAAACTACGAACACTTGTATTAAAACCGTTAATTTTGGTTTTACCAAAGCCGGTTATTTAAACATGTCAATTTTTTCGAATATCTAACAAACCGATTACATATTTTGGTAAATTAAACCGGTTATTTTAAAACGTCCATTTTTTGAATATCGAACAAACCGATTATTTTGGTATAATAAACCGGTTATTTTAATAATGTTTAATTTATATACGTTTTCCCTTCTTTTGTTGTAAATAACCGTCCGATCTCGCTAATAAAAATGCATTATATTTGAGTTTCTGAATAAAATTTTGCCAAAAGGTATTTTAAAAATTTTTGTTATAACATCCTTTTGTAAGAATACGATAAAAAAAAGTATTCGAATGAAATGTTTGTGTACGTTTTATAAGCATCACCAATATTATGATTGGCTAATTATATCATTTTTTAATATTTTTGAACAGCAATAAAAAACTTATTGCAATAACTTAAGTAATAATTAAAAAATTTTCTGAATTTGCCCTTGAACATATTTATTAAATCATATAAAAATATTTTCAAATATTAACCAATATAACTTTGAATTGATTGTCTTGCCATAAAAAGAAACATTTGTGAAATGTATTTAACATGTCCTTTCAAATAAATAAAACATATTTTTCCATTATTTTTAAAAATATTTCACAAAAATAATATCATTATATGCAATCATTTATCAAAATGTCATTATTCCCACACCACAATCTTGGTATCACATGTGTAGGGTATTCAAACGATTAACCGTTGTTCGATTAATAGATTCATTTTGGGCGATTAACTATTCGAATAATTAAAAATTGTTTATTTTCAATAAACGAATAGTTCGAATAATTTATGTCGATTAATCGATTAAACGAAAATTTGTTTTTTACAGTAATAGTTTTTTTTCTTTTATGTAAAAAAACAAGCCGGTACGTTTTAAATACCCTTTTATTTTTTCTTAAATCAGGAACATTTCCAATTTTTTAAAATATTATACAAAGACTGAAACCAAAGAGTTTGTGCATAAATTTTTTTAAGAATGTTTAGTACATACTTTTACCACAATGATTCAGATTCAGAGTTTTCTAAAAACAGGCAGTATATCTGAAAAAAGCTAAATTTGGCCTTCTTAGCTCATATGGTATGGGCGTAATTGTGCCAAAACTATTATTTTGAAAATAAAAAAGTAGTTCTATGTCTGTAACTCCGATTTCGTAAATTAGCACTGCTAGTATTCTCCAAATAAGATTATAAATTATAAGCAGACTTAAAATACTAAAGGTTTATTAATATTAGAGTCGTGATTTTTTGTTCATATCTCAACCGTTATATATGAAGTATAAAAATATAATAACAGAGTGCCCATCAAATTTGGGGTTTTCAGACGGATATCTATTAACCCACTTCGATGGTATTGATCAATTTATGTTTTTCTTTTTTGCCTTTTGCTGTATTTTTCATGCATTTCTCGAATTTTCGACGCGAAAAAAACTATGGAGAAAATGTATTGCTTGGTTCTTTTATTGTGTGGAAGTATACAGGGATAAATGGCATAAAACACAATAAAATATTAATTAATAATATCCAGTTTAATTAATTAATATGGTATTTTGTTACCAAAGGTTTTGGCTTCGGTCAAGGACCAATAACAACTATTTCCTAATATTAGTATATTCAAACTAATTTTGAAACTTATAACCCCACTAATAGAACATAATAATTACGCCACTAATTATTATCGACGTAACAACCGCCGCAAACGATCAAAAAATAGGTTAAAGTAAGTCAGTGCTCAGTGCTCACTGCTAAATTCGCTTTCAAAGAACCCTAAACAATTTTTTTAAATTTCCCAAAAATTTTGCAAAAAATCTCAAGGAATTCCTACAAATACAAAAGTTTGCTTTTTGCAAAAATTTAATAAAAAAAAATAGAATATCTATGTATTTATCAAACAAATTTACCCTGTTTTTTTCTTTTAATTATCCTGTCATTAACAAAGCGCTTTTGTCAATTACAATTATGCTCAATAACAAATAAAAAATAAATCCTTTTAAGCAAACAGATCAAAGTAGAAAAATTAAAAAAATCACACACGTAAATATTAAGAAATCTCACACAAAAAAAAAGCAAATCTTTTTATCAAGCTAAGCATAAGAAAAGACTTATAGAGCAACAAAACGCGTATAAGAAAGGAAGAAATAAAAACATTTAAAGCCAATTGGTGTAAAAGATACAAACACATGAACTTGTACACACACAGAAACAAATACAAAAGAATAACCAAAAATTAAAGTTGTTAGAAGACAAAGAGTGTTATTTAACGTTATTTTTTCTGCTAAGGAAAATTAACAAAAACAACAAGACAGGAACAAACAAAAACAACATTGTTAAAATTGTATATTTTTTTTTTTTTGTTTTTGAAGTAATAAGAACAAGTTAATACAACATAAATACACTCATACAAACAAACAAGCACCTGAGAGAGAAGAATTGTATGCGTTTGTCTAAAAACGAAAATAAACGCAAGCGTAGAAATAACTGTATCCTGAGAGAGAATAAACAAACACACACTTGTATGCAGCAAAAACCCCCCCAACAAAAGAGCCAACAAACACTCTCACATACCCATACATTTTAACAGCTTTAGTTCAGTGCTTAAGCACTAAGCATACAAGAGAAATTTATCATGTATGTGTATTCCAAAGGAAATAGAATAAACCGTTAAATATATAACGAGTGGATGGGCGGCAATTTGGGTGGTTCAACTGTTACTGACTGGTACTAAAATTCCAGCCAAAAAACACCGTGTATACACAGGCATGTGATGTTTTCAACGTGTTAAAGACTACAGACAGAAGTTACCTTTGCTCTGGCCTGGACGACAAACAATACAAACGGTTGATCGTCGTCTAGAGTATACAAAATTCAATACATTTCAAGAATAAAAAGAAAAGAAAAAACTAATAAAAGATACAAAAGAATTTCAGAGCTTCACACACAAATCTTTTTTTTCACATATTAAAAAAAAAATAAAATAAATTTAATTTAACTTAAAAAAAAAGAATCGAATTTTAATGTATAAAGAAATAAATTTAAAGTGTGAAGGGAAAGTGTGTCTAAGTAAACAGTAATTTAATTAAAAAAAAAATAAGTTATTAAAATTTTGTAATAAAAATCAATACGAAAATTCAAACGAAAACCTAATTTAACCAAAAAATAAAAAAAAAACTACCGAAAACTGCAGTGGAACCATTTTAAAAAAATTAAAATCGAAAAAAATATAATAAGCAAATCTATTTAAATCAATTAAAATTAAATAAAAGTGTAAATTGCTAAAAAAAAAAAAAAAAAACGTGCCACAAAAAAGTAATATTTAAATAAAATCTTAAATTTAAATTTAAATTTTTAAAGTTTTGACAGTGGCGTCCAACGAGTCAAATTCTAACGCTGCCACAGGCAGTGGCACGGGTGAAACGGCTGCTTTGTTTTCGAAATTTAGAAGCTTTTCTATCGGCAGTGGTCCAAATTCACCACAACGAGTTGTATCAAATCTTCGCGGTTTTATATCAAATCGTTTAAGTAATATATCGACAAACGATACAGGTATGTAATGGACTTCTAACTACATAATTATATAATATTTTGAAATAAAAAACTCTGGCGAAAAATCGTTTGAAAAGAAGAAAAGCAAACCAAAATGGTTCCTAAAAACAACTTAAAAAATGTGTGTATACCTTTACACAACACAAAAAAGTTTACTGAAAAAAACTATATACTTCTAAAAACAGAAAAGAAATAAATGTATGTAAGCCTTTATTATATACCTAGAAATATACATATATTCTTATACATATATATAATAAATACTTACCTACATACATATATGTATATTTGTGCATGTTGGTATATAAAATAACATTTGATTTACTTTGGACATTTATGAAATGAAACAAACAACAACAAATCCGACTAAAACGGCATTTCAAAACAAAAAAAAATATCCATTTTCCTCTTTACTCGCTTTTAGTACCTATTCAGCAAATTTCAATTTCTTATTCAGCTGTTTTTATTTGTTTTCAAAACCAGCAATCAGCTGAGTACCTATGGAATGTTGTGGTATTGAAACATTTGTTCTCCTCTCTACTTTAACTAAGAGCTCTTCTTTAGTTGTATTATTTAATAGAATTCCATTTTGAATCCTTGTTCTCTCTTTTAAGGAAAACTTATGTAATCATATTTTCTTTTTTTAGGGATTGTAATTTATACTAACTTTGTTTTTCTATTATACAAAAAAAAATAATAATTGTTTTAGAAATTGACCAATTAAAATTTTATTGCAGAACTCATTAATAATAATAAGATATGCAAATTATTTGTTTTGTATTTACCAATTGAGTTTATTTACTTACTAACTTCGTTTTAGTCACAAAAGAAAATATATGCTGTCAAATTAAAATTGAAAAAAATCACATTTTCAAAAACTTTAAAGGAAATATTGGTCTTTACTTTTCTTCTTTTAATAAAAATCTATTTCTTGATAATAATTAAAAAATTAATTAAATTTGCAACAGTAAACAAATCAATAGTATCAATTAAACGTATAATTCCCTTTCTTAAACGTTTAATTCACTTGATTACATTTTTAATAAAAACTCGTTTTATTTTTGATAAATGCTTTAATCAGTGAAAAATAGAAGCAACAATAATTAAGGTATTAAAACGTAATTCTAAAATTTAACACTACTTGTTATTAAGTTAATATTGTCTTATAACTCGCATTTTTTTGCCATTTCTGTTTATATTGTCTTTCAAGTTTTTATTTCCTTTAAGTGAAACAAAATTTCCTAAAATATAACAAATTATTTACTTAACATAAAAAATATTAAAAACATAACAAAAATATTAGTGTTTACACTCACAATATTCTTACAGTAACGGACTGTAGTTTATTTAAGAAGTATTCCGTTCAGTCATTTTTAAATAAATAAACATTTAAAATTCCAAGCAAATTTATTTTTATCTGATTCTAACAGTTATTTAAAAAACTAAGTGCATAATAATACGGATTTTCGGTTGCAGTTAATATTGTACCTTGATTAAGTTAAATTCTTCTTTATGTAAAATTAAATAAAAATGTAATTTAAAATAACGAAAAGTTTATTTAATTTTTACTGTCAACCGCGAATTCCGCATTTCAGTTCTTCATTCAGTTATTTTAGGTAATTTAACTACCAAAAAATAAATTTTTACTTATCTTTAAAAACCGATGTGCTTGTTTTGTGTAACAAATTCCCATTTTATATTTTTTTGAATGATTTAGTTAAATACATCAAATTTTTAAAGTAAAATTATTGCGAAACCATATCGGCCATGCTGCTGGTGTCTTATAATTGAGAGTTCTTCTGTAAACAAACGAGGTCAGTGTTTTTTAGAAATTCGGCTATGTGGAGTTAACGAAAATTACTGAATTTAATAAAACAACTGAATATTCCTTTGTTTTTACGGAATATTCAGTAAATTTTTTGATAGTTAATTCATATAAAATAATTGAAAATTTATTTGTTTTTACGGACCATGGGGTTGAATTTTTGACAGTCAAAATTAAAAGAACTTTTCGTTAAAAATAAATGAAAAATAAGTAGACCGGTTTTTAACTGAATTTTCATTTATTTCATACAACAAATTCAGTTTATTTTACGTACAGAATATTGTGAGTGTATTATGTTTTTACATAGATGCATTTAACTCAAACGTTTCTTCGCTCAGAGGGGTGAACACTGTTCACTGAACAGTACCAAAAACTAGGATTAATTTTAAAATGAAGTTAGTTTTTCGTATAAGTATTTGGTACCATATAAAAGTAAAAAAAATTCAACACGAATAACTGTAAAAATTGTGGATCTATGCTCTTTACTTTTTTTGTTATACACTGTCAAAATTGAATAATATTTTATAATTTGGAAATATTTATTAAAAGTAAAATCAAGATATTTTAATTGCGATTTGTGAGAATTGTTTCTTAGAAAATTTTTTAAATTGGTTAAAAAAATTAGTTTTTTTTAAAGAAATGTTGATTTTCTAAATGTTTGTGAGAATAGTTGGGCAAAACTTTTTAAATATTCTGAAAATATGCATAATAAAAAAACCTTGCCCGTTTTTCCCCTGGTTTGAAAAAATTTGTCATTTTGTTAAACACATTGCCTTGTTTTTTCTGTTTTGTGTCGTTTAAATGGTTATTTGAGATTTTGTTATTTTTTAAAATGCAGAAGTTTCTGCTAAAATTACAAAAGTTGATGTACAATTAATGGAAAGATTGCGTATAATAATTATTGGTGTTTCCTATGATCACGAGATTCACTTCAAAAATTTCGCGACTTTACCCATAAAACCGCAAATCTTTTCGCAAAACTTTATCCATGGTTTTATATGCCTCTTATGCTCTATTGCTAATAGACCAACTATCTGCTCTTTTAAAAATTTGAAAAAGTTTGAAGAAGAATTTGCTCGTAAATGCAGTGACATAAAATAGAATGAAGACAGTTTTAATCGGTTTCTTATAACTTCAAATCCTTTAATTTAAAGTAAAAACAAAAATTATGATAAAAAACTACATAATCTTAATTAACCACAAACAGCACTTGATTTGCTTATTTTGCTAATTATTTCCCATGTTGATGATGACAACATGAAGATAATTATGAAGATGATTTTAAATTTCATATTTTAGCAATGAATGTGCATTGTTTCAAAAAAATAAAATATTTTACGAAACAACTACATGGTTTTTTTAGTTTTATTTAATAAACTAAAAACTAAAAAAACCATGTAGTTTTTTCGTAAAATATATTATTTTCTTGAAACAAAAAGTTTTTTTTAGTAATCAATATAGACAGAATCCAAAAAAAAATATTGTGCCACAAAATACAGGCTTCCCTGAATTAATCTCCGTTTTGCATATTTTTCATCCCACTGTGCGACGGTGCCAAATTAGTTATATTGCTCTGCATCTGCTAAAGGATACAAGTACACTATTTTGTGTTCGATTATTTAACGAGTCAAATTCAATATGAAAAACTTATGCTTACATACGTGGCTGTATTTTTGCATGCGGAATTTCCTTTATAAAGGGCCAAATAAACCTCTCAAATGGCTTGACAAATACACACTTTGTTTCCGTTGTGTGTTCGCTAAAAAACATATTTCATACAAACATAAATTTTTCATTTTTGTTTTGTTTTCAATAAATTCAGACGATCTATAGCTGCGAAAAAATATAAAACAAATGAAAAGAATCTTGAGTATCGAGTGGTTTAAACAACAAGCTGTTGTGCGGCAATCAATGCGGCTGATAATAATTTTAATGCTTCTTCTTCAACGTCTTCACTCTGCAAAGTTTTCGCAGAAATGATTACATCTTGCACTAGACACCACGAAAAGTTTGAAAAATGTCCAACATGTCAGCCAAATATTAAAAACTTTTAGTTTTTCCACAAACATGTTTCAAATGTTTTGCTAAACAGCTAACACTCCAATTAACAACACAAACTGTTTGTACAAACATAAAATGTTGACATGTTTGCCACAATGTGTGTGGTTTATTTTGCCCTTGAAATAATATCACTGGGCTGCCAGATAAACGTTCACATTCTTGCAATTGTTATTCGTGAAAAATCTTATAAAACGAAAATTGCGTACATTATATTTTAAAAAATTGTGTAAATGCTAGAAAATGTCAAATATATAATTCAAAAATGCTAAAGAATATGATAACTGCTTAATCGGAAATATTACAGCTAAATTAACAAAAAAAAAAATGTTTAATTTAGCTACAAAAAATACTAAAATGGATACGCTAATGATAACATAATGGGAGCTTCGTTGTCTCTACACTCAAAAGAAAAATCAATACATCCGTACTCAAATCAATCCGAAGCGCTATTAATAGTACGGTTAGTACGGATTTTCTTGAAGAACATAAAGGTTGATTTAAGTACGGATGTTCAATCGTAAAATACTAAAAGTATAGATATTCAATCCAGAATTCGTGCTTGAAAAAACCAAAAAGAGATTAGAAAGAAAAAATTATTATGATTGATTCACTAACCCGTTTTATTCCATTCTACATCTTTCGATTATTTTAGTGTCATTACTAGAAAAGTGGCAATATGTTCTATTATTATTGTGGCATCACTGACAAAAACAAATTGGTTTTGAAAGCAGCGTTACCATTTCTTATTTATTTTTATTAATTAATTATTATTTAATTGTAGTTGTAAGTAGGTTAAGAAAAAACAAAACAAAATAAAAAAAACTCGCTTTATTGTTTTCGCAAAAAATTATTATTCCCACGAAAATTATTTTGATAATAAACTGGCAAGTGCACGGCCTAAAAAACTGACTGGCAGCCCGCTTTATATTTTTTTTAACCTACTTACAACTACAATTAATGCTGTAAGAATTCCAATCAATTGTAGTCGGCAATGCAAGGAGAGATAAACTCACTGTTTATTGTTGATGATTTTGTTTAAACTTTGATATTGTTACAAGTAGAACAGTGGATGTAATTCTTATAAGGTTAACAATTTTATTTGGTTTAATATCTTTAGTTTTTCTAGAATCTTTATGGATGAAGTTTCCTGATGATCTGGCCTAAGCAACCAGTGAAATGCGCATAGGAATAGCTTATCCCATCAACAATAAATTTCAGTGTTTTTATCAAAAATAAATATTGGGAATTAAGCAGGAATAACATTTAAATTAAATTTTGTACCTATACCCACAAAATTATTTTTATAATAAATTAAAAATAAATTTATAAGGCTTAATAAAATTGGCAATGCAAAAAAAGCTGTTTGTTTAAGTGTCATTAAAAAACTCTGAAAAACATTTAAAAGAACATTAAGATAAACACATTTAAATACGAAGTAAAAAATGGAACTAAGTGTTAAATTTAAACAAATTTTTTAAAAGATTGATACTTTACCATTTTCATATTAGGATATTTCTACTATATTAATTAAATCATCAAAACTAAATATTTTTAAATTTGACCAAAACGGAAAAAATTAAATGACTCACATACATAATTAATAAATATTAAAAAAAAATCAAAATGTAATTCTAATTTTTCACTTTTTGCCAACAAAATTAACTAATTTTAAATTTATAAATAATTTAAATAAATGCAGGCATTAAATATTTTTTTCATTAAATAATTTGTGCTGCAATTTAATTAAAATTTATTGATAATTTTCTTGGCTGAGCTGGGGCTCGAACCAGGGTTGAATTTACATGTTTCAAGAATCACCACATTCTTTCATCAGAATTTTAATAAATTTGTAAAATTCCTTCCTTCAGTAAAAATAATTTAATGAAAATTAAATTTAATGAACTCAAGTCTAACTAAAAAAATATCAAAATTTAAATTAACAGTTTAACTAAAAATGACAATTATTAATTTCTTGATAGTTTTTAATTAGGCTTGAGTTCATCAAATTTATTTTTCATTAAATTATTTTCAGAATTTTAATAAAAATTCCAAGTTGTAAAAAAAAAATCCTTCCTCAATGAAAATAATTTAATGAAAATTAAAGTTGATAAACTCCAGCCTAATTAAAGAATATCAAGAAATTAAAAATTAACAGTTCAACTAAATCAAAATTGTTCTTAATGAGAATTATTCTAAAACATAAATTTATTCAAAGCAATGACAATGAAAAAAATTATTGTAAAAAATATACAATAAATATGTACTTAAACTGTCAGCATGTTTCACATTTATTTGACAGTCAATGTGACAATTTAAATGACACAAATGCCTGTCATTAATAAACTCCTGTTAAATTTCTTTAGTATCGTTTTAACTACACCCCGATATACATAATAATATCACATTTCATTGTCAAACTAATTCCCAATTTTAATTTTTGTTTTTTTCTTGGTTTTTGTTGGTTGTTAGAAAAATGTATGGTCAAGTTGGTTTTTAATTATAGAAAAGGAAAAAAGTGTTTTCTTAATTACATATTAAGGTTTTTTGAAGTTTTTTTTCGAAACTGCTTGTTTTGTTATAACATAAGACATTTTTTCGGTTTTTATAGTCTAATTAAAATAAATTTTCCATAAAAAATAATTTCTGTAGAGACTAATTTATCTTTGTATAAGGACGAATATTGTGGCAGACAAAGAAGCAAATTTATAAACAAGAAGGAGATAAAAGAAGATTAAACATTTGGGGGATAAACAAGGTGTCATAAAGTCATATGTCTTAAAATAATAATATGAAAAAATACGACTGTTGTGAACAACCCGTCATAATTTGGTGTGCTATTTTGAATTTAAATCAGTTTTTTTAAAACAAATATTAAAAATATAAATATTTACCTAAAATAAAACTATTTTTTATTTCTAATCCATGAATTAAAAAATTGAATTAGATTTTACCTGACTATTTTTCATTTATTTCATTAGATTTTACCTGACTATTTTTCATTTATCAGACGAAAATCACAAATAAATTTTATTTTTTTGGTTTACCAAACAACAGAGTGCTATGCCGATCAAATTTGACGCCGCAAGCGATTTGTTGCAAAAATTGCTAGCCGCAGGTTAAATAAGAATGTTAGTCGGATAAAACTATACCATCAACGGCGACGGCTACAAAAACTAACGCAGCACGGCTCAGCCGCTTAGCACTGGTCTCTTCTGATTAATTACGACAGCACAATAAACATAGCAAGCAAAGTTCTATTAATATAAGACACTTTTTGTTTACAAAGCAATAACAATATTTATAAACCATTGTTAAATGTTAGAACATTATGACAATTTAACGTGATAGCACACCTTGTGAATACCCGAAATATGAATTTTTGTCTAACCAAATTTTTTAGAAAAATACTTAATGAGTTGTCAAATTGAGTGTGATTTAATAATGAAGTATCTTTATACCCACTAGTGCTGGGATACTATCGATATTTTCTACTATCGATTTTTATCGAAAGTTCAGATTTCACTATCGATATTACTATCGACTGAATGTTTGTACTTGAGCATGAAAACTTTATTGAACGTATAAGACGTACTATGTATGTACGCACGTAATTTTAGATAACAGTTTTTAAAAATTGTGCTGCTGTAAAGCTCCCTTCTGAAGGAACCGAAGGAGCAGGGACTATAAGATATTTCTAAATTGGTTTTGATTCTCAATCCAAAAGCCATTTAATCTAGCGGACATTTCCTTTAATGGTAGATCACTGCTTTATTCTATACTCGCAATTGCAATTGCATATGTATTTCAATTTCTTTAAAACATTACAAAATTATTTGACATTTCAGTCCTTATGTTCAGTCCCTATAAAAATTTAGACGTAAAGGCCTTTAATTAGCAGTAAAAATGCACACATACGCAATCTATACCACCTGCCATTTTTGTGGTTTGAATTCACTGCTGTAATTCAGCGCGAATAAATAATAGCAAGTAAAAGACTGTATGTATGTGTATAGCTGCTGTTAGATGTCTTCATAGCTGTATTTTAAATAATAATAATATCGATATCGATATATTTCCTAACGATAATTTCGATATTTTAAGACTATCGATAGTACTATCGATAGTTTCCCAGCACTAATACCCACACCACCTTAGTTGAGGGGATATTATGCGTTTGTGCTGATGTTTGTAACATCTAAACATTTTGGTCCTACACCCACCATTTAGTATACCGATCGCCTCAGAATCACTTTATGAGTGAATCGGTCCGTCCGGCTGTCCATGAATGTACTTAATAAATTGTATTTGTTCGATTCGTCTTTTCTAATTTAAAGTAATGGAATGCTACAATTATGTACTAGAAACACAAAATTCGATTTAAGACTTAATTTTTTCAACAATCAATAAAGTATTGTAATAATCCCCGTAAAAATTTATAAAAAAAAATGTGTGTAATTTTTGAATAGATTGTATGACAAACGAAATTTTTTATTAACAAAAAAAAATACTTAAAAACTCGACACTTTTATTCTGCTTTGGATGAAACAAGTGGATGTATTTATTAACAACAACAACAAAAAACCCCACTTGAGATAAACAAGCATCCACCCTCTTGAAACGAAATAACCCTGAACATATTTTATATTTACACAAGCAGCAACAACAACAAAAACATTTTCTCTCTCATACTTTACAGATAATGGACCCAAAGAAAAGAGTATGTACTAAGAAAAACTACCAAAAAGGGGTGGCCATTTGTAATCCCGGTAACGAAGAAATTTCATGGGTATTACAAGAACAGCAGAACTATTAAACATTTGAATCTTTGTTTTGAATTTTTTTTTTTTTTTTATCTAAATGTATCTTGTTTTTTCGAATTTATCGGATTTCAGTTACTCAGTTGAACACTAGTTAATAGACATGAAGGCAGTCGGCAAGGAATGCTTTGAAATTTATGAGGCAGAAGGTTAAAGGTCTCTTAACTAGTGAGTGCCACATTGACAAATGAGTTGGAAAGCAATTTGTTAAGCCTGTTACATGAGTGTTGCTCGTTATTGTTGTGTTGTTTTGAATTGGCTATGCACTACCCAAGCATAATGAGGCAGACGAAGGCGCATACTGCCACTGAAAGTGGCAATAATAAGGATGACGTTGATAACGATGCTATGGTGTTATAATACTTTTGTACATATTTGTACAGGCTAATAATTGTTGCAAACATTTATGTTTATTAGTC
This sequence comes from Pollenia labialis, assembly GCA_949318255.1. Classification (NCBI taxonomy): domain Eukaryota; kingdom Metazoa; phylum Arthropoda; class Insecta; order Diptera; family Polleniidae; genus Pollenia; species Pollenia labialis. The sequence goes on along the minus strand of OX439139.1, from coordinate 142,252,993 downwards.
GCAGTTGATGGTTAAGGGGTATGGGTTGTGGGTAGGGGGGTTCGAAGATGTTGGGTTGTATGAGTAATTGAGCAAATGTTTTAGTTTTCTTGAGACCACAGAACGGGTTGGACTTAAAATATAATTGTTTTTTTGTTATATTCTTTTCCTTGTCTCTGTTTTTTTTAATACATATTTCTACTTTCTATAAAGGCGTATTATGTCTGTAGGTTATTAAATAGTTGGCTCAATTTACTTTCAACACTTTGTTGTAACGTTTTGTTTGCACTTTCGTTTTGCATACTTTTTCTAGGGTTTCGTGGTTTAACACATGTTTGAAAGCAATTAACCTTAACATGTGCTAAGCTATTTTTATTTAATCCTCATACGTATTTGTTTATTGCACTTAAAAATGTTTCTTTAAGTAACTAAACTAAATAAAATGACAAAAATTAACAACGAAAATCAACGGAATTAAATGGTTACATTTAACACCTGGAGAAATTAAATAAAGTTTGAAACACAATTTATAAATTTTAATGGTATTTTTTTCAAATAATTAAAAAAATACATTCTTTCCTTCCTAAAAGGGTTTTATAAAAAACTATTTTATTTCAATAAAATGAAACTCTATTCTGCTTAGAAAATCTTAAAGAACGTTGGTGTTAATTTTTTGCTGTAATTGCAAAATAGAGCTTACAATTGCCGTATGCTTTAAACTTCCTCTTCAAAGAAAATTAGGAATTTACATTTTCTCTAACATTTTTATTTAAAAAAAATTTTGAACATTATTTAAAATTGCAATTAAATATCTTATAGTCCCTGCTACTTCGGATCTTTCAAAAATATGTTTAACACCAGCACAATTTTTCAAGAACTGTCATCAGAAATACGTGCGTACATACATACGGTTCATACGTTCAATAAAGTGATAAAAACAACGAACTATAGCCTGATAAAAAACTAGTTAAATTTTTCCGGTTAAGTACAAACATTTAGTCGATAGTATCAATAGTGAAATCTGAACTACCGATAAATATCGATAGTATCCCAGCACTAGTGGTTACTATCGAAAAAGTTAAATCAGCCTGTCCGTGAACGTGGGTTCAATTCCCCGGTCAGTCAAGATTAAAAAATTACCAATAAATTTTAATTCATTTCATGTTGTAAAATTTCTTTCTTCATTGAAACATCTTAATGCAAATTAAATTTAATGAACTTTAGCCTGATTTACTTTACTCCATTAAATTGTGAATAGTTTTACTACTTTTTTAGATGACTTATGAAGTTTTGTGATAAAAGGGATTTTATGCCCATATTGCGGTTCTCCACTTTTTTAACAGTTCGGTTGTCTTTGGTAAATTCACATTGCCATTCTCAACTCAACAGGCATTTGGCTATTCCAGGTGTGTATCTGTTTTTCTCGTGGTATTGCAGTTGTCAACTTTGTAAAAGTTTAGTCGACAAAAATGTTAAATACGCACAACTGCTAAAAAGTAGTTGTGTTATTGGCAGTTTAAGTTGTATAAATTTTTTTAAAAACTTTTTCGCGTATGTTTAAAAATTTTTATTAGTTTGAAAATAAAAACAAAAGGTTAATTTGAGCGGCTTGTCCAGCTTATTTAGAGAAACTTAGAAATTGCTCACGGAAAACACCAAAGTTTGGTATGATGAAAAAATCATGTAAGGAGTTATGGCAAGAGTTTATGGTGCAGTTGAATAGTTTGAAACCTCGACATTAACTTAAACACTTATAATCTGCTTATCTAATTATAATATTCTTGGCACAAGTTTGGATACACTACAAGACAAGTATAAAGAAAAAGTTTGCCAACAATAAAAGAAACACTCAAGCGACAGGGGGAGGGCTATCACAAGAAGTTCCATTAAATAGCCTTGAGGATACTGTTTCGCAGCTCTGTATTGCAAGTCCGGCCAAGTATTTGGTGTTGAAAATATTCATCAAGTGATATACTGAGTCAGTTGAACTAGTAATCCAACCAGCAGATTGGCCAACAGCTACCCCAACAAGAAGAAAAACTCATCAGGCACAAGAAAGTTTCGTTACTTATTAGAAGTTCTTACTTGGCACTGGGAAGTGTCTTCTTGTACTTAGTGCATCTATTTATTTTCCTTTTCATCATCATAAAATAAATCAACACTAATATTTATTATAAATACTTTTTATTCAACACAACAATTTAAAATTCTTTTAGTTTAAAAAATTATTTAATTTATTAAAATTTTCACTTGTCAAACGTTATAATTTAAGTTGGCAACTTTATAGCCAACTCAACTAAAAACAGTTGGGTATCACAATACCTAAAATGAGTTTCGTAGTGCATAAGTTGGGTTGACTCCCACACGACCAAACTGAGTTGAGTGGAGAACCGCAATAGGGGCATACATTTCCCGAAATTGCAATTGAATTGTATACAAAAAAGTTAATTGGTTGTTTTTAGACCTGGGCGCAAAACTCTTTCTTTTAATTTGCAAAAAAAAAAAAAATTTGAAATTTTATTTATGTTTCAAATGAAAGTTAAACGAACGAGTTTTGCGCTCGTTTTCTAAAAACGCCACCAAGTTTTTTTATTTTCTTTACTTTTTTTCATGATGTAATTAATTGTTTCTTCCTTAATTCAATCCATTTTTTTTAATCCGATAATTTATTTTTTAGTTTCACACTCAACGTTGTCAAATGAGCAGATTTATTTGTATTTCGAAGTCTCGCAGATTAAAATCACTGCATGTTTTTCTATTTTCTTCGAATAATACAAAGAGGCATTTTATCATTAAAATTACATATTAACAAACATTTATTTTTATGCAACAATGTTATACTTTGTACTCCTTTGCCAAAAGCAATGATGTACATCACACTAAGTACAAAACGTTGCGATGGTTCAGAACCATTTCCGAATGTAAAAAAAATAATGTATGCAATTTATTTCTAAGATTTTTCCTAAATATTCTATTTTTGGAGGTAAGACTTTTCTTCAGATAAAAATTATCCAGTTTCATAGGAAATTGAATGAAGCCTGAACAAGTTATTTTGGGAATTCTGGGGGTTAGATAGTTGGCTTCTTAGAGTTAAGTGGACGTAGAGTTAGCTATGCCTATATGGGTATAAGTATAAGCCAACTAGTTAGGTTGTTCCCGTTTACTTGTTATACGCGGCTTTATAATTTCTCGTCGCCAGGAGAAATTATAAAGGAATTAGAGTTTGGTAAAGGTTTTGGGGTTAGAAAAATAAGAGTTAGGGTTAGATTCAATATAAGTACAAAGTTCAGCTTTTATTAATGATGCTCACCGTTGGCTAGCTTCCAGACAAGTGCCATCTTTTTTAATTTTTACAATTTTAACTAAGTTTCGTTAACAAATGTGTATATAGCAAAATTCCAGTATAACATTTTAAATACAATTCACAATAATAGAAACTTAATCGTTACATGATATTAACATTAAGAAGCTAATTCAATATTTTAATTATGTTAATAAATTCCGTTAAAAAATATGTAATTTCAAAAAAAAAAAATAAAAGGAAATTTATTGTTTAAAATTTTGATTTTAAACATGCCGGGCCCCTTGCACTTGTGCAACATTGTTATTGGGTTGTGTACAAAGAACTTGAGCCAGGGAGCGGATGGCTTCGGAAATTACTTGATGATCAGGAGCAGCTGGAACTGTTGCAGCAGTTGTAGTTTGCAACCGATTGTTGGTTGTGGTGTTTGCGGTTTTAGTTCTCCTGTTGTTTCTATTAGTAGTGCTAGGCCTTTCATCCCGCTGGCTACTGCGCCCACAAATTCTGTTACGTAAATCAGGTTGTCTTTTTGGAGTTGCGTGCAGAAGGGTGTGGTGATAGCTTCCGCACTTTCGACATGTCTCTAGAGACGAACAGGCCCTCAGGTCATGGCTCCTGGCTAAGCAGTTGTCACAATAGTGAAATCGGCGAACCACTCGGTCTCTCTCTTTTACGCTCATCCTTAGAAAACGACGGCAAAACCTTAAGGCGTGATATTTTTTGCACACCATACATTGGTGAATGGCTGGATTTCGCTTACGTTGATGTTGCCTTCTGTGAATGAGTAAATTTAATAAAGAAAAAGAAAAATAAAATATATGTATTAGTAAGGATATGATATGAGTGTTTTTATACGGGTTAATTAGAGAGCATGTTTTTAGAGTAAGAGTGTTATCCTGTTAAAGAATCCTCTCGATTAAGCAATGGCAAAAAACAGAGTTTTACTATAGGTCGTGTTATGACCCCAGTAGTGATTCGAACATCCGCTACCCTAACATTATCATCCGAGCCTGTATAGGTTTTAACTATTCGTCCCAATCGCCATTCCGAAGGGGGTAAAATATCATCTATAACTACGACCAGGTCTCCGGGTTTTATATTAGGTGTGGCAATTGTCCACTTATATCTTTTATGTAGGGCTTTTAAATAGTCTTGTTTCCACCTTCTAGAAAATTGACAATGAAGAGCTTTGAGTTTTTCCCATCGATTTATAATAGCTATATTTTCGGTTACTGGAGTAGGGAAAGACATTATGGGTTTTCCAGTAAGAAAGTGCCCTGGGGTTAGCGCAGTTAAATCCGAGGGATCCTCTGACATAGCTGAAATGGGACGGGAGTTTAAAACTCCTTCTATGCTAATAAGAATTGTTGAAAATTCCTCGAAATTAAACTTGTGTGTTCCAGCGATACGTTTTAAGTGATATTTAAAATTTTTAACAGCGGCCTCCCATAGGCCGCCCATATGTGGAGCATGAGGTGGGATAAAACTCCATTCAAATCCCTGGGTTACGTATTTTTGAGCAATGTCCTCTGACGCTGAATTTATAAAAGCAGTAAATTCCCTTTTTAACTCCCTACTAGCACCGAGAAAATTACGACCATTGTCTGATACTACCCTGTAGGGGAGCCCCCGCCTCCCAATGAAGCGAGAGAATGCCGCCCGAAATGCTGCGGTGGATAGGTCAGAACATACTTCGAGATGTATGGCCTTTGTGCTAAAGCAGATGAAAACAGAAACGAAGCCCTTTTTGTAGGGAGCGTTTCGCAACGAGGACGTTTTGAGTTCGAAAGGCCCGGCGAAGTCCACACCGGTGGTTTGAAAAGGAACAGAAAGATTACATCTTTCCGGCGGTAATGGAGCCATTATTTGAGAGCATGGTCTTTGTTTAAAAATAAGGCATATTTTGCATTGACGAATAATTTTCTTAATTCGAGGTTTTAAGCGAGAAATGTAGAATTCAGTTTGAACCATTCTACACATTTGGTTACAATCTGCATGAACTAAATGTATATGTAAATAAGTAAGATATAATTGGCAGAGTCGGGAGTTGCCTGGTAATATAACTGGAAAGCGTTCGTTATAGGGAAGAGATGATTCTGATAAACGACCATTTACACGCATGATTTTATTTGAGTCGAGAAAAGGATTTAATGTTTTCAGAGGGCTGTGGTTAGAAATTAATTGAGAGTTCGATAAGCTTGTATATTCGGATTCGTATGCGCATTTTTGTGCAAGTTTGATAAGTCTATTTTTTACGAAGTTTACTTCGTTCTGACATAGACTGAGGGATGAATGACCATTAAATGGCCTACGAGTTGACTGGCTTTTGTTACTAAATCGAAATATGTAGCACAAGACACGCAAAGCTTTATGATATGAGGAAAATTTTTCCAAAATATCACTATTTGGGATAGGATTCAATGATGTTGCTAATGAGTGTTGTAAAGGCGGAATATCCTTTTTTGCTGGCCATTCTGAAGGAGGATTGACAAGCCATGATGGTCCATGCCACCATAAGGGATTTATTATCAGATCTTGTGGTTTACAACCACGTGTACCGATGTCGGCGGGGTTGTCATGGGTGGGAACATGACGCCATACTGCTTTGGGCACGGATCGGTGGATTTGAGCTATGCGGTTAGCAACATAAGTTTCCCAAGTTGCTGGGGGTTTCGACAACCAGCTGAGTACAATTGTCGAGTCAGTCCATAATATGACTTCGGAATCCCTAAAACTGAGTATGTTAAGTACATGATTCACCAAATTGGCCAATAAGACAGCGCCGTTGAGCTCAAGTCGAGGCAAACAAACAGTTTGCAATGGCGCTACTTTGCTTTTTGCTACGAATAGATTTGAGAAAACGTTATTTTCAGTTTGACATCTAATAAAAACAGCAGCGCAATATGCCTGTTTAGAGGCATCAGAAAAGCCATGTATTTGAATACGGTCAGAAGGTGTGTATTGGATCCATCTTGGGATAACTATTTTTTCAACGTGAGAGAGATCAGAAATAAGATGGTTCCAGTTGTCGAGAGATTCTGAACTAACATTTTGATCCCAATCTAGCCCTTCTAGCCAAAGTTTCTGCATCAGAATTTTGGCTCTGATAACTACCGGATTTATCCATCCTGCAGGATCGAATAATTTTGCTACTGAAGATAGAATAGAGCGTTTAGTAGCCTTAGATGTTTGAGCAATTGGGTTAAACGAGTAGGAAAAATAATCAGTACGAGCATTCCATTTAATTCCCAATGTTTTAGCTGTGCTTGTTTCATCAAATCGAAGAAATTCTAAATCATATAAATCCTCGGGAGGGATGTTAGCTAATAGTTGGGAGTCGTTAGCAGTGAGTTTTTTCAACGGAAATCCTCCTGACTTTAGGGTTTCAATAAGTTCTGTCTGAGCATCTAATGCTTCATCAATAGAATGACCTCCAGACAGTATGTCATCGACGTAAATTTCATTGCGCAAAATTGAAGATGCTCTTGGAAATTGTGATTTTGAATCTTTAGCCAGCTGAAGAAGTGTGCGAATGGCTAAAAATGGGGCACAGTTTACTCCAAAAGTAACTGTCTTCAGTTGGTAGTCAATAAAAGGAGCATTGTTTTCTTTTTGAAATAAAATTCTTTGGTATGGCCTGTCTTCGGGATGTACTAAGACCTGGCGATACATTTTCTGAATATCGCCGCTAAACACATATCTATACTTTCGCCAATTAAGAATTATATTCATAAGATCCTGCTGTAGCGTGGGCCCTGTGTACAGAATATCATTGAGAGAGAAACCAGATTTGGTTTTCCGTGAGGCGTTAAAAACTACTCGGACTTTTGTCGTTTTGTGCTCTGGTCGTACTACTGCATGGTGTGGCAAGTAGAATGAGAAAACTTTTCCATTAGAGCACACTTCTCGAAATGTAGTTTTTTCCATATGTTGGAGAGACACATATTCGTCCAAAACTGCATTGTATTGGGTTTGGAGTTCAGGGTTTTTTGCGAGAGATTGTTTCATTCGTGAATATTGACCAATGGCTAATATTCGAGAAGTGCCAAGAAACATTGAATCAGGAAATTCTTTCCTGAAAGGTAATCGTACCATGTATCTTCCGTCCGCTTCGCGTGTGGTTGTTTGCGCGTAAAAATCTTCGCAGTATTGGTCCTCTTTTGACATATTTTTGGTTAAGGGCAATTCTTCCTGTTCCCAAAATTTTCTCAGCAGACTATTTAATTCAGAGTTTTCTGATGGAACTATAGATGTATTAAATGAGTGAATCGGATCGCCCCTAATTGGACCGCTAAGCACCCAACCAAATATTGTGTTGTACGCAGAAGCGAAACCACAAATATTTTTCTTTATACCATCGAGATTAATGAAACGTTCTGAATCGTTTCCGAGAATAAGGTCAATTTGAGAAGACTGATTGAAAGTTGGGTCAGCAAGATCGAGATTTTCTAAGTTTGAGCTTGAAATTTGGAATGACGTTGAGGGGATGAGCTTAGTAACTTTTGGCAAAATTATAGCCTTTATTGCAAATTTTGTGTTTGCTTTCTTTGAAAAAACAATCAAATCACATTCTTTAGTTGCGGTTTGTATTTGACCCCCAATACCAACAACATCTACATGAAATTTTCTAGTAGGCAACTGTAATCTATTCATTATTCGTTCGGATAAAAAGGTTCTCTGAGATCCAGGGTCAATTAACGCCCTGACTGTGAATAGCTCTCCCATGTGTTCAATATGAACTAAAGCAGTTCTGAGTAATATAAATTCATTATTGAGTGAAAGGTTTGAATGGACTTGGGATTTTTGAGACGTGGATGGTAGATTAGGTTTTAGGTTAACGCTTTCCTGGGAATTCGTTTTAGTTTGACCCGAGTTAGTGGGTTGAAAGCTTGAAGGGTTAGATACATCAGTTTGATTTAAATTGCTTACAGGTTTTATTAAGTGTAGGGAAGTATGATGGTTCATTTTGCATATGAAACACGTATTTTTACTAGGACATTTAGCTTTTAAATGGTTAGGAGAGAGACAATTGTTACAAATTCTATTAGCTGATACAAAATCTATCCTTTGCTGTACCGTAAATCTTTTAAACTTCTGACATACTCTTAAGTTATGATTCTCATTGCAAACTTTACATGTAGGGTTGAGTTTTTCTACTGATGAATAGGATTGAATTCTATTTTGAGGAATATTTGGCAGACTTAGACGATCTCTTGTGATTTTCATATTTGAAATTCTTTCTACAGCTTCGTATCTGTCAATTAGGAATTCCTCTAACTGAGACCATTTGAGTAGTTCACGATGGGATTTGAGTGATTGTTCCCAAAGAGCGAGAGTATCATTAGGAAGTTTAGAGCACACTAAGTAAACAATAAAGAAATCGCAGTTTTCCGTGTTAACATTAAGAGTTTTTAGAGTTTGTAAAACGTCTGAGACAGTTGAATGGATTTTTTGAAGGGTTTTACTGTCTTCAGATGTGGCTACAGGAATGTTGAAGAGAATTTGAAGTTGGTGATCAACTAAAACTCTTTTGTTTTCGTAACGAGCTTTAAGTGCATTCCAAGCCAGATCAAAGCTGTCATCGCACAATGGGTAGCGTTTTACTATTGCCCCTGCCTCATTTATTGTTTTATTTCGCAAGTGAAACAATTTTACCACAGGTGGGCAGTTTGTACCGTTGATGTACACGGCCGTGAACATATCACGAAAGGATGGCCATTTTTCGTAACTGCCTTCAAAACTTTCAGTATCGCACGGAGGTAGCTTGATTTGCATCGCAGAGTTTGGAACTGGATAGTTCTGAAGAGGTAAACTCATACGAGAAGCAACATTTTGAGCACTATGCGTAATTCGTGTAATTTTAAGTATGTCCATAATATTTGCCCTGCAAGTATGGAAAGTTTCTGAACATGCTTGAAAGTTTTCTTTAGATGTTTCCTTGAGTTCTTTGCTAATTGTGGAGACTGGCGAGAGCATGAGATTTTCGTATGAAATTTCCAGTTTCTTCCACCTGTTTTCTAGATCACTTAATTTTGTTTCTAATATAGAATCAGTTTGATCCTGAATTTCTAAATTGCTAAAACTTGAGCAAAATGTGAGAAGGTGATCTGAGTCAAAAAGAAACTTATCTTGGACAAAAGATTGCGAGTGATCTCTAAATGCTTCGCTTTGGTTAGGCATTATTAAATTTTAAGAAATTAGGGGAGTAATAAAATTCTAAATATATAATTGAATTTTTGCAAATGCAAAATTAAAATTTCAGTTAGGTATATGTGTATTCTGGGTTGAAAAATTTATGGTTTAACGAAAAAATAGATTTTTACCAAATTTTCAGAAAATACCGAATTTAGGTTTAAGTCGTTAAAATGTGTGAATTATGGAATTTTCGTTCCCACAAATTATGAAGAAATAGGGATCCTTTTTGCAAATTTCACGATTTATATTCTCAGCGTTATAAGAAAAATTTATTCTGGTTCCAAACAAAAAAATTTAGATTTAAAAGAAAATATAAAATTTCCCTAAAATCGTTTTCCGATGTAAATTGTTGTAAAATATATAGTTGGTAATGAAAGATATCGATATACTTTATTTTGGAGATAAATAAATGTTTGCAATATGATAAACCATTTTAAGTATTCAAATTTTGGATATACATATATTTTTTATTTTCAATTTCTAACCTTTCAGATAAAATTTCTCGAGTAATCCTTTAGAAGTGTTTTGAGCTGTGAAAGTATGGTTTAGGTATTAGAAAGATAATGTTATGTTTTTTTTTTTAAGCTTGTTTATTTTCCACGAATTTTATTCTTGTTTGCATGACGTTACGAACATATCACGATTAACTAAACAGGTTATTTTTATTCCAAAATAATATGAGACTTTATTATTAAAACTTTTGAAATTTACAAAAATAAAATATTTGTGATTTTTTTTTTTTTTTGTTTTAGCTTCGTTTCATTTTTTATTTTTAACACTTTCGAAAAACCAAATTTTTTTTTTTTGAGAACAATTATATTTTTGTAATTATTAAAAAATTGTAACAATATAAAAAAAATTTGTAATTAATTTTTATTTAAGCAATTTCAAAAAATTTTATAGAACACTTTTTCTCTTTTTATAATTAGCAAAAAAAAAATTTTGCTTCCCGGCAACACTGCTTATTTTATTGTAAAAAATATCCTACGCAGCTTTTAATAAAATTTCGTTTTAATTTTAATTGAAATTCAAGTAATTTTGTAAATAGAACTTTATAATTTATTCACCAATTAAATTTATTTATGGATGAGATAGAATTATGTATAACGATTTGTAAATTTTACAATATTTCACCTTTGTTTATTTCCGACTGATGCTAAATTCTTCTGCTTCTCTATATTGTTGATCGTTTATAAATAATGTTAAATGTGTATCTGAATGTAAAGAACCATAACTTTCTGCAAACGATTAAAAATTGTATGTTTCATCTGTATCTAAATGTAAACAACCAAAAAGCTTTCTGCTAACGATTGAACAATGTATGTTAATTTAAAGTTAACATAAACTTCTTAAAACTGTTAGAGATTTAACATAAAGCTTGCCTATTTACTTTTATTAAGGACAAGTTTCACCACACTTTTCACTTTGATTCGTTTGCCATGAAAAAAAAAAAAATTTTCTTTTTTATTTTTTGTATTTACTATATTTGCTTTTGTAACAAAAACTTGGTAAAAAAATTCGCAAAAGGCAAAAAGGAATAACGGTACTGATGATTTGCAAATAAATTTAAAATAAAAATTGTGAAATTTGGCAACCTATTTTTGTATGAAACATATTAAGATTTAATATTGGCAAACTTTTTGCAAATGGGAGTTATGTATGTGTTTTTTTTGTTGTTTCTTAAGATTTTCGTATGTTATTATATTTTTTGTTTTATTACCGGCACTTTTTCTTTTTTATGGGTTGTTTTTTGATTTTACCAATTTTTTTTTTTTTTAAACTTTCCGTACTTTTACCTTAAAAACTTTTTTATTTTTAATATTATTTTTTTTTTTTACTACGATTTTCTGCAATTTTTGTTACAAAATTTCCATGTACATACAATGTATGTATTTTCCATAGGTAATGCTCATAGGTACTTTTTTTCTTTATTGGAACAGAAATTTTAGTTTGATCACGATTTTGTTTTAAAATTATTGATTTAGTTTTTCCCGAGATGCGCACAATTTCTATTTGTTTCGATTTTTTAGGTTTTTTTTTTACAATTTTCTCGTTTTTTCCGTATTTAATGTTCTAGGTAATTAACGCGACACACTATTTGATTTTTATTGTTTGCTTGCCCGGTTAAACCTAAAAAACAATAACTAAAAGTAAAAGTGAGAATTTTACTTTACCTCATTCTCCTATGGTGAAGTACTAAATCCAGAGATGTTTAGAGATCTTTGATGAAAGCTCGATGTGATGTTAAATTGGGTTGACTGTTGGATGATTTTACTCTGTTAGGGGTTTGTTGTTGCTTTTTTCTGACTTCAAGGGTTTTGTAGGAGATTCAAAAAAAATCTTTAAAGTCACTTTTTCAGATGTAAAATATTATGGTGAGATGTTGATTTTTATTTTTAGATTCCTCGGCTGGATAGTATTATGCACAACACTTGATGAAATTTGCACAATTTAAACCTTAGGTAAGACTAATGAGCTCCAAGGATCGCTAGTAGGTTCCATAAACCATCGAAGGACCATGAACAAGTTATTTTGGGAATTCTGGGGGTTAGATAGTTGGCTTCTTAGAGTTAAGTGGACGTAGAGTTAGCTATGCCTATATGGGTATAAGTATAAGCCAACTAGTTAGGTTGTTCCCGTTTACTTGTTATACGCGGCTTTATAATTTCTCGTCGCCAGGAGAAATTATAAAGGAATTAGAGTTTGGTAAAGGTTTTGGGGTTAGAAAAATAAGAGTTAGGGTTAGATTCAATATAAGTACAAAGTTCAGCTTTTATTAATGATGCTCACCGTTGGCTAGCTTCCAGACAAGTGCCATCTTTTTTAATTTTTACAATTTTAACTAAGTTTCGTTAACAAATGTGTATATAGCAAAATTCCAGTATAACATTTTAAATACAATTCACAATAATAGAAACTTAATCGTTACATGATATTAACATTAAGAAGCTAATTCAATATTTTAATTATGTTAATAAATTCCGTTAAAAAATATGTAATTTCAAAAAAAAAAAATAAAAGGAAATTTATTGTTTAAAATTTTGATTTTAAACAAAGCCAAATTTATAAGAATTTATCAAAAAAAAATTTTAGATATAAAAAACTAAAAACTTTTTATAAAAACTTTAAATAAAATGCTAAATGAAAATTTTGCAGCAAACCCAAAATTGTTAATGGTAAATTAAGGTTGAATTTTGCGGACCAAACCTTTCTAAAAATCGTATTTTAATTTCCCAAATTCGTGTATTAACCTGTACTACACGATCTTTAACTCATGATCAAGCTAATCAGATTCGGAAAATAAAGCTTAAAAAATTATGCAAGTAACTCCCAGTTCTTCTAGAGCAACTAATTTAGAACTTGCACGAGCAACTATTTGATCGGAAAGGCAGGTTGTTAAGTTTTAAGGCCCGATATTGATTTTGAATAAAACACAAATTATTTAGGAAATTATTGTCATTTCTTTTTATTATGATAACATTGGTATGGTTTAATTACATATGTATGGAACGAAATATCGGCCAAATGTCAAAGTTTTCGATGACGCTGAGGCATAATTGAGGTTCTATGCCGTTAATGTGCCGAATTATCTCATCGTTTAGCTCTTGAATTGCTGTTGGCTTATTGACGTACACCTTTTCTTTTAAATAACCCAAAGGAAGAAGTTCAACGGTGTGAAATCACATGATCTTTGCGACCAATTGACAACGCCACCACGTTAGATAACACGTCCATTGAATTTGTCACGCAAAAGAGCCATTATTTCGTTATCTGTGTGGCAAGTGCTAGCGTCCTGTTTAAACCACATATAGTCCACATCCATATCTTCCAATTTGGGACATACAAAATTCGTTTTCATCTCACGATAGCGAACACCATTAACAGTAACTGCCTGACCGGACTCATTTTGGAAAAATACGGCCCGATGACGCCGGCAGCCCATAAACCGCTCCAAACAGTCACTGTTTGTAGGTGCATTGATTTTTCGAAAATCATTCTTGGATTATCACGCGGCAATTCTGCTTATTGACGCACTGAGGTGAAATCTGCCTCATCACTGAAGATGATTTTCTTCGAAAATGGATCATCCACTGTTGCCATTTCTTGCCACCATTCAGACCATTTACAGCGTTTGGAATGGTCAAGACGCTTTAGTTCTTGAGCCAATTGCACTTGTAAGCGTGTAAATGCTAGACTTTATGCATAATGTTCATCAACGACGAGCGAGAGAGGTGCAATTGTTGGGCACGTGGACGAGTTGAGGTGGACGGCTCTTCAGCAACGCTATCGCGAACATACACTGGTGTTTTCACATCTCCTACAGACCCGGTTTGCTCAAATTTTTGCACAATTTTTCCGATATTAAGCCCGTTTGGACGATTAAATTAATCAAAAAAATCACGAAGTGCTCGATATGTATTTTGATTTGAACGCCCATTTTCGGTATAAGCGTGAATAACTTTAACGCGTTGCTCGATTGTGTATCTTTCCACGGTTCAAATTGAGTTAGTCTGAAATTGAGAAATGTCAAATGAAATGCAAAAAAAACTTGACGTTAACGTGTGGTTCACATTCAACATCGGCCCTTTACTTGGTATTATTTGCAGATGTAATGTGTAAAAAATAAACAAAATACGTCCACTGGTTCCCAGATTATGACGATATTTCTTTAATTTTAATCCAATTTCATCTGAGGGGCTGAGTTCTAAAACTCGTTACTGGCATTTTACTTAGAAGTTTTTTAAAATTATTATAGCATTGACTTTTGACAGATAACACTGTGCTGCTTTAGTATTTGAACTGAAGAGAAACAAAAAAAAAGTCTCTTCTTTACCTCTCTTATTTACATTGAAAATTGGAGTGAGTTTCGAAACTTTTTCTTTGAATGGAACAGAACAAAACTCGTCCCTTGCAGCCATAATATAGATATTTTGTAAATTTTTGTCCTGTGTTGCTGCTCGTATTATGTTTTCGGGTTTTGGGCGTATCAAAAAGAAAATTAGAAAAGCCGATATGATGATTAATTCACATTAGTATCTGACATATTTTTAGAATTCGGAACAGTCTATAAAATCATTGATGAAGTTGCTGTTGAGGAGAGGTTTTATCTGTGTGCAAAGCTGTTGAGGGCTGGAAACCAGAGGTTAAATCTGTGTTCAAAGCAACTGGTGGGCTGGGCTGCATTTTCATCATCGAGAAAAACAAATAAATGGTTAATTTTTGTACAGGGGGAAGAGCACTATCGGTCAACAGAAACTAGTGCAGCTCCCAAAAACCTTTTAAATAATTAAGACACTACGATTACCTTATGCTTTTAACACAAAACCAGAAAAGTAGGTTGACGTGGACAAACTTCTTCAAAAGCATTTTGGTGTACATTAGTGGGGAATAAAAAGTTAAAAGTTTAACCGTGATATTTTGGATAGCAGCGCTGATGCTTCGGAAGAAGAACACGAGAACGATGAAGAAAATTACAACTTTGATTTAAATGAAGATTTAAAAATAAAAATTCTTTTCATTCATATAATGCAGAATCCAATTTTAAAATGAATTTTAATTTTAAGTTTTGTTACATAATCTTTATTTAAAATATTGTTTTTATAAATATTGATCAACTAAAATAATTTTCAAGAAACAAAACTTGTTTATTGTAAAATATTTAATTCCATAACTCTTTTCTTGCGGTGCATAGTTTCAAAACTCGCTCCTTGCAATATAAAAAAGATGCTGTCGCTTTATTTTTCTAAGGAAAATCGTTTTACTTTTGAAGAAATAGTCTATATGTCAGTCTAATCAAACAGAAAAAGGCATCAGGTTAAAAACACTTATATAGCTTATTAAACGTTTTTTGAAATTTGGGAAAAATTACTTCAGGTGCAAGTAGCGAGTTTTGGAACTCATCTCCTCGTATGTCTTTGCTCCATTTTTTCACATATTAATGCAGACCAGACAGTAAGATAATGTAACTCAAAACTGTAACGGGTTGCCGAGACAGCAAAATGAGACCCGAGCCGAGAAAGAAAATTATTTGGCAACCCTACACTGAAAAAAAAATTGTTGACTACGCAAGTAAAAAGTTCTGATATTTTCATATTTTTATAACCACACAACAATAATGAAAGTGGAACTAGACGTTTGTGCTGATGTTTGTACCACCTTAAACTATTGGTCCTAGAACCACCTTTAAGTATACGGATAGACTTTGATTCTTTTGAGTGACTAGATTTAACGATGTCCGTGCGGTTGGGTGGCTGTCAATGTAAACCTTGTGTGCCAATGGAAAAAAAACCATAATGAGCTGATCTTGAAAAACTGGGAGATACGTGTTTTTTTAAGCTTTATTTTCAGAATCTATTCAGTTTGATGATGGGTGAGGCCAATAGATGAAATTCGTCGCACAGTGTTATATAATCAAAACAGTTTTTAATTTCATTCAAAATAGAATCAAAACATTTTTTGTCTGAAATCGGTCCTATAAAAAAATTTGCATATTCAAACAATTTATTTGCATGTTGTTTATTGAAAAAAAAACACTGATTTTTTCAAACAAATAATTTAACTGAATCAAACAAAAAGTTTACTTAAATTTATTGTCATTGAACTTGTAGACCCTTTTGAATATGTCAACTTTTTTTTGCAAATCTGCTTTATTCGACTCGTTTTCAGATTTTTTAAAATGTTTCCACACTTCCGACTTCAGTTCCGACATTTTTAAAATAATATATTGTTTAATATCAATATGATTTCATAAACTCACTCAACAAATAAAAAAAAACTTTTACAAATATGTTGTAAGTAAATTTTTGTTTGTGTTACCGCTTCACTTGTTTTTTGTTTGTTTTTCATTCAAACTGTTAACAGTGTTACTAACACTTTGAAGAAAAAACCTTAGAAAGTCCCAAAATTCTGGAATTTTACGTTATTACAAATTTAAATTTTTTATGAAACACCATGTTATTTTGGCAAACAATTTTAACAAGGGTTGCTAGTATAAAAAATTGCTATAAAAACCGGGGAAAATTTAAAAGTAAAACCGACTTATTTTTGTCGGTTTCGGGTTTAGGGCATAAAAAACCCGCGGTTTCGGTTTCGAATAAAACCGACCGCGAACCTCTAGTTTTGGGACTCATTTGAGAAATGCACGTAAACAGCAGATTTTAATCATTTATGGCTTGTTTTGTTTGCAGCTTCGTTTTTTATAAGTCTGCAAAAAATTAGAAGCCTAGCTGCATTTTTTAATTTTGTATGAATTTTAAAAAAACAAAAATTTCGAAATTTTGATATAAAAATTAATTTTTTTTTCAAAAAAAAATTATGTTTCAATAAAGACTACACATATTAGAAAAAAACTTTTCTAAATTGAAATTTTATTGCGGAATTTCGGTTTTTTTAGTAGTTTCAATAAACTAAATTGTTTTTGAGTTACGCGAATATATGTTGTGCAACCTCCTCCATTTTCGAAATAACGGTATATCTCGAAAACCAGAGCCAATCTGAAAAAACCGCGGCCACCACTGGATTCAGCGTCCCCGAATTATGTTAAAACGCCATGTGCCCCGCTTGTCTGTTTTTTCAACTAGCATAGTGTAATTTAATGGCCATACGAATTTTTTTTGGTCAAGGTGGATTTTTATCACTTTTTCTATATTTTTTTATGGTTATATCTCGGTATACCATATGGAATATCTCGTTTGTGCCTGAAGCAAAGTTGTAAATATTGATAAGGAAAAAAAAGCGAAACAAACATACCCGAAAAAGGGCAACCAGTGCCTTAAAAATCGCAAAAATGCTAATTTTTCCCCACTTTGAATATTTAAAGCTGTAAATCTCTTTTGTGTGTGATTAAATTAAGAACGATTAATATTAGTGAGCTAATCTAGCAATGCGAGGGTTGCGTGTTTGATTCCCGGTCTGTTTCACTACAACGGGCTTAAGGTATAAGTTACTATTGCTCCGTTAATTAAGTAAGAATATAATTTGTAATTGTATTTGTAACTCTTATCAACCAAGCGGTAAATATTGGAAGGACCGCAAGTGGCAGGTCTTTTTGAAGCCCTCTATACTGCTTTATAAAAGATTCGCTTTGTATGATATACTGCCTTCAGAAGTATGTATGCCTTCTACAGGGAGCCCGCAGGTAAGGTATACTACGTTGTTTGTTTATATTTTTAATTAAATGAAAGCGAATAGATCGTATATTGATAAATGTTTTATTTAATGTCGGCAATCATGTGTGGAGATAAATGACTGCCTCTGTTAGCGTCACAAATTCGAGCTCTTTTGAGCACATTTTTTATAAAATTCCCACACATTTCTTCATCTTCATCACGAAGAATTTGTTTGAGTTGCTCAAGAGTTTCTGGTTTGTTTTCATAGACCTTGCTTTTCAGATATCCCCATAAAAAGAAGTCCGGAGCAGTCAAATCAGGCGAGGCCAATCAACATCGCCATTTCTTGAAATAACTAGATGTGGGAGGAGGTCTCGCAGTAATTCCATAAAACGTTTTAATGATTAAAACACGTTGGATTATCTTACTCCCAACTTGGCTTCGAAGTTGTTATTAAAGAGAGTGTGGAAGTGAATGCGGTGAGGAGGGCTTGTGTCTGCTAAATAAGGCCTTATATTAGGTCTCTTTACTCATTCAAGTTACCGCTGGGAAATAAAGAAAATTTTTTGTTACGAATACATAAAAAAAAATTTTGTTTTCTTTAAAATTTCATCATCTTAAATAATAGTCTAATATGAATTTTGGGTTTCCGTGAAATTTGATATTAACAGTTAAAGTAATTATTCTTTAATTTTTCTATCCTCTTTCTCGATTTGACATTAAGTTTGCTCACGGTGTAGCGACCCGACCGACCCCTTTGGTTCAAGAAAAAAAACATAACACTGTAATTTAAGGTAATTGGCATTTACCGTGGCGTCATGCTAAATGTCGTTAAAAATGTCTTTAGTCGAATTTCAGTATAACAGAAAGGGAAAACTCATTGATTTCAAGTGCAAATGACCACAAAACAAGACGCTTAAAAAACCACAATAAATAAAAAAAAAAAATACAGCAAAATAGTGTAAATACGTAAAACAAAAGTAGGTTAATTGTATTTGCGTAAGTATTTAAGCCAAAGAACTTGGATTTATAAACCCTGCACTCGTTAAAAACTGAAAACTAAAGCAACAAATTCATTAACAACAAACGCCAACACATTTTTTCAATAAGAAATGGAAAAATCGATGTTGCTGTTATTGCAGCTTAAGAAATTTTCTTGGAAAACTGTAAAAAAAAAATTACATTTGGTTAACAAAGCAATTCATGTGAATGAAACAGGATGTGTATGTCACATGCCATATCCTTGTAATATAAAACTTTGTTTTTTAAAAAATACACAAAATTCAAAAACATATCAATGTTCTAAATCAGCACGTAATTATTTGCATTAGATTCAAGATTGCTCAAGACCTTCTTCCTAGACATAAAATCGAAATTTAATCCTTGGAGACTGTCTCCATGTGTGTGTAGGTGTCAGTGTTAGTGCGAGGGTTTTCGTTTAAGGCTTTAAAATATTTTAAGGGTTTTCTTTTATTATTATGGTTGAATCCCCCAAGGTATACTATGATTTATATTGATTACAAAATGTGGAAAATAAGAAAGCAGGATTTATGGCTAAATTTTATTTTATGCAAAATGTGATTTAGGATAAAAAGGAAAGATTAGAAAATGAAAAAAAGGCATAAAAACTGGAGGAATGGAAAAACAGCAGAGAAAATATTTGCTACAACTTTACTATTGATTGAATACTAGTTAGCGCAGATAGGAAAGTAACATGTATTTACATTACTGGGCTCACCAAGTAAGCCCATCAACTTCGTGAGCTTAGTAATATTCTTTAACATATTTTAAAGAGTGTTATGGAAAAGTGTTGTGCGTATTGAAAAACAGCGTTAAAAAACTGGGCTAAAAGTAATTTATAAATCGCCCAATAAAAACTTCGCCTACTATAGAATGTGTTTAGTAATCAACAAAAAATAAAAATACTACTTCCAATTCTACTGAAAGAAAGCTACTAAATAATTAGTGAAAGAAGCTATTAATTTTAAAAAAGTAGGCAAAGTTTTTACTGGGTAACGTTTTAAATTTTAAGTTGATATGATCAAAAGTACAGAAAGATTGATTTAAGTAGGGATTTTTAATCGCAAAATACTAAACTTATCCATATTTGATTTAAGCAAAACAATGATCAAAATGCGTTCAAGTATTATAAAGTTGATTCAATCCCGAATTCGTACTTGAAATAAACCAAAATTAGAAGGAGAGTTTTATGATGATTGAATAACTAACCCGTTTTACACCAGCATCATTCCCGACATGGTTTTTCCTTTAAAAACTTAATGTACATAAAATATAAACTAAACGAGAAGCAAGAGTTTTCAATTTTACTTTTTAAAAATGAAAATAATAAAAATCATCTTGTTCTGTTGTTTTTGTGTTTTCCACACACAACACGCAAATCGTTTTTTAACTACATTGTGAGGTGTTGTTGTAGTCAGGGCTGTCAGGTATGGCGATTTCTCGCCAAACGTGGCGATTTTGAAAAGTGTTTGGCGGTGGGATTTTCCATTTGGCGGCTTTTTCGGCGATTTTTGATATTTGCTTGGCTATTTTTCAAATTTATATTACTTCTGCGTTTTTTTTAACAATTTGTCACTTTTTGTTATCATTACTAAATAAAAAAGGGCAACTTTTTTCAAGTGAATTTTATATTCTGTAACTATTTAATTCTAAAAGTATGTATGCAGGTCAAAACACCAGTAATGAAATCGATGAGGCTGAAGTGTACGATCTTATACACTTGTGTACTTAATTTTAGTTTTTCTAACTGAATATATGATCTCCATTTTATGTTATTTAAAAGAAAATAACAGAAACTAAAAAAAATTACTTTCAGTGACTTTTTTGTATTTTTTCTCTTCTTAGCTTCTCTTTTCTTAGCGATTTTTGACTGAAATAGTATACTAGGTTTTTCTGTATACAAATTTTACGAAAACTGAACAAAATTGACGTTTAGCGATTTTTGGCGATTTCTGATATCCGGTTTGGCGATGGAACTTAAAAAAATCTGACAACCCTGGTTGTAGTGTCTACAACAAACTTTGATAAATTAAATTAGATTAAAACGGTCACTTTGTAATTTTATTCTCAGAGTGGCACTAACAACGAAAAGTTTAATATTTTTCTATTTGGTTTAAGAATTTTGTGTTTTTTTTTAAAAAAAATCCGGGATTGATTTTCAATTTTCGTATTTACGATTGTTTTAAGTGTATTTTAGCGTTACTCGTACTTAAATTCTTAAGTACAACTCGTACTTAAAGAAAGTATAAAAAATTTAATTTATCCCGACTGTATTTCTTTCTGTGTACATGTTGATCAAAACTCATCATACACGCAAACAAAAAACATGGCTGTGGTAAACATATTCTAAGAGCAACATATTATGTTAAGAATTATGATTGTAGTCACCATATTACGATTATCATTAAATCATATTATGACGAAATATATTCGTAATATTTCATTATAATATTTTTCCTAAAATTATATTCTTATCAAGGTAATCATAATAAGATAAGAAGTAATCATATTATGATACAGTGGTTCTGTCACAAAAATAAAAAATAAATTGAAACTTTTTTGCATTGATTTTCTATTTTGTGGCACTTTACATTTTTTTAACGTAAATACAATTTCTATAATTTTTAATTTCTTTACACTTTTTTAACTGAGTATTTATTTTTAATTGTTTGACCAAAATAATTCAAAAAATTCCATAGGCATATTTAAAACGAACGACACAACTGATTCAAAATAAATTTCAGAAAGCGCTAATAAAATATAATTGGAGTAAACATATTTTGTTTGTTTCTTAAGCATACTATGGTTATTAGAAATTTAATATGTTTTCAAAGTTATCATAATTTAGTTCTTAGAAAAAAAAATTTTTTTCAGTCAACAATACTCAAATTAATTATTGCGATAAACATTGATATGTTTACAGTATTTGCTGATATTTACTAAAAATAAAAATTGTTTGTGTACGACAACAATGTATTTTTTCAATAAACATAGTGTAGTTACCGTAACCATGCCCAACCATATTTTTTCTCTGCGTGCATGCAGAAAAAGTAAGTGAGTGTTACAAAGTAGCATTTCTTGAACCTTTTTTTCTACTTAACTAATTTTTTACACAGGCCTTAAAACTGAACTGAGTTTGAATAATTCCTCCTTTTAGTTAATATATTATTTGGGCGCAATTTAAAAAAAAAAGAGGATGGTATTTCATTTCACTAACTTATGAAAATTGCATTAATATAATCTCTTCATTGTCAATTACTTAGTTTTAAAATATATAAACGTATTTTTATTCTCAACAAATAACTCATTCGATTATTGAAATGTTAAAAAAGTAAAATTTTTAAGTTTCAAATTACCATTAATTTGCTTATAAGACAAATTGTTTAATAAATAATTTTTAATAATACAGTCCACTAATGTAATTAAAATTATTTATGTACAATTTTTCTTCTTTACAAAACAAGAAATATAAGTGTATTAAAAAAAGTGTTTGAAATTAATGTTGCAAATTTCTTGGCTTAATTTTAGTTTTAGAACACTGTCAGGGGATTTATGTGTCTAAAAATAGAGGCATACATTAAGGCTGCTTTAACTTATATGCTTTATATAATTTTCATAATAGATTTACATAAAAACTCGATTATAAATAATGCGTGATGTGCAAAAATAAAAATGTAAATGTTTTTAATTAAAGTTTCCATTTATTCTTGACTATTAAACCATTAAGTAGGCGTATAAACACTCTTATATATAATGATTTGTATATGAAGAAACTGTCCTTATTTCTTTTTTACGTTTTTTTTTCTCATAAATTTGCTTCATTTTACGATTTTTTTTTCTTATAAGAAACACATGCTGGTTAAATGGAGTTCTTAAAATTGTTTATGGGCCTGTGTCGTAGTTATACTTGTAGGTGTTTGTAAGTTAAAGTATATAAGTACATATATATTCTCTAAAGACCAGTTAATATTTGTTACAGTCATAATACGGTTTCCTCGTTTAAAGATACACATACGACTACAATTATTGCTTTTTTTAAGCAAGAACCTTAATAATGAGCTTTGTTGATACTAAAACCTTAAAGATCTAATTTGCCATCCCTAAAAGATATGCCATGGTAAATGTTAACATTTGCTGTGTAACTAAAAGTGAAACAACCTTAAAAAGAATACAATCATGTTGTTTGTAACACATTATTACGGGCAACATTGCTGTTGTTGTTTGATTCTTATCCTATAAAACATCCTGATATCAACCACTTTATTCATTTTTTTTGTGCCTTTGTTTTTCAATCCTTGTAGCATAATTTATTATAAAAGTCCCTTTTTCATTTCTTTTGCATGTGAATGACTTTTACTTTATTACCTCTGTGTTTTCCCCCTCTTGGAAAATGCTTGTTTGCCTCTTTTGTTTTGACATAAAACCGCTATAAACTTATTGGGCTACAATGTAATACAATCTTACTTTTCATTCTACAAACGCCTTAAATGCTGCAACATGGTCATAATGTTCGTTGTTATACCGGTTTCTGTTGTTGTTTCGATGTTGTTGTTTTTGATGACGACAATATATGTTTGGTGTAATATATATTTATTGCATTTGTTTGTGTATTGTATTCGAAAGACCTTTGGTACATTATGGTGGAGGCAAAATATGATAATTTATTTGAGAAATAATAAAGATGTTGAATTTTAAATTATGTATAGTAGTGTTGTTAAGCCTTAAGGTAGAAAAAGTGTTTAACAACAAAGACTGAAGAGATAACTTTCTTTAGGTATTGGTTACAAAGTCTACAGAAAGCACTGCAATAAACGAATTTTTCTAAGAAAACTGAAAAACTAACGATAAATTTGTATCAGAAATGTTCTCCGTTAACGATAAAATGAAAAAGACTATTATTTTAATCGATTACGAAAAACACGTTTTAGAGGAATCTAGATCACTGAAAAATTTCCATAAATTTATTTTCAATTATCTGTTGTTAATTTTATACGAAAGTTACCTAATAAAATGTTTGTGTTATCGATAACGTATATTTTATATTTTATACATAAGAACTGGGTATTTCGTATAATCGGATGGTAATCCTAAAAAGAAATTCACAATTTTCAAATCTATGAACTCCATACTTCAATTTCATTAGCACTTGAGAAACACCTTTAAACCAGGGTTCGATAATAAATACTAAATATCGCTCCTCAGTGTTCGGTACCTTATATTTGTGTAAAACACAAACGCTAATAGTGTGTGTGTAGAAAACCATTAAAAAAATAACGTTTCCCTATTTGTCATCACAAAAAAATGCTGCTCTTATCCAACTCAACCAAAAGATGAGAACATTTAATTAATTAATTGTATTCGGTTCTGCTTATTAGTGTTCGTTCGTTTCTGTTGTACTTAGCGCTCTTTTGGCTCGTAAAAAAAAACCCAAAAAATTTTTACAAAAACAAAATACATATCCTAAAAAAAACAAGAAGCCAGCATAATAATTATACACAAGCAAAACATATACACAATAGACACATAAGCTGTTCATGCTGCAATCGTTGCTAAAATTCTGTGTTTGTTCATTTCTTTATCAACGTAAAAAGAAAAGAAACACTATAGAACATTCAAATATAATGTTTGCCTATAGTATTGCTCCAATTATTCTGTTTTTTTTATAGAAGAACAGAACAACATACATATGTATAATGTTCGGCTCTTTCTTAAAAATAGTTACGAACGGTATTAAGGGTTGCGTTCGTCTACACAATCGCTAAAAAAAAAAAGATATCGTTCCTTGGTTTGTGAGCCGAACGTTAAACAATGTCCCGTTTATTTTCGAACACTGATTTAATCCATTCTTTCAAAACAATTAAATGTTCAATAGGTATGGATTCAAATTTGTTTCCATTACTTAGCCATAAACTTCACACTTAAATTGAAAAATAGCTTGTCCATTTTGTTGTACTGTGTAATAATAAGTGGAAAACCTCTTCATTTTTAAAAAACATCGCATGCGATAAAAAAAACTTTAAAATTTCATGTAAATAGTCGTATTTTTTTTTTATCGCATGCGATAGTTTTTAATATATTTTTTTATCGCATGCGATATTTTTAAAACATGAATTTAACTTTTTAAATTAACCTTCACACACGTAAATATTTCGATTGAACTCGCTACTTCGTCAGCGTCTCCCTTTCTTTCGTGGACATACATATGTATGTATGTATGTTCATATTTTAATGTCAAAGTTTATGTTGTTAGGTTTTAACAAAAAAAGTACCAAAATTTTTTATCTTATATGTACTCATTTACTCAGAATCCTGTACCTATAATATTATGTTTTAAAGTTCAATATTATAGAAAATTCAAAGAGCACGACATGTTGAACGGATAAGTAAAAAACAAAGTTAAAAAATATCCCGCATTCCCCTTTTTATACTTTTTTCTCGCTTTTAAATTATCAAATTGTTTTGTAACATAAAAACAAAAAAAAGGTACTATTGTTTACCCCTTAAACGTTCGAATTTCGAATAAGTACCAAGAGTATATTTTTATTTTTCATATAAGTAACTAATGTGATATAACTTTTATACATGCGAT
Source organism: Pollenia labialis (assembly GCA_949318255.1). NCBI lineage: Eukaryota > Metazoa > Arthropoda > Insecta > Diptera > Polleniidae > Pollenia > Pollenia labialis. The sequence continues at coordinate 142,227,801 of OX439139.1, read as the reverse complement.
TTTCTCCGAGAAAAGGGACCTAGTGTGTAAAAACATCGGGTTTGGACTTAAGAGTGGATTCTGGTACCTAAAAGGGTGTAAAATATGATGAAATGAATTTTTCTCAAAACTTCATTTTCACACACTCGGAGAAGATCACATACATGCTTTTTAGTTTGAAAGATAGATGGGGTGACAAAGGATTTCAAAATACTGGTTTTACCTGTTTAGTCCGCAAAAGGTACGAATCTCTAAAAAGAACCAGACATCTTTCCACTTATCTCTTTAAGTTTAAAAGATACAAAGTTAGCGAATTTACACCTGTTTGCCCTTTTTTGCACTCTTAACATTAGAATTTCTAAAATCCCGTCTAAGCGGATCGATTTGGCAAGAGTACAACCTGTGGTCCAAATTACAACTTTTAAGCTTCAGGCGTTTAGGCTTCACAGAATCTATATATATATATATATATCTATATTATAGATATGTATAAGAAGAATTTTTTTTAAGTAAGAAAAATAGGTACGATTTTCGAATTTAAAAAGGTGCCATATTTATATTTGTATTTTTTAGATAAATTACGAATGCAATAAAACTTTTATTTCTATAGTTCTTGGATGGGGTTACAAAAAAGTTCCAAAACAAAGGTTTAACCGTGTACTCCCTAAAAGTGTCGAATTTCAAAAAAGTACCAGATATCTGTCCGCTTTTTTCAATGAATTTGATATTTTTGAGATATGACTATGTTGCAATAAAAGAGCGATAGGAGTTAAGCGTTTTTACTCTTTTTTAACTCCCTACACATTCTAATTTCAAAAAATTCCCATCTTCGTGGATTTATTAAGCGAAAGATTAACTTACGGTCCGAATTTAAATTTAAGCTTCAATCGTTTAGGCTGTGCGATGATAGATGGATAAAAATGTTTTGAAAAAAGTACCGAAAATAGGTACGGGTTTCGCCCTTGAACGTTCGAATTTCGAAAAAGTACTAAATTCATGTTTGTATTTTTGAGATAAGTTACAAATGTGCGATAATTTTTATTTTCATGTTTGTTGGTTTAAAAGATATATGAGGTGCCAAAGAAGTTCCAAAATACAGCTTAAGTACGTTTTCCTCCAAAAAAGGTCGAATTTCAAAAAAGTACCAGATACGTGTCCGCTTATTTTTCTCTCTTTTACCCTGCAAACATTTGAATTTTCTAAAATTCTCGTCTTAGTGGATCGATTTGACAAGAGACAAACCTGCGGTCCAAATTTAAATTTTTTTAGCTTCAGGATTTTAGACTTTGCGGTGATGACTCAGTCAGGCAGAAACGTAACGATTTTATAAATATAGATAACTAGCTGTTTGGTCCCGGCGCTGCTCGGGATTTTCCAAACAAAAATAAAAAATGAAATACTGGAGAATTTTGTTAAAAAATTGACCCCAGCGCTATCACGACAACAGCGCCACCTATCAGGACTTTTTTTATAAACCATCAGTGAAAGTAGACCTTTCCAACGCATGTACTCATTTGAAAATCGGTTGAGTGGCTCTCGAGTGATAAAATGACGAACATAGGACAACTTATTTTTATATATATAGTTATAAAAAAAGTTAAGGGTTACCGACAACATACTGTATCGATAACATCTACGAACTTCCAAAAATTTATTTTGCACTTAAATTTATTCTGTACTAAATTTTATTCTGCACTTACATTTATTTTGCACAAATTAAAGTTTTTTACCTCTGAAATTTAAACATCCCTTATGTCATGTCATTCATCGTCTCATTATAAACTTTTGCTGAACTCATTCCATCAAAGAAAAAAACTGAATACACGTCTTAAACGTACTCGTAATGTTTATTTAACAAAATAAATTATTAATGTGAGTTTACCAAAAAGAAAAAAAACAGACAAAAAAAAAAGAAACAATAATAAAAGAATCGTAAGGGATAATTTATCTTGTGAATTTTTGATGAAACCAACAGATGTTGAATAATGAAAAATATGAATGAATACAAACTGAAGATGTGAAAGGTAAATTTATAAAACTCTATTAAAGGATGATAAACATTTTGAATAAGTAAGAAAATATTGCTTAAACTTTCTCCAATTTAGGTTTGAAAATCCTTAATTAGAGAAATCTGTCCATTTCTTGGACATATACCATTCCATTATTTACCTTAAACAAGAGTAAAAATCAGAATGATATTATCGATTTTTTTAAACCTTTTTTTTTTGAACAATAGAAAAAGTTTTTGCTTTTATATGTTAATGACTATAAAAAAAGGTTGAGAAAAGTACAAACTTTCCAACTTAAGTTAAATATTTTATGAAAAAGTTCTTATGTTTGCTTATATTCCTTAGAGTATGCACAATCTATAGGAAAATAATGAACTCCTAGAATTATGCACCACTATTACATACCATCACTAGCAACTGTTATCCATTAGTTTAGAAAGAATACGTACATACACTTACATTCTAGTAAACAAGAACTATAACAAATGAGAACAAATTAATGTAAAATTGTGAATAAAAAAAAACAACGTTCAAAACTACTCCCACAACAATCTCAAAGAAAACAGGCCTTGTAAAATTGTTTTACTGAAAAAGAGAAATTGCCATGGGAATTGAAACACAAGTTTTTTTGGGAATTCACCCCTTAAGTATATTAAATAACAATAAAAAGTATTTATTTACTTTGTAGATGAAATGCGATTTAAGTGAAGAAAACAAATTCTTTAGTTTTATGTTGCCTACCTTTAAGGCATTTCTAATTTAGCTATACATATTATATTATCTGGTTTACTTTTTAATTAGAATGTTTTCGCTTTAGTCTGGAATTTTTATTTTTTGTTTTAAAATATAAAGAACATTTTTGAAACTTAGGAATTCTATTATTTCATTTTTCTTTTTACAAATAAATTGCCTTTTCTTGTTCTTTGTTCTCGTTTATGTTTCTGACGTAAGCTTAACGAACAAGATGAAATTTTATTTCATTTCCATTTATTTTCTGAGGCTCCTGCTGAGTTCAAATGAAAAATAAGATCGAGCAGGTGTTTTTAAAGCAAGATTTGTACAAAATAAGTTTATGAAAATATAAAATGAATGTATATATATATATATATATTTATAAAAAAAGCTTTTAAGTCTAGAGAATTATTTAATTTAAAAAATATTTTAACTCACCTTACCTGTGTGTTAGTGTCCAGGTAGTGGCGGCAGGTAGAATTTTAAATGAAAAGAGAAAGAAAAAACCTGAACAATTTTAGCAAGTTTTAATAAAAAAAGGAATAAAAAAATATAATAATTACAAAGATTTTGTTTGTCGTGCTTAATTCCCAATTGTTTATTCTTGATAAATGCACTGAAATTTATTGTTGGATTATTTGAGCGTTTGCAATTCTCATTTAATCTGCGGTTTTGTTTGGCAAAATGTTTCTTGATGATCTGGCCTAAGCAACCAGTAAAATGCGCCTAGAAACTAGCTTAGCCTCCAACTACAAATTTCAGCTCTTATTAATCTTATTAATTAAAAATTTCGTATTCCCAAAAATACCTTAGTTAATATAATAAATACATTTAAAAAGTGTATGTAGTCCTACAGTGGAGGATTGGAGCAGCAGTTATCTAACCTCCAGACAGTGACATTGGTTGCAGGCTTTAATCAACCCCTAACTCACGATTCGGTTGAAACCACACCTGCTAAATACATCATCCTCGAAAAAACCATATCAATATGCAATCCAGAGCCTATATTACGCATTGCGCGCAGAAGTAACCTCCAACAAAATTAGTTTTAAAGAAATCTTTTTTAAACATATTATGGTTACTTTAATCATAATTTTGTCACTGGTAATCATATTAGGGTAAAATAAGTCGCTTATCAAGAAGCCACCGCCATACTATGGTTGCCTCCCAACATTTAATTGTTAATAATAACAATGACATGTTTATATGCTTGTTAATAATAACTGGGGATGCGATTTCCATGCAAATGCATGTTTTTTGTCGCTAGTCTAAGAACAGTGTCGACCAATTATCTTTCCGAATCATTAAATTTGCGTTAAAATGGCATCGATTTGTGGTTGCATATTATAGCATATTTTTAAGAAAATGCATATTGTTGCATATTTACGTTTTAAATGCATATTTTGACATTTTTGAGTGAATTTTTTTTTAATTTCCATATTATAAAAAAAAGTTCTTATAAAAAATTTTTAAATACACAAAAAAAACCATCCAAAAAAAATTTTAAAATCAATAAATCAATTCTTTTGAAACTTTCCTTTAAAAACAAGGTTTTTTAGATTTCGACAAAAGATCGTTCTGGTTAATGGCTTCCAATGGGTATAAAATATTTTATCAAAAACTGTTGCAAGTTACTTGCTTGGCACTTGGGTTATTCCGCTTTGCAGAGCAAATTAGAAGCCAATTCGATAATATTGCAATTTTTAATGAAATGTATTCCTTGATTTCCCTTCCACCGCAGCCAGTAGTAACAAGATGGGATTGTTGATACCGATGATTATCCCATTAAAAAAGTAAAAGAAATATTAAATTTAGATAAAATCAGAAGTCAATTTGCATTTGTATTTTCCAATTAGGGAAATTTTTGAGAAACAATATATAATTAGGGATTTAGTTCACTTAATGCTCCAGTCAAATTAATCGATATTGCAGAAAGTAAAATTAACAATGTGGATTGAAGAATAACCCGACAAATTAAAAAAAAATCCGAAGCGTTTTATAAAAAAAATTAAGGATTTCAAAAAAATAAAATAAATTTCAAATATCATTGATCTAATCTGTTATCAAAGTGCGATCTGAAAATAATTTTTTTTTAAATGCATTAGCATTCTTCAAGTACAATAGAAAGTTTTACTTTTAAAAAAAACAGTACTTATTTATTTAAGCAAACAAAAATTCAAATTAATTATTAAAGTTTTTAAAGATATTTGAATAACAATAGACCGAATTTTTTATATTTTTGTTTATGGTAAAATTAAAAAAAAATTTATAGAAATTTTTTAAGTTTTGAGTGCATATTTTTTGATTTTTTAGTGCATATTTTGTATGTTTTTAGTGCATATTTTAAGCGTATATTTTCGATTTTGTAGTGTATGATAATCTTAATAAAAAAAACAACATGTTTGTTAGTTATAACAATAACATGTTTATATGTTTAATAACAATAACACGTTTACATGTTTGTTAATAACAACAATAACTTGTTTACCACTAACAATTGTAAGGTTTTAAATTTTCAATAAAATGTTTGTTCTTTCTAAGAGCAACATTTTATGGTTAAAAAACAATCATACTTTTATAAGCCAATATCATATTATTGTTATTACTATCCATATTATGTTCAGAGGGAACTTTATGTAGCACTTATTAAACCATAATTTGGTGACCTGCTACAATAATATGGTTATACTAAAATTGAAAATAGTTTTGTTGGAAGAAGCCATATAGAAAATGTTTGTGTTTTCTTTTCGTATGAGCAGGGCTGCCTTGTAATTTTTTTTCTTGTCCCCAAAAAATTAAAAAAATATCCCCAAAAATCCACAAATTAGAAAACAAAACCTTAAAAAGTTATTATATTTTTTTTTTTTTTTTTTGGTTTTTTTCTGACCAAATTTTAAATTCAACATTTTTATTTTTTCAAATTTATTCTATGAGCTAAATTTCAGTTATGTATTTTATTAAGCTTTTTTGTAATAGTCCTATTCCTTTAATTTTTAGGAATCACTTTATACACTACCAGACTATTATATTGTATCTTCTTGTTGTTGGTATTTAAAACTTCGATGCATCATAACTACTTACCAAAAGCATTCTTTTTTCTTTCATATTTACTTATTTTTGGGGAAGACATATTTGCTTGATAATTGTCTTTAAAAAATCAAAAAATGTATGTGCTGTCAACGGTTTTAGATTCTTTTTTTAAATTCTTGTTTTTTAAAACACTCACTCAAGAATATAGCAGGTTTATAAGGTAAATTTTACACACTCAACAAAAATGGTAAACTTAATCAGGACCCTTTACACCGTATTAGTTGTTTTTGTTTTGCTACACTCAAAAAAAAAATCAATCCATCCGTACTCAAATCAATCTGGAGCGGTATTAATAGTACGGTGAGTACGGATTTTCTTGAATCAAGTACAGAAAGATTGATTCAAGTACGGATTTTTAATCCCAAAATCCTTAAATTATCCATATTCAATCCCGTTTTCGTACTTGAAATAATCCGAAAATGAGATTGATTTAAGTAAAACTAAGATTGAATCAATCTCAAAATGGACTTCATTCAAAAATTATAAAATTTTTTAATCCGAATTCGTACCTAAAATAATCCGAAAATGAGATTGATTTAAGTACAACTAAGATTGAATCAATCTCAAAATGAGCTTGATTCAAGTAATATAAAGTTTATTTTATCACGAATTCATGATTGAAAAAAAACAAAAAAAAAGAAATTACAAAGAAAAAATGATAATGATTGATTAACTTACCAGTATTACACATTACAGAATGATATAACACCAACATCATGCCCGATATGGTTTTTATTTTAGAAATCTTATGTACATATTTAACCAAAAATATAAACTAAATGAGTAGCATGAGTTCAAATTTAAAAAAAAAACTTTGAAAAGAAATTAATTTTCAAAAGTGATCCCATTTAGGATTGTTTTGAGTACGTTTAAGTGCTATTCGTACTTGAATTTTTGAGTACGACTCGTACTTAAAGTAATCCCAAAAAACTTGATTTATCCCGAGTGTTTTTCTTTCTGTGTACTTTTTTCATATTTTATATACCAAACAAAGAAAAATAAGCGTAAATAATAAAAGGGAAAATATATTACAAAAGTGTAAAATCCCCCAAAAAAATACCCGAATTTTACTTTTAAATCCCGAAAAAAATCCCCAATGACTTTCTTTGTCCTCTTTGCTCACATGAAATCCCCAACTTTGGTGATAAATCCCCAAGTCTGACAGCCCTGCGTATGAGCATTGATGATTCCTTTCATTTGATACTCAAACTCAAAACTGTTTACTCAATACCTGAAGTAGTTAGGTTAACACATACATACCTACAACAAAACTTTCTACAAATGACAATTTGAAACCATTATTATAATTAAATTTTCCAAAGCAAATAAAATTGACCTCCAACAAAAAAATCAAATCGAATTATTTCAGCTGTATGTAGTTGAACTGACTACACGTGAACACAATACAAATAACATGTGAATTGAATTCAAACACTTCGAACAAACAATGGAAAAAGTCGAAATTGTCAGTATCCTGCAATATTAAAAACTCATAAATAAGAAAAGTTGTTAGGAAATCCTCTTTAAAAAATAAGTTTATTCAATACGTTGTTATAAATACGTCATTACGGAAATGAGTGCAATACACACGCACACATTTACAATTGATATTTACTACAACTACAAATACAATTATAATTACTGTTTATTGTGGATTCGGGTGAAAATCTATATGAATAAAAATAAAATAATTTCTATACAAATTAGAAAATTTCTAAGGGAATACACTTGAATTGCACGCAATACAACAAAAGGCAAACTGTAGAAAATAAAAATGTAATATAACAGAAAAAGCAGGGAGTTCCAAACGTTTTTTTATGGATAAGGCTTCATTTAAAGGTCATCTGCTGTCAAGAAAACACACCGCCAACAAAACTATTTTTTTTTTTTCAATATTTATTTATTGAACATTCATATATTAAATATGAACTAATAAATATTTATTAAATCTTATTTTAATTCTTTATTTTATGTTCTGCCAGTGCCAATGTTTACATATGTATAGGTTAAGCGCTCTTTTATTCGGACTCATTCGGACAGTATCACTTCTCCTTTGGCGGGTGTGCCCACTATCACTTAAACTATTTCGAGCTGGATGACTTGGGCAGAATCTTTTTAAATATTTAACTTAACTATTTTTAACGGAACATTTTTAAACATATTTTAGTTAGTTGGACCATATTAATGTCACCGGAAACGATATTATGGTTAAAATAGTTAATATTAACATATATTTGTTTACCACTGAGATGTGTATGGTCTTAAATTAACAATAACATGTTTTTGAAAAAAAATCATACTTTTATACACAGAAAATTAACTTAAGAAAATTTTTAACAACACAGTTTGTTAAAAATAAAAATTTAGGCCACCAAACTTTTTATTTGATTCAATGAACAAATTTATCAAAATTGCACTTTGCCAAATAGCAGTCAATAAATCATATTCAATAATGAAATAATTAAATATTTCTTCACACTCACTAAAAAAATATTTGAATCAAAGGAAAGACAGTATTCTTACAACTCTTGTCTATTTTTTAAAAACTTTGATATCGTTCCAAATAAGACTTGAGTGTTTGTAATTCTCATTCGCTTTGCAGTTTTATTTGTACAATATCTTTAGTTTTTCCAAAGTCTTTGGAAAAAGATTTCCTGATGAACTGGCCTAATTAACCAGTGAAAAGCGCATAGGACGTAGCTTATCTCCCCAACAAAAAATTTAAGCATTCATTAAGAATAAAACTTGGGAATTTAGCATACAATAAAATCTTGTGAATGAATAATGAATAAAAAATGATGTTGTATTCCCGAAAATAACTTTGATAATTAAATGTTTACTTTCAGGTAAAAAATGTTATTTTCTTTAAAAAAAAATTTTATAACCATGAAAACCCTACTTGGAGCGCAAGGCAACGGGTGTTCTTAGGTTTCTAAATTTAACAAAAGATTTTTTTTAATACAATCCTGCAAAGATTTCTGGCTGTTCACCAATTTCAAACGTTAATATCCGCATAGAAAACTTCTATTAAAAACACTCAGTTTTAAAAATATAAAACTCTATACGAACGTTAACGTTCGAAATTGTTGAAGTAAAAGTAATTGTTTTATTTTTATTGTTTTTGAAAATTTAGGTTTTCCAAAAAAAAATGTATAGTTTTAAAAACGCAGCAGAAGTGAACGTAAAATCTCTCCCACCCATTGACGCCAAAATAAAACCGTTTAGGAAACACTTCTTGTTAAGCTTAAATTTGGTATTACTTTTTGACGTATTTATTTTGTGTTGCATGTGTGTTTGTGTACTCTTAAATTATATACAACAATATTGTGTCATTAAATTTTCATGACCATGTTCGTTGAGTGCTACTTCAAAGTCTGTCAAAGGTATATCCATACAAACGTGGTAATACTAAAAAAAGCCCAGAATTACGAAAAAAAAGCGAAACGTCCTTTCGTACTTGTGTTTCGGGGGTAGTAAAATATATTTTTATGAATGTGAATGTGTTACTGCCACTCGACCCCAAGAAGGCAGCAACAACGAACAACACGCAACAATACTTGAGTCAATTATTATTTTGTATAAATTTATATTTTTCCTTTATTTTCTTCCTTTAGAGTCTAAATGAATAGAGATGGCTAAATGTGTGTACGAGTTGGTTTCTTTTTGGCTTGATTTAGAACTTGAGGTTGAATACATGTCAGTCAGTTTATTTTTTAGTATACATATATATAAACAAACTTTAGTACTTGTTGTTTTTTTTTTGTAATAATTATTGTTATTTTATACTTTTATATACTCAGGGTTGATTTGCTATGACCTGGTCTTTAGTTAGAGTTCCATATGAAAATTTAAAAATACACACGCAAACTTTTACTCACACTTATTCAAACATACACATGTTAATATTCACAAAAGTCAAGTAGAAAAACGTGCTCAAAAAAAGATCTTTAGAAATAAAATAATGAATGCATAATGTTTAAATCTTTAAATATTTTTCAACAATTCGAGGAAAAAATGGTAAACTGAATGAAGCATATTCTTAAAATTCAATTTAAAATTAACAAAAAAAAAACATGTTAGAATTCTATAGACGACTGTGCAAAATCTTTGCGACCCTTGAACGAGAACTATACTTTTCAGGAGTGGGCTTTTTATGGCGTCTCTGATAAATTATGAAGCATTTTGTATCAAATCTAATTTGTTGCCTTCTTAGGTAACTTTTGGGAAGAACAGGTGCAGCTAATATCTTAGGCTTATCTACAGGTTGAAATTTGCAAATCCCCAAAAGACCGCGGTTCACAAAAATGAATTTTACTGTCAGGGAAGTCAGATGGAATAGTTTTGGTTTTGGACCTATTGGGGATCCCAAAGGAGAAACATATTGCGCGTCGATGTTTGTTTATAACCTAGGATGACGTTCGGTCTGCTGGGAGTTGTCACATCCCACAAAGTCTTAAGTATTTTTTGAAAATGCTTCCGTGTAATTATTGTTTAAAATTTTTTAAAAACAATAACAACTTATCATGATAGATTTGTAATTTTTTTTTTTCAAAATACGTGAGACTTGTGTGATAGTGTAAAGCAGCTATAAGCAAAAGAAGCTACTTTGCAGTTAAGGATAAATATGTATGTATATGTTCCTGGAAACTAAATTCATTTACGATTAGGACAAATATTTTTCCGTTAATCTTCTGCAACGAATACACAGAAAAAATTAAAAATTTTCTCTTGTCACCAAATGCATAGAATCAACCCATTTGTTGATTTTGCACCCATTACGGTTAAAAATGGTTAAAAACACAGAAATAAAAACACTCGGGATAAATCAAGTTTTTATGATAACTTTAAGTACGAGTCGTACTCAAAAATTCAAGTACGAATAATACTAAAACGTACTCATAACAATCCTAAATGGGATTACTTTCGAAAATCAATCCCGGAATTTTTTGAAATAAGTATAAAATTCTTAAATCAAGTAAAAAAAAATTAACCTTATCGTTGTGTTTAACCCTCCGGCCTGTTTTACTTATCTATACACATTGAAAAAGGTCTGGCCAGACTCATGTGACCACGAAGGGTTAAAAAGTAAATTTGAACTCTTGCTTCTCATTTAGTTTATATTTTTTGGTTAAATATGTAAATAAGATTATAAAAGTAAAAACCATGTTGGTGTTTTATCATTCTCTAAGGTGTAAAACGGGTAAGTAAATCTATGATAATAATTTTTTCTTTCTAATTTCTTTTTCGGCTTTTTCAAGCACGAGTTCGAGATAAAATCGACTTTATACCACTTGAATCAAGCGCATTTTGAGATTGATTCAATCGTAGGTTTACTTTAATCAATCTCAAGTACATATTAGGATTAAAACAATTTTATAATTCTTTAATCAAGCGCATTTTGAGATTGATTCAATCTTAGTTTTACGGATTATTTCAAGTACGAAATCGGTATTGAATATGGATAATTTAAGTATTTTGCGATTGAAAATCCGTACTTGAATCAATCTTTCTATACTTGAGTTAAGAAAATCCGTACTCACCGTACTATTAACACCGCTTCGGATTGATTTGCGTACAGATGGATGGATTCTTTTGAGTGTAGATAACTACAAAATTTTAAAATTTATAATTGTGAAAATTTTTTTAATAAATGATATTTTTAATTTTAATTAAAAAAATTATTAAAAACTTTGCCGTTTCAAACAATGTGTTGATTGATTAAATTAAAATAGCTCAGGTTTTAACAATTTCCAACAACAATTCTACAAATTTAAATTATTTTATTTTACACGAAAAAATCAATTAAGAATTTCTGTTATTTAATTAATATTTTAATTCAAAATGTATCACATAACAACCGAAATTTTAATTAAATGATAATTATGTTTTTAGTTTTCTTTCAACAAACTAAATAATTGATTCAATTATCACATTAACTACTGATAATTTTTTCTGTGTACTCTGAAGAAGTTAATAGTATTTTATTAAATATGATTATTGATGTGTTGTGCCGCATACGCCAATTTCTTAAATTTATTAGTTTTTTGTGCTGCATATGTACGTTAACTTGTCATTTTAATTTGCTTTCGCCTTAACTACTTTTTTTACTTACAGTAGAGTAAGAGAGGCAACACAGTGGATTGTAGAGCAAAACAATATAATATAAACAGGTATGGGCACCACTACATTGAAAGCTTTGCATGTGTGGTATTGTTTTGGTTTGTTTACGTTTACATTTGTTGGTTTTATGTTCTTTTGCTCTTTGTTTTTTGTGTATGTATACACATCGTTCGCTCTTTTTGCATTTTCATTTTGTATTTGCCCATACATGATTATAAACCATAAATAAGTTGATATGGAGCAAAATTAGCCCTTAAAATCTCGGAAACCCCAAAAAATTTTTGTGGAACAGTTTTTGGATTCAGAAAACGGGTATTCAAAATATCTATACTACATACCTAACTTGGTTTTTTTTAATGGTCTGTAGGTCAAACCAATAATTAGCTGACGATTTGTACGTTTTCGCGGTTCTTCTTTTAAAGAAGGACTACTGACTACAGACCACGACTTCTGTGTATCAACACAATTTAAGAATACAACGGAGTTCACTTTTTCTATTTCTACCAGACGATAAAAAAAATGTATTCAAACCCCTTTAAGACCCAACTATAATACGCATGAGATCGCTTAAAGATCGTTTCACTATCCACTAGTCGATACTGTGAGCTAAAAATGCGATTCAGTGACAGATTTGTTGACGAGTCTTGCCCGACTTGCAAATATTTATGAAAATTTTTATAAAATGATAGATTATATGCGATCAGAGTTGCATTTTCTTGTAAATGAGCTGAATACTATTATTTTGATTCTTTTTGGTGTGACAACAGATTAAGCAAAAATGTTCTTATGTCGGATAGAATGCTGTCTGATTTTCGTGTAAATGAATCGCACGATTGAGTAGGATAGTGAATCCCAGCCTTTAGTCAACTTAAGCAACTGTGCGAATACATATAAAATATATGTGGCCAACTTTAATGTACTTAATGAAACTTGCACATTCCGCACCAAATCAGCTGTCTGTGTTTTGTTAGAAACAAATAAATTTAAATGAATAAAGAAAAAGAAGAATTTTAGACACTTTAATATTGTGTCAAATTTTTATGAGTAACATCAATTTCCAATTTATGTCTTTTAAAAAAGTTGTTTGCAATTAAATAAACATAAAAAAACAATAAAACATAAAATAAGTCACTTTTGGTACTTTTTAATTTAAAGTACTTGAAAAAAAAATATATATTGCACCAATATGCAACAATGTCTACATGAATCTCAACTACGTCATGGCTACCAAAAAGTCTTTTTTAATTTACTTACGCATTTAACAGACTTTTCGTTATTTTTAGTAGCTTAAGCTACCTTATGCACATTATCTGCCTGTTTTTAGAAAATTAAAACAAGTGAGTGCGTGAGAAATTATGTTGAAAACAACAATAAAAAACGAAATTTTGCTTTTCTTTCCAAAATAATTTCTCACTCACTCACTTGTTTTCATTTTCTAAAAACAGGCAGTGTGTGTTTGGCCTTTAAATTGAAACATTGCCTGCAGAAGCTAACTTACATTCTTTTTTTAAACTTTATTCGGGTCCATACAATGAGGCTTTTGCTGTTCAACATTTTAGTATTCTGAATGCCTTTTCCCCTTCTTTTTCCTCCATCAGCCATTTATTTTTCATCTTCACACTTAAATGTATCTCAGCAAAAGTGTCATTTTATGGACGAGGACTACACACGTGTGTTTACAAGTACAAAACAAAAACGAATTAGTAAAGAGAATCTACTTAGTATATACAATTTGTTTTTGGTTTTTAAGCAATTTTAAAAGTTCAACTAATTATCAAGCTATGCAATAATATACAAATAAAGTATTTTTCTAAAAATCTTTTGAAATATAGAAAAAATTGTTTTTCAAGCAAAAAAGTTTGAAGAACTAGCCCTGAAGTGAAAGCGAAGGAATAACTTTTAGCTGTAAGTTTTTATATTTTCCAGTATATCTTTTAATACCTTTCAAACAGCTGCGAAAATTCTCAACTTTTATTTTATTATTATCTACTTAACTCACACCTAAACTATCTACGAATACCTGAATTCAACATCAAAGTACAGAGTTTTCACAGACGTTGTATAGAAAATAAAGTAAGAAAGAAAAAAAAACGAAATGCCTTCGTTTGTACAAGGAATAATTTGACGTGTTTTTGAAAAGTACATATCGTAGTCTTAAATGCAAACAGTCAAAACACAAAAATTTGAAATCGTGTTTTTGATGGATTATGGTTTGTTTTATTTAACAACATATTTTAAAAACCCAGCGATTAGAAATTGCGATTTAAAAAAAAAAAACATCAAGAATACTTCATTGTGTTTGATTTGGCTTCTCCCTTACAAAAAAAATAAAAGATACGTCCTTTTGCATTTGAGATGACGATCTGTTTATAGAAATACACCCCAATACATTTTTTTTTACTAAATAGACTAAATTTAAGATTAAAAATTATTTCCAATCAAAAAATATGTATAAATAATAATAATAATAACTATAATTATAAAAATAATAGTCACAAGTTTCGTAAAACAGGTAAATATAATTTGTTTTATGATTGAAATGTATGTTAAACAGTGGAATGTAGAAAAAATATTTAAAGTTAATAATAAATAACTTTAAATTTTTACAAAATTTTTAAGCAACGAAAAATAAAAATCATAAAACATTTGTTAAAAGCTAAATAAACCAATTAAAAACATCTTTAGCAAAAACTTACAATTCCAAAAAATTTATTAAAAAAAATTGTTTCAATTATAAAAGTATATAATTAAAAAAAGAAAATAAAAAAGCTACTACACCTTTCGCTGCACAGAAACAACATTTCAATCATAAACATAATTAAAATAAAGAAAAAAATATTTATTTAAAAAAACATTAAAAATTTTCTTTAAAACAATTAATTAAAAAAGAACTATTAACATATTAAAAAAAAATAAATTTACAATTAAAACAAAAAAAATATTTTAATTATGAAAAATAATAATGAAATCTTGTTTCTGTGTCGTTAAAGGTTGTGGCCCCCACTAAATTAATTCAGTAAAACTCCAGCCAAGAGCAAACGAAGAAAATCTACTGAAAATCCAAACCAAAACACACACCAAAAAAAAAATGTGCCTGAAACTAAAGCAAAAGTAAAACGAAAGAACTGCTAAGAAAATAACGAAAAAGCAACATGGATCATCTAGAGGACAACCTATAAAATTCCATCAAGGAATTGTATTCTTTATAAGGACTTTACTCGGCAGCACAGGGGCAAAGAAAAAATAAAACTTAAACGGTTTATTGGAAAAACAGCAAAGTACAAAAGAAACGTAAATAAATATAAAAAGAAAAAGAAAAAGAAAACCCCAAACTTACAAACAAATTCAAGATTTAGCTGTTAAGTTTAAATTAGTAACAAAAAACTTAAAAATTTTCAAATTTTACCAAATATTTTAAATTCGCAAGGGAAACACGCTAACGAGAAAATCACACCATCATGTCGTTTACCATACCAGTTATCAATTTGGAGGCACGCGAGGTAAAGGATATAGTATGGGAGAAAATTCAAGAGCCGGTCAACCAGAGGCGCTTAGTCTTGGTTATAGTTTCGATAGCCCTACTACTGGACAACATGTTGTATATGGTGATAGTGCCAATTATACCCGATTATCTGAGAGAACTTGGAGGTTTCGAGTTACCCGATTCTACGATGGCACCCTTGCTTAGAGACAATGTTACGGGCAAGATAATTCCTGTACATCATGATCATCACGGCCAAGATTCGGCTACAGGTATATTGTTTGCTTCCAAAGCCATTGTACAATTAATGGTGAACCCGTTTTCGGGTGGTTTGATCGACAAGATCGGCTACGATATACCAATGATGGTAGGTTTAACAATTATGTTCTTTTCCACTGCAGTATTTGCCTGCGGTAGAAGCTACAGTGTATTATTTTTTGCCCGATCTTTGCAAGGGGCTGGTTCAGCTTTTGCTGATACTTCGGGTCTAGCCATGATTGCCGATCGTTTTACGGAGGAAAACGAACGTTCACAAGCTTTGGGCATTGCCTTGGCCTTTATCAGTTTTGGCTGTCTAGTGGCTCCACCTTTTGGAGGAGCTCTGTATCAATTTGCTGGCAAAGAGGTGCCCTTCCTAATTTTGGCCTTGGTGTGCTTCATTGACGGTCTAATGCTGCTGTTGGTTATGAAGCCGTTTAAGGAACAGCTGCGACAAAGCAGAGAAGTCAAACAAGAAACTATACCCATTTGGCGTTTGCTTATGGATCCCTACATAGCAGTGTGTGCCGGTGCTTTAACTATGTCGAATGTTGCTTTAGCTTTTCTAGAACCTACTATATCCCTGTGGATGGAAGATAACCTGACCACGGACAATTGGAAAATTGGTATGGTATGGCTGCCGGCTTTCTTCCCGCACGTCTTAGGGGTTGTGATAACAGTTAAGATGGCTAAAAAGTATCCCCATCATCAGTGGCTAATGGCAGCTGTAGGTTTAGCCTTAGAAGGTCTCTCCTGTTTCATTATACCATTCTCAACATCCTATCAAATGTTAATGATTCCTATATGCATCATATGTTTTGGCATTGCCTTGATAGATACTGCCTTGTTGCCAACCCTCGGATACTTGGTGGATGTGCGTTACGTATCCGTGTACGGCAGTATATACGCCATCGCTGACATCTCCTATTCAATAGCCTATGCAGTGGGACCGATTATAGCGGGTGGAGTAGTGGAAGCCATTGGCTTTACTGCTCTCAATTTCCTTATAGCCTTTTCAAACCTATTGTATGTACCGCTACTAAGGAAATTGCGTAACATCTACGACTTTAAGCCATTTGAAAATGAGGCCAACATTCTTATGCAAGATCCTCCCAATAAGGAGTATCAAACCTACGTTATGCATGATCAAAAGCCGATAGATGGTGAGTTCAAAAATCATCTCGAATATGGCCAGCAATATCAACAAGATCAACAAGAAACAAGTCTTGATGAGCAAACTTCCGGCTCTTATGATTATCAAGCCCAGCCGGGTTATCAACAGGATGCCCAATATGAAACTCGACAGCAATATCAACCCGGCTACCAGGAGCAAGGTGGTGGCATTTATCAACAACAACAACAACCCTCAGAAACCAGACATCTTCCTCAGCAGCGTATGGCGAATCCCTTTCAACAGCAACAACAATCAGATGCCTCAAGATCCGCTACAACCGGTCCTGCTGGTCCAGCAAATCCATTTAGACAAGGATTTTAAACTGTTGTCTTATACAAAATTAGTGGTAATTTATGTTTGTTTCTATATTTTTGATCGTTTAGTCTATAAATTTCGTTAAATTAGTTTATGAAGTTTTCTAATTAATTATTTAATTTTCAGTTACTGTTAACTTTATTTTAAGCTACTTACAATGAGTTTTTGTAGTTAATTTAAAATTAAATATAATTAAAGTGGTTCTTATACACTATAACCCTAGTTATCTTTAAAGTAAATTATATAAATTTAAAAAAATATATATAAATAAAACCTATTTCTGATGTGTAGTTAAGAAAACATAAAAGTTTAATATTTTATGAAGTTTTTTCCAAGAAAAACTCACTTTTAGACACACTTTTTATAAAAGAAAATCTGTATTATACACGAAACTTTGTTTGTTTTTTTTTTAGAATATTTTTACCTAAAAACATAAAACAAATTTATTTAAGGAATTAAGTATAAAACTTATATAGGAAAACTAAATATCACATCATAATCATTCACAAAACCGATTAGGATACTGAAAACGATAAATTTTACAAGATTAGAAGCCGAAATGATCGATTATATATATATATATATATATTATTAATGTATATTACTGGAAAGCTTATGTGGCACACATTATCTTAGGTATATAAGTACGAATAAAATATTCAAGAGAGAACTAATACTCATACAAATATATATGTCGAAAAAAGCTAATTGATCTTAATCTTTTTCATAGTTTAAATTAAATTGAAACTAAATATTTTTTTGGATTCATTCAAGATCTAAGAACTTTAATGCGAAAAATTTGCTGCTTTGAAAGAGCATTAATATAAAGAGAAAGGCAAAGAAACTATTTTTACATTTCGTAACTAGCCTTTAAACTTTCTTTTGTATCCCCAGAGGCTTTTAAAAAATGATCTAAAACATGGTAAAACAATACAGGTGGCAGCACAAGGGCAAAGAAAAAATCAAATTGTGGTCCTGAATGTGATGAAATAAATAAATGTTTAACTAATTATTCAGCCTTATTCCGGTTGTCGTTATCGATCAAGTCGTTTTTTGTGAGAAATTAAAGTAAATAAAGTAAAATACAACAAGTACAACACTAAAAGTCGACTTTTTGTAAACATAAACAAACTTTGACAGAAGACTAGATAAACAATACAAGAGCAAGAAATCGTCATCTGTCGTAGTAATGCCACCTGTTTATTTCATCATGATCTGAAGAATATAAAAACATAAGGAAGAAAGTTATTAAAATGTCTTCTTACCTTCCAGACTTGTGCACACATGAATTTGAAAAGTGAAGACTGCAGTTGTTAATGTTTTGCTCTTGTTCAAACATTTGTTCGCATAAAATCACTGTAGTATTGACATCAGTGATGAAAAATTTAATTATTTAGATGGTACTGACCATCAAGCAAAATTTCGGTACTTCTTAAAACATTTTTTTACTCATATCTCAGGCATTTATGGACCGAGCTGGCTAAATTTCAACAGCAAATTCGGATGAGGATATCTGACATTAAAATATACCATCAAGCAAGGTTCCCACAACCTTTTGATTATAATAAATTTTGTGTAGCTAATGTTGCAAACAGGGCTGTCAAGTCGAAGCTGTAGAGTCGGAGTAAAGGTTTTTGTAACGGAGTCGGAGTCGTGGTACCCTCAAAAAATTCGCGACTCCGACTCCAAAATTTTTTGGCATAAAAATTTAAAAAAATATTCTAATAATTTCCAAAAATAAAAATACTTCGAAATTTGCGATGCAATATTAATTGGAAATTTTTACTGAATCCTTTTCTTGCTATATTTAACCATTTAAAAGGTACTGCATTAAAAAAGAGTTTAAAGTCAAATAAGGACCATTCTCATATATATTTAGCATTAAAGTTAGATAAGGAGTTGGAGTTGGAATTTCAGCGGTTGGAATCGGAGTAAGTACTTTTTGTTGAAGACTCAATGTTAAAAATAATCAACACTAAATTTCTAAAGAAGAAGCATTACAAAAAGAGTACTAAAACGGACGTGGGGTACCGTGGTATTTTTGAAAGGAAAAAGTACTGAAAATAGTACCATAGTACTCAATTTTCCATCACTGATCGACATATAAAAAAATGCCATATTGATTTTCTTTAGTGCCCTTTATATGGGTTGCAATACGTATTACCGACATCCAAGAACATGAAGAATTTTATACGTCGATAATTCAGTCAACGTTTTGTTATTGGGCACACATAACAATGGATAGTCTGGACGGTGTATAACAGTACAACAATGTCTAGAAAAAAATCTACTATTAAAAGTTGGCAATTAAAGCTGTTTAAAGAATTTGAAAAATTCGTTTTTATAAAGTTTAAAAACTTTTTAAAGAACAACATAAAAAACAAAAGCTTTACAAAAAATTTTACATTTACATTATGGGGCTTAGATGGTAAAAAAATGATCTAATAACTGTTAAAAAATGTAAAAAAAATAACAATAACAGCTTCTAATGACAGGGTTGTACTTTCCTCAAAATACGTACGACTTGTGTGATCATGAAAAGTTCCCTTTAGCAATGTGTTGAAGACTACTTAAATTTTAATCTTTCTTCTTTTGCTTAACTTTAACAGGAACAAATTTTTTTAAAACATTTTAAACAACAGTTTAAGGAACACAAGAAAAAGCTATACTTAAGCAATTCTAAAAAAGTTAATTGAATCTAATGCTTTTTAACAAAAATAAAATAAATAAAAGAAAGATAAAGGTTTTAAAGATTTTAATAATATTCTAGCCAAATACTTAAAAGAAAACCCCGTGAATAACAATATGCCATAAAAATAAACATAAAATAAAGTAATTTTCACCTAAAAAAAAAAATTTTTTTTTTTGTAAAAATTAAACTTAAATTAACAAATTGTGTATATTTTTAAAATGGAATCAGTAACAGAATCTCAAATTTATAAAGAAATCATAAGTTAATATGAAGACAAGCTAAATAACCAAAGAATTTTAGTAATTAAGACCAAAATATATCATTAACATATCAGTTATAGAATGTAAGTTTTAAAAATTAAGCAAAATAAAAAAAACAATCGAATCTTCTGGAAAAACTCCAACACTAATATCGTAAACATATCAATTTAAGCACAAAGACAACTTACAAACATTCAGGTGTTGGAGTTTTAAATGGATATAAAAAGATTGCATAATTTATAAAAAAAAACAATATAGAATTAAACATTTTTCGTTTAAATTATATAAAAGTTGGCTATTTTGGAGAAAAGTTACTTGGTGAAATAAAGGTGTTTTTTAATATTTTTTCAAAGCTTTAAGAATGAAGAAGTTTTTTTTTTTTTAATAAGTATATGCTTTAATTATATTTGAAATTCAAAATTTAAAATTTATCTTAAAATAAAATGAAAACACTTTAATAAAACAAATCTTACGAAATTTAGAAAGATTAAAAAGTTTTTTTAGCTAACTATACTTAATTTGTTTGCCAAGAAACTAAAATGAATAAACATGTTTACGAAAGAAATACTTAAAGCTCTTAACCTATAATAAACAAAGTTCGAAAAAGCCATAAGCGCCCCATCCATTTACAATTGGGTTGTTTACGGAAGGCTGACTATCAGGTTATTTAGTTATATATATAACAACAAAATTCATTTATTTAAATTTTTTTTTAATATATTTTGTTGTTATACATAACCATGTTATTTCTAAATTGCGTTATATTATTCAATAAGTGGCACAATGATTTCTATTAAATTAAATATTAAATATAAACCTTAACCTTTTAATCAAATCAACATCGTACTCTGCTGCCAACACATTTCACAATGTATATTGCAATTCTTTTCGTTGTACAATAACGATCAAAAGGATTTTGAGTATTGCCAAAATATATTGTGCCACCTTTGAATTCAAATTTTCGATATAATTGCATATAGTACAATACGAAAAATTAAATAATTATATTGCAAGTGTTTGAGCCGCTTTACGACTTGCACAAGTCTCAGTTAATTTGTAATATAAATTAGAACTCTATCCTGAAAGCGGGAAATAAAACTTATATTCCTTAGATCCCGGGATTTATGCGTTTCAAATTTAATTCCCGGGTAAGCGGGATTTGAAAACAATTAAATATCCCGCTGATTCAAGGGATGGGAAATCCCGGGAACACACTCTTATATACATTTTACATCCATATATTTTTATAAGCAACAAAGAATCAACTGCATCCGCAGATATTGTGCAAAGAGCTTGTCACGATCAAAGAAAAGAAAAAAGATGACATTAAGAAAAAATATAAAAAAATGATTTATATTCAATGTTTAAATTGTTTACAGAAAAATATACATTCACACACATACATACACTTTGTTTAAATTTTTTTATATGGATTTTGATAGTTATATGGACTAGGCGAATTGAAGAAAACTTACGAAAAGAAAATTAAAGTATTTTTAAAGCCAAAACTAAGTAGGTTAAATAAAGGACATATCTGTGGTTTTAATAGGCAACTGCGTATGTCTTTAAAACAAAAGATGACTGATTATGAAAAAGATGACACCAATTTTTTAAAAATCCACCGAGTTAAAATAGGTCATTGTCCTCCGAAAAAAATACGTATGGTCGGTCGCCTCAAAATAATAGGACTTGTACCCATGCGGGAAATTTGTGTTAATTTCTCTAAATGCACTTATCACGAGACCAGTGAACACAATATTTTAATAAAAAGTAGCGAATTGTGACAAGTTAAAACAAGACAAGACAACTGGTGATTAGGGGTATAACCAAAAAAAATACCTATCACGACGGGGTGGCCACTGATGTATATATCAAGAAAACAGTTTTTTGAGATCAATTTGGATAAAACACCTCCCCCCAAACCGTTTTTTCCATTTTGTTCAAAAAAAGAGTTTCCGTATTATTTTAACATAATTTTAACTGTTTGGATGTAGTATAATTGGTGGTATAAGGCTTATTTGTGAAATAGTAAAATAGAACTGAATGTTTTTTGTTTTTACAGTAGAGATATTGTATTTTTAATTAACAAAAAAAAATACAAATACTAAACTTCAAAGTGATTTGGGGGGCAACTTTTTTAACGCCCGCGAAAAAGTGACCCCAATTTTTATCATAGATTTTCATGGTCTATATGGCATGGATAGGTATTTTTTGATAATTTAAAAAATTGTTCAAAAGTTATACCCCTACTGGTGATACTGAGTTAAAAATGTAGTTACTAAAGAGGAATGGTAATTGAAACAAAACAAGTAGTCATGTGACCGGATTTTGTGCGAGTAGGGGCTGATTGTATCTGATTTAACTACTTTATAAAAGGGGTACCATAATGTTAGCATGGTGTTGGCGTAGCAGGTGATAAACTGACATATTTTAGATCAATACACTTATGGCTAATAAATCCATGACAGTTTAAACGCTGGTTTAGTTCAACTAAACTTGAATTTATATGTATTTTAAACTCAACAACTATAAATCAGTGTCCCATGTATTATATGTTGCTAAAAAAAAAACAAACATGTGGCAGCACTACGATAAATCTTGTCAAATTCATATGGTCTGTGTTGGTAGTTTAAACGTCCAATTGTATGCGTTTAAAGATGGTTTATATGTATGGTGATCTATAGATTTGTTGGTTTAAACACATTTTAAACCAAAAAGAGAGTTTTACTTGCTCTGATTTTTTAGCCCTTAGTTGGGTTAGTGACCTGTTCACTCGAGACAATATCTGCGATAGGTATTATATTAACTGAAATTAAATGTATTCATTAAGGACATTTCAGAGACTTGTTAAAAAGTGTCAAACAGGTGCCAATTAATCCCCTCCTAGGACATCGCCATGTTAAAATGACAAGTCCCCATCATATAGAGAGTTTGAACTAGACTCGGTCCCTACCACTTTAGAACTGTCACGTAACAAGAGTGGTGTTAGTTCCCTTTCTCCTCGGGATATAAATAAATAACCATGAACTTTATCTCTATCTCTCTGTCCCTTTTCACTCTAATGACCCGTAGTTTTCTTTCAAAACTTTTCGGAATATGCGGAAATAAAGTTTGAAAAGTTTAGTAAGAGCGTTTGGGTATATGAGTGCCTAAATTCTTAATCTTAATAACAAAAAGAGCTGTGAAGAGTTTAGTAAAGCTTTTCTTTTCGACAACAGGCACATTTATCCAAAATTAATTAGAAATAGACATTATTCAAATTTTAAAATTTTAACCAGGCTAAAGTTCATTGAATTTAATTTTCTTAAAATTATTTTTATGAAGAAAGGAATTTTACAAAATGAAGGTAATTTAAAAAAAAATTTTATTGATAATTTTGTATTCTTCACTGAGTTGTCTATTTTAAATGAAATTAAATAAGCTCTGCATGAATATTTCAACTTTAAAATTAAAAAGCTTTAAAATAAGCTTTAATTAACTAAAAATACCTACTATGTATCAAAATGTTTCCATGTTTTCATGATTTTGTAAATTTAAAAGCTCTTTATTTTAAAATTATGAAAAATAGAGATTTATTTCATTTTTAAAAGCTTTTGATATTTTGGTGACATTTATCCTACAAACTTATAGAAAACAATAATTTTTTTTATTTCAACCAAGTGATTTTTTTTTAGAAATCAGTCAATGTATTTTATTTTCAAAACTTTAACATAAGACACAACCAAGGTAACGATACATATCAGAGTCATATGACTCGCCTAGTAAAAATTACCAAAAGTGATATTAAAACTATTGCTATTAAGGTACTATAGTATATAAATATATTATACATATATAAATACTATATTATATTATATACATATACATACATACATTTAACTTTAACATATTCTACTTTATATATACATTCATATTTAAATTAACTTTAATTAAATATTTAATGTATTTTTTATTATTGAATTATATATAGTTATTAACAATTTGCACTGTAATTACAACAATTTTTGGCAGTTTTTTTTTTAGTTAAAAACCAAAAAACAAATATATTGTAATATATACATATTTATTTTATTGTTATAACTGTATATAATATTTATATATAATGAACTTTTTTGTAATAACCTACCAATCAATTAAACATTTAGTGGATTTTTATGCTTTGAATTAAAATAAAGAAAATTTGTTTGACATTTAACAAATTTCCAAACTCTTTTCTTTAGTTTGTTAAACAAAAAACAAAGCATAAAAATTAGAAGAAAAAAATAACCAATTCAATTATTGCGAGTAATTATTGAAATGTACCTTATACATATATGTGAAATTTCATTTGGTAATTTATATACATATAAAGCACTAAAAAATTAGATTTAAATGTATATTTTTCCATAGATACACATTTCTAAATACTTCTTATACCCACTACCAAAAATATGAGAGAATATAGATTATGTCTGATATCAACAAATGATGTAAACAAATGGATATAAAAATATATACAATTTCTTCTTCATCCTTCTATAATATCTTTGACGATCAGGTCCCAATAGAGAACTTTGGACAAATAAATTAGGTCAAAATAATTTTTAGATGGCCAATTTTTTTCGTACTTTCGCATGAAAGCGATAACACGAGATAACTTCCAATTTAAGTGCAATAGAATCTGGTGCAAACACTTTTTACATACAAACATTGTTTGGCTATAATTGTTGGTTAAATTCATTATTTCCAGAGTAATCGATACTTTCAACGGTTTTTTTCTTCTTTTTTTTAGTTTTCAAAAAACGTTGCAAAGCAAAAAACACTGCATTTTTATTCATTTTAATTGCTTTTGAAATTTTTCTAACAGAGTTGTATTTAAAAAAAAAGGGCTGTTTAATTTTCGATTAAACTTGTTCGTTACCCCCTACTCAATAATAATTGAATTGCCTTTAGAAATAAAAACTAGTATTGGTATATGAATTTTTTTTTAATACTCCTTTGTTTTTTTCGAACTGTTGGTAGTGGGCATCCCAGATTCGGCACGGCCGAATAAAACCCTCCCACTTGTTTTTTTAAGTTTCTTATTTTACAATACTTAAAAACAAACTAATCTTTAGCTATTTAATCTTAAATAAAAACGATCATTGTATACCATAAAACATATCAGAAAATACGGCCATTTTTATGAAACAAAACCAAAAATCTAAAACGAAGAATTTTTATGAAAATTTTAAATCGTTTTTGTATAATTTTTTCAGCTTAAGTAAAAACCTAAATACCCTATAAAAATATAGTGTGTTTAGTTACTGAAAACTAAACTAACAAATTAAATTTTCCTTAAATAATTTTACTAATTAAGTTTCTCTCAAATTAAGAATTTACTCCGTCATTTATTCTTTTAACAAAATTCACCAAACAATATTATTTAAAACCAAATATTATATATTTTAGAAGCTAAAAAGAGAAATATATATATAAAGAAGAAGATAAGAAAAACAAACTTATACATATATAAATAATTAATCACATTAAACAACAACAAGAAAAAATCTCCCATCAAAAAGTTTCAATTAAATAAAGAAAGTAAATCAGAAAAAATCAATTATTAAAAAAAAAAAAAAAAAACTCATCCATTAAAAACTAATAAAAAGTCAATATTATATTAAAAAAAATTCTTAAAAAATAAAATTGTACATAGTTAAAACTAATTAATTACTTAAAAATTTAATCATAAAATATTAAAAAAATACTAGAAAATTCCATGAAATAAAAACTAAGTAAAATATTATAATAAATAACCCTCAAAAGTAAAGAACAAGCAATATTTTGAATTAGACAAACTTTTATTAAATGAAATAAATAATCAGCATAATTTCATAAATAAATCATGGAAGTAGTTCGCATTCGTTAAATTTGTAACTATATAAATCATTTAAATTTCAATTGATCCAACAGTTGCAGCAACAGTACCCCGTATCGGAGAATTCTATAGCAAAACTTGTAAAACTCGCCTATTTTACTTGTTAACCACTGTTGGCCACACAAATTCTATGCGATTTACGCTTGTGTGTGTACAGCAGCAGAAAGTGTAATTGCTTGTTTTGTAGAAATAAGAAATTAAGTCTATGCACTATTCCACAAGTCCGTAAGTGAGTGAGTGGTCTAAAACGTTGCTTTACATTAGATGGTACCCTTTATAAAGATTCGAAACAGCCAAATATATCGGTCTCTTACTTGTTAATTCAGTAATCGGTTAGCTTTGCTTTTTTTGTAAACATAACTGTTTTACTGCAAACAAAATGCTTCACATGTGTAATTTGGGGAAGAGTTATGTGCAGTTTCCGAAGTCTTCATATGAAACACTGCAGCTAAATTCCTAACTATTAACCCCCATATTCATAAAAAATACTTTCAATTTATAAAAGGTTTATTTAGCCTATTTCCTATGAAATCTTATTCAAAAAACCTCTAATAAATCAAAAATATTTTTTATGAACATGGGGGGTAAGATTTTTGACCAGTTTGTTACTAGTTGTTACGGGTACAACAATGAGAAAGCAGATAAAATTTAGACTCGTATAAAACTGTGTTTTACCTATAACAGCAGGTAAAAGACAATTTACTTGTTTGTTGTAGGAACAACAGCATCACTACGAAAGTAGATAAAAACGACGATTTACTTGTTAGTTGTAGTTACAACAACACAAACAAAACACTACAAGAAAAAAAACATAATATTTTTATTGTTTTCATGGTTTAAAAATATAAAAATTTCTTTAAACAAGGAAAAATTCCCGATTTCTATTTCTTAAAATTATTTAGTTAAATACATAAAATTGTCAAAGTAGAATGACGATGAAAACCATATCGGTCCATTCTAATGGTGTCTAAAGCGGCTCATACACTTGCAATAAAATTGTTCAATTTTACGTATTGTACAATTATATCGACAATGTGTATGTGATATTTGAAGGTGCCACAGTATATTGGCAACAAACAAAATACTTTTGAATTTTATTGCACAACGAAAATAAAATGGAATGTGTTGGCAACATTGTACAATGCTGTTTATGTTGTTCCTATAGGCTATGTTCACTTTTTTATTGAATGAAAGTTGAGCACTATTTAAATTGAATCTTTTGGGCGACTAACTGCATAATATAGGACAAAATGGAAATAATATGGCGAATATCATATACAATAAAAATGCAAGTGTATGGGCTGCTTCATAGTCTTCTATAAACAAAGGGGAAAACAACAAAAGCGAAACATGTATAACAGAAAAATAAAAATTAATATGGGGAATTTCATGTCAAGTGACCAAAAAAAATGTTTTTAATTTTTTCAAAAGATTGACCAAATAGTTATCTAAGCTACTAGGGACAAATTATTCTAACACCAATAGGTAGTAAGTAACATGGATGCGAAAGAACACCTGTTTGGCCATATGTCAAACTTTGACCCCTCTAAATCAGAAACTTTTTGGCCGATCATGTTGAAAATTTGCGTCTAAGCTAATATCCAAAATTGGACATCGATTTCAAAATTGGCTCACTTGACATTTTTACTAGGCAAAAAACTGTTTTATTTCGACTGGTTCTTACGATAAATTTTCTTGGAAAAAAAACAAAAACGCAAAACATTTTTTTTTTTAATTTAATCCATAAGATCTTCGCAGAGTCAATACTTGAAATTCATACTCTACTTTTATTTATTTTGTTTATAAACAAAATAAAACGGTTTCCAAAATAAATAATTAAAATCAAAAAAATTTTGTTAACAAAAATCAATAGAACAAGAATATTATTTTAAATGAAATAATAAAATTTTTAAAAGATATAAATCATCCATTAATCAAATTAAGAAAAAAATAACCAAAGCAAAAAGTAGTCTAATAAAACTAAAAATCATAAACGGGATTCAAAATAATGTTTTGTTACATTAACGTTAAATTACACCAAGTTCAGTTATAATTAACTGGAGCTATAACTAAAAGTTAACAATATGTTAAATATTTGGGAGTTATAGTAATAGTTAATTATAATTAAACTTTGTGAAATTGGTCGTAAATAATTCAAAATTAAAAAAATATAAATTAAATAAAAATAATAACACTAACACTAACACTAACAATTTCATTAAAAGAAAATGTAAAATATTTGAAAGTTAAGAAAATAAATACATTTAATTAAGAAAATTATTAAAAAAAAAATATAAACAACTTACTCGTACAACAAAAAATATGTAAAATAAATTAATAAATTACTGTTTTCTTTAAGTTGTCATATTAAATTAATTATTTAATATTAGTAATCTTAAATAATATAAAAAAATTATAATTAAAAATAACGAAGAGCCGGCAATGTGTAATATTTGTGGTAGAATTAATATGAAATAAACTATAAATAAATAACAATAACTCTTAAAACAAAAACCAAACACAACTATTAAATAAAATTTAATTGCAAGGATTTACGAGTGTAAGTGTATTGCAAAAATATTTAGCGAATCATTAAACAAACGAAGATACGAAACTCTGGATTTTAAGTCATTGAAAAAATAAAACAAAACCTAAACAAAAACAAAAAAACATTACGAAATAAAAATGACCATAAACAAAACCAAAAATTCACATTAAACATTAAATGCAACAACAAAAAATATACATTTATATATAAATATTGCAACAGTAACATTAAGCTTATTTGAGAAAAGGCCTCAGTAAAGAAGAATCATAGAAGATAAAATATTAGTATGCGGGGAGTTCCATATTGAGAAGTCCATAGTTCCCATTTACTTATATACATACCATGGTTTACAAAGTTAGTTGGCTGTTTATATCTGCACAGCACAAATGTTAATGGAATTCTATGAAAATCATTTGAGATGCAAAACTTTTTAGAACAAAAAAAGGAAACTTGAAACAAACAAAGCAATTTTGTCTCAAAAAAGCTTTATACGTTTGAAGTTTCAACAACAAAGTAAATGCAATCAGCATTATAAATCGTGGAAGAATCTCCTGGAAATCTTCTGAAGAGCGTTTTTGATTGTCGAGGAGAGCATTTTTTAATTGTAGAAGATTCCTCACACTTATGAAACTGTTACACGAGCTGATACCTCTGCGAGATTCTTTCACAACACAGCAATAGACGATTTAAATGTTTGTAGATGGAATCGTTAAAGATGTGTGTAGAGATTATCTAACGAGTATTCATACAGAGATTAAAATACGAGCACGTTAAAAGAGAATTTTTTTGTTATTCATTTTACTAACCCCTGGTTGTCAGATATGGCGATTACTCACCAAACGGAGCGATTTTGAAACGTGTTTGGCGGTGGGATTATTTGGGCTATTTTTCCAATTAATATTACTTCGACGATTTTTTTTTTTAACAATTTGTCACTTTTTGTTATCATTACTAATTAAAAAAAATGGCAACTTTTTTTCACATGATTTTGGTTTTGTTATCATTTTAGGTGAATTTTATATTCAGTCCCTATTTAATTCTAATAGTATGTATGCAGGTCAAAACACCAGAATTGAAATCGATGAGGCTGAATTGTACGATCTTATACACTTGTGTACTTAATTTTAGTTTCTCTAACTGAATATATGATCTCCATTTTCTGTTATTTAAAAAAAATAACAGAAACTAACCAAAATTTACTTTCGGACACTTTTTTGTATTTTTTCTCAGTTTTTAGCGATGTTTCACTGAAATATTATACATACATACTAGCTATTTTGTATGCAAAACTTTATTAAAAAAAAATATTATGAAAACTTTTTGGCGATTTCTGACATCCGGTTTGGCGATGGAGCTCAAAAAAATTTGACAACCCTTCTAACAACTTATATACATAAATATAAAGTTACAATTCGTTCTGTTGGAAAACAAGCTGCACACATTATTTTGACGCTCACTGAACGTTCATATTTATATCTGAAAATAGTGTTATTGACGTCGATCGCCATACTTCCTCTTTTCTCTGAAGTTGTTGTTATCTTAAACTACTGTTTTCACTCATCCACGTTAAGTTGAATGGCAATTTTATTGAACCAATCAAACGGGTTAAGAATTTTGCGGCATAGGCTAGAGGTCTATTCAAGCTACTAATTTAATTTTAATGTAAAATTTACGTCTCTAGCGAATGCCCCGGTGGGCTAGCTTGTATTGAGCTAGACTATCAGCGCGGGGGTTGCGGGTTCGATGCCCGCCCGAGACTCTTATCTCCTGCAGACGACTGTAGAGATTCGCAGGATTAGCATAGGGAAAATATAAAAACAAAATAAAAAAACGTTAAGAGAGAAAATCATTTAGTAATCCATTTTAGAGCTTCTTTGAATTTTGACATTCATTTGTTAGTGCATATTTTTGCATATTTTTACCTACCTTGTACTTATTCGATCATGATTAGGGCCATGTTTTGTACATTAGATTACAACGAATCTCTCTCAGCCGTTTAATTAAGATATTCTATTACCATTCAAGGATTTTCCCCCCTTCTGGCTACGAACGTTGCATTAGTTTTAAAGCTAAATGAAGTATTTTATATGCCATCGGAGTCAATACGTTATAACAGAAGCTGATGGTTGTATTCAGACAAGCCTATATCCAACACACATCATACGGTATTTATAGTTGTATGAGTTAATTGCTAGAAGATTTACTTTCAAGAAACAACAAAGCTAAAACAAGTGTGTAAATAAAGTTGATGTTTTAGTTTTAGTAAGTAGTAATTTAAATTTGTTGCCTAAGCACGGGATCGAAATACTCGGAAATCTGCTTATAACTGATTTCTAGTGAAAATTTTTCGATTACTTTTAGTTTTGTAATAACAAAAAAATTTTTGTTCCTTATTCTCAATATGGAACTCCCCATAAGTTCACCTTAAAATACATATTTGTAAATGTTATTAGTTCGATGTTAAAGTACGTCACAAAGTATTAAAAATAAATCGCAAAACATTACAACAAAAAAAACCAAAACAGCTTCGCAAAAGTGTTAAGTTCATGAACGTGTGTTAGTAAGAATAGACAGATGAAAATGAATTTCATAAATTTACATTAAACATACATACATGAAAACAATAATTTAAGTATAACAAAAACATTAAGAGATATAAAATCGTATGTAGACACTTAAATCATAGTATAAAACGATAATAAAAAAATTTAAATGCAAGTATAATAAATATTAGTTGAATATGAAATTTAGAAAATAGCTGATGTTTATGGTTTAGTTATAAATATAATTAAATAAATTTTTAAGTAAAAAAAAAGCATTAAAAGTTTATAACTAACTCAAAAATTGAGCAAAAACATTATGTAATAAAGTATCATAAAAAACCAAAAATGAGTTAAAATTTTGTTTAATATTCTTTTTTAAAACTTCCTACTCCTTAACCATTAAAAATCTAACAAAATATTTATACTAAAATCTATATAATCCACAAACAAGAAAAAAAACCTTTTTGAATTCAATTGAGTTAAACTATTAAAAACAAATCTACAAAGAAAATCTTAAAGAAAGCGCTTTATATTTCAACTTCAGCTAAAAAAAAAAGAAAAATTATAGAAAGCAAATTCTTGTTGCTGAACTATAAAAAGTTTTTTAACAAATTAAATTTAAAATATTGTCTGTTGATTTTCTTTGAAATTTTCTTAAAAAAAAATTTTTTTTTTTTTTGTTTATTACAATTCCATTAATGAACAAGTAAGTATGTGTTAAGTTAAGAAAACTAAGTGGAAAAAACATGAATTAAATTGTTTATATTAAAAATTAAAAACAAAAAATATGTTCATAATCAATTATAATTATTATTATACATTATATTAAATGTTATAAATACAAAAAAAAAATAAATAAATTAATAAAAAAATTAAAACATAATCGCAAACAAATGTTAAAACAAAAAAATATTAAAAATTTAATGAAATTGAAAAAGAACTTGAAAAAATATGTAAAATTCAAAAAAAAAAGCAGAAGAAAAAAATGAACAAATATACTATTGAAAAATATAATTGTTAACCAAAAAAAAAATAAAATTTAAATGTGTTTCTTTTTGAGAAATTAGGGGATCAATAAGCGTTTCGATATACATATAACCTAAAAGCAGGTCTAACATCACACTCTATACATTAAAAATAATGTTACTGTAATCGAAAACCCCTTTCAGTAATTTAATACAAGCCTCTCAATCCTTTTAACTGCATCCATAGAAAAACATTTTTGAATATTGTCACCTCCAACAAATCTTTTTTAAGTAAATTATGGTTAACTTAAACCTATTAGTGTCACTTTCAGCCACATCATCAGTTAAATTAGTCGATATTTTGGTCGCCCCCGATCATGTTATGGTAATTGATAACAAAAACATGTCTTACACTTGTAACAGCATGGTTGGTTTTTTTCAATCATAACACGTTGATCTAGGAAAAGAGTTAAATACTTTTTATTTTGAATTTCAAACCCAACTGTTGAGCAACATATTTACTGATAACATTATTATGTTGTTTTTTTTTTTTTTTTTTTTTGATGGAGGTCTCATTAAATTATAATATAGTTACCGGAGATAATAATGTGATTAAATTTACAATCATATGCTTATAAAGTTTTGTTAAAAATTGATTGTTTTAGAAAAATTTCTGAAATAATCAGCCATGTCACAGAGTACAATTCCGTTCGGAATCGAAGAAACCATATTTGTTTATTGATAGAAAATGTATTTTAATAGCTTTTTTGGCCTTTCACAAAAATATTTACAACACAAAAACATCAATAACGATAGCAACCCTGAAGAAGACAAACATTGTTACAGTGTAAAATACATACCTGACCTGACGGATAATAGACACATAAGGACAACAATCAAATAAGAAAAAATAAACTTTGCATACAAACCAAACTCAACTTTAAGTGCAATATTTTCAAGATTTAAGGAGCCAATATAAAAACTTCAACTTAAAATAAATATTGTTGGAAATTTTGAATAAATCAAACAAAATGTTTATGGAATCTTTATTTATTAATTATAATTTTCTAAATTCTTAATTTTTATTCTTTAACAAATACACTCAAATTTATTGTTCGGGGATAAGCTAGTTCCTATGCGCATCATCAGGAAACCTAAAGATATTATACAAATAAAACTCTAAAGCGAATGAGAATTACAAACACTCAAGTCCTACTTGCAACAATATCAAACTATTAAAAAATGGACAAGCGTTGTAAAAATACTGTCATTACTTTGATTAAAATATTTTTTTTTATTGAATATGAAAAATATTTAATTATTTCATAATTAAATAAGTTTTATTGAGTGCTATTTTGCAAAACGCAGTTTTGGTAATTTTTCATTGAATCAAATAAAAAGATTGTTGACCTAAAATTTTATTTTTAACAAGCTGTATTGTTGAGATAAAAAAATTTTACAAGTTTTATATGCATGAAATGTTCAAGAAAATTATAATATATTTTCCTTTGGAGAAAATGCTTTTGATAGAGAAAATTTTGATAAAATATTTCTTTTAAAGAATATTAATTTCAAATGTTTTTTATAGAGAAAATATTTTATCAAAGTTTTTCGTTAACTAAAGCTTCCTTTCAAAATATCAAAAGTCATCAATGTTGTTATAACTATTTTGCATCATCAAACAGTTTTCTAATTATTGCTTGTTATTTTATTTTTACAAGATGTACAAATATTTATACAACATTAAGAAAATTTTGTTAATACAAATATTTTGATTATCCAAAACAAATTTATTTTGCTTCACCTTCTGTTTTTTTTTTTATATGCATTCAATCACTCAACCGTTAAAAAATCCTCCTGCTGCTAACTGTTTTTCTATTTAGCTGCTCATCTTAGTTCCAAGTCTACCACATGTGTTAATTCTGAGCAATCATTGCATGATAAGGCAAATCTTCAACACATTTTTCTTAACTCCCCTAATAATTACCAAAAAAAACAGAAAAGCTTAAAGTAACATAAAATTTTATACCATAAATAAATTATAAACAAACAGACAAAAACAAACATAAAGAGTGGTAAAAATGAAAAATCAACAACAAGTGAAAATGCGTGTAGTAAAAAAAAGCCCAAGTTAAAGCCCCCTTTGTAAACACGAAACATCATAAACAAAAAAGTTTTAAAATTATTAGAATTCCTCCCCTAAATTTCAAAACATGATAAATTTTCCTTTCTCATCATCATGTTTTGCAAATGATGCTGTTTTAATGCCAATGCCAAAAGTGCGTTAAAGTTTTAAATTTGAATCAGAAATACTTTTTATGAGGGCGTGAAAATGGCAAAAACAGACGTACAAAGCCACAGGCATTATGTCGAGTCGTAAAGTTTGAGGAAAGAGGGGGTACTATGTTTTTATTTACTCTTATTTTTTTTTGGGAAAATAAACTTGTGTTAATTAGGAAAACAAATTTAAATTTTAAAGTTCAATTGTAAAAAACTACAAAAAATATAAAAAACAAAAGGCACTCACAAAAGGCTTATTTCACCTGTATTCGGTTGAAAGTATTTCAATTTAATTAACATGATAATCGAATCAATTTTTTTTTTTTTGTTAAGAGATAATGAAAAATATAATTTTGATTTAATTAACGTTTAAGTTGTTTTGAAATAAATTTTGAATAAAAAAACTAATTAAACAACAAAATCTCAATTATATATAATATCCATTTAAAAAAAATAATTTAAACTTGTAGAATTGCTGTTGGGAATTGTCAAAACCTGAGCAATATTTAATAAAATCAATTAACACATTGTTTGAAACGGCAAAGTTTCTTGATCATTTTTTAATTAAAATTATTAAAATCATTTATTGAAAAGAAAACATTTACAATTTTTAGTTATCTATATAATCATTTTGGTAATAGGTGCAAAATCAACCAATTGGTATGAATTTGCTGATTAGAGGCCATTTTTAATTTAATTCTGTGCAGGAAGTTTTGTTTTGCTAATGTTGTCAATTGAAAGAAATATTTCTAAAAGGTTCATAAAACAAAATTTTTGGAGAATCCAATTTTTATAACAAATTTAAAACTACATAATTTCCCTTTATAAGTAAAAATACCCCTATACAGGTAATTTCGATTAGACTTTATCTGCGCAGTAAACAACACTGATAGAAAAGGCGTCATAACGCTGATGTATTTTGACTTCAGTACTATGACAAGTGTTCTGACCCCATGGCACTTATCATCATTGTGATGTCAGCCTTAACAGCACTTGGCCAAATTGTCAACAATGGGATAACACATCGGCATCAGAGAAACTACAAATCGGAGTCAGATTAGTAATAAATGTCATAAGGGAGATGACTAAGTAACATCGGAGAAAGAATTCATTAGGCTCAATTTAATGATAAACTGTCCTAATAAAAGATTGTCTCACTAATAGTAAATTTCAAAAAGGAAAGGAGAATATTTAAGAATAACGGTAACAAAAAATTCAGTGTGTAAAACTGATCGTAGCATTCACCAATTTTTATATTCACTGAATAAAGCGCTTTCTAAGTCAAAAATGTATTGCTTCTAAGTGGGAACTGGCCATATAAAATTCATGTCTTCCGTTAGCGACACGGTAAGGGAAACTTGTCCTTTTGCCCCTTACAAACATGCTGCTTTAGAAGCACCATATTTTATTGGGATTGTTTACAGAAGAACTCTCAATTATAAGACCAAAATTTGATAAATTTAACTAAATAACTTAAAAAAGTAGAATTTGGGAATTTTTGCTTCTTATTTTACTTTTTAACCATGAAAAAATGTTAATAATACATAAAATGTTGCATCGAATTGATGGCATTGTAGTCATAGACTTAAAGCCTCTTATTGCAGTATGGAACATTGTTTTAGCAGAAGCATTAAAAATTATTTAATAAACAAGGTTTCGTTTAAATGTGCTAAATTCCTATTAAACTGAAATTTATTGCTGAAGGGATAAGCTATTCCTATGCGCATTGTACTGGTTGCTTAGGCCAGATCGTCAGGAAACTTCATACAAAGATTTCAGAAAAACTAAAGATATTAAACAAATAAAATTGTTAAGCGAATAAGAATTATAAGTCCCAGTTTCACTTGTAACAATATCAAAGCTTAAACAAAAAAAACGACAATAAACAGTGAGTTTATCTTTTCTTACAGTCCCGACTATAATTGGTTGATTTTTTGTCAATTTATATACATATAATTTATGTATAATTTGTAAATAATACAATTTTAAAACTAAAGCAAAAAATTTAAGAGAAATTAAATTATTGAAATAATAAATTAAATATTAAATATCATAAACAATTTTTTAAAAAAAATTCAACATGCAAAAAAATTTAAAAGGCTTTTTTTAAAGCTCAATGCGTTACTAATTATTTGTATATTATGCGGGAGTAGATTCCGAAGACGGATTGCATTAAGGAAAAATTGCCAATCGGTATTTAAACTTTGGTGTCTAAACAATAAAATTATTTTACCTCTACAGGAATTGCTTATAACTTTTTTATTATAATTTTTTTTTTTTTAGTATTTTGTAAAGAAGACTTGGGGAATTTAAAATGGAGCAGTACCCAATTAAAGAACGATCCATTGTTTTGACTAAGCGTGCATATCGTCGTTATTTTAATGTGCCCATTTCCAATTAAGTGGGTTCGTTAATTAGCAAAGCTGCAGGATATTAGCTACGGGAAATCCGAGAGTAGTTCAACAGCGAGAATTACACCCACCTAAGTGTACGGTTTGGTGCGGTGTTTCATTGGGAAGGATAATTGGTCCTTATTTTTTTTTTTTTGAAAATTAACACGGGGTCGCCGTTAGCGTCAATGGTGTCAGATATCGGACAATGTCGAAAAATTTGTAAGGCCAGCCGTGAAAACCATCCCCAAGTATGGCTCCAACAAGATGGAGCCACAGCGCACACTGCAATGGAAACAATGGCTCTTTTACGGGACATCTTTGGTGAACGAATTATTTTGACAAGAGATTTTAATTGGCCTCGCGTTCGTCAGATTTAACCGCCTCAGACAGTTTTCTTTGGGGTTATTTGAAAGGAAAAGTCTACATTAATAAGCCTAGAACCATCCAGCAATTGAAAAGCAATATACGCTACGAAATAAACAACATAACGCCTGAAGTTTTGTGAAAGGTTATGGAAAATGTGTTGGAAAGAGCACGAATTTGCGAAGCGAAAAATGGCCCCCACTTGCGAGATATTATTTTTCATAACTTAACCAAAAATATTCCCCATTTACTGTATTAAAAAAAAATTAAGAGTTGTTTTTGTAAAGATAATTGGTACGAAAAGTATGAAGTATATAAAGAGGAATATTTTTTTAAAAAATGTTTTCAAAATTAGTTCGATTTTAAATTCACTTCATTTCGATTTATAGAACTTGCCCGTTTATGTTGGATTTTAGTTTAAATTCGCCCCAAAAATATTTTACAGCAAATTTTTTTCGAATCATTTAACGTCTATAAATAGCTGTAACTTCCCTTTAAGACAAAAAATCTCATATGGATGTTAATATCTAAGTAATATTCCGCACAAATAATCATTCCAAATAGGGTAAAACCTAGAAAATTCGTCTGTAATTACAATGAAGTTTGGGCTTTACCGATTCTAAGTTTAGGAATATATATAAAATAGGATGTGTGTATGTATGTATGTATCATTACAAAAAACCAGAAAACCGATTTGGACGATTTTTTCTTTTAAATGATCGCCATGGTCCAACTAAGGGTTTTTCGGAAAGAAAATTTTTCCCCGCCCATTTTTACGCCCACTTTTTTCGATTTACCTAAAATCAAAAAACTGCTCCATCGATATGACTAATTTTTCTTTTAACTGTTCGTATTACTCCATTTTACGTTTTCATCGAAAGAAAAAATTACCACGCCTACTTTTACGCCCACTTTTTCTATTAAGCGCATAATTTGAGAACGGCTTGACCGATTTGGACGATTTTTTCTTTAAAATGTCATGGTCCAACTTAGGTTTTTACGAAATGAAAATTTTGCCCCGCCTGCTTTTTTCGATTTACATAAAATCAGAAAACGGCTCTTTACACCAAATAAAAAAAAACAAAAAACATTGCCTTTGCGCTGGCCTTAAGATAAAGTAATAAATGTGATAGGTATTCCATGGATTTTTATTTTAAAGGCCGTAAATTTCGTTAAATGCTAATTTAAATCGTGTGGTTATACAACTCTAATGTATGCTTAGGGCCAGCAACATGGACCGGGTCAGCTAGTATTTTTATAAAATAGAACAGTTATTAAATTGTGGAATATTTTATTTTCAAATTAGCAGTTTTTTTATCAATTTTTTTGGGCATATTTTTAAAAATTTTCAGAGCTTATTTTCAAGTTTTTACTGCATATTTAATGCGCATAAAACGTGTTTTTAGAGCATATATTTCTGGTTTCCCTGGTGATAACACTGATGTTAGGCGATCATCGATTGAAGATGCATTTTTCTATGAGTATATGATGAAAATTTTGCTCATATAGGAAATATTTGGGAAAAATTTCTTTATACAGGAAATTTCAGTCAAAATTTTGCTATACATTAAATGAAGATGAAAATACAATATATACCAGAAATATAATTAAAAATTTCCCTTAACAGGAAATTTGTTTTTCGCATATGGAAAATTTTGGTAAAAATTTCGCTGAACAGGAACTTTTTTTAAAGCATTTTAACAAAACATTTAAGGCAGTTATTCAATATAATCACGTCTTTTCATAGCCAAATTTTTTTATCCAGATCTTATTTAGTGAGTACATTTGCTTTAACACAAAAGCATGAGGTTCGGAAAGACTACGTGTTTAACATTTAATACTTTAAAAACTTTCTACGATTTCCAACAAAGTTCTACTGCCAAAAAAAGCATCCCCAAAAATATAAATGTATTTATTAAATCTAACTTCTCCCCTTTTTCATTAACGTAGTCGTAAATGTGAGTGTTTTTGTTTAAATTTACAATCAAGTTGCTAATGGAAATAACAAACATGAAATCATTATTTTTAAGACACGCACGTACCCATCTTCTCTCGGAACTACAGCGAACGAGTATAATTATAGATGCATGGAAGGATAGATGAGTTGATGGTCTAATGGTTTCATTTTACTTTATATGCCTTCCGGTCATTCTTTTTCTATTTATTTCGGTAACTGAACGAGTATGTGTTGGCAATAATGTTTATGTTCTTATATTTCAAGGTAACCGTATACACACATTACATGCACAAACATACATACATATTCCTTGTAGTCCATTAAGCAAGAAACGAAAAACCAACCACCACATTTTGGTATAACTTTTTCGATTTTTGCGAAGTGAATGCTAAATGTATATTTAATGTTAATTAAAGTTGTTTTTTTGTAATTGAAGGAAAATGAAGGAGGGGTCTTCAGTAAATTAGACTTTTGGTGGAAGGAATTTATTTTAGAAAACATCAATTGAAAAAAAAATGTAAAATATATTTAACTTTAATTTGATAACAGGGATATCAGCTTTAATGATCCATTGTGATACCATGGAGTTCCACTAAACAGTACGCCCCACCGCAGATTCAATCCATACCTCTAACGAAGTTAAAAATGCACTCCAGTTAAACGCCAGATATATCACACGGAATGCGGATTCTGATTCGGCCAGTCGCCTTCTCTCCAGTGCAGGACAGTGGCAGACGAAAAATAGTCATAGTGTCTGGCACACAACCTCTGTGCATGCCTACCTATAAAACAGAGTCCCGTGACAATCGAAGACTTAACATCTTTTGATTTTTAACACAAAACGTTTGGGTTTTGTGCTACAAAATATCGCAACCAAACATAGCTTCCCTTTGACAATCACTTGGGCTTCAAACAACAGGTTTCCCCTTAAAAAATTAGGTGTAAAAGCAAATCGGTATTCAGTCTACCAAGCAATTATTTTTTCCGAATAAGCTTTTGACATTATAGAACAGTTAATACTTTCTTAAAAATGTAATAGAACTTAAAAGAACTTATGTAAACGCTGTTATGATGGATGAGTCCAGATTTCTGGAAAAGGAGTCAACGTGGGCGATTAAAATATAATCTATGGTCAAAGCTAAAGTTAAAAGGGTGTTGTCTACAGCAAATCAATGTTTATATTAAAGCACTTAAGCAACCAAGAAAGCGCTATTTTATGCCTTTGCCTGGGATTATATTAGTTTGTTGTTTAGTATAAGCAAGCTTGTAACTATTTATGCCACTATTCTTATAAAATTTTATTTTAGTTAACGGATACAAACCTTATTTCTAGTTTTCCTAAAAAAGTGAAAAATAATTTGTATAAATCTATGCGAAGTCTTCGGAGCGAAACAAAAATTATCTATTCGTTTGTTAGAATTGTAAACAGTTTTCAAGCATGAATTTTTGAAATTATGGCCAGCAAAAACTTTTAAAAGTTATAAACATTATAAAGCAGTAGTGGCCATGTTATCCATATATACATCTGTAGAATCAAACTTTTTGAATTAAAGTTCCTTAGAAAGTAATATGTAAGTATATGTATATCAAATTAAAAATAGTGAGTGCACTTAACTCTAATGTCTGGATAGATTTGAAGCAATACAAATTCCTGAATTTTATATGAATATCAACATTTTGTACGTTCGCGGGACTAAATGAGTCAGTGAAATTAAAAACCTTACAATATACAGTGTAATCCCAATAATTCGTACCCCGATAAATCGTAATTCCCGATAATTCGTAATAAACAGTCGGTCCCTTGAAAAAATCTCGTTAATTCGTAAAATTTCCATACATTTTGGTCCCCTCGCTAAATCGTAATTTTTTTCCAAATAAAATCTTCTTCACCACTTAT
This sequence comes from Pollenia labialis, assembly GCA_949318255.1. Classification (NCBI taxonomy): domain Eukaryota; kingdom Metazoa; phylum Arthropoda; class Insecta; order Diptera; family Polleniidae; genus Pollenia; species Pollenia labialis. The sequence goes on along the minus strand of OX439139.1, from coordinate 142,186,846 downwards.
AAATCGTAATTGTTTGCTAACTACCACTTATAATTCGTAATAAAAACAACAAAAACATGGAAAGAATGATATTTTGTTTACCGCTACTTTTTTGTGTGGGTTTTTGCTTGTGTATGTGTTTTTTTTCTTAAGATCAGTTTGTTACATGAATCATAAAGAAAAATGTCAAAGCACACGCATCGTTTAAGTAAATAAATTGAAAACCCCCGTTAATTCCTTTTTTTGTTTTTAACCCCGTTAAATCGAAACCCCGCTAAATCGAAAACCCCTATAATTCGAAATAAACGGCCGGTCCCTTGCGATTACGAATTATCGGGATTTGACTAATTTTAATTGAAAGACATAATACACCTTTAAGAAAGCACCTTATATCTAGATTTGTATAAACATTTCACATATTATTTAGATTTTAGCGATATTTTTAAAACATTTTAAGCCAAATAAAAAATTTAGCGGTTTTTAGCGGTTTTTGAAGTGCGATTTGACGGGAAGTCTTCAAAAAAATTTGAGTACAAATTACACTTGAAAGTACTTTAAGCAATACAAAACGGTTAGCTTTGGAAAACCAATATGCGTGCATATGCGTGTGTTTGTAAAAAATTGTTGTAGAAAAAAACACAGAACTACAACACTAGAAGAAAAATAAAAATTATTTTCATGTTTAAAAAGTAAAATAAGAAGCAATAACTCCCATATTCTATTTTTTTTTAAATTATTAAGTTAACTACATAAAATTTTCAAAGTAGAACCATTACGAAAACCAAATTGGGCACGCTGCTGCACTGATAGAAAAGGTGTCATAACGCTGATGTATTTTGACATCATTACTATGACCAGTTTTTTCGTTTTTGACCCCATGACACATTTCATAATTGTGATGTCAACCTCAACATCACTTGGCCAAAGTGTCATCAGGGTCAAAATTAAATTATGTGATCAATGGGATGACATATCGGCATCACAGAAATGACGAGCATATCCTCAGTGCGATGACACTGTAACATCGGAGAAAGGACACATTAGCATCAATTTAATGACAGTTTGTCATTTAGTCAAAGTCATTAGAATTGACTGAAGTCAAAGTGTGAGAAGTGTGATGTTCGTTTCACGTTTGTTGAATTACGACCTTTGTTTACAGCAGAACTCTCAATAATAAGACACCAGCACCATGCCCCATTTGGTTTTCGTAATTATTCTACTTTGAAAATTTGATGTTTTAACTAAATAATTTAAAAAAAAATAGAATATATATGAATTTTTGCTTCTTATAATACATGTTAATCACGAAAATAATGTTAAAAATATACAAAATGTGGCATCGAATTGATGTCACTATAGTCATAAAATAGATGACACGTTAAAAATTACAAAATTGTCGTTAGTCATTGGATTGATGTTACTTTTTACATCATTTATGCCATTTGTAGTAACATTGATGTCACAATTCTGATGTTAGGGCATCATTTTTCTATTAGTGTGGTGTATTATAATTGAGAATTCTTGTGTAAACATAGGGCGGAATACAACAAAATAATAATAATTAATAATATTCTCTCTGGCTCTGTTGAGGGGTAAGTGTTTAGGTAAGAATCAATCAAATCACACTTTGAGAATATTTCAATTACGAATCGAGATTAAATCGTGTTAGAACTTCTTGAATCAAGAACAGTTTGAGATAAATTTTATCTCGCTTTTAATAAAAGTCAATCCTGTTTTCGAATTATTAAAGTCGACATTTTTAATCACAGGGGCTTAAAAATTTGTGTCAGCATGTAGTTTGATAGAACGTGCCACAATAAATTTAACATATTGACATACATACATATGTATGCAATTGTATGAATCGATTATCACAAAGTTTTATTATTTTATTTCTGGTAATATAAAACTTAATTGTACCTAATTTCAATAAAAGCTATTTTAAGGAGTGGATTCAATGTTCGAGCTAACGAAATTTGGCGGAGAACTTTCCGATCTTATTAAACTTAATTAGACCATAAGCCACCACTAAAGAATTGTTCGTTACGGTTTAAGGCGTAATAAAGTGTTTCCGACAGTGTTCCTACCGTCAATTATAGACCAATCCTTACGAAATTTGGTAGTATGATATCTAGTCATGAAAGTTAAATATTTAGAGACAATCTATGCATTCCGTTTTTTCGGAAGGTTGTTTCACATTTGGATCCGCAACTCTATTTTTCCTGCACGGATTGTGCTATAACAATGTCCGCCCGGCTGGCAGTTCATTTTAATCTTATTCGCAGAGTACAGGGGCCAAATTACGGCATTCGATATCGATCGAAATTCCCATTCAAATTGTGCCGTAATTTGGCTTCTGGTCGCGATTTTCGAAATAATCTATGCCCTTTGGTGTATACGTTTTAATTGTCTTTAGAAGTGGAAAGAATTGGTTCATAATTTCACGTTGCCCCAATAAAACTTACCATTGTGCCCATAAAATATCTTATTAAGTTGGTACTTAGGTTAAATTCCCAACCCTATTCACCTTACCAAATATAATTGTAATCGGTCCATATACCATAGCTCTTATATTTATATTCTGTTAAAACCTTTTTTTTCTAATTTTACTACGTATATTTAAGTAAATAAAGGACATATATATACTATAATTACCTTATAAATGTTGGTTTTGACGATATCTATAGTAGCTTGTATGTCATGGCATGTCTTGGTTAATCGAAAATTGATTTTATGTCCCATGAAAACCCTACAATCACTGTCATTGAATTGGTCGGCACAAATAAAATTTTTTTTTACAAAAATCACACTGTTCGTCATTAAAAAATGGTTTAATTTTGTTAATTTTATAAATTTTGTTTTTATCATAAAATTTTTTGTTTGACGCTGTTTTTGTAAGAACAAATATTTATTTGCCTAAAACCGAGGAAAATATTTGACGTTTGCTGACAAATAATTTTGTTTGCCCAGAATCAGCTGTTTTTCTGTTTGTCCCTCAAAAATATTTTGTGGTCAGATAATGGCAAACCGTACATTAAGGAATTGCCTTACTTTTTAAAACTAAATTCACTTTGAACAACTGTAAAATTCATAAACCCTAGAATCATAACGATATTTTTTAATACGTTAATACTAACGCCACGTAAATTTTACGTACTGAAGAATTTTCTCCTAACACGCATAAATTAATGATATTTGTATGTCCCATTTGTTTTTTTCTTACATGTTGTTTATTTATTTTTAAAAATAACCTAAAATAATATTATAATTTATTTTATTGAGCAATAAAAACAAAGAAAAACTCCAGCCGATACATTTTGCGTAGCAACAATTTAAAAAAACTACACGCAAAATTTACGTACGTTGGTATTCTAGGGTTAAAGGCATTATGCAATAAAGTGCGAAAAATTGTCAAATTTTTTAAATCGGACTAAAATTAAAAATTCTGGATCGTTTTTAATTTTTGTAATACCCGATTTGGTAACCTATGTCGGACCTTATAATATGTCCATAGATCACATATAAAAAGCTTAAACTTGAGTGCAAATCCTTAAATGGCACCTTGAATTTAGTTTAATCGAAAATCCAGAATTATTTCCATTTTTTTTTTATTTGCAAAATCGCCCATTGTGTAGCATTCACCCATTTTAAGCTATAAATTAAGCTAGTTTTAAAAGTAAAAAGTTGGCAACACTGAATAAAGGGCTTAGGACCTTACCTTAAAGATTATCGAATAACTTATTTGCAGAATACATCGACAGTGCAATAATGTAACAAATGGTTTCCTTTCAAAAAAGGGTTAAGTCTAATAAATGAGCATATCGCACAATTCCTTTTAATCCAATTCAAGAAAAGGATGCAAATAATAAATATAAAAAGATTTTTTAAATTATCAAGGAAATAAAAAAAATTAAGGTATTCGCACTTGGTATTGTGTTGTGCAAACAATAATCATTGTTTTGTTGGGCTGTAAAAATTTTGTAAAAGATTTTTTTATTTAACAAAAACTGTTCATGCCATAGACCTGCTTACGCAAATCGTAAAATGAATGAAGGATTTCCTCTAAATAAAATGAATAGAAGAGAAAAATAATAAAATTCCCCCCAAAAAAATGTTATAAAGACATAAAAGCAAAAGAAATAAAAATGAAACAAAAGAGATGAAGGTTAAAAACAATGTTGTGACCCCAACAGTTGGTACCAGTTGTGGGTGCTTTTTATTTTCATTCATGTTGTCGTTTGTTGTTGGTAGAATTTCATGTTTCTGTGGTTTTGTTGTGAAAAAAGCCTTAAGGCTTACAGAGGGGATGAAAATATTTATCCCGCATATGGGTGTTGTAAAGCATCAACAATACACAACAGCTGAATACAACAACTCGGAAAAGGAAGTTTAAGAAAATATGCCTGTGGTGAGAAAAAGTGTGTGTTTGTATGGCTGTGTGAGTCTTAGGTTTTCTAATAATGGTTATTGTGATGCTGCTGCTGACTGGTTGTTTTTTGTTGCTGGTACTTGTTCGTTTCCTTTTTTGGTTTAATCATGTTGTAAATTCTTGTTAATGATAAATTCTTGTATGGGAATGAACTTAAATTTATACGTTTTATAACAAAAAAATGCCAGCCGGATTTGTTTTGCCATTTAAATGTTTCTTCTTAATTTGCTTTGGTTGATTTGTTTTCGTGCTTTAAACGCCTTTCCTGCAAATACAACTGTGCCTGCCAGCCTGTGCTTGGCATTCTTTTATGTTTGATTGTGATTTTTTTTATTTCATCCTGTTAATGAGGGGGTTCGTCGATATTTTAAATCTTTTTTTTTCTTTTGTTTTCCTTTGGCATCAAGGCATTTAGTGTAAAACAATATTTTTTGCTTGGATAATATTTTTATCGTTTGCTTGACAGACGGCAGCAGGTTTCTGTCATTTACTTTGTATGCAGCTGACAAATTTTACTGTCAATTGGAGATGGCAACAATTAAGATCCCTTCTTTACATACGATGTAAGGACTCTCTTTAATGCCATTAAAGCGTGATTTTTGTGGCTTAATTGTAAGCGTAAAGTTTTGTTATTATAAATAGCGATAAATGTTGTTACATTTATAAACATGTGTATTTAAAACGTCGAAATTGTTTTATCACACAGTTAATTTATAAATTATTTAATTTTCTTATTACCTTTAAAATTTAAAATTTGTTTTTGTTTTCAATACAAATATACGAAAGAAATGTTCTTGTCGACATCGTGGGCCTTGGCCTTAATGTTAAAGGTATTGTTTATATAAAGAAGTTAACAAGGATTATTCCAACATTTAAAAGAGCTGCAAAAATCTAAATAATGTACGAAAAAGCAACTCACCTTCAACACAAATTTGACCCATTTTACATGAATAGAAGAGCAAAACTACCCTTGCAGACCTTGTAAATTGTGTCAATGTAGTGAAAGTACTAATATGTACAGCACCGCAACAACAAAAAGGGAGTTCCCTAATAGATTCTAAAGCTTAGATCAGCGCAATTTACCAATTTTCATTGCATTTCATGTGAGGATAAATGTGAAAGCACTTAACTTTTTAATATACGATAATCTGAGCGGAAATCATGCTGACTTCAGACAAATAAAAGCAACCCTCATGTACCGATAATGTGAACGCCATTCAGCGCAGTGTTGATCAATCCAAATGTTACAAGTGCGCTGAATATTATCGGCCACTTGTGCACCGATCTAAGCGGACAACTAGCGCTGATATACAAAACAAAAAACTTGAAAACTAATCATAGCAAATTTTCCTAAAATTTACTATTTAATAAAATTTACCATTTGTAGGAAATATTGCTAAAAATTTACTTTTAATAGGAAATTTTGCTAAAATTTACTATTTAGAGGAAATATTGCGAAAATTCACTAGTTATGAAAATTATGCTAAAATTAACTTGTTATAGGAAATTTTGACAAAATTTGTTCAAATTCACTTTTTTAAGAAAATTTTGCTATACTTTTTAAAGGAAAGTTTGCTAAAATTTACTTTTTATAGGAAATTTTGCTAAAATTTACTTTGTATAAAAAATTTTACTAAAATTTACTTTTTAAAGGAAATTTAGCTAAAATTTACTTTTTTAGGATATTCTGCTAAAATTTATTTTTTATATAATATTTTGTTAAAATTTTTAATATTTTAATCAGGCTTAAGTTCATTAAATTTAATTTTCATTAAATTATTTTTATGAAGAAAGGAATTTTACAACATGAAAATTAATTAAAATTGTTATTGATAATCATTCATTCTTGACTGACCTGAGATTCGAACCCAGGCGGCTGGTTACCATGACATGTTTCGATCACAACCACTTGATCTCCTTAGAGGGATTTGCCGTCTTACACTCGCAGCCATCGAAGACTGCTGACGTCAATAGTCAAACATCAATCCTTCAACCAAATTGTATTTAACCTTTGGTAGATCGAAATTTGCTTTTTTGAATGATTATCCATTTTAATTGATTTTACATGTTTTTTCTAACTTCTGTTTTTTCCGTACTTATGTCAAGAATTCTTCTTGAAGTCCAAAGTACATTTTTTTTTTTTGGTTTTTTTCATTTTTGTCTTTCAATTTCTTGTTGACCTTTTTCAGCACAACTTGAAGGACAAATGTACACATAGAGCTCGTGCCTTAGCTTTAACAATAATTAGAATTGTGGTTATTTTGTTGAACTATTTATGGTTTTTAATCCAAATTTTTAATATTTTAATCAGGCTTAAGTTCATTAAATTTAATTTTCATTAAATTATTTTTATAAAGAAAGGAATTTTACAACATGAAAATTAATTAAAATTGTTATTGATAATCATTCATTCTTGACTGACCTGAGATTCGAACCCAGGCGGCTGGTTACCATGACATGTTTCGATCACAACCACTTGATCTCCTCAGATGGATTTGCCGTCTTACACTCGCAGCCATCGAAGACTGCTGACGTCAATAGTCAAACATCAATCCTTCAACCAAATTGTATTTAACCTTTGGTAGATCGAAATTTGCTTTTTTGAATGATTATCCATTTTAATTGAGTTTACATGTTTTTCCTAACTTCTGTTTTTTCCGTACTTATGTCAAGAATTCTTCTTGAAGTCCAAAGTACATTTTTTTTTTTTTTTGTTTTTTTCATTTTTGTCTTTCAATTTCTTGTTGCCTTTTTCAGCACAACTTGAAGGACAAATGTACACATAGAGCTCGTGCCTTAGCTTTAACAATAATTAGAATTGTGGTTATTTTGTTGAACTATTTATGGTTTTTAATCCAAATTTTTAATATTTTAATCAGGCTTAAGTTCATTAAATTTAATTTTCATTAAATTATTTTTATGAAGAAAGGAATTTTACAACATGAAAATTAATTAGAAAATGTTGCTTATATTTGTTGAAAATATTGTTAAAATTTACTATTTATAGGAAGTTTTGCTTAAATTTATCATTACAGAAAATTTTAGAAAAATTTTTGTAGGAAATTTTGTTAAAATACAGTTATATAAAATTTGTTTGAAGTTTACAAGTTATGTATATTATTTTTATTTCAAGCTCGAAATTAAATCTTTTTAATTTTATTTTAGTTTTTTACTTAATCCATTTTAAAAATATTAAAATTATGTCTGATTACAACAAATAAATCACAATAATGTGACCATGTTATTTAGTGAAACCAATACAGTGCACTCGCGGTAACGTGAACTAATTAAAACCAAGGGAGTTCATGTTAGCGAAATTGTTCACGTTAGCGATTGTCGAATTTCATGAAAAAATATGTGTGTTTAACACTCATGTCACTTTGATCCACCATACACATTTTAAAATTGCTTATTTTTTCTTTTTAATACTGCATATGGTTGACGTAGCGACATTATACCTTTTTGCTAAAACAGTCACACTTGTTCCTTTTTGCAAACTATATAAAATGTTTGCCTTTTCTTTCAACTCTAAACATTTAGATTTTTTAACACTCATGCTGACCACTTTGCATAAGAAAAAGACTCAAACTAAAATTTCGTTGCCAAACAAAAAAATTTTATTTAGTGGATACACACATTTTTTAGACAACGGGATTCCCTCAACTTTAAAAATCATATTTAATTTATGTATGTTTGTATGTATGTATATCAGTGTTGTCGACAAGCCTGGAAAACCAGTGAAAAAAATTGTTCACGTTATAGAGCTTTCTGAGTTTGTTAACGTTACAGAGTAGTCAACGTAAAAAAATCTTGTTCAAGTTAGGCGGTGTTCACGTTAGACGGTGCTCAAGTTACCGCGAGTGCATGTATGCGCCAAAAAAAAAACGTCACTACGTGTTCAGATTGATATTGTAATCTAAAACCTTATAATTTTATTTCTTATTTAAATTTTGTTTTTGAAAAAATTGGTTTAAAATTTATAAACTAAAGATCCCTGAAGAAGCATTCCATTGTGACAACGAAATATTGGATAAACAATAAATAATATTTTTTTATAACTTGACCTTGAGCTTGAACTATAAATAAGAAGAAATATTGCTAATAAATGGTTTTTTTTTGCCAAAAAAAATATATATTTCTAAATCATCTGCGAAGATTGACAACAAAGTTTTGGCCTGACTTAAGTTAATTTTACTGCGAAAGCTTTTTTAGTTTATTCAAAAACTAAATCGTTTTTATGTACGCGAATATATGTTGTGCAACCTGCTCCATTTTCAAAAAACGGTGAATCTCGAAAATAAGAGCTAACCTGAAAAAATCACTGTATTCAGCGTACTCGAACAGGGTTTACCCGCCGAGTGAACCGCTTTTTGTCTAAAAAAGTGTAAAATTCCAGCAAAATGTTATTAACGAAAAATCATGAGATTGCAATGTTTTACAGCTCTGTAAGTAAGTACTTAAAAGTTAACATATTATACTCCATAGACACTCTCCATTTTTAAAAGTAGTTTTTGGAAATTGGTGTTGTGATTGTCGTAAACGACATAAGCACGATAAATTCGCTATGTGTTTAAATTGTTGTTTTCGTAAATTTAAAATGATAGCGAAAATAATTTCAAACAATAACGAATTCGAGCACGACAACGAATCTCGCAAAAATGCTAAATATTTAAAAAATTTGTTTAAAAATTAGAAAAAATCATTTTTTATTAATTTAAAGAAATATTGTGGTGTAGAATTAACTAGCAAAGCGGATCAGGTTTATATATTCCCTAACCCAATGGAGTTTTGTAACACAATAAAATTGCTTAAACATTAAAGACCCCGCTCTGTCATGGGATTTCAATTTAATGACCGTTTTCTTGAATCTAATTCTCAAATTGTCACCACTGTTATCAATAACATTATCGGGCAAAAAAAAGTTGAATTAGTTTGAACTAATTTTCTTTAAGGGTGATTTCAAACATTATGACACCACAGAAATTGCCAAACCACCACACACACACACACACACACACATAAACAGTTACATTATAATGAGGGATACATTGACAGAAGACAGCTAATGTATTGATTGATCGATCACAATGATTTTGATTTAGTTTGACGTTCAATTACCAACCTGCATAAATTCTATGTTCCACAAAATGTTAAAAGGAAATTGGGGAACATTATTGTATGCCTTAGTAATAAGCAAAAAAAAAAACATCAAATATTCATGAATCAAAAAGAGAAAAAAACAATTTAATTTAAAAAGGTATGCTTAAAACATTCATACGCTCGCAAATACAAAACACAACTTTCTTTATAAGGATGTATACTCGTAAAAGAAACACGTCAGTGTCAACTTTAATTTGTAACTTTTATATAATCCATACATATTTCCTTGTACGTATTTACATTTTTGTTGGCTTCATTTGTTTTTTATGTCAGACTAGACAAACTCTGGAAGCCAGGTTAATATTACAAAAATGGTTTAAGTTGATGCTTTCTGTGTCTCCCAGCAAGATGATGTGGATGACGAAGAATCATTATTATTTATCCTGCCATGTCTGTGTTGAATATTATATTTATTAGATTAATTTATTCCTTATAAAAATGTAAACATATACATTTACATTATTCATACTTTGGCAGGACGTAAGTGAGAAATAAATTAGTATTAATATGTTTCAATACAAAAGTATCACGTTTAAATTTAAACCAACTTTGCTTTTGAATTTAAACATAAAAGAAGAAAAATCCATTAAGTTAAATATATCCTAAATTATAATTTCGATAATCCTTGCACAGAATATTATACCATGCCAAACATTCTCAGAATAGATAAACAACTATCTCTTTTTCCAAGAGTTAGTAGCAGCTAAAACAATGTATGTACTACCGTCTACTCTCATGTTCTCCATTAACAAATTGCCCTTTTAACATCGGTATCAGCGATATATTATTTCGGCTATAGTTTAGCGATTGTGCCTACCGCTGCTGGACCACAATTTTCTAGCAGACCTGCATGTGCTCAGTCTACGCGAAATGAAAATGCTGCTTTTGGTAGACCCAAGAGGTAGTGGCACCGAATTAAAAATATTCAATGCAGAGTTGCCAGAGGAATGTTGCGAAACCCATACCAGTGCCCATTTTCTGTAACTCCCGCGTCGAGAAACTTTTCGATTGAAACGTGAGAAATTAAACAAAAATGCTATAAATTGAAACAAACAACTGTGTTTCTCACTTAACTGCGTCTGTAACATTTTTGGCGATTAATAGCTGTAACGTAAGGAAATTACTCGCCAATTTATAGAAAAAGTGTGTTTGAAAAATGTTTGTGGGAAAGTGCTTGCTTTGACTGTCAAATTAACTCACCAGTAAAAACGGGATGTCAACACAAAAAAATGTTTTACAAATACAAAAAAATGGTTAGTTTTTTCATTGTTTAACCATTTTGCTTTTAACATTTTTGAAAGATATGAGAATATTTTCAAAGCCATTTTGTAAACAACAACAATTAAAGTCGCACTTTACATTATTTCGTACAGCTGATGGTCGTATTTTCGCCGTCGTCGTTAAAATGTTTCAAGTTTAGTAAATTTTAATCTCTGTCAACGACATGTGTGACTGGCGCTCTCAACTTCTGCAATTTCACATCGGATTCGAGTGGAATATTCAGCCCAATTATGAATAAAAATCCTCGGTAGTTTCCTCCCATTTTTCTTATGTATTGTAAAAATGGGAAAAGAGAAATAACTCCCGCGAAATTTGTATTCATAATTGGATTGATTATGAATATCATAACGTAACGACGTAATCTCTTTTAATAGTTTTCGACATGAGTTTCAGACACACTTTTTCTCGCTTTTCGAAAAACGAGGGAATATTTTGTTACACACCATTTTAATGCGAGAAGTTCTCACTTAACTTAAGTGGTACAGAGTAACGTTTGCTTAAAGTGAATGACGCGTATTTACATACTACGATGTAGAAGGTAGAATACGATTTAACGTGATATTATTACTTGTTGGCTCATAGCAAAAATACCAAGTAATTTACACTCTTTTTTTATTGCTAGTGCTTCAGCTTGATATATGCTGGTTTCATCAGGCAGATGGGAGGTAGGAGTTGCCGATGTTACACAGTGTGATGGTTCAACAATCTAGCTGGAAAAATTTAGGAAAAAAAATATGTCCCGAATTCTCCCATTGTCGTACATGTACTACAAAAATAATCCACTGTTATAAAATTAAAAATTTGTCGTAGAAAACCGTCGAAAAAAGAATCAATTTTATTTTGAAAGCTTTTTTTCTTATGCTTTCACATATAGGCACTCATTCTCTCAAAAATAATACCATACCAAGGTGAATTCACTACAGGTGGTTGCAAAAAGTCAGCTGGTTTTGACACTTTCAACCAATTTAAATTCGCCTTGATGTTTCGTTGGAAATTGTTGACATTTCGAACCGTTAACACTTACAATGCAATGCCAAAAATCTCTGCTGGTGTTCGATTGTTGTAGTATTTCCACCACCTTTAGTGAGTTCACCTTGTATCATACTTTCATGAAATTTTGTATATTTTGTAAACGGAAAATTCAGCACAAAAGAATGTAAAAAATAGAAATTAAAAATAAGAGAGAATTTGAATTTTCTGCGGGCGATTTAATTATGGGCTTGTCAATTTTTGCCTAAAGTTAATGAATCAATTCTCTTTAAACTCTAAGGATTTTATTACTAAAAGGTTTTACACATTCAATAATTTCTTACGACTTTTTAATTTATTTTACAATACGTGACGCAAAAATTATGAAACGACGGGAATAATAAATCCATGTATATTTGGAGCACAAATTAAGATCCAAAGTACCGTTCTTAAAAAAAAACTTAACCCGCTATTTTTTTTTAAATATCGACACATTTCTTTGGCAAATTTCTTCTTTGTGCCCCTTTTTCAACGGCAACGCTGAGCATGAGTGACTTAGTAGTAAACAACTGCTTTGGCAAACCTATTGAACTACCCCGGATCTTTAGAACAACAACGGGTCATCTTCCAATGGAAACCCCTAATAGTTTCATTAAAAAGCTACCGGTGACTTATTATTGTCCCAATTATTTATCAGGGTTATACCTGATAACGCTATTTAACCCAATATCTTTCAATCAGTCATGTATTTAATCCAATCGCAGCGCCTCTAACAATTTTAATTAAATTACTTTCTTCAGGGAAATTACTTTGCCACAATTTCTCAACTACTTAATTACAATTAGTTTAATTTTTCCCTTTTGTTCCTTCGATTAAGTATTGTTATTTTCCCTAACCGGAATAAAAGTAAAAGGAATTTGGATTATGATTTGTAAAATTTGTTGTTTTCTTTCTTCTGGTTGCTTGTTTTGAAAAAGAAAAAAATCAAGATGGTTGGTTGTAGTTTCCTTTGTTGTATAATTATTTTAATATTTATTAAGTAAACTTTTTAAACATAGTCAGCTGAAGGAGCGGTGGATGGCAAAGTCGTGTGTCTATTCTTTTGAAAATGTTACGCACTTTGCTTATGGTTGTAACCAACCTTGTTAGAGTTGCTGCTGGAGAAGTCGTTTGCGTTGTTGTTGGTGGTTTCAACATTAATTTACTATCAAAACAATGTAAAATAAGGATAAGGATAATAAAGCCAACGATACCAGTAGCAATTTACCAGTTCCCTGTTATTTCTCTTTTTTGTACTTGTTTTGTGTGCCTTTGATGTCTTTCTTTTACCTCAAGCCCTAAAGGCATAACCCTAAATAAGGGCAACGAAAAAAAACGAACGTTCAAATTGCCGCCACGTGACTCTTTTCGTTGTGTGAGTAGTTGTGTGTATGAGTGTTAGTGCATTTGAGTCAAGTGTATAAAGCGTAAAAAGTTTAAGTGGTAAAAGATTCAACCAGTTTGGCCAGAACACACAGCCAGTGCCGCAATATCAGAGATAATAGAAAAAGTATAATAAATTGTATTAAATTTGACAATCATAATACATATTATTGTTGTCGTTGTTGTTTGTATTCTTTATCAAAACACCATCTATTGCTGTTGCTACAACTTCGAAGAGATCCGTCAGTTTATTTTTACAATCAAATGTAAATAATTGTTCTTTTCCATCCTTTGCTTTTGCTTTCCATTATGATTTATGTATAATAGAAAAAAACACTTTAATTAATTTCATTATTTTTAATATCATTATTTTTATTATTGTTCAGCTAAGATAAAATGCAATTTTTGAATAACTGTTGTGTTTAAATTTTTTTTAGGACTCTTACTGATATTGTACATAAATTTATCGGTTTCTTTGAGTCCGTCTTAACTGTTCCTTACTGTATTAAACTTTAAGGTTTTATATTTTAATAAAACAGTGAACTCTGAACGTAGACTTCTTATATACAGTGCTGCCAGTGGATTTTTCGAAAAAATAAGAACACATGCTAAAAAAAAATCTGATTTTTCCCTACACGTTGAAAACATTTCCCTTACGAAAATCCCTACGCATTATTGATACACACACGCGCTGTTCGTGGTGCGGTTAAATATTAGGGTATTCAATTAATAGATGTTTTGTATTATTCGATTAATCGCGCGAATAATTAGTCAAGGTAAAAATTTAATAGAATAATAATCGAAAAATTAATTATTATTCGGTTAATCGAATAATTTAAATTTTGTCTTGTTAAGAAGTTAAAATAATAAAACCTAAAATAATAGTTTTTAACCTAAAAATTTATTAAAAAAGTAACAACAATTTAACAAATGGCACATAATGTAATACAAAAGGAAAGCTTTTTAAATAAAAGATAGCCTTAAAATTTAAGCTTATCCTCTAAAATAACCTTTCAAAAAGAGTATGCAGCTTAAATGTTTATGTTTCAAACGATTTCTTTCTTTTGTTTTGATAAAACTTGATTTAGAAAAAATTCTTTCATGTATTGTTGACGTTGGAGAAATTGAAACTAATGTGTTATAAAGCAAATCCAATTTCTCTGTTCTTTTTCTTGTCTTTTCCAAAACTTAGTAGTCTTCAATTAAATCCCTTTTTGAGTTTTAACAATTTTAATACGTTTAATAGTCTTGTTAGGGTCTGGTAGAAGGTTGTTTTCATTCGTCCTTCATCTAATTATATTGGTAAAAGTCTGTGCTAAACATTTTTGATGTTTTAACAATTTTAAAACTTTTAATACTTTTACGGCCAATTTCACCAAGTTCAGTTAAAATTAACTACCAGTTATAGCTCTCAAAGCATGCTAGTAACTGGAAGTTAAAGCAATAAATTGTTAGTTTTAGCTGAACTTGGTGAAATTGGCCGTTAATAGTAAATTTAGAAGGTTGTTTTCATTCGTCTCAAAAAAATTATTTTCTTCATCTGAATCATTGTGGTAAAAGTCTGTGCTAAACATTCCCAAACTCTTTTGTTTCAGCCTTTGTACCATACTATATGTATTTTAAATAAATTGTTAGTCGAAGAAAATCTTTCTGAATAAAGAAACAATTAAAGGGGTTTTAAAACGCAACAGCTTGTTGTTTTACATTGAATAAAACTAATACGATGAAAAAAACAAATTTTCGAAAAATCGATTAACTGACATAAATTATTCGTTAATCGAAAATAAGAAATTTTAAATTATTCCAACAGTTAATCGCCAAAAATTAATCGATTCATCGCACAACGTTTAATCATAAATATATTGTGTAACGAACATAAATACCTTTTTCTCTTCACCATCCATTTCATACTGTTTACTTCCTATTTTTCTTTAGTGCATGATATTTTTATAGACGTTCTATTTAAAAAAAAGTTTACCATTTAAAGAAGATGTTCGTAATCCATGCGAAAGAAACCTTTTTGTTTACAACTTTTATTTAATGAAAAAGGAACATTTAAAGTATTTAGGAATATTTTCAAAATATTTTCTTGCTTCTTAATATAAAATTCAACTATTTTCTTGCCTTTCTTTATCTAAAAGTCTTATACCAAAAGAAATAGAAAAATTTCAACGAAAACGTAGATTATGGTTATATCAAATAGGACTTATAACATGGATAAAGAAAACAAAACAAAAGAGGATTGAACATTTGCAAACCGTAATTGGGTAAACGAAAAAAATAGATTAAATTGAAAAAATTAATTTTTTTTTTTTGGAAATTTAATATCATAAACTTACAAAATGTAAAAGATCCATTTTTTCAACTTAATAAAATAAGTGAAATTGCTTCCGGACAAAACAGCGTTAGTATTTTATAATGATTATTTTTCTTAACGAAATCTAAGAAAATATTTTACATCATTATAATTTAACAACATTAAAAGAAATAATAAATATTTATAAAATACCAGGGACCGTAACTGTTATAACTTTTATCGTTAAAGTCAGAAAATAAAAGTTATTTTTTGACTTTTATTTTTTCAAGCAAAAATAAAAGTTATTTTTTGACTTTTTTTTTTTCAAGCAAAAATAAAAGTTATTTTTTGACTTTTTTTTTTTGAGCAAAAATAACAGTTATTTTTTACTTTTATTTTTTCGAGCAGAAATAAAAATTATATTTTAACTTTTATTTTTTCTAGCAAAAATAACAGTTATTTTTTACTTTTATTATTTCGAGCATGAATAAAAGTTATTTTTTCACTTTAATTTTTTTGAGCAGAGATAAAAGTTATTTTGTGATAAATTCATTATTTTTATTAAAAAAAAGGGGTTGAAAACACAAAAATAACTTTTATTTCTGCTCGAAAAAATAAAAGCCAAAAATAACTTTTATTTCTGCTCGAAAAAATAAAAGTCAAAAATAACTGTTACTTTTGCTAGAAAAAATAAAAGTTAAAAAATAACTTTTATTTTTGCTCAAAAAAATAAAAGTTAAAAAATAACTGTTATTTTTGCTCAAAAAAATTAAAATCAAAAAATAACTGTTATTTTTGCCTGAAAAAATAAAAATCAGATTTTTAAAAAGCATCGCATTTTCTGACAATTTGGTCCAAGACTTTCAAAATGGTATACATGGTTTCATTCTCCGACATTTCCTTGAGGTTGCTTTTTTCAATCAAAAATTCAAAATTAACAGTTATTTTCGGTCCCTGTAAAATACAGAAATTTGTTTAAGAATAAAAAGTACAGTGAAAGTCCAATAGTACGAACTTTCGTTTTCACGAATTTTTAATGGTACGAAGCTCGTACTACGGACGGTACGTTTTTTGCACTGACTGTTCTATAGTACGAATAAAAGATTAATGGTTGCTATTCGATAATACGAACAAATGATTTTTTTTTTTTAATGTTTACTTTGAAGTTTCTTTTTTGAAAACGGATTCGAAAGTATATCAAGATTTTTTTTAATGAATTTATTCTTTTTATATAAATAATTGTATGTTTTTAAAGCTCTTCAATAAGTTTTGCTTTCACGATTCGCAAATTTGTTAAATTTTTCTTTTTATCGTCTGCTGACAAATTTCATTGAACTATCTTCAAAATTTGCGAACAAGGTTACATGGACAGCCAGCCAGCCGGACGGACATCGTTAGAACGACTCAGAAAGTGATTCTTAGTCCATCGGTATACTTTAGGACCAATTTTTTAAGGTGTTATTTATAAAAAAAATGTTGCCACATCAAAAAAAAATAAAGATTTTTCCAAAAATTTATTAAATAAGTTTTTTTTGTATGAAAAAATCAAAATGGCAAAAATAGTAAAAAAAAAGCTGTTATTGCAAAAATAACTAAAAAACTAAGCCGATATTGCCAAAAATAAGCAAAAAAAAAATCCCTATCAAATAAAGCGCTTTGTTTTTGTTTTTTTGAATCGAAATTTGTTTTCAATCAAAAACATTCTATCTTGTAAACCAAAAAATAAGCATTTGCTTTTTTTTTGGTTGATTATGATAACAATTGTTTAGTGTCGCAGGTTCTAAAGGGTATCTCAGTATGAATGCAATTTTTAATTTAGCTAAAAAAAAAATTGCAAGTAGAAGCTCTGAAAATTGGCAGCTTCAGATTTGTTTAATTCGATTATTAAAAATGGAGCGCTTTAGAAAAGAACAACACATTATAATCGTGAAAAAACACGTGTTTTTTTTAATAAAAAATTACATACTTACTGCAACACTCTTTATATTCGATACATTCTAAGTAATACCAATATAAGCACTCTAATTACCTGCTCAACAATTTCGAACGTAAACGTTTGCATAGAATTTTAAAGGTGACAAACAATTGATTGTGTAGAAAAATGTATATGAATTTCACTCAGTTTTTTGAGTGCTTTTCATATAAAATTTTCTACACAATCAATTTCTTGTCACCTGAAACCAACACATAAGTGTTTTTCATATAAATTTTCGAAATTGTTGAACAGGCAGTTTAGTCATCGTTATGAAAAAAGTCCAGAATATGACAAGAAAATTTATTCGATTTTCTTCAAAGCATAATGTAACGTTCGACATGAAATGAAGTAAAGGAAAAATGTCATAAAAGTTGTATATTAATAAGAATTTCCATAAAATACCCAATATGCAATATAATATAACCCTTAGCAACAAAAGACAAAACAGTTTTTTTGACTAATTCGACAACAGCACATACATAAGTTCTTACGAGACTGCTAACTGTAGTACTTTTTACCTTCATTTTTATATTTATTATTTGTTGAAAAAAGTTTTTATGAACTTAAATCTTAAAGATGAATATGCAGGTGAAAAAAGGAAAAAATATTCTGTATACTACATACAGCAAAATAAATAAAGATTGCTAAATGTCTTAGAGTATGTACATGCATGAGTGTTCATATATATACGATCATAATTGAATAGTACCCCGCTAAGTTTTAAATAAATATTTTGTTTTGCAAACTGGATACAGGTCTACCAACAGCAACAGAAAAAAAAGGATACAAAACACACATCTAACTCTGCTCCCATCTCCCACAAAATCATGCCGTAGGAAGTGGAATAAATTAAAGCATTAAAACACGTGACATAAATGTTGCTTTGGCAATTCCCAGGGGAAACCGAAAATGAAAACTACCCCCAAAAATAGCAACAAGCAAAATAAATATACATGTATAAAATAGAAGTTATAATTCAAAAGCAATGAATTTTATTTAAATGAAACGAAATTTAGATTTGTAACTTTGAAAAGATTATCAACAAGGATTTCCATATGAATTAAGCCAATCAACATTTAAATATACATTTTTAAAGAAGGGGGAATACAAAAAAGTTATACAATAACACTGTGTCACAAATTTTCAACAAAGTGCTGACCAAATGAATCTGACATCTACTCTATATGTAGAATTGTCTGCTGAATCCGAATGTAAAGTCAGAATGGCCAAAAGTAGAACAGTTTTCGAGATATTGGTAATTTTTGAAATTACCGTTTTTGGCGGTTTTAAAAAATATGATGTCAATTTATTCAAAGTATCTTCGAAAATATTCGACAGCTTTTTTATTCCTACATTTAAATTCAAAAATAATCGAATAGCTAATACAACTGCAGGTCGTTAGTTAAAATTGGTCAAGAAATGAATAAGTTACATTGGACCAAATTTCACAAAAATTTTAATGATTTTTTTTTTGCAATTTTGCTCTTATTTTTTAAAACCAAAAAAAATAAAATTTGTTTAAATTTTATCAGTAACGACATAAGCTTTTTTCAATACGCAGAGAATCTAAATCGGTAAAAAAAAATTACAAAGTAACAGAAGATTATTTGAAATATCCCACTTTTCAATTTTTACCAAATCACAAAAAACACACCCAGCAAATACACATAGCGAAATGTTTTGTTACAAAATATATTAAAAAAAAGCCTAAAACTGTTAAATTACTATGTGGGTTAATTCACTAAATCTACTGAAGCTTTATCATTTTTGCACCAATCTAGTTATTGTTGGGCGCAAAATGTTGGTATTGAATTAAACTATTGCCCTATGCAAAAAAAACGTTTATTGTTGTTGTTTTTGTTCAAGCTTTGGTATTGTTACAAGTAAAACTTTGGTTTAAAATTCTTTTTCGATTAACAGTTTTATTTGTTTAAATCTTTTGTTTTTCTAAAATCTTTGGATGAAGTTTCCTGACGATCTGGCCTAAGCAACCAGTGAAATGCGCATAGGAATAGCTTATCCCATTAGCAATAAATTTCAGTTTTTCAATAGTATGAAATGGGAATTTAGCACATTTAAACGAAACCTTGTTACAATTTGCAATTGTTTGGTATAAAAAAAATACATTGTAAAGAGCGAAATAGCAAAAAATCATAAAATTTTCGTCCCCTGTAACTCTGTCATTTCTTGACCAATCTTTACTAGCAATTCATTGTTATTTTTGTAATTTTAAAAATAGAAATACATAATCCTTTTAATGATTTTGAAGATATTTGCATTTAAGTGACATCATCTTTTTCAAAAACAGAAATAACGGTTACTTTGGAATATCTCCAAAACTTTTCTACTTTTGAGCATTCATATTCGGATCAGCTTACGTACAGATTAGATGTCAAATGTACACAGAAAAAATAGAAAATCGACTTTAATTAAAAAATTCGTTCAGACAATTAAATATTTAACTTATTTTGCCCCTGCAAAGGAATTGATCATATCAATTAACGGATTTGTATTTTCGAGTCATGGGACACAACTTTAGTCAATTAAAAAATTAATTGCTAAAAAATACACCACATATACACACATTTTATTTAATGGGTTTGATTAAAAAAATTAATTGCAGCAAACAAAAAATTAAAGCGAATAATTAATGTACACCAATTAATTATTTAATTGAATAATTTTTTGCAAAAATTTTTTCTGTGTAATTAATTAAAGTGTATTTAAACAACTATATTTTCGGGGTTTCTCTCAAGCAGCAAATAGGAAAAATTAATAGTTTTTGTCTCTACTGTAAAATGTGTTGAAACGGAGTCAGCAGGTTTGCATATTTAGCCGACGATATATAATTGTTCCAAATGATTTTTATTAATTGTATTTTTTTCGAAGTCGATTTAGCAATGTTCGTCTGCTGGACAGGTGTGGCTGCCAGTGTATTTGTAAAGAGCCTTGTGTACAAAATAAGTAGTCACCAAATTGAAGATAATTTAATAAAACCTGATTCATTTGCTTTTATTGATCAAAGCTCAAATGGTACTTAGTACCCCCAATTCATCGTACTATAATTTTTTAATCTAATTAAACTCAAAAATATTTTGTTTTACCGGTGCTGTCCTCCAAAACTTTTATAATAGTCATGGCAAAAATTTACAACGAAAGCTACTCTTGAATAAAATAGGGAAAACAGCTGTTGAAAAATATCAAAACTTTTATCGTACTCTTATCAACACCTAATACGGTGTAAAGGGTCCTGATTAAGATTACCATTTTTGTAAAGTGCGTAAAATGTACCTTATTAACTAACCTATGTTATTATTGTTGAGTGAGTGTTTTAAAAAAGTAGAATCTAAAAAAAGAATCTAAAACAACACAAACCATTTTTGACTTTTTAATGACAATTTTCAAGCAAATATGTATTCCCCAAAAATAAGTACATATGAAAGACAATATAATAAAGTTTAGGAAGAAGAATGCTGGGCTATTGGTAATTATTTATGATGCATCGATGTAAAGGGTGGTTAAATTTTAAGGGCCGATGTTGCTTTTGAATAAAACACAAATTTTTTAGGAAATTACTGTCGTTTCTTTTTATTATGACAATATTGGTATGGTTAAATTATGAATACAAAATATGGGCCAAATGGCCACCGCGACCTCGGCGACACACCTCAATCCGATGGTCTTAATTTTCGATGACGCTGAGACATAATTGAGGTTTTATGCCGTTAATGTGCCGAATTAATGCATCCTTTAGCTCTTGAACTGTTGCTGACTTATCGACACATCTTTTCTTTCAAATAACCCCAAAGAAAGAAGTCCAACTGTGTCAAATCACATGATTTGGACCGCCAATTGGCATCGCCACCACGTGAGATAACACGGCCATTGACTTTGTCGCGCAAAAGAGCCATTGTTTCGTAAGCTGTGTGTCAAGTGGCACCGTCCTGTTGAAGCCACATATCGTCCATATCCATATCTTCCAATTTGGGACATAAAAAGTTCGTTATCAATTCACTATAGCGAACACCATTAACAGTAACTGCCTGACCGGCCTCATTTTGGAAAAATACGGCCCTATAATGCCGCCAGCCCATAAACCGCACCAAACAGTCACTCTTTGTGGGTGCATTGGTTTTTCGACAATCATTCTTGGATTATCATTCGCATCTAATTCACTAAATTTCATTAAATTATATTTATAATTGCGACCTGTATTTTGCTCACAAGGTTTACATCTTTAGAACGATTAAAAAAGTGATTCCGACTCGATCGGTTTACTTTATGTTGGGTATTGGGCTAATATTTTAAGGCGTTACACACATCAGCACAAACGCATAATATCGCCCACCATGGTGGTGTGGGTATTAAAATGGTATTGTGTATATTTTCGGAATTTTATATTTTTTTTTCTGGAAAAATTTCAGACTATTTTTATTACCTTTTGATTAAATTTTTTGTAAATTTTAACCAACTATCTTGAGGCACTAAAACTAGTTTAATTTATCTCTAAGATTTAAAAATATTTATTTATTTAGAAAGTTCATGAATTTTCCCTAAATTAAAATTTTGAGTATCCAAAAGACATATCGTGAGATTTTTGGGGATTTTGCAAAAACTTAAATTGTAATTTTAATCTTCCTGGAAACCTGTTTGACATTCCTAATGGGGATTAAGTTACATTGATTTTAATAAATAAATTTATTTAGCTAAAGATCTTCCTGTACAATCTTTAGCGTGGTAATATCAATCAAATGACTTTGATTATTTTAAATACAAGTCTTAAAAAAATTAATTTATTCCTTTAAGGAAAGGTTAATAATCCTCCCCCAAATGTTATAACACTATCAAGAAAATACCAAAATGTTAAATAAAAACATGTATGTATTTTAAATTAACCAATACTTATTTTGTTGTCACCATAATTCCGACCACAAGACTACCCACATACAACCACGTACGATATCGAAGAACAGAAAAAAATAACAATTAATCTGTCTGTCACTCGAATAAAACAAATGTATTTTTATGAAAAAAAGTTACATATAACAAATGTAGAACACATACACAATAAAAGTAAATTAAACTGTAGAAAAACAGCAAAAAATGAGTATATCAAGTTACCAAGGTTTTACCTAAAAAGAAATATGTATAGTGAAAATGTCTACATGTAAACAAAATATAGAAGGATTTATATTAAATTATTTAATTTTTAACGTAATTTCACTTTAATTTTCCGCTTCTTGAATTTTCTTGTTTCATTTTATTTTAATATTAAAAATTTTTCTTTTCAGGATGGAAAGACTCTATTTTATCTATACCAAAAAAATGGCTTTCCACTGCAGAATCGGTAGACGAATTTGGATTTCCTGACGTAAGTGTTTAAATTGTTTATTTTTACATTCACCTTAACAAAAAAACCAGCGATACAGTGGATTTTCCAGTCAAATACAGAAATTTTTGCTAAGTGTTGTCTACAAAAAAAATGTGACATTTTATTTTTTAAAATGCAATTTTGTGTTCGTTTCTTAAAAATGCTTCGCTCTCTAAAAGGGTGGCTAGTTTTATTTTGAAAAATTCGCCTTTACTTATGGCATTAGGCATTGCACTTAACGCCCCGTATAAATAAACTTATGTTATTTATGGGGCTACCAGAAGAAGTTGGGAAAAACAGTAAAAATTTTAAATTAAAATAGTTATTTTTCTATAATTGTATAGTAAAAAACATTAGAAAGCATTACATAGATAATGGTTGATGGTCAGTGATTTAAAATTTAAGTGGATTCGGCGTTATAAAATTGTTCTAAAAAAAAATCGTCAAATCAAAAAATCTTAAAAACTTCGGCAATCTGGCAAAGGTATTACATATCTTATGAAAAACTAAACTAGCATTTAAGATAAAAAGTTACAAATATGGATATTACCGCAGCCATTTTTAAGTTTTGTTAGCCGTTAAAATCAGGGCATTTCACTTTTTCATAACTTGTGTTTTTGCATTATTACAGGGTTGGCAAGACATTTTATACATGCACCATTTAACAAGGTGGCATTTTTTTGTAGAAAAGAAAACACCATAAGACTCATCGCTAAATGCACATTTTATTCCAATTGACCAAACAATGATTCTTCACCAGCTTGATCTCAGAAGTTTGTTAGTCAAGATTTTCATTAAAAATGTTCATAAAATATTCATATACTAGAGGAAGGAGAGAACGCTGTTTCATTTCCAGCAGCAACGATGATCTCGAATGTTTAGCTGACAGTTTATTTTAGTAAATAGTGATTTTTTTAAATAAAATATTAAAAGGAATATGAATTTACAAAAGAAAAAGTATTTTTCATTTATTTTCCACATTGTTCACTCAAAAGAAAAATCAATCCATCCGTACTCCAATCAATTCGAAGCGGTATTTATAGTACAGCAAGATTGATTCAAGTACGGATTTTTAATCGAAAAATACTTAAATTTTCCCTATTGATTTATTTTATTTAAATATTTTAATTTCAGATTTTTTTACAAAAGTTTTGACATTTTATTACTGCTAATCAGCGCCATCTTTAATTTTTATTGCTAGTTTTGCTCAATTTTCAAACTTTGAAAAATGATAGAGGGTGCCAAGCTGGCATCCAGCTTTCCCATCGAAATTGTATTCGCATCGCAATAGAGAAAGTTCCCCAGAGCTACCATATCAGACAACCGTATGACAGTTGAATACTTAATGAGGAATTTAACTAAAAATACAATCATTTTATTTATTATATTAAAAAGAAAACTCTGTATATTTAAAACTTTGAAAATAGTACTCAGAAGTCATTAATTTTTTCAGGAATTTTATTAATACTGCCCAGTTCCCAACCTTTAAGAATTTCATCTCATCTACCTTAACATCAGGAAATGTACACCATTTTTTTTTGTCTTTCTTAAAACAAATTAAATGTTCTTACAGGACTTTCACAAACATTATTTTATGAAAAAACAAACTTTTTTCTTTCAAACAAAACCAGCAATCAGAAAACAAACAAGCGAAGGATATGAAGAATACGTAGAAGAAAATAAACAAACAGTAGCTGCTTACAAAGGACAAACTTTAATATTGTTTGTTATAATTAGTAATGCAAATAATGTTATTGTAACTGTCTATACATAAATGTATATGTATGTACTTGTTAATGTACAATTCATTTCCTTCTCTTTTATCATCTTCCCCCCTTTCTGTTTTACTATTTGTCTTTACATTCTCGGAAATTATAACATTATATACACACAAATAGTGTGTATTATATGGCACCAGATTCCGGTACGTTTACAACAAACACAATAAAATTTTTATTGTTGACATTCTATTTTCTATCCTTGGTTCTCCTTTTATTTGCTGCTACCGAATGTGAAAGTTGTTGCTGCTGCTAACCCTGCTAACAAAATAAAATTAAAAAAAATCTTTTTAACAGAAATTTAGCTCATAGAATAAATTCGAAAAAATAAAAAATGTTGAATATAATAAAGTAACATATGAAAGGAAATAATTCCCAGTTTCTATTTTTGCTTTAGTATGAAATGAGGAGTTCCACAACAAAATTATATACAATTATAGCAAACCATTTTCTCAAATATTTACCAAACTTTTGAAAATTACGTGTGGCAGTTAAGATTGGGTTTAATTTGAATTTATTTGTCACCAAGATTTTAAATTTGTTGGTCTTCTTGAAAATAAAACTGAGAGGAAACATCTCCTTTTGTTATGAATGCTGCCATTTTTAAATTATTATAAAAACCTATTTATCGTTTAAAATTTAAGAACGGCTTTGATTTCGATTTTAAACTGTTTTGATTTCCAATTTAAACTTTTTTGAAAGCAATGCCACTTAAAAATGTTTAGCGTTTGAAAAATATGAAAATATCGAGTACTTACCGCAGAAAAGCCTTAAGCGACAAAAATACAATTTACAGGAGAACGTTTTTTGTATTATATTTCATAAAAATTTTGAATGAAGGTTGGCGCTTTAGCTAAAATTGTTTTTGCAATAAAATCGTAACGATACCTAATGAGACCATGACATTTTTGGAGATGTGTTAGCAATAAATTAATTTATTAAAAAAACGAAAACTGAAAATGATGTCGCTTAAGCTATTTTTGCGGTAAGGGCTCGGTATCTTCAGAGCAATGATCACAATTCTCAGTTAAATTGTTTAGTTAAAAAAAATTATATTTTCACAGTTATTAAACGTTTAACATTTGAGAACTGTTTGAAATTAAAACTTTTGTCAAACATTTAAGAAAAACAAGAAAATAATAAATTTGTAATAAATTTGTCTCAATTTTAAAAAATAAGTGCACAGAGTTGGTCATAAGCACCTAAACATTGTATTTTTAAAAAAATGATTTTTTCAGTATTAGAAACAAAGTTTAGGAAATTTATTAGCCATGACTAAGATTGAGTAACGAGCAAAAATTGTTGAGTTTGACTTTGCTAGTCAATATTCAAAATTTCGGAATTTTTAACTACACAATTGTACCATCATGAAATGAAGTACCCAATATTTACTCGCTTTTTTCAGTCATCGGGATCTCGAAGTGGAAGACCGCTTGAAACACGAAGCCAAGATAGCATCGAAAGAGTTCGGGAGAGCGTTAAGGAGAACCTTGAAACATCGACTCGTAAACGTTTAAATCAGCTTCAAATATTCAAAACTTTGCTGCGGAGAATTGTGAGCTTATCGCATTAAGTGTCTTTTTTAGTCTTTTTTAACAGCTAGCTCATGTCTATTTAAACCCAGAACAGCTTCATAAGGGTTTAACTAGCTAATTTCATTAACAACTCTTTTTTAAAAAACTTTAATTTCTATTTTCTTAAAAGTGAATATTTTGACATAAATGTTTCCATTTAAGCTATTTATTTTTAGGTTTGAAAAATACTTTAGAATAAGCAGCGTTATTAAGATGAAAGAACTCAAGATTTATTTTGGAATACGACTTTTTTGGCTTTTTCAAATGCTGTGATCAAAGCTTTTGAGAAAGTTCGTCAAAAGAATTGAACCAACTTCTTATATAAAACTCAAACATGTTACAGACTAGAAATTGATTTTAGAATTACCTTTCATGACATCAAATAATGTTGATTTTGTGTTTGCTGTATTATGATATTAGTTTGTGTGTGTGCGTCTAACACAAACTTCCTGTTTAAATGTCAATTGCAAAAAAAAAAAATTAGAATCTGCAAAAAGCAGAAAAATAAAAACAATGTGTTTATTTACGCAAAAAAAGAACACAATACAATTTGCGGAAATTTTTCTTGAAAAAGTACAAAGATTAAGTCACAAATACTTTTAGGAAATTGACAAGTTAAATAAGAAAACTTAAATTGTCAATTTGAGTACAAAGAAATCTTTTTGTTTGACATACATATACGGAGAAAAAATTAACATTAATGTAAACTTAATTAATAAAATGTAGCATAAAACAACAACAAAAATTAAATTGGAAAATAAACTTTTCAATATTTCCGCACCAAACTTTCTTTCAAAGACACATTAATTAAAGCAGGTTTAAGGCAAAATAACTTTTTATAAAAATATTTTCGCAAGCAATCTGAATATAAGGCCTTCATATACATATGCGGTATATGTTAAATTATTTTTTCAGCTTGGCCAATTGAGCGCGTTTTGCTAAGCCAAGCGTCCTTTTATCGTCTTAGCGTTTTAGTAGAGTAAAATAAGCCTTTTTTATAACCATTTTCTTACCATTTTTGCATAAAGTTTTTGAAGTTTTTTTAGTGGAAAAATATAATTAAACAAAATAATTTTTTATTAAGGTCTACAGTTTTTATTATTTAGAAATAGGCTAGCTGATAGTCTATCAGCGCCGATAGGGAATAAGGCATGAAATAAGGCAAGAAGGGTAACAGCTTCCCCTGCTTATATCTTCTTAACCAATCAACCGGGGTTCTTGAAATTTTCCATGCAGACAATGTATCATCTAAAAGAATTAAGTAATTGGGCAAAACAACGTATTTTTATCTCTCCAAGCTTAAAACAAATAATATAAATTTACAAAGGTCGAATAACAGCCAATCTCTTAAAAATGGGGTTACTAAAGATATTAAGATATTATTCGTCACAAAGAACTCTTATATGATTCTTAAACTCACAACATAATTTTGTTTCGGCGGGTCCATGATTGCCCATTGGGTCCAAATTTGTCTTTAAGTTCTGTGGCGTATTTTATTATATAGTCAGACATGACCGACTTTTATTTCATATTTGTTTTTAGTTGCGCCAGTTATGACGCAAGCACACGCACAACTCATGGCCCAATTAGTAGGTTTGCGCGAAACCTACTAATCCAACAATAGAAAAAACAACACGCATTTTGTTTGTGTAAAAAATTTCAAGAGCAAAAGCATTTGTTTGTGTAAAAAATGGTAGAAATGTCAAAAACGATTGCACGTAAGAAACACAACTCTGCACAAAATCAGAAGGCGTTTCGCGCAGACCTTCTAATTTGTCCATGGTATAACTTAAAATATTACCCTTTAGTCTGTGTTGCCAGTCGTGGCGATGAAAATTTTAGAATCAACAACATATAAACTCCTTATCAATTTTTGTTATATCTTAACTTAATGAACCCTTCACCCACTGTATAAGTTTGTCATTCCTTTTGAAGTTTCTATAATTTTGACCTTAGACACTATAAAGCAGGGCTGTGGAGTCGGAGTCGGAGTTGATGTTTTTGTGCCGGAGTCGGAGTCGCAGTACCCACAAAAATTCGCGACTCCGACTCCAAAGTTTTTCGGCATAAAAAATTTAAAAAAAACTACCAAAATAAAAATTATTTTCTTAAAACACATTTAAAATTTAAATAAATGGTTTATGAATACTGCTCTTATGTGCTGTTTCCAAATGACAGGCGATGGACTGAGTGCTTTTCATATACAGGGGTGTGTTCTGGAAATCGCAAACGTAAAACGCAAGAATTTTAAAAGTCGTTTTTAAATAAGATTTTTGTAATAAAAGGTAAAATGTAACAAGAAAATACAATATAATAGTCTGGTAGTGTATAAAGTCATTTCTGAAAAATTGAAAGAATAGGACTATTACAAAAAAGCTTTATAAAATACATAACTGAAATTTAGCTCATAGAATAAATTCGAAAAAATAAAAATGTTGAATATAATATAAAGTAACCTTCGGAAGGAAATAATTCCCAGTTTCTATTTGACAAATATTTAACAAATATTTTCCTATTAAACAGGATTTTAAACCAAAAATTATAAGAATTAGGTTTAAAGTTTATTAAAAAAAACTTCCAAATTCTTGCGTTTTGCGTTTGCGATTTCCAGCACACCCCTGATAAATTTTGCTACATAATCAATCGCCTGTCATTTGGAAACAGCACATTAATGTTTGCGTACGGTAATTGCTTCTCAAAAACTCTAATTTTAGAAGGCCGTACGGTAATAAAAAAATAAAAGTTAACATCACTGAGTCTCATATACATTTAGCATCAAGATTATAGTAGGAGTCAGAATAGGAGTCGGAGTAGGAGTCGGAGTCGCACTTAAAAAATTTCAGCATTTGGAGTCGGAGTCGGAGTCGGAGTTAGTACTTTTTTCGGACGACTCCACAGCCCTACTATAAAGCATATATATTCTGAATTCTTATGAGAATAGAATTACAATGGCCGTCAGTCTGTTGGTTGGAATAAAGTTTAAGGAGCGCCTACACAACGCTAATATCGGTAATGCCTTCGAAAATTTTGCTAATTTAAATCAGCCAAATTGGTTTATAAATGGCTAGGAAATGAGCATCATTTAAAAAACAATGAGCCAAAACATTAAATTTTTCTTAAAAACTTGATATTTAGGGCACCAGTATGACCAGGTTAACGCTTTATATATCAGAAGGTCGGAAATGCATATTTGCCGAATAAGTTTGAAATTATTTTTCAGAAATAGAAGAGTTATGAACAACATAGTGTATTTGTTTTGAAAAATACCCCTTTTCTGAAACCATAGATATCCCCCCGAGTTCAAGTTTTATTTTTTCGTCACACAAACAATAACGGATCTGCGCAATGAGTAATCTTGTTCTTTTGATTCATGCAAGTGACCCAACTTTTGAAGTCGATGACTATCCTATTGAATAGTAGTTTGGACACAATTTTTCAACAAGATCGGTCAAGAACTCTCTGAATCTAAAACAAACATCCCAGACTTTTTATCAAAATATCATACAATCATTTTAAAAATCTCATTAAAATCTTTAATATAAAAATAAAACTGAAATATATTGGAATTTCTTTTTAGGGTGCAATAAATTCAACTTAGTGATATTTTTTCCCAACATTTGTAGGTGTTACAGTAACATTATAAAAACGTTTGCTTTGTTTTTATTCAATTTCAAGTACAACGTGCAGACAACTATTTTATTTCGCAACCCCCAAATAAAACAAAACTTTTTATTTCCTTTAATATTATAAAAAAAAATAAAGAAAAAAAGGTAATTTTCAATTTAATATTCACAGCATGAACACGAAGAAGGAATAGAGAACCACGGCACAAAAAAGTTTTACGTTTTCTTCGATTAAATGGAGTTTAAAAGAATAAATTTTTTAATGTGAGGAGTTACGATTTTATCAAGTGATATTTATTTCATGAGGTTAAAATAAGGTAAAAACTTTGTAAATCCCAATACTGATGCGCAATAATTCGATTAAACAAAAATGTTATGTAAATTTGTAGTTCTTAAAGGATTAGTTTACCAATTTTTAGTAGCGAGGAAGACCAGTTTTTGTTATGAATAATATTGCTGGCCACGATTTCCTAAAATAGATACGTTAACGTACACATAATTGGGATCCCGCAGGATTCCAATGTTACCGTAAAGCGTACCCGTACACGAAAATGTTTGTTGTTCCCGTACTTTTCTACTTTTTTGCAACTTAGCAGTGTTGACAATTTAGATTTTTTCATTTGGCATGAAAAAACTGATGGAGCATCTAACATATTTTCTAGCATTATTTAAAAATGTCTAGCATTTTTTAGTTCTTGTGGTATTTTAAATATTTTCTATTAATGTTTAAAACAAATATTAAAGAAAAAAACCAAATGCTAAACATTGCCGAACACAGCCTATAGAGAATGCTTAAAATTAAGGAAGACTGGTAGATTTCTAGAGTTTTTTTTCTTCTGAGTCTATATGCCGAAATCGTATACAAACACTAATGCTATTAATTTTTGTTTTTTTCATCTCCACAATTTTCCACAAAGAAGTCTGTGGGAAAAAGGAAAAAGTGCTACAATAAATTTCAGTGTATTTATCAAATATGAAAAACTGGGAATTTAGCACGTCATACGGAAATCGTATTAATAGTAAATTTGTATTCCCGAAAATAACTTTGATAATGTGCACAAGTTGACTTGGGTTAAATTTTATTTTATTTCTCCTTTGAGTTCTTTGCATCCAGTAATAAGTTCCCGTTGTGTTACCATGTAACACCGTCTCCCAAAGGTCCTATGTTACCTGGGTGGTGACGTTCTCTCCAAGCCAACCGGTTTATTAAATGTACGAATGGATTCCTTTCAAATCAATGTCAGAGAAACGGGCTTATCCCTAAGGAGTCTTAGACCAAACAGTTTGAGTCTAAGGATCCGAATGTCGGGCAATGACAGAGAAGATGTTCCTTTGGCTCCTCCTCCTTTTTGGATCTTTCGGTCGTGTTTCCCAATGGGCCAGTGGACAGTTATATTAGCAATTAGGTTTCCGAGGTCTGGACAGTCTTAATGCGAGCCTTGTCCTCTTTTCATCTATATATATGTTCCCGAATATCCTATAAGGATGGGTCAGATTTTCCTTATTTCCCCACATGTAGTTTCATCAATCCACCTGTGACCGGCAATGAGATGAAATTTGTGTGCTAGTAGTTGCTTACTCCTTTAGAGCGAAACACCTATATCATTTGTAAAACCGCTGTTATTCAAGTTGATTCCTGCATGCGCGAACGAGTAAGTTATATAGTTGTTTCAATGTATGTCCCTGTGTCCAGGGACCCCATTAAGGGTAACCTCGGAATGTTTCGCTACTTCCTACAGAAATATGCGGCATTCTCGGACCATTTAAATGTGTTAAACAGATTCTCCAGGTATCTTATGGCCGATTTATTATCGGTAAAAAAGTGAATTATCTCAGTCTGGATGGCAATGCAGTAAGCCGGCAGCAAGATTTTTCAGGAAGTTATAGCAAAATAGCTTTTTGCTTAGCTTTTTTCTATGAAAACTTCAGTTTACTTTCGATTTTGTGATATTAGGAATATTTAGGATTAAGAACTTAAAAATTACTATAACCGTTGAGAAGTGATAATTATATTAGAACAGGAGGAAATTTTAAAAAATCAGCTGGAAAGTTGCTTTCATACAAACTAAAAAAATTTAATAACTCTGTTTTTTTTTTTTTTTTGTCACAAAAGTGAAAAAATCAATTTTTTGATTTTTACGTTTTAACATTTTTCTAATAAAGTGGTAAAACCTTTATTTGTTTTATCATTTGCTGATTAATTAATATGAAATTTCATTTTTCGACTTTTCCAATTATAAAAACAAAAAAAATAAATATTTTTGGTAAGTAAGTAAGTAAGAAAATGTCTGCTTTCGATTTTAAAGTGTTTCTGCATGGCTAAATTTCAACACGGTTACCTCATTACTTCCGAATTAAACACTTATACATGCAAAGTTTTTGCTATAGGAAATTTTCTCTATTCGTTTAGAAATTAAAAAGTTAGCTATCAAATATTCCCACTGTTTGTTTCCCATTTCTCACGAAGATTTAACTAAAAGTTTAAAAAGAATTCATTTATGACTAGCTCTGTTAGAAAAAAAACCTTATAACTAATACCAGTAAAACACCAAAATACTAATAAAATACTAGAATATTGAATGTTCTTTGAAAGCACCACCTTCTTTGCTTAAACATTGTGTAAGAGTATCTGGTGGATATGATTGCAGACATCACGAAACTCATTTCAAATAAAATGAAACTAACTTTTGTAGCCTCTAGGGAATTCTAAAATAGAATTTATTTTTATTTTTGTATGAAGGGTTACATATTAGGGGTGATGTGAATGCGTAAGCGGAAAATCAAAAAAAAATTATTTGCAAATGTGTGTTAAGCGAAAAATCATATTAAATTTTTGCGTAAGATAATTCGAATAGCTACAATTCGTTTAAAATTCATGTTAAAACAAATTTTTATTAATGTTGTCACTATTGACTTTGTCACCAAGACTACTGGCCAGCTGTAGAACAGGCAACGCTTTGTGTTTTGCACATTTAGCATTATTGTCATTGAAAATAGATTACTGACCTAAGAAGTATTGATTAAGTAGTTTTGTGGGACCATATTGAGGCATTAGAACCAGAGATTTCCCAGTACCTATAAATATTTAAATTTTTGCACTTGAAATATTATTTTGTTAAAATTTAATTAATTACAATTAAGTAAACCGAATTTGGGACCCACGGGCAACCATGTTCCCATGATTTTCTGCGATGACGATTTTTGCGGTATTGTTAAAAAAAAGTTTGTAGGTATAGTTATTGAATTTTTAGTCAACAAAAAAGCAGACCAGGGGGGTCTCAATTACATTTTGTATTTAATTACACCTATAATTACACAATTACATGTAATTGTAATTGAAGTTTTCTTAAATTACAATTACATGTAATTGTAATTGAAAAAATTCCAATTACAATTACATTTAATTGGAAAAAAAATTTTTCATTAAGTAATTTAAAAAAAACAAGTAATCATTACTTTTTTAAGTATTTTTTGTCAAAAAAGTATTTAATTACAAAAATTATCAATTACATATAATAAAAAAATTTCAAACATAACAAGTATCCTATTTATATAATTAGACAAGGTGTTATATATAAAAATAAAACAGAATGCAACAAGTAATGTAACAAAAATAACATTTGAAACGAACATTGAAGTTCTGTTTGAACTTCACAATTATAACAACAACCTTATTTATTGGACTAAATAAGGCGTGCTTAAATAATAATATTCTGGTATGTGATGAAAACGGTCGTTTTTGATTTCGTTAAAATTGGAAATTTTAATAGTGATTTGTAAAGCCAAAGTCTTTCTAATCGATTAAGTTTATTAAGATAAGCCAGTGTTTACCATTTAATAATTTTCAGTTTAAAAATGTTTTTGTTGTTTCTTGTTAAATTTTATGTTTCGATATTTAATATTATATTCTAATATTTAAAAGAAAACGTTCATCATTCAACCGAACTTTGTACAATACATTTTAATAAATTCATAATTATTCTATAATTTTTTTTATACATCCAACAATTTTTTTTCATATAATTTAGAATTTTAAGTTTTATTTTATGGTTTTAAAAATGTAATTGAATTTTGTTCAATTACAAGTAATTATTTGTTGATTAATTACAATTACAATTACTTGATTTTAGTAATTGAACCTTTTCAATTACAATTACATGTAATGTGTATTTGATTTTTATCAATTAACAATTACAAGTAATTGTAATTGACATTTTTCAATTACAATTACATTTTATTGTAATTGAGTTAAGTCCTTACTTTCAATTACAATTACTTGTAATTGTAATTTAGACTACCTCAATTACAAATTACATGTAATTGTAATTGAAATGTAATTGAGATCCCCCAGGTCTGCAAAAAAGTTTATTGAGTCAATAAAAAAAATGTATTTCCCAAAATAATTTTTTAAAAAAAATGGTTACGTGATTTGTTGGAAATTGTGAATAAATCAAATAAAATGTTTTTGGAATCTTTATTTATTTATTCATTAATAATGATATTCTAAATTCCTAATTTTTATTCTTTGACAAATACACTAAAATTTATGGTTAGACATTACATTTATCTATCGTTAAAGTTATTGTCGCCAACTAATAAGCTTGTATTGGGGGTTATGTGAAATTATGGGCCGATTCTCATAATTTTCAATAGGCTTGGTACATTTACCAGTTAGAACCTATGTGCCAAATTTCATCAAACAATCTTTAAAATTCCGACATGGGCAGTCATCCAGCCGGAGTGTTACAAATATCAGCACAAATGCTTAATACCCTCTCCACTATCGAGGTGTGGGTATTATAAAATGCGAAATCAAACATTTGCCTCACTCTTAGTAAAACTATAGTTTTGGTACCATTTTATAGTTAAAGAAAACTACCCATGATTAGATAAAATATTTGATATCAGAAATTTTAGGTCAACTATAATAAATAAACTTTAACTATACCCAAATATTGAAAACCTTCAAAGTTGGCAGACGTGTTGTTTTTATTCGTATTAAAAAAACGGGTTTTAATTGTGAAAAAATAATAAATAAATAAATTTGTAGCGATCAAACACTTATATATAAAAAATATAAAGTTTTTGAAAACATTTATTATAACTAATATTTAACCTTTATTGTAAAAGAGCACGGGAAGGGTAAGAAGAGTGATCAAAAATTAAACATAAATATATAACATATACATAAAGATTATTTAAGCATCAAACCAGTTAAGAGCCCGCACGTGTTTTCCCATCATAAGATAATACGACTCAAATATTACACAGCCAATATCGCACATTAATAACTTGGAACAGAGTACAAACAAGTTAGAAAGTATAGGGGGTCAAGCCCAACCATATGATACCCACAGTATGTACAGACAAATTTTTAAAAGAGCACACATGGGCAGTCTTGGACCTGCCGAAGCAAAATTATTAAGAGTTTCTTGTGCCGAATATTATACACACACATTCATATGAGACTTTTTTTGTCTTAAAGTAATTTTAGAGAGGGAGTTTATGTGGGGTGTAGGGACGATTCTGGACACACCTACACACAATTTTGACACAAATTTGAATTATTGACTTATTCATAATATTTCCAAAGACTTTGTTTTTGTGACAATAAGAACATATCTACCAAATTGCATCAAATTATAAGGTTTGCATGGAGTCAGCTAGCCATACGAACGTACGGACATTGTAAGATCCATTCAGAAAGTGATTCTGAGTCTATCGCCTTACTAAAAATTAAGTACATATCCAATTTTTAAGTGTGGTGTGGTGTATAAAAATAACAATCCAACAACAACTGCACCAAAAATAATCTAAACACAATTAACACAATTCAGTACACACACAAGCTGGCAAAAATCTTCTAACAACATTTAGTAAGAGTTTAAGCACAATGAAAACTGCAGGCTGCACATACGGTATCTCTAACGGCGCTTATCCCAAAGTCGTTCAAAATATATATTATGTTAAAACTCTAGTTCTTCCAAGTGTAATTCGATACGAAAGTATTAATAAAAGATATGTAAGTATGAAAACCCCCAAAGGGATGTTAGACTATCTTAGTCGAGTGTAATCATTTTCTTTAAAAAAATTTTTCAAGAAAATTTTTAACAAGACAGTGTGTTAAAAATAATATTTTAGGTCAACAAATTTTTTATTTGATTCAATGAAAAAATTTATCAAAATTACACTTCGCAAAATAGCACTCAATAAAACATATTTAATAATAAAATAGTTCTTCATATTCAATAAAAAAAATATTTGAATCAAAGTATAAAACAGTATTTTTACAATTTTTGTCCATTTTTTAGCTAATAATTCTCATTCGCTTTACAGTTTTAGTTGAATAATATCTTACGTTTTTCCAAAGTCTTTGAAAAAGGTTTCCTGATGATATGGCCTTAACAACCAGCGAAATGCGAATAAAAATTTGGAATTTAGCACATCATAATTAATAAATAAATAAAGAGTCGATGGACATTTTGTGGCTCCACGAAAAGCCCCCCAATGAAATAACACCCAAACGAGAAATTAAATATGCTCCCAATTTTTTTCATACATTTTTAGGTGTTATTTCATATGAAATAACACCCAATTTTTTGGGCCCTTTTACATTTTTTTTTTTTTTGGAAATATTTCATTCCTCATTTGGGGTTTTCAAATTATGAAATAATCTCCAATGAGTTATTCATTTTTGGGTTATTTCATTTTTAAAGCTGTTGGTTTTTGGGGTGGGTGAAACTGACTCTTTTATGAATTTTGGGCATAATTTCATTTTTGTTGCTGATGGGGTTTATTTCATTGGGGTTATTTTATTTTCATCATTGGGTGTTATTTCATATGAAATAACTCCCAAATATTGGGGGTTGTTTCGTTTTCGCTTTGGGGTTTATTTCATTTATTTTTCGATGTTATTTCATTCACTGTTTTTGGGTGTTATTTCCTATTTTTTGGGATTTATTTCATTGGGGGTTATTTCCTGGGCGTAATTTCATTGGGGGGCTTTTCGTGGAGCCCATTTTGTTTGATTTATTCAACATTTCCAACAATTTATTTTAACAAATCACGTAAACATATTGTTGAAAAAAATTTTTTTTGGGCAACGACTTTTTTATTGACTCAATAAACTTGGTTGATGACCAGTGATGGAAAATTCAGTACTGTGGTACTATTTACAGTACTTTTTCCTTTCAAAAATACCACGGTGCCCCCACGTCCGCATTAGTACTGGTTTCTTCTTTTGAAATTTAGCGTTGATTTTTTTAACATTGAGTCGTCAACAAGAAGTACTAACTCCGACTCCAACAACTGAAACTCCGACTGCTAATCTAATGTTTATTCTAAATGTATCAGAGTGGTCCTTATTTGACTTTAAACTCTTTTTTTATGCAGTACCTTTTAAATGGTTAAATATAGCAAGAAAAGGATTCTGCAAAAATTTCGAATCAATATTTTTATTTTTGGAAATTATTAGAATAATTTTTAAAATTTTTTATGCCGAAAAATTTTGGAGTCGGATTTGCGAATTTTTTGTGAGTACAACGACTTCGACTCCGGTACAAAAACCTTAACTCCGACTCTACAGCCCTGTTTACAACATTGCCTACACAAAATGTATTATTATCAAAAGGTTATGGCAAAACTCCTTGTTGGTATATTTTAATTTTAGATATCCTCATCAGAAATGAGCAAAAAAAACCATGACCAGGGCGCCGTGGTGTATTAGAAATACGGACATCAATAGGGCTTTAGTGACTTGTAGAATAGTCACGGATAAATTTTAAAATGTCAAGCTAAAAAATATATTTTAATATTCAAAAGTCACCCAAACCGCTTTCTAAAATCCAAATGCTAACAAAGCTTCAAAAGTCGATCTTCCACCCCGCCATTCTTTCGGCCGCGCAAATATTTATTCTCACCTAGAGAGAATATAGTCTAATTTTTTTTAAGATTTTATGACTTATTGTAACGCCTACTTAAGGCAGATTCTATAATACGTATATGTGACCTTCTCCAAGAAAGGGGACCTAGTGTGTGAAAAT
Organism: Pollenia labialis; assembly: GCA_949318255.1. Taxonomy (NCBI): domain Eukaryota; kingdom Metazoa; phylum Arthropoda; class Insecta; order Diptera; family Polleniidae; genus Pollenia; species Pollenia labialis. The sequence goes on along the minus strand of OX439139.1, from coordinate 142,148,947 downwards.
CAAGTTTTGAGAAAAACTCATTTCATCTTATTCTACACCCTTTGAGGTACCAGAATCCACTCTTATGTCCAACCCCTTTTTTTGAGAAAGTCACATACATATATAAAATAAAAATTTTTTTTTAAGATTTTATTACAATATTAACCCTTTTTTTATTTTAAAAGACAATAAATTAATAATAAATAAATAAATTATAGTAATATATATTTGGTCAATAAAATTTTCAGACACTCCCAAAGGTACCTGTCCCACCGTTGGAACAAACAATGGCCGACTATATACGTGCATTGGAACCCATAACAACGCCAGCCCAATTGGAGCGTACTAAGGCCATTATTAAAGAATTTACAGCACCAAATGGTTTGGGTGTAAGACTTAATCAATATTTAGTCGATCGACGTGAAACAGAGGAAAATTGGGTAAGTTTGCATTAAAAATCTAAATTTAGGCCCGGTAAAACCTTTTTCTGAACGATAACCTGACCACTATTCAATTAAATGGATTAATTGTGAGCTATTGTTGTTTATTGAGGAATTTCGGTGGATGTACAATTTAAATTTTTGTTTTATTTTTCTTAGAGCCTATTTCACCAATTCTATTTAAATATCAATGCATATTTATATAAAGTTGTTCATATAATTTTATTGGTATTTGACATGAAAAAGGATTTCTAAACATAAATTTATATTTAAAAAGAATTGGTGATGTAGGCACCGCACCTAGTATTTAAATCAACTTGAATAAATTCAGCATTTTAGAATTAAAGAACACAAATATATTTTATTATTGTTTAATTTATTATATTAAAAAATGATTAATTACAATTAAAATTATTATGTTTTGCTAGCAGTTATCAGCTGAGATACTGAGAACACTTCAGATGCCGAAACATGTAATTTGTTTGAAAGGGTGATTGAACTTCCCGTTGAAGCTGACATTTAACATCAGATTATGAGAAAATTTCCAATTTTTATTTATTTATTTATATAACAGTTTTTGAACGTTTAAAATATTTAAAATTTATTATTAAGATATCACGAAATAAAAAAAACACATAATTTGGTTTCGTCTGCATAAGGCAGTCTACATATACTTTGGATTTTTAGATATAATAAACCTAAGCTTTTATGCTCTCAGCTACACGTAGAGAAAAAACATGTTTAAATATGGTCACCTCCAAAAAACTATATTTAAAGAAAATTTAAATATTATTGTCAGCGACATCCATATTATGTTTAAATTAGTCCTCCATATTATAGTTGCATCTAAAAATGTAATGGTTAAATATGACAATAATTTGTTTTGAAATTAACAATAGTATTTTCCTCTTTTCCAAGAGCAACATAGTATGGTTGATACCCAACCATGTTATTGTAAGTGTTTAACATATTTTAGTTAACATTGACCATGACATGTTCGGAGGAAACAATAACATATTTGGGGCTTCTTGATGGAGGCCTAATTTAACTATAATATGGTTATCGCATATTATTAACCACAATATGATTAAAATTTTCTTTAAAAATAATTTTGTTGGAGATGACCATTATTAAAAATGTTTTTTCTCTGGATGTAAAGTTAAACAAATACATAAGTTCAAATAAAGTCGAATCATTAAGGCCTGGTCTGAAAATCACATGTGCTTTTTTTTAAATCACACGTGTGATTTTGTTGTGTTCTGTAAATTAGACCTTTTTTTGTGTTTTTCTGTGTGATTTTCAATTGTCGAATGCACAAGCGAACAAGTGGAATGCCATGTTTTTAACATCTGAAAAAAACGCTTTTTATATTGTTTTCCGAGAATTTCGATCTCAAATTAGATTGAGGGTTTGTTTCAAATTTTCCCGAATTTTAGACCTGTTTGCGGTAGAAGCGATTTGTTCCTGTAAGTTTTCTAATTTTTTTAAAGCTTTAACAATTTATAATATAAAGTAGACTCTTCTGTCATGCCGCTGTTAGCAAATTTTTGCGCATTTCCGCTAATTTAGCAATTTTTACTGAATTTTTACCATTCCTTTTAGTTTTAGGGACTTTTAGCTGAACGTTTTGAAATCACAAAATAATATGTCCAGAACACCTTTCTTGTGATTTCAAATCACTTTTATAAAATGTGATTTTCAGAACAGGCTTTTATAGTGTTAAACAAAAGGTTGGTCCAACCAAAACGCACAATAATCCATTGTAAATAAAGTACAGGGTTTGAGCTCCATCGCCAAATCGGATGCCAAAAATCGCCAAACGTCAATTTTGTTCAGTTTTCGTAAAATTTTTTTTTAATGAAATTTGGCATACAAAAAAAACTTGTATAATATAAAAACTGAGAAAAAATAAAAAAAAACCCGAAGGTATATTTTTTTTAGTTTTTTTTATTTTTTTAATAACATAAAATGGAGATCATATATTCAGTTAAAAAACTAAAATAAAGTACACAAGTCTATAAGATCGTACACTTCAGCCTCATCGATTTCATTACTGGTGTTTTGACCTGCATACATACTTTTAGAATTAAATAGTGACTGAATATAAAATTCACTTTAAATGATAACAAAACAAAAATCATGTGGAAAAAGTTTCCAGATTTTTTTTAAATTAGTAATGATAACAAAAAATTACAAACTGTTAAAAAAATCGCTTAAATAATATAAATGGTAAAAATAGCCAATTAAATCGCAAGTTATGTAAAAAATCGCCAAAAATAGTTGCCAGTCGCCAAATGGAAAATCCCACCGTCAAACACGTTTCAAAATCACCACGTTTGGCGAGAAATCGCCCTGATAAAATAAAAAATTTCGGAGAATTATTTTTAATATTATAGAAGGATTTACAATGGCAATTATGTGTAAAACAAACTATCGGTCAAATGCTCGCCACGGCTTCGATTCTCTTACCGATGATCCATATTTTTAATGACTCTGAGACATAATTGAGGCCGTCAGCTCAAAAATGTTATAACACACATTACATTTATTTCATATTTGTGTGGCTTATGGCTACTTTTGTATTATAAGTAGAGCAAAAATAAACAAATGCAACACTTTCTGTTAGTGATTGGTAAAACAAGAGATAAACTAGTTTCTTATTTTATTTTCGCAGCTTTAATCAATTTTGCGTAGATAAGTCAAGGTATGAAAAATTGAGGCTTACACCACTTTTGCGCTGACGGCCTCAAATGAGGTTCTATGTCGTTAATGTGCCGAATTATCTTATCCTTACACTTTCATTTTAAATAACTCCAAAGAAAGAAGTCCAACAGGGTCAAATCACATGATCGTAAAGGCCAATTAACATCGCCACGACGTGAAATAATACGGCAATTGAATTTCTCGCACAAAAGAGCTATTGTTTTGTTGGCTGTGTGGCAAGTGGCACCATTCTGGCCACAAGAATATCGTAATCATCTAGCGATAGTGAACATCATTCACGGTTACTGCTTGGCAGATTTTTGAAGAAGTACAGCAAGATGTCGCCGCCAGCCAGAGCGAACCAGCATGCACAGGTATTTTAGTTGTCGAACCCGGTGTTTTCTACATCGTTGAGGTGAAAATCTTTGCGCCCGGCCGAAGTCCCAACCACGACATCTATCGTGCGGTTTTTAAAACTTAAAACTATATAATTATTTGGGATATTAAAATTCAGGGTTTTGGAATTCGCGATTTAAAATTTGCGATTTTAAGTTTCGAGCATTTGAATTTTTTGGGTTAAATTTGAGATATTGCTTCATAATGAAGAATTACTCCAAATTTAGGGTCATATATCATTTTATTTGTAAGAGCTATTTTTTTGGGTCAACTTTTCTTTCTATTCATATTGCATTATGAAAAATCGCCCAAAATTTGGGGTAAATTTTAATTTTTTATTTATTTTTTCCCCATATTTCCTGGGGCCTACCTATATTTATTTTTCAACTTTAATCGAGTCTTTAGTCTCACGTTAGTCAGTTCGAGTCAACTGTCGATTCCACAGTCGCAAGTATATTCGATCTTATAGTTTTAGCACACATTGTTTTTGCCCCTAACACAAAACGTTCTTTGAAGCTGAGTTTAAGTAAAATTTAAGCAATATTTTCTTAGTTTTTAATATATTTTCTTCAAGGCAGTTTAAATAATTAATATTTCATTTCTTTTTCAAAATAAGTTTGTAACCCAAAAGTCAAAATAAAATTATGCGTTTTAATTATTTATTGTTGGAGGAGTACCATCAATACTGGGGGGTGTCACATTTTCATTTGGTGGTGTAGGAATACCAGGTACAGGTGTTGCAATTATAGGTGGTGTGGGTATACCCTCACCTGGGGGTGGTGTTGGAATACCAGGGGGTGGAGTAGTAACAGGAGCTTTTGTGGTTGTTGGTTTAGTAGGAGCAGTTATAGGAGGTTTAGTAGGACCTTTAGTTGGGGATGGAGTAGTTGGAGCTTTAGTTGGAGATGGAGTAGTAGTGGGAGCTGGGGTGGCTTTACTTATACAGGTAACATCTGTAGTTAGACTTAAAAATTCACAATCCGGAGCTGAAATGAAATCTATGCAATCTGTACACTTTTGAAAATAATATGTGAATTTCAAGTTTGGAGGACAACTTTGAAGCACAGGCTTCCCAAAATCCACACATTTGTAGTATGTTGAAAAATCTTCGAAATTTGGCCACAAAACTCCAACATCATTTCCAAGACATGGGGTTACCAATGTCGAATTATAAGATAATTCTTGATTGCAAACTTTTATAGCAAAGCAGTTCTTAGCTAATGCTAATATTAAGGCACAAACGAATACTGAAATAACAATTTAAATTTTTTATTAAAAAAATTTCATACAATTTTATCCTTTTATGTGTTAATAGTAATTTATTTATTATTTTTTTACCAGATTTCATAATAATACTGGATATTATTGAACCTCAATTAATGTTGTTTACTAAAGACGACTTAGTTGGCACTGTGTAGTTTCCACATAATGCTGTGTATTTATTTAATTTCTTTAGTTTTTGATTATCATACTTTTTTGGCGATTAGTTTAAAACATTTCCTAAAAAAAATGTTTCAGTAAGTTGTACTACTATTCTATATATACATATGTATGTTTGTATGTATGAGGAAGTATAAATTTTTATATTTTTTATCATTTTAAATGTTAATGTTACTGATTTTCTTATTCGACAGTTAATTTTGTAGAATTTGTGTTTTGTATTTTCTAATCAGGACAAGATTAAAAGAATTTAATATAATTGACATATTTTTTTTATTTGATACTGACAACATTTAAGAAGCAAACATTAATTAACAAATACATTCATACAACTTTTTTGCTTTATTTGTCAAGTCTATATTCGATTTTGCAAATTCTTATATACCCCTTCACTATAGATTAATAAAAACATTTTTTTCGAGTTTTTGTGTTCCCAAAAATTATTTTGATAATAAACTGGCAAGTGCACAGCTTAAAAGAACTGAACTGGCGACATGCTTTTTTAAGTTGTTTTTGTTTTCATTTTGTTTTTTCTTAACCTACTTACAACTACAATTAATGTTGGAAGAATTCCAACCAATTGTAGTGGGGAAGTTAAGAAGAGATAAACTCACTGTTTATTGTTTTTGTTTAAGCATTGATATTGTTACAAGTTAAGCTGTTGCTTATAATTCTTATTCGCTTACAGTTTTGATTGTTTAATCTTTGGATGAAGTTTCCTGACGATCTGGCATAAGCAACCAGTGAAATGCGCATAGGAATAGCGTATCCCTTCAACAATAAATTTCAGTGTTTTTATCAAGAATAAAAATTGTTAATTGGGAGCACGACTAACAAAATCTTATAAAATAAAAAAAAAAAATTTTTTCTAAAAAAAATATTTAGGTTTTTCAAAACGGATATTTTCCAAACATGTTCAGGTTTTTGTCCTCGACCTTTTTCAAAGTCGGACCGAAAATTTTAGATTATAATAACAACTTTTTGGTTTATAGATATATATATATAAAATCCTAGTTCCCTATTCATCTATGTGTCTTAACAACCATGCGGACAGGCATATATTCATTAAGATCCTGAATATATATATACACATATTAAAGGGTTCTCTGAGATTAATATTGTAGAAATAACAAACAGAATAACAAACCGATATAACCCTCTTCCCGTGTAGTGAAGGCTCAAAAAAGTACAGAGATCACAATACAAAAAAATTAAAAATTTTAAACAAAAATGCAGCAGTTAAAAAAACAGTTTCCTAAAGTAAGCATTAAATGCGTAACAAGCAAGTAAAATATCAGTTGCTAAATGTTTCTCTTTGGGAAAAGGGTTTAGAACGGAAAAAGTAGAAAAATATTAAACCAAAATTTCAACTTTAAAACGAATTTTAAATATATTTTATATATTAACAACATATAAAGTTAATTATTATTAAAAGCTAAGGCACGAGCTCTACGTTTACATTTATTTGTCATTCAAGTTGTGCTGAAAAAAGGTCAACAAGAAAAAAGAAAGACAAAAAATTAAAAAAGCAAAAAAAATGTACTTTGGACTTCCAGAAGACTTTAAAGGAAATTTCCACCTTCTAAAGGGTTAAATACAATTTGTTTTAAATATTGATGTTTGACTTTTGACTGCCAGCAGTCAATTTGATGTTATTTTTTAATTTAAAAGTTTCCATTTAAAAAGTATAATTTTTGGTCTAATGTTTAAATGGACCGATCCCCACAAAATGTTGTTTCATAATTTCTAGTTATATTTTCGGGCGTGAACTTTATATGAACTGATCTTCGCAAATTCTTCCTCAACCGATTTAATGCAATTTTTGGATTGTTTAGATACATAATTTTTGAATATGATTTTATATTGTATTTATTTATTCTTTAATTCTCTTCAGCTATGTTTCCACCGCTAAAAATCTATTAAATGAAGAAATGAATAGTCAGTATACTAAGAGTTAAGGAGCTACGGCGAAAATATTTGATTGTAGCTAAGCGATTAGATTTACAAAATAGCTTTAGCTACAAGAACTACAGAATTAGGCTACTGAATTTAAACCCAAAACGAATAGTTAGAGACAGTCGAAATCAGAAAATGATTTTTTTTAAATCCTTAAACGTGTGTTTTATATCTGCTGCAGATTTCTTTTTATTTTAAATTAATATGTTCATATGTATACACAGAGAAAAACATGCTTGAAGGAAATTAAAATGTTCATATGTATACACAAAGAAAAAACATGCTTGAAGGAAGTATAGTTAAAAAAACCTATAAATGGTTCCGAAATGTCAGCAAATAAAGTATGGTTGTTTTTAGCATAACTTTTTACACGACTAATAAAATTTTGTTTCTTTTTAACAATAAAATGTTTGCTTTACTTGAAACTTCAGATATACTTGGATTTAACAATATAATGTTTTGAGAAGATTTAGTTAAAAATATAGTATTACAACTTAACCTAACAAGCAAATTAAAAAAATGGCGTTAATAAATAACCGTAATTTGGTTAACATTAGCCATACTATGGTAGGCGTAACCGTTGTGCGACTTTAGTTGCAATCGGCAACCTTTTAGACGCTCTGACGCTTTTTTGTGCGACTTTTTTAAACTCGTCTTTTTGCGACTTTTTGCCCCTTTTTTGTAAGTGAAATACTTTTTTTCTTTTCATGGAAATACGCTGCATAATTTCAGACATTTTCCCTTTAAAATATCGATTTTGTTTTAAACATTCCCCTGGATATGTAACCTTATTCGATTGAGCAGGTGATTATTCTATATCCAGACAATTTCATATATCGAACTGTATCGTATTTTCCTTGTTTTGTATCGAGTTCATTACATTTTCATGCCAATCTAGGACGAACGGCATTAATATTTAAAGTGTTTTAAACCCAACTTTTTTACCGCTATTGATTTCATATCTTTTTTTACCAATGAGAAACATTTTTGACATACAGTAGGAAGCTTAAAAATGCTTTAAATTAACCATTGTACCCTAATTTCCCTTTACCTTTAGACAAATAAGCAGCACATGTATTAACTTTACCGCACAACAGGGCGTGTGCTGACAATTTTTTTTAAAATTCGTATTTAAGAAAAATAAATTAACCAATAGGTAAAACGTGGAAATTTGTGAGTCCATCATGCTATCGACTCTAAATTTTCTAGACACTGACATGGAAAGTTGGATGCCCAGTAATTAACATGTGCGAAAATACAAACAAAGCTAGAAAACATAAAACGAAAAATTTATACATACATATATTAAATAATATATAGACACATTATTAAAAATCAATCAAATGTAAAATTAATAAACAAAAGTGTATTAAAACACATTTTTAAGGAATTATTTCTCAGCTATTTATATCGTTTAAATTGTTAATTCCTTTTTGATTGTGTTTTTTTGATTAACCGTCGAATTACCAAAGATTTTTATGTACATCTTTTACCAATACCCACCGGGATGTTACTGCATGTCTATAACTGAGCTACCAAACAAGAGCGGCAAGCGCTTTTTTTACCATAAAAATTTTATTGCCAACACATTTTCAATAAAATTAAACGACCAAGCGATCTATCAAATAAGATTGTTCAGCCGGGTTCACTCGCGTTCTTAAGGTTTGTTTCGTATAAACTGTGTGAAAATGGAACGTTTTGACATTAGGCAGGCGCTTGCCGCCCATATTTAGGTAGCTCAGTAGGCGAGGAGGAGAAGTTATCGTAATAACTCTTTTTTTAGTTTTTTTTTAAAGAAGTTTTCGTCACACAAATTTTTTTAGGTTTTTTTTAAAGAAAACAATTTGCTCAGTAAGTAAAAATGTATTTTTAACTGAAGCAAATTTGAGAGAGTTATTAAAGAAATAAAACCGAGATTGACACCCGGGTGGGTATTGGTAAGGCAAAAGTAATTAAAATGTAAAAAAAAGTGTGAGACTCTAATTTGAAAAAACGACTTTATGTTTTCAAAACGACTTTTTGTTTTCAAAACTACTTTTTGTGCGACTTTTTCAAAATCCTCAACGGTAACCCTGACTATGGTGAATTTTGAGCATAATTTGTTTAATTTTGACTTAGATATGGTTATTTATACGGCTAATCTTAGTAATTTACTTGGTACGGGCATCTGTTTCCTACTCGAACATTTTAAATTTTTTTGGCATGGCTAATTATAGACCCATTTAATGAAGTTTTGATAACATTTTTTTACGTAAACTTTCACTCAATTCTTTAGATTTGTGGAAAAATAGGTTTATTTATGTTTCACGAAGTTTTTACTGGGTTGTTTCTAATAAAAAAGTTATATTGTGGCAGCAACCATTTTATTATATATTCAAATAATTTATCAATATCTTCTTAGTAATAATTGTTGTAAGTGTATGAATGTGCGTGCACGTAGTTGTTTAAAAGGTATCTCCGCTTGTATTTATTTTTGATTAAAGAACACAAAAAATAAAATTTTATATAAAACATAAGTACGTAGGAATTTAAATAAGTACATACATATGTATATTATTTTTTCATGAATTACTTAAGCTTTAGGAGGTTTCTTGTCTAAAGTATTGGGCTTTTTAGCTAATTTTTTAGGATTCTTATCAACTTTGGGATTTTGTTTGCCATTTTTCTTAGGAGCTGGTTTTTTGCCTAAACTTGGTTTCTTGCCTTTTGCAACATCTTCGGTTGTAGAAGCAGGGGTTGATGAAGAAGACTTCTTCTTGGCAGCCGGTTTTTTTCCGGAAGTGGATCCTGGTTTCTTGTTAGGTTGTTTTTCAACAACTGGAGGTGTTGGTGCTGGAGTTGGTGGCAATGGAGCCAAGGGTTTTACTGGGTCCTGCACAACTGCGACAGTAGGTCCTTCCTTTTCAACTGGTTTGGTTTCTTCAACTGGAGTAACAGGAATTTCCACTGGCTTACCAGGAGCTTGTGACATTGGAATATTGACAAATGGTACATGATTTAACGGATTTAAAACTGGTGGTTGATTAGGAATTTCCATGGGCGTAAGATAACCATCTTTATTGGGTTTGTGCAGTAATGGAGAGGCTGTTGGCAAAACTTCTAATACTGGAGCTGGTATATATTTATTAGGAGCAGTACATGACTGAAAAACAAAGGTAAACACTTCTCCGGGATTGCAGGTGACTGTCATTTGTTTACCAAATAAACGAGGACATATGTAATAGTCCGAGTTGCTTTCATAACTCGGCCACCGTATACTAAGTTCTGACTTCGCACATGCCAATTCGTATTTGGCTTGAGCAATAGCCACAACATTCAAAGTAACAAGTAAAAGTCCAACTGTAAGCAAAGGATATTTTAGTGATTGTAAATTTATTTTTTTATACATATTTCAAAATATTTACCTTTCATCTTAAGTTTTGTATTCCTTATCCGTTTGCAAAAGATGAAAATATTTAACTGCTTTGAATTTTTGATAAAATTCATTATTTATAGCATTTTAGTTACTTTAATTATTAAAAACCATTTCTTCCAATTTTTTCCAAAAAAAAAAAATAAATTTAATGATAAATGTGATAAAAACTTCCAAAAAACTTGTACTTGATAAAAAAAAAATGATAATATTTTGTAATTTATCACAGTCAATTTATTGTTAAGATTTTTATCGTAAACATATATTTGATATCTTTTGTTTAAAATATTTTTTTTAACATTTTTATAAAATATTAAACGATGTTTCTCTTTTTCTAATAGCTAAATGTCAACGAATTTTAGGGTGCTTTAAGATCTAACTTTGTCAATAAGTCTAGGCCTAAAGTTGGAGTTGAAAACAAATTTTTTAAATTCGATGTTAAATCACATTCAATTAAGAGGTCTGAAGGATTGTTGGGAAATTTTTAACCCATTCCAAAGTAGAAGTGTTGGCTGCATCTTTATTCCTCTTTATAAATAATTTCGGGAATTTTAAAGCCAAATTTTTTTCCAAATCCAGGAAAAAGGTTTTCTCGTTTTTCACCATTTTGAATATTTAGTATTAATTTGAAGTGAAGTGAAGAAATTTATTACATGTCCGCTTACTTTCTAACGATTTAATAAAAAAAAAACAGTATTGGTGTTGAATTGTTTCTAGTTCTCCAAAGCTGTTTGGGATTGAAATCGAGTACAATCGGTTCAGTGGGAAAAAGAATTATGAACCCAAATGGGGAACAGCCTCTCTAAATAATTCATATTTTTGTTGCAAAAGCTAACACAAATGACTGAAAGAATGAATGCAACGATTCTTATAAAATGGTCCAAATTCGTTTAATTCGACTGGAAATCATGCTGCAAAGTTTTGTAAAGATAGGTCCATAATCTACCGTATTCCCCATATAAAGCCTACTTCCAGAAAATACTTTAGTACATCCATAACATTAACGCTATTGCAGTAAAATTTGGTCTTTTAGTTTCATAAGTGTAGTAATCATTCACTTTATAATTTACCATAAGCCACATATCATTTAAATTTGGATTAAACTGTAACAAAGCTAGAAATAGTGGTAAGATTTGGTCCAATTTAGTCCTTTATGGCCAGAAAAAATGCCGTGTAATTTTGTGATAGTCGGTCTATAATTTTCCATAGGTTCCTTTATAAACTTGCCTTCCAAAAAGCAATTTAAGAAGTATTAAATTCTAAAAAATTTGTATCATTTTATTGAAGTAATGCACGGTGTTATTTGTGAGTCAAGTTTTTTGCCCAACTTTATTTATCACTTCTTTGTTTGAGTATTTGACAAATGGAGAGGTACACAAATTCAAAGGTTGGTTGAACCAGGGCTGCCATCTTAGGGGTTTTGACCCCAAATTAGGGGTTTTCTTGTTGCTAAAAGGGACAGAAAATTTTATTTGGGGTTTGCATTGGGGATATTAAAAAACAAATCTTAGGATTTTTTGGGGAAATAAAAAATATGAGCTTAATTTTTCTATAAAAGACAACTCAGTTTAATGTACACATAGTGGATATTTTGCAACATCACTTGATATCAATGAGCACCGGGCAAAAAAAGATTATTTTTTATTTTAAAAAAATATCTGATAAGTTTGAACAAAATCTGTCAATAATTCGATTATGTACAAAAAGTTCAAAATTTGCATTTTCCTGGACAACTTCATGTGTAGAAGAGGTGTTCAAAAAAATTAAAGTGAACTCTAAAGCCAATGAATGGGCTTATTGGTTCCTTTGTATATAAAAACATTTAATATGAATTTTGGTGACGATTGGGTAAAGAAAAGTCGATTGAAATGTCAAATCGTGTGTACAAGGCAAAACGAGCAATATATTTTTTTATTCAAAAGACTAAAAATTGTCAAATAATAATTACACATTGCAGAAAATACAGTACGTTACGGTACGTTACATTGCATTGCACAACATTTACGGTCGACTATCGCGAGTTGATGACGGACTTCTTGTGTACGTCAATAAGCCATGAACAATTCAAGAGCTAAAGGATGATATAATTCGGCACATTAACGACATTAAAACTCAATTATGCCTCAGAGTCATAGAAAGTATGGACCATCGGATAGAGGTATGCCAATGAAGCCGTGGCGATCATTTGGCCAATATTTTGTTTCACAGATAATTGTCATAGATGCGTTTATAATAATAAAAATATTAAGATATTCTCTGAATGCTTTTTGTTTTATTTACAATCAACATCGTGTGTTTAAATGATCTAACCCTCCTGAATATCACTTAAATGCGTCTAATATTTCTGAAACAAAAAATCATATTCGATCTTTTGGTGTAGAGTATTAAAGAATCGGGCTAGCCGAATATAAAATTCTTACTAGTTTTTGGTTGTGTTATAAAACTTCATGTCGTTAATGTAAAAGGCATTATTTAACTAATGTACATGAAATTTAAATATTTCATATTAAACTATTATTTTAATGGCCCTTTTCTGTTTTTCAAATACATATTAAAAAAGGTTTGCCTTTTTTTATGTACATATGTAAATATATTATAAAAACTTGTCAAATCTTAAAAAATGCGTTAACATTAGGAAATATGATAAGAAAAAATAAAAAACATTTAAAAAATTCTAAACAAAAATACAATACTATTCCAAATAGGCCAAATATAATTCTTTCCCTAAATAATTTATTTCATTTACAATTGTGCCAAATCTAAAACTGTTTCCTTCTCATTTCAAGGCATACTATTACTGGCTAAACGACATGTACATGGACATTCGTATACCATTGCCGATTAATTCAAATCCTGGTATGGTTTTACCGCCACAACGCTTCACCACTGTCCACGATGTTGCACGATTTGCGGCACGTATTTTAGATGGCATTTTGATTCATAAGGAAATGCTTGATAGTGGAAATTTACCACAAGAACGTGCGACATCGCGTGAAAAGAATCAACCTTTATGTATGGCACAGTATTATCGTTTGTTGGGTTCTTGTCGAAGACCTGGTTTGCAAAGGGACTCTCAATATTTGCCAAAACACAAAACCGATGATGAACATGTTATTGTTGTGTGTCGCAATCAAATGTATTGTATTGTGCTCAAGGCTCACGACCGTGGTAAGCTGTCGGAGAGTGAGATTGCTTCGCAAATTCTCTATGTGCTTAGTGATGCACCTTGTTTGCCCTCCAAACCACCACCTGTAGGTCTGCTTACGGCTGAGCCACGCAGCAAATGGGCTGAGGATCGTGCCACTTTGCAATTGGAGGAGCAAAATCATCGTAACATCGAATTGATAGAGACGGCTTTAATCGTATTATGTTTGGATGAACCATTGCCATTGACATTTAATGCTCGTGGTTTTACGGGAGCAACTCCATCCGTGCACTATGCTGGTCAGAGAGACGAAACAAATATGGCTCATGAGATGATACACGGGGGTGGTACTGAATTCAATTCTGGCAATCGTTGGTTTGATAAAACTATGCAGATAATCATTTGTACTGATGGTACCTGGGGCCTGTGCTATGAACATTCAACCTCAGAAGGTATAGCGGTAGTGCAGCTGTTAGAAAAGATATATAAGAACATCTTGGATAGTCCCACTGATGACAGTGGCGTGCCACAGCATCACTTACCACCGCCTGAACGCTTAGAATGGGATATAGTTCCAGAAATACAAAGGCGTTTTGGGCAAGCGAGTCAAACTGTCGATAGGTGAGCACGTTTACATTTATGTAAAAATATTAAAAATAAAACTCGTGTATATTTTCTTTAATTAACAGAGCCATTGATAATTTGGATTTTTATGTTTATCGCTATAAGGGTTATGGTAAAAACTTTATTAAAGCTTGCCAAGTTAGTCCAGATGCGTATATACAATTATCACTGCAATTGGCCTACTTTAAGTAAGTTTTTACAGGCAACTGAAACTTTCATATTCTTATGTATGTGTTTTCTAAATATCCAGGTTATACGGTCATTTGGTGGCTACCTATGAGAGTGCTTCAACTAGGCGTTTTCTCTTGGGTCGTGTCGATTGCATACGCAGCGCCAGTACCGAAGCTTTGGAATGGGCCAAAGCTATGTGTCAGGATGAAGGACCTAATGTAGCTTTGGAAAGTGATCGTGAAGAGGAAGAGGATCCACGAAAAGTTAAATTTAGCATATACAGTGTAAGTTTAAAAGTATATAGAGAAATTTTTAAATTGTTTTCTTTTTCTTAATTACATTTTCTTTTTTTAGAAAGACCATTTACGGGAATTATTCCGTTGTGCGGTAGCCCGTCAAACTGAAGTAATGGTTCAAAATATTTTGGGCAATGGTATTGATATTCCTCTTTTGGGTCTTCGGGAGGCTAGCAGAGAAGTTACTGGTGATTTGCATGAATTATTTACGGACGAATCGTATCAAATATCACAGTGTTTCCTTTTATCTACCAGTCAGGTATATTGTTTAAATTTTTTTTAAAATAATAATTGCACAAATGCACCAAAAGCACACAAATGCATGAAAAGATATATGGCACAACTAAGCTAGTGATCAAAAAGTTTTTTTATATTGTTTAATGTTTAAAAAAATATCAAAAATAGCATGTTTGCTACGTAATATTTCCGAAAGGACCCAGACGTGTCGATACGATTACGGCTCAATTATAAAGAAGTATTTGATTACATGAAACGTGTTCAAACTTTACAAACTTGAGCTTATGTCAAACTCGTTTCGGTTTTTACCCAGTTCACGGCGTAGATAGCAGAAGCACAAACGAACTGAGCAGTGCCAGATTTGATCACTGAACACTTATTGTATGGTCGGCATTAGATATATTTTAAACGGCCGCCAAAAAATATGTATAAAATTCGAGTATTTGTAAAGAGATGGAAAAAGTTTGTCATTCCTTTGTTAATAGGGCGCTAATATCGTATCAACTCTAATGGTCAATTTCATTAATTCTCTGTTAATATCAATTCATAATTAAATAAATTTATTGCAAAAAAAGAGAAAACTTGACAAATGGTAACTCTGCTTTCAAAACAAACTGCTTTTTGTCAATGATGCCACAATAATAATAGAACTTATCGCCACTTCTCTACTGATGACAATAAAATAAACCAAAGATATAGAATGGAATAAAATGAGATAGAAACATCTTATAAGATGTTGGTTTTTAGCGTTATGTAATTCTTATGGAAAGATGTTGACTTCTTCGCAAATTGATGTTGATCAGTGTAAAAAGGCTATTAGCAGTTAGATGTAACTTAACCGTTACGTCTAAATCTGTATAAAATCAGCTGGGGCTTTAGAGTGTTAAACTGCCTTTATTAAGAGGTAATCACTTGTTATTCATAGGTACACGTTGCAGTCCACTTCAATGGTTAGCAGTTACTAAAATTACGTAAAAGTGTTGAAATTTATAAAAAAAAAAAACACAAGATGTGTCAAAATTTATTTTATTTAAAAATTTAGTTTTTGTTATTTACGCGTTTTGTATAAAAATATAAAAAACATCCATTTTGCGTCGATTAAATGTTCGCTTTATCAATAAACATTAAATGCATTAACAGCTGCTACGATAAAATGGAGAACAAATTTAATTTTATCACATTCATGCTCAACGCAACGTCACGTTAACGTAAGAGTAACTACTTATACATAAGCTTGGTTAGGTTGATTGGCAACGTATACGTTTACGTATTCATAACGAGGCCTTTACAACTACAGTCAAACTAGTCACAAACTCTGCGAAATTATACATGCTAGATAAACCTTTTTTTATAATTTTATTTTCATCTTAATATTGTAGTTATGAGACTGCCCAGCAAAAACTTTACTTACAATTGCTACTCGCAGCATTACATCACATCAATTTATAATGTACTATTTTGTAATTTTCACAGTATTTCGTATATGCACGAAGCTTAATTGACTAGAGAGCGAAACTAAAATGAACATCAACAAATAAGGGAATATTCAAGTTTAAATCTCACTGGGACAGTGAAATTTTTTTACCAATATTAAGATTTATTATTTAATACAAAAAAAAACATATTTTAATATTAAATGAGTAAATAATGCTAGCAACACAATTAGGTCGCACGTAGTAAGAACGTAATAAACGTAAGGACGTAATGCCTTAAATTTATATTTATTCACAATTCCGTCGTAAACGTATTTTGTTTTCTTTTGAAAAAATCTTAAAAAAATCCAAATTCATCAAAAATTTTGTTTTTTGTTTCCTACTTTTATTTTGTTTTCAAATATTAGAATTAGATCAAATTTGACGTACGACGTAGTAGATGTGTTTTTTTCTGTTTATGCTTTTTTTATAAATAAAATATTAAACCATTTTATTTGACAACGCTTCTACGTTCATACGTTGCAATTGTGCCTACGGTAATTCAGAAATGAAGTGTTGATTAGATCAAAAAATTTATAACTTAAGACGTTGTGTGTTTCCTTAAGGCTTAGTTAGCCGGGAGTAACAGTAACTTAACCTTAACGTAAAAAAGTAAGACCAATCTATTTCTTACAGATTGAGACGTTACATCTTACTGCTAAAGGAGCATATAGAAGACATGTTTTTGTCATCTGACATGTCAAATTTTCAAGTCACATGTAATAGTGAATGTCTGTCAAAATCGCCGTTTTGCATAAGGTTTATAATATTCGGTCACAAACGTACATGTAATTTGCTTCTGACATTGTCTCTGTTTTTTTCGCATTGTTATTGCAGAAACCAAAGTAGTGCTCGGTTTTAAAATAGCTTGCTGCCGCCTTGAAATTTTTTATTTGAGCATCTTAACATTTTTTTCTTTTAATTCAAAGATACCAATTTAGGATTTTATAATAAAACGTTTTTATTTATATATTCACATAAATTCTATTCAATGGTAAGATGATCAAACATATCTCGGTATTTTAAAAAATTAACTTCAGCCGGCTAATGATTCCGTCAATAGTGGACGCCGCTGCTGGTTTCTTCCCGGCATAGATTTCTGATGTCAGATGGTTTGTCAGAAGAAAATAGAGCACGCTCTAATTGAAATTTTGTCAGATGACTTTGGGTCTGACTTTTACAGAAGCAAAGTTAAAAAGGTAACACACGACATGTATGTATTTTGCAGTGGGAAATTTGACATGTCAGATGACAAATACATGTCGTGTACGGTCGCCTTAACTGTAATCGTGCTACATAATTATTTTACACACAAAAAAATAAAGCAGCTTATATGCAACGTTTCTGTCACCTCCGGCTTACTGAGCCTTTAGCTCAGCCAACGGTTTATTTAACGTAAATATTTAAAAAAAATCGGCTCCAAAACTAATGAGTTTTTACACTTGAAAGGTAAGTAGCGCCTAACAAAATTTCTTATTACAATTTACTTGGTCAAAAGAGTTTTTGCTGGGAAGTCACAATTACTAAATTTATATTCGCAAAATTTAAATTTTTAAGGCACATAATTTGTATATTCACATTAAAAGCACTTTATTTTAAGATATCACTGAAATGTAGCCAAATCCCAATACCCAGCACTGTGAGAAAAATTGTTAACATTAGCACCTTGCAAGTCTGTGTAAAGTATTTAAAAATCTTTCAAAATAAATTTGTAATAAAAAAAGAAAAAACATCCCCTTAGGTGGCTTGTAGTACCGATAGTTTTATGGGCTACGGACCGGTAACTCCGAAGGGTTATGGTTGTTCTTACAATCCACATCCTGATGAAATTGTCTTCTGTGTTTCAGCATTTTATGCATGTGAAGATACAAGTGCTTCACGTTACGCCAAATCCCTACAAGATTCTCTTGATATAATGAGAGATTTATTGCATAATTAAAAAAAATCTTGATTAAAAATGAAAACCAAGAAAACTAAAAAAAAATTGGGAAATAACACACAAACTATAAAACAACAAAACAATACATATCATAAAATGTACCTTAAGAATTTTAGAACAATTATACAACATTAAGATAAATTAATTAAAAAAAAAACAAATATTGTATGTTATTATTGCAAATAAAGTTAAAGAGTATTTATGTATATTAATGTATTTTAGAAATTTAGAAAAGTAAAATATGAAATATTACAAAAACAAATTGAAATTAAAAATATATACTTACTAAAGAAATGTATTAGAGAAATGCTAATTTAAAAATATACATATAAATAGTTTAAATAATGTAACCAAGACTACACCTTTTCCAATTGTAATTCAGAAAGCGTCACCTGTAATTCAGAAAGCGTCAATTGTAATTCAGATTAGTCAGTTGTAATTCAGAAAGCGTCAATTGTAATTCAGATTAGTCAATTGTAATTCAGAAAGCGTCAATTGTAATTCAGATTAGTCACTTGTAATTCAGAAAGCGTCAATTGTAATTCAGATTAGTCAGTTGCAATTCAGAAAGCGTCAATTGTAAATCAGAAATTGTCAATTGTAATTCAGAAAACATCAATTGTAAATCAGAAATTGTCAATTGTAATTCAGAAAGCAAAAAACTTGCATTAACTATTTATTTTTATTTTTTTATAACAAAAGAAAAAAATGTACACTAAAGAGCTAATATTTGGTTGTATTTTTAAATGCATATATTTATGATTATCGACCGACCGCCATGTCATTCATTGAGGACGCAGAAGCTTGGTGAACCGTACAGTGTTGCACAGCACGAGCGCAATCACCCCCAGTTATGGTATTTGTTGCACGATCTATAATTTCCTCCAAGTAGATCAATCTTTGTTCTATCACGCCAGGACCTGTAACGTTTGGAACACGAATGTTGCTTTTGGCATAGGCTTTAACTTTCGACCAAATATTTTCAATGGGATTTAGCATTGGAGAGTAGGGTCCGAGCCGCAAAAGAGATGCTGGCGTACTATTAATTACTCTTTCAAGGTTTGAATGACAAGGTGCGTTGTCAGCAACAATCACCAAATCTTCCAGCAGATTACCCATATCTTGCCACTTTTGCATTAATGTAATCACCCAGTCATTTGCTAATTGTGCAGTAAATGAACCCCTTCTACGTTCCACGTGTACGATCCCTGTAGTTGAAATTGCTCCTATTAAATGTATGTTAGGACCTCTTGATGCTGGAAGGTGTTGTACTGCTCTTTCCCCAGCTCTTGCACGGCCTCTCGTTCGACGGCAAAACAAATTAAAATTGGTTTCATCCATCCAAACAATTTGCTTTCCATGCTGTATGTAGTGGTTCAAGGATTGAACATATTCAGCTCTTTTCCTTTTATTTGCCTCAGAGTTCATTGTAACTGGTTCAAAGTGTACTTGTTTTGTAGTGAACATTCGGCCTTCTAAATAATTACCTATTGTTGACACAGATAACGATTTGTTGAAATGACTTATAACCTTTTCTTTAAGCTGCATTAATGTTATGGTAGAGTCTTCTTCTACCCACGAAAGCATCAAATCAATTTCATCATTAGAAAGGATTTTTGGCTTTGTACCACCTTTTGGTTTCATTTCGGTATCACCAGATTGGATCCAAAAATATGCGGTCTTATATTTAATTCCTAGTGATGTAGCCAAACCTATCCAATCTTCACCTCTGTTAGCACAATTAACTATCCTTTCACGGTCTTTTGCACAATGTTTTTTATATTTTTTTCTTTCAATTTCATATTTTCCAGTCACTATTGCTCTGCAGATTGGACAAGCACTATCTTCAACATCCGTTATGGGCTGTGCGCACTTCTTGTGAAAGAAATGCAGGCATGGTAGCAAGCGTATAACTGAATTCCTTGTCATAACAGATTGGCAAATTGCACAATTATCCTTAATTTCCATTTTTTTTTTATTTATGTCAATATTACGTTTTAAACTGTTTAAAGTTTTAAATAGACTATGTATTTACATATATTTAAATGGATTCAGAAATTTTATTGCAAAAAAAAAAAATCACGGGCTACTATGTTTATAATTTTTCCTCACAAAACTTTTAGTGATTTTTCTTTTTTACATTTATTTTATTCTGAATTACAATTGACGCTTTCTGAATTACAATTGACAATTGCTGATTTACAATTGACGTTTTCTGAATTACAAGTGACTAATCTGAATTACAATTGACGCTTTCTGAATTACAATTGACTAATCTGAATTACAATTGACGCTTTCTGAATTACAATTGACTAATCTGAATAACAATTGACGCTTTCTGAATTTCAACTGACTAATCTGAATTACAATTGACGCTTTCTGAATTACAACTGACTAATCTGAATTACAATTGACGCTTTCTGAATTACAACTGGAAAAGGTGTAGAAAAAAATTAAAAAAGTTGTTAAATTTCAAATTTTATTGCATAATCTAAGATATCCAAACAGATATTTCAATCGATTTGCTATATAGAAAAGTATTACTATTCCATATAATATTGAATCAACATTTTTCAGAACATTTCTGAAACAAAATTTCCTTAACATCAGTAGTATAATTAAGAAAATTTACTATTCAATAGCGTTATTTATGAAATTTCGCCATAAAAAGTTCTTAAATGAAATGTGGTGTACTAAAGGCCCTTTAACACTATAATACAAACTATTAACTTAATTGAGTTGATTTTTTGACATGTCTTAATAGTATAAAGATATTATTAATAGTCTTAAGACATGTCAAAAACTCAAATTAATTAAAAATGTAAGATTTATTTA
Source organism: Pollenia labialis (assembly GCA_949318255.1). NCBI lineage: Eukaryota > Metazoa > Arthropoda > Insecta > Diptera > Polleniidae > Pollenia > Pollenia labialis. The sequence continues at coordinate 142,127,902 of OX439139.1, read as the reverse complement.
TTTATATCCATGTCAGTTATGCCCTAATTTTGACGATTTTTTCTTTCGTATAACAAATTTTGTACTTATTTACAAAGTTTTTAACATACTTTCGAATTTTTCTTAGCTCTTATAGAGACTTTATTTATTTTATTTATTTTTTTTAAGAATTTCTTGCTTATCCTAGACTTTTAGTTATTTAATTGGCGTTAACTTTTAAGTTTCACCAGTTTATCGGGAGAGTACTATAATTCGAATTAAGTCGAAAGTGGATTACTTCAAAATGTTTGGTGTTTTGCAATTCAGATCCACATGTTTTTATTCGTTTTTCATTAGAGTATTAAGGGGTTGGTGAAAGTATAACGAATCGACTTTTATTTCTGTATGCGATAACATTTTTAATAAAAACAAAATTTCGGTTTTTAGTTTGAAATGTTGTTTAACTAATTTAATCAAAAAAAATTCATTTTCACATAAATATGTATTTATATGTACCAAAAATTTTTGTGTAAAAAACATAAAAAAAACAACACAATTTACCGGTATTATCTTTCTGTTATAAAGCACAATGACAATTATAACACTCTTTTAATTATACAAAGTAACTTATTTATAGGTTTGTTAGTTTTATTAAAAAATTTAACATGGAGTGAAGCATTGTTTTTTTTTAACAATTTTGTTTATGATCGGAAACTCGAAGTTGCCCTACATATTAAAGCTTTTCATGTCAATCTGTTTTGCATTAAAGCTAAATGCAATGAGATTCAATTTAAAAAGAACAACTAATTTTTTAAAGGAAATTTAAATTATTTTAAAATATTTTCTATATTAAGGCAGACAAAAATTATAATATTACGGTGGTTGTATTTAGTTGTCAAATCGTAATGTAATAATCTGGCAACGCCTTTTTTATAATATAAGGTTATTTCCTTAAATAATTTTTTTCAACAGCTTATAAAAGCAATTTTTAAATTTTTTACGTTTAGAATTTTTCCTTTTCCTTGTACCAAAATAAAATCTATTTATTTGTTGGCAATTAGACGAAAAACCATTATATAAGAGCAAAATTCTTACAACTTGTAGAATAGTGTGAATGGGGCTTAATTGATAGAATAGCATAATAAAATAATTTCTTCTGTTTGGATATTTATTTAGCAGCAGTTTTGAAATCGCATAAACAATAAATAATTTAGTTGAATTTGGAAAAAGTGTACAAAATTATTGGGTTGTTTAAAGCCACAACGCATTAAAATACATTTTTAAATATTGCTTATTGATATTTCTGCAAGCAAAAAAAAATGACAAAACTGTTGTAAGAATTCAAGATAGGTTAGGTTCCATTGGCAGCGGCAATTAATCACAGCTCACGTGGGTCCAGTAATAAGTTCCCATTGTGTTACCATGTTACACCGTCTCCCAACGTTCCTACGTAACTTGGCTGTTAAAATGCTCACCCAGCCATTCGGTTGATTCAATAAAGGAACGGATCCTATTCAAATCATGCCCCGGTAGGCTAGCTAGTCTATCAGCGCCGGGGTTGCGGGTTCGATTTCCGCCAGAGATTCAAGTTTCTGCAGACAAGCGTAGAGCTTTCGGGATTAGCTTAGGGAAAAATAATAAAAATAAAAATGTCAAAGAGTCAGATTTTGTCCTTGAGTCTCAGGTCTCCGAATGCCGAGCAGTGACAGAGAAGATGTTCCGTTGACTCCTCTTTCTCGTCGCCGCAACTCCTACATAGATTATTGTAAGGGAGCCCCAACCTTTGGGCGTGTTTCCCAATAACCGCAATAAGGTTTCTTAGGTGATGTATAGACAGCCTTAACGCACGCCGTGTCCTCTTTTCATCTACGATTGGCCAGATTTTCTGGATTCCCCACATGTAGTTTCATCAAAGATTAAATTTGTTTGCAAAAAGTTGCTTACTCGTTTGGAAGCGAAACACCTATATCATGGGTCGATCCGCTAGGACTCAAGGTGGTTCCTGCATGTGCCAGCGAATTAGCCATACTGTTTCCATGTATGCCTCTGTGTCCAGGTACCCACTTAAGGGTAACCTCTGAATGTCTCGCTATCTTCCCCATTAGGCATTCTCGGACAATTTTCGATGTGATGTGATCTTATGGCCGCTTTACTATCGGTAATAATGTGAATATCCTTGCCAGATATCTCACCATACCCTGAGGCTGTGTAGATGGCCATTACACGGATTAAAGGACACCGCAGTGCCACTTCCTCATTACAGCCTTATCGCACAGCCCTCCTTACACTGGGTAAAAAAAATGTTACAAGGGAACAATTTTAGTACATTATTGTCAGAACTATGCACTAACTGATTAGAAGCTGAAAGTTTTTAATATTAACTGTAAATGCGTTTCTTCCAAGCCAGAAAGTATATCGTTCTCAAAATGCATACATTTAACCTTCGGTGAAAAGGTTAAAATAGACTCTAGAGTGGTCCAGTTATAATTTTTTGCTACCCATATATTTCTTTTAAATTAAAATCATTAAAGGGACCATAAATTTTAGCTGATTTTAAACACACTACAAACCACACAATAATAAGCATCTTAAGTCTTGAAAGTTATGTTTGAATTTTTAAACGAAAAGAATATTTGATTTGATCAATATACAAAAAAATGAATTTTAAATAAAAACATTTAAAAAAAAAAAAGTTGAACTAATAAAAAAGTAAATGGTCTCTTTGGGCAAGTAAAAATTTACAGGTATGAAAATTATCAAAGATTTTAATAAAAAAAATAATATTCTTATATAACGAGCCCTATTTTCAATTATATCGTAAGCGACAATTTATATAAATTTAGTTTTCTTTTAATAAGATTTTCATGCACTAAAAAATCGAAAATATGCACTTAAATCTTGAACATTTTTTATTAAAAGGGCGTTTTTTAATTTTTTTAAAACAAACAAAAGAAAATAAAAAGTTCATTCTAATATTTTTTACAACAGTTTGAATAACTAATTTAAATTTTTGTTTGCATAAACAAATAAATACATTTTTATATTATCAAAAGTAAGGTACCAAGGATGACATTTCATTAAAAATTGCAATTCATAAATGAGCCTTTAAAAATATATTTTTTACGTATGAAACCAATAAATCAATACTGTCGAATTGGCTTCTAATTTCCTCTACACCTCAGTACCACCCATATGCCAGTAACATGTGAACCGTATTGGATAAAATATTTTAAGCTCATTGGCAGCCTTAAACATGTAAGGTGCTGCATCGTTTAAAAATAGAAGGATCTTTTGTCTAAATTTTGAAAATCTTTTTCCAAAAAAAAATTATTTATTAAGCGAAAAAATTTTTTTGGAAGACTTTTTTTGTGTATTTGGAAGTTTTTTGTAGAAATTTATTTTATAAAATGGAAATTTAAAAAAAAAACCTCAAAAATGTAAAAATATGCAAAAATATGCATTTTCACAGAAAAATGCAACAATATGCAAAAACAAATCGATGCGATTTTAACGCAAAATTAATTATTCGGAAAGATAATTGGTCGACATCGATCTTAGACTATCGACAAAAAACATGCATTTGCATGGAAATCGCATCCCTAGTCGTATTCATAACAAAAAGTTTGCCACAGTTTGTACACTACGTAAAACGAGCTGCTAACTAGAATGCCGATTAATCTTAGCAGCTTGTTAACACAGACTTAATTCATAACATACTTTTCTCCATCTACTAACTTTTAATAAATCAATTTTGAATTTCAATGATGCCACATTATATTACTCAAATATTTTTTTCCTTTTTTTTTTGTTTTTTCCGCCACATATAATAGTTAAAAAAGTTTTTAATATTAAAATAAATTAACAAAAAGATAGTAAATTAAAAACAAGAAAATATAAAAAACCAAATTGTTTAACATTAAAAGGCTGCTTTTCAAAAGTTAGCAAACGTTTGGCAGCTCGTTAACAAGAGTTTAGTAAATCGATAGCCAGTATGAATAAACTTTGTGCTAAATTCATGCCAAATTTTTTTTGTAAATACGGTGAATTTGTGAATTTGTACCGTTGCGGACAAAAATTTTATCTAAATCCAAATGAAGTATTGCACTGCTTAAGAAAAAAATAATAATAAAAACCGTTCTCCCGCGAAATTTGCCTTTTGTCGCTTATAATATAATCGAAAATAGGGCTCGATACAATAATTAAAATTTGTAATGACTTTTTTTAATATTTCTGTATACTTTTTCGCAACTAACTTTCATGCAATAATAAAAACTAATCCATAATTAACACAAAACTAGTAACACCACACTTATTTCTTTAACTGTATTTTTATTTTTGTCGAATTTTTAAACATGCTAATAACATATATATACATATGTATATATATGTATAAAAAAATATATAGTTCCTATAATACATTTTCAAATTACATATTGTTTGTGGACTTAAAACATTTTTAACACATTAACGCCCGTATTTATAAAAAAATTTTAAATTTAATAAAGGTTTACAAAACAAATTTTGTATGTAAATTTGCCTTAATAAATGTTTGTTAAACTTAATAATCGTTTATAAATACGGGGGTAAGTTTTTATTTCTACTTCAAAAATTTGCTTTATAAAAGAAAAGTCCCACTCAGAGATAAATTTTTGAAAAGACAACCATTTGGTATGTCAAAATTATTAAATTACCAGCGGAGAGGAAATAAGAATACACAAAAATAAAAATCTTTACTATGAAACAACATCAAAAGTTATTAATATAAAATGATAATAATAGAAATAAAAATTTAACGAAATTAAAAAAAAAAGGTCCCAAAAACTTATTGATAAAAATGTAATCATTGTCATTGCCAAAACTTTGTACTTAGTCATTATCTTACGAATATACATACATACAGACATATACACACACTCGTTTCCTAAAAACCTCTTCGTTTTCATTCATTGTCACATTTTAAATTTATTGCAGTATTGGTTGGTCGACATCGACTTTCGCACATTTTTTACTTAATTGTTGATCAAAAAACTATTTTCAAATAGATTCGCAATATAATTTTAGGAAAATGTTTTATTATTTAATCAAAAAAATGTTGTAAATTAATTTTTGACATTGGCTAAAAATCTGTTTTTTTAATTAAAAAGTATTATTGATGGTGTAATAAAAAAAACTTATTCCAGCATATCAGAAGTATAAACGTTATTAAAGTAACACAAGAGAAGAAAATAAAATTTTTAGACGTAAATGAAATCAAAATTTAAGTAGAACGCAAATGTAACGCCTTTTTTAAGGTTTTTTTCAGAGAATGTTTCACCTGATCTTCTTAAAATGTACAATAACAATTTAAAAAATATAAAGGTTTAATAGCTTCGGAGTTATATTAGTCAAAATAATATTGAAGTAAAGGACCACTCGTGTTCTGCGTCATGTTGACTCACTTTGACTCACAAACTCGTTATTTTTCGAAATTGGCAATACCTACCACATCGACGTGTGCGTTTCACAAAGTGCTACGTAACGACTGCAATCTCTGAAGTGCACAGCAACTGCAGTAATTTTTTTTTTTTTTTTGTGTAAAAATATCAGTTTGGAAAATCTGGTTTATACGACATTTAAATGGCGACGCCAAACACATTGGTCGTCCAAAAACAAGCCTTTCAAATGTCAATATCGACGCAGATCCAGTCTCCTATTCCGACCATATTTTGTATAAAATTTCCATTGTGTAACGCTCGATTTTTACTGATATTAAACCGTCAGCAGTCGTATTTTTTTTAAGGGCGGCCAACACTTTGCTGCTCAAATCTTGTGTTAATTTTGGGTCACCCTTTATAATTTAATTCCAAAAATTGTTGTTACTACCTCTAAAGCTAATAAATCACTGATGGTTTAAACGCTGGTTAAGTTGAACCAAACTTGAATTTATATGTAGTTTAAACTCAACAACTATAAATCAGTGCCCCATGTATTATATGTTGTTAAAAAAAACATGTGGCAGTACTACGATAAACTTATCAAATTCATATCCCCGAACGACGATATGGTATTGGTAGTTCAAGCTGCAGTCGAAACCAAAAACTGTCGAACAAAAAACGAAAATTTGTGTACAACTTTTCACTTTTTGAGTTGGTTTGGCAGCGACTGTTTACATTTGATGAATGTGAAGTAAAAGCAAAAGTTTTTTTTACCAATGGCAAATGAAGAAGTAGAAGAAATGGCAGTGTTTCTACTTTGGCTGCAGTTTCTTAAACGCTGGTTGAAACACATTTTGAACCAAAAAAAGAGTTTAACATGTCAAACTTCTTATCACAAAATGTAGTGACACATTTAAATATAAAAAATTTATAAATGACTTCTGGCAGTAAATAGAACCAAGAACCGAATTTGCATAATCTACTTTCATAAGACTCATAATACCACTAGATTTTGTGAAGATCGAGTCTTAATTTATCATATGCCCCATATAAAACAAAATCTCGAAAAACATTACGCCTTTAACATCAAAACTTAAAAATATTGTTATAAAATTAAGCCCACTAGAGTTTCCTAAGACAAGAAATAAAATTAAAAATTAAGAATTAAAAAAATTAAAATTATCAAAAATCCGCTTAATTAGCCTCAAACCGCAGCAAATTTGTATATTGTGGTGAAATTTGGTTGGATAATACAACTAAGAACACGACCTACTCCAACATAGATTCATTATATATTTAAAAAAAAATTTGTTCATAATTTCCCGGGAATCCCGCAATTAATTCTCGGAAAAGCTGGAATTCTAAAAAATTTTAAATCACGGGAAAGAAAATCTTGCGAACAAACTCTCTTCTTATGTAAACTCAAATTTCTTTACTAATTTTTGTCTTTAGGCTGTTGTGGTAAAGCAGTGTTGCCAGGACATTTTTTAGTTATTTAATCATGCAAATTTATAAATGCTTAATAGATGCATTTAAAGATTTAAAGCTTAAAGTTTTTAAATGTTTATACGACAAGGAAATATACAATTTTAGAAATTAAACAAATTTAACAACCGTACAGTTTTTGTTTCAAATATTTTCATTAAAAATTGGAATTTATCACCCTTCCACAACTTTATTGTAGAAAAAAACTAGTTTTATTACTTTTTTTAATTTATATTTTTGTATTTTTGTAATTAATTCTTGTGAACTCATTTTAAGTCATCATTTAGCTTTTTTGCCAGAAATTTAAAATTTTTGTTTATAAAGTGTCAGCAACACTGATACAAACACAAATTTGTTAAAATTTAATATAAAATACCTTTTTATGACTTTTATTTGAAATGTCGCTTACCTGCAAAAGAAAAGAGATAAAAAAAATTAACTATTTGAGAAATAATTAAAAAATGTTAAATTATTATTATCAATTGTTGTTTTAAGAATACATTTTTTTATCAATATCACACGTGTGTTATTCATTTCGAAGTAAAAAGCTATAGTCAAAATTATGATTATTAATCATAAGTATGTATGTACAAAATATTGCCTAACTTTTAAAGAATTTTATTCAACTTTAGTCACTTTATGACATTTTTTGTTTTAAATCTTATATAAAAAAATTCTGATATTGGAATATGCTGTAAAGCATTTCTTATTTAAAGAATTTTATGAAATGAACTTTAAATACTTTCAGCGTAATATCTAGTTGAAAATATACTAAATCTACGGTCACACTTGTCAAATATTTTACGAAAAAACGGAACCAACAAGCGAACTATCATTCCCAATCATTTCCCTTAATTCCAATATTAATTTTGATTATAATACCACATCTTACTTTTTTTATTTTAGGCAACGATATGCTAAGAGCTTTGAATCTAATTTAATTTGTCATTGGGAGGCGAAAAATTTCGGCATTCGACATCGAATGAAATTTCCATTAAATTTGTTTTATAAATGTCATTATTAGCCGCCAGAATTATAACACGTAATTAAAAATTAATTATAACCTAAATACTGCATAGTATTAGTCATGTTTATTTTAAACATTTATTCAAATTCACAAAAGTATTTACTTATAATCAAGTTTTATTTCCAAAAACTTTTTTGAATATTTAAGCATGAAAGAAAATAAGTTAATTTAAAAAAGAAACTTCGACCGTGACAGGACTCGAACCTGCAATCTTCGGATCCGAAGTCCGACGCCTTATCCATTAGGCCACACGGTCATGTTCGATGCTATAACCAATTAACATATAAAAGCTTAAAATCACCATTAGACAAGCACTGTTCTAAATATGTTATACACATCCACACACATTCACCATAGTAAATATTTTAATACGGCGATATTGCAATGCTGATATAAAATAAAACAAGCGTTGCCATAAGTAAAATATTTTGATTAGAAAAATCATTAACAAATAAATTTAAATTGAAATTAACACATATTAAACATATCATTAATAATTAAAAATACATACATATTTACAAGAATTGAAAAATCTACTATATTTACAAAAATAAAATAATGTTAATTATAATAAAATATATACAAATTATATTAAAACAAAAAACAGAATTATACACATATTAATGAAAAATAAATTTAAAAGAAGAAATGTTATTGTCAAATTGTAGAGAAAAAAACCTATATTGTATTAGAAATTGTTGAAAACGAAAATTATTAGAAATGTGTCTGTGTTTTAATCTGTTTGCTTAAGAATTATTTATCTATTTATAAACATTAAAACTGTGTTCATTGTTGTTTGTAGTTTAAATTACTAATTTTAACGAATATTATTTATAAAATGGTTTAAAAATGAAAAAAAAGTCTAAGAAAAGTCTTTACTAAAAAATTACTTCTAAAGTATTGTTAATTTATTTTTTTTTCTTTGCTGTTATAAAAACAAAAGCATATTTATGTTGTTAACTTAGAGTTGTCACATGTACAATTGTTAAATTTCAGTTAAATCGAATCAAGTGTTCTATTATTGTATGTTGCATAGTTTTAATTAAATACGTTGAAACCCCATTAAATAAATATAATTGATATTTTAATTGTTAAAAGATTTTAAATGAAAACTGGTAAGTAGATAAATGCTAAAACTTTACTTACATTCATCCTTACGATATTCGTACAAAAAATAAAACTATGTATGTATATATCGTGTGAACAAAAGTAAATTTCTTGTAATTGCTGTTTCCAGATTTATTACTTTCATTTTCTTTGGTTCAAAGAGGAACTTTTGGTTATTTATTTTCCAAATTTTACATGATTTTACTATCATTTTGCTCTGATTTTGTATGCTTTTTTCCGGACATTTTTTGTTTTCAATAAATTCTCAGAGCCATGGTACCTGTTGAAGATAATATTTAAAATTTTCCGGTACTCCCAAGTTGTCTTATATGTTTAAGATATATACCCTTTTTATTGGTTCAACGGTATCGCCAATTGTTGGAATCAGAGAGGTCCCCCATTTTGGGATTTTAACTTTAATTATATTAGCGCAATAGATATTCGGTAGAAAAAAAAACTTTGATAAATCACAATGTTTTAAAATTAAAGAAAATATTCTATTTGGATTTTCAATGATTTTGCAGATCTTTTTCGTGTTTCTGCTTCTACGAGTAGTTTTTTGTTCTTAATTTGAATATTGTTGCCAATTATATGCAACTTTTTAAGAAACAAGAGAAACCAACTCAAGCATTTCGTAAGCAGACAGTTAGAAATTATTTTTATTACCAATATTTATTACGTATACAGGTAAGTAATGTTTCGAATATTCGTAACGCCAAATATTCGCTTTAAGACCTGCGTATTCCTATTTTCCAAATTCAAGCGAATGTTTCGTGAATATTTTGCTAATTTTTCAAAAGATTTTGTTATTCGTGCTTAATTCCCAGTTTTTATTATTGATAAAAACACTTGAAATTTATTGTTGATGGGATAAGCTATTCCTATGCGCATTTCACTGGTTGCTTAGGCCAGATCATCAGGAAACTTCATCCATAAAGATTTTAGAAAAACTAAAGATATTAAACCAAATAAAACTGTTAAACGTATAAGAATTATAGCAACAGTTCTACTTGTAATAATATCAAAGTTTAAACAAAACAACATCAACAATAAACAGTGGCTTCATCTCATCTTACAATCCCCACTACAATTAGTTGAAATTCTCTCAACATTAATTGTAGTTGTAAGTAGGTTAAGAAAAACAAAATAAAGACAACAACAACTTACAAAAGATGTTGTCAATTAAGTGTTTTTTAGGCCGTGCACCTGCCTGTTTATTATCAAAAAGTAATTTCAATTTTTGGGAATACTTAATTTAAATTTTCAAAAGATTTTGTTATTCGTGCTTAATTCCCAGTTTTTATTATTGATAAAAACACTTGAAATTTATTGTTGATGGGATAAGCTATTCCTATGCGCATTTCACTGGTTGCTTAGGCCAGATCATCAGGAAACTGGGGAACGAACGAACGAAATTTCTTTAATTCTACATACTTTTATTCAATATTAGATTCCGTTAGTCATTTTGAAGAATTCTATTCGATTAAACTAAAACCAAAATTTTAGCGAAGTTTCTTCAGCTATACAGCCATTTAGTTTAAAAAAAACCATTTAAAAAAAATTTTACACTTTTCAAAAATTCTTCATATAAACTAATATTGATTTCTCAATGTGACTAAAAAAAATTCTCTTTTTACTTAAACGATTTTAACGAATTTTTATTGAAAATAAGACCCTTGAGGAATTAAATTAACAAAATTTATGCCCAATTTTCAGGATAGTATTTAAATCTATATTAAGTTAATTTTCATAACAAACTTAAATCGTATTTAAAACAGATTGTGTTTTTGAGTTTTATTTGAAAAGTCTTATTTAATTAAGATAAAAGTATGGTAGCACTACTAAATACAAAAAAAAAATATAAAAAAGTGTAATTATCTACAAGGTGGTCTGAAAAAACAGCTGACTGTTAATGCTTTGCCTGTTGTTGTTGTATTTTTGTGATATTCAGGCCACCTTGCTAAAATATTACAATGGAAACTTAAGTTGAAATTAAGTGTACCACATCGGTGACTTAAGTTTGATTTAAGTTTTTAGTGAAGAAAAGAATTTTGTATTTAAATCGATTTTAAAAATAAATGTGTTTTAATATCAATCCTGAAAACTGGGCATTAGTCAAATAAACGGATAAAGTATTCAAATTAACTTCCTTGTAGGATGCTAATTCAAATATTTTTATTTATTGCTTCCAAAACATTCACCCCTATCGTGAATAGCAAGTGGAATTTGTGCTCCCATGAAATTTTCATTCCCCTCGAAGGGAAACATTTTTCACGCTATCAGTTCCAGTGAATGTAAAAAAAGAAAGATTAGAAAAAATTAAAAATCAATGAAATTTTTGGTTAAAAATATACACGTATATATTTTAAAGAAAAGTAAAAATAAAAAAGCAAAATATTTAGTATTGGAGGGATAGTTTGATGATTACGTTAGTTTTTTGCACTTTTTAAATTTTATGAAGTAAAATATTTTACAAAATTCTGCCACCACGTCTTTCGAAAAAAATAAAAAAATAAAGTGGGAAAATCTAAGGGAAATGTGAACGAATTAAGAGGGAAAAAACTTTTCAGGTTAATTTTTTCCCGTGAAATTTTTTTTACGTTATTATTCTCATTTGAATTACCTTTTGTTCATGGGAGTTTTTCATGATCGCAAATTTGTTAAAAGGGGAATAATAAAGAGGGAAAAATTATTCACGGTGGGGGTGATTGAGTTACTACTGGTTTACCACTATTTTAATAAAAAAAATTTGTATATTACATAATTATTCATATACACAACATTTTATTCATATACACAGATTTTAACTACAAAATTATTTAACGAAAACAATTGTGTTGATTTAAAGAAAATTTGAGTAGTTGAATACATTTCGATTATATTTGAGGAAAAATTTAGTTTATTTATCAATTTTTTTAGTTGAGGGTTAACTAAATCTTTTAGTTAATATTACCGTTAATATTTGTTTCAGTGTATGTCTAGCAGTATAATTAATTTTATTTTGAGATATTAAAACAATGTTTAACACTAACTTTTTACAAAAGTAGTGGCTGCGCTTATTTGGTCAAACATTTTACAAGTGTTAGCTCAAGTATTAAATGCGCAAAAAGTGTGAGAAAAACCAAATTTGAACGTATTAAAGTATAAGTATCAGTGTGACCATTTTACCCATTTTGCAACTAAATTAAGCAATAAAAAGTTGGTTTAGCTACAAAATTTTCATGTGACATTTTAATTAACATTTTTTTAAAATGTTTTCAGCTTTTTTTAGTTTTTAATCCAAATTTTAATATTTTAATCATGCTAAAGTTCATTAAATTTAATTCTCACTAAATAATTTTTATAAAGAAGGAATTTTTCAACATGAAATGAATGAAAATTTATTGATAATTTTTCACTACTGACTAAGCTGGGAATCGAACCCAGATTATCACGGACAGGTTGCCCTTATATGTTTCAATTGTATTCACACAAGTTTTATTTTATAAGTTTGGAGAAATAGTTTTATTGATAAACTGAAATTTTTCATAAATGTATAATTTTTATCCAGCTTTTTTTATAAAAAAAACATGACTTTTGTCCTTTAAAGCTTAAATGATGTTACGGCAATATAAAGAAAAATCTTTTCAGTGAAAATAAAAAAAAACTAATCAAAAAAAAGCGAGGAAGGTTTTAGAAATAATAAAACAGTTTTTCTCATAATCGTGTGGTAATTTAGAAACCCACATTATTTGTTGAAAAAATTGGGATATATCTACAAATAATTTCATAACTAAGATCCTCGACCTCTGATCTGAATAAATAATTTCATAACTAAGATCCTCGAACTCTGATCTGAATGAGCCAGCAACTGTCATGAATATATGTATGTTATACATACATATATCTTTGCATTTATTTTTTTATATTATACCAATAACACAAGTCAACACTAGTTTTGGTGCCAAAGAACTGTTTATATATTTTAAACTTGGACTTCATACTGATTACGAAAATAACAAAAAGTTTGGACTCTTACGTGTAGTTTTCTAGTATTTCGCTTTTATGCATATATGCAAAAAGATTATTTGTTGCATTATTATATACATACATAAAAACTTTCTTTTTCGTGACATTCGTGAATGATGTGCAGTGGAAAGGTCTCGTTGCATTCCCCAACAGTAGATAGCCATTATACGCCAATCCCATCGGCCTTGGTACCTCTCTTCCATTGCTTTCAGATCCTGATGAAGCCACTCCCCTTGCTCATCGCTACAAGATCCAAGATTATCTAGGAAGCGGTCGGGAGGACTATGAAGGTAGTGCAATTTGATAGACAAGTTTCATCCTAAGTTTCTAAAGTTATCTAGTATGTCGTTAACATTTTCGCGGTAGTTGCTTGACTTATATTTTCCAAGAAAAATTTTAATAACTTAATAAAAGAAGTTCAAGCAGACCGTTTCAAATCTTTCAATGAATTAGGAAACTGGAATCTAAAATTAATATTTTTATTTGTGGACCATCAAAAACTCCCGCTTTTTTATTCTTTAACTTAGTCCTGGAAATTTTGACAAACTGTTTCATAAGACCTTTTTTAATGTGCAAGAGAGGCAATATAATTTTTTCTTTTGGAACTAAATGTGGATTTATGATGTTATGATTTCTTCTGGCTTATTCTACACAGAAAAAATTATTGCCGAATTATTTTCAAACAAACGATTGTTTGAAATTTTTTTTAATTTCTACAAATTTTTTTACTGATTCAATTAATATTTTTGTTTGATTTTTATTTAACCAACAAAAATGTTGACAACTTTTCAATAATATAATATACGCGCTATTGGTTTCAATTTTTCATAATTTTGTATGAAATATTTAACGCTCTTTAATGTTGTCGTTTTATGCATTTTTTTTATTTGGTCGTAAGCAAGTGTTGCTTACTTATGTGAAATATAAGAACAACAACACAAAACACATACAGTCTATTTCTGGACGCTTTAAAAAAGTACAACAAGAAGAAAGATGATAAAATAGCGCGAAGAGGTTATTAGTAAAAAACCAAAAAAATAGCAGGTAAAAAAACGGTTTCATTCTTTTTTAAACAACAGAAACAACAACAACATTATAAGAAACAAAATAAATTTTTGGTTGGTTTCAAAGTCGGAAAAAAAAGAATGAAAAACAAAATCCCGTATTCAATTTTTGAAAACTGTTTACTTTAATACCTACATCAAATACAAAAAAAAATGATGACGAAAAACATATCGAGTCGGTCTGCTGCCGTTGTTTGCTACATTTATTCTTCTTTAGCCAAGGAAAGGATACAGGAACAGTGAGTGATGAAGAAAAACATTGTGTGTATAAACAAGACATCGTTCAAAAATAATTCCAACAAAACATGTGTCTCAAAGCCAACCGCCGCTCTGCTTCTGCCTTCATCTTCTCCTTCAGTGATAGCTTGGCTTGGGTGCGCGTCATTGCTTGTGCAAAAAATTTTTGTTTGATTCAGCAAAATTATTTGTTTGAAATTTATATGAATTTCAGTAAACTTTTTGTTTGATTCTGTAAATTATTTTTTTGAAAAAATCAGTGTTTTTTTTTAGTAAACAAAATGCAAATAAATTGTTTGAATATGCGAATTTGTTTGTAGGACCGATTTCAGACAAAAAATGTTTTGATACTACAAATTTTTTGTTTGAATTCGAAAACTAATTTTTTCTGTGATACGACATGATAAATACTTTTTCCCACACAAATTTAACAAAATCCGGGCCGAAAAAAGTACGTTGGACAGCTACTATTAATAAATAACAAAACAGCACGTAGGAAAAAATGTGTTTCACATTTTTAGCATAACCAGTGTCGGCTTGTTACAGAACCACTAACGGTTTCTCTGCACCATTTAACTTAACTCTTTTAATTTTTTTTTTTTTTATTAATTCCCTAAGCTAATCCCCGCGAAGCTGTACGCTTGTCTGGCGAAAATCGAACCCGCAAACCCGGGGCTAATAGACTAGCTCGCTACTAGCTAGCCTCTAGTGCATTTAACTTTTTCGATAATTGTGTAATATTTATTATAAATTGTATTATAAAAAACAATTTTAAAATAGGGTACGACCGAGACAGGACTCGAACCTGCAATCTTCGGATCCGAAGTCCGACGCCTTATCCATTAGGCCACACGGTCAGTTAAAAACCGGGGGTCTTAGAACCCTTTATTAAGCTAAAACTATCAACACTTAATATATTTTCGCAGCATATACACTCTGAGAATTTATAATAAAAAGATTAAAATTAAATTTAACTATTATAACAACAAGAATTTTATTTTGAAAATTCATGTAATTAATTACTTTAAAAGAGAATAAAAAAAGTAATAGAAATATTAGAGAATTTAATTTAAAAAATAAAAAAACAAAAATTTTATTTTGAAAATTATGTAATTTATTATTTTAAAACAGAATAAAAAATGTGTAAAAATATTTCAAAGACTGCGACCGTGACAGGACTCGAACCTGCAATCTTCGGATCCGAAGTCCGACGCCTTATCCATTAGGCCACACGGTCGATAACCAATAAATGTCAAAAGAGGAATTTAAACAGAGACGGTTTATAATTCTTAATTGTTTAATAGCTTTTATTCTAAAATATTGCTGCCACATTATTATTTTTGTATTGGTTTAAAGTCTTGCTAAGTAGATGTGAAATTAAAGTACTTGATTTATTATTAGCTTAGGTACCATATTTTTTTTTTATTTTGTCTTACTTTGCAAAACCTTCATACGGCGTTCAGTACTCGGTGCAAATGGTCTTTCAAAAGAACAAATGCGAAATATCGTGTAGCTCTTTTCTTAAATCTAACGGAAACTCTGTATATTTTGCTGTTGAATTTAACAAAAGTGCCAAAATTTTTTTTATTTTGCAGGCCATTTGCACCAAACACTTAACTCAGCTTGTGACCTTTTTTAGCTTTAAACTTTTTCTTTATGTAGTTTCATGTTTGCGTTTTTAGTTTTGATAAAAATAGACGTTATTTTTCACGTTGTTAAACATAACGTTCTTTTTTGACACAAACGTTAGTGTTTTGTATCGTTGGTACTTCACCAGCAAAAAGTTAAGTTGAAATAAATAATATATGTTGGATTCTGTTATCCCATATTGTGAAAGGGATTTTTCAAAGTCAGTTGTGACGTTTACTAGTTGTGTTATTGATTATATTTAAGTAGAAGTGTCGTTGCTAAGCCAAAAATTGTTTAAAATTCATACTTATGTATATTCGAGAAAAAGTCAAAAATTTTGTTAATAAATTAAATTATAATTTTTTATTTATCTGTTAATAATTAAAAAAAGGCTTAAATTTAAATTTATATTGTTATCTGTTTTTGGCCTATAAAGACTTTTTAATTACGTTCAGTTGAATAAATAAATAAGGAAGGTCAGAGACCTTTACACAAAGCGAGAAAGAAGCTACAAAATTGTCAAGTAGTGGCAATAAACTTCCTGCTGAACAAAATTGATAAAGACATTCAAATATTATTGGAGTTGTGTTTAAGAAAAAACAAACTAAACAAGCAGTGTAGTAAAAAACAAACATGATGTTTGTGTGAAAATTGCATCACAGGTGGAAAAGGGTATATGTATATAACTTTATCATTCCATTTGTAACTTTCAAAATATTGATCGTAGACGCTACAAAGTATATATACTAAGGTAAATTAAATATTTTAACAATTTTTAAAAGCAGCATTCTTTTTTGAAAAGGCATCAAGTGTGGATTTTATTTCTTTTACTTACATCTCTTATATTAGTAACGGTGATGATTCCGTTTTCGTAAAAATTGTTATGTACTGTATTTTTAAATTCTTGGCATAATGCTCTGCTGCCTCCGAACAGGTAGAATTGGTTGTGGTGCAAGGTACAAGTAAGGATATGTTCCCTTAAATACAAAAATATGCAAAGGTGAATTTAAAAGTATTTTTCTACTTCAAGAATAACAAATCACAAAGGATAAGAAATGGCAATTCTGTTCAGTTTACGTGTGATATTAAATTAAGCCGGTTGTTTTCTACATTTGTTAAGTAAAAGGTTTAATAAAAGTTTTAACAAATACGCTGTTGGAAATATTTTAACATCAAAATAAACCCAAGTACATATTACCAACCGTAAAGGGTAAAGGTATTTTAATTTAGCTAAGACACATGTTTGAAAAAGTATAATAGGAAACATAAGAAATATTGCAGCAAATTCCGCTTTCTGTAACTCGTATACAACATACATATGTATCTACATATGAATAAGTAAAAGCTAAAAAGACTTTAGATTTATAAGTCTTTGGTAAAAGCCTTGTTGTTGAAAATATTTCACAGACACACATTCTTATTTCCCGTGCAATTTATATTTCTGTAAACGAAAAGTGTACACATTTTTCATCTCTGAATTTTTCGCCAAAAAATAAAGCGAAACTTTGATTTATATATATGCAGTGTTGCCAGAAGATTTTCTGAAAATTCAAAAAAACTATACAAGGCGAAATTACTTCAGGTGGAGGCGAAAAGGTTATTTTTTTTGGTCATGCCAGAAATGTCAAAAGTTTTGTTTAGATGTGCTTTTTAAATAAAAATTTTTTAATTAATTGCATGATATGCAAATATTCAAGAACAAAGTTTTAAACATAAATACTTATTTGGGTTGGGTTAAATATACCCGAAACATAAAATCCTGAATTTGAAAACCCCGAATTTTAAAGTCGCAAAATTTGATATCTAGAAAAAACATCTCTGCATTGCCGGTCTTTAGCCGGCGCAAGGATTTTCTCCTCTATGGTATAATAAAAACCGGCTTCGCTACCGAATTCCCTTCTACATTCTACCATTGTTTTTAAAATATAATTTAAAAAAAACCAAACTTACAAACTTGTGTAAGATACTGTATAGGTGTAACACGATAAAAAATACTCACTTTGATAAGACTATTAGGTAGTTAAATTCCCTTATTCTTGTTTCCGCTTTATTTCTTTTAAACACCAACACACTTTGTTTTCTTTTAACCGGCATTCGTATTTTACCTTTCAACAAACAATTAAAAACCACACAACTAACAACTAGTGAAGCGCTAGGGCTCCGCTTCATTTTTTCTTTGCTATTTATTTTTTGCACACATGTTGATACATGAATATAATAGTTTTTACACTAATTTAATAACTTTTTTATTTACAAACAAAATATAATTGCCCTTTTTACATTCAACATACATGTGGAGCCCTAGGGCTCCGCTTCATTTATTTTCATATAATATTTGCACAAATTTTAATGCTATTTTATTTAACTTTCCATAGCCAATTCACTTTAACTTTTATTTAATTTACAAAATATAATTACTTGGGATTATTTTGATGTTAAAATATTAACAACAGCGTATTTGTTAATACTTTTATTAAACCTTTTACTTAACAAATGTAGAAAACAACCGGCTTAATTTAATATCGCAAGTAAACTAAATAGAATTGCCATTTCTAATACTTTAAGATGAGTAATTGTAGTAGTATTGCCAGCAGTAAAGGTTAAATGTATTTTAATTTAGCTAAGACACATGATTGAAAATGTATAATAGGAAACAGAAGAAATATTGCAGCAAATTCCGCATTCTGTAACTCGTATACAACATACATATGTATCTAAATATGAATAAGTTAAAGCAAAAAAGTCTTTAGATTTATAAGCCTTTGGTAAAAGCCTTGTTGTTGAAAATATTTCACAGACACACATTCTTATTTCCCGTACACATTTTTCATCACTGAATTTTTCGGCAAAATAAAGCGAAACTTTGATACATATATGCAGTGTTGCCAGAAGATTTTCTGAAAAATTCAAAAAAACTATACAAGGCGAAATTACTTCAGGTGGCGGCGAAAAGGTTATTTTTTTGGTCATGCCAGAAATGTCAAAAGTTTTGTTTAGATGTGCTTTTTAAAGGTATGTTTTTAAATAAACACTTTTTAATTAATTGCTTGATATGCAAATATTCAAGAACAAAGTTTTAAACATAAATACTTATTTGGGTTGGGTTAAATATACTCGAAACATAAAATCCTGAATTTGAAAACCCCGAATTTTAAAGTCGCAAAATTTGATATCTAGAAAAAACATCTCTGAATTGCCGGTCTTCAGCCGGCGCAAGGATTTTCTCCTCTATGGTATAATAAAAACCGGCTTCGCTAACGAATTCTTCTACATTCTACCATTGTTTTTAAAATATAATTTAAAAAAAACCAAACTTACAAACTTGTGTAAGATACTGTATAAGTATAACACGATAAAAAATACTCACTTTGATCAGACTATTAGGTAGTTAAATTCCCTTATTCTTGTTTCCGCTTTATTTTTTTAAACACCAACACACTTTGTTTTCTTTAAACATACATTCGTATTTTACCTTTCAACAAACAATTAAAAACCACACAACTAACAACTAGTGAAGCGCTAGGGCTCCGCTTCATTTTTTCTTTGCTATTTATTTTTTGCACATATGTTAATATATGCATATATGTAATAGTTTTTACACTAATTTAATAACTTTTTTATTTACAAACAAAATATAATTGCCCTTTTTACATTCAACATACATGAGTATGTATTTATTTTACTCATAAAACTAACAGCAACAACTTGTGGAGCCCTAGGGCTCCGCTTCATTTTTTTTTTTCATATATTATTTGCACAAATTTTAATGCTATTTTATTTAACTTTCCATAGCCAATTCACTTTAACTTTTATTTAATTTACAAAATATAATTACTTGGGATTATGTATTTTGATGTTAAAATATTAACAACAGCGTATTTGTTAATACTTTTATTAAACCTTTTACTTAACAAATGTAGAAAACAACCGGCTTAATTTAATATCACAAGTAAACTGAACAGAATTGCCATTTCTTATCCTTTATGAATTGTTATTCTTGAAGTATTGCCAGCCGTAAAGGGTAAAAGTATTTTAATTTAGCTAAGACACATGTTTGAAAAGGTATAATAGGAAACAGAAGTAATATTGCAGCAAATTTGGCATTCAATAACTTGTATACAACATAATTATGTATCTACATATGAATAAGTAAAAGCAAAAAAGACTAGTTATAAGTTTTTGGTAAAAGCCTTGTTGTTGAAAATAATTCACAGACACACATTCTTATTTCCCGTGCAATTTATATTTCCGTAAACGAAAAGTGTACACATTTTTCATCTCAGAATTTTTCGGCAAAATAAAGCGAAACTTGATACATATATGCAGTGTTGCCAGAAGATTTTTTGAAAAATTCTAATGATCTTTACAAGGCGAATTAACTTCAGGTGGCGGCGAAAAGACATCCGGTTATTTTTTTGGTCATGCCAGAAATGCATAAACTGGACGTAGCAAAAAGGGTTTAGATTATATTCAATACCACTTTAAATTCAAAAGAAATTGCAATTTAAAACTCACAGAAATTGCACATGCTTATGTTATAAAAACTGTTTTTTCCTAATTTTTGAAAATAATTAATTTGTTTTTATTTTTTGACTCAAATGTTTTTATTAATTTTAGTCTAGGGATGCCAGATACATTTTTTCTTTAATACCAAATTTAAAATAAAAATATCTTTAAATATCCCCTCTTTTAATAAATATCCCCAAATGCATTATTTTTAAAAAATTATTTAGTTTTAAAATTAAGTTTAAGTGGGGATTATTTTATCTTATAAATTTGTATTTTATATTTAAATACAACATTACAACACTAAAACAATAACGTCATTTAACCCATTTGGTAATTATATTTAAAATGCTGACTTAAAATCTACGTTGTTAAGGGAAAGGGAAATCTGATCATTCAGTTAATCTAAAATATTACATTTTTAATTTCTTTTATGACTACTGGTTAAAATATGTCAAAAATTACCGAAGGGTTTTGAATTGCTTATAACTTTTATATTATAATTTTTTTTTCTTTTCTGTATTTTGTAAAGAAGACTTAAGGAATTTAAAATGGAGCAGTGCTGAATTGAACAACGTTCCGAAATTGTTGAGCTTTTTTTTCAAATCAACGATCCATTGTTTTGACTCAGCGTGCATATCGTCTTTATTTTAATGTACAGGTTGGACCCTCAGAGTCAACAATAAACCGTCTGGTTGCAAATTTTCGACAACAAGGGGCAGTAAGGAACCTTCCTGGTGCTGGCAAACAATATTGAACTGGTACAGACAGGGTTGTTAGACTTTTTTCTTCAAAAATCGTCAAAAGTTTTAACAAAATTCGTCAAAATCGTCACGAATATTTAACAAAATCGTCAACAAATCGTCAAATATTTGAATTTTACAAATTAGACAATTTATTGCATCAATTGGTTCTAAAATATAAATTTTTAGCAATAAATTCTATTTATGACGAAGAAAGTTATATGGTTAAGTTTTATTCTATTTATTTCAGCAAGTGGGCTGAAATATATTTATCATTTGAAAGAAATACATAAGAAAAAATATATTTTCATATATGCATAACAAAAATTTATTTATTTAAATCATCCATATTCACAAAAAGATAAGGGTTTAGTAGCTTAGGAAAAAAAGAAATAAAAAATAATATCTCATTTGCTATTAACTCGAGCTATCTTTAAATGATTAATTTTTAGCGCTATCGCTTTTGCAAATTGTGTTTACTGTTGAAGGTGCTAAACCAAGGGTCCTGTCTATATCAACAGTCGTTTTACCCGACTTGAAACGTTATATTACGTCCAATTTAAGTTTCAAACTAAGTAATTGATGGTTCACACTCTTCAAGTTTTAGCCGTCAAGTCTTGAGTTTTTAGGAAAGAGAGAGGAAAAGAAATGGCATTCGCTTTTCCCTTATCTCCTAAAAGCTCAAGACTTGACGGCTAAAACTTGAAAAGTTAGAACCAGCACTAATGCATTGTCTTCTCTTTTCACCCATTTTTCTACACAACTTCTTATTAAGAACTAACTTCTTACTTCCTAACACGCAACTATACTTACAATAACTAACCTAACAGATTTAAATGGGAATTCGCCTTTTCACACGAAAATAGAAAAATTTTTCACATGTGCTTAATCGAAAAATGCAATCGTATGTAGAAATCGAAATCATACAAACGCAAAGCGAATTTAACCAATTTTTAAAAAGCGGACCAAATAAAACCGACGCAAATCAGGGCTCTAGTGTATATTTTTTGCAGTATCGTTGGCATTTTTTTTTTTTTTTTTTTTTTTTTTAGCGATAAACCAACACTCAGGGGATGCCCCCTATATATGCAGTGCATTGTGTTGATCAGGAAAATAAGGTTTGGGAAGGAGGAAAGAGGGAATAGTGTTTGTGGACATTTGACTTGAATCTTAATAAATTGTAAGTATCGGGGAAGACCTCTGCGGGAAGTTTATTCCACATACGGATAGTTCGACTGAAAAACGAATTTTCTCTATAATGCGTTGTGCGAAACACAGGACAATCGACTACAAACGGATGTGATCCACTGGATGAGCGAGTATTACGAAGAAATACTCGGGCGGGTGGAATAAGTTCACTCATCTCAGTGGAACACCTCCCATGGTAATATCGATAGAAAAGTGCCACACAACCCACATTCCGACGATGCTCCAATGAGTCAATAGAGTTGGATACCCTACTGTCATTGATGAGCTTCACCGCCCTCCTTTGTACACGGTCCAGAAGGTTCAAAATAGACTTTGAAGCCCCTGCCCATATATGGGAGTTGTATTCCATCTTCGGTCGGATATAGGTGGTATAGATAGTAAGGAGATCGGATGAAGTGAAGTAAGTCTTGCACCGTTTTAAAAAACCTAAACACTTGAATGCTTCTTTCGACACTTTAAAAACGTGTTTATTCCAGCGGACATCGCACTGTATTCTCATGCCCAGAACATCAAGAGTATCCGATTCTTCAATATCAATGCCACCCATTACTACAGATGACATAGTTGGTCCCACGGCCCGTCTGTGGGTCAACATACAACATTGGGTCTTGCGTGCATTAAATTCGACCCTATTCGCTTGACCCCACTCAGAGATTGCAGCCAGGTCCTGATTAAGTGTGTCATTCATATTCTGCCTTTTGCCCCCAATCTCAACAAGGCTTGGCCTATGATCGAAGGAATATGAATGACAAATGTTGCTGTCATCTGCAAAAGAGTAGATAGGATTTGAAGTATGACTAAGAAGGTCATTAAGAAATATAAGAAATAGCGTAGGAGAAAGGACAGAACCTTGCGGTACCCCTGAATTCAGATGAAACTCGTTTGATGCAATCCCATCTATAACAACACGTATAGTGCGATCACTGAGGAAACTCGATATAAATCGAGAGAAATCATTACCGACACCAAAAGCAATAAGCTTTGACACAAGCGCACCATGCCACACTCGATCAAACGCCTTGGAAATATCCAGAGCAACCACTTTGCATTCACCAAAGCGGTGAATGGACCGACTCCAACGTTCTGAAAGAAACGCTAACAGGTCTCCTGTAGATCGGCTACCACGAAAACCATACTGTCTGTCACTGAGAAGTGAATTCGTCTCCAGATATTTCACAAGATGGTAATTAACCATGCTCTCCATCACCTTCGAGAGCGAAGAGCAAATTGCGATTGGGCGGTAATTGTCAGGGTTAGTAGCCTCACCCTTCTTGGGGATTGGCTGAACATTGGCCACCTTCCAGCAAGAGGGAAAGATTCCCGCACGGTACGAAGAGCTGAAAAGGTTGGCCAACGGACGAGCTAACGTCGAACAGCACTGTTTCAATACCAGTGCTGATATGCCATCCGGCCCCGGTGACTTGTTTACGTTAAGATCCGAAAGAACCCTTTTGACTGCGCGTGATCGGAAAAATATCTTGGGCATAGTACATGATACTCTTCCGACCACGGGCAGTGATTGATTGCTTTCCGGCAAGAACGAATTACTTGCAAACAGTTCAGCCAAGAGGTTAGCTTTATCAATCGGGTCAGTAAATATTTGGTTGTCCTTTAAAAGCGCTGGGATAGAAGAACTAGCACTGTCCCTAACTCTTTTAACGAAGGACCAAAAGGTCTTACTGCCCCGAGGAGCAGCAAGGACCTTAGCACGAAGACGCTGTTCGTGTAGAAATTTTTCCCGTCTAAGTACTTTGGCACACTCAGATCTTGCCTTCTTTCGTAGGTGATCAGTAGTTGCGTTTTTATTCAAACGCCAACTACTAAACGCCTCCTCTCTGGATCTGACTGCATTTTTGCACGTCTGGTTAAACCAACACTTAAGTTTTGGTTTAACCGAAATTTGCTTCGATTGTAGAATGCTTCTAATGAAAGCCACCTGGTTTGTGATGGGGGAAGAATTTTTTTTGTTTAATTTCCAAAAAAATTTTTCTTCCCACTATAATTGTAAATATTTCTTTTAAGTGTTTTATAAATGCCAAAAAATCGTCATAACACTATTACTTTTATTTAAAAAATCGTCAATCGTCATTTTACTGTTTTTTCTCAAAAACATCATCAAAATGACGAAAAATCGTCACATCTAACAACCAGATGAGTATTTGGGAAGATGGAGAAACATCAAACAGGAGACGTTCGACACAACTTGGCCTCTCTAGAGCGTCGCTGCAGAGAATTTTGCACACAATATATTGTTTCCATACCAGATTCAGCTCGTCCAAGAATTGAAACCGACAGATTACCAGCAACGACTTGATTATGCAGTTTTTTCCGGCAAAAACCAGAAGAAAATCATAATTTTATTCATAATTTAATTATGAACGACGAAGTCCATATCCAATTAAGTGGATTCGTTAATAAGCAAAACTGCAGGATATGGGCTACGGAAGTATGGTTCCAACAAGATAAAGCCACGGCGCACACTGTAAGGGACACAATGGGAAATTTTTAGTGAACGAATTATTTCGCGTACAAGTGATTTTAATTGGCCTCCGCGTTCATCGGATTTAACCGCCCTAGACTATTTTCTTTGGGGTTATTAAAAAGGAAAAGTGTACATTAATAAGCCTAAAAAGCAAAATACGCGACGAAATAAACAACATAACACCTGAAGTTTTGCGAAAGGTTATGGAAAATGTGTTGGAAAGAGCACGAATTTGCAAAGCAGAAAATGGCCACCACTTGTGAGGTATTATTTTTCATAACTAAACTAAAAATTTCCCCATTTATATACTGTATTAAAAAAAATTAAAATTATTTCTTAAATAAAAAATTATAACGAATTCAAACCCCTTCGTTAATTTTGGTCCACCCTGAATAATACTTGAAGCATCATGTACATATTGGTGAACATGTTTCTATCATAAATGACGTTAGCCTGAAAATTACCTTTTAACCATTTTATATCGTTTACAAACTTTTGAAGTTGTGAACTTTTCAAATGTGGAGAATAAGGTTTATAATAACGACCCCACAAACACATCCATTTAACGCGTAAAATAGCAATTGGCTATATGTATGTGGACATACGTTTAAAAGTGTTTTTACTTCTTCAAGTATTAAGAGGTCAACCTAAACAAAAGCAGAAAAACTAATATAGCAATCAGTAAATCCGATTTTTCAGCCGTCCGATATTGAATTTGGTTTAATTTAAATTGTATTAATATGAGTTTTGCACCTAAAAAATCTTGCAAGATTTTAAAATGTTGAACTGTAAAAGAAACAAAACGATCAATAATTTTCCCAAAAAGAAAATTAGTTTATTTTCTCATCATTCTCAATATAAACCCGAAGTAAATTTTTGTTATCTAATTTGAGATTCGAACCCCAAATCTGGTAGCCCTGAATGTTGTATACAAGGCGAATTCATATATATAATAATTCGCCTTGTTTTTGACATTACATGACCGAAAAACAAAATACTTGTTTTGTTGTTTTTTGTGTTATTAACTTGTTGTAGTCTCGCCGCCACCTTTAATATATTTGCCTTGGAACTATACATCGTGAGCCTATATAAAAAACATTCTATCTTTGATTTTCACGAAAATTACGTTTTAATGGTAAATTGTTCAGCAAAACAGTCCTCATCTATGGTGTGAATTTCATAAAATTTTTTTGTATTTAACCTTATACAGGACATATTGAACCAACACCTCTAAATTCTATTCTACTTTTTATTCAGTCAAATAAGTGGAAAGATTTGCAAAATTTTAAGAGCGTAATACCACCGGAATACCTACCATTATTTTTTCGATAATTTACACCAATCAAAATCCAAAAAAAAAAACTTAAAAGGGCAAAAAGAAAACTTTTTTTCTATAAAGCTTTGTTCACAAAAGGCAGCAACTTTTTCACTGCTGTTCATAATAGAGCAATAATTTTTTCCGCGACCACACACATTTTAAATTTTGCCCACAACAATATTACGTATTTATTATTATTTATTGGAACATTTTGTTAACATAATAAAATAATTATAAACATGTAAGGGTAACCTGTCCGAAAAAACGTCTGGGTTCGACCCCAGCGTCAGTCAAGAATAAAAAATTATCAATAAATTTTAATTAATTTCATGTTGTAAAATTCCTTTCTTCATAAAAATAATTTAATTAAAATTAAATTTGATGAACTTTAGCCTTATTGAAAATATCAAAATTTGGATTAAAAACTATAAAACAGTTCAACAAAATAACCACAATACTGATTATTTTCATTTAAATTGTAAAAAAGTGTTTCAACATTATTTACAATAATAACATCCAGGAGCAGTCCCAGAAAAAAATTAAATTAAGCTCAAAATTTTTCATACAATGGTAGGAGTAATATCATTATGAAAAAGCCCCCACCCTCTCGGTTTTATATCATATTTTTGAAAATTATTTCCTTTTTTGCCTGGAAGTTATTTCATAATGAAATAAGCCCAAAAAAATTTAACATCGGTGCTGTTTCATTTGACATATTTCGTGCTTATTAATGTGCTTAAGTTGGCTTAAGCAAAAGTGCGAAAACATGTTAATTATATGAGGCAAACCATATTGAACTTAAGGAAACTTTTTGCTAAGTTTAATGAAACTGTCATTTGCTTAAGTAAGGTGCGAATCTAATCAATCAAATGTTTTTTATTATATTTTTGTTATATTAAATACATTTGAAAGACTTTTTGTAAATTTTTGACAGTAGGTCAAGCAAGTTAAGCCTTTAAGGTTATTTTATTTGCTGTGGGAGTTATTTAATTTTTTGTGGAAGTTATTTCATTTTTAATTAATTGCATGATATGTAAATATTCAAGAACAAAATTTTAAACATAAATAATTATTTGGGTAGGGTTAAATATACCCGAAACATAAAATCCTGATTTTGAAAACCCCGAATTTTAAAGTCGCAAAATTTGATATCTAAAAAACATCTCTGCATTGCCGGTCTTCAGCCGGTGCAAGGATTTTCTCCTCTATGGTATAGTAAAAACCGGCTTCGCTAACGAATTCCCTCCTACATTCAACCATTGTTTTTAAAATATAATTTAAAAAACAAAACTTACAAACTTGTGTAAGGTATAACACGATAAAAAAATACTCACTTTGATCAGACTATTAGGTAGTTAAATTCCCTTATTCTTGTTTCCGCTTTATTTCTTTTAAACACCAACACACTTTGTTTTCTTTTAACCGGCATTCGTATTTTACCTTTCAACAAACAATTAAAAACCACACAACTAACAACTAGTGAAGCGCTAGGGCTCCGCTTCATTTTTTCTTTGCTATTTATTTTTTGCACACATGTTGATACATGAATATAATAGTTTTTACACTAATTTAATAACTTTTTTATTTACAAACAAAATATAATTGCCCTTTTTACATTCAACATACATGAGTATGTATTTATTTTACTCATAAAACTAACAGCAACAACTTGTGGAGCCCTAGGGCTCCGCTTCATTTTTTTTTTTCATATATTATTTGCACAAATTTTAATGCTATTTTATTTAACTTTCCATAGCCAATTCACTTTAACTTTTATTTAATTTACAAAATATAATTACTTGGGATTATTTTGATGTTAAAATATTAACAACAGCGTATTTGTTAATACTTTTATTAAACCTTTTACTTAACAAATGTAGAAAACAACCGGCTTAATTTAATATCGCAAGTAAACTAAATAGAATTGCCATTTCTAATACTTTAAGATTAGTAATTGTAGTAGTATTGCCAGCAGTAAAGGTTAAATGTATTTTAATTTAGCTAAGACACATGATTGAAAATGTATAATAGGAAACAGAAGAAATATTGCAGCAAATTCCGCATTCTGTAACTCGTATACAACATACATATGTATCTAAATATGAATAAGTTAAAGCAAAAAAGTCTTTAGATTTATAAGCCTTTGGTAAAAGCCTTGTTGTTGAAAATAATTCACAGACACACATTCTTATTTCCCGTACACATTTTTCATCTCTGAATTTTTCGGCAAAATAAAGCGAAACTTTGATACATATATGCAGTGTTGCCAGAAGATTTTTTTGAAAAAAATCAAAAAAAATATACTAGGCGAATTAACTTAAGGTGGCGGCGAAAAGGTTATTTTTTTGGTCATGCCAGAAATGTCAAAAGTTTTGTTTAGATGTGCTTTTCAAAGGTATGTTTTTAAATAAACACTTTTTAATTAATTGCTTGATATGCAAATATTCAAGAACAAAGTTTTAAACATAAATACTTATTTGGGTTGGGTTAAATATACTCGAAACATAAAATCCTGAATTTGAAAACCCCGAATTTTAAAGTCGCAAAATTTGATATCTAGAAAAAACATCTCTGCATTGCCGGTCTTTAGCCGGCGCAAGGATTTTCTCCTCTATGGTATAATAAAAACCGGCTTCGCTACCGAATTCCCTTCTACATTCTACCATTGTTTTTAAAATATAATTTAAAAAAAACCATACTTACAAACTTGTGTAAGATACTGTATAGGTGTAACACGATAAAAAATACTCACTTTGATCAGACTATTCGGTAGTTAAATTCCCTTATTCTTGTTTCCGCTTTATTTCTTTTAAACACCAACACACTTTGTTTTCTTCTAACATGCATTCGTATTTTACCTTTCAACAAACAATTAACAACCACACAACTAACAACTAGTGAAGCGCTAGGGCTCCGCTTCATTTTTTCTTTGCTATTTATTTTTTGCACATATGTATGTTAATACAGTGCACTCTGGAAAACGTCAACTAATTAAAACCGCGGGTGTTGACGTTTTACAAATTGTTGACGTTTACGAATGTAAAATTTTTATATAAAAAACATATCGATAATGTGCTTTTAAACGTTTTTATTAATTATAAACTAAATCCAAACATAAACAAATTCAAAAAGGAAATAAAAAAGGCATTCAACCTGACTAAAACCATAGAAGACAACTGGAACTAAAAGAATACATTTTAAATGAGATCATATTTTTAATTTTACATGCACACATATGCATTTAAAAAAAATCTGTTATTTTTTTCTGCTGTTTTTTTCTATCCAACACTTGGAAGAGAGCCTTCTCTCTTAAACGTCTTAATACATTTAAGTCATTTTGCTCAACATTCTCGCATTGAGCCCAATCCAAAGTCCTGTTAAATATTTCGACGGCTTCGCTTGGTTTTATTGTCTGCACATTTGTATCTAAATCGTTCTCCTCATCATCGATCACTTCCAACTCCTCAATTTCACACGAATTAGAAACATTATCCAGGTGGATCCCCAATTTTTGAATTGATTTCATAAAATAAATGTGTGTGTGTACAAATGTGTGTATTTTAACTGCTGCTAAATTCGAAATTTTATTTTATTCAGAGTTGACGTTTTAGAGCTTTATGGTTGGGTTGACGTTTTAGAGTAGGCAATGTAAAAAAAAAAGGGTTGACGTTTTGGGATGTTGACGTAAACGAGTGTTGACGTTTTCCCGAGTGCACTGTATATGCATATAATGGTTTTTACACTAATTTAGTAACTTTTTTATTTCTAAACAAAATATAATTGCCCTTTTTACATTCAACATACATAAGTATGTATTTATTTTACTCATAAAACTAACAGCAACAACTTGTGGAGCCCTAGGGCTCCGCTTCATTTTTTTTTTCATATATTATTTGCACAAATTTTAATGCTATTTTATTTAACTTTCCATAGCCAATTCACTTTAACTTTTATTTAATTTCCAAAATATTATTACTTGGGATTATTTTGATGTTAAAATATTAACAATAGCGTATTTGTTAATACTTTTATTAAACCTTTTACTTAACAAATGTAGAAAACAACCGGCTTAATTTAATATCACAAGTAAACTGAACAGAACTGCCATTTCTTATCCTTTATGATTTGTTATTCTTGTATTATTGCCAGCCGTAAAAGGTAAAAGTATTTTAATTTAGCTAAGACACATGATTGAAAAAGTATAATAGGAAACAGAAGAAATATTGCAGCAAATTCCGCATTCTGTAACTCGTATACAACATACATATGTATCTACATATGAATAAGTTAAAGCAAAAAAAATTTCAGATTTATAAATCTGTGGTAAAAGCCTTGTTGTTAAAAATATTTCATAGACACACATTCTTATTTCCCGTGCAATTTATATTTCCGTAAACGAAAAGAGCACCCATTTTTCATCTCAGAATTTTTCGGCAAAATAAAGCGAAACTTTGATACATATATGCAGTGTTGCCAGAACATTTGTTGAAATATTCAAAAGATCTTTAGAAGGCGAATTAACTTCAGGTGGCGGCGAAGACATCCGGTTATTTTTTTGCCAGAAATGTCAAAAGTTTTGTTTAGATGTGCTTTTTAAAATTGTGTTTTTAATGAAACTATGTATAAAAATTAAGTAAACATCGTTTTTGGATCACAAAAACTCATTTTTACCACCATCACTATAACTTAATGGAATTCTTATGTTTAGGTGCAGTTTTAATATTCAAATGCATAAACTGGACGTAGCAAAAAAGGGTTTAGATTACTTTCAATACCACTTTAAATTCAAACGAATTTGCAAATTAAAACTCACAAAAATTGCACATGTTTATGTTATAAAAACTTTTTTTTCCTAATTTTTGAAAATATTCAATTTTTTTTTATTTTTTGACTCAAATGTTTTTATTAATTTTAGTCTAGGGATGCCAGATAAATGTTTTCTTTTATCCCAAATTTAAAATAAAAATTTCTTAAAATATCCCCTCTTTAAATAAATATCCCCAAATGCATTATTTTTAAAAAATTATTTAGTTTTAAAATTAAGTTTAAGTGGGGATTATTTTATCTTCTAAGTTTGTATTTTATATTTATATACAACATTGCAACACTAAAACAATAACGTCAATTAACCAATTTGGTAATTATATTTAAAATGCTGACTAAAAATCTACGTTGTTAAAGGAAAGGGATTAATACATTTCTTATTTCTTGTATGACTACTGGTTAAAATATGTCCAAAATTACCGAAGGGGTGATTATTAAGGAAACACTTGTTAAGAACTATTCTACAAAAATTAATATTTTCTAAGTTATAAAACATAAAAGTCAGACTTCATGTAAAAATATAGTTTTTCTCAAACTTTGGTAGGCCTGAGGGACGGCTTAACCTACGGCGATCGCGCTGCTGGGGCCAAATTTAAGAATTTCAACCATACAAATATGGCGGTTTAATGAAATTCTTAAATTTGGCCTCTGCAGCGCCTAAGATTTTTTTTTTTTTTTCAATTCATTTTTATTAAATTTATTCAATTTTACATTTATCCTTAGTGCTAATGTACCCGCGAAGCCTTGTGGCTTGTCTGCCCCTAGATGGGTCAAATGTATGGCCGACCCCACTTTATTTTTCATCTCAATCATTTAATTCGAACAAACCTACACGCTATCTCCATTCCTTAAGGGGGCTCCCATACAAAATGTTCAATGCAGACTAGAAATATATTGAAGAAAAGTCCCATAAATGCCCAGGAGTCGCCCCTAGTGGGATGATTGTATGACCGACCTCAATTAATTTTTTGTCTTTAACATTTTCTCGAGACATACTTGCCTCTTATTACCACTTCTTAGGGGCGCGCGCACCCATACAAATATTGCGATTTATGAAATTCTGAAATTAATTAAAATTTTGCGACTTTTGTGAATAAAATTAAAAGTTGCTAACAGATTTTTAACCATTTATGGCTTGTTTTGTTTGCAGTTTCGTTTTTTATATGTCTGATAAAAATCATTTTCCAATTTTTTATGAATTTTTAGTCTAAATTTTGAAAATCATTTTTTTTTCCAAAATTATGTTTCTAAAACCACTGCTCATACTACTTTAAGGAAATTTTATTACGGAATTTCGGTTTTTTTTTAGTAATTTCAATAAACTAAACCGTTTTTGAGTTACGCGAATTAACGTTGTGCAACCTCCTCCATTTTTGAAATAACGGTATATCTCGAAAACAAGAACTAACAAAAAAAAAAAAAAAACGGTTAGCTCCATTGGATTCAGCGTACCCGAATTATGTTAAAACGCCATGTTCCCGGCTTTTCTAACTTTGCAAGTAGCACAGTGTTATTAATGCCAAATG
Source organism: Pollenia labialis (assembly GCA_949318255.1). NCBI lineage: Eukaryota > Metazoa > Arthropoda > Insecta > Diptera > Polleniidae > Pollenia > Pollenia labialis. The sequence continues at coordinate 142,095,365 of OX439139.1, read as the reverse complement.
TATTTTAGTAAATATGAAAAAAATTAAAAAAGAGTGACGTTCACGACAATGCGCGTGGACAAAACTCTTTTAAAAACCCACATCCGCGTTAACAATGTTTTAGGAATAAAAACAGAACAAAATTTGAAAAATAATTATATTTTAAAAAGATACGATAAGAAAAGATAAAGTCGCTGTTTATTGTTGTTGTTTAAGCTTTGATATTGTTACAAGTAAAGCTGTTGCTTATAATTCTTATTCGCTTCACAGTTTTATTTGTTTAGTATTTTTAAAATCTTTGGATAAAGTTTCCTGACGATCTGTCCTCAGCAACCAGTGAAATGCGTATAGGAATAGCTAATTCCTTCAATAATAAACATTTGGAATTAAGCACGATAAGCAAAATCTTTTAAATTAAAAATGTTAAAAACAGTTAATAAGTTTCCAGTTTACTTTTTTTTTTAAATTTTTTAATAATAGCTGCGTTTGCGTACACATAAATTTGTAAAATTTTCATAATAATCACCTACTGGTTTTTACTGGGGTTTTACTGGAAAAGTAAACGAACGCACATAATGTTTATCAAAAAATGTAGCTGGCGACAAGTGTTTTTATATGGCACGAGTATGTTAGAGCAATACAATACTTGTTATCAATCAATAATGAAATAAACTATTAAGTTTCTGAGCAATTTTTTTCTTCTGACGGCGGGGATCGAAAAATAACATTTAGTTTGCAATTGACCCATATGCGGAATATTGTTGCGGGAAAAATTTTTAAACGAGTTCTTAATTGAATACGTGTGTGGGAGCGAAACAAATTGTTGCTTTATTGTGAACACCAAGTAAAAATATTTCTGCCATTGTGAATAAAGCTTAATTAAAAAAAAACTTTAGTTTTTATTCGATAACTGAAATATTTTATGAAACAATAAAAAAGAAGAAAAGCTTAATTGTTGCTATCATTGTGAACGAAGATTTCATTGATATTCTCAGTATCTTTGAAAATGCTCACTTAAATATACTTTTAAAGAAAAAGCGTAAATTTTATTCTAATAAATTTAAAGAGTTTTTATTAAGGCTAATTTTTCTTTATTGTCTTTATTGCTTCGTACTTAATTACATAATAAAGTACGGCGGCTTCTTTTAAACAAAATTTTTATAAGGATAAAATACAGACATTTTTAAATTATATAATATAATTTAAGTCATTTAGGCCCGTTTTCACAACTTACCGATAGGAAAAGGTAGGATATTATCGGCCGTATAAACCGTGTTCCATTATTACAGGGTAGGATGAACCTTAAAGTAAAATTTTAATAATTAGTATTGTGGTTATTTTGTTGAACTATTTATGGGTTTTAATCCAAATTTTTAAATATTTTAATTCGGCTCAAGTTCCTTTCTTCATAAAAAATAATTTAATGAAAATTAAATTTGACGAACTTGAGTAAAATTTTAATAATGGAACACTTTTGATAAGGCCGGTTAAAGTCTACTCTTAGCTATCGGTAAGTTTTGAAAACGCGCCTTAAAATATTTAAAAACCTAAAGTTAAGAAAAACTGAAAACCAAAATTTCCTTTTTAATTTTCATAAAAAAGTTTCTTCCAAACAGGGCTGTATGTAAAGTTGGAGTTGAGGTTTTTGTATCGGAGTCAGAGTCGGAGTCGTAGTATCCACAAAAACTCGCGACTCCGACTCCAACATTTTTCGGCATAAAAACTTTTCTAATATTTTTCAAAATAAAAAAATTTCAAGAGATTCTGCTTTAAAAATTTTGAAATTATGACAATGTGAGTTTCAAAAATTGAGGTAACAATTGATTTTGACAATTCTTTTAACACTTTATGAGAAAAAATACATATATAGATCAAGGCCCATCTATCAGGTCTGCTTACTTGTACAAAAACAAAAAACGATTCTTTTTAGTTGTCAAAAATTTACTACGGCATATACAAAGCAAAAAACGTGTATGTGTCGCATACCATGAACGTATACATGCACATGTAAACAACTTTTGACAACTAAAAAGAACATAAACAATGATCATCAGGCTTCTTGCGCAGACCATTTCAATGGGCCTTGATATAGATTTTATCAAAGCATGTCTTTTTCTATGTTTTAATGAGTGCAGGTGGTAACAAAACTGGTTCGATTCACTCAGCAGACATTTTCAAAACTGTCTGTTTGCATTTTCTGTAACAAAATTCACTGGTTCACTGTTTTAACCGTTCAGTTTGAAGTGCGCCAAGGTATTCTTGATGAAATAGAGTCGAATTAGGGAATTCAAAAATGCGAATTTGTAAACAAGTTCACTTGGATGTTTTTGTTTTGTAGCGACGTTCATATACATACATAACTATGGGACGGAAAAAACTATGGCGAGTACACTAAAGTAAAAGATTTCAATTTATTTGTTAAAAAAATCATATTTGACTCTACAGGTGGGAGATAAACTACAAAAATCCACACTTTGAAAACTTCAGAGCAGAGCGCAAAAACATGTTGAAAATCACAAATACTTCTATTTCTGTATTAAAAATTTCCCTTTGTTCGAATCTTTTATATGACTCTAATGTTTTTTTTATGTTGATGATATCCATAATAAAATTACGTCATATAAGGTAACATACCTTTACTTATTAAATTGGACTTGGTGTTCTTTACTTCCCATGATGGTATTGGTACTGGTCAATCCCTTAAGGCAAACAGTACTCAGTCCAATAACAAAAGGTCCGCTATTTCCCAAAAATAATACAAGGCTTAAAACAATTTCTCTTACCTTAATTTTCTCTTTGAAATGTGTTATAAAAATTATTCAAGTAAAAACTGAAGTCGCATCTGCATGTTAAAAAAAAATTGTCTACAAATTCAGTGGTAAACTACACAATACATTTGATGCAATTTACGTGTAAGCAAGTTGGTGTTGTTTTCAACTTTTCTATCTCGAAAACTACATTAGATAAATAAGACTTATGGGAATTTATGGGAAAAATTCAGATTCCAACAGTAAAAAAAACGAATTTTGAAAAAGATGTGAATTGGTGTAGTTTATCCCTTCCATACAGGACTATTGTTACATTTTTTTAACACTGTTTGCATAATTTTAATAAATTAATATAACTTTAATATCAAGGTCCTTGAGCTTAACTAATTATTCACATTAAAATTACAACAAAAGGTCGAACAACATACATATTGAAAATTAATATAACTTTCAAAAGATACTTAAGCTTAATAAATAATTTTCCTGGTGGTCTATAGTGTATTGCAAAACTAGTTAAATCCCATATGTATTGTAGTAAAACTCGTTTCGAAAGTTCGTAGCAAAACTCTTTAGTTCTAAAATTAAATAAATTTTTTCTATATTTCTATATTTCAGTTATTAATCAAGAATGGCATAACACTTAAGAATCAAAATAGTTCAACTAATTTGGTCCATTTAATCGGGCGCTATATGTTTTTTGAATTTTCCCAAAATCCGAATAAAGTGTAACGAACGAGTTTTGCACCTCACCTACTCATATGTAAATAAGAATATTAAAGCTTAATGCGGCACGTGTTAAAATTGAAATACCGATTTGAAATTTTTATACAATTATACTTCATTAATTAAAAGAGTTTAAAGTCAAATAAGGACCAGTCTCATATACACTGCGAATCAAAAAAGTCGGAGTCGAAGTCGTACTTAAAAAATTTCATCGGATGGAGTCGGAGTTATCACTTTTTCTTGACGGCTTCACAGCCCTGCTTCATAAATTTTGATCTTTACGAACTTTGGATGTTTTTATTAGAGAATACACTAGTTTAAAATTTAAAATAAAACTAAAGATATTTATAAAAACACCATAACATGTTATATGTATATGCTTAAATATTAAAATACAATACATACATAAATACAGACATCCAAGTTAGATAATTAGCAACAGTATTTGCAAAAAGAAGTATTACAGTATTAATTTCGAAAAACTGACATTTTAAAGGCTCTTTGGAAAATACAAATTTAAGAAATTATACTTTGTTGGAATAATCGGAAAACATTAAATCTTGTTTTCCAAAGTATATTTTAAGTATATTATACATACATATATAAATTACTAAAAAAAAACAAAAAAAAATAATAAAAAACAATTAAAATAATTTAAAGCATAATGCGTTAGATAATTTTTTCTCCAAAAATTTGTATTATGCGAGGTAAATATTAAACAAAACAACTGAAATGCTTTATTTCTGTTAGTTGTACAAGGGATTTCTTTATTTTGTTTTAATATTACGTCTAAATGAACGACGACCTTGTTCAGCCAATTGCTCAGTATTGAAATCTTCATCACGGCCATACTAAAAAATTTAAAACGAAAATTGATTTGAATATTGAAAGTAAATACATATAACAAAATTAAAAACTTACTTTACAAAAATGTTGTTCTAATAATTCCAAAGCTGTCATACGATCTCTAGGGTCGTGTTGCAAACAATGATCTATAAAATCATGTCCCTCTTGGGATAATGATTCTGATACTTCTGGTTTTTCACCCATGCCAACTTTAAACATAATTTGGAAATTTGAATCGAATTGAGCCCAAGGACGCTGTTATTTAATGGATAAAGTTAGTTTAAAAAACGCATTTAGATTGTTTTCAAATAATTACCTTTCCTGAGGACATTTCAACAACAACACAACCAACGGACCAAACATCAGCTGCCCTGCCATGACCATCGCTATTAGTTTTCGTAAAGACTTCAGGAGCCATATAAGCTTTTTAGAACATAAAAAGAGAAAACGGTATATTTTTTTAAAGAAAAAAATAAAAATTGATTTCCATTAAAAAATTTGTAAAATTAATTAAATTTGCACCAATATGATTAAATAATTAATTCATTTGATTAATTTTTTAATTAAAACTGATTTTATTTTTGATCAATGCTTAAATTGGTGAACAATTTTGGAAATTTTTTTCTGTGTTGAATCTTTTAAAAAAGTTTTTTAGATTTATCAGAGAATTTTTTCTTTTTGAAAATTTTTAAAACTTTTCTTTAATTAAGAACAACTTTTCGTAAAAAAATTTTAATAATGCCGAAATAATGCGATTTTTAAAGATAAACCACATTTTTTTTGGTTTCCTTAAAGTGTTTTTAGTTATAGATATTTTGATATGAAAAGTTGCAAAAAAAATTTATTTAAAGCATAGAATTAAATGAAATACTTTACACTAACCTTGAGTACCCACATAACCCTGCAATTCGCCCGGCACTGTTGTGTGAGCTTGAATTTTAACTGCTGAGCCGAAATCACCCAATTTCAGACTATTACCCCCGGCCACCAAAAATATATTCGCTGTCTTTATATCTCTATGAACTATGCCATGCTTGTGTAGTTCGGCCACACCTGACAATAACTGGGCGGTAAAACGTCTTGTAAGACCTTCAGGCAAACCGCCAGTAAGCTCTACCAATGACTCCAATGTACCCTCAGAGCAAAGTTCCATAAAAATCAACAATTCTTCACGATGAACTTCGATGCCGTAATAACGAACCAAGTTCTCATGTTTAATACCCTCTAATATTTTTAATTCTTCAGCAACGTTTTTCAACACTCTAGTCTCACCAGGATGAATTGCGATTTCTTTCATAGCCATCAATTCACCTGTGTTATTGTTTACAGCAGTATAAACTTTGCCAAAACGTCCCTGACCAATTTTGATGCCTCGATGCCAACGGAAATTTACACTACGAGCACGTATTTGTACTTTATCACAGGTATTCAAAGCTTTAATATGACCAATAAGATTGCGTTCTCTAAGACGTTCGTCCAGGTCCAAGTCAAGGCGATTGACAGCGTCACGTATGCGTATTTGCCTTAAGGCCAACGATGCATCCGTATTGCCATTGCCACCGATTTGAGCAGACTCGGGGGAGGGTGTAGGCGAAGTTTTAGCATTAAGAGGCGGAACAATTAAACGTAAGTCTTCGGCTGGGGTATTACTAACACTAATACAAATCGAGGAGTCAGTGGAATCTAAGGATTCTGTGCGTTGGAAAAGTTCCTCTTTATGACTAAACTGGGGATGTAAAAACTTATTGTATTGAGGCGATTGTTGGTTCATTTGATTGACTATGATGCCGGCTGACATGGGTGATCGTGTGGGTGTACGGGAACGACTAGTTGCTGGAGAAGAGGTCTTCCTAGTTCTTGGCGAAGCCTTTTTGCGAATTATTTTCTCCGGTTCCGAAGTTATGCCTATGACATGTGAAATGCAACAGTCCATTTTCTTCTTGAGATTTTCAAATTGTGTCTCATCTAAATATTGTGTAATTTGGGGATCACAGGCTAAAATCAAAAATTCTAAACCTTGAGAAGCCCAACGTGGACGCATGCCGCGACCGCGTTCACAGCGTTCTGTCACAAATTGCATCCACATTTTGGCAAACGTTATTATTCCTAATGCTAGATCAGTTTCGCAGTCTTGATTTTTATTCGCCATAATACGATGCTCGAAAAGTCGAATAACATCTTTGTGGTATTCAAAACCAAATTTATAGCCCTGATGTAAAATTTCACGAGTTCGTGACAATACAGCCTGACGATCTTGCTCCTATTTTTGTGGAAATTAATAAAAAAAACATGTTATTCAAAAATATTAATAAAAATTGTAAGTAAACATACATCCAAATCCATCACATATACAGGCGAACATCTTTCCTGCACTCTTTCGATAATTTTGATTAATTTATTTCTCACATCTAAAACATCTTTTTGCAAAAGTTTAAAAGACTCTTTGATCTCCTTACATACAAACTCGTTTGGATGACCGGCATCCACGTCATGTTCGAAATGTTCACGATGAAAATCGGCGGATTCTACATCACGACAAAACGTTTTAGCAAAAAATAATACTTTCACAGAACATTCCCTTTCAACGGTGAACAGCGATTGCGTTTCCCGACAAATGGTTAAAACTTGCCACTTTAATTCAGGCTCTGCATTCTGGGCTGTGCCATCTATTTGTATATCTAATTCCTGAGATCGGCTGACTAAACGGTCCGATATACCCTTAAGTAGATTGCGTATAATTGTACAGAATTTCTTGGCTGCCAGAGTATGCATGCCCGATATCATGGGTGAAATTAGTTTCGTAAACATCCACTCCTTTTCTAAAGCAGATTTTTGATTCGATTCCTGACAAGCCACCAGCACTAATTGATCTATATAGTCCAAGTACAATTCAAATACTTTGCGAACTGTAGCATCATACTGATTTAAGATGCTCATATAACGTTCTAGTTCTATTTCATTTTCTACCAAAGCTGTTGTTATGTGTCTTTGGTATCTTTCGCGATGGGTCAAGGCCAAGGTAAGACCTTCTCGTAATTCCTTCATAAGTTGTTCTAGACTAAGAGGATTGGGCTTTGGTGGTCGGGTTTCTAAACGCATGCGTAGAAATTCATGCATAAATTGTAAAGGAACACCGCTTAGAAATACAAATGTTGGAATGTAAGTTGGCAAGTTAATAGATTTGAATTCCTCACTCCAATAGCCATAACGCCTTAGCTCTTCGATCTGTTCACGGCTTATATCGGGTTCTAAGCGAGGAAAATCCTCTTCAATTTTTTCAGTCTCAAAATCATAATCTTCAGTGCCGGGTTTTTCCAATGATATCTGTGCCTTGCACATTACCACATTGTGCAGTTTGTGTAAGAAGGCCAACGATTTCGCTAGACCACGGGACTTGAGAACATTTTCTATAAATTTACGGTATAAAGCACTTGATTGTTCGGGATTGGTGCCGCTGCCATTGCGTAAAGGTTCAACGCTAAATATATTTATGTCATGCATGGATGTTTTGCGCAGTGGCACCGAAGTTTGGTTACAAGTTAAGCCCTCTGATATTTGGCTAATTTCTGTGGAAGATGAACTGAAATAAAATAGTTTTTAATAACGTATTATTTGCGTTAGTTGTTTTAGATTTTCCTTACTCATTACTACTAGTAGTATCTTCGGGTATATGTGCCACATCATTAAGCATAAATTGCACTTTATGGCCCGTTTGCCCCGAAAGTTTTCTCTGAGCAGTAGCTAAAGATCTGGTTGAATCTATAGAATTTATGCCAGAATCATCGTATTCCAAGCCGGAAGCTGTAGAATTACTACTACTTGTCTCGGCTGTATACGATGTTTGTACAGGCCATGAAAAACGTTCACCTTGAAGTCGGGCCAAAATTTTACCCAATATGGTTAATTTTAATTTAGCCTGTTTTGTAATGTTATACCACAGACACATGGTCTTTATGCGACCCACAAACGATTCACTCTTATAGATGGGATGAAAAGCTCCCATCGCCTGTGAAGAGGGATATAAAGCCTCTGCGGCCTCTAGGCGCGTCAATAACTCTTCTACCTCCTTCATGGCGGTTTCTTGTTGATCAACGCAGTCTTTACAATAAAGAGATAAACAGCTGGAGCAGTTTTTTTGAGGCTGGGGTGCTAAAAACAAAAATTATTTTTTTTATTCTGTAAAGAGCTTTGCTTTATACTAACAGCTGGTATTACTGTCTGAACCCAAACCACTATCCATGCTGACCTCGCTTTCTTGACGCTTATAGCGCGGTTGAAATTTATAGTTTATTATTTGTGTCAAGAGATCTGAAACATCTTTGCGTGCTGCAAATAAATATTTATCCTGCTGCTCGGGTGTACGATCAGCCTGCCAGGCTTGCAGTTCTAGCCAAATTAAATCTTTAACTTCTGTCTGCCAGGTGTGTTCTTCGTGAGAGAGCTTAACAAAATAATTTTGAATAATTAATAAAACAAATTTAATTGTTCTACTATAATTTACCTTATTATCCTGTCTGTCAACACTACCCAATTTAATGAGATTAGCAAAAGTTTCATGAAACTCTTTGCGTATTTTAAAACCCGGTGTTGCCTGAAAACCCATTTGCAGTTGATTCGCAAAGGACAAAGGAGGTGCTGAGGAACGACATCCAATCGGGCGTGATGAAACACTCATATAACGATTGCAAGATTCAACCACCTTGGGCTGTTGATATCTTAGCTGCACTTCGGTATTTAGAGGAGTGCACTTATCTTGTGCTTCCGAATTGTAGACATTCTCATTGAAACTATTAACCCTAGCGTTATAGCTACCCAAAACGACATTTGTTGCAACTGTAGCTAAAGAGTTTTTCAATTCACGTTCAGACTCACGCAACAAAGCTTGTGCTCGTTTATCTGTACGCTTGGCACTGACACTACTATCCTCATTGACGAACATTTCATTGAGTAGAGCACAATCCATGGTATTGCGACGCAACACGCGACAACGTGCCATACGTGTCATGCCTTTTTTTGGCGCTACGGGTGATTCAGTACATCTGAAAGGTATTCAAAAATGAATCTTTTGTTTTAAAAATAATTAAAATGTGTTGTTCATTAACTTACGCTCCTACAGATGCTACAGCTTGAGCTCTTTGTTTTCTCTCCCAGTCTCTTGATTTATTCTTCAAACGTGTTCTCGGTGGAGTTGTGCCATACTCTTCAAATCGTGCCGCCAGCAAATCGTCTGGATGAGTTGGGACCAAATCTTCTTCAACCGTCGCATTGCGGTAATTAATTGGTTTGGAGGGTGTTTGTTTAGTGCGAATTTCAACTCTGCTTAAAAAAAACAAGCATTAAAAAAATAAAATTAAATTTATATCAATAAAATATTTTAGGCATACAAAAAAAAACTCCCCTTATTCCTAATAACGAAATTTTATTTAAACTGCGTTTGTGTGTTTATCTTGTTTTAATATTTTTTTTATATGTATGTTTGTATGTTTAACCCTTTGACGCATATGGGACACCGGTGTCCCTAAATTTAATCAATCTATTTTTTTCATATTGAAAACAATTACACATCTCTGGAAACAGCAATCGCTCACATGTAAACAAGGTTTTATTTTATTCAAAGGTTGGTAGCACTTAGCTAGAAAGCTAAAACTATTATCGTTATTTTGTTTTTGGTAAAGTTCAAAGTTTTCTTAAATTTTTTTCGAGACTATTTTTCGATACGATTTTGTATTTTTCGAACCGGATTTTGATACATATTGTTAGAATGGTAAGTATTGCTTCTACTTTTAGTGTTTTTCTTCATAAAAAGTGATTTTGAAGTAACTAAGCAAATAAATTTTTGTCAAGGGACACCGGTGTCCCAATATGCATAAAAGGCCGCAATTACTGAAGATTCAAAAAACATTTTTTACAATTTAGATACCTTATTCCTTATATTATTCTAGGCTCATAAAAGTGAAAGAATATTCCACTTGACTAACAGTGAAATAGAGGAGTATTTGTTGGCTGATAATAGTGACACTGAAGATGGCCTTATTTTGGACGAGGAAGTTGTCATTGAGCCGGCTCAATGTGCCGTAGTAGAATGTCATGCATCTTCAGGAGTTTCTGTACTAGTTGATAAAACTGCATCTATTCAAGCAACATGCACCTCTTCATCTATATCAACTGATCCATCATTAGATAATCAGGTTCCTAAATTTAATTGGAAAAAGAACACATATTGCCCTTATACTTTTTGTGATACCGATTACGAGCTTGGTAAGATCAATGTTCTTCAAGATTCTGTAAATTTAAGACCTATTGATATTTTTGAGGCCGTTACAAATATGAACTCATTGATTGAGAAAATAATAATACCAGAAACTTTACGCCACGCTCATAATAATGGATCTGTGTTTACAACAGATGTACAAGAAATAACAGGTTTCATTGGTATGAACTATGTCATGGGCTACCATATACTTCCTACTTTGAGAAGTTACTGGTCCACTGAAGCTGACATGGGTGTTCCATACATTGCAGCTGTTATGCCACTATCAAGATTTGAGGAAATAAGAAGATACTTACATTTCTGTAACAACGAGTCGCAACCACCAAAGACATCGAGCAATTTTGATAGAGCGTACAAGATTAGATTGGTGATGGACCACTTCAATTCAAGTTTTCAATCAGCTATGAATAACACAATAACTCAATCAGTTGATGAACACATGATTAAATTTACGGACCAGAAATAGGATTAGGGGAATCTGTTGTTTTTCAGCTCACGAAGCAGTTAGTAGGCCTTGGTTGTGAAGTTTATTTCGACAATTTTTTCAACTCACCGATGTTACAATATAAACTAGCCAAACAAAACATAAAGGCATGTGGCACTGTTCGCTTGCAGCGGAAAAATATTCCTAAAAACTTACCACATGATAAAGACATGAATAGAGGCGATATATATGCTACTAACTTCGAAGGAATTACTTTCATCAAGTGGATGGATAATAAAGCTGTGCACCTACTCTCAAATTTTTTGTCACCTATACCTACCCAAAAGGTAAAACGTAGACAAGTAGGATCAGCGCAATGTCTAGAGATAACATGTCCCGAAATAGTACAAAAGTACAATAAAAACATGGGTGGTGTAGATCTGATGGACCAGAAGAAAGTCACATACGAAGTGGACAGAAAATCAAAAATCAAATACTATTTGCGTCTTTTTTTCGATTTATTAGACATTGGAATGAACAATGCATGCATTATATATGAAAAACTGTATTCTGAAAAACGTATTGAAGGTAAATTGCTTACATCTCTTGAATTCAGGCAGGTTGTTGCCAGGGCCATGATTGGCAATTTTTCTATTAGGAAACACTCCCTGCCCTCAACGTCCATGACAAAAAAACGGATTCAAAATATAGGACTCAAGCGGTCAATACCATCTCACATAATGAAAAAGTCGCCATCACGTAAACGATGTGTTCAATGTGCTAAGAGTGGAATAGAGAATCGAACCAATAATATATGTGCAATCTGTAATGTTCACTTATGTTTTACAGCTAACAGAAACTGTTTTGAAGAATTTCATTAATAAAATAACTTATAAAAAATTATTTTTATACCAAAAACTCTAATTGTTTTTAATACTTAAAATTACTCTTCAGTGCAAACAATGTCGTACCTTATCGCACATTGGGACATATTTGTCCCAAGCCATATCTTGTAATCCGATAAAATTTTGAATTTTTTATTTATATATATGCTTAAAATAGATCTCAATACACTATATAATATATTTAGATTCTTAAAAAGTTTTACGTAACAGTTTTGTGCGTGAAAGGGTTAATACATTTTAATCTTTTTGCGATATTTTTCTCTCTAAATTTTTACTTTAAACAGATGGTTGCTGCCAATTCCATGTATGTAATTAGTAGTTTTGTACAAACCTAAACCTCAATACTAAATTTAAGGCCGGGGAACTTTATTAACTAAAACCGCCACATAAGACCCAAATCAGATACAGTCAAAATAAATAAATGTATTAATGTTGTTGTAAAGATAATATTCGCTAGAAACAACTTTTGTACGAACCTTGACTTCGTTACAAACTTTTGCGGAGAGAGGTAAAGTTTTGACCATAGATCCAGTATATGGAAATCTTAAATGCAATAATCTTTAATATGTTAGTTTAAGCAAATGAGTGAACATAATGTGGTTGTCAACTCTCCCGAACGTCATTGTATAATATTGTCCATAGTTAGTTCTAACTCTTTAATATCTTACTGCCAAAAGGCAGATACTGTACCAAATAAACTCCCCCAGTGGTTGTAGGGATCATCTAAAGGATTATCACCTTTTGGTGTTACATCCTCTAGGATAAATCAGGTTAAGGGGATTCCTAGATCCGCAAGATGAAAATTGACCATTCTGCTTGATTATTTACTAAACCTCGGCGCTGGTATGTACTGGCATTCTTCAGAATCTCTTACATTTTGAAATCGAGGTTGTACCTCAGTACTTAACTGAGGCGATATGGGAGTCAGTAGCCCCCGGAGTGCCCAGCACCAGTCTAACTATTGTTGAGGTTTTCGTTACCATGCTTCTTGCGAGAAATGATTCCTGTCTTTCAACATTGTCTTTTAGGAAGCATTTTTTTCTGATAGAGAGTTGTTTTTCAGTAAGATGTTCAACGTTTAATGGGGGAGTGATTTTTTCAAGACATGCTCTTACGAAAAGGGATTAACGAACATCAGTTTTATTGACGAAGATATACTATCGGAGAGCACGTTGTGGTTGTGAATTAAACCCATAGTCGCGGTTAGAATTACATTCTCGTGGACGACTGTTGCCCAAGGCGCTGTACAACAGAAGCTGCTTGGAGGTTAGAAAGTTCCAGCTGTTAAACCAGAGGTGGGTGAAAAACTTTTAGTGAATTATACACTCGAAAATGCTACATGTGTGTGCAAATGATACTTCACTCACACAGGGGTATTTGCTTAATATTAACACACCATGAGATCCACCATGAGATTAGGCCATAGTGAAAGTGTTCATTAGGGATATAACGATACGCCTTTTTGCCAATACGATACTGATACCGATACTCAAAATAAAATATCGTCTATACCGATACGCATATTGAATTCAAGTTAAAATAACCAAAACTCAAGATGGATAATTTGTTTTTTTATACAAAATTAAAATGTAAGTGACTATTAATCTTTAAAATTTAATACGATTTTTAATAAGAATAATAAGTATGTATGTGGATATTTTAATCTGGCTTAGTTTTATTTAATTTAATTTTCATTAAATTATTTTTATGAAGAAAGGAATTTTACAACATTCTTGACTGACCTAGGAATCGAACCCAGATTTTCATGTACAGGTTGCCCTGACATATTTCGATAGTAATCACACTATCTCTTCAGCATTTTGCAAGGGATCTTCGATAGGGTGGCTTTCCAAAATTCTTTTGTTTTCTTTGTAATTGGGATTCGCGCTCCCCTTTGAATCAATTCCAATGTAATTCGTGGAGACCAAAAGGAAGTGTTGAGGAACAAATGAAACAACATAGACTGAAGAATGCACCTTTAATTGACAATACTCAAGACATCTTGCTGCCACCGCTCGACATAAAATTGGGAATTGTTAAAAAATTCATCGAAGTGGTCGTTGTAAATTATCCAAACGCATTCGACTATTTGAAAACCGTAGCGATGACAAAATTAAAAAAGGTATTGTAGTAAATTTAAAACGAATTTTTGTTCACCTCATTGTACTATTTACACTATGTTAATATTTTATTTTCTGTCTTCATTTAACAGGCGTACTTAATGGAAGAACGCTATTCAAGAGCAACTTTGATTCATAGATTGATGTAAATCATTCAATGACATGGATTTACCTTCAGCGTGTTTGCACCAGAGTCTTGGGAGGGGATCGAGACGCGGAACCGGAAGCAAAGGAATGGGTGAAAGAAATGCTGAATTATTTTGAAAAAATCGGCACATCGATGATATTAAAGCTGAATTTTCTTCATTTTCAGTTTGACAACTTTATCAAACAACTCCCTATCGAATCCGATGAGCAAGGAGAACGGTTTCACCATGGAAAAACACTACAAACAAAAAACTCGACGCATTGCTTGCATAGGTAATATCAATTTTTTGATGCATTGTTTTGCATTCCTTTTTTGATTTCTTTTCTAATTAATTTCAGGTTTGTTGGTGGAGTCACCCTGTATGATGTTAATGAAGTATTTGAAGAAGAAAAAGCTGATGATGGAGGGCAGTCTGGAAGCAACGTGGATGTGGACACCATAAGTTCTGAATCAGAGTCAGATTCGGACGATTTGGATCCACAACTTAAGAGAATTCGATTTGCAAGTCCAGGGCCATCAACATTATAAACATAATACGAATATTTTTTTTTTATATTTTTGTAATAGGTAGCATAGTATCTCAATGTTGAAGTAAAGAAAAAACAAATGAAATAAAAAAAAAATTTCACTTTTGCGGCTACCTAAGCCGCTCTAGAAAGTTGTTTATTGATATCTTAGGTACTTTTTTGTAGTTGATTGTTTCCTTGAATTTTGAACGGTTTGCTACCTATGGACCTGAACAGGGGGAAAAAAGTAAAAAAAATCGTATTTTTAAAATTTTTTTTGCGATTTTGATCTTGAAGATAAAATTTTTTTGATTTTATATGTTCACAGGGTTAATCAAAATTCCGAACGGTTTGCAAGATATGAGCATGACAAAATTATCACTTTTTTGCAAAAATTACACCGACCCCTAAATCTTTGAGGGCCCATAAAAAAGTGCATGACTTTGAACAAAACTGGGAGACACGGGTCTATTTTTTTGTCCTTTGTGGTTATTAATTGTCCGTATATGGTTTTTTTTCGTGTTGCAATTATTTAACAGTTTCTTAATTACATAATACAATTATCATCTTAAAAATAAAGTTAAGTAAACAAATAGAAATTGTTAAAAATTAAGCTTAAGTTTGATCAATTTACTGGTCACGCTTTTTTGTATTTTATCGTCTAATATTTGTTAGGTCTGAACATACAACAACATTAGGTGTTGCTATGAAAAAAAAGCATAGAAAAATAAATTCTTTGTTGAAAAATCCTCCAAAAAAATATAAAAGTATCGTTGTAGCGACAGCAAAATATCGCCGATACCGATATATCGAAAAATCTGAAGTATCGTCGATATATCGGTATTCGTTACCTCCCTAGTGCTTATGTAAATCGATATCACAGTTTTTATTTCTTCGACTGAGCTTAATTGTCATGGAAAAAAACTACAGCTATGTGTTTGGTGGTTTATTGGTTTTTCGCTCATTGCTTTCTATTATTGGATCAGCTGTTGGCTACGAAGCAATTAAAATTGTTATTTGCCCCTCTTAATACAAACCCCATTTTTCCCACAAAATGTTGTCCTAAAATTCTTTTGAATGAATTTTATTAAAAGAAAATAACCTGATGTCTTACTCCCGATAATATCGCAAGATTTTCTTAAGTTTGAGTATTCAACATTAAAATCAAAATTGTTTAAGGTGTTATGATACTTGCTATTTTTTGTATTAGATTTTTTTAGGATTGACTGAATGAAACAACAAATGCGAGAAAGAACAAGAAATACAATTTGATAAAATGTAAACAAAACAAACAATACTGCCCACGTTAAAAACCGTTTCTTTCGATCAAAAACTAAAAAAATTGGCAACAGTGCTAACAATTAATCTGGAAATGTCAATTTTAAGTTAAAAAATTTTATATTTTTTTTGACAGTCTCAGATTATTTATCGATAACACATGTATATTTGTTTGACATTTCAAGATTTTTTATGATATAATCATACTCTTTACACTTATAGAAAAAATACAAAAAATAGCAAGTATCATAACAGCTTTACTGTCAGACAAATCTCTGCAATTGGTTTTTTATTGTCTGTATGGACATAATGTTCCATAAAGGATTATAACCCAGTTCATACCCAGTTTATTTGATAAACATTTTATACAATAATACATTTCTATGCTTTTAAAGAATAGTTTTATAACCCAGCAAAAACTTTGCTTACAAAATAAGCAAAAAATAATGAGAACTTGACGAGACGACTACTTACTTTTCTACTAGAAAAAGTACTTATTTTTTGTTCGCGATGTCCCAAAAGTAATCCCTTATAATTTGGCCAATTATAACCTAAAAAATAATAAGTTTTTTTATTCTTAAAAGTTTTAAAAAAATATGTAAAGAAGACAAAAATAAGTTATTGCAAATTAATTCAAAAAGGTTAAAACACACTGTTGCTTCGGCAACGTGAAAATAAAAAATACTTTTTAAGAGTACTTCTTTTTTTTTTAAATATTAAATTCAATTTTATTTAAATATAAAAAACTACACAAAAGAAGTTAACTTTAAAATTAAATATTTTATACCGCGCCGTTCGATGCTAAGAAATCAATTGTTCACAAAATCCAATTTACATTGCTTTATGCAGAATCATACGTACATAGGTATGTGTGTATGTATGTTAAACAAAAAATTTAATATTTTATGCCTACGTGACAAATCGACAAGGACCGTTAGTTGAGACGCATATATGAAAGGCAAAGTAAATAGAAAGCAATTTACTTTAAAACGGTTAGAATTTTGAAAGATCATGTTGCGGGTAAAACATACAGGGTGTGACATTCAGTGTTGTTTTGTTTAACCCTTCGTTAACGGCGGTAACATTTCCCCGCCCGTAAGCGAGTCCGAGGTACGAGCTTGCTCAAGATCATCACCGACGTTCAAAACAGCTATCTTCGTCACCGGCCTCTTTAATACACCGAACTGTGTTTTTACCGTCACCCTACGCACTTGACCATCTGCAGCTACTACTGTGTCTACAATTTTACCCTTAGGCCAGCATCTCCTTGGAAGATTTTCATCAGCGATGATGACAATTGCCCCGATTTTTACCGGTGGTACTTGTACAAACCATTTGCTTCTACGGCATATTATTGGTATGTATTCCTTTACCCAGCGGCGCCAGAAATGGTCAGCGAATGCTTGCGTTTGTTGCCATCGTTGACGTAGATTTCCGCTATCGTCGAGAAACGGTTTATAGCCATCGCAAGAGCCAATAAGTAGATGGTTTGGAGTGATTGCATCATCATCTTCATGTTCGACTGAAACAAAGGTGAGCGGTCGAGAATTAATTATTGATTCGATTTCGCATAAAGCACTTTTTAAGTTTTCATCGTTGAAATTCAGCGCCGGGTACAAACTGTATAGAATATTTTTTACGGATCTGATTAGTCGCTCCCATGCACCACCCATGTGTGGCGCTCCTGGTGGGTTGAAATACCATTTTGTTTTATCAAATTTTATTTGTATATCTGAAAATTTAATTTGATCTACTTCATCTTTCAGGATTTTTTCAACTGATTTAAAGTTGGTACCATTGTCGGTATAAATCTCCCGAGGCGTGCCACGCCTGGCAATGAAGTTTCGGATGCACAAAATGCAGGAACTGGTATCTAAATTATGAGCAACTTCTATATGAATTGCGCGTACAGTAAGGCATGTAAAAACTACTCCCCATCGTTTTTCTCTTCTTCTTCCAACGGCTACTAATAATGGGCCAAAAAAGTCTATGCCCACAAATGTAAAAGGGCGTTCAAAAGCACCAAGGCGGGCAGCTGGAAGCTGAGCCATTTGAGGGGCCTGTGGTACAGCAGAATAATTTTTGCATTTTTGGCAAGAATTACGTACCTTTTTATACATGACCCGCAGGCGGGGTATATAAAATTGACTTTTTATTTCGTTGATTACTGCTTCGTGGAATTGGTGGTGAAAATCTTCATGAAATGAACGTATAATAAGAAATGTAACATGATGATCTGCTGGCAGCACAATTTCGTCTTCATGATTGTTAAGGCGGTTTACACGGCTGTGGCATCTCACAACTTCGTTGTCGTCTAGGTAGGGGTTGAGGCGGAATAGCTTACTAACTTTTCCTACATTTTCACTATTCTTTAGATCGGAGATTTCCTGATGAAATTCGCTGCGCTGTGCTATTTTTATGATAAATCGCTGTGCTTGTTGAATCATTTCATGTGTGACTGTAGAATGAAAAACTTGTTGTTTAATTGCAGCTTTTAGTTTTGCCCTGTATAGCAAAAAAGTCGCTACTGCTCGGTAGAGTCTTTTCCAGTTAGAAAAATACTCGAAATTAATTACGTTGAAATTTTTTAATCCTTGATCAATAACTAACACGTGATGCCTATACTCGGAAGAGTTTATTGGCCCCAAGTCATCACAATTAGGCCATTGGCTGCAGTCATTGTGCAAAAATTCAGGACCGTTGAACCATAAGTCCATATTTTTACGTGTTGTTATTTTTGTTGCAAAATCAGCTGGGTTCATTTTTGTTGGTACCCATTTCCATTGGTTGATGTTGGAATGTTCCAAAATTTCTCCTACTCGGTGCATAACGAACTGCTGAAAGTTTCGTGGGTCCACTCGTAACCATTGTAGCACTGTTTTTGAGTCCGACCACCAGTATCTTGAGGTTATACGCAAACGTCGAATTTTTTGCACTGTGTACGCTAGTCTTACTCCTATAAGGGCGGCTTGCAGTTCCATTCGTGGGATCGACAGTGGTTTGAGGGGTGCTACCTTGCACTTGGCAGCTACGAGGGTGACAGTGATACGGTCGTTTAGTTGTACAACCAGATAGCTTACAGCAGAATAAGCATATTCGCCTGCATCAACGAAAGTGTGTAGTTGAACTTTCTCGGCTTCACAGAGTATCTGAGAATAGCATCGTGGAATTTGTACATCAGAGATGAGTGGAATCGACGACTTCCATTGAGACCATTTCAGATTTAGAGATTCATTTAATGGATCATCCCACCCAATGCGGGCACGCCAGACGTCTTGTAGTAAAATTTTGAGACCTATAGTATGGCACGATAAGAAACCTAATGGGTCGAAAATCGACATGAGAACTTGGAGACACTCTCGCTTCGTTGGCACTAGATTCTCATCGATCACATTGCGGCGCAGGCGCGCAAATCTGAAATTATATTTAAAAACGTCAGTAACTGGGTCCCAGTACATACCTAAAACTTTTTCGGTAGCGCCCCATTGCTTGGCGTCCTGAGACGTCTTGGAAACATCAGACAATTGACATAAAACTGCGGACGAGTTTGAAGCCCAGTTTCTTATATAGAAGCCTGCGGCAGAGTGAATTTTTGCAACTTGTGTTGCTAGCATAGCAGCGTCTTCTTCAGTGTCTTCGCTGTCGATAAGGTCATCGACATAGTGATGGTTCTGGATTGAGTCCACGGCACGTGGAAATTGTGTTCTAAATTCTTCAGCATTAGTGTCGCGCACGTAGTGCGCTATGCACGGGGCACAGCTTATACCAAAGGTTAAGGCTCGCATTACGTATGTGCTTGGCTGATGTAATTTGTCATTTTTGTCCCACCATAGGAACCGCTGAGCTTGCATATCGCTTTCTCGTACGTTAATTCTGTGGAACATTTCCGCTATATCACCGCAGATGGCGAATTTGCCTATTCGAAAGGCTATAAGAATATCGATAAGTGGTTTTAACAAGTCTGGGCCGCTAGTCATAAAATCATTGAGTGATGCCCCATTTGACTTAGCTGCGGCATCCCATACTAACCGTACTTTGTTAGGTTTATTGGGATTTAAAGTTATAAAAATTGGTAGATACCACACTTTTTCATTAGGAGCTTCCAGTTCAGATAAACTTAGTTTCTTGGCGTATCCTTTTTCAAGCAAATTATTAATTTGAGCTTGCATGCTCTGTCGTAACGATTCGTCTTTAACGATTTTTTTGTTAAAACACATAAGCCGTCGATAGGCATTAGCGTAGCTCTCGGGGAGCTGTACGTCACTATTTATCCACAATAAGCCGACCTCATAGCGACCGTCTACCTTTTTGCATGTTGCGTTTAGCGTTTTTATCGCATTGCTGTCTGCTGCCGAAAGTATGGCGGTCGATTTTGGTGACTCAATGTTAAAATAATTTTTTACCAGCTCGTGAAGATCATCGTGGCTTGATTGGCATACACATGTGTGAATGTTGAGTCTGTACTCAGCTGAGCAATTAGTGTTACCACCCTGTAGGGTCCATCCAAGTCGAGTTTTTGTTGCTATAGGCTGTTGCCAATTTCCTTCTCGAATTTTCGTAGGAACCGCTAATTTCCAATTATTCGCGCCAATTAAAATCATAGGTTTAGCATTATGATATGATTGTATGGGTAAGTCTTTCAAATATGGATATTTTTTAACGATTTCTGCCATATTTAAAGTCTGCGAGGGTAAGTCTAAATGTTTGGCGGTATGCACATCTGAAAGTATGAACTTTGTGTCGTTGAGGACGCTGGACACTTTTAATGTTGTTTTGAGGGATTCACTTTCTTCACGGGTTGTCCCACCTGTCCATTTCAGGCATAAGGGATCAGATACGCCGGTCAAATTCAAACTGTCAAAAAGGCTACGCTCCACTAGGGTTACAGATGACCCTTCGTCTAGAAAAGCAAAAGTATTAATAATACTATTTTTCGAATGCAAGCGGATTGGCAAAATGCGAAAGAATGGCTTTTCTTCGTCAATATTATTATGTGCATTAATTTGTGCACTCCGTTGCGTATTTTCTAATTCATTGCTACTTACAGTTTGCATTGTTGACTGACCGCCAGCACTGATGGCCTTATGAAGCAGGGGATGGTGCTTGTATTTACAACCGAATATACCACATTCCTTGTTCAGATTACATTTCCTCTTATGTTGATTCAGGCACTGACGGCACAAATTGTTGGATTTCACAATATCCCATTTCTCATTCAGCTGAAGATTTTTAAATTTATCACACTGATGTATTTTGTGGGACTCCACCTTACATACAACGCACATTTTACCCGTATTGATATTAGCTTGCGTATGTGTGTTTACTGATGCGCCTTTACCAAAAGTAGGCGTGACCACAGTACTCGCTGCTTCCGCTAAATTGTATATCCATACACTAAAGGATTTCAATACTGGAACGCTTTCGTCCCGCGGCATCATCGCCCAATTTAATTTGTGCTGATTTGGCAATTTATCCAGCAACTCCTTCACCAACATGGGGTTGTTGAGATGTGACTCCAAGCCACATGATTCCATGGTGGCACAAATATTTTGAACGTTGAGCGCATACTCGATGAGTGCCTCAAGTTTATCGCGTGGGGATGGCATATTTTTAGCTTTATTTATTACGCGCTCTAAAATATGCTCCGGTCGGCCAAAACACAAATGAAGCGTTTTTATAATGTCTGGCACTAGCGCAGGCAAAAGTAATTTACTTTTTACCACCTCCCTGGCCTTCCCTTTCAAACAGCTTTGAAGGCGCATTAAATTCTCCGCATCGGAGTATCCCGCAAGGGATGTGCTATTATGAAAACTGTTTATAAAAATAGGCCAGTCTTCTGGATCCCCGTTGAATGACGGTAGGTCCTTTGGTGTGGAATGCCTGGCGGCTAACTGCAAGGCTGTAGGCGTGGACTGATGTCCATTAAATCTGGACTCAGCGTTTACTGTACTGCTCGAGGTGGGCATTTGCGTGAATGTACTATTCAATTGTTGACTATTACAACAACTAGTACCACCGGTTTGATCTGTGGACGTTTGGTAGTCCTTTTGTGCCAAAATTTTGTACTTACGTTCTAAAAATTCTTGTTGAATTTTTCTTTCTTCCTCTAAACGCTCCAGCTGTAGCAATTGTTGTCTTTCCAAATAACCAAATTTACTTTTGCAACCTGCTGTTGAATTTTGGTTCGTATTTACTTGCATTGGCTGCTGTTGATAATTAACAGGCAATGTTGTTGTTTGTGCTGCATACGTATACGGTGGTGTTGTTGTACCATAAAACGGGGTATTTCTTGTCGGATGGAACATTGGCGTTCCCGTTGTAGATGCTACCATATATTGGTGTGGAAATACTTGGGGATGTGTTACCATAGTCGTCGGTACTGATGACCATGTTGGCTGTGGAACACCTGAAGCAGTTACTGCTAAAGGCCGGGTATTTGCTGGTGCAGTTACCATTTGTGGAGTATCTGTACCTGTGGCGGTAGATACGACTGGTGGTGCGGTTGTTAATATTTGCACTAATGGTGACGACGATGAACTCGGTTGAGTCTCAAGACCATTTGCTTGGCCTGGGTTAGCAGCGGCTGATGACCTGTTGTCGCAAAATTCGCAGTTCCAGCTGTAATCTGCCACATTGCTGTCTACTCCCACGCAACCATAGTGAAACCATTTATCACACTTGTCGCACATTACCATTTGCTCGTCGTCCATCTCGTTGCATTTTATGCAATTTTGTTCTGACATTGCGGCAATTTTCACAAAAAATTCTTTTACTTCAAATTAATTTTTTATTTTATTTAATTTTAAAGAACTGTTGCTTCGGCAACGTGAAAATAAAAAATACTTTTTAAGAGTACTTCTTTTTTTTTTAAATATTAAATTCAATTTTATTTAAATATAAAAAACTACACAAAAGAAGTTAACTTTAAAATTAAATATTTTATACCGCGCCGTTCGATGCTAAGAAATCAATTGTTCACAAAATCCAATTTACATTGCTTTATGCAGAATCATACGTACATAGGTATGTGTGTATGTATGTTAAACAAAAAATTTAATATTTTATGCCTACGTGACAAATCGACAAGGACCGTTAGTTGAGACGCATATATGAAAGGCAAAGTAAATAGAAAGCAATTTACTTTAAAACGGTTAGAATTTTGAAAGATCATGTTGCGGGTAAAACATACAGGGTGTGACATTCAGTGTTGTTTTGTTTAACCCTTCGTTAACGGCGGTAACACACACTAAATAAAATTGCTCTTATATGCATGAAAGTGTACACAATAATAAATTTTTCGAAATGCAAGAACACATTTAATAAAGAGTGTTTCGGCTGAACAAAATCATTTATATGTAGCTCTAACACTGTAATAGAAATGTGTGTAATGTAAATGTTATGTTGTTCAAAAAACATCGTTTACATTAGATCGATATAACCACTAGTGCTCTAATAACAAAAATATACTCTGGGGGGTATTTTTGGAACATATTTATGTATATAGTTACATACATTTGATTGATTTTTGGATCTTTCATGGGTTTCACATCAAAATTATTATTAAAGTTATATAGTATTATCGAATGTCTAACAACTATTAACGGAATATACTATAAATTGATTTAAATGATTATTTAAAATCGTATAATAATAGCTTATCTACATCATTATATGATTTTTTTTTTTGAAATGTATAATTATGACTTTATCTGCGTTTTAACGGCTCATGTCTTTTTGACATGATTCTTCCGTTTTCTTCTTTGAACATGAATTGGCGTTCAAATGATTCATGTCATGTTGACAACATGTTTTTTATTTTGTAAAGTCGTGCGTATGCATATGTACAAGGCCCATTGAACAGGTCTGCGCAAGAAGCCTGATGATCAAAAGTTGTTTACATTTTGCTTACATGTGCATGTACATATATGTTTGCTTACGCCCTGCAAATCCCTGCAAATAATAGGACTAGTCCAAACACGCGTGTAACATGTAGCCCACAAGGGACTAGGACTACTCTAAAAGTAACCCAAACGTATGGAAAAGACATGGTCTATTTAACATTACGATGTCCTAAGGCAGGACCATATAACCCAGCTTTGGATTACAAGGGAGTATTCTGAAAACTACTCCATTGTATACACAAGAGGATTAGTTTTAACTTCGTTTAAAAACGAAAACATGTCGTTAAAAAACGAAGACATGTCGTCCCACTACAAACACTTTTTAACAATGACATGGTCCATGCTTCATCATACATCAGACCAGTCCATGGAGTAGTCCATTTCATGAAATCGGATCAGGTGGTCCAATAATATTTGCAGGACATGTCTTCGTTTTTTAACGACATGTTTTCGTTTTTAAACGAATTTAAAACTAATCCTCTTGTGTATAGAATGGAGTAGTTTTAAAACTACTCCTTTGTAGTCCAAGGCTGGGCTATATGGTCCTGCCCTAGGACATCGTAATGTTAAATAGACCATGTCTTTTCCATACGTTTGGGTTACTTTTGGGCTAGTCCTAGTCCCTTGTGGGCTAATGTGCGATTTCACTAACACTGCTTCTATAGCAAAATAGTTAATATTTTTTCACTAACTATTTGTATAGTACGATCAGACCGATGAGATCAATAGTAAGCAAACCCCAACCATTGCTGTAGTCAAACTGTACCAGTTATATCACTAATGATATTTCCATAATGAAAACACTGCAGAAACTTAAAATTTTTTGATTTTTGTTTATTTTACAAAAAAAAACTTAAAATTTAAATAATTTATTTCAAACTTTAATTAAAACTTAAAGTAAAATCCAGTTATTAAAATAAATAAAAAAGTTAAAAAAATATGCATGGAAATTTATTGGTTGTTTGTTTGGGTTAATTGTTTGTTTTCTCTTTGGAATAACGGCACAGTTTTTTTCGACAAAAAATAAATATAGTGAGAGAGTTAAAAGACGAGCTCTTGCATTACTTGTGGCAAATGAAGTAGCTAGTCGATTTTTCCTTAGGGAAATACCTAACGATTTTGAGTCAATTTCTACTTTTAAAACTGCAGGGAAGTAGACCTCATAGATGGGCCTTGCATGTGTGCTTTTTTGATATTGAAAACAAAAACAAAATTAAACAAATCCAAACTTGTGTCCCAATTCAAGCATTAGCTTTTACACTTTCCAAATTGATTTCATCATACAATTTTTTGACATTTCTTATGCAACATATTTCTAAAATTTAGCAATTTATTATAATAAGTAATTATTACGAAAAATTCATCATATTTTAGCGCATTCACCTGTTTGTGTCAATTAACAAATCAATAGTTATTAAATAGCAATTAAATTAAAAACCTACCATTTTAATATGTATGTATATTGTTAATAAAGTTATAAATCTAAATAAAGTGTTATTAAATATATTATTGATACAGTCGTTAGAAATGATACGAGTAGCGATTCTACTAAAAGTCTAGATAAATAAAGAACGGGGACCCAACATACAAGTCGTTGTAACACTTTTTCATTTTTATTTTTAGATAAGATTACAAAGACATTGAATGTTGAAGTTTTTGTTTGTTGTTTTTTTTAAGGATAGACGACTAAATTAACAATCGATCTGTCATGAATGGATAATAAAGAAACGATGAATAGGAAGTATGTATATGGAATGGTAAGTATACGTGTATTCATAAGGGTATTATGTTTTTGTTAAAAGGTTTGCAACAAAAATATATTTTATTAAAAGTATGATTAATTTAAAGACTTTAGAGGTTAAACTCATTAGGTTAGACAATTTTTATAAGACTTATGGCCAACTTCACCAAGTTCTGTTTAAACAATATATTCCTTTAACTTTCAGTTAACAAAATGTTTTTGACAGTAATATGCAGTCTTGCCAATTAAGCTTTTTTCATGCTAGATCTATGATTTTTAAAAGTCATTTGGCATGAAAAAAAACTGATTTAGTATGTAGCATTTGTTCTAGCATTATTTAAAAATTCCTAGCATTTTTTAGTTCTTCTGATATTTTCCATTTTAATAGTGTTTAATACAAATATAAAAGAAAAAAACCGACATTAATGTTTCGCTGAAATAAAAATCAAAAAGGGAGAAAATTTTAAAAAATTATTAAAAACCTATTCACAAAAGTTTCGCAAAGATTGGGGCAAACATCTAAAGGACAAGGGATGGGTGAAAGAAACAGATGACTTAAAAAACCCCTTTGGCAATTACTGCAAATGCGATATTGTCTAAAATTAGTGGCCTGGAGCAAAACGCAGAAATAAGAAAGCATACAAGTGTTAGGGGCATAACTAAAAAAATCCTATCCCTTTCTAAAGAATTTGTTACAAAGTTCAGCAGAGGCAACATTAAGTTTATGTGCTGTGCATAGTTCAAATGCACCTATCGAGTATCTGACAAACCTTTATCAAAGGCAATTTGACAGCTCACCGGTAAACCGGAAGGACAATACGCAGCATATAATAAGAATTTTATTGGCCCTTAATTTAATGAAGATCTTTCTAAATTTTTCATATAAATTTTTTAGCATTTATTTAGCATTTTTTCCTCAATAAGTTTTGGCAACACTGGTTATAGCTGATAGTTAATTGTAACTGAACTTGATAAAACTGGCCGTTAAAAAATTAATAAAAAAATTTTCAACTATGCCCATTCATGTGTAAAAGTATCTAAAAACGGCGTGTATCTTATGCAAGCCGTTGCGAGAAAATATATTAAGCAGCTTTAAATTAAAGCATATCGATATTGAAAGTATAATCCGCGTATTTAATGCAATAATACAATATGAAAGTTAGACAAAACAAGGTTGAAATTTTTTTCTTAAAAGGAAAATAGTTTTGGTTAATTTACGTACAAACGCCATTGATACAAAAAATTAAAAACTCGGATTTCACCCTAATTTTTGCACAATTTTGAAATAAACCCAAAGAAAAATTTTTTTTAAATAGTATTTTGTCATTAATGATAACTTAATTTGATAATATGCTCTATGTAATCATATTCTACGAGAATAAAAAGATATATTTATACTAGGGATGTAACGATACGCCTTTTTGCCGATACGATACTGATACCGATAATCAAAAAGAAATATCGGCGATACCGATTCGAATATTAAATTTGAATTCAGGTTAAAATTAACAAAACTCAAGTATAGTTATTTTTTTACAATGCAAAATAACAGCGTTACATATTAATATTTAAAATTTATTGATTATAACAAGAAAACGTGCTATGATCTGCTGTGTCGAATTATATAGACCCTTCACCATAGTATTAAAATCCCAACTATAGGAGCCTAATACTAGTGTGACCAGTTGAAATAAAGGTCCGATTTACCCCATTTTTAATAATCAATACTCCTTAATTATTATTCTTTCTTTGTTTTTTTCAGCATTTTGTGAAGAATACTTGGGGAATTAATCATGAAAAACAAAGAATATAATTAATTGAACCCGATTGATTAGCTGCGTTCGTTTACCCCAAAATTTGTACTCGATTTTACTGAAATTCATTTGCGTACACAAAAATTTGCAAAAGAAAGCATCTATTGCGAGAGTAAAGTGACAGTTGTCAGCAAAGAGCCTGCAAATTTTTACTGAACAAATTTTTGCCAGTAAAATCCAGTAGAAAACAAAAACATATGATTCAATTAAGTAAACAAAAAAAAAAAGCATACAATTTGCAAACAAAAAGTATACAATTTGTAAATAAAAACATTTAAAAGAACAAAAATTGAATTAAAAGTCCAGCATAAACTAAAAAATTGGTTTTCTACTATGTATTTTTAAAAATCAAATTAATTTTAATATAATAATATTGCATTACTATTTTAGGGATTCACAATGGACCGCATTGGTCTCCGAGTGGAAATGTGGCCTTGGGTACATAACCCTTCTTAACCTAACCTTACCTAACGGATGTAAACCTAACAAATATATGAATACTTCTTACTGCATATTATTCAGGGTACCGAATAACAAAAATTAAGTATTCATGTATTTTCTTATGTTATTTAACTGGAAACAAAATTAAAAGTCAAACTAAACAAGACTTAAAGCTTCCACAAAAGTTCATTTAATAAATTTATTTGCTACGAATTTATAATTCTGTGGCCGGATGGAAAAACTAGTTAACTCCATTTTTTCAAACACGAGAAAAACACACTTAAAGTTTTAAACATATTTCGCTAATTATTTAATATGAATTTATGTTACTTTGCATGCGCATTAAACAAAACATCATTTAAAATAAATTTAAAGATTTCTGATTCCATTGAACTAATTTTTGGACATTAAAACAGAAAATCAATGTCAGTTATCTTGTTGTTCGAAAAAAAACTTTTTTTTCAACTTATTTTAAAATTTTCGAAATTAAGGAAACTTAATTAATGATTTGTATTAATTTACCCTTTTTTACGAAAAAATGGAGTAACCTAGCTTTTCCAATATATGTATATCTAAAACTAGCATTAATTTCGCTACTTCATGAGCGTCTCCCTTTCTTTCGTGCACATATGTATTTACATACATACATATATGCCAAAGTTTATGTTTCAAGATTAAAATACGACCAGCTGTAATACAAAAAAGTACCATACAGTTATTCTCATCCGCTCAGGACATTGCATGTTTAATTTTATGTTTCTAGGTCCAACACTAACAAAAATTGAAAAAATACCAGCTAAAGAACATAAAAGTACTAAAACATCATTCACAGGTACTTATCCACTCAGGATAATTAATTTTAATTTAATTTTATGTTTATAGGTATAATATTAACTACAATTGAAGGAAATACCAATTTTAAAACAAAAAGCTTAATAAAGGAATTTTGTTTCCCGTAATTCCCCCTTTTTGGTCTTTTTTCTCCCCATTTTTAGATTAGTTTCGAATGTAATATAAACTTTACTTCTATGTTTTAATTTTCTATCAAAATAAAAAAAATTATTCACATCTACACATTGAAAAAAATTACCAATTTTGATTATAAATACCCACTGCATGAGACTTGCATTGTAATACAACAGATACTTTTGCATTAAACTGTCTTAAAATCGCGCGACAATATAAAAATATTATGGTTTCTTTAAAACATGTTTTTAAAATTTTCAATTTTCATTTTATAAAGACTTTTTTGCTTAAAGAAACAGGTATGGTTATAAATTTACAGTCCTCGCCAGCAAACAAAGTCACAATTAAAAATTCAGTCTAAGTTGCAAGTTATTTTCTTACTTTAAAATCATATAAAGTTCTGCATTTTTTATCTTTATACAATTATATTAAAATTGTTTTTTGATTAACATAAGCACTTAAGTACTAGTGATAACAATCTCTGCGTATCTAAAAAAAAAAACTTTCGAAATACCACTTGCTGTAATGCACGTTCTAATAACCGAATAGTAATAAAATATTTTCGTTTGATACGAAGATTAAATGAATGACCTGATAATTTTATTGACACCCTTTTTTATAAAAGCTTATAAGTGAGTTTTTGAGTATGTATTAAGGCATTAATGTTTTCACAGATCTACGTAAACTTTAAAAATATTTTGAAAGTTCGTAAAGTATGGAATATTGCAAAATTTTAATTACACTGTATACATTTGGTAATGAAAATACAAATAATGCACACTTGGGGTTTTAAACGCGTTTAAGCACCTCGAACGTGATTAACCCCAGGTCTACACATTAGATAAATATCTCAGCAAGTTGGCAATAACGTCGGCAGAATAACAGAGCAATATTGCTTATTGTTCAGCTTATGTTAAAGGCATGAGAAAACGTATTTATGTTAACTCATAATTTGAAAAAAATCAAGGAAGAGGGTGCAGTGTAAAAACTAGCGCTATCTTGGAAAAATATTTTTATTAATATAAATTCTTTCTTATTCGACTTTATTATTTAAATTTAATTTGTTTAAGCTTGGTCTTTTTATTATATAAAAATATTAATTTTATTAATATATTTTTGTTAAAGTATAATTTTTATTTGTTTAGAAAACTCAAAATTAAACAAATTAATATAAATTCAAATAATAAAGATCGATTAAAAAAACCATTATTTTAATAAAATTAATTTTTGTAATTTTATTTTAGTGTTTATTAAATTCATTTACTACAAATATAATTTGCCCCCATTTCACAAATTTAATTTCTTTCTCACACAATTTGCTTCTATTTTTTTTTATTTTTTGCCGCTTTTTGTTCATTTGACAACTAAATTTGACATTTTATGTAAGCAATAATTGTCAACGAAAATGGACTAACAATTATTGCAACATAAATTGCCGGCAATAAATATGTACAAAAAATTGCTGTCTACATTAAAGATAACATAATTTTGGCATTTACTGCAATATATGTCGCAATAATTATCTCTGGTATAGACGGGCAGTAAGCTCTATTCAAATTGACATGATAAATCAACTAAATCATTTCATTAATAACATAGAATCCTCTGATCATACCTCAAACTGAGAATGATGAAGCATCGGCCACAATGAACGTACCCCTCACGAGGACAACCGACCACGATGTATTTATTCTATAAATTTCAATAATTTTATCATGAATATGTTTAAAATAATTTACTCATAACTTTTTAAAAGATTTTTATAAATTTTTAATACTTTAAAGAAATATAAATTAGTTTGTTGTGCTTTATTTATTAATCAGCTGTCATCTTAATCATCACAAATGTTATGTTATTGGCTTTGATTATTTTTTTCAATATTTTGCTTAAACGCGTTTAAAAACCCAAGTGAGAGCATAGATAGCATTATTCTTTTATTTTGGGGATTCCCAAGGTAGTCGTAAAGTTATAAAGTCATATGTTTTAAAATAATTACAAGAAATATATTTGACTGCTTATAATTTAGATTTCTACTGTACAGTTATGACGAATCAATGAATACAGCATTAACATTTTTATTTTTTTTTTGAAACACAATACATAATATTTTTTCAAACAATTGTAATATATTATTTAGGACATTATGACGATATGACTTGATAGCCCCCAAATATTTCCAGTTAAGCTGGCTTTTTAGACGATGTTTTGTATTAATAACCTAACTTTTTTTTCCAAATTTGAAACATTTTACAGTAACCGTTCTCGAAATATATATTTTCTTTGTATGGGAGGTGCCACGCCTAAATAAACATTTATATCAAATGTTAAGCGACGATTAATCAGGAAATTACTATAGATGTAAACTTTTTTCAGTAATTTCATCGCACATTATTGACTAAACACACCGTTAACTGTGAACACCTTAATATGTTGTTATATGAGGTTATTGCGTTAAATACTAAAGTCAACAATTATTGCATTGATTTTTGATAACAAAATAATGAAATTGAGTTGTCATAAAAAATTCTTTTACCGTTATTGTAAATTTGTATTGAAATTTATGATTAATATAATTCAATTAATTTTATAAAGAACAAAAGAAAACAGATGTTATTTCAAGTCCTTTAAGAAAATAAAATATATATACAGCCATGTCACAGAGTACAATTCCGTTCGGAAACGGAATTCATTCCGTATTTTGGTGCTTCAGAAAATGACAAAAAAAAATTTCGGAATGAAACCATTTTTGTTTTCATGAACGAAATGGGAGTTTTCGTATCTAAAAGGCCAAAAACCTTTTAAAATACACTTTCTATCAATAAACAAATACGTTTTCTTCGATTCCGAACACACTCTGTGACATGGCTGATATTTTTCATTTCCAAGAGTCACCAGTAGTGTTTTTATAAGGGATTTTTTTATTTTATTATCGCAACTTTACTGCTGATATAATTCTTTGTAGTGAGACAAAAAGGTCTGAAGTCAGAAACTATAGTTTTTTGTAATGTTAATTTGAACATTTTTAATTGGTGTACATAATTGACTTATTTTCTAAAGAGCAAATGATTACGACTGGAAGCAGTTGTGCCAGACTCAAGTCTTTGATACCAAACGAAAGAGAGCAAAAAATTAGTTAAACCCAATCAAAAACTCAAAATGCTTTTTTTTTATTAATACCTTTTTGCCTAATGCCCGTAATTTCTACAAAAAGAAATCTAGCTGTGCATAGAAATCTATGGTGTAAAAGCTACCATATTTTAAAGGAAAACTGAAGGTAAAAATACATACATAGGCAAAATAAACGTTGTAATACGTAAAGATAACTGTTAGGTACGAACACGACCAGCTTTCTTTTTGTAGAAATTACGGGCACAAGAATTGAAAATAATGGTGTTTTCTTTTCTACAAAAAATTTCACATTTTATTTAAAAAAATGCAATTTGGTGTTCGTTTCTTAAAAATACTTCGCTCTCTAAAAGGGCAGCGTGTTTTATTCTAAAAAAAAAATCACCCTTAAATGTCATAAGGCATTGCACTTTACGCCCCGTATAAATAGAGAGTGTTGATAATGCCCTGTAAAGAGATGGCTTCTGTTTATATATGGGGTTACCAGACGAAGTTGGGAATAAATCGCCTCTTATCAGGACAGTAAAAATGTTAAGTTTTAATAGTTATTTTTTCTATTATTTTATAGTAAAAACAAAACAAAGCATTACATCGTTAATGGTAGGTTGTCAGTGGTATAAAATTAAAATGAATTCGGTGTTATAAAATTATTTTTGAAAAAAAAACGTCATAAATAAAAAAAACCAAACATTTTTTATAAAAACAAAATACACATACGAAAAAAATAACAAAAACCCAGCAAAATAATTTTACACAAGCAAAACATATACACAATACACAAACAAGCTTTTCGTGGTGCGGACGTTGCTAAAATGTTTTGTTAGTTCATTTCCTTATTAATGTAAAAAAGAAACATTATAGAACATTAAATTATAATGTTTGCCTACAGTATCACTACAATTGTTCTGTTTTTTAAAGAAGAACAGAACATTACATAACATTCGAACGGTATTAAGGGTTGTGTTCGTCTACACAATCACTAAAAAAATAGATATCGTTATTGAGTGTGTAAGCCGAACAAGATAAGTAAACATAATTGCTCATGCCAATTCGGCGTAAACACTAAGACAGGAGTTGCCTCTGTAAGGTGGTATATTAATTATTTTGTCAAATTTTTCATCACGTAATTCGATAACAAATCGAGTAAAACAGTTAAAGTTATTTTAATTAATTTTGACTCTATTCATCACAAAAAAACACTAAAAATTACATGTGTAATGTTCCGTTTTTGTGTGTTTTCGGTGTGTTTTTCAATTACCGAAAGCACACAAAAAAACACAAGATCGTTGTGATTTTCAAAAAATCAAATCTGCGATTTTAAGAGCATGTGAGTACATTCTCGATTCAAAAGCAATTTTATATCTAATTATTTCAGTCAATACTGAAAAATACTGTAAAGCATTAATTGGGGTTTCAAAAAACTGAAAAAATAATTTCGATTCGTTTAGTATAGACCGAAAGAATTATAAATAAAATTGCTTTCAAATCGAGAAATTACTCGATCACTGCCAGAATAAGGCGCCAGGTCTGATAACTATCATATATGTATTGGTGGGTTCAGCGAAATCTAGTAGGTAAATAAGAGATCGCGCGCAAAAAAGACTGCAAACTTTTTGGGTGCCTTAAATGTCGCGAACACCGTCGAAAAGTAAGTGTCTTATTTCTAATAAACAGATACTTCCATAGCGGTTTTTCTCGTCGTCGCAATTCACGTTTATGACGAATGTAGATCGCACGGTTCAATATTGCCTATTTATATTAAAATACCCATAAACTCCGTCACAATTGCCACAAAACAGTACTTTAAAACAATACCTTTTTAATGTTTAATAGGTACATAAAATAAAAAAAAAATTTAATTTATTTAAAAAAAAACTTACTTTTTACGCCGCATTCCGATCTTATCCAAGTTGTTGTATTTCTAACTCATTAAATTTCAAAATTTTTTTTTTTTTTAGTTTCAAACGGTTTTATTTAAATATATTTATTTAGTTCATTAATTTGTTTGGTTTATTTTGATATTTCACTACTTTTGAAAGATGGATTCATATATTAGAAGGTGTCTAGAAGATACTTTATAATATGCTCTGCATATACATACATATATTATCTACATTTAGTTAAATATTTATTTAAAAAAAAAAACACTAAACGCATTATATGCACACAAATATTGTACAAAAAAATATTAAAATTATTAACACAAAATACTCGTAAATTTCACCAATCGAATGGTTGGACTTATGCAAAATGTACTCGTATGTAGAACAAAATGTGAATGAAAATAATTTTGAACAGAAAATAAACATTATAAGAGGTGGATGTACGTGTGTATGTATGAATGGATGTTTACTTTTTATGGTCTCACATTGAAAAGCACGTACACAGAGAATGTTTAAATATAATTTTTGTTGTTGTATATTCACATGTCCACAAATACACCCGTACAACAACAAAACTATTTAGATATTGGAGAAATATGTAAATAATAAGGAGTAGCACAATTCGCCTATTAAAGTACCCTTTTATAAAAACATTTACAATATGAAACTAATAGGTCGATTACGTATGACAACTGAATTGAGGTTGAGTTGCCATCAGCAATCAGGCAACGCCGCGCATGTTAAAATATAAATAAAAAAAATTTTATATTTTAACTTAAGCGGCGTATCTTGATTTCGCTGCTGGCAACTCAACTTAAGTTGTGTTTTTTAATCGCACAGCCTAAACGCTTGAAGCTGAGTTTGAAATTTGGACCACAGGTCCACAAAAAAGGGATTTTAGGATAAATTCGGTAACCTTACATCTCCAAAGCTAAAAGAGATTAATCAAATGTAATGCTTATCGTTGTTCTTTAGAAAAATAATCGGACAGGTGTCTGGTACTTTTTTCAAATTCGGGCCTTTTAGGGAGTAAACAGGTAAAACCTTTATTTTGGTACTTTTTCGTCACCCCATCAATCTTTTAAACCTATAAACATAGAAATTAAGGTTATATCACATTCGAAACTTATTTAAAATATATGAATTTACCAATCAAGGTTTGGCTTGGGATTCAAACATTAATTAAGAAAGTTTCTTTTAAATGCGCTAAATTCCCTTTTCATACTATTGAGAAACTGAAATTAATTGTTGAAGGGATAAAAGTAAAACTGAGGTTTATAATTCTTATTCGCTTAACAGTTTTATTTGTATAATATCTTTAGCTTTTCTAAAATCTTTGGATAAAGTTTCCTGACGATCTGGAATAAACAACCAGTGAAATGCGCATAAGAATAGCTTATCCCATCAACAATAAATTTCAGTTTCTCAATAGAATGAAATGGGAATTTAGCAAATTTAAAAGAAACCTTATATGAATTTAATGTTGGTACTTTTTCAAAATTCGAACGTTTAAGGGGTGAAAGTTGTAACTAATTTTAGTACTTTTTTTGCAAAATATTTTTCCCATTTCTCAAACTACAATATTGAAGTATCAAAAAGGAAAAAAACGGAAAATAAAATTTCTTTCATTTACTTTTGTGTTCTACGTGTGGTACTTTTTGAATTATCTATAAAATTGTACTTAGAAACACAAAATTATAAGTGCATGGTCCTAAATGAATATTAACCTATACGATGCAACAATTTTGGCATATAAATATGTCCATGAACGAAGAGCACTCGATTAAAAAGTAGCGGGCTAAATGCTAGCATTTACACAAGTTGAAACCGAGAAACATCAACTTTGGCATTAAAATTTGTCCAGTAATAAAAAGGAGACGCTGTTGAAGTGGCAGGTTAAATGCTGGTAAAATAATAAATCATTCTCACCGAAAACTTTTTTTTCTTGACACAATTTTTAAGAAAGATATAGAGAAGCAAAGAAGAGGATAGATGTTTATTTGAGGATGGAAAAACAATAAAAGATACAACAATTGACGTTACCAAGGCTTCGAACAATATATGTATCTGAGGATACATTAAATATTTTTACAACTTCACAAAGTGGTACTTTTTTTTCTTAATTAGAGAGAGGAATGTCAAGTTACTTGTGTTTTTGACATATCGGCCAACGAAAGCAACAAAAAAATACATTGTTGTGTTTTTGGTGTTGTTACTTGTTGTATGTAGTATCGACACCACCGTTTACATAAATTCGCATTGACTCCTGTCTTGATCATTCACGTTTAAAGTCTTTAAAATCATAACACGATTTAATTACATTTGTTCGCTAGGACAAAAAATTCAAGTCACTTTAAACAAAACCAGTTATGCTCAAAGGACAACACGTTTTAAAAAAAGGGTAATGTTAAAAACAACCTGAAAACACTCAATGCAAAGGCTCAAAATATAAATGCTGGCAGTGGTTTAAGCCGAAAAATGTAGAGAAAGAACCGTTTCTTTCTTTCTTCCAGCAAGTGATTAAATAGATAATAGAAAAACGCAGTTCAAGCCAGCTTTCGAAAATAAATATGTAGTTCATTATTTAGCGTGCGGCTTACACACCCAAGAACGATATCTATTTTTTTAGTGATTGTGTAGACGAACACAACACTTAATACCATTCGTAACGAACATTATATATTGTTCTGTTCTTCGTTAAAAACAACAGAACAATTGTAGTGATACTGTAGACATAGATTATATTTTAATGTTCTATAATGTTTCTTTTTGAACATTGATTAAGAAATGAACAAACAAAAAATTTTACAACGACCGCACCACAAACAGCTTGTTTGTGTATTGTTTGTGTTTTGTTTTTTTTTTAAACATTTTTGGGGGATTTAAAAAAAAACCGAACGGAAATAAAAGTTCTCATCTTCATATTATGGTTAATTTAACCAAATTATTGTCAACTGCAACCACATTATGGTTCAATCAGTCCTTCATCACGAAGCCACAACCATATTATTTCCATAACGGTAGGTATTCACATGTTTCTAGAACGTTTTTGCCTATTTCAGCCTTTTAAAAGTGCATTGGTCAGCGTATTAAAAATTCTCTCTACATTTTTTTATTTTAATTTTATCGCTTACACTTCTTAACCTTAATGTAGCGAATCCAACAACGGTACCCAAACTGGGGCCCGTAGCAGAATTTTAAGGGTCTACAAAAGGAATATAAAAAATGTTTTTCTTAAAATTTAGAAAACAGTATCTAAAAGTAGTGGTAACGTTTATTTTGACAAAAAAATTCAACACCTTTTGTAACCAAATAACATTTAGAAGAAAGGAGCGTAAAGAAAAAATCAATGGGAACTTCTGACATATAACATTAAATAGAGAAAATGGTGCAGACAACACAAACATTTTTTTTTGGTTACAATGTTCACTGCACAATCACATGTTGCACAGCGAGGGATAAAAATACAAAATGCCAACAGAAAACAAGTACCAACAATGGTTATGATTGTTATTAAATATCAAACAGAAAAAACAATAACAAAACAAAATAATAACATTAAAAAAATACATGAAAATGTTAATGACCGCATAAGAATAGAAGTGAAAAAAGAAAAAAAATAAAATAAAAATAACACGACCGGTAAAATTGTTAACGACTGTTTTAGAATTCACACTTATTTGCACACATTTGTAACCTTTTCTTTTTGTAGATTTGATCTCAGCTCGTAAATATGAAACGTAAAAATGAACTGAATTCGAAGACAAGATTTGAAAATAAAAAAAAATCTATTCAGATACATACAAAAAAATTGAGGGGACTTACAGCTTTTCATGAAGTTCATAATTTTGTAAATACATATTAACCCATTGTTGTAAATTGTACAATTTATAAACAGAAACTGTACCTCTCATATTTTGCAAAGCGGTTTACAAATACAATATATTGCCAATAAAAAAGATAAAAAAAATCACATACTTTATATGATTAAAAATTTGTATTTCAGTCATGTCAAGCTGTAAATTAAATTACGCTTTTTATTACTTATTACTGTTCTACGTTTATAAACTTTCCTTTAATTAACAGTTATGTAAACTACATATAATCCACTTTCCGGTCCGCGAAGACCTTTATCATCAGTCCTTTGGTTTTGCTGTTTTATACTAATCCCTAAACAGAAAGAAAATGTACGTTTTTATACCCACGCCACAACAGGGGAGAGGGTATTATGCATTTGTGCTGATGTGGATCAAGCCTATTGAAAATGGGCTGAATCGTAGTCCCACGAGGGGAGATAGGGGACAATTTCTGCCTCTCAGAAACTATCAAACCGATTTTAATGAAATTAAAAACATAGATAAATCCATATTTATTTGCAGACATAAGCTATGCATTTTTTAAAAAATAGGACCATTAGGGGAGAAAGGGGATAGATATATCCCTATTCATATAGCCATACACTCTCGAAAATTTGTTTTTAAATACTGTTTATACTTGTTTATACATATGTACTTACTTTAAGTACGAGTCGTACTCAAAAATTTAAGTACAAGTAACACTAAAACGTACTTTAAACAATCCAAAATGGGATAACTTTCGAAAATCAATCCCGAAATTTTTTAAAATAAGTACAAAATTCTTCAACCAAGTAAAAAAGATTAAACTTTTCGTTGATAGGGCCACTCTGAGAGTAAAATTACAAAGTGAGCATTTAAACAACAACACCACACAAGTAGTTAAAAAACGATATGCATGTTGTGTGCAGAAACAACAGTAAAATTGAGAACTGTTGCTTCTCATTTAGTTAATACATATGTATGTATTTTCAGTTATGTATGTACATTAAGTTTTTAAATAAAAACAAAATCGGGAATGATGCTGGTGTTTTATAATTAAAAATCTGTAGGCTATTAAACCGGTTAGTAAATCAATCATAATTAAATTCTCCTTCTAATTTAAATTTTAGCTTTTTCAAGTACGAATTCGTAATTGAATCAACTTTTTAATGTTTGAATCAAGCGCATTTTGAGATTGGTTCAATCTTAGTTTTACTTAAATCATTCTCATTTTCGGATTTATTTCAAGTACGAATTCGGGATTGAATATGGATAAGTTAAGTTATTTGCGTACTTTAATAAATTGTTCTGTACTTGATTTAAGAAAATCCGTACTCAGCGTACTATTAATACCGCTTCGGATTGATTTGAGTACGGATGGATTGATTTTTCTTTTGAAAGTACGAAAAATTCTATGCAGTTAACTTAACAATTAAAAGAAAAAGAATGTAAGAATTTTAAGCAAGCCAAGCATTCAACTAATATAGAGAACAAAATAATCACAATTTTGTTACTTTCAAACATATTACTTTGAAAATTATGGTTGACACTAAATTATTTATATTGTCAAATCCAACCATATTTAAAGTTCTAAAGGTGGTTAACATTTTATGTTAAAATAAAATTTAAATTTAATTAATTGAGACATTCGTAGTATTAAAGACTACAATAGTTTGTTTGTGGCGGGTAATATATGGTTTTAAAACCATACCCTAACTATCTATTTTTCTGAGTGTAAATATATCTGCTGATGCTAAAATCTCAAGATTTAGACTTTAAGCCTTCCTAAAATTGTATGGGTTCCAGGAGTAGACGGTTATTGACTTTTTTATTTTTTAATTTTAACTTTAAATCATAGTTAAGCAAGGAGGTTAAAAATTAAATTTTTTTAAAGTTTATTAGCACTTTAAAATTAAAAACCGTGCCCAGACAATTCGGCTCCTGGTTAAATGAAATCTGCGAAATTGTTTTTTTCGTATTTTTAAAAATATACATTTACAATTTAATGGGTTAATACGATTACAAAAAAAAAACACGCTAATCAATTGCTGTAATTTTTTTAATATAATTAGAAATATATTAGGTTTAATTTACAAGTATGTATATTTTAATTTTAAGTAATATTTTTTTTATGACGTAGTAATGTTAAATTTTTATAAAAATGTTTGTAACATTTTCCGCAAAACATTTCAATAATTAAATATTGTGTAACCACTTAGTTAATTTGAATGAATTTTTATTTTATAAAGTAAAATCAGCAAAGAGACCCTAATGAGCCGCACATTTATGGAAAACAAAGCAAAAGCACATTTAAATATTGTAGATGTAGATACATTTTTAATTTTTTTTTCATAAATTTCAATAAGAATATATCCATACATACATACATATATTCATACATATGTATACATTTTTATTTGGCTACAATAATTTGGGTAGTAAAATAAACTTTATTCAAATTTTTTGCTTTTATATCGACAAAAAAAAAACACTGTTTGTGTGGGGCATGTACTTTGTTAATTAAATTTATTTAATTATTTAGTTTGCAATAGTTGTTGTTATATATTTATTTATTTTTTTTTTTTTGAATATGCGATATTTTAAAAACCATTCGAGCACATCAACGTCAACGTGAATGTTAATAAATGTTAAATTTTTTTTTTATTATGAACTGCATATTCTGAGTTAAGACCGACAACTAAAAGATAATTTAGAATTTATTGAGCATTTTGATTTTCCAGGCAAGAAAAATTTAATAGCGATAATGACAAAGAGAATTTTTTACTCTCATAGAGTTTTCTTTAATTCTCCGTTGTCATTAGAATTTTACTACTCATAAATTAAATTGTATGAAAATCGTGAGAAGGAATATTAGTAAAGAATTAATTTTAATAAATTTTGTATACGCTACACCATAGAAGATTTACAAGAACGCAAAGAGAGAGACAAACCCTAAGCCAGTTTTTAAAATATTACAACTACAAAAAAAATTGTTTCTTATTTTGCAGAAAATTACTGTATTATCATCAAATCAGTTCATTTCGTGTCTATCACAATTATATTATGATTACACACAACTAATACGAACATTTAGCTCTTTTTTATCATGTTATGGTTGAACAATGGTAACATTTTCCCAATTCAGTTTGCTTTTTTTCTAATTTTATTTAGAAAAATCTTTTTTGCCCAATTTTCAGGATAGTATTTAAATTTATATTAAGTTAATTTTTTTTATAAACTTAAATCGCATTTAAATACAGATTGATTTTTTGAGTTTTATTTTGTTATAGAGAAATATTAAGGTTTCACTAATCTTATTAATTCCCCCATAAATTCGTTCACTTAGACGAACAAGCAGACTGCAAAGTTGCACAAACGTAATATC
Source organism: Pollenia labialis (assembly GCA_949318255.1). Lineage (NCBI taxonomy): Eukaryota > Metazoa > Arthropoda > Insecta > Diptera > Polleniidae > Pollenia > Pollenia labialis. The sequence goes on along the minus strand of OX439139.1, from coordinate 142,054,304 downwards.
TTATTTGTGAGAATGTTTTATTGTATGTTTTCTTCAATATTATCTTCATTAAGAGAGGTTATATGAATATTATAACAATTATTCCAAAAAAATCCTCTAAGGAAGAGTTCGAAGAGAATTTCACGTACGAAATGTCACGTATCGAACCAGATTTTGTCTTAAGATTTTGGAATCAAACCAAAGACATTTTAATGTTACATTGTTACGTAAAATTCTGAAAGTAGTTTAACTGAAAGATTGTGCCAGGTTTCTCTGAATTGCGCCTTTTTATACATTGCCACAAAAACTACATACTTCTATTTTTTCACGTTCGAACCGCTACTTTTTTGCCATTATCTTTGCCCTAGAATCGCGTCGTCCATCAACTTTAAGATAGATAACAATGCGTTCTAAGTGCTATATTTTAAGGGTTAAAAGAACGTTAAAATATTTGTTGTTTTAAATGTTATTGTATATTTGATGCGCTCGACTGTCACGTTCAACACTATGAAATTACCCATATGCAAGTTAATAGTTTGTAAAAAAAAAAATACTTTATATGCCATTTAAATGTGCATTTTACCTAAGTAATTAGTAAAGAGAGAGAAACAAGTATATTAAATTAGTGAATTAATTTTATCTAAGCATCATTCTGTTTATATGAATAAATTTTTCAAAAAAAAAAAATTGAATTAAATATTAATTTGTTTCTCAAAGATCTGTCAACTGTTACAAGTGTCTCTCTTTTAAATGCAATAATGAGATAGAGAGTAGTTAATAATTTTCTTTATTTATCTCTGATTATTTTTATTTTATTTGTATGCGAATTCTCTGACCTAAGTTGCCAGATATACTTTCGCTACAACTGCAGTTGTGATCAGCAGATTTAAAAAATGAATATATTCGACTATTCAGACACAGCGATCATATCGAATAATGAGCGATGAGGCCCATTTTTACATCATTGGTAACCTCAATAAAAATATAGGGCACCCAAAAACCAAGAATAATTCTTGAACATCAAATGCACCCACTTATGTAGATGCACAGTATGGTGTAAAATAGCTTCAAAGCTGTGCTTAAATAATTTTCCGTGTTTATAATTAAGTTACGAAATCGTTACTTAAAAAAAAGGAGGCAATAGTATATATTCATGATAATTTTGCAACAAGAAATTCCTCTGTCCTCTAGGTTGGTTTTGAGTTTGCACCTTTACGTTGAATTTGCACTGACTGGGATAAGCCTAATTGTGTGTAGCATTTCATTGGCAGGCCGTAGACGAACAAAGTCCAACGAAACATATCAATTCATTTATATGTATGTATGTACATACTTAGATGTATTATGATTTTTTCATATTTGCATAAAAATGTATGGCCAAATTTCGACCACTACGCATACACTAGTACATATTAATAATAATACATGAACTGAATTTTATAAAGTTATTCAGGCTTATTATGAAAATGGACGTTCAAATCTAAATGCATTATGTGATTTAGTGATAATGTGCCTTATTTGGGCGCCTTTGGTCGAATCATAACCCAAGAGGGTTTGTTTGGTTCGGTTTATGGGCCGGCGGCATCATCGGGCCGCATTTTTTTCAAAATGAGGCCGGTCAGCCAGTTACTGTGAATGGTGTTCGCTATCGTGAGATGATAACGAACTTTTTATGGTCCGAATTGGAAGATATGGTTGTGGACGGTATTTGGTTTCAACAGGACGGTGTCACTTGCCACACAGCTAACGAAACAATGGCTCTTTTGCGCGACAAATTCAATGGCCGTGTTATCTCGCGTGGTGCCGATGTCAATTGGCCGCCAAGATCATGTGATTTGACACCGTTGGACTTTTTTATTTGGGGTTATTTGAAAGCATAATTTTTATTTAAGTGAATTACAAAGGATGTTAAATGTCCTTAATATTTCTTTATTTTATTTTAATTTACTTTTCTCTTTTTTAAAGTACTGTTCGTGTAATATCTTTTTAATATTTTCAATGAGCTTCAGTAAATTTTATTTTAATCGGATAATTTGTTCCACGGTTTCTTTATAAGTCGATATGTTTTTACGGTCTTGATATTCGTGGCGACGCTACCTTCATAATCAACTAAATAAATGGTCTGTGGCCGTATTCTGAAATTCACTAAAGATAAATCTCTATCGCTAAAAATCTAAAAAGTTGATTTAGCGATTTTTGGCAACGTATGCAATACTGTAATGTGCATTGCTAAATTTGGCATTGCCATTAAAATTTTATTCGCCGCAATTTTAGATTTTAATTTCATCGCTAAAATTTTTAAATTTTGTATTCTTTAAGGCATTTTAGCGATCGAGATTTAGCTTTAGCTAAGCGAATTACAGAATACGGCTGCTGGTCTTCAACAAAAAAGAAAGAGAATATGTACTTTAATCAATACTTACATACTCCTCATATAAATTTCTTGGCGTAGAAGCTTGTCTTATGAACGTTGCAAGAGTTGAAAGTGAAACATCATCTTCTGAATCTGTTTCGGTAGAAGTAAAGCCTTGAGTAAACGGAATGTGAAAAGCCACATGCGCATGTGGTTTTATTTTTTCGTTGAAAAATAACTCTTAACTGTGGTATTGGGATCGCATTTTATAAAGATCACCATTTCAGTATACATTTTCAATAAGGACGAAGGCCGAGGCAGCCATTATATAAAATAATTTCAAATGTTAGTAAATAAAAAGCAATTATAAATAACTTTATTTTCAGCCCCTGATAAAAATGAAATTGTTTGTATTGTTTTGAATATGCTTCAGACATCTGTCTAAAATGTAAATACTTTTCCCGGGAACTCCAGTCGTCGGAGTTCATATTTCTTTTTACTATCTTAAACAAATTTTAATTTTTTACATACCAATCTTCCAAAGCAATTAGCAAAATATTCATGTAATTGTTTAGTAAAAAATCTGGTTGTCATTTAAACAATTTTCTTAGTTTACTATTGCATTTTCACTATTCCAAGTTTAATAAATAAAGTAAAACAGTTAAAAAAAATATTGATAAGAAATTTAAACAACAAAAATATTTAAGGTGTTTCACCACTTTTTTTTTGTTTTGCTAAGAAATTGTTGTTGATAAGAAATTATTGTTTGTTTTTCTATCTCTCTTCCTTTTTTATTTTGTGCGTTGGTGTATTTTTTTTTTATTTTTCCAATTAGATAAAACAAGAATTTTGCAAAATTTATTTTAATTATTTTAGAAATATAAAACAAAATGAAAATTGTTTTTGAGAATCTTATTTTAAGCATTTAAGTAATTTTGTGTATTAATTTATTTTCAAATCTTAAAGATGTCCCAACTAAAAGTCTTGGCCAGATAGTTGTATTAAGGTTTTTCTATTTGCTTTTTGTTCTTTGATAATTTGGTGGCCATATTATCTGTTTAATTTATCGGAAAAAAGTATTAATTTTTTCCAGAAAGAAAATATTCTTCTTGCATACTAAGAATTTGAGTTTATTTAAGAACAGAATAATTAATATTAAACGTGCTAATAGAATTTTTATTTAAAGATATGTATATAAAATTTATTTGCGTGCTGAAAAGTTTTTATAAAAAACCGAAAATGTATTATAAAAACCACTTAAAGAAATACATTTGAATGTGAGTATGTTCACTCAAAAAAATCTATGCTACATTTTAGGAAAGAATCTACTACTACTACTGCTAATTTTGTTGTAAAGCGTGATCCATTTCGAGGTTCCCAACTTTTTTAAAGAAAAAAACACAGAAAATTCCAATTTAGTGGGGGATGTTTATTATCATTTGAAAGAACATTCTTTTGCATTTATTTTTTGAAGATTATGTCTATTAAATGTTGGCCGTTGCTACGTGCGTCGAGTCCAATTTTCGATGACTCGTTCGATTATACCGACTGGTAACTGGCGAATGACACTGGTGATGTTTTCCTCCAAGGCCTGAATCGAAGCGGGTTTGTCCGCATAAACTTTAGACTTTACATATCCCCACAGGAAAATGTCTAACGGTGTGATATCACACACCAAGTGTTCTCTCAATAAAGCCATTGATTGATGCGTATGTGGGAAGTGGCGCCGTCTTGCTGAAACCAAATGTCGCCAAGATCACGAGCTTCAATTTCAGGCATCAAATAGTCGGTTATCATGGCACGGTAACGGTCGCCATTGGTGGTTACGTTCACACCGACATAATTTTTAAAGAAATATGGGCCGATGATTAACCGGCCCACAAACCACTCCAAACCGTTGTTTTTTCTGGATGAAGTGGCAGTTCTTGAATCTCTTCAGGTTGCTCTTCGTCCCAAATGCGGCGGTTTTGTTTGTTTACATACCAATTGACCCAGAAACGGGCCTCATCGCTGAACAAAATTTTCCTCGAAAACGTCGGATCTTCTTGGAACTTTTTAAGAGCCCATAGAGCGAAGCGATGCCGCTTGGGAAGTTCGAGTTTTTCCATTATGAAATGCCAAACGATACTAAAGAAAAATAGCATGACAGCATGACACGACTCACACGTGACCTTTCAAAAAAGGCTATTGAAAAAAGTATCTCTACATAAATCACCAAAATACGAAAAAAAGTTTACTCTCGCGTTTATTGAATTTTACGAAGAAAACGAATCATTTCAAATTTTTGTGACAATTAAAACACTAGGGCGGTCATTAACTGTATGGAGAATATTTGTTTTCTATTTTTCCAAAGGACAATCGACGAAGACTAAGACGTCCCTCACGCCTGTCAAAGTTCGAGAAAAATCATAATGTCTGACTTTTATGCCTCATAACTTGGAAAATATTATTTTTACATAAAAATCGCTTACTTAGAAGTTATTATTAGTGAAGTTTGTCTTAACGAGTTTTCTCTTAATCTCATATTTAACAAAACCTTGCTAAAATAAAAAGCAAACAGCACACTGATGCGAATTTTATCTTTGCAACTATTTTTTCTTACACACGTCAATTCAGCTTCAATATCTTTGTTTGTGTGCGTTTGATTACAAATAGTCAAACGCATATCATTTGTTTTGAACATACCTAACCGCTATTTCTATCCTTTTAGGGGGCACCCATACAAAATTTTCAATACAGACTAGGAATATATTGAAGAAAAAGCCCCATAACTGCTAAGGTGTCGACCCTAGAGTAATAAAATGTAATCTTTTCCTTAGACATACTTGCCCTTTATCACCACTTTTTAGGTAGGCTCCCATACAAATATTGCGTTCTATGAAAATCTTAAATTTAAAAAAATTTTTATCTTATTTAAACTGATTTTAATAACTTATGGTTTTTTTGTTTGCAACTTCGTTTATTATAAGTTATGTCTTAAGCAACTGCGCAGATTACCTTTTATTTAAAATCCTCAAGGTTATAATATTATTGCGGAGTTTCGGTTTTTTTTTTTGTTTATTCAATAAACTAAACTGTTTTTGAGTTACAAGAATATATGCTGTGCAACCTCCTGTGTTTTCGAAAAACGGTATATCTCGAAAACAAGAGCTAACCTAAAAAACGGTTAACACCACTGCATTCTGCGTCCTACAAATGCTCCGCCCGATTTATTAAAGGAAATTCTGCCAATAATTCCTTTTTAGAGATTATTGTTCTAAAATTTACTTTTTATATGAAATTTTGCCAAATGTTCACCAATACTTTTTATTACATTATAATTAAAAATTTCATTAATCTAAAGTTATATTTTGGACATAAAAAACAACAAAATTTTTTGTACAGCCAATAATAAAATACTGTCAAATCTGGTGAGTGAGTAGCGGGACATCATAAATTTTTTTTAATATAACTAAGTTGCAAATAACATAACACAATACATAAGTTTTTTTATTTTACAAAAACAATTCAAGAATAAGTATAAAAATTATGCTAATTAAATCAACACCGCTGGAAACAAGTTAAAACAAACATCTTACATTAGAATTTAACAGAACCAAACTGGTATTTTTAATAATCTTGTTGCACCTATTAACATTTTACAAAAGTCATTAACCGAACACAGAATTTAATCACAAGTTAACAATATTACGAGTAAAGTAAATAAAGTTTTCAAAATTTAAGACAATTAAATTTCTAAATTTATGCATAAATGCCTTTAATAACTTTAAAATCACCAACAAAAAATTTTTATTTTGCCTTCTTTGTGTCTTATTTGAATAACAAAAAAATATTTAAAAACAAAAAAATTAATGATGACAACGCAAAATATTCCATTGGAAAAATTTTTATCAAAGTATTTAACATAAAAAACCCCAAACAAAAATTTATGCATTTTAGCCTGATGTAGTTGAAGTAAATTTTTGTTAAAAAATAATACCAGTTTTAAATTTCTTTGCGTCTCCAAGTTAACCAAAAACGCAACAACAAAAAACCGGCTTTTTTAAATAAATTAAAATAATTACAAACTTGGCAGAGAAAACACAATAATTAAAGCTTTGAAGTTTAGCTAAAAGATCTTAAGTCAGAAATTGTAGTTTTTCGTAATATTAAACTAAAAATTATTTAATTGCCTTATTTAATTGATATACTTCCTAAACATCAAATGATTACGATTGGAAATAGCTCTGCTAGAATTTTGTTATTGAAAGCAAACGAAAGAGAACAAAAAATTAAGTACAACCCAATCAAAAACTGGTAATGCCTTTTTGACTTGAGACCTTTTTGTCGAACTTCAAAGAAATATAGATTGATATTAATTTTGTTTGACAAATAAAATAGAATAACAAAAAGAACCCCTTTTAAAATTGTATCGCTTTTATTACGAATTTTTCAAGAAATAAAGATAACGAATAATTCTATAAAATCTAAGCGCATAGCTAAATAACTAGATATTAAACTCTCATTTAATTTAAAAAAAAATTATTTATTACTCTCTTTATACGAAAAGGAACCAGCGATGCCAATTTGGCCAATTTTTGCGCTTGATTTAGCGCATTTATTATATGCAAATCGCGTTATTCGAGTTAATTATAAATTAAACTAAATTAAAAAAGTAACTTTAATTCAACATTTTTTTGCTTTTTGCATACAAACAATTAAAAACACCACCAAACAGAAATTAAATAATACCCAATTCTTAGGGACTTATTTCATATGAAATATGATTTAATTGTTCAGTTTGATTTTAAAAATCGCGGGATAGATGCATGCTACTCGTATCGGTCGGGCCTTCGATAGAAAGCATGGATTTTCACATCTATGGTATAAGAAACACCGGCTTCGCAAACTAAAACTGCTCTGCATAGCAGGCCTTTGCATTAAGGAAACGGAATTTCATAATATTGGAATTGTTAAGACCCCTTTCATACTCGGCAAGTTACTTGCGCAACTCTTGGTTTGTAGACGTCAGCGGTAAGGTCAGGGTAAGGAAAAACATTTTGTACAGACTTTGTTTTACTCGGTCTGAAAGGGGTCTTACCGAATTATCTCGTTTGGGCAATTTTACGCTACCAGATCGTATTTATAATCCAAAAAGTATATGAAAATAACTGTTTTTTGAGTGGATTTCATATAAATTGTACTATATGTTCAATCACGTGTTGTGAAAACAGAAAATTAGACTCGAAAGGTTAGTAAACTATGACTACGCCTTAAGCAACAAAGGTAAAATACTTCCAACTTTTAAACAAGGGGTTGAGAGTATGGTTAATACTGGACTATACACATAATTGCAACCTGTGTGTATGTGTTAGCCGAGAACACACAGGGACATTTGATAAGTGCTAAATATTAACACTTAATGTGGTTGTACCAAAACTTCTCCCGGGAGTGTAGGGGTCACCTTAAGGATATTTTACCTTTTAGTGTTACATCCTCCCGGGCAAATCAGGACTAGGTCATTCCTGGGACCCGAAGGGGACACATTGACCATAAAGAATTCATAAAAAATGTAATTTCAATACTTTTTTTACTTTTAAAAAAGTAACGGTCGTTACTTTATAAATGTGCTGTTTTCAAATGTCGGAAACAAACATAATGTTTTGTAAAATTTTGCGTAGGATATGTTCAGTAAAATATCTGATTAAATTCTTTGAAATGTTTTGTTTAAGGAATAGATTTATTTTCAAACCAAAGAAATTAGTTACCCAAAAAAATTTTTTAATTTGTTTTAATAACATCCAAAGATAGTTACATATAATCATTTTTGAAATTGCTTACTGTATTTTTAAAAATTACATACCTAATATTTATGACTATTTATTTAATTTATTGATAAAAATTAATTTTTTTTAATATAATTTTCATTACAATATGTATTCACTAAATATGAAATCAAAATTTTATGTTAATAAATGTTAACGTTAAAAACGGATTTTTTTCAAAATGTTTCTTTTTGGGAAAAAATTTATCTTTTTGGAAACTAAAATGTATCTTTCTCAAAATTTCGCTGGTAACACTGCAATGTATAGTCAATAGAAATTTTGTTCTCAATTTTAAAACCCATATAACGTCAAACAAAAGGATCTAAGAAAACAATTAAAACGTGTCAAAAAACAAATAAATTAATTTGACGTTACATGGGAATATATTGACAACTCTCCTTAACACAGTACAACACATGATTTCGGGACTCAATTCTGATAATGTTTATGAAAGTAGACCCATCATTAGTTTGGTCATGGTACCTCAATAAATAATTTAAAAATGAATTTGAAGTTAGTAAGTATCATATAGGGGAATTTGTCACGTTTTAGGCTCTTTTGTTTGTAATAACTCGAGAACCACTAGTCCGAATAAGCAGAAAAAATTAAAAAAATTAAGAATTACAATTCCTTTATTCTGTTCATACAACTTTTCGCTACATAAGCAACAGTTTCGCAGTTATAAATAAATGTATGAGGAAAAAAAATATTTTTTGCCCAAAAAATTTAAATTTTTTATTTTTAATTCATAAAAAATCGAAAACGGTAAAAAAGTGTCAAGTCCTATTACTTTTACGTAAAGTCGCATTACCTTTGAACAAAATGACACATAAATCATGCAAATCGATGAACGCGTTTGTCTTTTATTCACAATTAATTAAAGGAATGAATTTCAAAAATTTGTTCGAGATATCCACAAAATTCTTTGGAAAAAACATTGATGACTTTTTGTTTTTGTTTATACATAGGTAATGCGACTTTACGTGAAAGTAATAGAACTTGACACTTTTTTTAACCGTTTTGGATTTTTTATGAATTAAAAATAAAAAAATTTTTTGGGCAAAAAATATTTTTTTTTTCATACATTTATTTATAACTGCGAAACTGTTGTTTATGTAGCGAAACGTTGTATGAACAAATTAAAGGAATTTTAATGCTTAATTTTTTTTAAATTTTTTTCAGCTTATTCAGACTAGTGGTTCCCAAGTTATGACAAACAAAAGGGCCTAAAACGTGACAAATTCCCCTATACGATACTTACTAACTTCAAATTAATTTTTAAATTATTTATTGAGGTACCATGTCCAAACTAATGATGCAGAAGTTCTTCTTTTTGGGTCTACTTTCATAAGCAATTATCAGAATTGAGTCCCGAATCAATCACCTGAAAAATGTTGTACTGTGTAATGAACATACCTGGTACTTGGTTTAAACTACCTCCATTGGCCGCTTAAACTAGCATGAAATATTAAAAAAATACAACTCAAAAAGTAAATACGGAATTAAAGTTAATTTAATCGCTAAAATCTCTAACCCAAAAAGTGGCTCTAAGTTCATTTTAACTAAATTAACTTTATGGATATCAGAAGCATTTTCTGTATTTTATTTAACCCTTAAAAAATACCATAAACAATTATGCACCAGTTTATTTATGTATGTATGTATTTATATTAGTTTTATAATATCCGCCAAATACTTTAATATTTGCAAAAGACCTCGTTATGGCACCAACTTAAAACTTGAGGTCATAAAGAAAATTTACTAAAAAATAACAACTCGTTCCCTTTGGTTGTTCAGAATATATTTATCAAACATTGTGCATTTAATAGAAATAAACTGCACGATATTAACATATTTTAGCATGCATCAAGATGTCTAGAAATAAAATAAAAATTTATTAAAGTACATATCGCACATTTGCTGCAAGACCGGCATAAATCAAAAAATACAATTTTGGAGTTAGTGATGCAGAATTGTTCGCTATGTTTTTCTTTATATTGTGTATAAAATTCATCTTTATATCTTTTTTACTTTCCCCATTTGAAGAGAATGTATCGTTATTTTTCTAAGTGATAAGATCACTGACATAAAGTCAGTGTCTGGTAAAAAAAAAATTTATACATGAAATTTGAAAAGAGTTTTTAAAGTTAAATAAAATGAACTAGCTACCTCTTTATAAAAAAAATTAAACAAAATCGCTTAATTGGCAACATCGTGGTTTATTATTGTTATTGCTTCGCAGAGAATTTAACCACAATACCTACATATTTATCTTAATTTATTTATAATAAAAACAACAAATAACCAGTTTTTATTTTTACCAACTTTTATTTTTAACAATAATTTTTTTATAAATAGTATTTTACTATACATACATACATATGTATATTGTTTATAAACAAATAAACTCACCCTGAGACATCATCATCGTTGTTGCCATCATCAGTCCTATGAACAAGAAGAACGTAGTTATCATCATCATGAGGACCGGCTAAATCTAACGATTTTGTTGCTACAAATTGTATTTTACTATTAGCGGCCATTGCTTTGCGAGTGTTAGTTTCACCAAAATCAAGGGTACTTTGCCCACTTATGGTGGTGCTGCTGCTGACGCCACTGTTTGTGGCGTTTTTATTGTTTTTATCACTTTCTTTATTGTTGTATTGTTCTTCTTCTTGTCTGGTACGTAGCGAAACGAAATCATTTGGCCAAACACGTAATTTTCTTCGAACATTTGACATTTTTTTTTTTTATTTCTTTTCTTGAAAATATTTTTGATAAAATGAAATATTTTACCTGCAATTCACAGCACTTTTTATTATTGCTTTTACTTTTTGAAATCGATTTTATCTTTTTTTTTTTTATTATTAATTTTACTTTATTTTTGCTTATATTTTTTACATTTATCACACGTGTATTTCGTTTAGGTTTTGTTATTTTAAATTGCACAATGGTAAAATTTTTCCGTATATTTTTTTGTTTTCTTTTATTTCCAAAAACATTTAACCAACGCGTCATTTAACCATTTCGTATTCAAAGTACCACAGCTACTAAAGCCGTGTTAAGACGTTACTAAATTGTTTTTTTTTCATGTTTATTCTTTAAATGTGGCAGCTGATTAGAAAGAGAGTAGACTAAAGAAAATAGAGAGAAAAATATTTAAAATATAAAACAGGGCGTTTCGAAGATTTAATAAGACTGTAAATTTAAATCAAAGTTTCATATGTGAATAAAATTTTATAAACGTTATATTCAAATATATAATTTTATTTTAAAAATATTAAAAATTAGAATGAAATCATTGTACCCTAAAAAATCTCGTAAATATAAAACAATTAAAAATTTCGGCATTTTCATCGTTCAGATATGCGTCTTAATCGAGTTTTGCGCAATAAATGTCATTACCCAACAAACACGTAGGTTCGATTTCAAATTGAAAATTATTTGAAATCAAACGTTTTCTTAAACGACAAACGTTTGATAATGATTTGAAAATCATAGCGTTCTTAACAAAAAGGGGAAATTATTTTTAAATTTGAAAATGCCTTTATTTTCGACTTGCTTTCAAACGTAATTCTCAAATGTTTTTCAAATGCGGATTATAATACAATGTCGAACGTAAATAAAAATATTTTATTTTTTAATTTCAATTCATTATTTATTTAAATAATAATAAAATATGAAATAATGTTCTTTCCGTCCTCTAATTCCTGGTAAGACGAAATAATTTGCGATTATTCGACAAACTTATAATTTCTTTACTTTCCCGTTTTATTTTTTAATTCGTATTTTTAATCATTGCAAATAATTTTTATTTTTTACAAGAAATAAATCGGTTACTTGTAAAACACATTTAACCACGAAGTAAAAATGTAACTTTAATCGCCATTTTTATAATTTACATTTATTTTTCGCTTTAGTATTGCCAAGTTTAGTTTTGATTTGAATTTAACATTTAATAACAATTTAACATCAAATTGATATAAATTTAATGTCAACTGTTTATTTTCAAATAATTATCAATTTGAATTTATATGTTTAAATCAAACAATTGAAAAACGTTTGAAGATTGTGTTTGATGTCAAATGGAAAAGTCATTGTATATCAAAGGTTTGACTTCGTGTTTGTTGGGTATTAAGCTCAATTATCCATATAAAATATCAATTTGGTTATTGTTCAATTAATTCTAAATTGTTATAATTTTGTGTTAAATTTAAATGCAACACTGTCACAAGTGTGTTTAGTAAGCAAAACACAGCTCACTTAACAAAATGTTTTTAAACTTAGCAACTGAAATGTCAATAAAACAAAGGTCCATCCATTACAAGGGGCTTTAACCTGACAATTTTTTGTCAAAATATACCTCAAACTTCATAGAAAAAAACGCTGACAAAAATTTTAGAATTTTTTTAATATAGACTTTGACGTTTGGTATGATAAAAAATTGTCAGGTGAGGATTCCATGTTAGGTCTGCGCAAAAGTCAGATGTTTCATTTTGTTTATTTTTTAAGGATGTCAAAAGTTGTTTACATTTTGCTTACGTTAATTGCTAATTGAGTTATCTAAATTGTGTATGTGTGAACCGAAAGATAATTTTATAAATAATATTAACTCAATAAAAAATGTATATATTGTGGCGAAAAAGTTAAATTAATTTCGATAAGGATGACATGGACGATCAGAATTTTCTTTGCCCTTTTGGAGAAAAATATCGCTTGGTCATTTCTCCTAAGCTTTTGTTCAATGCCATAAATGTGTCTAATATTACTCCGTTTGAACACAGAAAATGTTCCTTATGCGTGTTTCCTTCCTTACAATTACTTTGCTATGATTTTTTAACTCCAAACAAAAAATGTGTCATTATAGGGTTGTACCATGAATGGAATATTGTGTTCTTGAATACCTCAGTTGGGTTTTTTATATTTTATAATATACTAGCTGTTTGGTCCCGGCGCTGCTCGGGATTTTTTAAATAACAATGAAATCCTGGAGAATAACTTGACCCCAGCGCTATCTACCGGGTCAAAAACAATGCTTACATTAATTTTTTTTAATGTATAATAAAACTAAAATTAACAAATTGATGGTATTAAAAAGTATTTGTATAGTTATTGTGATCAGGGTTACCGTTAGTCGCACAAAAGGTCGTTTTATAAAAATAACGTCGCAGAGAAAACGTTTTTTATTAAAAAAAGCATAGCAAAACAGAAAACAATTGAAACAAAAGTCAGTTACATTCTTTCATTTTCAGAAGCCTTTTTTATATTTTTAAGCCGAGTTTTTGAGTTGTGGATTAAGTTTAAACTTAGTTGTAAATGTAATTGTTTTATTATTTTATTAACGACTGACATTTTAAGCAAAACTAAGATGTTCCGTTATAATTGTATATCTTCACTGTGGAGTATTCCACCACTTAAACTTCATTGAGCCACAAATAATCTGCAAATATAAACTCTGTTTTAAATTAATTAATTATAAACTCTGTTATAATTGTATATATAAATTGGATAATGGCGCATAAAAATCTTTTCAGATTAACTAAACCTAGTTTAACTGAGATCTCAAAAACCGAGCCTTAATGTGTTTTTCCATGTCGCTGAAGATGATTGTTTAGTTCACTAAAAGCTGTTTACTAACACTACAAAAGACGTTTTTGACTCCATGTCTTGGTTAATTTAATTAATTATTGTTTGTTACTTATATTGAAAGCTCTTTCATTTATTTTCACTATAAACATATGTAATAATTTTAATGTTTGACATTCCATGATTCAGACATAGATAGAGATATCACAATGAAATTTTAGTTATGTAGACCGAAGAGATCTTAAAACAGTGGACTTAATAGAATCTCCATTTTTTATTTAAAAAGCTTAAGCACATTTTTTAGTTTTAAAATGTGGCAGTTTATTGTCAGAAGCAAAATTTGTTATTGTTTAAAAAAAAATGGAAAATATTACCGTTTGATAAGTGGAAAGAGTATTTTAATGATGATATTCCATCTAAATTAAATCAGTTTTGGCCAAAATTTTATAGCTATAAGGATAGGGCAGCTACGTTCCATTTAAAGTGCTTGCTTTGGCTATTCTTTATACGCGGTAATTCCAACTAATAATGCCTGGGGTCTAATCACCGCATACGATATCGAGCAAAATTTTTTCGAAATTATTTATTTTGGTATCAAGACTCTTGATATCGAATAAAATTTATTAAATTTGAAATAATATCATTCGATATCGAGTAACTCGACATTACTTAAACTCGCCTTCGAAGTAAAATGAAATACGAAATTTGTGACGCGTTATTACGAGGTATAAACTATTTGAATTAAAATAGTACATGCAGCTAAGTAATATATATTTTACTGTCAAAAACTAATAAATATAGGCTTTGGCGATTTTTGACATTGAATTTGGCGAAAAAGGTCAAAATCAATCTGACAACCCTGATCAGGGATGGAGTAGGATGTGGTAATAATTATTGGGTCCGCCATCTAAATGTTGTTTTCAACTAGTGCTTATTTCGTGAATGGTAACACTTAGCTCATGTCTGATTTGACAGATATTTAGTTTTATCCTTCCACTGAACGAATATGGTTGTGTATACGCTTGAACAATGCTGGGAAATATGCGTTTTCGCTTCGCCAAGTGGGCCTGCGATCGACTTACAGAAGAGGCCGATTTTGCCAAAAAAAACATCATCTTTTCAGATGAAGCTCATTTTGATCTTGGCGGATATGTAAACAAGCAAAATTGTCGCATTTGGGGCACAGAAAACCAGCACGCATATATTAAAAATCCGTTGCACCCAAAACGAGTCACTGTTTGGTGCAAATTTTGGTCCAGAGGCATAATTGGGCCAATTTTCTTCGAAAATGGACAAGGAGTGGCCGTTACAGTCAATGGCGATCGTTGTCGGGCCATGTTGAACGAATTTCTGTTCACAAAAATTGAAGAGGAGGATATTGGCAACATTTGGTTTCAACAAGACGGCGCTACGTGTCACACAGCCGAAGCTACACTCGATGTTTTGCGCCCTGTTTTTGAAGATCGCATTATCAGCCGCAGAGCTGCCGTCAAAGATAAGTGTTACGCCGACAAGCCAGAGACAATTGACGATTTAAAGGACAATATTCGTGAAGCCATTGGTAAAATACAGCTGCACACAATCGATAATGTGCTTTAAAATTTGACCGATCGTGTAGGCTACTGCATGGCCAGCCGAGGCAGCCATTTGAATGAAATTATTTTTCATTATTAACCGGAAGGATTGTACTTTCAAATAAAAAAAGAAATTTGAGAAAATATTCAGTAGTTGTTTTATAACATTTTCAAAAAAAAAAGTTATTTGGTGGACCCTGTACATATTTTTTAATATAAACTTGATATTATACATCTTGTCTTATAAATTAATTTGAAAAATTTTTGGTTGGTGGACTGTTGCTGGGATTTGCCCATATTAGAGAACATTACTGTTCTAATTTTATAAAAATCGTTGTGTTGCATTACTAGAATTCTTTACTTCAATATATTTTTTTTTGTTTGAAAAGGAAAAATAATCTGTGAATTGCTTTTAAATTTTGACGACGTTGTTTGGACGATTTTTTTTTTTATAAAAATAATAAGAAAACATTTTTTATTTTTTCGAATTTATTCTATGAGCTAAATTTCAGTTATGTATTTTATAAAGCTTTTTTGTAATAGTCCTATTCCTTTAATTTTCAGGAATGACTTTATACACTACCAGGCTATTATATTGTATCTTCTTGTTACATTTTACCTTAGCTGTCCTTTGGACAGCAATGAAGTATATTGTATGAACAGAAAATTTATAATTTACTGCAAATTAAATGTTTTTTGTGTGAAACTTTACAAAAAAAATGGTTAAAATTAAAATGTCACAAAAGTCGTGATAAAAAAAGTCTCACACCAAGTCTCAGGCCTCTAAAAAAAGGATAAAAAAAAATTATATTTCAGAAATTAATTTAAAAAATCGTTAAGGTGTGTGCTCGAATTTCTCTGGCAAGTAATAATTGGCATAAAAGCGGTCTGGGGCATTATTTATTACTTTGCTAGTTTTTAACCGATTTTGGTTTTTTATACAGTTTTGAAAACATTATTGTATCTACATTTCGATTAATCTAGAATAAAACGTTTACATTAAAAAAATTTAACAAAAACTAAAAATGTGACTTAATTGTCAATCGATTTCCTCGCCTTTTCTTTATCCAATCGGCACCAAATATTATTTGAAATGTTTTTTACATACAAAGGAACCAAATTAGGCAATTTTTTCACTTTAGAATTAATTTTGAAAAATAGCCATACAAACTTGGACCATTCAAGTTTACATATGCATGTAGTATAATACTGTGTGCCTGTGTATAAACGCACCACTGCTGTGCATCATCCTAGCAAACATTAGAGGAGTTCAGGGTTAGGTAAAAATCGTCTTGTGATATAGCTAATGAAAAATATTGTAGTTTTTTTTATGAAATCTAACGCAAAATGTGTATTTGCATTACCTCTTTCGCAAGACCATTTGCACCAAACACTGCATTTTGTTTTTTGAAAAGTAAAAATGCTGTCAAAACGCATATGAAAAAAACTTGTGCGGAATAACTATGAAATAATGTTGATAGAGTTGTATTCTGTTTCTTTTGTGAAAAATTTCCAACATGTTTCTGGCAACATTTTTTACAACTGCGAAATAATGTAAGCTGCACTTGTTTCACGTGGAATTTTAAGCGAAAGCAAAAAAGTATGAACTGATTATTAAATAAGAAATAAAAAATTAAAATAACACAACCGGTAACAGTTTTAATCCATATTTACTTTCTTTTTTATTAAAAAAAAAATATTTTTAGTTAAATACAGTGTCGCATACTATGCAGGAATAGAAACGTCAAATTGTACAAACTCGCATGATAGGAAACATTGATGCATGTCAAAATTTTCTGTGAAATAGTTAATGTTGCTCAAAATTTTCACAAATTTGAACAGAGTACTAGGCGTAAGTAACATTAACAGAGTTAACAATTTGTTAAGAGTTGGGGTGTTGCGATTATCGACGAGTTGCATTTACCGACGTTACACTGTATGTCCTTTATTTATTTAAATTTGTAGGTTCAGAAAAAATATGACAATAGAAATAATAGTTTTAGCTTGGTTTCATGTTTTGTTAGTGGCTTCATATTGCTATCTAACTGATTTTATCCAGATATGCCTTTGTAATAACACCATCTGGTTTTCAAAAGATATGGCCAATCTATGTCCAATCCACGTCTTCTGATTTCTGCTTCTATGTTCTTATTGTTGGTTAAGTTTAATAGGTCGTTCGTTGATATGATGTGGTAAATACATAACAAATGCTTATTTTAGCTTGTGTAATAATCCACGTTGTTGAGCCCTAGAAAAGTGCTTACTTGGCACAGCTGTTAAAAAAGCGTAGTGTTTGGTTTTACGGCTAATTTTGTTGGAACGCCACACTTTATTCAGCGACTGAAATGCCTTATTTATTTGTGCGTTAATATCCTTTTAAGAACCACAATTACTGCAAATAATGCTTTCAATCAGGGACCCTAACAGTTATAAGAGAAACGACAACAAACTCATATATAATCAATATGGATGAGAGAAGTCGAAAATATGCGTTTTAAATATGCACCACAAAATTCAAAATATGCACTATAAAAATAAAAAAAATGCACTAAAAACTTAAAAAATTACCACAAAAAATCAAAGAATAAAGAAAGAAAAAACCATAAAAACAGAAAAATTTACTTTGGACTCCAAGAAGAATTCATGACAAAAAGTACGAAAAAGCAGAAGTAAGGAAGAACATGTAAATAAATTAAAGTAGATAAACATCCCTAATAATCATAAATATTAATAAAATATAGGTTTTAAATGAAAATTTTGGTTATCGTAACCAACTAAAGTGCGCATAAAACGTGTTTTTTAAGGCCTTTACACACTATCCCACAAAGTCTTACGTATTTTATGAAAATGCAAATAAGTTGTTATTGTTATTTGAAAATTTATAAACAATAATTAGATCAGGGAAGTATTTTCATAAAATACGTAAGACTTTGTGGGATAGTGTGTAACGGCCTTTATTAGAGCATATTTCTGGTTTCCCTGCTTATTACCTACATGTAACAATCATCAAATCACATTGTATAGAAATTTGTGAAAATAATGATTTCCTTGTCTTTGCAACCACAATATATATTTTTTAAACAAGGCGGAGCTATAAAAACTTGAAGCAGCTTTAAAAAGTGGTGCAAATTAATTCAATTAATCGTAACAACCCTTAATAAGACAATAATTTAATAAAATACAAAAATTCGTGGGTAATATAATACACCGTAAAAATAAAAGAATACTTTATAGAAATTATTATGTGTATGATACATATTTGCATAACGGGAAGATACATCTGTCACAGAGTTCGATATACGGGAATGTTGTCTCTATATGAACTAAATGCCTGTTTGTAGAACACGATCGCACGACTCGTTGGTTTAACTTACATTTCAAACAAAAACAAAATTTCAGTAAATAACTTTGGATAAACACACAGAGTTTTTGTTACAGGTTAAGTATAGGCCATAGAATTTGTGCTATATATTCTTTATATATAAATATTTCACAAATTATGTGATATTCTATTCTGTATATAAAAAATTTAGAAATGTATGTCACAGAATAAGAGGTAATTTTCCAATTTATAAAAAAATACGTCAAAGAGTCTACAATAGAAAATAAGCTCCTGAATTTTGTACAGGGTGACGCATAATTACGGTACTTATGCGTTGAGTTAAAAAATTTTTGGTTTACGTTTTTTTTTAGAATTGACTTTAAAAAACTTTGGGAATTTTTAATGGAAAGGCTCAGCACAGAGAAAAAAAACCAAAGTTGTTCAAATTTATTTTGATAGTCACATTTCGATTATTCAGACACAGAGAATGATGCCCATAATCAACTTAATGATAACGAAATAAATATGCAGAATATGGTGCACCAAAAATCTAAGAATAATTGTTGAATATCAAATGTGAAATTCTGGCCACGAAACAAAAAATCTGTGGGCTAAAACACGTCAAATACCGTTGTGTGTAGATATACAAAGAAGAAAGTGGAACTGGATTGGACACACACTCCGTAAGCCACTGTCCGACCTTGCCAGGAACGCTATCGAATGGAACCCGCAGGAAAGTTGCAGAAGAGGCCGACCAGCACATACATGGCGTAGGCAAATTGATAGCGAAGCTAGAAAAATGCACAAAAGCTGGAGTGAAGTAAAAACTATTGCGATAAACAGATCTGAATGGAAGAAGTTTGTTGAGGCCCTATGCTCCTTATAGGATCGAGGGGAATACATATATGTATATACATATAAATATAAAATAACTTTAAAAAAAGAAATCATGGGAGCATTTTTTTCCGAAAGCAACAAACAAGTTGCGGTTAATATGAATGACATTTAATACCGGGCAAGGACTTTAAATTAAGAATTATCGTTACAGCAAGATAGAGCCACATCCCACACAGGTCGTCTAACTATGGCTCTTCTATCTATCGTGTTTTCTGATTTTACCTGGCTCCAGATTTTTTTTTTTGGGTCACCTAAAGATAAATTTATTTGCCAATAACCATTCAATAGATAAAGACGAATATTTAAGAAGTAAGGCCGCTAAGGCCTAAAATTCAAAGAAAAGTTATGGGAAATGCCCTGAAACAAGCAATGGGCACCATTTGAAAGATAGTATCTTCATAACATAATTTGAATTTATTTTCACGCTGTAATCTAAAAGTTAATAAATGCCAACATTAAATCAAATTAGAAAGAAACAAGTAAATAAGCCATAACGTTACTTATGCGTCATATCTTGAAAAAATCAAAAATTTTAAGTTAAGCAAAAATGTTTCTTCATAGCTTTTATATAGGGAAAAAAAATCGGTATTATATCTCAAACGGAACCGAAGTTATAGCAAAAACAGATACATTTTGAAAAGTTTAATCGCATATTGCCAAGTTTTTTTTTTTTTGAGATATGACTTTGTTGCAATAAAGGAGCAATATTTATTGTGAAATATGTTGTAATAGAAAAATATTTTTCTGTACAGATAGAAATTTATTTCTATCTATTAATTTTAGTTCTGCAAGTGTATTTTATATATTTGTGCCACGCGTTAGGGGTTGTTTACTCCTAAAGCGTGTCGCTGGCCAATAGGAAAACACACAAAAAGAATATCCTTTACGAACAACTCTCACTTGGAAATTAACAGGTGACAACATACCAACACTTTACATAAATCAACCACCACCACTATCAGCTCCTAGCGACTCTTGTTCTTTTTTTCATTATATTTAAATTTTTATTATGAAGAATATTTTTATAAGCCATGAAATTTGATACATACTTGTATTTTGCGTTAGTTGGTCTACTCCAAAAAGTTTTTTGTTAAATTCTTTTGTAGACTAAAAGCACCGAGG
Source organism: Pollenia labialis (assembly GCA_949318255.1). Classification (NCBI taxonomy): domain Eukaryota; kingdom Metazoa; phylum Arthropoda; class Insecta; order Diptera; family Polleniidae; genus Pollenia; species Pollenia labialis. Next base: position 142,033,667 of record OX439139.1, on the reverse strand, counting down.
AATCTTAAAAAAAAAAAAATTAAAGAGAAATTTATGAAAGAAGAACAGCACAAATACATTGAAAAATGTTCCCCATTTGTGATAGTTGTTATTGTTGTCGTGCCAAAAAACATTGGTTGACCACTCTAATAACAAGGATAATAAGGATAATTTACGCATTGTTGCATCAGACATTATTGAAGAAGGGTGTCTCAGCTTTTGGTCATAATTGTAAATTTTAAATTACGAAAGAGAGTTTACGTGCGTGTGGTTTTTAGTTAAACGGAAGTTAAAGAGGTTTTTTATTAAAACAGAAGTAAAGTTTTGCATAATTATCCTTATCAAAAACAATTTACTACTCGTTAATCATACTATCGTTATAAGCCCTCTAGTTAAAAACTACTCCTACAAATCATTTTAAGTCGAAAGCTACAGCTAAACGGACGTGTGTGTGTCCAGTCGGAAAACCGGAAATAAAAAAATTAATTAATATTTTAAATAAAATGTTGCCTTTAAATTCTCAAACTTCATTGAATAGTGGAAATTTTGTGAATAGCTCTACAAATGCTGCCGTTAAAACTCAAATGCGTCCATCGTCGCCGCGTCAATTTTTCGCTCGAATTTACGGTCATCTTGAAAATAACAGTAATAATAGTAATAATAACAACAACAACAACAACTGTAGTATTAATCAAGATATTACTCCCACAACGACAATATCGAATTTAAGACCGAATGATGGCACTATATTTCCACATTTGCCGCAATCGGCTTCTCCGATTTGTGATACAAATTATCAAAGTGACGGCGGTAGTACGTCATCACCTGACATTTCAATAAGTGATGAAAGGTGTGTGTGTTAAGAGTGGTTCAATGTTTAAAAAGTGTTTTAAATTCTTTTACATTTCCCTTATAGAGTGGATAAAAATTGTTCGGCTTTCAATTCATCATATACATCTCAGGATTACAACAAACCGGATTTAAATAATGTACTATCTTCTTCATATGTTGGATTACCATTTGGGTTTCCTAGCGAAACTCCATTTTCGGCAGGTTTAACAGCATTTCGTAAGTTTTTTTTTAGTTAATCGCATTTGTGAAATATTTTATATAAAAAAAAAATCATGGGAGCTTTAAAAGGTCTATCGGTATCAATATTGGCCTACCTAAACCCCTAAACGCCTAGTTCTGTGCGTGCTATCACGTTAACCAACCAATATTGGCATACCTCAAATAATAACTTCGGTATCGGTATCAATACCGGTATTCAATTAAAACGCTTAAACTATGAAGAAACAAATATTATTAGAATTTTAAATGAAAAACGATGCTAAAGATTTTTGTTTGTCTAATTAAAGAAAAAGTTTTTAACAGATTACGTGTGATAGCTTTTTAAAAAGACAATGGTCAGATTTTGTAATAATTTTTCTTGATTAAAAAATATCGGGGATTCCTTTTTTTCAGAAAATAAGCCAGACCACATAATACCCTACACTATAATATATAATTCTATGTTTATTTCAGATGAATTTTAAAAAATAATGTATTAGGTGTAGGTAGTCGTGGTATTTTACTGGTATCTTAGTCACTTGTGATTATCAGACTATTCTGGACCATACGCGCTATAATATATACTACAACAAATCGGAATATCTGGGGTCTTCGGAAACTCCATTTCAACATACAGACGAACAGAAAAGTCAACGCACTGATTGACGAACATAGTTAAACCAACTCCGCTGCTCATAAAGACGCGAAATATATATACCTTATAAGGTCTTAGACAGGGTTGTGAATTATTTATAATCAAAAAGCGCCGTGCCCCCATTAGAAAGGTCCTATATAAAATTTAAATAAAAAACTTAATGAAATGTTTAAGAACCAAGTTTTATTGATTTCTCTACAGGTCGGCAAAAAAAAAATAATTTTGAATAAAAATATATGATATATGTACAAGCATTAAACCCGCTTCTTCGTTAGCGTCTTTCTTTCTTTTGCAGACATGTTTATATGCCAAAGTTTATGTTTCTAGGTTTTAACAAAAAACTTCCAACATTTTTATCTTATAGTTTCATATAATTTAGGACCCTACACCTATAATTGTCAGGGTGTACGGCGCACTTTTGCCTTGCTTGTAAGGTGGTACGCTCTTATTTACAGTTAACGTAACATGTTGGTGCTTTTTAAATTAGAATTACATAAATGTATGTTAGTGTTGTGGCAAAGAGTTGTGCGTAAGAGCAAATACAAGTTTAAAATCTAACAAAAGCTCTGTGTATTTTTTTGTTAGATTTAACAAAAGAGCAACGATGTTTTGTCTTAGCTTTTTCGTAAGACCCTCTGAGCCATACACTGAATTTCGCTTTTATTTTAAAAAGTCCAGCTGATTTTTGCACAACTATATCCCTTAAATTTTTGAATGAGGTGCTCTAATGATTTAGTCTTGTTCTCAGCAGGGTTCCTATTTTTATTTCATTCAATATCCTCAATTTGCAATTTTTAATTCAACAAAATTCCCAATTTTCTCGTCCCCAAAAATCCCCCTAGATCCATAAAAATAAATTAATATTACGTCAAAGGAAAATATATGCAAACATTTATTAAATAATTAAATCCATTTGTGTAATATTATTAAAACTTTTATTTGTACTTTGAGTATTACATATCTACATACAAAAGAGTAACGTGAAAAACGCACAAGAAAAATAATTATGCGTCAATGTTTATCATTTCAAAAACTTCAGATTCAAAATCTTCTGATTCATCAGCCAATGCAATTTTGTTTTTTTTTTTTTTTTGTTTGCGAAGATAGAATAAATGTGTCACACACAGCACACTGAATTATTTTTAAAGTGTGTATTTATTCTAAGAAGAACTTCTAATAACTGATACTGGATTTTGTTGCGAATTTTGGTTTTAAGGGGTCTGTACAAAGTCAAAATTTCTCTATATGTGTAAATATTATTTTCATATACATATAACTTAAATTTTTGTTTTCAATTGAAAGCAAACAGGCATGTTATTCTTTTAAACCTAACTCATTTGCTTATTATCGTAAGATAGATTGCAAATAAATATGTAATAATAAAAAAAAAAAAAATTTTCAACTTGCTTTCAAAAAAAAATTCTCAAATGTCGATTTTATTACAATGTGCCACATAAATAACAATATTTTATTTTTTTAATTTAAATTCATTATTTATTTAAATGAACTGTGAGGTAAACATTCGACAACACTAAAAGAAGTAATAATGTTTTTTCCGTCCTCTAATTCTTTCAAAGATGAAATAATTCGCTCCGTTTTATTTTGAGGATTGTAGCACCACGATCATACAACAAAATTATAACTTGTTCATTTTGCCGTTAAATTTTTTAAAATCGTATTCTTAATCATTAAAGGTATTCATGTCAAAAGTTGCAGTTGAAAAGTGCAAAAACATAACAACAACCACATACACAATTATATCGCACAAACGATGCAACTTTTTATGGCATTGCCATATTGAAAAAATGCTTAAAAAGTACTCATGAATTCAACTCTACAGTAAACAACAACGAAGAAATACAATTTTGGCGTACATTTTTTTTTTCTTTAAATAGAAAAATATTATAAATTGTAGTGTTTGTAAAAAATTAAACAATTAAAAAAGAAAAAGCGTCAAAAAAATGGAAGAAGCTGAAATAATAAAAATACCTGAATACTTATCTAAAAAATTTTTAGGTAGATAAAATATTAATTCGAATTGTAAATTATTTAATTTTTTGTAATTTTCAAGAAACTTCCAATTGAATTTTATTAAAAAAATGTTTTCAAACAATCGCAAATGCATGCATCCTTGAATATTGTCAAATGGAAGGTGCGTTGTTTAAAAATGGTTTAAAAAAATGCTGAATATTTAAGGTGCAAGCAAAATGGGATGCTCACGACAAATAAGTGCAACTATGCGTTTTTTTTTGCACAAATGCAAGTGTAAAAAAATTGACGTGAATACCTTTATTGTAATTATACAAAAATAATTTTTATTTCACAAGAAATAATTCGTCCACTTGTAAAACACATTTAACCACGAAGTAAAAATGTAATTTTAATCGCCATTTTTAATGTTAACATTTATTTTTCCCTTTAGTATTGCCAAGTTTAGTTTTGATTTGGATTTAACATTTGATATCAATTTGACATCAAATTTATAAAACATTTAATGTCAAATGTTTATTTTCAAATCATTATCAATTTAATTTAAAATGTTAAAATTAAACAATTGAAAAACGTTTGAGGATTTGATGTCAAATGATAAAATCATTTCATATCAAAGGTTTGACTCGTGTTTGTTTGGTAAGGATTAGTGAAAATGTGTTTGCATGTGTAACGCCGATAATGCTGTATGGAAAATCAAAAAATTTAGATATGACGGCGCACAGTGGCTGAAAATCGTTTTTCATCTGTTACTTTTAAACCGAATGAGATAATTTTTTTTTAAGAAGATTTCTTAAACTTTTCTACAGTTTTACTTTAATTAAAATCGGTTTAGGAGTTTTGTTTTTTAGCATTTAGTAAAAAACATGCTTTTGATTGAAATTGAGAATTATAGTATTTTTTTGTTTAAAAGGGGCGTGTTTTTTTAATTGCGCTGTTTAAAGAACATTTTAATATACATAACTGCTTATTTTAATATGATATCTTTATGTCAGATTAATAGAATGTGAAATCTTTAAATTACTATTTTTACTGATATTATAAGCCCTTTCATTTATTTACACCATAAACATAATAATTTCAATGTTTGAAATTCCATTAATCAGTCATAGATAGAGATGTCACAATTAAATTTTGAAGTTATGTATACCGAAGAGATCTTAAAACAGTAGACCAAAAAGCATGCCCATTTTTTATTAAGAAACTCCCCAAATTAAATCCACTCGATTACAAAACTAGAAACCCAAAAAATCCGTTTTATCCGAATATCTTTTAAGGCAAAGGAGATAACTTAATACATAAGCAATCTATAAATACATATGTATATTATTGGCAAATTTTTTAAAAACTTGAATATTCGAGGCTACCAAATTTAGAGGACCACAAGTCACTCTCACGACCCTCTATGGACCCGTGTTCTTTCAAATCAACTCAAAAGCTGCCCGGCTTTGACAGTTTCAAGAATTGCATCAGTTTAAGAATTATTTTTTAAATCAAAACATTCGTAAGCCATTTTGTTATATTTCAGTTAAATAAAAAGATCAAAATAAAAAATATTTCGAATAATTTCAATAAAATGAAAAAAAGTGTTCAACAGACAGTTTCAAACAGTTGCAAAAGTACAAATGGGGTTAAAGAGGACACCTTCAGCTTTCCGATGGTACTAAAATCTCTTGAACCCAATTTGACCCTTACAAGTTCTATTTCTCTGTAATTAGGATTTAACTAACATATAGCACCTGGGGAAACCTTTAATAGCACATCAGGTATAAATGATATAGTGGTGTTACGTACCATTTCTTTAAGACTACTATCCCACTAATATAACAAAAAAAATTTCGGCCCATTATTGATAACAGTTTTTGCGAGAAAACATAATTTAGTTGTGATCAAATCCACAAAACATTAATTTTTTCTAAAACAACATAAAATATCTGTTTCCAGCAGCATGTCACACCCACAGTTATCAATATTTTGATGCAGTTTTTTGGATACTTTAGTTCTAATATGGTTGCTATCGAATTAAAATGTTTGAAATCCGCGATAAAAAATTAGACTTTTGGCCGATGAAATCAAATTTTCAGCCACAGTACGGCGAATATTACGTGAAGCACACATACACAATTGAACTCGCCGTGACGTCAAGCATTTTGACCGTGTGCAAACCCCTTATTTGCATTCATTATGAAAAAGACTTGTTCAACACAATCGTTACTTTTTGGTACAGAAAGCATATTTAAAACCTTTTTAGCAAGCTCTTGCAAAAACTTTGGACCAAATTAAGACTTCCATTGCACAAATGCCATTTGTAGTAACATATTATACCCAAAAATTCACAGCGACAAAAGTACTTTTTTCCACAAAAAAAAAATTGCATCCCCAACTACTAAACAAATCCCCCCCCCATTTGGGGACAAACCCCTTAAGCTGAAAGCGCTGGTTCACAGTCCAATTGCCAGGACATTTTTACTGCCGACACTTCTTTATGGTTGCGAAATTTTTTCTAGCTGCAATTCACTATGCCAGACTAAGCTCAAAGTTACATTTAATAATGTTGCAAGATATATTTATGGTAAAACTAGATACAGTAGAATATCACAGTTTTCTTACCAAATCTTTAATGTACCTTTTGAAAACCTACTAAAATGCCGCACTCTACTATTTTTACACAAAATTATTTATAGTAAACAACCTGAGTATCTTTACAAAAGAATAACGTTTTCAAGATCCAATAGAGGATACAAAATAAACTCCATTCGATACCGTAAACTAATATCAGAAAGACACTTCTTCGTTAATGCCATCCGTCTCTGGAATGAACTCCCATCTAATATACAAGTCCTAGGCAATGCTAAGCACTTTAACATTGCAATATTTTCTCATTTTGCTTAAAATTTTGTAACTTATATTAAAATTATTGTCTACTTTTACTTATTATTAATATAAATAATTTCTCTAATCTATAAGTAACTTCAAATAAATCTGCCACTGTATCAGCAGTACTATTATATAAGATTGAAAGTCTTGTTGTACTGTAATTTTTCTAATTAAATAAATAAATAAATAAATTGTCAACTTCATTGATTGCTTTATCGAAAATTGTAATGGTCTTAATTGTACATTTTCTTCGTCATGCTCGTCCTCATCAGAATTAAGAACAACCTGATCAGTGTGATCGATAACTTCGTCATCGCCATTAGCGCAGTTGTTATCTAAAGCAACGCTATGTTCAAGATCACACAAAAACTACCAAGTTCCGACTACACAGTACTCATCAGATCGAAGATTCCCTCTATAGACAACTTAACGAAAGAATTTTTGCCATTACTGAACAACTTACTTTTCAATGACTACTTCATACCATCTGCATTACATAGAAGAAGTTTAGTAATGGCTGACATATAATCTGATAGATTAGTACTTGTGTATGAGTTGATTAACGAAATTTGTAATTAAGTCATAATAAAATGCATCTAAGGTTTAATTTTTTTCAAATCTAATACAAATTGATTTTAAATATTTGTTCTTACAATTTGTTTTTTTTTTTTGTTATAAATAAAAAACAATTTGTAATAAATTTGAATATGAAAAATTTACAGGGGTGTGCTGGAAATCGGAAACGTAAAACGCAAGTAAAAGTCAGTTTTTAATAAGATTTCTGTAATATAAGAATTTAATGACAAATATTATAGAAATATTTCTCTATTAAATAGAATTTTATAACAAAAATTAAAAAAAATTTATTAAAAGTGTGTTAAAACCAACTTCCAAATTCTTGCATTTTGCGTCTTCGTTTTCCAGAACACCCCTGCATATCGACTTTGAATTCATATCTTTCTCAAGGTTATTGGGTATAAAAATGGCTGACTTCATAAACGCAGTATTGCAATGCAGCACAAAAAGGAACATTTTACTCCCTATTTGTAAGAGAATGTGGTAATGACTTATTTAACTCCCTATTTGTAAGCGAGGGTAGTATGTACTTGCCTCCAATGACATTACCGTGTTAAAATAATGAGTTAAAATGCCAATGTATAAGTGGTGTAGAACCGTTATATCTGATTACTTTGCAATGTAAGTTTTTGCTGGGTAATAAATAATTAATAATTTTTTTGAAAAGAAATCATAAACTTATGGCCGTAATTTCTACAAACAGATATCTCGTCATGTTCGCACCTAACAGTTAAATTTGCATATCTGGTAACACTATTTTTGTAATTTCAACGTTAATTTTGCCTACGTGAATTAACTATCGAGAATCTATTGTGTAAAATACACAACAACTTTAACCCGAAGGCAGGAAACACGTTTTAGAATTATGAAAAAAACCCATATACCATAGATATCTATACACAGCTAGATATCTAATTGTAGAAATTACGGGCATTAATTTGTTAGATTTGTAAAAAAAAAAATCAAAAAAGATTTTTAATATAAATTTCAACAGAAAAGAAATACCAGAAATTCTGTGTGAAAATCTCTGTTTACGGAAAATATATCCATAATTTTTAAAAAAGAAAAATAAAATAATACTTTTTTTAGTCCTTAGTCCTTTTATTTTTAATATTATATTAAAATTTTTTTACACATTTTTATAAATATTAATAACTACATAAATAACAGTATTTTTTTTTAAATCAGGGTGTGTGTGAAACAGTAGCAAAGTACTTATGGAAGTAAAATTTTGACACTGTGAGGTGAACATAAATTCACTAGCCGAGGGGGCAAGGCGACTACATTACAGGTGGTCTTAACTGCGGATATATTCTTTTTTCAGCTTTATCATTGTTGGACGTCACAATTTTATTTTTTATTATCTTTGTTTCTGCTTTTGACATTGTACAATGATTTTAAAAAAACAAATTGCTTGTGGTTTTGGTACGAGTTTTACTTGTTGTAGTACCGAGATTACCTGTAATAAATACGCCTTGCCGGGGGGCGTAGAAATTCTTGACAATTTTAATTCACCATAGAACTTTGCTACCGTTTCACACACACCCTCAATTGTACTTTTTTCGACTTAAATTATATGTATGTATACAATGTATTTAATATATGTATAAGTATGCAACTATTTTGACGTATCTTTTTCAGTTTCCGCTGTGTTATTTGTTTTATTCTGTTCTAAATTATATTGTATATTTTTCAATTCGATGACTAAAAACATTTTTAAATTCGGGTCTTGAATTTTATTAAGAACAATTTGACGTGCTTGATCACAATTACCGTCCAATAATTTGGCAAGCGTCCGAGCATATTCGATCCATACACAATTAGGACAACCAGACATACAACATGTAGTGGGTTCAGGTGGAAGCTTAAGAGGACAAAAAGAGAAATTAAAAACAAATCATGGTATACATTCTAAAATAAAGCAGCAATGTTTTGTAAACTTCAATACCTGTTTTATTTAAGGCCGTTTTACACTAAAATACAAGTCTAAAGCTACGGTCACACTTATTAAATATTTGACCAAATAAACGTAACCACTACTTTTGTTAATAGTTAGTGAGATTTAAGAAACTCTTAATATCACAAAATAAAGCTTATTATACTGCTAGACATAGCAAAAAACTGTTTTCTGTAAGATGTGGAATTATAATCAAAATAAATATTGGAAATAAAGGAAATAATAATTTAGTTTGCTTGTTGGTTCCGTTTTTTTTTCGTCAAATATTTGACAAGTGCTACAGTAGCTTAAAGATGATTCCACGATCTAATTATTGTTTAGAATTTTTTAAAAAACTATAACAACTTATCATGACTGGCTTGTTTTTTTTTTCAAAATACGTAAGACTTGTGTGATAGTGTAACGTACCCTTTAGATATATGCTGCAATTTAGACATAAGTTTGGCAGTATTGCTATTTTCGCATATTTGCCCAGCGTCAAAAGTGAGTCAACATCGACCATAACTTAATATTCCTTTTTTACTACAGTTAAAATGTCACCACAGGAATAATCTTAAAAGCCATCAATCACAGTGAAATGGGTATGAAATAGGTTCTAGATTTTAAAATTGTTAATACTTACATGGTTATTGTAAGAAAAGCAAATACATAGTTGTTGCTGATGTTGATTTACTTTTAAAGCTCATAGTGCATACATACATAGTTTCTTTGCAATATTTATTTCTTAATAGGTATGAAGCATTAATTTAAAAAGTTGTGATAAATGTATTTTATCATATTTATTGCTTACTGCTTTTCATTTTTTGCACGTCTTTTGGTGCTTTTAAGCGATAAATGCTTCTATAAAACTACCTTTAATGTAGTGCTTAAAAAACTCGATTAATTTCATCAACATCAATGAATAAAAACCAATTTATTTGCATGTACACATTTGAAGTTTAATGAAGATTTAGTTTTGATGGCCTTATTTTTTTAATCGACTCAAGTTTGAAACGAAACTATTTTAAAAGCATTTTATTCAAACTGTTTTATATTGTGATGCATTGATACGGGATATGCATATAAACAAATGCTTAAGTATATGCAAAACAGTTTCGGCTCTTTCAAATAATAAGCTGTAATTGCATCAGTTGCAAAGCATTAAGCCTTAAATCCATAAAGCCAGGGTGCACATAAGCGATTACTGGTTTTATTTATTATAAATACGCTAAAGGCTCAGTTAGCCGGAAGTAACGCCTTCCGACAAGAGTGGAACTCGAAAAATTATGAGAAAACTTTGTATGATTCAAGGCAAATTTATACAGGTGGCCGCGTCCAGTGGTGGATTTACGCCTAGCCTATTATTTAGATCGTTTTAATGCTGCAAATGTAAAACTTCAAGGATTTCAAGGTTTCTTTCAAATTTGCTAAATTCCCAGATCGTCAGGAAACTTCATCTAAAGACTTAAGAAAAGCTAAAGATATTATACAAATAAAACTGTTAAGCGAATAAGAATTATAAACCTCAGTTTTACTTGTAACAATATCAAAACTTAAACAAAACCAACAACAATAAATAGTGAGTTTATCTTTTCTTACAGTCCCGACTACAATTGGTTGATTTTTTGTCAACTCTAAATGTAGTTGTAAGTGGGTAAAGAAAAAACAAAAATAAAATTTAGCACATTTAAATGAAACTGTGTTAAAAATCCTTTTGTTTACTTTAACTTTTTTATAATTTATCTAAAATACATATCGCACTTGATCAACAAGAGGGCATTAACTCGAAATTTTTATTGTTTCACTTTTTGGAAGAAATCGACAAGTTAAATTCATATCGACCCTCTGTTAAAATATCATGCTTCATACTTTCTTTATACTTCAACTTTATACAAAAAAAGGGACAGCCCAGCATAACGCTCTTTCTAATGCGGTCACCTTTTTACATTTGCCTAGATTTGATCATATTTCTCAGACAAATAAATACCTTTTTAAAAAAATTATTCAAAGTTTATTTTTCCGCAAAAGCACAACATACTAAGCGAAGGGCTTTTTATCTAAATAAATAAACTGTATATCACTAACAAAACATTTTTGCATATAACTTTAATATAAAACTTACCTCAATTTCATTTGGTATCTCACTAGAATAACGCAAATAGTTTGAACAAACAGTTTTGCCAGTTTGTAAAATTACTCTTTTCGAAACAGTTTTAGTTAAAACAGGATACATTTCTTAAAAAAATACAATAAAAGCATAAAGAATATATTTTTTTATCAAAAAAAGTTTTTTTAAATTTCTCACAAAACACACAGGTGTTAAACATTTAAAAAAATATAATTGAAAGTCCCACAAAAAAAAAAACAAATAAAAAAAATAGTTCCGGCATGCAAAAGAAAATAATTTGAATTTTTTGTAAAGATATTGAATTTCAAAACAAGAAAGTGTGTTCAAAAAAACTGTATCGGAAGAACTCAATAAAAAATTTAAAATAGATTCAATCAAGTATGAAACATTTCTGTGGTGTTTGTGGTTCTTTCACTTAACACTGCAGTAGAAACTTGTGGTAAAACCTGTTAGTCCACGAAGATTTGTAATCGAAAAGGATTTTAAATAAAAACAAGTGATTAGAAAAAAAAATTAACATTGTAATTGATCTGAAAAGGAAACCTAAAAAACTTAAACTTTAAGGATTTGTTATTCATGTACATATTGGCAAACGAATATTACATTAGCCAAAAAAAACTTAATGAATATTAAATTACAAATTGCTTTGGTTGAGAGGCAAACATGCAAACCAGTTTACAAAATCTGAAGTAAAGACAACTGAGGGTTAATGAGTTTTTGTTTATATTTAAATTAAATTTAAGTTAAGGAAAGTGTTGCCTGAAAATATTTTAAAAAGTACCTATAAAGCCAGAATATTTTTTAAGAAGAAATATTGGCAGTAAGTGAAGCGAACAACATGACTAACATACACGTGGAAAGATCGGAATCAGTCAAGCGACTGATGGCACTTAAATCGAATTTCACCTTTTCAATCCCAATTTCGATCTCGAACATCTTTTAGCACCACCAGTAGGCCCCTCTCCAGATATTATCTTTAGATGGTGCAGACTGAGCACACGAAGGATTGCTAGGAGAAATGTTTGTCAACAGTATTGGGCTACAAGAAGACTGATATCAGTGTTTACCGGGTTTGGGCCAATGGAGGTCATTATCGCGTTTTATTAAATCTTTTACAACTGTAACGTACCTGATCAAAAGGAGACAGTTGTTTATTTTCTCTGCTAATGTCCAGCACTTCACTATCGTAAATATTGACTATCAGCCTGATCGGATTCTCAAACATTACAGTTTAGATATACTATCTTAATGCGACTGATGTGTAGCCTTTGAATGGGCAGCAATGCTATAATAATAATAATCATTTAGATGGTCTTCCAGCCCGAAGCAGCAATGCAGTGTTGCCAAAACTTGGAGACCAAAAATGACTAAATTTACTGGAAAAAAGGGCTAAAAAATGGCTAAAAATGGGCTAAAAAATGGCTAAAAGCTTTTTTGAATAAAAACACATTAAAATTCAATAACACAACAGAAATAATTCATTTAAAGTTATTTGCGATGAAACTGTTAGTTAAGATCAATTTCTTAAATAAGAATAAACGTAATTTAATATTCTGAAAGATATTTAAAAAATAAAATCATCGATAAATGTTATGTCGTTATTGTTCATCTCATAGGAATCACTCGTGCCTATTAGTTTTAAAAAATTTAAAGGTAAATCATAATCACGACAACATTTACCCAACCTTTTGATTCCAGATCTACAATAAAAAACAAGTAAGAAAATATAGTCGGTCAACCCCGACTATATGATACCCTACACCTCATTAGAACCTGTGTACCAAATTTTATTTAATGATCTGCAAATTTGCGATATGTACTTTACGCACAAGGTTTACAAGGACGTCCAGCCAGCCGGACAAACATCGTTAATTCGACTCAGAAAGTGGTTCTGAGTCAATCGGTTTACGAAAAGGTGGGCTTAGGACCAATATTTTAAGGTGTTACAAACATCAGCACAAACGCATAGTACCCTCTCCACTATTGTGGTGTTGGTATTAATATTTCATTGAGAAAATCGAATTAACGGTTGCTAAATGTAACCTATTTCTGAAATTACTTTTAACGATGTTTACTTCAGCATTAGACCATGGAAGTGAGAGCAACTTTATAGTAAATTCTGAAATTTCTAAAAAAAATTTGTTGCCGCCAGCATCTCTTTATTGAAATACTTGCAACCAGAAAGAAACACTGATTTTTGTGTTGATCCGTTTTATAAATTTAATATTGGAATACTGTTCCTTTATTTTGAAAGATGTTTCATCATCATCGTTTATAGCGATTTTCAACATTTGTAAAAGTTGTGATTTAAATTAAAGCCGTTTTAATTATTTAAAATGTTTATTTTGCTTTTATATATTTTTATAATAAAATAAAAATTATTCTTTTAAAAGAAAAACGGCAAGAAAAATTGTATGGCTAAACCAGTTGAAAAATGGCTAAAAAAATGGCTAATGGCTAAATGCATTTTGTAATGGCTAAACAGGGTGAAAAATGGCTAAATCTAGCCACTAAATGGCTAAATTGGCAACACTGCAGCAATGTAATAGGCATCAAAAATATTCCTACTAGCTAAGAACGATTGTTTTTGAGATATACGTCTTTCTTCGGATGAGCTTTTGGTCATTTCTGCAGAATGTTCCATTTAATGTGTCCAAAATTGCGTTTTAAAATCTCATTTTTCATTCGGTATAAGTTGAATTAAAATAAAATTAAATTTAACTACTAAAATGGACAAATATCGATCAAACAATATTTACCGGTCACGATTCTCTCTTTCAAGGCACCTTATGAGCCAACAATTAAAATTATTTGCTTTAGAACACTATTTACAATCATCGATTTTTTCTCTTTGTAAATCAGATGAATAACTGTTCTAACAACGCAAACTTCAAACTTTGAACGTGATCTGACAGGTTGGTATAACTTAAACAAGTTTAAAAATATTAGGTTTACATTCATGTGAGAAAACTTTGAACGTTTTCTTAAGTTCCCCGGAGTAGTTGTCCTAAGTTGGACCAGCATAGCAAATAAAGCTAAATATCTACTGGGGTATTCAATTAATCGATATTTTGTATTAATCGATTAATCGCACGAATAATTATTCGTCGTAAAAATTTAATATTAATCGGTTCATCAAATAATTTTAATTTTGTCTAGTTTAGAGGTTAAAAATAAGACCAAAAATCATATTTTTTAACATAAAAATTTTATTAAAAGTAACAACAATAAAACTTAATTTAGAAAAGATTCTTTTAATTATTGTTGACGTAGGAGGAATTGAAAGTAAAGCGTTATAAAGCATAACCAGTTTCTATGTTCTTTTTCTTGTCTTTTCTAAAAATTGGAAGCCTTCTATTAAACCACTTTAATCTCTTTTTGATTTTTTTAAGAATTTTAATAATTTCAATAGTCTTGTTAAGGTCTTGTAGAAGGTTATTTTTATTCGTCTCAAAAAAATCATCTTCTTCATTTAAATCATTCTGGTAAAAGTCTCGGCTTGTTTTTTTTTTAGATAAAAGAGAAAAAACTAATAATGCGCAAAAACAAACTTCCGACTAATCGATTAATCGACATAAATTATTGGAATTATTCGTTAATCGAAAATAAGCAATTTTTATTTCTTCGCAGTTAGTTCTCCCAAAATTATTCGATTAATCGAACAACAGTTAATCGTTTGAATACCCTAATATCCACCCCCGTATTCATAAACGATTATAAAATTTCACAAACGTTTCTTAAAGGAACATTTTCATACATAATTGGTGTTGTAAGCTTTTATTAATTTTAAAAACATTTTTTTTAGTACAGGCGCTAATATTTTGGAATTTAAAAAGAATTATTAAACAAATAAATTTCAATACAAGGTTAACGATTGTTAGTTTTGTTGACAAATTGCACCAAATTTTAACAGTTTCTTATTCGGCGAAAAGTTCTTTTTAACATATGATTTAAATTTTTACTAAAATTCCAGGATTACTGTGTAGCAGAATCATTTATTTTTGAATTACTTCGCGAATCATTCATGCACCGAATTAGCAAATTTTGAATTAATTCTTTTCATACAAAAAAAATTGAGTCAATTCAAATGAATTTGGCAAAAATTAATTGCAATTCATTTCCAATTGAAATGAATTTGCAAAAGTAAACTGCAATTGATTTTCGAAATACATTTGAATTGAATTGATTTTGAATTAATTGAAATGAATTAGAAAAAAGTTCTAGCAATTCATTTCCAACTCATTTGAATTAATTGAAATTTAAATGTATTTTGTATTGGAATGGAATGGAATTGTCAGGTAGCGGCAGAATAGGAATTCAATTTTTAGGTATGGGCGAAAATCCTATAAAAATGGAAAAATTTTGTTTATTTGTTAAAAGAAACATACATTTTATTTTTTATCAAATAGTGTGAAAATATTATTAAAAGTGTGTTAACCAATCATTTTTTTTAATTATCCCATATTTGTATGTTTTTGAAAATTTCTTTTTTTTAATTTTCAATCGAATTTTAAAGATTTTAGCAACTTTGAATCTTAACAACATTTTTTGTTGTCAAAGCTGTCTTCGTTTACTTGAAATTTTTACTACTTTTACTACAATTGGAAATATCTGCTCTTGAATTTGATTGATTGCAACCCATTTTTGATGTCATTCCTTTTAATTGCAATTCATTGTTCTAATTCATTAGAATGAATTCAAAACCAATTCAATTCAAATGAGTCTGTAAAATGAATTGCAATTCACTTTAACAAATTCATTTGAATTAGAAACGATTTGCAATTTATTGAATTGAAAACGAATTGCAACTCATTCTACAAATTCATTTGAATTGGAAACGAATAGAAATTATTATTTTTGAGTGGGTTTGATAGCGACTGTTTACATTTAACGAATCAGAAGAAAAAGCAATAGTTTCTTTGGCCAATGACAAATGAAGCAGTAGAAGAAATGGCAGTTTTCCTACTTTGACTGCAGTTTTTAAAAAACAACACTATAAACGTCAAATTCGTAAAAAAAAATTCATCAGCAGTTATAAATTTGTAAATTGTACTGTCAGATAATGGGTTACATGTTATTACCCTATTAAAAATCTTCTAATCGGATGGATGTGACATTTAAGATGTCATTACTTTCGTCTTAAAACCCTAAGTGTCCTTGTTTGAAAACGAAGTTTCTGGTTTTTGTCGTGATAAATAAATTAAAAAATAAATTTACCAAACCTATAGTGTAGAGTTTTAAAACAAAGAATATTAAAAGGGATTAAAAAACAAAGATCCTGTTTTAAAAGATTATAAAAAAATTTCGTTTATTTATTTAACATTGAATTCTTATTTTTAACAGAATTTCTCTTAAAATCAGGAAAACTGCGGTGATTTTAAAAAAATTTAACGGAGAATCTCCATCGATATAAATTTCACTGGATTTTAAGAAATAATAAATTGGCTTAAAATGTTTTTCATAACTTGCTGGCACCTCTCACCACACTTTTTTGTTTATTAATAAAATAAAAGAAAGAGTTCAAATAGAGATGCTTGTTTTTTCCCTTTAGATAAAATTATTTGAATTTTTCGAGTTATTCGAGAAATTCAAGCAATTTAAAACCTTTATTCGATTAATCGAGTAATTTTATAATTAAAAAATCGATTAATTCCTTACACAAACAAAACCAGAAGTCGAATAATAAGACAATAATAAAAAAGGACAATAATAAAATTATAGCAAATACAACAACTATGAAACAATAGAAAACTTTGTTGACTGCCTTTTTGCATTTAACATTTTTAGATCAGTAATTAGACGTTGTTTAAAACAAGTCAAATTTGCCATAAATTTAAAATAAACTAATTACACCGTTTAAAGGCGGACTATACATAAAAACACCAGATTAAAAAAAAATCATATAAAAATCCTTATTATAACTTTTTAATTTATATTTTCCACTTGAAAAATTTTCATCAATGTTTTGACCAAGGAGCAACAAAAAAATTATTAACAATATTAAACATCCTTCCATCCTTCGCTTGTTATTTTTCAAATTGCCTAGACAAGCATGTAAAACGTTAAACGAACAATAGAACATTATTGCAAGCACATACAGATGTTCGTATTGTGTGAAAATTCCCGGATCAGTTAAAGATTTTGAAAGTTTTTTGTTTTGTGACTGAAGGGTGGGAGGATGTTTTTTCCCATTACAGTAAAGAGTATGTATTTGATTAACAAGTGTTAAACGGAATGTATAAATATGAATTGTTATAATGCAGATATCAACAAATTTGTAATTCATAAGTTTATAATGTTTGTTTGTTGTGGTCTTTAATTAATTGTTAACCATTTTTTATTCACACGCAACATTTTGCGACAGTGCGTTTAAGGGATTATTTAATAAAGACTTGTACTATAGGGTTATCCATTTTTTGGTTTCAAAAGAAAAGTTAAATAAAACACACATAAAGCTATGATTTGGATAAAACTTTAATTTCATTATAATGATTGGTCATTTAAATGACCGCCTCTTGATTAGTTGCAGTTGTCGATCTTTTTGATGTAGTTTTTAAAAATGTCTTTGCAAATTTCAGGTTCATAATCTTCAATTTCAGGTCAAATATGAGCCGTAAAATAGGCCCAATTTGCTGAGAATGCCATGGAGTCGAAAAACTCGGATTATCCGCCACACTTTTACTAACATAAACGATATTTTCGGCAGTGCGCACATTTCGATGATGCACAGGCCTCACCACATCTGTAACGCTTCCAATTTTTTGGAATATTCTTATAACCTTGACAATTCCTTGCACAGTAGGTCGATTATGACGAACATAATCACCCCACAATGCTCGAAAGTGGCCACTTTTGAGACACTAATTTTTTACCAAGTTTTAACTATTTTTACGAGTTCTTCGGTCGTTAAACGATCCATATTTGTAAATGGCAAACCTTTCACTAAATAAATGACTCTTCAGATGACAGCCTTAACCACTTAATGGATAACCCTGTATTATAAGGATGTTTATACAACAAAAACTCCAGTTTTTTATTTTAGAACTCAAAACTGTTTTTAATACTAAATGGTTGTATAAAAAATGAAAGATTAATTTCATTTTAACATCTTCATTAGGGGAAAAATTAAATGCGTGATTAAGAAGCATTAAAAATTATGTATAAAAACTGGATAAGAATTTTTTTTCATGATTATAAATATTTATTTAATTGCATGTTTTTGATTATTAACTGTTACAGTTTTTTTCTATTTTAATGCAAGTATTTTTTTTTTAATATATTTTTAGTGGCTCGTCGCCGTCGCAAGGAGGGTAGACAACGTCGTCAACGTACCACCTTTAGTAATGAGCAGACCTTACGTTTAGAAGTCGAATTTCATCGTAATGAGTATATATCACGTAGCAAACGTTTCGAACTAGCCGAATCATTGGGACTATCGGAAACCCAAATAAAAATATGGTTTCAAAATCGTAGAGCAAAGGATAAGCGTATTGAAAAGGCTCAAATTGATCAACAGTATAGGTAAGTTTTTATTTTTAATTTATCTGAGTCATGGAATATAACCATCTACTAGTAGATAACATGAGGTGCCACGCAAGCTTGCCAGAAGAATGCAAATTAAAAGTGCTGAATCGACAAAAAAAAATTGCTAAATTGTTCTACAGCAGAAAACAAAAGTGCTAGTTTTGTAACATTGATTTTTTGAATAAAATAAAACATTTACATTTGAAATTTTTACATATTAATTTTGTTTAATATAAACACTAGCGGTTTTCACCCTTTGTATTAAGTGTACAACTCTGCTTTTCTTAATACGATTTTATACTACAAAGCATGAGTGTATTTTTCGTTAGTATGTATTGTAAATTAATAAAGTTGCTGAGTGAGGGAAAGGGACAGATATACAGGGGTGTGCTGGAAATCGCAAACGTAAAACGCAAGAATTTTAAACGTCGTTTTTTAATAAGATTTCTGTAATAAAAGAATTTTATGGCAAATATTAAGCAAATATTTCCCTATTAAACCGGATTTTAAACCAAAAATTATAAGAATTAGATTTAAAGTTTATTAAAAACAATTTCCAAATTCTTGCGTTAGCGATTTCCAGCACACCCCTGATAGTTTCTTCAACTGTTTTATTCTGGGTTATTTAACAAACGTGTTTACTTCAGCTTTTTGTTGAATTTTCAACCACAGCTTAGTAAATTTTAGTCTAATACATTTTGTGGGGCCCTATGCTCCTTATAGGATCTTCGGGAACACATATATATATAATACATTTTGTTGTTGCAGTGTTGTAAATTTTAGTACTTTAACTAAAGTAATAAGATTCACAAGGACTACATAGGACTTTACTATCAAGGGTGAAAAACACTACTTATTTTAATGTAACAATGTATATAAGTATATGTCCTTTATTTATCTAAATATTAATTATACTTAAATAAAGAGTTCACGAAGAACATAGGGCGTTAATGTAACAATATAACATATTTTAAATAAAGTCGTCACAACTATTTTAAATTCCAATCACGTAATTTTCATCTTTCTCATATACCAACTCATTTTAACTATTCATATGAACCGATTTTTTTACAATATCATCCGATAAGTTTAAAGTGTGGCAACAAATGTTGAGAGTTCAATCTCTTATGCGTATTATTGAACATATAAGTTCTTTTTTCATTCCAGTTCTCAGTTTATTGTTTATTAAGCCCAATAAACAATTTTAATTTATTTGTTCCTAAGAATAAATGTAACTGTATTCGTTCTTTCGTTCCCTGCAAATATTATTGGACCACCTGATCCAATTTCATGAAATGTAGTGAGACGACATGTCTTCGTTTTTTAACGACATGTTTTCGTTTTTAAACGAAGTTAAAACTAATCCTCTTGTGTACACAATGGAGTAGTTTTAAAACTACTCCTTTGTAGTCCAAGGACATCGTAATGTTAAATAGACCATGTTTTTTCCATACGTTTGGGTTACTTTTGGAGTCGTCCTAGTCCCTTGTGGGCTACTCTTTACACGCGTGTTTGGACTGGTCCTATTATTTGCAGGGTATTATTAAATCGAAAAATAACAAAATTATTTCCTTAGCTAGGTCGGATATAGCGTTTCAAAATTTACTGTTTTTTAGTGTTCAAAGAAACAGACCATTTTTAGGTAGTTTGGTCCGCTTTCAAATACAGTATCTCGAAAACTAGGTTACGGATCGTCATTCTTTTTGATTTCATTGATAGATCTATTTATTAAGAAAATAATAACGGGTGTCCGCCGGGAAGGTATACTACTTTTAGTAATTCCATTGTAATCCTGGCTGTATGCGATGTGGCACCGTCTCGTTAATACAACATGTTAATCAAGCCCAAAGCATGCAGGTGTGGCGTTAAAAAGTTTTCAATCATATCTCGATATCGCTCCCCATTCACAGTAACCGTTACGCCGTTTTAATTTTCAAAGAAGTAAGGTCCAATGATTCCTCCTGGCCAAATTACACACCACACTGTCACTTTTAATGGATGCAAGGTGACTGATGAACAATTTAAGGTTTTTCCATTGCCCAGAACCGACTATTCTGTTTATTCACATATCCATTCAAATGAAAATGTGCCTCGTCACTCATTATGATTATTTAAAGAAAATTGAGGTTGTCAACTTAAACTTAAATGGAAACAAATGCAAATCCTTGCGCAAAATTGTGGCCAAAGTTGTTCTTTGAAGACCATGCTCCTGAGCACGGCGTCGAATTGAGGGTGATGGATGGTTTTGAACACTTTCTTGAGCAGCAGTAATGTTTGCAGCCGATCTTGCAGTACGTTGTGGTTCATGCCTAAACACCCTCTTTCTTTGAAATCATTCACTGCACCATAAATAGTGCGTTTTGTTGTATGGAATTGTTGTTTAAATAAGCGTATACGTTTTTACAAGAGGAGGAACGCTTTGAGAAAAATTAACCCAACAAAGATAAGGGAAGAATCGAACGCATGATGCGTTTTTCAAACCATTTGGACTAAAAGTAGTCTGCGAGGACGAGGCTGTAACTCAAATCACTGGCATAAACTATAAAATCGTTAAGAGATTGGGAACGATCTGCAAGGAAAAGTTGATTCTGAAAAATATGGAGAATATGCTTCGAAAACTGCATCACTTTTATCAGTACAGAAAAAATTAAGCCCGACAGTTCATCAAATATTGTCGCATGGCAAAGATATATGTGTGGCAATTTGACAAAACATCTTAAATCAAATTTAAAAAGTAAAACAAAAAAATTTGGTAATCACACGAATTTTCATTCAAAAAACATTTTTGTGTACCTTTTTTTAAATATTGTATTATAAACGAAATTTTTCTTTAATTTTGGTTTGTTTTATTATTTAATAAAAAATAATTTTTTCACCGATTATTTTTTAAAAACTTTTTTTTTCTCGACTTAAGATGTTTTGTCAAAATGACACAGAAATGAATATCAAACTTTGCTTTCTTAAAAAGCACAGGAGTCCCTAAGCAAATTTTATAAAAAAAATATAGATTGCAAAACATTTTAAACCATCAAGGTTGAGCCAAAATGAGGATCAACATGTTAGCAGCATCTTCCGATCCACTTATTTCATCACTGCGGCTTGTAAAGTCACGAAAAGAGTTACAAAATTATTATAGTTTAGAAATGATAAGTCACTTAGACATCGTCAGCTCATTATTAGCTTGGCGCATATGGCAAAGAGTCGTAGGGGAGAAAAACAACAATGAAGGTTTACATGAAGTTTTCTGAAATTATACCCGATAGATTTTTTTTTTTTTTTTATTTTCACTACTGCTTCTGGCATAAGTTTTGAACAAAAATTAACATATTTTTGTACGTTCATTGTTGTTTCTTGTCATTTTGTTTTGATTTCGCTCTAACTGCTTTTTTTCTTACGGCAGTGCAGCAAAGCAAAAGATAAATTTATTTTGTAGGTTTTTGTATGAGGAATTTTCTGCATTCGTCAAACAGTGGCTTGTAGAGCACAACAAAACTTAATAAACTTTAAAATAGTTGATATGGAGCAAAATTAATGCTTATTATCTCAGAAACCAAAAAAAGTAGGATAAACCGGTTTGGATTCAGAAACGGGGTATTTATATATCAAAAATGGTCGGAAGGACAAACCTATAATGAGCCGACAATATACCTTCTTTTGCGGATTGTGACCAATATTGTACAACATTAAAATTAATAATTTTAAAAAAATTTCATTTTATTTTATTTGCCATAAAATTGATTTTTCCACAAATTTCAACTTTACTAACTAATAAGTATGCACCTTAAATACGTAGAACCCTTTTCAGACGCTCATTTCATAGGTTGATCAATTATCTATTATATGCCTTTTAAATTTTTTGATTGTCTCATTTGGTTCAAAAGTTGTGATTTTTGCAACCAAAAAACTTATATGGCGCTACTGTGCGCTGGTCAAATCATTGCAATTTGTAAAGCAGGGTAATTAATTATTTTAGATGGAAAAAAAAACTCCTTCAAAAATTTGTATCTTATGATGGTAAAAGAAGTTTTATTTTAGACGGAAAAAATAAGACTCCTTAAAGGTCTTTTATTATTTATCGAAACGCGTTTGCATTAAGTCCTTGAAGAATTTTGTTGATAATAACGTTATTTTTAATAGCAGGAGTGTAAAATTTTCAATAAACATGTATTTTGATACGGTGCAAAATATATTAAAAAAAATATGAATAATTTTTTCTTGAGGATTAGTTGGCCTAGAGTTGTCAAGAATGTTAGTTAGCTAAAATCATTTAAGAACAACTTAACAATTTAATGACTATGCTCTTGTATTTCATTTTGAATCGGCCTTCTACTTTTATTACACCTTTTTTCGAATAAAAATTAAAACACAATAAAGCAGAAAACAAACGGAAGTAAAACAAAAAACTTAACAAAACGGTAACAAAAACAAAAAAAAAATATTATAAATAACGGACGTAATTAAATTAACACGAGTTTGAAATTTTACGACATTTACCGGCACACATTTCCCATTAAACTATTAATAGACAGATACTACTGAAAAATGTACATTAATGTCCTCTTATCAATATTAAATCTAGAGCTAATTATTTAATGATTTTCCAATTGTTTTATTGCTTTTTTTTTGTTATAAATTCTTTTCTTTTAGAAATTTTGTAGTGGCCAATGGTTTTATGAATTCTATAATAGGACACACTGCAAATTATACACCAACAGCTCTGCAACAAAATTTGTATCCTCAACAACAGCAACACACGCAACATTTGAACACAACGATACCGACCCATATCAATACTATACATATTGGACCAAAGGCGACAACAACATCTACAACATCACCTGCTCTACAACAATCGCAACTACTACGCCACTCTCAACTCAATTTATCTAGCAGAAGAATGGGCGAATCCATTTCAAACAATACAAATAACATTGCTAATCCTAGTAACAACTATATCAATCTTAACAGTTTTCGTAAACAAGATATCGCCAATGGCTCCACAAATAGCCACAATGTATGTGGCGGCGAAGGCAACAATGGTAACAACTGTAATTTTAACAAACTTATTAATTCGTGTTAACAAACATATTCCATTTGTAATTTTTAGTTTTAATGGTTTTAATTAAAAATAGCTATACAAAAAAACGTACATACATATAATTCTATTTCTATTTAAGATTAGTTAAATGGGATTTCAACAACAATAAAAAAACATAATCAAAATTTTTTTATAAAACAAAATATTGTTTGTTGAGTTATTCAAGGATAAAAGTACAACAGACGAATGAGTGGTTGGTTAATTTGCTTCAATCTCTTATGGTTGAAGGAATTTTTTATATTCAAGGCATTTTTTAAGATTAAGAAAAATATAAATTAAACATTTAAGAAGAGCGTTTTATTCATGTATGGAGAGATTCTTTAATAAAACAAACAAAAGAAAAAAAAACTAGAAGAATATTTATCACAAGGTTTGAGCGCTGCACAGTGATTTGATCCATAGAGAAAAATTGAAAAAAATTACTTTCGATCCTTGGAGAAGTAATGGCGCAAGATTCTTACCAAAATAACTAACTCAATAAAGTAAACCATTTGTTTTTTGTTTCTACATTTGGACGTGGAAAGAGTGTATTTTTTCGCTCGGACAAAATAATTGCGGAATAAAATATGGACTGACACATTAGCAGTAATAAAAAATTTATATCAGGTATTAAAAAATCAAAGTTAATATTCAATTGTTAAAACACACAACTTAAACTTATTTTACAAAAAGATATCTAGCCATATCGATGAGCTTTTTTCATATCTTGAGGCACCCTACGGAAAGCCTCTTGAATCACCTTTGTGTGCATATGTATAACATCCATTTAATTTGAGTGATAAAACAGTCTAGGTTTCTTGGTTCCTGTCCCTATTAAAAGAAAGGTTGAATTGGTGTCCAATGTATAGAAGCTTTATCCATGATACGATTTATGGCCAAACTGCAGCAAAAATAATTTTTAACAAAGCCCGTACACACAGACAAAAATACCAATGAAAAATTAACATGGAAAAATGTTGATTAAGAATCATAGCAAATTTCTGCAAAAGTATGCCCTTTATTTAAATTTATCATTATTTCATATTAATTTTAAATGAAAAATATTAACATTATCTTTAATCACGTTTATTTAGTTTATTCACTGTTAAAAAAAAATATAAAAAAAATATTAAAATATATTCAATATTGAATCCATAAAAACCTGTTTTATATTAAAATCAAAAGTTGATCTTGTTAAATTAACATGCATAAATAATTAAGTATGTTAATTTTTTTATTTTCATTCTTAAAATATGTTATAAAAAGAAGACAATTCCCGTATTCCAATCCACAATGCGCTGTAAGTCGAGGTTAACATTGCCCTGTAAGTATGAAGTTCACCACCGTATGTGTAAATTTAAGGAATTGAATCTGCTGATACAAATCATTCACGTAAGCCATAAAGAGTATAGGGCTAAAAATTTACCTCTGAGGAACCCTCCTGTGAATTCTTAAACTGGACGATACGTTGCACCTATGCTCAACATATTGTCATCTGCCATTAAGAAAAGAAAACATTAATCTACACGCCGATGTGGCGAAATAAATTTGATTAAACAGTTTGTTGTACAGCATAATATGATTAATAGAGTCAAAAGCCTTGTTAAGATCTAAAAACACTAAGACGGAACTGTTCCTTTTATCTAAATTACTTCTTATTTGTTCAACCAAGTCAGGCACCAGCCCTGTAGTATTATAATGTTTCCTAAAACATCGAAACATGTCATTGTAACCAGCCGCCTGGGTTCGAATCTCAGGTCAGTCAAGAATAAATGTTTATCAATAACAATTTTAATTAATTTTCATGTTGAAAAATTCCTTTCTTCATAAAAATAATTTAATGAAAATTAAATTTGATGAACTTAAGCCTGATTAAAATATTAAAAATTTGGATTAAAAACCATAAATAGTTCAACAAAATAACCACAATTCTAATTATTCCAATATAAGTTTGAAATGAAATATAAATTAGCACTTTTAATTTACAAATAATTGTATTTAAACAAGTTTAATAAAAAAATTAAAATTTTTTCAAAACGTTTTGCCACTTTCGGATTCTGAATTTTTTAGGATACTAGATTTTAACAACAAATCTTGTACGGCTTGCGGAATGTAGTTTTGAGATGTCTTTCACATTATCGATGAAACAAAGATGTCTGAAGTAACTATAGAGCGAAGTATTTTATATATCCCACATGATTAACACGCGAGACATTTATCTGGTGTGAATCTCCCTATAATTTCTTATGTCTAAATCTAGAATGCATTTCTTCCCCTTATTTTTATATAAAAGCCACAAGGGTCTGATGTGCAGACCGTGTACTCATTGGAGTATATGAAGGCATTTCTTTATGTCATTAAGTTAACTTCAAGTAACTGTTTGCATACTTATCAGTGTGACCAGATCTTAAAACAGTTTACAACTAAATATTGCAGGGTTTAAAAAACTGCAGTCGAAACCAAAAACTGTCGAACAAAAAACGAAAATTGTGTACAATTTTCCGCTTTTTTTAGTTGGTTTGACAGCGACCTTTAATGAACTAGTAGTAAAAACAACAGTTATTTTTTTGCCAATGACTAATAAAGAAGGGGTTACAATTGCAGTTTTTCTACTTTGACTGCAGTTTTTTAAACGCTTAAATATTGCATTAGACAAGGCCAGAAAATGCTAAAAATTATTTTAGAAAATAAAAAAAAATTTACACGATGTTTGTTAACAAGTTATTAAAAGTATGATATAAAATTTTATTAAAAACTACATAAATTCAAGGAATTCATTTTAAACAAAATTTTTAATATTTTAAGAAATTTAGGCGGCCCGCAATACTGATTTTATTTCTTTGCTTTGCTCTGATTTAAAAGATTCTATAAAAAGTAATATTAGACTAGTTTATTTCTTAAAGTTTAACAAAAGCTGAAATTTCAAATTTTTATGTTTTTAGCAGTTTACAGCAAGCATTTGTTTCAGATATTTTGTTGGATTAACATGAAATGCCTAAAAATTTACACAATACAATTTTTATATTGGGATAATTTAATTTAATTTTTACATTACAGCGTAAAATTTCCTTATACTTTTATACGTAGTAAAATAAATAGAATATAATGTTTATAACCAACATTATTAGGGCATTTCTAAGATTCCCTTAATATAAATTTTTTTACAAAACAAGTAAGAGTTTCTTAAGATAAAACTAATCAATTTTCATATGAAATTTCTTTTTGAGCTTTTATATCATATAAATTGTGTAATGACGTTATAAGTTGTTGGTAAAAGTTTTAAAGCAAAAAATTATTTTTTTTCTTTTTAGCGCATTCAAATAAAAACTTGTTTTTTAAAAACGTTTTTTACTTATAATTTTTATATTTTGATAGCTGTCGGGAGTGATAATGTTTTTGCTCTTTCTATATTCTGACAGTTACGTTATTTAGCGATTCTTGTTTTTGGTAGATCAAAATGCAAACAACCACCAATAAACTGACAAAATATATTTTGTAAGCTATGGTTTTAAAATACAAAATACTCCCATTTTTATGTTTTTA
Organism: Pollenia labialis; assembly: GCA_949318255.1. Classification (NCBI taxonomy): domain Eukaryota; kingdom Metazoa; phylum Arthropoda; class Insecta; order Diptera; family Polleniidae; genus Pollenia; species Pollenia labialis. Next base: position 142,006,333 of record OX439139.1, on the reverse strand, counting down.
AAACACAAAATACAAACTACTTCTATTTATTGTATGTATTTAAAATACAAAATACTTGCTGACCATGTATTTAAAATACTTGCACATCATGTATTTCAAATACTGCCCAGCCCTGCCCAGGCAGATAACATGTGTGGTTGCAAATAACTATAGGTTTTTCTTGTTACTTGGGCAGATAATTTGTTACTTCTGTTATTTAAACAGACAAAAATTATGCGGATGCGTAAAGGTTTTTTACATGCAAAAATATAAAAAGTAGAGGAAAAAAAAATTGGTATGCAAATACATAAGCGTGGCCGTAAGTTGTATGTAGAACTTTTTTTTTATTTTTTATATTCTCCAAAAAAATTCATAGCGATAAGTTGTGTTTTAGGGGGGTTGTCCGCCACTCAAAGTTTACCTTCAAGCCCATTTATTCAAATGTAATTTGTTTGCATATGACTATCTCTTTAACTTGCACCAAGGTTAGTCCTATTGGATAGTAGTTTAGATACAAATTTTGTCCCAAGTAGCTTAGATAGCTATTTGATCAATCTTTAAAAAAAAAGTTTTTGTTTTTTTAAAAATTTTATTAAAATTTTTATTTTAAATTTAAAACTTGGCTAAAAAAAATAAAAAAAAGTTTTAAGTTTAGAAAAAATTTAAAAAAAAAACCAAAAAAATAGCTATCTAAGCTACTTGGGACAAATTTTACTAACACCAATAGGTAATAAGTTTAATGGATGAGAAAATGTCAAACGTTGACCCCCTCTAACTCAGAAACTTTTTGACCGATCTTGAAAATTTGTGTCAAACTACTTTCCAATAGGACTAACTTTGGTGCAAACCCCCCCCCCCTAAAACACAACTTATCGCTATGAAATTTTTTTGTTTTTGTATTTACATAAAACTGAACCGATTGGGGTGGGGAGAATATAAGAAATATATGCTGTGAATCTTAAGCAGTCAAATCCCGATAATTCGTACCCCGATAAATCGAAATTCCCGATCATTCGTTATAAACTGTGGGTCCCTTGAATAAATCTCGTTAATTCGTAAAATTTCCATACATTTTAGTCCCCTCGCTATTTTGTAATTTTTTTTCAAATAAAATCTTTTTCCCTCTTACATATAAGTCGTAATTTTTTGCTAACTAGGGATGGGCAAATTGAAAAAATATATCGATATATATCGAATCGATATTTTTTAAGAGTGTCGATATTAATTATTTCAAAAATATCGATATATCGATGTATCGAAAGTATTTTGCTGAAACTATTACCAAACTAAAAAATTTAATATACTTTTGTACATACATATTTATGAACAAACATATTATATGTAATTACATTGTTACTTTTTATTGTTTCATTTTATTTCAAAAAATTTAAAACAAAAAATTCAATCAAAACGAAAAATTCGATAAAAACAAATAATTCAATTATAACAAAAAAAAAGTAAATTACGAAAAATGTAAATGGATGTAAATAAGTCATGGAAATACCAACTAACCTTAAAATTTGAATTGCACCCCAAAAGTACCAACTTTAACTAGAAATGTTTTTAATTGTTTTAGTCGAACCAGTAATCATCAGATATGGACATCAGGAGCACTCTCTGTTTTATGTTATCTCCTGCCAATCTGCTTCTTGTATCCGGCTTCTTATAAATGCTTCTTATAAATGCCAATTATTTAAGATCTTCATATTAGTTTAAAAAAACATATGATGCGGGCGGGCAATGATGCCAATTCTTAAAAAAACATATTGTTTGAAAAACGGCTAACATTTTGAGTTTTTAATGAAGACTGACTTTAAAAATATCGAACTCGATAGTCGTTTTTCAATATCGATATATTGATATATCGGTATTTTAAATATCGGCGATATATATCGATTATTTTTTTTAAACATCGATATTTTGATATATCGATATTTTTTGCCAATTCCTATTGCTAACTAGCACTTATAATTCGTAATAAAAACCACAGAAACATGGATAGAATGATTTTTTGTTTACGGCCTGTTTTTTTTGCGTGGGTTTTTGCATTTGTCGTGTTTATTTTCTTAAGATCTTAAGAAGTTTTTAATGTTTTCGTATTTATTTTATTTTAACCCCGCTAAATCGAAAACCCCTGTAATTCGTAAGAAATTGCCGGTCCTTTGCGATTACGAACTATCGGGAGTCCACTGTAGCATTATATTTACATTTTAGTTGATAAGATCAATATTCAGGTAACCAGTAAAAAAAGTAAAATTGGGTTCATTGCAATGCTTTGTGATATACGACATTTTTTGTTGGGTTGTCTGGCGCATTAACAAATAATGCTAATGGACTTCCGACACGGGAACAGGCGACTTATAATTGAGAAGCATGGATTCTCAAGGTTAATGCCGCAAACACGCATTGACTGCCCTTGAAGAGATTTGTTGATTGTCACTGCATATGCGAGCCTTTCTGGAAACTCCAATCGTTTAAAATCGAATGGTATGTCGGTTGGAACCATTTGTATCCGAGGCATCAAAACATTTTCTCCTTTGTACTTTCCTTCAAGTATTGTTGCTTCGATGACGTTATTCATCTGTTTTTTACCGTAAGTAGAGTGCCATTATAATGACGTGGTTGGCTTATATTTCGTAAAATTATAATTACCGATCCATCTTTTAGTTGAAGATTATGAGGCGGTAATCCGGGTAATTCCAGGGAGTTTAAAAATTCGATTGGATTGTTGGCGACATCGTTCTGAGAAGTAACGGAAACCACTGATTTGTACGTCTTTAATGCGCCAGCGATTTCACTTTGAATCTGAAAATTGAATTTGTCGACATCAACGTTTTTCGCAGCCAATATAGGACGTTCGCTCAACCAATCATGTTTTCTGTAATTTTATGTGATGTTTGGAAATACCCTTCGGATGAGTTTGGACTTTGAACTGGCAGAAATCGACGGGAAATTGAATACAGCCGGTAAAAATATCCACCGGGATTTTGCCTTTTCTTATGTCCAGCAATTGTTTGGAAAATACGTCTCGAGATTGATTGTTCTGCAGCTCGACCCGCATGTTCAGAGCCAATTTGAGCTTCCTGACGTGTTTTCACAAAGCAAACGACTTCAAACATGCATTAAGTTCAACGGCCGACGTTGATCGTGGTATCACTGGCAGTGTTTGCCGAAAATCACCTGCCAACAAAATCATCGTACCTTCAAATCGGCTTTGATTGTTTCGTAAATCTTGCAACGTTTTGTCAGTTTGCTTTGCTGCAAAACTTTGGCCATCGCACTGTTCTTCGATAAGTTGCATGTTGGATTTTTATTGGTTTGCATATTTAATGGTAACTTAAGTGCTGAATGAGCAGTTCAACAACAATGTAGATGCGATTCCTGACGATGCGAATGCAAGTGCAATATTATTCTGCGAGTGTATCGTTGCCAAAATTAACGCTATTAAAAAGTTTTCCTAGTTCCACAGGGAGCGTTTAGCCAAATCGGTGCAACTGATATCCGATTTCAGATAAATAGAAAAAAGTGGGCGTCAAAGTAGGCATGGAAAATTTTTCTTTCGATGAAAACTTAAAATGGATTAATACAAACATGTTAATTGGAAATTGATGGAGCCGTTTTCTTTCCGTAAAAACCTTAGTTCGACCAAATCGAAGCAGCCATCGAATAACATTGATTTTTATTTACATATGTATGTATATAGAAGATATGAGTAGGTGAGTTGCAAAACTCGTTCGTTACAAAATTAAAAATATGAGATGGCAAATTATTCGCACGGTTCTTTTGGCGCTTTATGGAAAGAAATATTCCGATTGCATCAATGCATGTCCTTAAAAAAAACAAGGAAGAGGACATGCATTGAAACAATTTGTATAATTCTTCTCATAAAGCGCCTAAAGAACTGTTAGAATCAATTGTTATGTCGTATATTTAATTTTGTAACGAACGAGTTTTGCAACTCACCTACTCATATATTATGGTGTTTTGCCATAATAAAACTAGTGGTTACGTGTAGGACTTCAAATATTTAATAGATGTGAACATAGCTTTATTCTTCACAAATTATTAATTTATCACAAATAGTTTTATTTTACAAAACAAACTCAAACAATTTCAGAAAGTAAAAATAACAACTTGTAACGAAAAACGAAATTGTCTCATCTTCAATGAAAAATAGTGTAGATTATAATTTTTTTTACTACCTGTTCAACAATTTTGAAACGTTAGCGTTCATAAGCTCTATACAAAACGTTTTAAAAGGAGATTGACAGTATGGATTCAAAATTAATAAAATTATCTACAACAAGACTTTTTAACTTATTGCATACGATTTTGTACGTCTAACACCATTACGCTACACACCATTATTTATTGTTCAAATTGTGGTCTGTAAAATTGTTTGCAAGCATTTTGCGCTGTTGAATGAAATGGTATTGAAACAAGTGTATTTTATTTCACAAAGATTTTTTCTCAAACTGAAACAAAAAGTTGCTTTTGTGCCACCAAAAATTAAAAACCGCACCGAAATTTCAAAAAAAGCGCACCACGCACTAACAAAAAATTTTTCGCACACAAAATTTAAAAACCCACCCAAAACGGCGTAAAACCCACCGAGTTGACAAGGCTGCTTACTTGTATAGGGGACTGGTGAATGTAAATGTACAAAAGGTAAATTTTTCGATATCGACAAAGGGGCTGTAAAATATAACATTCAATTTTCACGATGATTTAAAAGACATGTCTTTTTTGTAGTTCTTTTTTAAAGAAACTTCTAAAAACTTGTTAAATTTTCACAATGTTTCTTTTTTTGTTGATTTTTTTTTTCTATTGTGATTATAAATGTACTATATAGGTATGTATTGAATTTTTTCAAATTTAATTATTTTATTTTTCTACATTTTAATAAGCAATTGTCAATTTTAAATAAAAAAACACATAAATTAAAAAAAAATAAGTGCAAAGAGGAATGGCAAAAAAGAAACACAGAAAATAAGAATCATGTTTTTTTTACCCTGCTGACTTCTTTACCCCGCTCGCAATCAAACTAAAAAAGACATGATTTGAAAATAGAGGAAAAAATCTTCATGAAAATTGGGTGTAATCAAGGCGAATTGAGTAGAAGGTGAGGTCAACTCTACAACAACACTGCTTCTGTGGTTGGGTTGTCAAAAATATTGCTAGTAAAAAAAATAGGTTTGTTTACATAAAAAACTATTTTGTATACAAACTTTGACAAGTCGACCACAGAAAAAAAACACCATATGTTGACTTGACCCCACCTTCTAGTCAATTCGCCTTGGGTGTAATGCTGGGTACACACAACTACATACATGCAATCTGTTTCAATGCCACCTCAAAATATCAAAGCGTTTTGAAGTTGATGCAATCTGGAATGAATGAAAATGAATTTAATTCACTAGATTGCGTAAATGTGTTGCCAAGGCGAATTTACTACAGGTGGTCTTAAAAGCCCTGCTGATATTACCCTAGGTCTACACTAAAGATAATTATCTTAGCAAGTTGGCAATAACGTCGGCAGAATAACAGAGCAATATTTCTTATTGCTCAGCTTATGTTAAAGGCATGGGAAAACGTATTTATGTTAACTCATAGTTTGAAAAAAATCAAGGAAGAAGGTGCAGTGTAAAAAATGGCGGTATCTTACAAGAATTATTATTATTAATATAAATTCTTTCTTATTCGACTTTATTATTTAAATTTATATTAATTTGTTTAAGCTTGAAGTCATTTTTAATACAAATATATTAATTTTTTTATTTTTGTTAATGTAAAATTATTATTTTTATGTAAAAAAGAACTCGAACTTAAACAAATAAATATTAATTTTAACAATAAAGATCGAATAACGAAATAATTATAATTTTTGCAATTTTATTTTAGTGTTTATTTAATTTTTTAATTTAATTATTTTACTACAATTATAATTTGCTGCAATTTCAAAAACTTAATTTCTTTCCCACACAATTTGCTTCTATTTTTTTTTCTTTTTTGCTTTTTTTTCAACTGACAACCAAATTAACGTTTTTGTAAGCAATAATTGTCAACGAAAATGGACTAACAATTATTGCAACATAAATTGTTAGCAATAAATATGTACAAAAAATTGCTGTCTACATTAAAGATAACATAATTTTGACAATTACTGCAATATATGTCGCAATAATTATCTCTGGTATAGACGGGCAGTTAGGTGCGTTTGAGTACTTTTACAGTAAATTGCAGTAAATGAGAAAATTGTAAAATTTTCTCTCACAAAAAGCTGTTGTCCAAAAAAGTACGCGAACGAAAAATTTGTTAAAATTCGTAAAATAAAGGCAACAGCTGATGGCAAATAATTGAAGTGTTGAACAATTTTTACACTTTTGACTACTTAATTCGTTTTCTTATCGGTAATCGATTAAATACTTTTTATAACACGAACATTTTTATAAAATACAAACAAATTATTTCATGTAATCTTTCTTATTTGTTTGTTTTTTATTTTATTTGATGTTACTAATATGTGGCGGGTTAATTTATTCATAAGAACGTGAATAAATTTTTGCTATTGATTACTTAAGTACCCAAGTACTTCACACTTTTACAACTCTAAAAAAGTAACATAACAAAAAAAAGTTTCAAATATTGGTATTTAGCCAAATTAATGCTTCACGAACAAGTACAATTAATTATTCACCCTTATTCCATTTAACGTCGTCGTCATCGTCATCAATTAAATATCAAACTCAATTTTCATCGACGTCGTCATCAATTCGATACAAAACTTGTATTCTATAACAGCAGTGTAACGATGTCGATTGTGTATCGTTTTTTTAAGCACATCTCTAATAACTTAGACAGTTGGTTTATTTTGTTTTCAGTTTTTATTAAAAAAAATGCAATTTTATGTTCATTTCTTAAAAAATGTTGTGCTCTTATAAAGGGAAGCTTGATTTATTCTAAAAAATTCACAATTACTAATGCCATAAGGCATTACACTTTTCGCCTCATATAAATTGACAGTGTTGAGTGTGCCCTGTGAAATACAGACTTCTATTTAAATATGGGGCTACCTTTATAACGGCGACGATTGCAAAAAAGAGCAACAAAAAGTTACGCGAAACTAGCAAACATTTGGAAAATTTGCAGAAATAACGAAAATTCGCGAAAATTTTTAATATTTCATACAAGCCATAAAATTGATTTAAAGTCCATAAAAACATAAGGAATGGCAAAAGTTCCATAAAAATGGCCAAATATTCAGCCCAATTATGAATAAATAATTCCCCGAGAGTTTTCTCCCATGTTTCCTATGTAAATTCAATTGTAAAAATGGGGAAAAAACAAAAAAACTCCTTATTCATAATTGTGCTGATTCGAAAATTCACAAAAATTTGCTAATTGCGGTATAATAGCAAAATTTAATATTTATTAAAAACATTTAAGCTGTTGAGAATCACACGAAAAAATCACTTCTTTCGCGAACATTGCTAAAATTCGCGAAAATTTGCAAAAATTCGTGAAAAATTTCAATATTTCAAAAAAGCCATAAAATTGATAAAAATTCCTAAGACTATAAGAAATTACAAATATTCGATAAAAATGGCAAAATTAGCGGAAATTCGCAAAAATAGCAGTATGATAGAAAAGTTTGATATCTATTAAAAATCGTTAAGGCTCTAAAGAATCAGAAAACTTAGACGAAAAGTTTCGTCTATCAGACGCATGGCTTAAATTCGCGAATTTCCGCTCATTTAGACATTTTTATGGAATTTTTGCTATTTCTTATAGTTTTAGGGACTTTTAATCAATTTTATGGCTTGTTTAAAATATTAAAAATTTTCGCGAATTTTCGCTATTTTTGCAAATTTTTACAATTTTCGTGCAGCTTTGTTGCTCATTTTCCATTTTTTTTAATTTAACATTATTATTATTGTAAAGTTTAAAAGGAATAAAAATGTTTCGACACCAATAAGACTGTCGACAAAATCATCATCAATTTATATCGATGCCATCGTTAACGTTGCGTACGGCATACCAAAAATACATCGACGCTTATCAATAAAACTTGATATTGACAATGGGCATACCGATTGGCAAGAATCGATACAAAACGTTATCGTTTCGTATTGATGACGCTAAATAGAATAAGGGTGAATAATAATGTTAAATTAAACAAATTGAAAATGAGCAACAAAGCTACGCGAAAATTGCAAAAATTTGCAAAAAAAAAAAAAGCGAAAATTCTAAATATTTCAAACAAGCCATAAAATTGTTCCAAAAAGTTCCTGAAATTATAAGGAATAGAAAAACTTCCATAAAAATTTCTAAATTAGCGGAAATTCGCGAATTTTAGCCATGTGTCTGATAGACCGAACTTTTCCTATAAGTTTTCTGATTCTTTAGAGCTTTAACGACTTTTAATAAATATTAAACTTTTCTGTCATACCGCTATTAGCAAATTTTTGCGAATTTCCGCTAATTTTGCCATTTTTATCGAATATTTGTAATTTCTTATAGTCTAAGAAATTTATATCAATTTTATGGCTTTTTTGAAATATTGAAATTTTTCACGAATTTTTGCAAATTTTCGCGAATTTTAGCCATGTTCGCGAAAGAAGTGATTTTTTTTGTGTGATTCTTAACAGCTTAAATGTTTTTTAACAAATATTAAATTTTGATATTATACCGCAATTAGCAAATTTTTGCGAATTTTCGAATCAGCACAATTATGAATAAGGAGTTTTTTTGTTTTTTTCCCATTTTTACAATTGAATTTACATAGGAAACATGGGAGAAAACTCTCGGGGAATTATTTATTCATAATTGGGCTGAATATTTGGCCATTTTTATGGAACTTTTGCCATTCCTTATGTTTTTACGGACTTTAAATCAATTTTATGGCTTGTTTGAAATATTAAAAATTTTCGCGAATTTTCGTTATTTCTGCAAATTTTCCAAATGTTTGCTAGTTTCGCATAACTTTTTGTTGCTCTTTTTTGCAATCGTCGCCGTTATAAAGGTAGCCCCATATTTAAATAGAAGTCTGTATTTCACAGGGCACACTCAACACTGTCAATTTATATGAGGCGAAAAGTGTAATGCCTTATGGCATTAGTAATTGTGAATTTTTTAGAATAAATCAAGCTTCCCTTTATAAGAGCACAACATTTTTAAGAAATGAACATAAAATTGCATTTTTTTTTATAAAAACTGAAAAGAAAATAAACCAACTGTCTAAGTTATTAGAGATGTGCTTTAAAAAACGATAAACAATCGACATCGTTACACTGATGTTCAAGGCGAATTCATCCCAGGTAATCTCGGTACTACAACAAGTACAACTCGTACAAAAACCACAAGCAATTTGTTTTTGTAAAATCATTGTACAATGTCAAAAACAGAAATAAAACAAAACAGAAACAAAGATAATAAAAGAGAATAAACAAAATGTTGACATCAAACAGTGATTTTAGCTAAAAAAAAAAGTTATCAGCAGGGCTTTTAAGACCACCTGTAATAAATTCGCCTTGCTGCTGTTATAGAATACAAGTTCGAATTGATGACGACGTCGATGAAAATTGAGTAAGATATTTAATTGATGACGATGACGACGACGTTAAATGGAATAAGGGTGATTATTGTAAAGTTAAAAAGGAATAAAACTGTTTCGACACCAATAAGACTGACGACAAAATCAGAATCAATTTATATCGATGCCATCGTTAACGTTGCGTACGGCAAACCAAAAATATTTCAATGCTTACCGATAAAACTTGGTATTGACAATGGGCATACCGATTTGCAAGAATCGACACAAAACGTTATCGTTTCGTATTGATGACGCTAAATGGAATAAGGGTGATTATTTATTCACTTTTTGTTATTGTTTCATTTTTTCAAAATTTGTAAGCATTTTGTTTGTAACTTTTGTTTGTTTACCTTTTGAAACATATGTTTTTTTGATTTACTTAATTTTACTGCAAAAATTTCTGCAGTAAAAATTTGTAAATACTCAGACAAGAACTGTCACTTTTCGCTCTCAATTTGTGTTCTCATTTACTGTATTTTGTGTACGCGAACGCAATTTAGTAAAATGCAGTAAAGTTCAGTAAAAAATAGTAAAAACTTTTGTGTTCTCAAACGCAGCTATTAGCTAAAATCACTGTTGGATGTCAAAATTTTGTTTATTCTCTTTTATAATTTTTGTTTCTGTTTTTGACATTGTACAATAATTTTTGATATTCTTTAATTAGGCTTGAGTTCATTAAATTTAACTTTCATTAAATTATTTTTCACTGAGGGAAGGAATTTAACAACTTGGAATTTTTTATTAAAATTTATTGATAATTTTTCCTGGCTGAGCTGGGATTCGAACCCGGGTTGATCTTTACATGTTTCAAGAAACACCACTTTCTATCGTCAGAAGATCTTTGTGTTCTACCCACTGCACCACTGCGGTGCCCGTTAGCCAACAGTCAAACATCAATCTTTAACCAGTAGTACTGGTGGTTCGAAATTTGCTGTTATTATCACTTTAATTTCAAATTACATGTTGCCTCCTTTTTCCTCTGTTTTTTCGTATTCTTTCTGTCAAGACTTTGTCTTGAAAACCTGAATACATTTGTTTATTATGTTTTTTTGTCCACTTTCGTCGACATTTTCATTTGTACAAATTAAAGTACAAATGTAAACATTAGAGCCTGTGCCATAGCTATTTCTAAGAACAATTTTGATTTTTAGTTGAACTGTTTATTTTCAATTTTTGATATTCTTTAATTAGGCTTGAGTTCATTAAATTTAACTTTCATTAAATTATTTTTCACTGAGGGAAGGAATTTAACAACTTGGAATTTTTTATTAAAATTTATTGATAATTTTTCCTGGCTGAGCTGGGATTCGAACCCGGGTTGATCTTTACATGTTTCAAGAAACACCACTTTCTATCGTCAGAAGATCTTTGTGTTCTACCCACTGCACCACTGCGGTGCCCGTTAGCCAACAGTCAAACATCAATCTTTAACCAGTAGTACTGGTGGTTCGAAATTTGCTGTTATTATCACTTTAATTTCAAATTACATGTTGCCTCCTTTTTCCTCTGTTTTTTCGTATTCTTTCTGTCAAGACTTTGTCTTGAAAACCTGAATACATTTGTTTATTATGTTTTTTTGTCCACTTTCGTCGACATTTTCATTTGTACAAATTAAAGTACAAATGTAAACATTAGAGCCTGTGCCATAGCTATTTCTAAGAACAATTTTGATTTTTAGTTGAACTGTTTATTTTCAATTTTTGATATTCTTTAATTAGGCTTGAGTTCATTAAATTTAACTTTCATTAAATTATTTTTCACTGAGGGAAGGAATTTAACAACTTGGAATTTTTTATTAAAATTTATTGATAATTTTTCCTGGCTGAGCTGGGATTCGAACCCGGGTTGATCTTTACATGTTTCAAGAAACACCACTTTCTATCGTCAGAAGATCTTTGTGTTCTACCCACTGCACCACTGCGGTGCCCGTTAGCCAACAGTCAAACATCAATCTTTAACCAGTAGTACTGGTGGTTCGAAATTTGCTGTTATTATCACTTTAATTTCAAATTACATGTTGCCTCCTTTTTCCTCTGTTTTTTCGTATTCTTTCTGTCAAGACTTTGTCTTGAAAACCTGAATACATTTGTTTATTATGTTTTTTTGTCCACTTTCGTCGACATTTTCATTTGTACAAATTAAAGTACAAATGTAAACATTAGAGCCTGTGCCATAGCTATTTCTAAGAACAATTTTGATTTTTAGTTGAACTGTTTATTTTCAATTTTTGATATTCTTTAATTAGGCTTGAGTTCATTAAATTTAACTTTCATTAAATTATTTTTCACTGAGGGAAGGAATTTAACAACTTGGAATTTTTTATTAAAATTTATTGATAATTTTTCCTGGCTGAGCTGGGATAATTTTACAAAAACAAATTGCTTGTGGTTTTTGAACGAGTTGTACTTGTTGTAGTACCGAGATTACCTGGGATGAATTCGCCTTGTGTGTTGCATAGTGTGTACCCAGCATAAGTCAGTATCAAGTTTCGATTTAATTTTTATTACATATATTCAACGTTTTTTATTTTTCGAATTTAGTGCCGGTTCACACACGCCAAGTTTGACTCCTCAAGTCTTCAGTTTTTAGGTGAGAGGGGAAAAGAAATGGAATTCTTTTTTCCCTTCTATGAGCTAAATTTCTGGTATGTATTTTATAAAGGTTTTTGTAAGCTTTATAAAATGCATACATGAAATTTAGCTCATAGAATAAATTCGAAAAATAAAAAATTTTTAATATAATAAAGTAACTTATTAAAAGAAATAATTCCCAGATTCTATTTGATTTAATTTTTATAAATACAGTTATGAATAAAAAAAAAAAAAAACAACAAAAAAATACAATTTTCCAAGCCTGGTGTATAAAGTTTATATAAACAAATGAATTTGTACGTAGAATATTATTAACTCAACTACACTATAGAACAAGTTTTAATACTAATAAATAAAACTTACCGGTTCTATTTTATTAATCTTATATTTTTAATTAGTTAATTAACGGTAAAACTATTTATTAAAACTATTTGCAATCACCAATCTTATTACTTCAGAGCGACACTACTATTCCGCGTAATAAATCAACACAGCTGATTAAACTAAAGTTGCCAGATGCACTTGAATTCTCTACACTGTGATATCGACATTTTATCAACGATATATCTTTACATTTACATACCGTTTACATTTGACAGGACTGGCAAGACAGTAAAAGTGCATTTACACTTGTAATTTTCAAACTAGTTTATGATCGTAAGCTACTTTCATAAACTATACCGTTTACATCAGCATTTTAGACGGTTAAGTTGTTTATTTTTGACAAGTCAAAACCTTTTTATCCCCAATATTTAAAAAACAGTAATCTGAAGTTTTGTTAGCAAAAGGGAAAAAAATCGAAATGTAAAAAAAAATTAACATATTTTGCTTTGATTTCTTATATTTTAGTCAAGTGTTATGTTTGTTAACACAATATAGTTATTTTAAGCTGTTTTTAAGTTTGTTTAGTTCATATAAAACACGTTTAGCTAGACATGTTTTACTGCAACATTCTTGTTTAACATATATTTAAAAGTGAACTGTCTTAACTACTGTCTGGACGCCTACGTCACCAAGACAGTTAATAGTGCTTTTGGAAACTAATATGTATTTTCTTACTGTCTTGCCAGTACTGTCAAATGTAAAAGTTATGTTATTGAAAAAGTTTGCATGTATTGCTACTGTCTTGCCAGTACTGGCAAATGTAAACGCCATGTTAAAGTAATGCTATGTTCACACTTAGGTTTTTAAGCACGTTTAAGCAGAATGTTGACAAAACATGTTTAATTAACATGTTTTCCCATATATTTTATTGTCATAAAAATACATAGAATTTTCGTGTTTTAAAATTAAACTCTTTCCAAAACAAGTAAAAGCCAGAGATCGGAGTGTGTTTTGAGATATTTTCAGTAGCTTTTTTGATCTTGGTTTTTTACTGAACATAGTTTTAATCACATTACATCAAAAATTTGATAATTAAAAGAAAATCATGGACAGTTGAAGAGAAGGAACTGTTAGTATAAATTTGGTCGGAGTACATAAGTTAAGTAAGGGGTGCGAAGTTGCATCTTATTTATAATTTAAATAAAATCTCGAAATTTAATTTTTCGATTTCTAATCAATTTGTATAATTTATTTTGCTTTTTTTTGCCGATGGTAAAGCATCTGACAAGGTGTCAAATAAAAACATGATAATTGTAGTCTGAACACCTTTGTTTAAGTTTTTTAAACGTTGCTTAAGCATGTTAAACTTTAATAGTGTGAATACAGTATAAATATGAAGGGCTCAGAGCTGAACCGAACCAAGTCATAAAATATATCACGTATATGTGCGAAAATCTCCGCAAAATTTAACTCAATCCAGTTCTGTAATGGGATAAATCAAAAACAGTTTCGTTTCGAAGGTAACGGTAATAAACCCAAGTCAGTGGCTCCAGTAATTAATGGAAATTTACTTAGTCAAACTCAATATATTTTCGAATTTTATTTTTTGACTTGGTTCGCTTCAGCTCTGAGCCCTCCATATATTTAAGCTCACTGAAAAATATTAGTAAATAAAGTTTTTAATGTGGTTACAAATGAGCAAAAATGCTTAGAAATAACATTCACCCTGCTCCGGGAATCATGCCCCTTTTAAAATCAATAATCAAATAATAACTCATCAACACATCTACATAGATCGGCGAGTAACGTGGAAATGTCATACGCGCATTTCCATTTTGACGAGACGTGATATATGTATGTATGTACGACAAAATTTAAAAAAAAATTAAATGAAGAAGTCAAACTTGTAAAAAGGGTTTTTAACAAAAACATGGGCTGGCGTGACGCTGAAAAAACATAAGTGGATTTTGACTTGCATTACAAAACTAAATAAGACTGCGAATTGAGCAAGACATGTTGTATAAAACCTTTTTTAGTAAGACTTGAACTTATATAGATTTATTTTTCAAGCTATCAAATTTAAAATTCTTTGCTCGTTTAAAGGTACATATAGACATTTTCAGCAAAATGCCTACTTTTTTAATGTAACGCCTGAATGCAATGTATTTTGGCCCTAATTCTGTAAAACGCAACCGCAACGCCAAAAATTACATTGAAAGCAAAAACATAATAAAAAATATGACTATTACAAAAAAGCTTTATAAAATACATAACTGAAATTTAGCTCATAGAATAAATTCGAAAAATAAAAAAAATGTTGAATATAATATAAAGTAACCTTCGGAAGGAAATAATTCCCAGTTTCTATAATAAAAAATATTTCATTATTTTGTTGTTGTTTTCCACTTGTTTTTTAAAATTCAAACGCGGCATATCTTGTGGCGTTGAAAATTTTAAGACGCAGTATAAATTTCTATAGAAAGCAACAACAAAATTATGACAAATGTTTGACATTGTTTTTGCTATTAATGTTATTTTTGGCGTTGCGGTTGCGTTTTACAGAATTAGGGCCTTAAAGTATTTAAGGACCATGTTGTTCAACCGTTAAGCCCCAAATACACTTGTCAAATGCTTGACATCAAGCTCGTGTGCGTGTGCTTGACATTAGAACATATATTTGCTGGATGAGCTATCAAGCATTCATTTTGCATTTTATTTTGAAGTGACAACAGCAGAAGCAAAAAATATTAAAATATAGATAAAAAGTGTTTAATTGTGATAACATACTTTTAACTGTGTTGCTTTTTAATAAATAAAAAAAGAATTGAAGAAAAGAAGGAGAAAATTATTAAATAACATTGTTTTTTCTCCAAAGCATTTTTTTTGTTTTTCATCCGACATTTTTAGTGTATGTTCGGTTTGAAATCACGTTTAAAGTGTGTGGGTGCTTGAAGAGTAACGCCAATACATTCATCAAAATCACTCGTCAAGCATGCTAAATATCTAAATTTTTTGATTTTCCATCAAGCATCGTCGGTGTCACACATACAAACAAATTTTCACTAATACTACCTTAATGCTGGATGGGAATTTGACCAGTGTATTTGGGCCTTTATCCTTTTTGTTACTAAATACCGAACAAGTTTCGCTTCACTACAAAATATAAAAAAGTAAACTATACATATAAAATTTTTTGAGAAACAATTTAAATTACTTCTGGCGTTTCGCTACAAAAAGTTGACCTTTTGCTGGAACTGCCCATATACAGGTAAAATTGAATCAAAAAAGAATTGCAGTTAGAAAAATATTGCAGCATATAAAGTCCATATATATTGTTTTAAATAAGTATTTGCCCATATCATAAATGTATTTTCTTCCTGGTTTTTTTAATTTCTGAATAATGCCCGTAATTTCTACAAACAGATATCTAGCTGTCTATAGATATCTATGGTGTTACGAATTTTTGATAATTTTAACATGTTTGTCTTACATAGCGGCCACACGATCAAGTTTTGCCTTTCAATTCCATTCAATTTACTCAACTCTCTCATTTTTTTACTAACACACTCACACTTTTTGAATTGACCACGAGATGGCTTTCAATTTCACCTTTCCATTTGTTTGACAATTTACTTTCAATTTAACAGCTGAGTACATGTTTGTCTTTATAAATTGTTTTTTTTTATGGCATCTTGAAAGTAAATTGAGTGCGTAGGTGGTCACAGCTCTCAATTTTTGTAAATTTTGACAAGCAGTATATGTAAAAGACTATCAAGAACAACTTGATCGTGTGGCCTCAGGGTTACCTACTGGTTGAACTGTAGTGTATTTTACACCAACGATTTTTGACAGGTAATTAAAAATATTAATAAAAATACAAATGTTGCCATATTTTAAAAGAAAATTTAAAGGAAAAAAGACGTAGGCAAAATAAACGTTAAAATTACCAAACTACTTTTACCGGATAGGTAAAGATAAATGTTAGGTACGAACACGAGCAGATATCTGTTTGTTGAAATTACGGGCATAAGTTTTGGGCAATAATTTCTGTAACATCCATTTTTGTTTAATTTTTTTTATTTATTTAATTATTCAGCACAAAAAGAAAAATGTAATAACACTACATATGTGGAAGCTCAATTCAACATTTATGTATAAATTATATTCTGTGGTATAAATTGAAAAAAGTGTTATTTCAGTTCATTTTTTCGGATCAAGAATTAAAATTAAACCAATTCAAGAAAAAACTAGCCGAACAAAATCAACACAAAAAAATTTTTGTCCGGACAAAAATATTGTTCGGAACGCATGGGTAAACCGAGCTTAACTCCCAATTTTAAACAAAAAATGGTTAGTTTTAAGTTGAAAAAAGTAACCCAAATAGAAAAAAAGTACTGAAGTACACATTGAGAAAAAGTGCCGGTTCACACAATTAGAATGCCATTTCTTTTCCCCTCTTTTCTAAACTGTCGTGTGTGAACCGGCACTAAGCAAAAAATTTTGGTTAAAAGTAACCAAAGCGGCAACGCTAATTGTGTTCCTATTATTGATAACAAGGACCGATCTGGCAGCCTTATTCAGCCGCCATTACTTTATAATAAAAAATCTACATGTGTATTGTTTTTGGGGAAAATCGATACAGAATTTTCGCCAGATAGAAATCGTTCTTAATTTACATTTAAATAAATAAAAATACCTAAGTATCAAAATATGTCGGAAATTAATGATGGAAATAATAGTGATAATTCTGTGGAAATTATTGAATTTCCCAAAGATGATGTAAGTACAAAAAAAGTAGTATTCCTTTTAATAAAAGGAGTGGTTACTTATTAAATATATTACATATTGATTGTTTTATAACATTACAGGATATTTCCGAATTAGAGCATTTGAGAAAACTCTTTATAGGCGGTTTAGCTCCATATACAACAGAAGATAGTCTTAGAAATTTCTACAGCCAATGGGGCAAAGTGGTAGATGTGGTGGTAATGAAAGATCAAAACACCAAGAAATCTAGAGGTTTCGGTTTTATAACATACACAAAATCATTAATGGTAGATAAAGCCCAAGAAAATCGTCCGCACATTATTGATGGCAAGTAAGTTAAGTCAAGCAAAACATGTTAAATATAAGTACATATGTACCCTACAAGAATAGTGACAATCAATTGACCCATCATCTCGTATAAGAAAGTTTCTATTATTGTTAGGACAACTTGGAAAAAACTGATGGAAACTTTTGTGTACTTCTGATTTTACATCCTTCTTTAACCTATGAATTTTGTAGTTAATAAAATGTATATCTGAGCTCATTACTGATTTGTATACCGGACACAACTGACTAATCAGTACTTATGGCTATATTTAGAGTGTTCAGTCAATTAATTCTTGTTAGATTAATCGAACAATTTAAAATAATTTAAAATTGATAATTTAAATTAAAAGAATGGTACCTATAGTATTTCTGTTAAATGTATAATTTTTTTAAAGTTTTAAGTCGAATAAACAAACCAAATGTATGTGTAGCTGTGGGAATTAAAAAACAGTCATGTTTAGTGAGTAATTATTTACTTTATTTATTTAATTATTAGTCTAGTCTTATGAATAAATTCTATCAGCTCGGTATCACAGTGATAGATGACATACATATACATATGTATATATGTATATATGTGTAACTAGTTTTGTAATTTGTATATCATTTACTTTAGTGTGATAATAATAAGTACTATCATATGGAAACGTTTGCTTCCCTTATGAAATTATAGATAATGTTGATGTTTGTTGTAGATGGATCTTGTAGGAGTTTTAGGACTGTAGTGTTGTTGATGTGCTTAATCCTTAGATTGTGTAATAGTGTGCATTCATTAAGCAGGTGGATTATTGTTAGGTTTCTGTTACAGGTGGCACATATGGGTAGCTTCCGCTTTTCGTTGCCTATGTGGGTAGGGACCCAGAGAATTCTTATTTTTCCCTTGTTGTTTATTAGGGCATCTCTGATTTTAAGGACTTTGTTCCATTTATTGTTGTAGGGGTTGTGTATTGTCTTGAGTACTGATAAGCTATCAGCACAGATTATGGTTTTCTTTTTCGATTCAATTGCAAGTTGAATACCACTATAAATTCCACAAGCTTCAGCTGTGAAAATAGAGGAATATTGGTATAGGGTGTAGAGTGTAGAGTGCCACATTATTTCCCTCATCATCTACTACGGTGTATGCGGGTAGGGTTTTTGGAGATTTTGATCCATCTGTGTATAAGAATCGCCAACAGTCACTTCTCAGTTCACTCTTCTTTTCTGCAAAAAGTTTTAAAAATTGTTCATTGGTGGTTTCTGTTTTTTTTAAGTTTAGATAATGAGAGGGAATGTCCAGGGCTGGGCAGTATTCAAATACTTGAAATACGTATTTAAAATACTAATACGTATTTTATATTTGTATTTAAAATACATGACGTGCAAGTATTTTGTATTTTAAATACATACAATAATTAGAAGAAGTTTGTATTTTGTTTTTTAAGTAGGTAGGTAGGTAGCTAGAAAGGCTGGTGTGAAGTCTCCCTCACACCTTCACCCAAAGACCAGTATGGTCCATTGTGACGCCTTAATTAGAGAAAGATATGTAGAGATGGAAAGAAGGTGAAATAAACAGCGAAAGCTCAAGTCAGAAAAGAAAGATAGATAAAAAAGAAGGTTTCGGACCAGCCTCGAAAGAAATCCTGACGAACCAAATTCGCCCTACGTGTGGCCAGCACCCAGCCTCCTCTCGCGCAGCCAGGCCATCCCCATTACGAACCCTATCAGATTCTCAAGTCCACAACCTGAGACATCCCCTAATTCGTCCAGGAATCTACTGCCCAGCCACCTGGGACAGTGGCACAGAAAGTGCTCAACTGTCTCCAACTCCTCAGGGTCCTCACACAACCTGCACATATCCGATAATTCGGATCCTATCCTCACCGCCATCCTGCCTATCATACAGTGGCCCGTGATCATTCCTATCATGGTCCTAACGCAGACCGTACTCCTGCCCAGCAGCAACCCCGAATCGGACTTCCTAAGCACCGGCCACAGCGTACGTGATACCCGGCAGTCCGTCCGGTTCCCCCAGGCCCGATTGGTCGCGCAAAGAATCCACTCCCTGAACCTTCATTGCCACCTATGTCGCAGTGACCCGGCACCCAGCACAACCTTAGCGTATACTGCCCTAAGACTTCTTCCAAAGCCCTCCTACAATCATCAACTAGCTTTGAGTTCACATAACAGCTCCTTACGGCCATAAGAGCCGCCTAGCTGTCCACATATATAGTGACCTCAGAGCCCCTATCAATGTTGTCCCTCATCAGTTCCACGGCCCTCAAGACCCCCCGAATCTCCGCCTGAAAGACACTACAGTCGTCAGGAAGCCTATATGACCTTCTGATGTTCAGATCCTCTATGTAGCAAATCTACTAAATAATCTGCTCCTACCTGACCAGCTCTCCCTAGAAGGCACTATTACCTCCGGCGACCGCTCAAAGTCCACCCTGGTGCTCACATAATCAGTGGAGCCGGGTGTTCAAAGGCAATAGCCACAATCCTCAATCACACTCAGGATCCGTGAGTGACCCTGCGTGACATTCCCTATCAATCTTAACTCCCTCAGTCTAAGAATTCTCCTGGTCGCCATTCCCATCACATACTGCTCAATAGGCAGAAGATGCAGAATGACGTCCAGGGCAGCCTGAGGAGTACTTCTCATGGCACCTGTCATGCCAATTGAAGCACACCTCTGAGCCTTAGAAAGAAGGTTCCTACGACTAGCAAATCCCAATGACTCCCACCAAACACAGCATCCATACGTAAGAATGGGTCTAACCACCGAAGTGTACAGTCATCCCACTACTGGCGGCCGGAGTCCCCAGCTCCTACCTATCGATGATCTGCAAGCATAGTAGGCATTGAGGCCCCTCTTAAGTCTCCTGAGTATTACTTCCCCATGACAGCTTGCTGTCCAGAAAGACCCCCAGATACTTAGCACAATCAGACAGTCCAAGCTCCAATCCTCCCAGTACCGGTAGCCTGAAATCGCTTATTGTCGGCAGAAACTTGCCCGACACCAATATAACTACAACATCCGCGTAGGCCACGACTTTCTGACCCATTCTGTCAAAACGTCTCAGAACGACATTGACCAAGATCCAAGGATAGGCCTATGCAGATTTCATTTCAAAATAGTAAGGGAAATCACGATGGGTAGTGCAAACGATGCAAATGCGTGCAAAAATACACACATTTGCACAACAAAATGTACGTATTTGAAATTTGCTCTATTATACTTCGTTTGCTTTAAAAAAGAAACCATGAGCAAAATTAGTAGTGCTGCATATTTGCTCAGTTGCAAACAAATGTAAAGAATAACATTTGACTTATTAAATTGAACATTTTCGTGTGTTTTAATATAAAATAGAGAATTAAATTTAAATTAATTAAAAAAAAATTTTATTTAATTTGCTTGTGTATAATTTGAAACAAATGCAGATTTTTTACAATACTGCCAGAACTTTTTAGTATTGCCAGAATAAATTTTTAGAAAAATAGCATTTTGTACAAAAAATAAAAGTGGTATGCTCACGATCAATCATAATATGCACTTCAAATTGCAAATTTGCACAATGACCATCGTGAGTACCCTTAATATATTTATATAGAACATCTTTTAAATAATTATTAGCATAAATGACTATATAAAAATATTCAATAAGTATTATAAAAACAATCCTTCAAATTTTATTGCATAATCGAAGCAGTGGCAGCGCCTGTAGCAAAAATTCTTTATAAAATTGGTGCAAGTGTGCACCCATTTACATTATACGATTTTGGTCGTTGCGATTCTTACCTTCACTGTTGCCAATTTAGAGATTTTTCCGCTAAATCTAGTGTAAGCGGGAAATCTGGCGATTTTCAAACATTTCTCAGCAGCTTATTTCCGCTACAAAAACATTTCTCATTTAAATTTACAGATTTTATACTTTTTCTTATTTTTTAATTTTCTGGTTAAAAACTTCTTGTTTATGTTCACGGTTTCACTTACTGTTGTAGTTTTATTTAACAACGCATTGTACGTGAAATTTTTTTCGATTTTTTGTAACAATTCACACCTTTAAGCTTGCTTAACAATTTGAAACAAATGGTAAGGTATTGATCTTAATTGTTTCGATAGATCCCGATCAATATAATTCACTTACTTTCATCTAACGAATTATCTTATTGCTTAAAACGGCAATAAATTGCCAATAAAAGCGTAAATTTTATAAATTTTATTTTGCGTTTTTATATAGGAATTTGTATACCCTCCACCACAACTAGTTGTGATGAGGGTTATTTAGTTTATTATTCCGTGTGTAACTGTTTTAATATTTATCTAAAGTCCCAAAAAATATATTTTTTCTAGGTCATTGAGTAATTTTAAGTCGATTTAGACATGCCTGTCTGTCTATCCGTCTATTGAAATCACCCTCACTTTCAAACGATTCAAAAGAAAAGATAAATATTGGTATCAAATTGTTTATAGTTTCCCTTAGCAGTTTGGGATAGAAACCAAAAAAATTGGTTTAGTAGGAAAAGAGTTAAGAATTGAAATGTGGAACAACCACCCTAAAACATTTATTATTTATATATGACTAAAATCATACTTACAAACCTTTAGTACGCCAAACACCGTTACAAATAATGCTTTTGTAATTAATTTTATATGATTAGAAATTACACTCTCAACTTTCGTGCAGATCGGTCCATAACTTACCATCGGACCCATATAAAGCTTCTCTCGGAAGAAACCTTAGTACGCGTAGAACTGTAACGCTCTCAATCTGGGAGCTTATTCTAGCAGTCGTGATCGAATACTTTTTCGTTTCGAAAGCAATTTTGTTTCTAATTCTTTCTGTCGATACTAAATAAATCGATATTATTTTTTCAGTGTTGTAAAGCATTTATTTGAGTTATCACAAATACTGAAAAAATAGTTTTAATTTGCTCAGTATCGACTGAAATAAAATTGCTTCCGGATCGAAAAAGTATTCGATGACGACTGCCAGAATTTGGCCCTCATAGCTCATCATAGTTTTATAAGACTATAAAATACTTGTTCAAATTTCGAAATATTCTAACTGTAGGTTAGGCACAGCACAATTCATTGCTCAAACATTTAGCATGTAACGTATTTGAGATTCATATACCCGTGAAAAAGCAGCTTATATCTTGATTTATATAAAACCTTTAAAAAAAATTTAGGTTTTAGCGGCATCTTTAAAAAAAATCCCGCTTAATTAAATATTTAGCGGTTTTTAAGTCCGATTTAGCGGGAAATGTCCAAAAAAAGTTGGAAACAGTGCTTACCTTATAGGCGAGTGTTCCCTTTAATTCGGTTTGTTCGCTCATTCGTTCTCCCATTTGACAAAAAATGTATTTAAGTTCGGTAGCACAGAAAAAGTTCTAACGACAAAAATCTAACAGTATAAATATAAGACCGACTTTAAAGAACAAAGGACAATAATCCCAACGACAAAAATCGTATAATGTAAATAAGCATTAAGTTAGTAAAATAAAGGTGTTTGCGTTAGTTTTGGTCATTAATTTCTTGTAGAGTACATATATACATACAATTTTCTAAATACACCCTATTTTTAGAGCCGTCGAAGCCAAACGTGCTTTACCCCGTCCAGAACGTGAAGCACAAGAAAATAAAAGTGCATCAGTTAAAAAACTGTTTGTAGGCGGTCTTAAAGACAATCATGATGAACCGTGCCTTGAGGAATACTTTTCACAATTTGGAAAAGTTGTATCGGTTAAAATACTTACGGATAAAACTACTAGTAAACGTCGCGGATTTGCATTTATTGAGTATGATGATTATGATGCTGTTGATAAGGCTATATGTAAGTACCTATTATTGTATATTAATTTATTATCGATGCTCAAAAACCAAACAAAATTTAGAACAAACAATAGTTATATATTCAACCGACAGTTAGAATATTTCAGAAGTGGATTCCGTATGGGATCTGTATAAAATATATCGTTATCTTAAACGCAAAAGGCCCTTATTAACCTTGAGTTTAAAGTCGACATTTTCATTGATTTTGATTACGCTTAAATGGCTCAACATTAAAGTTTAATGATTAAACAGAGACTTGCACTAAATACTTTGAACTTTATTCACAAAATTAATTATGGAAATGCACCTGAACATTTATGTGCTCAAATCAAATATGTAGGCGAAGTTAAACCATATGGATTGAAAAATGCCGATAACTTTAGGCTAAAGTGGGCGACTACAACAGCTGGGCAAAAATCACTTTTTTACAAAGGACTTAAATTATTTAATTCACTAACAAATGAAATCAAAAATTAATCAACTATTAATATTTTTAGAAAAGAAAGAAATTTGGTTAAAAATAATAATGTATAAAATTATTTTAAAATTATTTTAAATTTATTAAGCTATTATAAAAGAAGACCTCATTCTTTTATAAAAAATATTATATTTATTATTTTTTCAATATTTCGCTAACCTTTGGCAATAAGACATCCATAAATGCAGTAAAGTAAGTGAAAGAACTCTCAACAACTTTTATAAAAAAAAAATAACATTTCAAGTGCTACGGCATTCCTTTACTACGAAGCAGGTTTGTAAGGGAGAATACTAAAAAATAACTGTATCAAAACATTCAGTGTGTAAGGCCGATCGTTACATACAAAAATTTTTATATGCGCTGAATAATGCGCTTTATGTATCAAAATGTATTGCTTCAAAGTGGGAACTCGCCATATAAAATTCATGTCTTCCGTCAGCGCAATGGTAATCGAAACGTTTATGTTTCTCCCTTTACAAACCTGCTTCGCTGGAAGCTCCATTTTTTATTGGGATATAAGTTTTATTTATAGAGCAGCATTTTCCAAATACGTAAGTTCTAGAATGTGCATCGCACACCGGTTTCTTACACCAACTGCATATTTTTCGTGTGTTTTTGCTATTTCCCATTTCACATACCTGACATCGTACAGGATGTTTTGGCAGCTTATCCTCAGATGTATCAGGAAATTGATTAGTAGCTGAAGCGGAAGGAGTTGACTTTGGCGAGTACCCTAGCGACATTTCGATAGTGAGAATTTCCAGACATATTTATCGTTAAATTTTCTATTTCAGTTTTGTATCACTACTAATATCAAAATACGCACATCTGATTCACTTGACTAGCAACACTTTACTAATTTTTGCAATACAAAGAATAGAAAAACAAACCAATGTAAAATCATAAAAGTAACGTACACTTTGTCTCTGCTCTATTGTTTTAGCAAAAATAAAAGAAAAACAATGTGTGCAAATGTAATAAGCAACAATTAAAGCCTCTTTGCATACAGACCACATAGTTACTACAAATGTAGACTACCGGCCACGAGATGATCATTTTAAAAAACATCCTTTTAGCACCTACGAAATAATTATTTTTACATCATTAACGTTTAAATCTGCTTCAAACTAGATTTTATGAAGCTACCAAAAACCTGATGTTTTAAATTTTTATTCGATAATCTAATCAAAATTACTACAAATGTAGACTTCCGAGGTGCTAAAAGGGCCAATGTCAATATTTTGCTGTTTTGAGTTAATCGTTTCATTATGTGGATTATTTTGCTCTCTTTTAACGATTAACTCAAAACAGAAAAATATTGACATTGACCCTTTAGTCTTCATTTTCCATTTTGTTTGATTCCGTGAGATCGAAGGGTTTGGACACAGTGGCCATATCCCTCACACAGCACTTTCATGAGAATTTCACTCTAAGCCAAATTTTCAAAAATGTATAAAAATTTTCACAAATACAATTTGAATAAAGTGCTATTAGGTTATTGTAGCCCAGTCCATAGTCTTCATTTTCCATTAGGTTTGATTTCCTGAGGTCGAAGGGTTTGGACACAGTGGCCATATCCCTCACACAGCACTTTCATGAATATTTCACTCTAAGGGCTAAAAAATCACTGATGGTTTAAACGTTGGTTTAGTTGAACTAAACTTGAATTTATATGTAGTTTAAACTCAACTACTATAAATCAGTGTCCCATGTATTATATGTTGTTAAAAAAATAACATGTGGCAGCACTACGATAAATCTTAGCAAATTCATATGGTCTGCATTGGTAGTTTAAACGCCCAATTTTATGCGTTTAAAAATGGTTTATCTCTTTGGTGATTTATAGATTTGTTGGTTTAAACACATTTTAAACCAAACAGAGAGTTTAACTCGCTCTGATTTTTTAGCCCTAAGAGCGGGTTTTTTACTTAGAGTTTAAACCAGGATCAATAGTAAGATTTGTTAATCTTATAATAAAATTAATCTAGCCTTAATCTTCTGTGGCGTTTTTGAGTGAAAGATTAAAGCTTTTAGCATTGCCATATGAATTGACAATACTTTTATGTATAAGTATGGCAGTTTAAAACAAATACCAAAAATTGTCATCAAATTACTGTTCTTAACGTGAAAAAGAAGAAGAAAAGGCGAGAATTTTGTATTGTGTTATATAATATTATATATTTATAAATAGATATTTATTCTTATTTGACCTTTATTTTATAATTACTTTTAATTATTTAAGCTTGAGGGTGGAATATTTAATAAAACTTTAAATAAAAAAAATATAAAAAATATTTCCTTTCATAAGCTGTTCGTACTTTTGAAAGTTCTGTCGCTTGGAAACAAAATGAAATAATCGACTACCCAAAAACGAATTTCAAAGATTAGTTCTAATTTAATCGCTGATCTTTATGTCAAAAACTGGCTCTAAGTCGTATTTTTTCAAAAATCATAAATTTTAATATTAAAAGACTAATAAAATATTTTACTATTGTTAAATATTAAATAAAAATGATTGATTTTTAATAAAAATTGTAAAATTTCGTGTAAATAGTCGTATTTTCTTTATAATACGCATGCGATATTTTTTTAAAATATTTTTTATCGCATGCGATATTTTTAAAAAGGAATTTAACTTTTCATATTTATCTTCACACTCGTCCCTTTTTAGTATTTATTTAAATTATTATCAATCGATAATCGCAATTAACAGAAAAATTTTGAAGTATAATTGCGATTATGAAAAATTATTTTTTAATGTCCACCCATTTAGAGAGAATATAACAACTTTTTAAATAAATATACGGAATATACATATATATATTTTTTTTCATAGTACAAAAAAATCATTCGATTAAATATGTTGTGGTGGATGTAAAAAAATCAATTTATAGCAAAGAATTGCAAAGGAAAAACGCTTTACAGCATAATGGTGACGGTGACAGTAATATGGGCCAGAAGGATAATAAAATGCCTATGAAAGGTAATCTTAGAAATAATATGCCGCCTCAACAGCCACCTCATCAGGCAATGCAACCTTATCGCGAGGGTCCACCACCAAATTACAATCAATGGGGTCCACCCACTATGCCACCACATAATTACGGCGGTTATCAACAACCACCCATGCCTCCACAACCACCACAGCACCAACAAATGTCGAATTGGAATTATCCACCAGCTCCAAACACCTGGAATGCACCGCCACAACCACCAGGTCCACAGCAACCACCACCACCAGCATGGAATAACAATCAATGGAGTTACCCACAACCCGCAGGACCACCTGGTCC
Organism: Pollenia labialis; assembly: GCA_949318255.1. NCBI lineage: Eukaryota > Metazoa > Arthropoda > Insecta > Diptera > Polleniidae > Pollenia > Pollenia labialis. Next base: position 141,979,164 of record OX439139.1, on the reverse strand, counting down.
ACCCGGTCCACCCGGACCTATGCCTCCACTTAATCAAATGCCTCCTCCAGGTACTCAACCACCCCCGAACTGGCAACAGCCACCGGTAGTACCACCTGGTGTTCCACCACCAGTTGCAGGACCGCCACCACCACATCACCAACAACCGCCAGTACAGCCTCAAGTACAACCTCCAAATTTTGGAACAGGCTACCAACAAAGTTATAGTGGTGGTCCTACCAAACATCAAAGTAATATGAATTCAAATCGAATGAATCCGTACAGTGCGCCTCCAAATCCAAATAATACTTATAGTGAGTAATACAATGATGTATATTTTTTTACTAAAAAATAGTCAAATTTTTTTTGCTTGCAATAAGAATCAATTATTTACAGTCGAAATACTTAAGAGTGAGTCAGAAAAAACTTGTACGTAGTTACATAATATAACAATTTATTCAAATTTTGTACAAATTCCAATTAAAATATTAGTTTATTACTCGGTATTTATTAATTTATCCACTTTTTCCGGAAAACCTCCCATTAAAGAATTTATAGTTGCTTCCGTTACCTTTTTGGACGAAGTGGTACTAACGCTTAAAAATTAATATGTCATGCGATACCTTTCTTGTGTTCTTTAATATAAGTTGGGTGGATTTGCTTCCCGTGGTAAACAAAATTTACATTATTGTTTGAATACCACTCAAGCGCCTTTTTTCCCATAATGGCATGATGCCTAATCGGGCCAGAAATATAAAAGCTGTATATGCTGTTTTAAGAAAGGTAAAAGAAGTTTTTGTAGACACTTCGTAGAAAATCTGCGGCTTAATATGCAAGAGGAATTCCAAAAATATGGTTGGGTTTTTACATTTTGACCCGGATGTTGTGGAAAGTCTGCCAGTACATGCATTTCATAATCCATCACACTACTGGTGTATTTTTTTTACAAAATTTCAACTCAATTTGTTCGCACCTTCTTTTGTTCTAAATTCTTAACTACGTTACGATCTGGAACTTTTTGAACTTTATGCAACTTCAACCCAGCACTAGCATTGGCTCTACGCACAAAAGGATCAGAGCATTTAAATTTACGAGCTTCTTTCTGATAGAAGTGTTTTTATGTTAGACCTTTTTTTCTTTCTGATCCAGATTTCCTTTCAATATTCGTTTATATGTTAGACCTTTTTTTCTTCCTGATCCAGGTTTTTCTTTAATGTTCAAGTCTTTCTTATACTGTTTAATGGCTTTTAAAACAGTGTGAAAATGAACCTTAAGATCTTTTGCTATTTTTTTGATAGTCCATATTGGATTTTTTGAAAAGCTTTAATTATCTTTGGCTTTTTTTTCATAAATAACAGTTGACATATTTTTAAAACTAACGTGATAAAAAAATAATAATTTGTTTGGACCAAGGATAGGTTTTGGCTGGTATAGAGTGTATAAGTGTTTTCTGATTCACTCTTAACATCGTTTTAAATGTCTTCCTATTTTTTTTTAGGAAAACAAACTATACATACTTAAATATGTTTTAAATCTTATTCCAAACAATTTTTATATTTTGTTAATTAAAAAATTTTAAATTGTTTCTTATCTTAAATATTGCTAAATTCTTTAATAATTTGCTTTTTTTTATTAAAATATATTTAAAACAGCTTAAATTAAATCAAAAATTAACAAACGTTTTAAATAAAAGAGAAAAATTGTATTCTTTAAAAAAAAATTAAATTTAGAATTGTAAAAAATTACGTTTCTGATTTTTGCTAACATAAAAGTCTTGACGTTAATAACTTAACAAGTGTACATTTTGTTTTATTTAATTAAATAAAATTCTTGCTAATTAAGATAACATGCCACCTGTTCCTGGCTATGGCGGATATAATGCGGGTCCACCTAATGGAAAACCGCCATTAAATAACAATGGTGCAGGACCATCAACAAAACCCATGAGCAATGGCAGCGGACCATCTTCAAGCGGAAAATATCGACGCTAAAATATGAATGGCAATTAGCAACTAGCTGAATAAAGGTATGAACATGTTTTCTCTTTTGTTATTAAAAACTTAGTTTTAGCATTTATTCAGGTATTCTTGTACCAACAAATTCCTATTTAAACCTGAATTTTAAAAATTCATCAGTTTTGGAACTGTTTGATTAGAAACCCCCTTTGAAAAAAGTTGTAGGTAGATTAAAACTTCAGTATTTTAACAATTGTTTCATGATATTTTCGTTAAAGATATATATTAAAAGAATTCTCCAATCGTTTTAAAATAGAAAAAAACATTGAAATTAGTATACATACTCCCTTAATTAAATGTACAAATACAAATCATCTACAAATTTCCAAGTTGACAATTTAAGGTTTAAAATATTTGAGTGCATGATAACGCTAAACTTTTTGGGATTTCCGAATGGTTTTAAGTCTCTTACAGTTAATTGTATCAATAGTATTTTAATACTTTTTTAAAATCATATCCAACATACTATAAATTCGTTTAGACTTCAATAAGAAAGAACTCAATTTATTTAAGCTATTAAGTCGTAAGTTCATGCAGGTTGATAAAGGCTTAAATTAATTAAAAAAAAAACTTAAGTATAATAAAGGATAGTCGTTTAAATTATTTTAATAACAAAGTATTAGTTTCCTTTTTTCTTAACAGTTTTGTGAATATAAGTTTATATCTAATGATGGGAATAATTATTTTTTATATGTATTTTTTATTATAATAATATACTTATATTATTCTAAAAAAGTTTTCCTTATCGTAAACATAATAAATATCTAAATAATTTAAATTTTATTATATTCTCTTCTTAATTTAGGTATGTGTGCTACAAGCTCAAAAAAGTAATAGAATTTAAACTTTTATAATATAAAATAAATTATACACACATTAAAGTTAATATATTAATAACAAAAAAGTTCAATAGAAAGAGGTTTTGCAAAAATAAATAAAATTTATGTTAGAATAAAACTTAATAATTCAAATTTAAAAACAAATAAGCAGCTTTATGTTATTTATAAAATCTCTGAACTTGTTTAACTACATGGTAGAATACTTCGAGATAATATCCCACTAAAAACTTTTGAACTTTAACTTGTTCGTAATAAAACAACTTAAAATTTTCCATTTATAGCAAGTTTTCTTTTGCTGGTATTAAGTTAAAAGAAAAGCGAGGAAAATCTTACAGGAAAACTTGATATGTATAAATTAAATATAATGTTCAGTAGTTTTATTACGGAAAGCTAATACGACTGTAAGGCGGGGTTCTTGAGATCTCGGTTAAACTAGGTTTAGTTAATCTCAACGTAAATATCCGAGTTTCAAATTACGTTAAAGGAAATTGAAAGAAAATTAAGCAGCAAAAGTCAAAGGGTGTGAACCTAGACTTGCTAGAAGAAACCCTTTTTTTAAGCGTTTAAAAATGGTGTTTGTGTATTTCAACTAATAACTAAAACCATTCGAGCTACTAGTAATCAAAATACAGTAATTTTTTTAGCTTATTGAATTTTTTATTCAACTTTAATTTAGTATAAGAAATTAAGAATTATAACCAATCTTGACATTAAGATTAATTGTATCTTCACAAATCCAAAGTTGTCCCAAGTTCAGCTTATTTTTTAAACTTGTGAAATGTAATTGAAAATATTAAAAATACAATTACAAAATTTTGAGTTAAATTGAAAAGTTGTGAAATTAAAAAAATCGAATTCCCACTTAATTTGTATTGAATTTTTGATCTATATCGAATGACAATGGCCCCTATTATGAAAATTTCGCTGGCTATCGAACATCGAATGCAAATTTTGTACTGAGTTGACCCAAATGTCGGAAATTTCATTGTTTTTAACGAAAACAATTTTGCTTTCGACGCTGCAAATAAATTTAAAAAACTTGTTGAACATGTAAATATTTCTAATTTTTTTGTGTTTTCGGATGCCATTCTTAATTATTTTTGTTAATTTTATGCAAGTCTAAGATCGTAAACAACTGTTGGAAAGGCTAATTTTCCTCATGGAACAAAATTCTTTTAAGGCGAAAAGGATTAACATTAAAGTTCAGCTGGTAAAATAGTGGGATGAAACCATGCAGAAGCTTAATTGTTTGGAACCAACCATAATTCCGGCGTAGTCATGTTTAACTTTAATTTTATTTTTGAAATTTCTAAACAATTTATAAAAATTAAAAAACTAAATCACAATAGCTCTTTATTTATCGAATATGCGCCATAATACCAAATGAAAATTCTTTCAATCATCTCATTCATTCGGCTGCTGTCGAAAATCGAATTTAGTTCATACTAGGCACCATTATTTATTTATCTCTTGTAATCAAATAAATTACTACCTGAATTCATCTATGTATATACCATTTCTAAGCGTTTTATGTATTGTTTTTTAGTTAATCGGGCATGTTCTGACAATCGCAAAACGCTTAACATTGGCGATTATGACTTAAAATTGCAAATTAGGTGTTCTGTAAATCGCAATAGCAAGAAGTTTGGCAACTTCAAATTGCAAAAGAGAACTAGAATATTTTTTTTATCGCGAACTTTCACTATCAAGTTTTTATTGGGATATTATAGTATAAAAATACATATAATTTTTAACTACTGACTGTTTATCTATTTCCGAACGAAGACTTCATTCGCTAAACTTACATTGAAAACAAAAACAAATTATAAAATATTGTTAACATGTGAGTTAAGCGAACGAATATATCGTTCGACTCCAATGAACAGGCCATTAGTCTATTAAATTAAACTTTTGACAACAACAAACTATTTTTTTATTTAATTAACTAATATATCTACTACGTTTTTTTAAAGAATATAATAACTATATTTGTAAGAAATAAAAGCCAGCTTTAAGATTGTTAAATTTGTATAATGGCCCCTATCACGGTTCGCAACTCAACTCAGTTCAGTTGTAAATTCTTAATTTTTGTATTATTGTTTACAACTTTGCTATAATGCGGCGAACAAAAACATAACATAAATTACAACTGTTCACAACCGGTTGTCTTATGGTGTTTTCTTTTCTACAAAAAAATGTGCCTTTTTTTAAAAAAAAAAATTTAATTTGGTGTCTTTTTCTTAAAAATTTTGCTCCCGAAAAGGGTGGCTTGTTTTATTCTTAAAAACTCATGCTTTTCGGGAGCAAAATTTTTAAGAAACAGACACCAAAATGCATTTTTTTTTTAAAAAAAGGCATATTTTTTGTAGAAAAGAAAACACCATTAATTACAACTCCACTGAGTTGAGTTGTGAACCGTAATAGGGGCCATTATTATTACAATTTCGTATTACATATTTTAAATAAACAATAAATTATTTTTTACAAAGTCATAGAAGATGCTACTTCTCTAGCATAACAATTTGATATTTTTTCAAATGAAAGGTGACAATTCTCATGACATGAGTTTTAAAAGAAATTATAGCTTTTCTATTTAAATAGAAAACTTATATTAAAAATATGCTAAATTTTTTTTTTTCATGACTATCAATTTCTAAAATTATTGAAATAAGACAAGAGCGGCATTCACGATTTGCTTTTGTAGACCTTGTACATTTTGTAGGTCTTGTAAATTTTGATTTAAACCATAACAACAACAAAATGTATACATTTTAAATCAGTGTTCCCTTTTAGTCATCTTTCGAACACAAAAATAATACTGTTTTTATAAATCTCAACAAAAGATGAGAACATTTAATTCCGTTTGGTTTTTTTAAATCCATAAACTTCAATGTGTTCGGTTCTGCTCATTAATGTTCTTTCTTTTTGGCTGGTAAAAAACCTCCTTTTTTTACAAAAACAAAATACACATACGAAAAAAAAACAAACAAAAAACAGCAAAATAATTTTACACAAACAAAACATATACACACACAAGCTGTTCGTGGTGCGGCCGTTTCTAAAATTTTTATATATATACATAAGTATGTAATATAATGTTTGTCTACAGTATCACTACAAAATTGTTCTGTTTTTTAACGAAGAACAGATCAATATATAATGTTCGGCTATTTCTTTAAAATAGTTACGAACGGTGTTAAGGGTTGTGTTCGTCTACACAATCACATAAAAAATAGATATCGTTCTTGGGTGTGTGAGCCGAACGCTAAATATGGTACTGTTTATTTTCGAAACACTGCTTTAAATTTTCTTTGTTTACGCCATCTACAATGCTTAAATTAAAAATGTATCGCTGACTTAACATGTTAAGGCTCTAAGTCCATATTTGAAAATTTTACAGGAGAGACAAAAAACAATCAAAATACATGTGATGGAACAATTTGAGAGAAATGGTTAAACTGTACTTTTAATTGGGACTTAGAGCTTTTTCTTGTGATAAATTGGACTTAGCGCGTTTGCTTACACTACAAAACAACAACAAAATATGAGATAACTGTAATTTTTTCTTTGTAAACAATGTATTTTTACTTATTGCACATTACTGCATTAAAATCTCAATTTCTTAAAAAAGTGCACTTAGAGCACATGTTAACATGTTAAGCCAGCGGTATGCATTTCGTTGTTGTCCTGTTTAAAATCAAGCTTTACAAGACTCACAAAGTCTACAATAGCAAGCCGTGAATCCCGCAAATCTTTTATTTATTTTGTGATTTTTTTTTAATCTTTAAATTTCGAATTTATTTTTTAAATTAAAAATCAAGTTAAAAATGCTGACTTTGTAAAAATTTATGTAAATAACTAAGATTTTTATACAAATTAAACCAAAATGAAGCAAATTTAGTATACAAACCTATATGAATTGTTAAGAACTACTTATGTATGTAAGTTTTTATGTTTGCCACTTAAAAATTACAATATGTATTATCATTTGCATAACAATAATATGTTTATAATAACATAACAACTTTTCACAGCAAACATAACTAAATATTTTTAAATTCTATAAAATTATCATATGCATATAAATATATAAAAGTATATATTATAAAAAAGGTTATAATTAATTAATCACACAAAGGTTAAAACTAAGCTCTCTTTAATTTTATTCCTTTTTCTAACATATGTCTGTATGTATTTGTAACCTTAAAGAAAAAGGAAAAATACACAAATTTTATTGTAAACAATAATAATATTAATAAATTAAATTATAAATCTTATGTATTTTGTGTAAATAAAAAAAATATTGAAAAAACAGTTAAGTATAATTACTCTTATTTCTTTAACATAATTAATATACAAAAATGTTAAAACTATTTTTTTAGTAATACGAATAGACATACATATTATTGCATATCGAGCCCTAACCACTCAAATAACGTAACCCTCAAAACCCAAATTTTACAGGAAACATTTTTCCAATTGTTCTTATTTTTTTTATGAAAATTTGTATAAAGCCTACAAATAGGATTTCTAGATTTAAATTTGCAAAATTTTTCACTAAAAAATTAAAAGTGAATTCTTGTCAATTAAAACTTCCATAAATAATTTTTTTTTAAGACAACACATTTTTTTACACAAGTTTAAAAAAAAGTCTGGCAGACTAAAATGTGACCTCGAAAAGAACGTAACCCACAGAAAAAAATCATTTTTGAGAAAAGTTTTTTTTTCTAATTTCTACAACATTTTCGATTTAAATTTAATTGTATCTTATAAATGACCTTATGCATGTTATAGAATAGGTTTACATTAATTCCCTATATTAGTTTTAACAAAAAAAAAAAAAAAGCAGGACTTAACATTAAAAACAAAATTTAAATTAACACAGAGGTAATTTATGTTTTAAATTCCTATTTTTGTGCAGATTTCGTTTTTTATTTCGATTATGGAAACTTTGCATTTTTTGAGTTCTTAACTGTAATGTGCTGTATCCACAAACACTGAAAAAATTTACATTAGTGTGTCCCAATAGTGTTTGTGTAGAAAATCATAAAAAAAAATAACGTTTCGCTGTAAGTCATCTTTCGAACACAAAAATAATACTGTTTTTATCAAACTCAACAAAAGATCAGAACATTTACTGCCTGTTCATCTATTTTCGAACGAAGACTTCGATCACTTAACTAACATGTAAAACAAAAACAATATTTTATTATTTGTTTTTGTTTTACATGTTAGTTAAGCGATCGAAGTCTTCGTTAGAAAAAAGATGAACAGGCTGTTAATTCCGTTCGGTTTTTTTTAATCGACAAACTTTATTGTGCTCAGTTCAGTTCGGCTCATTAATGTTCGTCCCTTTTGGCTGGAAAAAATGCCAAACATTTTTTTACAAAAACAAAATACACTTACAAAAAAAGCCAAAATAATTTTACACAAACAAAACATATACACACACACAAGCTGTTCGTGGTGCGGTAGTTCCCTGCAAATAGTATTGGACCACCTGATCTATTTTGATTAAATGGTCTTCGTTTTTAACGACTTGTTTTCGTTTTTAAACGAAGTTAAAACTAATACTCTTGTGTATACAATGGAGTAGTTTTAAGAATACTCCTTTGTAATCCAAAGCTGGGTTATATGGTCCTGCTCTAGGACATCGTAATGTTAAATAGACCATGTTTTTCCATACGATTGGGTTACTTTTGGACTAGTCCTACTCCCTTGTGGACTACATTTTACGCGCGTGTTTGGACTAGTCCTAATAGTTGCAGGGTTTTTGTTTGGTCAATTCTTTACCTTGTAAAAAAAGAAACATTATAGAACAGGGGTGCTCAAAAGTTCCTTACAGAAGATCAAACACCAATACATTAAACGAAAAACTAATTTTTATTCTATATTTTTTGTTGTAAAACCCAATCCATACAAAGAAAATAGAACAAAAATATTTCATATATGGATTTGTTTCGTTTACGTACACGGCAGAGTTGTAAATTAATCATTCATTTTGATTTTAATGCGTTACGAATTAGCTTAAGTTTGAATTAATTATTTTCATAACAAAAAAGAATTGAATTAAATTTGAATCAATTCAAACGAATTAGGAAGAAATTAATTTCAATTCGTTTCCAATTCAAATGAATCTGCAAAATGAATTGCAATTATTTTCCAATTGAAATGAATCTGTTAAAGTGAATTGCAATTCATTTTACAGATTCAATTGAATTAGATTGATTTTGAATTCATTCAAATGAATAAGAAAAAAGAATAAGCAATTCAAATGAATGAAATCTAAAATAAGTTGCAATCAATAAAATTCAAGAGCAGATCTAGGGGGAAATGTTATGTTGAGATTTTAAGTTGCTAAAATTTTTAAAATTCGATTTAAAATTTAAAAAAAAGTAATATTTCGCAATATACAAATAAGAGATTATATAAACAAAAAATTATTGTTAAACACACCTTTAATAATATTTTCACACTATTTGATTAAAACAAAAATTTAAGTTTCTTTTATCAAAAAAACAAAATTTTCCCATTTTGATAGGATTTTCGCTGATACCTAATAATTCCATTCCTATTCTGCCGCTACTGGCACTTCCAGTATATCATTGGAATTTCAAATCAAAGAATTATTTGTCTTTGGACTTTACAAGGTGATACACAAAACGAGCTTGTTGTCTTTTACAAAAAAAAAAATTTTTTGAATAACTAAACGACAGTTATGCTTACTGTAGATTTACTTACAATGTCAATTCAAATTTCAATCAATTCCATTCAAATGTGTTAGAAATGAATTGCAATTTACTTTAACAAATTTATTTGAATTGGAAATGAATTGCAATTCATTTTACAGATTGAAATTCATTTCTTCCTAATTCATTTGAATTGATTCAAATTGCATTCAATTAATTTTTTTGTGTGAAAAGAATTAATTCAAAATTTGCTAATTCACTGCATGAATGATTTACGAATTAATCCAAAAATGAACTATTCATTTACAGCTCTCGTACACGGCAAAAAAAATTTGATTTCATATTTTTGTAACAATTATCCGAACTGAAAAAAGGTTAGGGCGTGTAAATTTTATTTTAAACCCGTACTTACCAATCGAAATGTCTTTTAAGTTTTCCATGATCCTTCCAATAAATTATCCAAATTTATGTCAATGTCAGTTGTTATAATCTTAATAAGGCCTCTAAATTTTCGTTGCTCATTCTACTTCTATGCTTGTTTTTTTTTATTAACTTTCACATACATACATATATGTATACATATGTAATACCAAACATGGAATACAAACTAAAAATTTCCTTGTGAAGCAAAGGGTATTTATTTGGTTTTAAAGATTTCCAAAAATTATTGCCACTTAAATTAGAAATTTGAAGTACAGAAAACGTTGCATGTTTATTTCATCACCACCTCCAATATTCTGAGCGGATCCTGACCAAAAACAAATTCAAAGGCCGCAACTAATTGTTCTCTTGATCCCACCTACTATATTATTAGTAGATTGTGAGTAATCATACAATTTTTTTTTGTGAATATTATAAGTTTAAAATTTAAAAACAACACCACTTTTTTCCAAGTGCTTTTCAAAACACACTTTTTTAAATTATATGAGGGTCGGCGGAGGTTTCTTCATAGAGGAACTGGATGTGAAGGTTTCCTTTCGTCTGCCGGATGGATGTAGTGTCCTGCAGGCGGAAATCTCGGCTATAAGGCGGGCGGCAAACTGGCTGAGGTATCATCGCATATCTGGAGATATACGTATATTTACTGACAGCAAGGCTGCTCTTGCTTCCCTAGCGGGTGTCTATACGACATCAAGTTTAACTGTGGAATGTCGGATGTCTTTGGATGAGATTGCAGAACATTCAAGGGTAACGCTAATATGGGTACCGGGGCACACTGGGTGCAGATGAGCTGGCCAAACAGGGAGGTCGCATGGATGATGCATTCATTGGCCTTCCAATGGCTCACTGTAAATCACTCATAGGGCGCGAGTCCTATAGGGTTGCGCAGACGCGGTGGACCTGTGAATCCACCTTCTCGATATCCAGGATCCATTGGCCTGGATATGATGGACGGAGAACTAGCTCTCTACTTGGGTTCCGCAGGGGCCAGATTAGGACGGTGATATCGGTTGTAACTGGACACTGGCCGGTGGGGACTCATGCTGGAAGAATGGGTCTGGAATTAAACGACTACTGTAGAAGTTGTCAGAACGAGGAGGAAGAGGAGACTGTGCTCCACTTTCTCTGTCATTGCCCTGGACTGCGGGGTATTAGGGGGGAATGCCTGGGGGAACCGGTATTTGCCTGTTTGGAGGATCTATCTGGGATGGAACTGAAATCGCTCCTTCTCTTCACTAGGAAGACGAGGTGGTTGGACATTGCAGTGACGCCATCTGAGTAACTGCTCTAAGGGATGGGCATTGGCGCAGGGTATCACAAAGGGACCAAAAAAAAACCCAAGTGAGCTGTCTTTTGATGGCTGCCCATGGAACCTAACCTAACCTAAATTATATGATGATCGCTGTCGTGAATGTTTACCAGCAAAGTATATGAAAGTGTTGTTGCATTGCACTTGGGTGTATACAGCGAAGAACGACAAAAAACTAATAAGACAATATTAGCGGCTTTCACCCTTTTTATTAAGTGTACAACTCTGCTTTTCTTAATTCGATTTTGTACTACAAAGCATGAGTGTCTTTTTTGTTAGTATTGTAAATTAATGAAGCTGCTGAGTGACGAAAAAGAGACAGATATAGTTTCTTCAACTGTTTTATTCTGCGTTATTTAACAACCGTGTTTTCTACAGCTCTTTGTTGGATTTTTCAACCACAACGTAGTAAATTTTAGTATAATACATTTTGTGGTTGCAGTGTTGTAAATCTTAGTACTTTAACTTAATTAGTAAGATTCACAAGGACTACAAGGGCCTTTACTATCAAGGGAGAAATCCGCTATTGTTGGTGTGTATTAAAACACACAGCCTATAGCTAATGTTTTTACCACAGTATCATTATATTTGTTCTGTTTTTAAACGAAGAACAGAACAATATATAATGTTTGGCTCTTTTTTTAAATTAGTTACGAACAGTATTAATGATTGTGTTCATCCACACAATCACTTACAAAATAGATATCGTTCTTGGGTGTGTAAGCCGAACGCTAAATAATGAACTGTTTATTTTCGAAGACTGATTCTGTCAACCCAGGGCAAAATATATTTTGAATGTAAAATTATTTGCATTTTCACTTCACTTTTTTATTTTTTCTGTTTTTTTTTTGCTAAGCACAAGCAAAAACATCGGCAGAACAATTGCACAAAAATTGCTTATTATATTGCTAGAAAACATGTGAAATTGCTTTGCCATAAACAAACGTACAGAGAAATGAAATGTCAGATAAATGACAACTCATTTTGCAGCAGATTGCTAAGCAATAATTACTCAAGCAATCAGAAGAGCAATCATTGCGCAATGGATTGTCACTTATGGCAATATGCGGTCTATACTTCGTAAATTTAATGGAGCAATTAAATTTGACGTTTATCGCAATAAATATTGCTACGTGGAGACCCGGGGTAAGTAAACTCTTACAAATTAAAGAAGCTACCTAGCGGCAAATATTGACAGGGCCGCTAGTAGTAGGCCTCTATACTCCTATCTAAAAGATTCACTACGCATTATATGCTGCCTTCGGAAGTATGCCTTCTAGAAGGTATAAACTTCTTTTTAAAAGACCTAAAATATTCAGTACACATTCGCTACTCCCTTCTTTGAGAAGGAAGAAAGAAAGTTGTTCAGTTTTATTTACTTTTTATTTTTAGTGACCTTTCTCACTCCCTTCTTTGGGAAGGGATCGAAGTTGATATTAAAGGCAGTGTGGAAGGGCTCTCCCCCAATGACAACCTGTGTAAAAAATAAATAAGTATTGAATGCGGCGAGAAGGGCTTATGACTGCTAAATAATATATACATATATAAAATTGTAACGTTACTGACTGACTCATCATCGCACAGCCTAAACAACTGAAGCTTAAAACTTGAAATTTGGACCAGAGATTGGTCACTCCCCACTAAGACGGGATTTTTGGAAATACAAATGTTAAGGGGACAAAAAAGTTTAAAAGCGCGAAAATTCGGTAACCTTATATCTCCAAAACTAAAAGAGATACAAAAATAATGAAATACATATCGTTGTTCTTTAGAAAAATAAGTGGACAGGTGTCTGGTACTATTGTGACATTCGGCCTTATTAGGGAGTAAACAGGTAAAACCTGAATTTTGGTACTTTTTTGACACCCCATCTATCTTTTGAACCAATAAACATAGCAACAAAGTTTATACCACATTCGAAACTTATCAAAAAAATACTAATACGAATTTGGTACTTTTTCGAAATTCGAAAATTTAAGGTGTGAAATCGTAACTATTTTTGGTACTTTTTTTACAAAACCTTTTCCTCCATTCATTGACATATTCGTACTAAATTATGGGCTCCCACTACAATACTGAAATATATAATACTTTAATGGTGGAAAAAATAGTTCCAAAAAGGGGAAATACGGAAATTTTGATATTTTACTTTAGCTTTTTGGTTCCGCAACTGGTACTTTTTAATTTAACTTTTTTTCATACATCAAAGCTAATGTATCTTGTAAATATATACGTTTAACTAACGTTTTTTTTTCAACTAGTGCTTATTTCGTGAATGGTAACACTTAGCTTATGTCTGATTTGACACTTAATTAGTTGTATCCTTCCGCTGAAAGAATATGGTTGTGTATACGCTTGAACAACGCTGGGAAATATTGCGTTTTCGCTTCGCTAAGTGGGCCTGCGATCGACTTACAGAAGATGCCGATTTTGCCAAAAAAAAAATCATCTTTTCAGATGAAGCTTATTTAGATCTTGGAGGGTATGTAAACAAGCAAAATTGTCTCATTTGGGGCACAGAAAACCCGCACGCATACATTGAAAAGCCGATGCACAAAAAACGAGTCACTGTATGGTGCGGATTTTGGTCCAGAGGCATAATTGGACCATTTTTCTTCGAAAATGAGCAAGGAGTGGCCGTTACAGTCAATGGCGTCGTTATCGGGCCATGTTGAATGAATTTTTGTTCACAAAAATTGAAGAGGAGGATATTGGCAACATTCGGTTTCAAATTGACGGCGCTACGTGCCACACAGCCAAAGCTACACTCGCTGTTTTGCGCCCTGTTTTTGAAGATCGCATTATCAGCCGCAGAGCTGATGTCGTTTGGCCACCTCGGAGCTTCGATTTGACACCGTTGGACTATTATTTGTGGGGTGCCGTCAAAGATAAGTATTACGGCGACAAGCCAGAGACAATTAACGCTTTAAAGGACAATATTCGTGAAGCCATCGGTGAAATACAGCTACACACAATCGATAATGTGCTTAAAAATTGGACCGATCGTGTAGGCTACTGCATGGCCAGCCGAGGCAGCCATTTGAAAGAAATTATTTTCCATTATTAACCGCAAGGATTGTATGTACTTTCAAATAAAAAAAGAAATTTGAGAAAATATTCAGTAGTTTTTTTTATAGCATTTTCAAAAAAAAAAAAGTTATTTGGCGGACCCTTTACCTCACTGAGGTATTTGAACATATTCGTTTCGTAACCTCAATGTGGTAGTTAAACGTATTATTATAATTAACTCAACGAGGTAATTTAGAGCATTCGTTTAAATGCTTACCTCGCATAATTACCCAAAAATATTGGCATTTTTGCCGAGGTAATTATCCGTGGAATGTTGTAAACATAAACTTAAAAAACACAAACATTTACTTTCAAAATCTAATTTACATATTTAACCAAAAATATAAACTAAATGAGAAGCAAGAGTTCAAATTTACCTTAAAAACCTTTGTGCTACACGGGTCTGACCAGACCTTTTTTCAATGTATGTAGAAAATCAAAACATGCGCAAGCCGGAGGGTTAAACACAACGAAAAGTTTATTTCAAGAAATTCCGGGATTGATTTTCGAAAGTAATCCCATTTCGGATTGTTTTGAGTATGGGTTAGTGTTATTATTCATACTTGAATTTTTGAGTACGACTCGTACTTAAAGTAATCATAAAAAACTTGATTTATACCGAATGTTTTTCTTTCTGTGCACAAGTCTGTGGTTTTCACGAACAATCGCGTAAGTCGGTTTTTCCCGAAATTGAGATAATGATGTCAAAGTGCTACATTTTGCATTAGGTTTTTATAAGTATTAAGCTTTTTAGAATATAATGTAGTATTATTAATTTTTTTCTGCTAAAAACAACTTAAGTTAACTGTTTAATAAAATATTTTGCTATTATAACGATTTATATCGACATACATCGCCAAAAATTGTAAAATTGCAGAATATGTTTCCAAATTAAAAGCATATGTGATGTTATGTTGTTATTCGTGCAAAAAATATGAAAGTATTTTTTGAAAATTTTTCTATTAATAACAACTTATGTGCTAAAAATAACAACGTAAGTCGTCATGTGTGATTAAAATGATAACATTTATTTTCACAAAAAAGAACTTATGTGGATATATGATGTTATATTGCACAAACTTAATGAGTCAATCAAACATATGCATTTTTAATCCTTTTACAAATTGTGATCCTTTGAGGATTTTTTCATGAAAACTATGTATAATACGTAGAAAGTTAAGAGGATAGTAAAGAAAAAAGTTTAAAAAAGCATCTACAGAAGCCGCAATTGAAAAAAATAATTGTGTTTGCTCTCCTGAAAAGTTTGTTTTTATAACCACAGAAGTATGGAATGTGGAATTTTCATACTAAAAGCTTCTTAAGTTCCATTTGTTTTACCTTTTGGTACTAAAAACATGAACTGTTTTGTTTTTTAATTTATGAAACTTTATTAAAATACGTTTTTTCTTTTCATAAACAATTTTTTTTTTCATCAATATTCTCAAAATTAACAACCGCTAGTCTAAGATGT
Organism: Pollenia labialis; assembly: GCA_949318255.1. NCBI lineage: Eukaryota > Metazoa > Arthropoda > Insecta > Diptera > Polleniidae > Pollenia > Pollenia labialis. The sequence goes on along the minus strand of OX439139.1, from coordinate 141,963,352 downwards.
TTTTTAATATTTTGTATGCACAGAAATAATGATGCATTTTTGTATATGCAAAAGTAATAGACAACAAGCTGATACAAAACCTCCTTGTTTCAAAAATTTACTGTTTAAAAAACTAAACATCAAAAAAAAATTATGTATGTTGCACAAACTTAAAGTTAAAAATCTTTACTTCTAAAAATAAAAAATCTTCATTTGAGAAAAAAAATCTTAATTTTGGCAACGGTGACTGTATGGTTTCCAAATAATATAAAATTGATTAAAAAAAATCGGATTTCCCTAAATCATTTTGTTTTATTCGACAATAATTGTGTAGGGTACATTTTGTGTTGCTTATGTTAGTTAGTTCTAAGGTCAGCTAAAATATTATCTTCAACTTAAATTATTCATGCATCCATAGTATGTAAAACAACGTCTGCCATTATAAGTGATTTCGCATTTTTATTTAGCGCATGCTATAATAATTTCTCTTTTAGTTTGAATGTTTCTCTTTAAATCAACTGGAATACCAGTGTACAGTGCAGGGATGATAAATGACATTACAAAAATTGTACCTAATTCAGTAAAAAATTGTACTTCTTCAAATCTTATTGTAATAAAACCCAAATTATTGTTTACTAGTTAGAATAACTACAAAATGTTAGGGCATTTTTTAAGCTGCATTAGAAATATCGATATCCGTAACTATGCTTTTAAAGCTGAGAATGTCAAACTGTGTAGACATTTCTGTTCAGTAAGATTTGCCAAGTCATTAAGAATTGTTTGATGCTACAGCAACGCTTCCAAATTGTGGAAATTTACTTTGAAAAAATAAACCTGTTAGCGGGCACTTTAACAAAGAATTGTGTTTAGTGATCAGTGAATAAATGTATACGTCAATAAGCAAAATTGCCGTATTTGGAGCGAAGACAATTTCAGGAAGTTGTCCTGTTCACGTGTGATTGAACGCATCTAGACAACTTTTTATGGGGCTTAGTTAGGTCATTAGCTTATTGGAAGCCAATATCTACTTCAACAGATTTATTAGAAAAAATGGTCCAAAATTGAACAGAATGGACCGAGTAACTTGAAGCCGCGATGGACATATGCCTGAAATCATATTTAAAAAATTAATGTCATTAAATTATCTACCAGATTATACCAAAGCAATTTTATTCCTTGTCTTGTATTATCATTTGAAGTCTCGGGCAGCTAAAAAAAAACATCCTTTGCATTAAAATTCACTTTTAATTTTAAAATTCACTTCTATACTTATTTGAAATAAATATTTGGCAATTGACAAAAAAAAATATGTAAAAAGGAGTTTAGAGGAAGATTTTTTAGCTTGTTTTTTAGACTTGATAGGGGAACAGAGTAAAAATACGTAAATTTACATAAAGGCGATTTCTTCGCTTTTTTTTATCGTATTTTGGTATGAAACATTTGTTCGATATTCGCCGACAAATTTGGTACAGCAATTCTCTGATATTTGAAAACATTAGTTCATTTTTCAATTATTCAACCTTTGACCAAAATGTTTCTATTTTGAAGCACCTGAAATTTTTAAATTGTACTAAAAAGGTCATTGGAGTACTTTGGTACTGAAAAAAGTACAATTGTACCGACTTTATCATCCCTGGTACAGTGTACACGAACATCATTTATTAATTCTTTCAATCATTGTTTATATGTTTTTTACACTTGCTTTTGCTCTCGACAAGTAACCATTTCCAGATTAGTTTCATACAGTTTGTCTGATCGTTTAGTTCAGTCGATCGATCGTTCGTTCTTTCTTATTTTCAAACGCTCCAATGTGAGTGTGCCTGTTTTTGTGCAATCTGGATATTATTTTTTGTTTTAATCATCTTTAAGTCTATGATACCATCCACATCTGTTTATTGATTTAACTACGAACAAAATAACAAAAATTATTTTTAGCCTAAATGTAAGTATATAATTGAAATTAAATAAAAATTTTTAAGTACAATAAAGTGAATCAATGAAATTTTGAAATCCAAAAAAAACATGTTTTTGCCTGATTTTGTTTTAAGCGCATTTGTGTATTTTTTTAATTCTTTTCTGTCCTTCTAATCATTTGATTGATGATTTAAAAGATCATTTGTTTAAACAAGCAATTGGTGGAAAATAGACCGGAACTATAAAGGAATCCCGTAAACCATACAATTTTTAAAACAATTCATAAAATAAAACTAAACTTTCAAAAAATGTTTGTTCATATTTTTACTGTCACTAACCCAGAATGAATTTCTATTTAATTTCTGTATACATATATGCTTCGCACTCATAGCGTTTGCTCCATTAAGGAATAACAAATTGAAATTTAAGAACTCCTTATATGTATGTATGTATATTGTTTATAAAGTCATTAAACTTGATTATAAACTTATTGAAGTTTTTTTATTTTCAAATCTCAAATATCATTTTCACAAAAGTTAATTGAACTCTTTCTTTATTTCATTATTTGTCAACGAAATCATTGTAACAATTTTTATTTAATTTTTTAAATTTTAAAGTAGTCTTGGACTAAAATAAAAGTTGTAAAGAATAAGCCAATTTTATTTTCAACTCAATCAGCTTCAAAAGAAGACTTGTTCTCAAGTTTGCTTTTTCTTATAAATAATATTGTCTCAGTATTTAATTTAAGGTCTTATTGATGAAATAGTATTAATTATTTTTTACTCACTAAAGACTTTTTGAACTCTAGTGAATAAATAAGAACGAAATAAAGATCGATTTAACGTATTAACTTTGAATCTGGTACTAAATAATTCACTTTCACAACGCAACTGAAAATCTCAGGATTTCAAGAATGATTTCAAATCAAAACTGTATTTGCTTCATTAGGGGAAATATAAAAAAATATAAATGCATAGTGTATGGATTTCAAAATAGTAAGGAAATAACGGTAGTGCAAAGTGTGCAAACGATGCAAATGCGTGCAAAAATTCACACATTTGCACAACAAAATGTACGTACTTCGTTTGCACTAAAAAAAACCATGAGCAAAATTAGTAGTGCTCAGTTGCAAACAAATGTAAAAAATAACATTTAACTTTTTAGCCGCAATATTGTTTTTAAGGAAACTTATAAATTGTACATATTCGTGTGTTTTATTATAACGTAGAGAATTAAATTTAAATCCATTAAAAAGAAAAAAATATTATTTTAATTTGCTTGTGTATAATTTGAAACAAATGCACATTTTTTACAATACTGCCAGAAGTTTTTAGTGTTGCCAGAATAAATTTTTAGAAAAATAGCATTTTGCACAAAAAATAAAAGTGGTATGCTCACGATCAATCATAATATGGACTGCAAATTTACACATTGCAAATTTGCACAATGACCATCGTGATTACCCTAAGTATTGAAATATATATAATATAAAGAAATGAAAGCATGTCAAGGTACCTATCGACTAAACAATATTCAGTACTTGCTATTATTGTTGTCGTTTTGCTGCTACTCTATTCAGTAGGATGCGCAATAAAAAAACAATAGAGAAAGGTCGGATTGTTGGAACCTATTCTACATGTATTTATACAAAAAAAAATGTCGTAAAAAATTGTAATTATAATTACACTCAGGCAGAAATTACGACTCTTCTAAATATTATGTACCGCCACAACCCTGTTAATACAAAATTTTGAATCTTCCAATATACATATTTGCACTATCACAAGATTGTAGAAACAAAATTACAACCTTAGTTTTTTAATACTGTTTTTACAAAAATTTAACACAGCTACAACACCCTAAATATAAATATTCGACTTAAGTTTCGTAATGTCGTATTTACAATAAAACTATACCGCTACAACGCTGTTTATACAAAAATATAGTAAAAAAATCTATTTTTGTAATTTACTAGAGCCGTATTAAAACTAAAACAAAAAATCTATTTTATGTAAAAAAAAACTATACAAATTTACAGCAAATTTAGCTTGCTATTTATTTAATCATTAAATTTAGTAAGAAACATTTCTGTTCAACTGTGTGTATGTTAAACTCGACTATATTATTGTCTACTTTTTTGACGTAATACAATTCAATTTCTTTAGATGAAAGTGGACGTTCGAAAAATGCACTAATTTTAAGAAAAATTTAACCTCTTAAAAAAATACAAAAATTGCAAATCTACAACATTGAATGACAACTATATTTTTAGTTTATCAACATCCGATCAAGATTAATATTGAACTTTTATGTTTATCGATTCAATGTTCTAAATTACTTCAAATCTCGAAATTTCAAAAAAGTTCATATGGATTGAAAAATTTCTTTACAAATCCAAAAAAAAACTAACTTTGCCAAATTTTATGACAAAAATCAAAAAAAAAATACGTTATGTGCGAAGCAGAAAATAGCCACCCCTTGCAGGTTATCGTATTACAAAGCTAATCAAAAAATTCCCAGTAAAACCCGATCATTTGATACCATACACCACAGTATATGCAGAAACTACATGGACCCCTCAAAACGAAATTGTGTTATGGGGTTAAGATTCATTAAAGAGTTCTTTGTGGCCAATATTTTCTAGATATCTTCATTGTATCACAATCGTTGCGTAGACCGAAATTCGTCATGCGTAACGAACACTGCGATAGGTTTATTTCTATTTCTTACGCAGACGAACTACGAATAAATTGGGACAGAGACAGCTAACCGCAGCTAAATCATTAAAGCTGTAAAGAATCACAGCGAAAACTCGCTTCTAACACGAACTTGGCTAAAATTTGAAAAATCACGAAAATTCGCGAAAATTTTTCATATATCAAACAAGCTATAAAATTGATTAAAAGTCTCTAAAACTATAAGGAATGGCAAAAATTCGATAAAAAATTGCTAAAATAGCGGAAATTCGCAAAAATTTGCAAACATCGGCATAAAAAAAATGTCTAATATTTTTTAAAAATCGTTAAACCTGTAAAGAATCATAACCCTTATAGATAAAAATCGCTTATATCGCGGACATAGCTAAAATTTGCAAAAATTGCAATATTAAAATATACGCAAAAATTTATTTGAAATCGCTAAATAAGTTTAAAATATCAAAATATCCGATAATAACATAAAAAAGTTTGCAAAAATAGCGAAAATTCGCGAAAATTTTTCATTTTTCAAAGAACTCATAAAATTGATTAAAAGTCCCTTAGACTATTAGGAATGGCGAAAATTCGTAAAAAAAAAATTGCTAAATTAGCGGAAATTCGCAAAAATTTGCTAACAGCGGCATGGTAGCAACGTTTACTATTAATTATAAATCGTTAAAGCTGTAAAGAATCAGACAACTTACAGACACAAATCGCGAAAATAGCTGAAATTCGCGAAAAATTGCAAAATTTGAAACAAACCCAAAAACTAATTTGAGTTTGCTAAATCAAAATGAAGAACACCAAAAATGCTTAAGAAATCCACTTTCGAGTGGGTTCGGATTCTAGAACACACTCAATTAATAGTTTTGTATGTTTTTTTTTTTTTTTTGTTGAAATATGGTCAACCTATGATTTGATAAATGTTAGCAAACAAAGAAATTTTAATAAAATTGTTGCTAGTTAAAGAAGATGAAAATGTTTATATAATCAAGCGTCCAAGGTATTTATTTTTATAAATTAAAAAAAATTAAAGTCTTATTAATACTTGGAATTCACGCACTTATTGTGTCTCATTTGACGAATTTACGCAACGAATTCTTGCCGACGAATTCGCCGTACTATGCGAAGTTCGTCGTTCGTCCCAGTTGTGCTTATACCATAAACCAGTACTGAAATTCTGTAACTTTTTAACGACAAAAAATTGTCGTTAAGTATTCAAATTCCTTAGCTAACGATAATTGTCGTTAAGAGCTATTCTGTAATGCAATTTTAACAATTTTTATCGGCAAAAAATGTCGATAACTAACGACACAAAAAAAGTTCTTGTTAAATAATAACAATAATAAATGTACGGTTAAAAGATTAAAAATATAGAGCAAGGAAGTCAATTTTTAACACAAAAAAAGTAAGAAAGTATTGTCGATCAAGCCCGACCCTACATTACAGTATTTGGGCGATTATATTTCCGAGAAAAAGAGTATGTTGTGAGGTTAAGATTAATATAAGAGATTTTTGTTGCAAATATTAACTAAATATCTACTACTATAACTATGATTACAACTATGAGATAACATAGTAAAAGCTTCTAAGGTAACTTATTATAAGTGTATTCGTTTGAGAGCTGTGGTCAAATATGGACCGATTCTAATTACATTTGTTTTGCTGATTTTCAATTCAATTCAATTTTACAACATAATATTACAACTAAATATTTTTGGACCTAAATAAACCCAAATGTCTATAAAACAAGGTGGGTAATGGGCACAAACCCTACTCCGGAATTATGTTTGAATGTGGGCTATGAAAAATAAATAACCACTTCTCCGCTTTTGAAAAGGCTTCGACATTGTGACAATAAACGCATATGTCCCAAATTTGATCAAATTATTTCCAAGATCGCGACCTGTAATTTGCGCACAAGGTTATCTTATACAGACAACCAGCCAGCCTGATAGAAGGACGAACCTCGTTAGATGGATTCTAAAATTGATCCTGTGTCAATCGGTATACTAAAAGGTGGGCCCAGAACCTATATTTAAATGTGTTACACACATTTGCACAAACACATAATACCCTCTTCATAGTATGATAACTTAATATAAAGGGAAAGAAGAAATCTTAATTGGATCGTTAAATTTAAGATACAAAAAAGTTTTAGTTTTTTTTTTAATAAAAAGATGCAACAATTTTTATAATAAAGCCTTCTGAAATTTTAAAGCACGACGCGTTTGGCATTTGTCTACCACATTAAACAGAAAAAGTTTTTTAAGAAAAAAATTAGTTACGCCTTTTTTATATTAAGCCATCGATACACAGTTGTGTGTGTATAAAAAGTAAGAGCAGAATGTTATGCTAGAGTGGGTTAGGCACCTCGAAATTTTTCCCTATGTATAAAAAGATTATAAACTAACATACATATTTGTTTAGAAATATAAGCAATATTTAAACATTTTCATTCATGTTTTGTTAAAATAAATTTTTTACAAGCAAATTTATTTAATATTTTTTATTAATTTCAAAAAATTTCAACTTTGACGTTCTTATATTTTACCGATATTTGTCGTCAATGTTTCTAAACCAAAAAAATGTGTTTATTTAAAATAGAGAATAACAAATTCGTTAAAGTAACCGAGGTTTCTCGTTACTTAACGATATCGGTAGTTAAATTAAAAAAGTTACAGAATTGAGGTACAGAACCGTAATAATTACGAGCAGTGCTATACAAATAAAAGTTTGTTATTTTCTATCTTGCAACACAAGAATTATTATTTTTTAATGGTAAATTAATTCTTATATTTGACTTTTATTTGTTTTTATTATCAAAAACAGGAAGTCATTTTTAATTTTTTAACTCTTATGTTATGAATCATTTAAAAACAAGAGGGAAGATGTTTTAAAAAGGCTTTTGATAACATTCATAGTAAAAATTTAAAAAGGTCTACTTTCTCTATTACATTAAATTCATTTATATAACTATGAAAGTTATCAAAATGCACATCAGAGTCAATGAAAATTTTTAATTTTTACAGCCTTTTGCGTTTTGGGTAACGATTAGTGCCGACCGAAGCCTATTTTTTAGGCCAAGTGTTGCATGATAATAAAGAAAAGATAAGATATTTTATTTTCTAGGACCCCTTTCAGACTCGGCGAGTTAGTTGCGCAAGTAACTTTCCGAGTACAACAAAGTCTGTACTAAATATTTTTTTCCTTACCCCGACCTTACCGCTGACGCCTACAAACCAAGAGTTGCGCAAGAGACTTGCGCAAGTAACTTGCCTAGTGTGAAAGGGGTCTAGTAAGTTTTTTTTTTTATAAAATTGTAAATATAATGTGAGAATTATTTATTTTTATAAGTTATAATTTTTTAATTATCTAAACCATTTTTATATAACATTGAAGCTATAGATACATACATACATACATACATTCATTGAACACATTCGTAAAATAAAAATGGTTTATATAATAAAAATAACTTATAAAAATAAATAATTCTAACATTAAATTTACAATAAAAAAAAACTTACTAGAAAATAAAAAATTTACTTATTCTGATAGTGTATAAGGCTTCCTGGGAGAAAGTTTTGAAAAAAAGCACAATCCTTGCAACTTTTGTTTGCCCAAAAAATATGGGCACATGCGTCTACTATAACATCGACAACTCTATGGATGGTTCTGTAAACTAGCACACTAGCAGTTGATTCAGCTGACAAAGAATTACTGCGCTGTGTATTCTGCTTTAGTTTTTCTCTAACTTTATTTAAACAGATATCAACTTGGTTTTTATTTGTTTTTATTAATTCGGTCTCTATAATATCTTGTTATAAACGCGTCTCCACTATCGTCGAATACAAACTCGCGTCTTAAAACTTTGAAAGATTCACTATCGTTTACTTTGCAAAGTTTTTACAAACTTATCAAAATTAATTAACAAGGTTTCCTTTAAGTGTGCTAAATTCCCATTTCATACTATTGAGAAACTGAAATTTATTGTTGAAGGGATAAGCTATTCCTACGCGCATTTCACTAGTTGCTTAGGCCAGATCGCCAGGAAACTTCATCCAAAGATTTTAGAAAAGCTAAAGATATTATACAAATAAAACTGTTAAGCGAACAAGAATTATAAACCTCAGTTTTACTTGTAACAATATCAAAGCTTAAACAAAAACAACAACAATAAACAGTGAGTTTATCCTTTTCTTACAGTCCCGACTACAATTGGTTGATTTTTTGTCAACTCTAAATGTAGTTGTAATTTGCTTTGCAAAAATAGAATTTACAGTTTTTGTGGAACGAAACAGCATAATTATTTGCAAAGTCTTTGCAAATTATACTTTAAAATATTAACTTTGCAATTTGCACAGGAGAACGTACGTGGAACAGAAATTGACAAGAGAATATAAAAACTGCAAAGACTTTTTTAATGGATGCAATGTTGATTCGTTAACGACTGGAAGATTTCCTTCGCTCCAAATACGGTAATTTCGTATTTGGAGCGAAAATGGAAAACTAAATAAATTTTCCGGCAACACTGCACTGTAATAAAAATTTATTAAAGGTTAAGTAAACTTTTTATTTTTAATGCTACAGTATTTTATCAATAAAATAAATTGTGCATTTTATTTTTAAAATGTAAGTTGAATTCAAGTTTTTAATATTTTTAATTCTACAAGGCCAACTATCCCATCAATTGTAATTTAAGCAACATCAAACGTGTATGTTAACATTCACACATTTGTGTTTTGACTCTTAAATTTTTTTGCGCGCGCCTTCTTGTCTTCCTTTATTGTATAATTTAGATGCAATCTAATTGGAAAATATTAATTACAATCAATGTACAGTGGGTCATTTGAACAAAATAAAAGCATGCATACATAACACTCATGCAAACTTAAATATGTATGTATGTATGTATAATTATTATATTTTTGAACTTAACCTGTTAATAAAATTGTTATAATCCGAACAGAGTGCAACCTAGTATATAACCATCTAATAAAACACATAATGTTTTAAAACTTAGATGAAAATACCATATAATTTTTAATAAATTCTCACCCAATTTCACCAAGTTCAGTTATAATTAACTATTACTATAACAGTCAAATAATCTATTGCTAACCGACAGTTATAGTAAGGGATTAAAAATGAAATAAGTGAAATTAGCAGTTAATATATCAATACAAAATCTTAAGTTAATCCCTAATTATTTGTGGAAATCGAAATTTAGGACATTACCTTGAATATTTATTAATTCTTATTAGAATAACTGCATATTCACTAGGGATCCCAAATGGGACCAGGTTTTTTTAAACCCTGGATTCGGGATTTTTAATACAAAAAACGGGATCCCGGGAGGGATCGGGATTCTTCGGGATTTCATATAAATATAAAAGCCAATTTTTAAAATCCTTCTAATTATAATTTAATGTTTATGTATAAGTATTAAAACAAATTAATTCATAAAGAAAATTAATCTCATTAGAAAATAAAACAGTTTAATGTATTCTTTTAAAGTAATATGGAAGAATTATGTATGAAAACGTATATACATATAAACATCTTCAAAAACAAATTAATGACGTCTGATAATCGATACCTTATTTTATTGCAAATATATGCTGCCGACGAAACCAATGTTAGCATTAAACACTTCTGGGTGGTATCGTAAATAAATAGCTACGTACATACATATGTACATATATGCTATATAAGTCTGGGTTCACACTATGAAAGTTTTCTTTCAGAAAGTCTGAGTTTATGGGTGAGAAGGAGAAAATAAAAGCATGTTCTCTTCCCCTCTCACAAATAAACTCAGACTTTCTGAAAGAAAACTTTCATAGTGTGATCCCAGACTAACAATAATTAATTTATTTTATCTCAACTATATATGCAAGTATAAATTTAATAAAATAAACTTAAGCAAATACAATATGTCAAAATACCTTTGGTAGAATACCCTAAAGTTTTTAACACCTTTTTGCACAACTTGCATTTTGCGTGCGCAGTTCATTCAAAAAACTACACCGAACTTTATCTTCTGATTTTATTTTCTGTGGTACAAAATGCATTGCATGTAACATTAATTCACTTGTGACTTCTTTTTGTAACTAGTTAAAAATTAGACTCATTGCCAGTATGATTTAATATTAAATTTTTAAAGTTATTTTCAACAGGGTGACTCACGTTTATTTAAATATAGTAGTTGTATTTGATTACAAAAAATTAGCACATTTTTACTAAACAAAATCTCGGGACTTTCATTTTTAGAATAATCCCTGGATTTGGAGATTGGCATCCCTAATATTCACTAAATGCGAAAGAAATCTTTATTTTTGCACAACTTAATATAAAACATATTCTTAAAACTTCGTTTTTTTCAAAATTTATTTGTGCGAAAGAAATCGTTATTTCGACATTGTTAAATTGGCAGAATACTTCTCTTATTTTTATTATTTTTTTTTTTTTGTTCATTTAATTCAAGCATTTGCAAGCAAAACAAATTCCATGAAATGTCGCGTGCTAAGAAAAACAATTTTTTTTCTCGTTATGTATTTGAATTACGAAAAATGAAAGGAATATTAAATTGCAATGTTTTTTATAAAAAAGAAAACTTAGATAGCTGAACAGGATTTTTAGTTCCAGTTATGTGAATTATACGTTTCCAAAGTGAATTTCAACAGTCTTTTTTACTATACGTTTGACTCGTTACGTGTTATAGAGAAAAAGTGTTTACAGAAGTACTAAAAGATTTATTTGATCAGTCATAGTGTACATTAAAACCTGGTAAAATGAAACTTCCATAATGAACACATTGTAGAATTATATCCGTGTTGTATCTCAATAAAATAATTAAAATACTAATAGTTGACATTATTCGAAATCACGAAATTAAACCAGGTATTAATTGATTTTGTGTGAAATGGTAATAACTATTAATTGATAAGCAGTTTTAATTAAATTCGTTAAAGAAATAATTTGAAATGAAATAAACATAAATGATTCATTGAGAAGAAATAAAATTGTGGTGTTATTATCACATTCAAAAAAAACAACACTTTTGTATGCACATAAATACAATATTGTACAATTATAAGTATACGATTATACAACGAATACGACATAACTACGAGCTTGTGAATTGGACAATTGAGTTTTTGTATAATTTTGTTAAAATTTTATATTATCATCAAAAGTGTAACTGATTATAATAAATATGTGAAGCACTGAAAAATGTGCTCTAAAAAAAACTATTCTCTTCTAGCATTAACAAATTGTAGGATTGAATGCCTTATTTTACAGCAGTAAAAAATCTAATCGCGCGGTGGTAAATAAATACAGTTTTAAAGATAATTACATCATGTATGATGGGAGCTACTTTAAAATTTAATATCATGAATAGACACCAATTGAAACTCTAAAGCCGAATTTGAAAAGAAATATCTATGAAAAAGGATAGGAACCAAGAAGCCTAGACTGTTTTATCGTTCAAATTAAATGGATGCTATAGAAATTAAACACAAAGGAGGGAATTCACGAGGCTATGCAATTTTTTGTAAAGAAAGTTTAAGTTGTGTAAAATTTATAAATTTTTAGTAGATGCAAAACAATTTTTAATTTATTATTAAGGCAAAATGAAACAGATTTTTTAACAGCGGGTAGAAATAAAATTTACGTGTTTTGAGTTAATACCCTCTTTATGACAAAGTACGATATTTATATTAACTTTGATTTTTTAATACATGATTTAAATTATTTATTACTGCTAATGTGTCGGTCCATATTTTATTCAGCATAAGTTATTCTGGGTCCTAGAGCTATTCTTAATCTAAATTTCGAATGACTCAACAGAAAAGAACAAAATGTTTCTAATTTTCCTGAGAGATTGAAATCCTAAAAAATTACAAAAAAAAATAACATATAAAATCTTAGGCCCCATATAAAGATTAGTCTCGGAAATCGCGTTAGTATTGCTAAACTCGTACCGAATAAAAGTGAAATTTGGTGTGATTTAGTTTCATAAGACTAGAAATTACACCACTAAGAAAGATCGAGTCATAACTTAAAACAAACTTTATAAAACACTTCATTACGCCATAAATCGTACAAAAAATATTGTTGTAAAATTGATCCCATTACAGTTTGATAAGACTAAAATAACATTTCGTGAAGTTCATCAAGCAGCCCATTCTCGAAAATAATAAATAAGCCTTAAACCGCAACCAATAAATTTGGTTGAATTACACAACTAAAGACACTTGTCCCACACAGATTTACGAAAGCTTAAAAAAGTTTTTGTTCTTAATTGCCCGGGGACGCAGGAATTGAAAACAATTGAATTCCAGGGACGTAAAATCCCGGGAAAAACTTATAAAGATACATAATTGACGAAATTTGATAGTGTGATTTCTAGTCATTTAAAACAGTGACAGACCAAAATGTATCACAAAAGCATTATTCGTTACATTTTTACACTTACTGGGGCCAATTTTAACAAAATTCACCAATGTGATTTCTAGTATTGTAAAACTGTGACGAGCCGTATTTGATTGCAAATAGATTATTAGATACGGCTTTAAGCGTACTTAACAGTTTTCCGAGAGAAATGTTTATACTGGACATATGGTAAATTATGGACGATTAACACAGACGTATCGAATGAAAACTCGAGAAATGTAATGTCGAGTTACTCGACATTGAATGCTATTATTTCAAATTCAATAAACTTCATTCGATATCAAGAGTCATGATACCAAAATAAATAATGTCGGGGGTCTAATCAATGTATGCGTATTAAATTTATTACGATAGCAATATTTGTTACGGTTTTAGGCTTACTAAAGTGCTTTTCAAGAGTGAGCTAATACTTTGTTCACACTTTAGTTTGTAAACTCGTTAAAGCAAAATGTTGATTAAGTTTATTCAAAGCCGTTCACGTTACATTTGAGACAGTGAGATGACAGTTGATTAAGAAAAAAACACAACAAACTTATATATTTTTAAAGTAATAAAATTGGATAAAAAATACTTTAATAAAGTTATCAGAAGATTATTTTAAACATATTAATGATGAAATTGTGAAAATGTATGAATTATTTAAGGACAAAATAAAAAAACATTAAACATTAGAAGAAATCTTGGTCGGTTGTACACGTGAGGGGTACTTTAATGGTGGTCGATTCTACATTCTACTTAGTTCGAGGTATGTTCAGAGAATTCAATGTGATTAATGGAGTGATTTAGTTGTAATCATGTCAAATTGAATGTATGGGTAGTCTTTTCGATTTTGATGTGATTAGAGCAGTCACGTTCGAGTTGATTAAACGCGCTTTATAACCCAAGTGTGAACATGGCATTAGGAGTGCTTAGTGCCGGTTCGCACACGTCAAGTTTGACTCGTCAAGTCTTAAGCTTTTTGGAGAGAAGGCAAAAGAGATTGCCATTTATTTTCCTCTCTCTCCTAAAAACTCAAGACTTGATGAGACAAACTTGACGTGTGTTAACCAGCACTTAGGAGAACTAGAATCAAAGTGAGCTTGATTTCAACAGACGGACATGGGTAAATCGACTTGAAATTACTCAAGAACCCATAATATATATACTTTATGGGGTCTGAGATGAATATTAAAAAAGTTTCACACGGAAACTCTTCACAGCGAGTTGTGGTGGAGGGTATAAAAATAGTAAAGTCATAACAAGATTTGTAATCTTTCTTTTTTGTGCATTTACATTTTATTTTGGGAATCCCGGGCACCGCTTGTTTTAATCAGATTGTATAATATAAACAATAAATAATGTATAAATTTTCTATGATATTTAAGATACCTTAAGACAGATGTTAAAATATTTTTTTTTAATAGATAGACAATTTCTAAATAAAAAAAAACGTAATTCCTTTTAATTTTCTTAAATTAACCACCAATCATTAAAAGATTTACTGCACAGTATTTACCAGCTGCCCTTTTCAAGATATGCAATAAAAAACTGTTTGAACCACCCCAGTTTCGAATTGCAGTATAAATTTATATATTTTTACACAATACAAATACATACTTACCTGAGTTGAAATCTTTTAGAATATTTTGGCAATATAAAATGTGTCTATTGAATTAAAAAGGATTCCTTAAAAAACAAAATCTCAATTGGCAAAATTAAATGGCCGTTTTGAAAACAAAGTGTTATAAAATTACAAAAATATTAAATTGATGACTACGCCATCACAGTGGCTGAAAATTCTGTAACTTTTGAACCGAAGGAGATATTTAAGTGAAATTTTTTTTTAATCGACAGATAGATTCTTAAACTTTTCGCCATTTTCAATTTCATTAAAATCGGTTAAGTAGTTATTGGGTAAAGTGGAACTTTAGATTTTTTAACTTTAGCGTGAAATTTTTTTTTTTATTTTATTTTATTTATTTGGATTTAAACAATAATCATTAACATTTAATGTTGACATTATAAACAAAATTTTAACATTAAAAAATAGAAACTGGGAATTATTTCCTTCCGAAGGTTACTTTATATTATATTCAACATTTTTATTTTTCGAATTTATTCTATGAGCTAAATTTCAGTTATGTATTTTATAAAGCTTTTTTGTAATAGTCCTATTCCTTCAATTTTTCAGAAATGACTTTATACACTATCAGACTATTATATTGTATTGTATAGGACTATTACAAAAAAGCTTTATAAAATACATAACTGAAATTTAGCTCATAGAATAAATTCGAAAAATAAAAATGTTGAACATTAAAAAAATAGTAAAAAAATCAAAAATAAATTTTGATTTAAAATTTGTTAATAAGGGTATTCACGTCACAAGATGCACCCTTGCGAAAAACCAAAAGTTCAAAAATATAACAACAACCACACAGACAATTAGTTGTGCGTAAATAATTTTCTTTTTGGCTGTTGTTATTTGTTTGCACTTTTGCTTTTTTGCAAGGGTGCAACTTGTGACGTGAATACCCTTAATGTTAGCAAAATAAATCCGCTGAATTCTGATTTTTTTTTTTTAAATTTTGATAAGAAAATATAGGTATTTATTTTTTGAATATTTCTTATTTATTAAAACATTTCATACATATGTGGATAAAAAATCCTTTTAAAAATATAAACAGCAATAGATTTTAATAGCTTTTGTAACAATGTGAGGTTCTGTTTATTATTATTATTTGTACTAATAAAATGTCTATCTTAGATCTAATGAATTATAATTATTGTTCATTTAATTGAAAGATTGATTGCAAATATTCCATATTCTGTTCTGTGTTATTTCTGTTCTTTAGTAGTTTTTTGACTTCTTCATCTTAATTCCGATGTTCCACTTTCCTTTGATTTCGAATACTGGAGATGAACGGATCTGACGTTGCCAATAATATGTTAAATAGATCTTCATTTGTGGAATTTCGTGAAATTTTTTAGTATCGTGCTCTATAAAATCTGTAATCCGTATTCCCTTTTTCCTGAGCATCCTCTGATAAATCACCAAGTGGCACCAACTGATATTAAATAACATATTTATGAACTGTAACAGACATATTTCTCCATGGGTACTTTGTTGCATATATTTTTGCAGGTTCCTTAGCAAAATCTCCAAATTTGCTAGAGTCAATTTCTTCATTGCACGCGAGTACTTCTAGGATTAATTTAAATCTAAAAAGGAGGTTGAAATCAACACCTGTTATTTCTGATGCTTTTTCTGGACCTGAAAAGAATCTTTTTGCGGTATTGCCATCATTTGTATTGCCTGGCCCTTGTTTCGGCTGATCTCTAATCAACCCAAATTTGCGATATTCATCTTAAACATGTTTCCTTTTGACTTTCTTAACTCCTTGTTGGTTTCGTTCTTTCTTATTGATCCTGAAGATCCGAAATCCAAATCATAACTGATTTTTAGTATGTGTTCCATAAGTAGTGCATGTAGTGTTGATAATCCAAATTTATATGCATCAGTATTATCTAATGATTTTGTCGTGCATGGCATATGATGCAGCTGGATGCAGCCTTCGTGTTAGTCAAAGCCTGGCCTACTTTTCCTACTTTTTTGCATTCAAATTAGATAGGCCTGCAGTATTTCGTAGAAGATGGTGTCTTATTTTTGATTTGTAGTTTCTGAA
The DNA here is from genome assembly GCA_949318255.1 of Pollenia labialis. Taxonomy (NCBI): domain Eukaryota; kingdom Metazoa; phylum Arthropoda; class Insecta; order Diptera; family Polleniidae; genus Pollenia; species Pollenia labialis. The sequence continues at coordinate 141,946,638 of OX439139.1, read as the reverse complement.
GCGATCGTTCTCTAACCAGTTTGCAAAGCTCTTATAAAATCTATCTTTGCTGTAATCAACTTTCCTGTATCGCTGTTTTAAAAGTTTGATGAAAACAGATAATTTATTTTCTAAGTCCAATTGTATTTCAGTGCTATAGGAAATTAAGTTTCCTTTTTATCGAATGAAATTTTTAGCATCTTCCTCGTTTTTGTTCTTAAAATATTCTCCGGCCAATTCTTTATAGCTGAGGCTCACCATGGTTTTATGAAAAATGTTGTTATTGCTCAGATATATAAGATCCACTGAGTTTGCATCCGAATGTCACTTGCTTTTAAACCTTTTAATATCAAATACAGGTATAAAATAAAAAACTTAAAATCCTTTTATTTATATGCTATAAAATACCTGACACAAAGTTAACAACGCATTGCATAGTTATAGGGTCATAGAATATTATTAGAGCGATAAATACAGGTAAGATAAAAAGACCAAAAAAAATTTTAAATTCCTGCTACGGTGGGATTCACAATATACCTGTTTAGCGTAAACGCGTGTTTCAGGTCTCTATTCTAGTATAAAATACGCTAATGTGAACGTAGTGTAACGGATTAGGATGAGTCAGGGCATCTATACGTTTTTCTGATTGGGTAACAATAATAAAATTTGTAAATGTACATACATACTACCTGTATTCTGTTCGATCACGATCAATATTCCCTATATCATAATTTTTTTTTGATATCAATAGCACATGATTTCTGTTACTTCTGCAAACATTTTTGCGGAATAAAAAAAATTTCAAACTAAAAAAAATTTGTTTGGAGTAATTTCATTAAAATTAAATAAGTGTTAAAAAGACGGGTCCAAGCGGGTACAAGAGTATAATATAAACACTTTCTCCTTTCCAACAGTGGAAAGTTCTATTCTACTAAAGTTGAAATTTGACAAAAAATATAGTATTGGCTTAACATCTCAAATATAAATAACACAACAGTCGCACATATTATTTTTTTGCTTTGAATAAGTGATTTTTTTTTAATTTGAGGAACGTTGGGTTGTTTTTCCGCTTTCCACAAAGATACAAAAATAAATTAAATTGTCAACGGATAAAAAGTTCACCATCAACACTAGCCGCCAGATAGACTAGCAATAATTTTATTTTTATTTTACTTATAAAGCGTTACATATTATATTCTAACTTAATTTAACCGAACTATAGTAACTTAGACCTTTAGCCCGTTGGGGAAAACAGCCAGAGTCTCTGGCGGGAATCGAACACCGCAACCCTAGCACTAATAGACTAGTTCACTACCAACTAGCAAAACATTATTAGTGGCTAGTGATGAATAATGCTTTGAAGGGGCATATCATCAAATCTATAAAGATTCAGAACTGCAAATGCTAACGAGCTGGATTCCAGGTTATTGCCATATAAAAGACAACGAACTTGCTTGAAAAGGCCTACCCTTGCATTCAGCAGTCAGAAAGGTCAGAGTGAACACATTGCACTTTTAAGTAGTATAAGGCATGGTTGGGCAGTACAATTTAAAATACGTATTTTAAATACAAATACATATTTTGCATTTGTATTTTGAACACATTCCCAAAATGTTTTTTGTATTTAAAATACTTATCGATTACTTTGTAATCTCCATGCTTAAAAGTACTCACGGTCAAGGTTTCAATAATTTTGTATGATTTTTAATGAAAGTTTAGCAAAATTACTTTTTCTTATTTTTTTTCAATTTGGAATAAGATTAAGAATAAAAGCTAAAGTTAGAAGAGCTTACGAATAAAAACTTGAAAATAAGCTATAACCGAACAGAACTGGCGATTTTATTAGAATTAAAATATATTTTCATAAATAACCTTTAAAATTGAAAATTGCTTTCCTGCAAAAAAAAATGTACTTATGCACTTTTTCCTCATTTCCGCAGAAATATTTGTGCAATTTATTTTAAAACAATCGAGTGGGTAATGCTGGATTACTTTAGAAATAGGTAATCTTTGCTTTTTTTGTAAACATAACGGGTACGTTCGTAAATGCAGTTGTTGCGCTTTAGTCAAGTTTAATGTTTGTAAATGCATCACTTGTAAGAAACTTGGCTAATAAGAGCATACGGGTATGATAACTCGGTTAATACCCCATAACTCAAGATTTTGGGGGTGTTTTGAAAATTTAAAAAACAAATAATTGTAATTCTCGACAGTACCTAACTGAAAAACAGTATTAAATGCTAGCAGTTATTTTTCACACAGTGTTCATTGAAAAATTGCTCAAAATGATAAGAAAACTATTCCTATTTATCTCTCCATTACCTACTAATAAAAACTTGCAAGGTATAAATTAGTTCTATTTGGTAGGGCTTATTACAAGTCTCCCTGAATGCTGATGACCAGGGCTGCCAGGTTTGATGATTTTTTGTTCCGAAATTAGCAAAGTGCCAATTTGCTGATTTTTTTCTAAAAAGTGAAGATTTTTTTCAGTCTCTAGTCTGAAAAAAACATTACATTTTCTGAAAATTTCGTTTTTAAATATTGTTTAACAGCCGTACCTTAGCAAGAGCGAAAGGCGGGACGTTTTCTTTCGCTTAGCTTTTACGCTGATATGCAATACCAAAGCAAGAGCGTCAACGTTGTGTCACGAACAGTAGTTATAGCTTTCTTGTTTAATAAACCCCAAAAATTATAAATAAAAATAGAGATAAAAACGCTAGATTGAACAAAAAATAGCTAAATTGCCATTATTAATTAACAATAGCGGTAAACTTCACAATTAAACGAGCTGTCAAAATCGGTCTTTCCAATTGCAAAGCGTTAAGGCCTCTCTTTTCAAGAAAGATAATATCTACATGAGTCTTATACGATTCTTATCATGAAAGTCTAGTTTGATTATCTTTACCCACGTCTCAAAGATTCCCACAACGATTGAAGAAGCGTCTTTCGCTGTGCTATAGAAGAATCTCACTCGTGTTATAGGTTTCTCCGTGTGAGGAATCTTCTCCGATTAAAAATGCCGTCATCGACAATCAAAGACGCTCTTCATGAGACTCCCAGTAGCTCTTACACGATTGAAATTGCTAGCTGGGTATGAAGTAATTATGTTTTTGTTTGAATGTTTTTTTTTATGAAAATCGAACAAAAATTGTTAAAAAAAAAAAAAAATTTTAAGTTGTCAGATTTATTTTACGATTTTTCGAAACTTGAAATACGATTATTTTATTTTTTCTCAGGAAATGGACGATGTCCTCCTAAATTTATCTGGCAGCCCTGCTGATAACCCAATATATTGTTTTTTTTTTTTAATTATTTACTCATATGACAACCATATGGCTCATGCATACACAAAGCACTTGTTTTAATAATTTTTTTTTGAGATTTTATGATACATACATACATTCCTTCGTTCCTTCCTTAATTTTGTGTATATGTATACTCATTTCCACCATATATGTACATACATACATACATATATAAAAAAAAATTATAAAATATGTATGTACATATGTATGTATGTATGTGTGCCATGTCCATGAAAATATAAATTACTATAAAAAGATAAGAGTTGACCTCATATAATGAAAACATTCAAAAATTAAGCTTTTTTTTAAATATTTTATAAAATCAAAATTTTATTTAAAATATAACTTCAATAAATTTGTACATTAGTGGGTCCCAAAAAAAATTTTTTGGATTTTCATGGGTGCTCAAGCATTATTGAAGAGCTTATAGGCTAAAGTATTTCTGAGATTTTATTTTTCAGATTCTTCGGAAGAGATTTAAAGGTTGCTCAAGTCGAATTTTTTAATCCGGTTTGCCGCCCTTTTTTAAGTTTTTAACATAACTTTATCAAACACCACGATTTTCTTCACTTTTAAGGAAATAATTTAAGAGAAAAATGTTAAAGCTTTATTTTGGTGTACAAAGACTGCAATGCATTTGCTCATTTAGGCACCCTACATTACAATTTTTCTTAATATTATCATTAATTTTGTAAATAACGCTTTATAACTTAAAATTTTTATGAAAATGAAACAAACCAACAATGCAGTTTGAAAGTGCAGGTTCACACACGTCAAGTTTGACTCGTCAAGTCTTGTGCTTTTAGGAGAGAAGGCCATTTCTTTTCCCGTCTCTCCTAAAAACTCAAGACTTGAGGAGTCAAACTTGACGTGTGTGAACCGGCACAAAGATCAATTTATTCTAAATAACTTAGAATTTGCTTTTACCGTTCCTGAGTTATACCGGTTTGCAGCTTCGTACCCAGTTTATGATATTATTACTCATACCCAACTAACAAATTTAAATCAAAAATTTTGCTTTTGCTAAGTTAAAAAATCATTTATTGGGGTTCTTCTTAGTATATGCTCTGAAATAAATTCTGAAAATCAATTTCTGTTGAAGTGACCTCGTTCTGCGACATTATTTTCTACTTGTAAATGTTGAACTTAGTTCTTTGCATCTTGAAATGAATTATTGGCTTCCCAATTTTCTGAATCTGTTTTTAAAAAATCAATTGAAATATTGCAAGCTTCAAAAACAAATAAGACCGGTTTTGGAAATTAATCCTTAAATTTCTTTATTTTTAAGGTTGCCTTCTGTTAAAATTTACTTCTTGGCGTATGTAGATTTTTTGCCATTCAACTCAAAGTTTTGGATTCGATATGTTCATCAAAAAACGCTAAGGCAGCCAATTTCGGGGAAAAGTACCACAGATTACGTAGAAAAGTTTTTAACTGCTTTATTGATAATTTTGTAGTTATTCAACTACATTAATAGACTAAAGCCACGGTCACACTTGTCAAATATTTGACGTAAGAAACGTGACCAACAGGCAAAATAATTTAATTGCAATGTTAATTTTGATTTTAATACCACATCCTAAAAAAAAATGTTTTTACTATGCCAAGCAGTATAATTAGTTGTATTATGTGATATGAATACCATGTTAAATCTCACTACCTATTGCCAAAAGTATTGGTTATGCTTATTTTGTCAAATATTTAATAAGTGTGACCATAAATGAACTAAGTTCTAGCAAGGCATCGAATTTTGAATTGTTTTTGCAAGATTACACCGATTTCGAAAAATGCGGGCCCGACTAATAGCTTCTGAAGTTTTTACTGTTGGGCTTAGATCTATCACACAAAACTATAAGAATCAGATGATGCAATTCTTTTTAACCTTCTCTTGGCTGCAAATCTTCAAGCTGGCCTTAAATCTTTATGGATTGCTAAGGGATAACACTTACATCAATGTCACTACTTCTGAAACTGATTTTAAGAATTTGTTGCAGGGCATAGAACTACACCTTAAGAACCGTAATTAATGATTTGTTATCAAAACAAAAGCAATACGTTTGATTTTAATTTGTTTGGTGAGTTTAAGTTATAATATAAACTGGGTATAACTCAGGAACGGTTAGTCTTTGGACACCAAAATAAAGCTTGGACATTTTTTATTTTTGTTTCTGTTAAATATGATTTTTATTAAAAAATGTTTTGAGTGAGTTTTTTTAAATATTGTGAATGACTCAGAAGAAGGGTGTGAAATTTCTTGTAAATGCATTTCTTTTTTCCAACGTTCAAATATGTCAATAATGCGAATCGCATTTTTTGCTTAGAAATTGCATCATTGTTGATGCATTTGTTGTCATAATGTTTAAGAACGCATGTAAACTTGAATAATCTTAATACATAGCTTTGCACAAAAAGACTGAAGCAATGAAATTTCAAGAAGGGGTATAACCAATTTTTTGGCACAGTAACATGAGGTCAACCATGTCCTAGTAACCACAAAAATCATAATCTTTTGTTATTTTCTAATCCAATATGAATATTCATAATTTTATACGGTGTTTTTTTTTTATTCATTTTTAATTTTTTTTCGTTAAAAAAGGTTAAAGATACATTTTGGTTTGCGGAAAAATCTCTTACCATCTCTAAATATTAATGAAATTTCATACTTGAGCTATTTTTTGTTTTAAATAAACATATTATTAATTTTTCTTAGCCAAAAAGAATATTAAAAATTTTCAAAACTTCATCGCGGTTGGTGCGTGAACTTTTTTGACCTCAGCGCAAAAATAAATATACGTTCCCTTATAGTTGGTTATGCTCTATCGGACTGTGCTATGCCAATTTTGATATTTTAAAAAATTGTTAAAAAGTTATTGCCCTAATGTACATACTATATGTAGAATCCAAGACCCATCTATCAGGTCTGCTTACTTGTACAAAAACAAAAAATTCTTTTTAGTTGTCAAAAATTTACTACCACATATACAAAGCAAAAGGAAAAAACGTGTATGTGTGGCATACCATAAACGTTAACAAACGTATACATGCACATGTAAGCAAAATGTAAACAACTTTTGACAACTAAAAAGAACATAAACAATGATAATCAGGCTTCTTGCGCAGACCTTTTCAATGGGCCTTGGTAGAATCTTTGTCATGTACATATTTGCTTATAAAAAAATTTGGTCGTTTTCAAATGACTTTTGTTTTTATCAAAAAATTTAAAAATTATAAAAATATTGGGGACAATAATTGCATTTGTTAAAATTTAAAAATACTATTATTTTTATGCATTAAGCAGCATTTCCGATGTACAATACAATATACGACCTACATTAGGTTCAAGAAATAGAGAATTCATGCTATTAAATTTCTCGAGAAGATGATGAATTTCTGCATCACTTTTGTAATAAGAACATTTCTCAACAGAAACGCTTTTTGATTTGATTTTGTTGATTTTTGTTGTATACAAGACAAATACAAAAATTAAGACCAAGGCCCATCTATCAGGTCTACTTACTTGTACAAAAACAAAAAACTATTCTTTTTAATTGTCAAAAATTTACTACCACATATACAAAGCAAAAAGAAAAAACGTGTATGGGTGGCATACCATAAACGTAAACAAACGTATACATGCACATGTAAGCAAAATGTAAACAACTTTTGACAACTAAAAAAAACATAAACAATGATCATCAGGCTTCTTGCACAGACCTTTTCAATGGGCCTTGATTAAGACTATTTGGATTTGTTTTGACAATTTTTCTTTAAATAATAAATGAATATTTTATTAATTTTGAAAGCATTTTTTAACAAAGTGGCCGCAGTACCACAACAATGAAACAATAGAAAAAACAACAGGCATTTTGTTGCTTGAATTGAGACGGCAAATGTCAAAATGACTTTTTAAAAAATGTAAATAAACAAAAAAAATGACGCCAAACGTCACACATAAGAAAATCACTGCAAACTGCTGCGCTTGTGAGGTCACTTTATTAGTACATTCTGGGCCTTACCATAAAATGCATAGCCTTGCTTAACCTACTTTCAAAAATTAACAAAAAGGCTTTCAAATGTATTTAAAAAAACAAAATAAAAAACATTTGATTCCGTACGGAATGTTCGATTTAATTCGCACCTTGCTTAAGCAAATGACTGTTTTTTTTAAACTTTGCAAAAAGTTTTCTTAAGTTCAATATGGGTTTCCTCATATAATTGACATTTATTCGCACATTTGCTTGAGCCAACTTAAGCCCATTATGGTTGGGCCTATAAGTTCCAATAATAAATGCAATATCACGCCCTACTATAAGTATTGAATAAAATTTAAAAAATATTTTATGCTTAAGTTTTTATCTTAAAAAATCGGAAGTATGTACATATATTTTTTTTATAAACAACCAACACACTTTTATTTAAAATTATATGTCCATATAAAATGGTTTCATTTTTAAATAATGTTTAATATTTCCAAGAATTTTTGTTTATATTGTTTTCTATTAAGTTCTTTTTTTTCTCACCCGCTCAATTGAAAAATGTAATGCTCTTTTTCAAATGTTTTTAATGTTTGTGGAGATAAAAGTAGAACTAAATCTTAATTGCAAGATTTGCAATTATTTTTCTATGTATTTTTACTCTTCATGGAGCTAAATGTGTATGTATGTATGTATGTATAATGGAAATAAAAATTGCATTTGTAATATATACACTTTTTATGTAAAAAAAAACTATCAAATGTAAATATTAATTATAAAAACTGATGTTTAACAGATGTACTATGTTCATTATTTGTTTGCAAAATTATGCACAACGAAATAAACCATTAAAAATATTTAAATAAATGAATTCACCAAGCAATAAAACAAATTTTATATAAAATTTTTTAATTTAAGTTCACACTTCAGGAACTTTTGAATCTACCGAATTAAAAAAAAACTAATTGTAATTCTGTATACATACATGCATTCATAATATTATATTATGTACTTTTGTAGTTGGTTGAGTTTTAAAACTCCTATTGTAAGGCAACTCGCTTTTTTGAATGCATTTTTAAATGCAACGGTGTAGAACAGTGTTATCCCTTAAAATGCTAGGATTCTTCACCTTCTGGTGTTGCATCCTCCGATAAATCAGGTGCAGTCAATACCTGGAATTCGGCGGTACATAATTTTCAAAATTGGATGGTTTCTTGAGATCTCATGATCTCTTGAAGTCGTGGCTGACCAGAGTTCCTATCTGGTACCACAAGAGTCAGTAGCTCCTGGCGCTTCGGTACCGGACTGACTATTGTTTAAGGCCCCCAGAGATATGCTATCTTGAGAGGGGGCGTCTGTGATTGAGATAAATTCTGTGAGAAATACATTTTATGAGATAGTAAAAATTATCTCATAATGATGGTTATATGTTCTTGGTGGGACGAAAAGCAGTAGTCGAGGGATGAATACCTAGTTGTAAGTGAGCGAGGGTCAAGGGACTGGTTCTCTCGTCAGAATCTAGCCCTTTACGAGCTAGATTTTGTTTTTTTTTAAGTACCTAAACGCGAAAAAAAAAGTTGAGCCCTAAACTAAAACAAGTTAATTTAGCCCATTTTGTTTTTACTATTCAGCCCTTTATGCCCGTTTTTAATTATTTCAGAATATTTGAATAGTGCTTAAATTTTGTTATATTTATTTCAGAAGATTAAACTTGTAAAATGTTCATCTCAAAACTCTTTATATTAAAAAAATAAATTAAAATTTAACTGAAAAGCAGGGACTGCAAAAAACAATTACTTTCCAAATTTTAACTAAAAATATCAAACTAAATGGGAAGTGCAGCGTGCATAAGTAATACAACAAGCTAATCCCTGTTACATGAGCGACATTTAGATGCATTGATTTTTATTTGTTTAAGTTTTAAGTTTCTTAGAAAATAAACGTTATTTATTGATTTTAATTTATTCCTAAGAAATAAAATTTATTTTTTTGCTTAGTAAAAGACAATTTCTAAATTAAGGCCCAATTATGAATAAAAATTCCCCGGGAGTTTTCTCCTTTTTCCATATTTTCTATGTAAATTCAATTGTAAAAATGGGAAAAGGGTAAAACTCCCGGGTAATTTGTATACATAATTGGGAGACTGGCGATAAATTCGCGCTTTAGTCGGTTAATATTAATTTTAGTGCAGAAAATTACTTCGTTTTTGTAGTCAAAAGATAAAAATCTAAAAGTAAATATTATTTTCTAAGAAAATTTTAAATTTTTAATTTTTTACCGGTAACGGCCCCTGCGGAAAAGTAAGTGTTTTCTCGTTTTTTTTTCTAAACTAATTTTTTTTTTACCTAATGAGCAGAATGTACTAATAAAGTGACACAAGCGCAGCTGTTTGCAGTGATTTTCTTCGTGTGTGATGTTCGGCGTCATTTTTTTGTTTATTTACCTTCTTTTTATAAAGGTATTTTGACATTTTCCGTCTCAATTCTAGCAACAAAATGCCTGTTTTTTTCTATTGTTTCATTGTTGTAGTACTGAGGTCACTTTGTTAATACATTTTTCCTAATGAGTAAAAATAAAACTTTGTGTTTAAAAAAAATTTTCAGTATTCCGATTAAAAGTTTCCTTATGTTATCAGTTTTAAAACAGTTCACTCATTTAAAGCTTACATTGCAAATTTGAATAATTGTTTAGAAAATATCAGAAAAATGAGAATGAGAGACAAAAAAAGTAACATCGCTCTCATCTCTTATCACTACTTGCACACAATCATTTTAAAACTAAAAAACTTCTCAACTAAATTAAACTGATTTAAAATTATTTAATTTAAAACTATTTGAATTTTAGAACCATGAAGTTGGCTCTGCTGCTGCTAGTTGGCTTTTTGGCCATTACTTATATTAAAGCTGACGAAGAGGACATTGGTGATTTGGATGACTTAGATATGTTTGATTTGGATGAAAGTGACGAAGAACTTTTAAGACAATTGGAAGAAAAGAATCTTGTAAGTATTTCAAACGTTTGCCATATTCAATAATTCACTTACGTTTAAAATTTCCTTTAACCCAGAACAAGGATATTGAACGTGAAAATGAAATTGCTTCAAAAATCGTGGCCGAAACTAATCAATTGTTAAATCCTGTTATTGAAAGTAAGTAAATTTTAGGTAAACAAATTTTGATTTTTTTTAGCAAAATTTTTTTCAAACAAAAACTATAAAAATTAAAAATATCTTGGATTTTTTTCAATTAATATCTGTACAAATACTTATATATTAACCTTTATCAAAAAACATATTTAGCACAAAAAATTTTATTTACTGCCTGGCCCACGATGTCGACAAGAACATTTCTATCTTATACATATTTATATTGAAAACAATAATAAAAAACCAAAATTTGTTTTTGTTTTCAATGTAAATATTCGAAAGAAATTTTCGTTTCAATATTATGGGCCAGGCTGTTAATTTGACTTTTAAACAAATCAAGCCAACAACGCTCCCTAAATAAATTCTACTGTCCCTAATTGTAGTTGATCCCTGCGAAAAAATGCACTGTGGAGCTGGTCGTGTTTGTCAACTAGAAGGTGTTGAGGCTAAATGTGTCTGCATTCCTGAATGTCCCGAAGAGGCTGATGTACGTCGTCGTGTTTGTACTAACAAAAATGAAACTTGGTCCTCCGATTGTTCTGTTTATCAACAACGTTGCTTGTGCGACACTAAAGCTCCTGGCTGTCTTAATCCTGATAATAGCCATTTGCATATTGACTACTACGGCGAGTGTCATGCCCAAATGGAATGTAGCGAAGAGGAAATGAAAGACTTCCCTCGTCGTATGCGTGATTGGCTTTTTAACGTTATGCGTGATTTGGCAGAACGTGATGAACTTACCGAGCATTACATGCAAATGGAATTGGAAGCTGAAACTAACATGACCCGTCGTTGGGCTAATGCTGCCGTTTGGAAATGGTGTGATTTGGATGGTGACACTGATCGTTCCGTTTCTCGTCACGAACTTTTTCCGATTCGTGCGCCTTTGGTTAGTTTGGAACACTGTATTGCTCCTTTCTTGGAATCGTGTGACTCGAATAATGACCATCGTATTACTTTGATTGAATGGGGTGCTTGTCTAGGCTTAGATGCTGTAAGTTTTTTCCTTTAATTTTTTTTTTATTTATGTTAAATTTGCTTTTTGTTTCTTCTTATCACAGTCTGACCTTAATGAACGCTGCGATGATATACAAAAAACTGTGCCTCATTTGTTGGGGTAATTTCGTCATCGCAACGGAAGTTGTTCAGTCGTAATTTATGAAGCACATCTCTTTGTTGTTTTTCTAAAAGCCAAAACTTTTAAAAATTAATTAAAGTAGTGTGTTACTTTTTTTTATATGCTACTGTATACACAATGTTCGAATGTAATAATTTAATGCCAAATGTTTTGTAATATTTTTTTATTTTAATGAAATAGAATCATAATAAAATTTTTAAAAACTAATACTTTCTTTAAATTTGTTTAAATTTTACTGCAAAACTATTGTGTAGGTATTTTTAAATGTTTTATTTTTTTAATAAATATTTCAAGTTTAACGTTATTATTCATCTCCGACCCCATAAAGTATATATATTCTGGCTCCTTGAGTAATTCTAAGTCGATTTAGCCATGTCCTTCTGTCCGTCTGTTGAATCTAAGCAGTTTGGGATTGAAATCTAGCAAAATCGGTTCAGTAGGATCAGAGCTATGAATCAAAATGTGGAAATTGATAGTTTTGTTACAAAAACTAGCATTAATGTTGAAACAATGCACGGAATGATATAAGATTTTGCAAAAATTCGTTTAATTCGACTGGAAATCACGCTGTAAAATTTCGTTTCCGTCCATAATTCACCCGGAAAACTGTTTAGGAAGGCCTAAAACCGTAATAAGTAGTGCTATTATTACGAAATTTGGTACGTCACAGTTTTATAGGACTTGAAATGACAGTGCAATTTTGTGAAGATCGGTCTATGATTTACCCTAGGCCCCATATTAACCCTACTACCGGAAAACAATTTAGTACGCCTAAAACCGTAATTAGTAATGCTATCAGAATAAAATTTAATACTTCACAGTTCTATAGGACTATAAATCGCACTAATAAATTTCGTGATGTTCAGTCCATAATTAGGATAGGCCCCATATAAATCCCACTCTGGTAAATTAATTAAATACGCCTAAAACCGTAGCAGATATATTTATTGTGGTAACATTTATTCCAACTTAGTTTCATGTCACCAGAAAAAATGTCATGCAATTTTGTGATATACGGTCCATAATTTACATTTGATTCCATATTTAGCAGCCTTCTTAAATTCACTGTAAATAGCCTGTTTTCTTGGATTAATTAAAAAAAAAAATTTAAGTATCGTCAAAAAATACCCGGTTAGAGTACTATATAAAATTCTACATCACTTGTCGTTAAAATAAATGTCAAGTGCTCTGGTGTTTTTGTAGTTAAACTACAAAGTCAAACTTTATAGAAATTTTTGTGCAAAAAAGGCTGAAAAAAGTGAAAACTTTCCCGTTGAAAATTTTATTTATTTTAAAAAGTATTGCAAAAGTTAACAATTTTTCAATGGAACCATCAAGTTCAGGTTATTTTGCAAATACTTCGTTAACATTTGTGTATCAAATTGTTTGTGGAAGTGTTTTAGATTTAGTTATTTATATTGGAAATGCCAAAAAAATTAGCATTTTTATATTTTAAATGGATATATAGTTATTATTCGTCCACATTCGTGTCAAAAGTTTTAGTTTATATTAAAGAGGACATAAATCTGTATTATATTGCAAAATTTTACGCTGCCTTTTTGTGCCTTTTAGAAGCTATGCATTGTTTAATACAAGTGTTGCAGCAGTCAAATTAGCTAAAAATCACATTGATCTCGCGACTGCTGCTGTTGTTGTGTGTTGTGTTTTGTTGTTTTTCATGTGACTTTTTTCTATTTATTTGTACTCTTCTTTTCAGTATATTAATGATGTTATTTTTGTTTCTTTTAATAATATTCTTTGTTTCAATAATATTTTGTTTTTGTTTATTTTAATAATATTCTTTGTTTTGAAAATAGTGATCGTGTTGTGCAGTTTCAAGTAATCGGGTAAAAGGGATTTTTGAAAGGTTTTTTTTTTGTATTAGCATTATTTTTTTTTTTATAAGTTCGAACGTTGTTTTTTATACTCGTCGAAGCTTATTTGATATTATGATGAAATTAAGCGCTCAAACAATGAATGACAAGATGAAATTTTTAGCTGAAGAAATCAAAAAACGCACCAACTGCTCTGAGGATAATATGTGTGATTTTAAAAAAAGAATTGATGTTTTCTTTTATGAATTTAAATCTAGGTGGACTAGAGCGCATAGAATGGAAATGAGGTTTATTACTCAAAATAAAATCTGGTTTTGGTTTTACTCTTGCACCGACCCAATTATTTCAAGCATGCGAAAATTGTCTACAAAGAAGGTTCAAAGCTTGCCAGAGGAGGCAATTGATTTAATTGTACCTGCAGCTCCGAACAAGAACTATTTCAGTGATGTTGAAGTTGCTGATGATGATGATAACGATGATGATGATGTTGATGATTAACTTTAAGATGTACAATATGTAATCTTTAAGTTCTCATACTATACTCCTTGCACTATATACCTACACATAATATTTGGCATTATTTAATAAAATTATTCTCAAATATACTTAGAAAACATTTTTTTTACTTATTTTAATGGTATTAACTGAAAAATAAAGAAAAATTATCCGAACATGGCTTTCCTGATTTGATCCAAGAAAACATGCTATTCTAACCCACTGTGCGCTGTATTGAAATTTATGTTTTTTAATACCTGATATCACTCTGCAGAATTTGGGTTCATAACATACACTGGCTCCAATATAAATCCCCCTCCTGAAAATCATTTAAGTTCGGCTGAAGCTAGTTTAAATTGCTATAAATAGCATAAAACATTCTGATGGTCGGTCAATAATTTAATATAGGTCTAAACCGCAACCAATTTTAATGCTGACATCTGTTTTTATAAAGAACTAGCTTAACCCGGTGCGCTTTGCTACCCCATCGAAATACAACTAGTAAAATTTTGTTAAAACAGATCTCGTGTATTGATAAAGCATCTTGTACCAAATTTTATTGCTTTTACAGAACCCGCTCTATTGATATGTATGACTACTTTTCCTATGTCGGTAGAGTGTATCAAAGATTCGGCACAGCCGAATATAGCACTCTAATTTATTTTTGTTTACCCCAATATAGCAAAGTTGTAAACCATAATATAAAAATTAAGAAATTGCAAATCAACTGATTTGAGTTGTGAACCGTAATAGGGGCCTATATTCACTATTATGGCTTGTATCATGTATGTGTGTTTGCTTGGGAGGTACCACGCCCGCTTTTGCAGTACCGCCAATTTTTTTTAGAAAGGTTGTGTATTGTTAACCAAGATGATTGGATATTATTTCGAAACTTTGGCTCCTGCCGTTCTCCAGAAATGCAGAAAAACAAATAAAAAAACAACAAGGGATTTTGGGTAAAATGAGAGGCAGTCGTGGTTTTTTGCTTATATCTCCGTCATTTTTTGACGGATCTGGCTGAATTTCAATAGCAAACTTAAACGACAGTTCGAATATTTCAGGAGTGATATTTATATGATGTCTATTTATTGTTAATTTATCTTTATAAAAACAGACATCCCCATTAAAATTGGTTGCGGCTTATACCTACATATATTAAATTTATATTGATTTATATTCAAGCAATGGCAAGTTATGAACCAATCTTCCAAAAATTCCGCAGAGCTATTTCTGGTATTAAAAAACATAAATTTCAAAACAGTGTTGAAATTAGTTTTAGGGTTTACAGTGAATTTCAGAAGGCCGCTAAATATGGGATCAATGTTTTTTTATTAAGGTCTAAGGCGTAATAAACTGTTCTCAGGGAGTAGGGTTTATATGGGACCGATCTTCACGAAATATTACAAGGTGATATCCCGTCGAATAAAACGAAATCTTATATCATTCGGAGCATTGTTCTACCATTTATGTTAGTTTTTGTAACAAATTTATCAATTTTTTAAGCTGGTAGTTCCACATTTTGATTCATAGCTCTGGTACTACTGAACCGATTTTGCTGGATTTCAATTCCAAACTGCTTAGGAAAACTACAAGCAATTTGACAGTTTGTTCATTTCTTTTCAGTTTTTAGAAAATGAACGTGTTTTCAACAGACGGACATGGCTAAATCGACTTATCCCCGTAATTTCTACAAACAGATATCTAGTCGTGTTCGTACCTGACAGTTATACATATTTACCTATCCGGTACCACTATTTTGTTAATTTCACCGTTAATTTTATCTACGTAAATTAACTAACGAAAATCGGTGGTGTATAATACATTACATTTCAACCCAAAGGTAAGAAATACGTTTTAAAATTATGAAAATCATAGACACCTATGCACAGCTAGATATGTATCTATTTGTTAAAATTACGGGCATTACAATTACTCAAGGAGCCAGAATATATATATATTTATATATATATATATATATATATATATTTAGTAGCTCCTGAGGTAAATAATAAAAAAGTTTCACAAAGAATGGCAAACTTAATATGTATACCGTTAGCTAAAATGCAAAAAGGCGTAACTAACAAAAATATAATTTTACAGAAGCAAAAACTTTGAAAAGTGAAAACTATAAACATGTCAGAAAACCATGCATTGATAAGTTGTCCATGGAATTCTTCACACAATTTTCAAGGAACCCCATTGCATTATATTTTGTAAAAAAAAGTCTAATTACGTCGTTTTGCATATGTATATCAAATTAACACACTTGTAGTTACGTCCCTTTATTTTTTCTCAATAAAAGCTTCATTTTAGATCACAGAAGTGTAAAGTTTTGTCAAGACAGTTAGTTTAATGGCATTCATTATAATCAATCAAAAACTCGATTTTAAATTTTTTGTTAGATACGCCTTTTTGCATTTTAGCTAACGATGCGCCGCTCTTCACAACTAATTGTGGTGGAAGGTATAAAAAGAATAGCTTCATAAACTCCATAAACTTTTCTGTAGACAATCGGACATGTTCTACAAATCGAAATGAAGTGGAATTGAAATCGAACGGGATTTCGATCTCAATTATTTACAAAATGTAGTTTATCCGGTTTTCAACAGTGGTTCTTGTAAAGATAATTAGTCATGAATCAAAAAACAAGATTGCGCACTCAGCCGTACAAAAAATTTCTACTGCGCATCTACGTGATCATAGAATAAAAATGAGTGCTTGTTGTACAAAATATAACACGCACACAAATGCACATAACAAATTCTATTTTTTCGTCACACACAAAAATAATGGACCTGCGCAATCTTGTTTCTTTGATTAATGATAATTAGTACTCAAAGTATTAAGTACATATCGTCATATTAAATGCAAACGGAAATAACTACACTTTTTTTACAGGAGAGATATGTATATAAAATGGAATATTTTCATAAACCTTTGAGTTCATTATAGCATGGAAACTGTGGGGCGTGCGTTCGTAAATGCATCACTGCGCTGCATCAGAAAAGCAAACTTTTTTTAAGCAAGAATTTGGAAGTTGTTTTTGATAAACTTTAAGCCTAATTCTTATAATTTTTGGTTTAAAATCCTGTTTAGAAGGGAAATATTTGTTTAATATTTGTCATAAAATTCTTTTATTACAGATATCTTATTTAAAATCGACTTTTAAAATTCTTGCGTTTTACGTTTGCGATTTCCAGCACAACCCTGATAATCATTTGATATCACTGATGCATTTACGAACGCACCCTGTATTTATTGAACAACGGTTGCGAAGTTGGTGCAATGTATTTATTTGTAATGTATTTTTAACGCATTTGTGGTGCTTTGCAATACTGCGTTTATGAAATTAGCCACCATAACACCCACAGAAAATAACGGTTTTTTGCGCTTTATGGTCTGGCGGAGTCATTGGCCCAAATCCAAACTTTGTTGGTCAGAATGCTCCAGATTACATGGCAAAAATAATATTTAAACATTATTTTCATAAAATGTTCATTCCAATAAAGCCCGTTTCATTGATATTAAAAATATATTTCCTTGTTTTATTATGATTAAAACTTGTGCCAAAAAACACCCTTTATAATAAATCTCTGCACCATGTTACCCCATAAAGACCAATTAAAAAATTTAATTCTCTAAGGTTTTTATCTAAATTTTGTATTTATTTTTAATTTGTTTTCAATTTTATTAATATTAAATATGTATATACTCGAGTTAATTTTTTTTAAATTGCATTCTTTGCAGAACAGTTTTATTTAAATTTAATATTAAATAAAAGTAAAAATAATAAAAAAAAACTCATTACAGTGAAAAAAAAAACAATTTTTGTAAATCATTTAATAAATGAAAGTAAAAAAAGATAAGCGGATTGTAAGTTGTAAAACAAACAAGAACATTTTACGAAAGTTATTATTAATTATAAACGGTTATAAATTGTGTAGTCGTTTTTAAAAATATAATGAAAATTACAATATTTTATAAAATTTATTAATTTACGTTTATGATTTTTATAATTATTATTAGAAATTAAAGAAAAATGTATATTATATATTAAAATTAATACCCTTGCGAAAGAATGACAGTATTTTTTCTTTGCGGGTCTTGTACGTTTTCTTCTTTCTTGCCAATAAGAGATTTGTGAATGTGTGGAATGACACCACCACCAGCAATAGTGGCCTTAATAAGACTATCCAATTCTTCGTCACCACGGATGGCTAGTTGTAAATGACGGGGTGTGATACGTTTGACTTTCAAATCTTTGGAAGCATTACCAGCTAATTCAAGTACCTGGAAAGATAAGTAAAAGAATTAATGGAAAAAATAAATTCTCGATATATAATAGACAATTAAAGAGGTTTTCCAATAATGCTAATAACATCCTACACAAAATTTCACATATGAAAAATCTATTATCACATAAAACAAGTTAAAATAAATTTGCTTTCAAATATCTGGACAAATATTAACATGAAATTCTTGAAATGTGAGCAAAAATATATACATATGTACACAAAAGCAGAGTTCCAAAACGTCATAATTCTTTGCAGTCAAAGTTAAAATTGTTTTATCAAGTTTAACGATGCAGTTTGCTTATTGGCATATAATAAAGGAATTTACGTCGAAAGTTGCACTCTTGCGAAAAAGCAAAATCATAACAACAACCACAAAGTTAATTATGTAGAACAAACGCCCAACAAATACGAAGTAAAACCTTTGATATGAACTGACATTGTCATTTGATATCAAGCACAATTCTCAAACCTTATTCAATTGTTTGATTTTAGCATGTGAATTCAATTTGAAAACGATTTGACTTTAAAAACATGACACAATTAATATAAATTTGAACAAAAAATAAAAGTAAACATTTAAACATGTGTTTCACAATTAATTAAAAATTACATATTATGTGAAGTGAATTCGCCTTTAGAAATTCTTAACAAAAAAGGGGAAATTATTTACAAATTGAGAAATGCATTTATTTTCAACTTGCTTTCAAACGTTATTCTCAAATGTTTTTCAAATGAAAAATATTTTTATTTTTAATTTAAATTCATTATTTATTTAAATAAACTGTCAACTACACATTCGACAGCATAACTTAAACATGAAATAGCGTTCCTTGCGTCCTCAAATTCTTAGAAAGACGAAATACTTGGCTCTTTATTACTTGAAGAATTGTCATAATATGTACATACCGCGATCTTACAACAAAGTTATGTTTTCTTTACTTTCTGTTTTATTTCTTAGCAAAATTTGTCCCAAGTAGCTTATCCGATCAATCCTGAATTTTTTTGTTTTTTAAATTAAAAACTTTGTTTTATTTTTTTAGGGGGATTTTTTTCCTTAAAAAAGCTTGTCTTTTCCTTTAAGGTAGTTTTGGTTGCTTTTTGGGAAGCGAGTGGCATACATATGTATCAAAAAAAAAATTATTTACAACTCAAGACAAGGGGTTTTCAATTTTTAGCATATGCACTATTTTCAATTTGTTCCTATTTGTGTTTAAGTGTTTCTAAGACCTTAAAAATAAAACTTATGCAGAGAAACTAGACAAATTAACCTCTCCGATGGTATGTAACATTCTCAACTAGCATTTTATTAGGGGTGTACTGGAAATCGTAAAACGCCAGAATTTGGAAGTTGTTTTTAATATACTTTTAATCTAATTTCTAAAATTTTTGTTATAAAATTATGTTTAACAAAGAAGTATTTGTATAATATTTGTCATACAAATCTTTTATTACAGAAATCTTATTAAAAAACGCCTTTCAAAATTCTTGAGTTTTACGTTTCCGATTTCCAGCACACCCCTGTATACCTTCGATACTGTAATACCCACAATATGTTAATCGGGATTAAACTTAAAATAAAAGAAACCTGGCTCCAGCCTAAACTAATTTATTGTCAAGTTTTATGACAATTGGTTCTTTTGTTAAAGGAGCACATACACGGCACAAAAGTTTTTATATACATACATACTAGCTGTTTGGCCCTGGCGCTGCTCGGGATTTTATAAATAAAAATTATAAATTAAATACTGCAGAATTTTGTTAATTACTTGACCCTATCGATATCTTCCGGTTCAAAAATGAATCAGGCAACTTATTTTTGTTAAGTAAATAAATTTTGTGAATACCAGCCAAATAGTAAAGGGTCCGGAATATTTTCTAAAATTTTTTTTTTTTTTGAAAGTACAATCCTTCCGGTTAATAATGGATAATAATTTCATTCAAATGGCTGCCTCGGCTGGCTATGCAGTAGCCTACAGATCGGTTCAATGTTTAAGCACATTATCGATTGTGTGCAGCTGTATTTCACCAATGGCTTCAAGAATATTGTCCTTTAAAGCGTCATTTGTATCTGGCTTGTCGGCGTAACACTTATCTTTAGCGGCACCCCACAAATAATAGTCCAACGGTGTCAAATCGCAGCTCCGAGGAGGCCAAACGACATCAGCTCTGCGGCTGATAATGCGATCTTCAAAAACAGGGCGCAAAACATCGAGTGTAGCTTCGGCTGTGCGGCACGTAGTTCCGTCAATTTGAAACCAAATGTTGCCAATATCCTCCTCTTCAATTTTTGTGAACAAAAATTCGTTCAACATGGCCCGATAACGATCGCCATTGACTGTAACGGCCACTCCTTGCTCATATTCGAAGAAAATTGGTTCAATAATGCCTCTGGACCAAAATCCGCACCAAACAGTGACTCGTTTGAGGTGCATCAGCTTTTCAATGTATGCGTGCGGGTTTTCTGTGCCCCAAATGCGATAATTTTGCTTGTTTACACACCCGCCAAGATCAAAATGAGCAAAATCGGCATCTTCTGTAAGTCGATTGCAGGCAATATCTCCCAGCTTGAACATCGTATAGACAACCATATTCGTTCAGCGGAAGGATAAAACTAATTATCTGTCAAATCAGACATGAGCTAAGTGTACCATTCACGAAATAAGCACTAGTTGAAAAAAAAAACGTTAGATGGCGGACCCGTTACCATAAATAAAATAAAATTAAATAATATGGACAACAGCGCCACCTAATGGGATTCAACTAAAACAATATAATGTACAACTTTGGTCTTAATCGGTCCAGCGGTTCTTGAGTTTTAGGAGTACATACACGGCACAAACGTTTTTATATACTAACATATATAGATATAGAAGATAATAATAATAAAAAGATAAATAATTTAATAAAATTTAAGCTGATGAAGTGTTTTAACATTAACAGCCAATCCAACGATGTCACGCGTTAACGTTCGCATAGAAAATAACATTCAAAACAAAAACAAATTTTAGAAACGTTAACGTGTGAGACATCGTGGGATTGAAAATTTTCAAAACAGTCTTTCATCATCCCTATTTATTTATCAACTTGAGCCTTTCATCAAAAAGAGGTATAAAAGAATGGCATTTATCAGTGCCGTCGATTGTTACCGCTGCATCGAATCTGCTTTTCAGTGTTTTCAATGTGTCAGTGTTTATACAATAATTCTTTGCTCATCTTACATGCGATCTTGATGAGAGCACTGGAGGCTATACTTATCTGCATTTCTTTTTAGGTTTGCTCCAATTCCATTACATGCTCCTTTACAATGAGCAGTAGGATGAAAATGCCACTCAGCTGGCATTCCAAAATATTTTTCATGAGCTGTAAGATCAGCGAAGCTACATTGGTTTTTATAATGTTGACAAGCTCCGTCCGAAGCGTAGTATACCTTCTACTACCTACTGTAAATTTAGATTTTAGATAATTTAGTACCTGAACAGTCAGTAATGGTATTTTCTGAGTCGCTATTGACAATAATCGATTACTATTGACAGTCAATTGATATTTTCTTAGCAGCTTTTAAGTCGACGTCTTTTATCGCAAACATGGCTACAATTCGCGAAAAATAGCAAACTTGGAAACAAAAACTTAACCCGTTCCTGCCTAATGGGTATTTAAATACCCAAGAAAGTGTTGAGACATAAATTTTTTTTAGGTAAATTTTTTGTTTTTATCAACTTCTATGGTCTTCCGGGCATACATTTTCAAATTTCATTAAACGCGCCGATCTATGGACAGGCAGGAATTGGTTAAATTGATTTGAAATCGCTCAATCGGATAAAAATAAACAAAATGTCGCGAAATAACAAAAAAAAATTTTATGGAAAAACAACGAAAATTTTAAATATTTCAAACAAGCCATAAAATTGATTAAAAGTCCCTTCAACTATAAGGAATGGCAAAAATTCGGCGAAAATTGCTCAACTAACGGAAATTCGCAAAAATTTACTAACAGCGGGGCAAGATAGAAGTTTTATATTTATTATTAAACGTTAATGCTATAAAGAATCAGAAAACGTTAAAGCTATAAAAAATCAGAAAACTAACAGTAAAAATATCTCTTATCAAAAACATGGCAAAAATTCGCGAAAATATTCAAAATTGGAACTCTAAACTTTTTTTAAAAAAGCTAAATCGGTTACAAAAATATGTCGGAAAATAGCATCATAAATAACGTTAAAAAGCGAGTAAAGAACAAAAATAATTGGAAATGGGTTTTTTTTAAATGTTCGATAGCTAGTCGACTTCACCACAAAATTCTTATGAAATGTCAAATTAACGTCGAAGTGATGTAGTCGTCGATTTGATGTGACAACAATTTAAAATTAATGTCGACGATGACTTACGTAATAGGGGTGTAAAAGTTACATGGATGAGAAAGAACGCCTGTTTGGCCAAAATGTCAAACTTTGACCCCCTCTAACTCAGAAACTTTTTGACCGATATTGTCTTAACCCTTTCGGTACTTCTTTTTTTCGATTTTATAACTCTTAAACCTTATGCTATTAACAATCAATGATCATTTTTTAAAATTTTGTATCAAAAGTGGTTTTTGAGCATCATGCCATATGGAGTTGTATAAGAGATTTATTTTATATAAAAACTATTCAAATGCATTTTCTTTATAAAATAAAGCTATTCTTCTAGAATCAGAAAGACAAATGAACTAAAAAACATGATAATTTTTATTAAATATTTGTACATATGTATATTTCTATGTTATTATTTTTTTCCTTTGAATAAAATCTATGCCAAATGGCATAGTATGATTTAAAAAAAATCGGACACCTTCTTTGAACAACACTTGGGATCTAACTTTTTCTCCACTTATTAAGGCAATGGTAATCTGCTAAAAACCTTATGGAAAGTTATAAAATAACATTATTTTCATAACAATATTTACAAAATTACAAAGTGACCTTTTTTCGTAAATTACAAATCTCGAAAGGCATGTTTGCTTTCTGGCCCATCAGAATGCATTGGGTGTACCAATCAAAATATTTTATTTTTCAATTTCTATAAAAAGCATTAAATAAAAATACAAAATTATCAAAAAAATTAATTTCTAACTAGTTTGCCCCAAACAGGGGCTTGCAAAAAGCACCATGCCATATGGCATAGAATAACCGAAAGGGTTAACTACTTTTCAATAGGTCTAACCTTGGTGCAAATTTCATCCAAATAGGAAGACATCGATTTCAAAAGTTGGATAATTTGACAAAAAATCCCCCATATGTATAATAAAAGTGCCTCCCAGAGATATGCGCGTTTTATGAAGTGGTGGTACACCAAAGATACACGTATTTAAATCTTTAAAATGGCTCTCCTGAACAAAACCGGTTTTTGCCCTTAGGTCCCTTTCTATTTTGCGCGTCACATACATATATAGAAGATGAGGTTTTTTTCATTTTTATTTGCTTCATGGTATTTAGTCGTTTTGGTAAAAACTTTCCCTTTTTAACGCTTTTAAGTCCGCGTTTCTTTTCTTCTTTTATGCAATTTTTGCTTTAAAAAATTTTAACTATACGTTGCTGCTTTGAATTGGTATTGTATTGCATTAAAATGTTAATGAAAAACGTATTTAAAAACTGTCTAAAAAGTTTTCTTTTTGTTCATTCAAATTATTAATATCGATCCCTAAGAGCAAAGTGATGTAACAATTTTCATTCAAAACTAAATAAAATTATTTTAAACGTCAGAAACAATTTTGTACAAATTGTTGCTGAAGTTCTAGTTGACTCAACTTTAGTTACATTTTTAAAAAATAAATGCTTAATATTGTTGTGGCTAAAATTTGCAAACGGTTTCTTGATGCAAAATGTGTGTAGTTACAAAAGAAATTGTTGCTCTATTATGAACACCAAGTGAAAATGTTTTTTTGATTGTGAACGCAGCTTTAACTACAAATTTTGTAAAAGTTTAATAGATTTTTGAAATATTAAGGCCCGTGTTTACAACGTACCGATAGCTAAAAGTTGACTTAAACCGGCCTTATAAAAAGTGTTCCATTATTAAAACT
Source organism: Pollenia labialis (assembly GCA_949318255.1). NCBI lineage: Eukaryota > Metazoa > Arthropoda > Insecta > Diptera > Polleniidae > Pollenia > Pollenia labialis. The sequence continues at coordinate 141,922,414 of OX439139.1, read as the reverse complement.
TTACTTTAACCTAAAGTGAGCGATAAAGTAAATTAAGGTTCATCCTACCTGGTAGGTAAAATTAAAGTTGTAAAAATGGAACACTTATTGTATGGCCGATAAAATCCTACCTTTAGCTACCGGTAAGTTGTGAAAACTGGCCCAAATTTTACAGCGGGCTGCTGCAAATTTGCAAAAGTCTTCTTCTCACTTTTCCTGCTAACAACAAATATGCAACAACAGCAGTGGTCACTTTACTTATTTATAACGCTAAACAACAAATTTGTTTATATTTTTAATAAATCTACTTTATAATTACATATTTTTACAAACAATAAAATTACACAAATTAAAACAACAAATGCAATGCAAGACAAAAATAATAACAAAAATGCTACAACTGCTGATGTTATTTTATTTTATTTTTAAGTACACCACCTTTTACATAATTATTTGATATCAATTATTTACACAAAAACCTTTTTACTGATATTTTTATGAAAAAAATATAATATTTTGTCAATTTTCTACAAAAAAGTAAAATTAAAAATAATAAAAATGTAAACAACAGCTGTTTCGATATTGGTTTTATTTACATTCGAAATTAACCAAACCAACTTGGTTTCGTGACACCAAATGAAACCAATATTGGTTTCAAAACCGACAATTATCAAAACCAATATTGGTTTCTATGACAACTCTGAACATAAAAGGTTAATTTTGAAAACTTTAACGACATTTTGCCATGTTTATTTTTTTTGAGATATGACTATGTTGCAATAAAGGAGCGATATGTTCTTTATTAAATTATTTTAAATTAAAATAACTATTATTATTTGTTGCTTTTACGCTAAATCGTGGGCGCATAGTGCCAAAAATAACTATAGATTATGAAAATTACATAAAATGTCTGAAAATTTTGTATACTAAATGTATGTATGTATGTATGTATGTATGTATGTATGTATGTATGTATGTATGTATGTATGTATGTATGTATGTATGTATGTATGTATGTATGTATGTATGTATGTATGTATGTATGTATGTATGTATGTATGTATGTATGTATGTATGTATGTATGTATGTATGTATGTATGTATGTATGTATGTATGTATGTATGTATGTATGTATGTATGTATGTATGTATGTATGTATGTATGTATGTATGTATGTATGTATGTATGTATGTATGTATGTATGTATGTATGTATGTATGTATGTATGTATGTATGTATGTATGTGTGTACGAGTACGCTTTTGTTTGTAGGATATGACATTTGTGGTTAATTGCTATCTATTTAGATATAGTTGATATATGTATGTATGTAAAAATTCCTGTCTTAACTTTTTTCATAAACCAAAGATGAGGTATCTTGTAAATAAAAACGTTTAATTACCTCACTGAGGTACTTAAACGTATACTCTTAATTACCTCAATTAGGTAGTTAAACGTATTTGTTTAAATGCTTAACCTGCATAATTACCCAACAATATTGAAATTTTTGGCGAGGTAATTATCCGTGGAATACTGCAATAATAAAAAAAAAACCAAAGCAAAGTGAAGAAAATCAACCAACAAAAACATTTTAAAATTTAATTTTTTTTCTAGTTTTTAATGTTAGTTAAACGAGTCAGTTTTGAGCTCGCATTCAAAAAACAGGCAGTGAGTGAACTTGTATTTATTTAAAAATTGAGTATCATGCAGCAGAAATAATCTATTTATCGTCACCTAATTTTATAGCGACATGTACCACCAGCCGTATTCATAACAAAAAGTTAGCCAGTTTGTACCACAAATCTGTGGTTTGTACACTACGCGAAACGCAGCTTGTTGGGAAAGAATTAATTCATAACGAACTTTTCTCCATCTGCCAACTTTTAATAATTCAACTCAGAATTTTTATGATGTCACTTCGCTGAATTTGTCCTTTTTTAAAAAGTTTTTAAAATTAAAAATTTTTTTACATTAAACAAGAGTTTAGCAAATAATTAGCCAGAGTTTGGTTAGTGTATTATGAATAAACTTTTTGCTAACTTCATGCCAAATTTTCATTATGAATACGGCTGCTAATGTCTAGTGCATTACAATTAATCAAAATTGATTTTGATTTTATTTTTTTGTTACGCCCTTTTAAATTTTAGTTGACGATATGTAACATTGTAACGTTACTGACTGACTGACTGATTCATCATCGAACAGCCAAAACGCCTGAAGCAACAAATTTAAGTCGATCCACTAAGGCGGGATTTTTTTTAAATTCGAACGTTTAGGGGGTAAAAATGGGTAAATTCGATAACCTTTTATCTCCAAACTAAAGCAGACCATACACGATTCAATTCAATTGTCAACTGAGTGGGTTGTTGCCCAAATCAAAGCGTCTATGTCAATTGACAATTTGAATTTGTCAATTGATTAGTTTACGGTTGTCGAGTTGGTTAAATAAAATCAAAATATTTTGATTTTTTTATCTTGACTACAAAGTCTTTCAATATACATATAAATTTTGTACATTATCGAAATTCGAATGTTAAAGGGGTGCATCGTAGCTATTTAAGTACTTTTTTACAAAACATTTTTCTCCATTTATTGACAATACTAAATGATGGGCTCCCACTACAATATTTAGGCCCCTACTACTGTTTACAACTCAACTGAGTTAACTTTGGCAACATGTTCGTCTGTGTGATCGCGAATGATAAAACAAAAGAGAATTCCAGATTTGTTTCCTTCCAACTTGTCGCTCGTCTAAACTCGGACTTACAAAAGAATTAAATTTCCCGTATTTCGATATTTTTTCTCACCGTTGAAGTATTAACAATTTAAGGTCCCTATACGGTTCACAACTTAACTCAGTTGACATGCAAAAATTAAACATACAAGATCCTGAGTGAATGGGTGGGCCTCTTCGGAAATGCATCACTGTGCTGCATCATCGATTTAAAATGCTTAAATATATATCAGTGAAGTAGATGTGGACCAAAAAAATTATCAAATACTCCACAAAAATAATAGTCACACAATAAAAAAGAATTAAAATTATATTTTATCGCATTAAAAAGTATGCTTTTCTGATGCAGGGCAGTGATGCATTTCCGAACAGGCCCAGTATCTGTAAGAGGGATCTTTTTGGTTCTTTAATTTTTAACATAAATTTAAACCATATAAACAAAACGTGCGAGCCTCAGCACACGCATAAATTAAATTGGCGAATTTAAAACTGTTAAATAATGTTTAATCTAGAGAAACATTGTGCAAAAGCAAAAAGTTTTTATAAAAGTAGTGGGTTTCGTCTAGTCTAGGACGTCAAATATTTAATAGGTTAACTAGGGAATATTAAATGGATTCCAAAATCGATTTCCGATTATTGGACCGACTTTTTTATTTCGACTTTTGAAATCGATTAATCGCACCTCAAAATCGATTTCAACTCTAATGCAGTTGAAATTTTACAGTTTTGAAATAGGGTTTACAACTCTGTTAATGTAAGGTTTACAAAGCCATCAAAACTATACAACTATAGCTGAATTTAATTTCAACTCAACTGGATTGAGTTGTAATTGGGGTATAAGATAAATGTACAGATGTACATTTCACTTATTCTTGATTGAAATTATACATATAAAATGTCTGTATATTTTAGCAATATATTTCATAATTAATTAAAAACATTTCAAAATATTGCAAGTTAGTCAATCAAAGTATGTATGCTAAGGAAATATTTCTTTTCGGTGATGACTGTTTTTATTCGAAGTTCTTTATAACTTTGGCCCATATTCATAGTCAAAATAAAGCACACTTTAAAGAAAACCGGCTTTAAATGCATGTGAGCACCATTGTTTTAAAGTATACTTTAAAAAAAGCCGATTTTATTTTTGACTATGAATATGGGCCTTTAGCTTTAGAAAAAAAGCCTTTACATGGCACTGATGAGGGAACGATGCAGAGATATTCCTTTGCAAATTCGTATATGTCAAGATAAATTAAAATTTGTTTACACTCTGCTAAGACCACCTTCACACTCGGCAAGTAACTTGAGCAAGTTAGGCTGAGTTCCAAAACATCATAATACTTTGCAGTCGAAGTCAAAAATGTAGCATCAAGTTTAACGATGCACAGTTTGGTCATTGTGAACGCATCGGTAACTGTTTTGATGCACTTTGGGACAGATACCATTCTAAAATTTTACACGGTTGCATTGTAGAATGCGTTTAAAAAAGCGAGTTGCTTTGCAACTGACGTTTTGGAACTCACCCTTACTTGCCGACAACAACAGTCTGTGCAAATTTGTTTTCCTTACCCCGACCTTACCGATGACATCTACACACCAAGACTTGCGCAAGTAACTTGCAGAGTGTAAAAGGGGTCTAATGGATTTAAATATCGGCCAGACACTGGGTCTGTTTAAATCAGCTGTTCTGTTTTTATCATGTTTATATCATCTTGAATTTCACAAAGCCCACATTCAATAATTGCATATGCATATGTATGCTCATATAAAAATTTGAAGTTATATTGGGCAAACACATTTTTATCGGTTTGATATAGATTAAAATCAGGGCTGTCAGATATGGCGATTTCTCGCCAAACGTGGCGATTTTGAAATGTGTTTGGCGGCGGGATTTTCCATTTGGCGACTGGCGACTTTTATGGCGATTTTTGATATAACTGGCGATTTACTTGGCTATTTTTACCATTTATATTCACCCATATTGTGTTTGGAGTATTTTGAATACGCCTACGACTATTTGGTAAAAGATTAAAGAGAACGTGAACTTATTTCCTTCAATCTATTACCAAACAGTCGTAGGCTATTTTAAATAAGCCAAATACAAGGGTGATTATTTCAGCAATTTTTTAACAGTTTGTCATTTTGTGTTATCATTAATAATATAAAAAAAACCTTGCAACTTTTTGTCACATGATTTTTGTTTTGTTATCATTTGAAGTGAATTTTATATTCAGTCACTATTTAATTCTAATAGGTCAAAAATGGGTGAGGCTGAAGTGAACGATCTTATAGACTTGTGTTCTTAATTTTTGTTTTTTAACCGAATATATGATTTTCATTTTATGCTATTTAAAAAAAAAAAGAGAAACAAAACTAAATACATTCGGCGACTTTTTTGTGTTTTTTCTTAGTTTTTGCCGATTTTTGGCTACAAAATTATACCTACTTGCTTTTTTTGTATGCAAAATTTAATTTAAAAAAAAAAAAAGAAAAATAAATTTGATAAAAAAAAATTTTTACAAAAACTGAACAAAATTGAGGTTTGGCGATTTTTGGCGATTTCTGACATCAGGTTTGGCGATGGAGCTCAAAAAAATCTGACAGCCCTGATTAAAATTAAGAATTGCCAAAAGTTTGAAGAAAAAAAAATCGATTTTAAAAAACCAATAATCGATTTCAGTATAAAATCACTTACAATTTACGTAATTGCTTGGTATGGATCCGTTCTTGGTAAAAATCCTTCAAAGCTATTTTTCAGAACGCAAATTTTACGTTCAAATCAACGATGCCTTATCCGTTTGTGGAAATGTAGAAAGTGGAGTTCCTCAAGGAAGCGTGCTGGCGCCTCTTCTTTTCAACCTCTTCCTTAATGACTTCCCACACCTTGCTGATAACTCAAAAGCTATTCTGTATGCCGACGACTGCTTAATATACTCTCATAACGTATCACCAATAGAGGCCCTCAGGTCTGCCGCATATCATCTTGGCATTATAAGTGCATTCTACAAGATATGGGGTATCAAAATAAACGCAGCAAAATCGGAGGCAATTTGCCTGAGAAATGCCTCAGGAAAGTGCGCCAGATTTGTGGTCCCTCAAAGCAAGCTGTTGCAACTTTCCCTAGACGGCGTTGATTTACCGTTAAAATCCAGTATCAAGTATCTGGGGGTAAATATTGACAAACTGATGAAATTCAACAAACACGGTAGAATCGCCCTGGGAAGGGCAAAGCGCATAGCCGGCAGTTTCTCAGGTTTATTGAATAATTCCTGCCTTCCAAAAAACACCAAACTGCTTCTTTACAAAGTCGCCATTAGATCAGTTCTCATTTACGCTTTCCCAATTTGGTTCTCTATCTCCCCTAAAGTGGCAAAAGAGCTGGAAATATTCGAACGAAAAATACTGAGAAAATGCATTGGTAAACATTTCCAAACTCATACAAAACGTTACTCCGATAAATTCATCTATGAACAATCTGGTATTATTCCATTCTGCAGATACGCGCAATCCCTTCAAAGAAAATTTGTCGACAACCTGGAACATCACGACAATTCACTAATGAATCAAATTTATGAATACGAGAAGCATCTAGAATGGGTAAGTGTGCCTTATATGTCACCAGTTGGTATTTTGACGGAGCCGATTGAAAATGCCCCCGACCTATTCCGCTTGCCTAACTTTTACGAAAAGGTTTTCCCAGGCTCACATAGGGGCTAATATAATATAATCTAATTAAATTTTGTGATATCTATTTATACTTTATACTATTTTATAAATTTGGCAATTTAATTATACTTTAATTCGTATATTCGCTTACTAACGTAATCAAATAAACCCTATTATACACTTACAGGTATATAAGCAATCTAATTGAATCCTTGTTATTTTTATACATTGGTCGTTAATCCTATAACATTCTGTGATAAAAAATGTTCTCTGTTCAATAATGTTTTGACAGCTGTTATTTAGTTTTTAAGTGTTTTGTTTATTGTTAATTTTTGTTTAACAGACTTTCGCTCTGTGTGTCAAAGTAAATGCCGGGAGCAAGTATTTTGTACAACTTTTATTTTTAACATAACGTTATGTTTTCAATTTTATTTTAGCAAGTAGCTTATTCATTCACGGTGTATTGGAACAAAACAAATATAGTTCTATGTTTTAATTATATACTGTCGATTTTGTATATAAATTTATGTAAGAAAAAAGAAAAGAAATCAAAGAATCCTCAATAAAGTTTACTTACTTACTTACTTACGTAATTGCGAAAATCGAAAAATCGTTTTTTTTTTTAGCACAAAATCGATTTTCGATTGCAATCGAAATCGATTTACCATTCCCTAGTGTTAACACACCTAGCTTGCCTTTTCTAAAGGCTCAGTTAGTCTTTACTTTCTGTTCTGTTACGAATCAGCTGATTTGTTTTTGTTATTAAAAAGCCTGTGAAATTGATTAGTTTTTCTGTTCTGTTGCGGTTCGGTTTGTTAAAATCAAAAATTTGTTAAGTAATTGTTAAGCCTATAGTACACGGAATGTAAAACGCCACATGCGCATGTGGTTCTGACGTAATTTTGACGACACTACAAAGCCACAATAGCAAGTTAGTGTTGTGTGATGACGACAAAATTACGTCAGAACCTCATGCGCATGTAGCTTTTTACATTCCGTGTACTATAGGCTTAAGTGACAGCAAAATATATAATAAAAAATACATATTTATATTGAAATAAACTATTTTTTGATTTTAAAAATTCATAAAATTTAATTTCTTTAAATTTATGTGCTTTAAACTTATTAAAATAAAACAATGGACGGTGCAAAACTAATAAATTTGTCATAAATGGCTGATAAGTTGCTACAGAAAAAGTAACTATTACGATTCCGAAACAGAACGGCACGGAACAGAAAGTAAAGACTAATTCTGCCTTAAGTAAAAAATACTTTTTACGATACATATTTTCAAATTAAAATTAAATAAAATACCTTAATAATAAACATACTTTTAAAATTAAAATACCTGGCAACCCTTATTTCAATTAAAGTAAAAAAAAAACATGAAAAACGTCAATAAAAAATGGCGGGCAAATGACGCTACAAAACAAACTGCAAGAAAGTAAATAGTTTGTAGGCCCTAAACATACCAATCAACATAAAACAGCATTTGGTACAGCACATACAATAACATGTAATAGAAAATATGAGAAACAACAACGATGACGGCAAATAAAAACACTGCATGGCCATTATGTTGAGAAAATACAAACATAAACTTTTCCAACGAGTGTGAAAGAGAAAGCAAATTCGATAGAGCACATTTGGCGCGTAAAGACGTCTACTACCGAATGTTTGTGAATATTATGAAATACACGACAAACAAAATCTTATTAATTACAAATCATTAAAAAAAAAAAAAATTACAAATTTCGTATTTCCAAAAATTACTTTGATAATTTATGAAATACTTCAATATTTATGTCAACTAAAAAAAAAATCAACTTACTTCAGCAGTCAGATATTCCAATATAGCAGCAGAATAAACGGCAGCAGTAGCACCAACACGACCATGGGAAGTAGTACGACTTTTTAAATGACGATGAATACGACCCACAGGAAACTAAATCAAAAAAGTTAACATTAGCTACCTTTTCTACTATAACATTTTTTAAAGAGCTAAAAATAGCATGAATTAAAACAGCCAGTGTAAGCAAAAAACATTTTACAAAAAAGGCGGGAAAGATTCTTTGCTATGTATGTCTGTGTCGTGCTTAGCTTGTTAGCTTTATATGTATTTGTAACTTGCCTGTAAACCAGCTCTGGCGGAGCGTGAAACTGCTTTGGCTTTTGCTTTTCCTGAATCTTTACCAGCTTTACCACCAGCCTAAAAAAAAAATATTTTTATTACCACTCACTATAAAAACATAGCAAACGGAGCGAAAGAAAAAGTATCATTGTGGCACCATGTCTAGTTTTTTTTAAAGTGAGGTTATAAACACGTTAACATGTATTTTTAACATTTGAACTAGAACTTTTATTGGTTAAGCTTTTCTGAAATGTTTTTTAATTTTCTAGTGCATTGTAGCCTTCATTTTTATATCATACACATTATCTCTACATATTCCTATTTTAATTTACACGCACGCACGCTCCCATCATTTCGACCAAGCAATTGGCCTCATTCACAATGACATTTTCTTTTGCTTCTTGTCCACTGTATTTTCAAATATAAAAATGTTATAAAATTTACCATTATATTGTATTTTAGAAATGCTATCGTTTATTTAATTATACTTGGAATGAATATTCAATTATATATTCTTAACTTTTTGATTTATCTTTTCGAAACAAAAAATTATTTCTTTTCACTTCACGCTACCGAACGATATGAATTTCTTTTTACGAATGACGATAGAGAGACGCGGAAAATGCAAATAAAGTACAAAAAAGTATGGCCGCCAATAATTACTAAACTTGGCACTACTGGTCGTCATTCGTTCAGTTGAGTGATGACATATCGGCAAAAATATTGGATTTTAAGCCAGGGACCGGAAATCATGATTATTTTTCAAAATCAAAGGGAAGCGTTCCTTATAATAGATTTTACCGGTTAATCGATGTAAAATTCTAAAGGCCTAATACCCTTTGTACACATTTCGGAGGAACGCATGGAAGATGTTGAAAATGTGAAATACGCGTTCACACTTAAAACATCTTCTATCAATAAAAAAATGTCACCATTTCTGAAGAAAAACTTTTATTTTTTTAATCACTTTTTTCTACAAAAGAGTAAACATTTTAAAAGATAACACTAAAATGTTTTTAGAACTCATTTTGTTTAATGGTATAAAAAATGAAGTAACATAAGGCTTGAAAAAAGACAAATCTTGAGAAATGGCAACGCTGCTTTCAAACCAAATGCTATTTTGTCAGTGATGCAATAATAATAATAGAATTTATTGCCACTTTTCTAGTGATTACACTAAAATAATGGGAAGATTAAGAATGAAATACAATAAGATAGAAACATTTTGTAAAGATCTTGAAAAATTTTGATTTTTAGCCATATGTATTTCTTATGGGAAAATTCCAACATCTTCCCAAATTGATGTTAAATGTTGACAAGTGTGAAGAGGCTATAACCATTATATGCATAGCCTTGCTTAACCTACTGTCAAAAATTAACAAAAAGCCTCTCAAATTAATTTAAAAAAACAAACAAAATAATGGCCTTTTTACATTTAAGCACATCTTTGAGGAATGCGTGGAAGATTTAAAAATGAAAAAACTTGTTTACATTTGTAACATCTTTCATCCTTTATCATAAAAATAGTTATTTACACGTGAAAGAGCGCATAAAAACTAAATAAATGATATTGCTGTCCTGCTCTTTTGTATTTTTTTCCTAGTGATGGTATATACTTTTTAACAAATTATTTGTTTTTTCTAGTGATGACACTAAAATAATCGAAAGATGTTGAATGAAACAACAAGAGATAGGAACATCTTTTAAAGATGAAGAAAGATGTTGATTTTAAGCCCTATACAATTCTTAAGCAGACCATACACGATTCAATTCAATTGTCAACTGAGTCGGTTGTTGTCCAAATCAAAGCGTGTATGGCCTTGTCAGTTGATTAGATTGACGGTTGTCGAGTTGGTTGAAGAAAAATCAAAAGATTTTGATTTTTTCAAGTTGACTCCAAGTCTTTCAATTCGATTGTACTGTGTGTGCTTAAGTCTCTTGATCAGCTGTCAAAATTTATGTTTGTAATTTTTTTCGCAAAGAAAAAGTGAAATATTTTTAAAATTGTCTTTAATTTCAATAAAATTTTAAATAAAAAAATGACATTGGTGGCAAACATGGATACTTGGAGAGAAAATAAATTTTTGTAAAATTGTAAAAAAATCTAAATTTGACAATTGAATTAAAATCTTTCAATTCAGTTGAAGAAGTGTGTGGCCAAGTATCAATTCAGTTGAAAGACTCAGTTGGCAATTGAATTGAAAAGTGTATGGGGCGCATTATGGGGAGATGCTATCATCTTTGCGATAAGATGAAAGATGTGAGCAAGTGTAAAAAGCCTATAAAAAACATTTGATTCTGTACGGAATGTGCTATTAGATTCGCTCCTTGCTTAAACAAATGACAGTTTCATTAAACTTAGCAAAAAGTTTCCTTAAGTTCAATATGGTGTGCCTCATATAATTAACATGTATTCTCACATTTGCTTAAGCCAACTTAAGCACATTGTGGTTGGGCCTTCATCCTGTATATTCTTCTGCCCAAAGCTCTGTTGGACATGGTCGATTTGAGTTATTTGAAAATGTTCAAAGATGCAGAATTTTCAAAATAGTTAAGCAAGGTGCTGGATGCATCTAAAGCATATGTTGCCAAAAATAGGCGCACGTTTTGCAATAACGGATAATTGAGGTAATCGCGGTCAATCGTTTGAAATAGAATTAAATGTTCCTTTCGTTATTGATCCTGGATAATTGAATCAATATAAATTTTTTGGTGCAAATCTTTTAATACCGAAGGTAAAAGGGTATGTATATAAAACTTTGTAATTCCGTTATTAAGTTTCAAAGTTTTAATCCTAGATCCTATAATAGAGATGGACAAATTGAAAAATATATCAATACACATATATCGATATATCGAACGTATTTTGCTGAAACTATTACCAAATTAAAAAATTTAATATATTTATGAAAAAACATATTATATGTAATTACATTGTTACTTTTTTATGTTTCATTTTATTTCAAACAATTTATATAAACAAAAAATTCAATTGTAACAAAAACAAAAGGGAAGAATACAAAAAACCCATATGAAACCAAAAAAAAGTAAATTACGAAAAATTTAAATGGAAGTAAAGAAGTCATGGAAGTACCAACTTACCTTAAAATTTGAATTGCATCCCATAAGTACCAACTTTAACTAGAAATGTTTTTTGATTGTTTAAGTCAAACCAGTAATCATCAGATACAAACATCAGGAGCAGTCTCTGTTTTATGTGCTCTCCTGTCAATCTGCTTCTTGTATTCGGTACTGTTTCTTATAAATGCCATTCATTTTAGATCCTAATGTTAGTTTAAAAAAACATTTGATGCATGCATGTTTTAAAAACGGCTAAAATTTTGAGTTTTAAATGAAGACTGACTTTAAAAATATCGAATTCAATAGTCGTATTTCAATATCAATATATTTATATATCGGAATTTTAAATATCGGCGATATATATCGATAATTTTTTTTAAATATCGCCATCAAAGGTTTATTCACCCTTATTCTATTTGGCGTCGTCAACAGAATACAACGCCGTTTTTTATGTATTGTTTCAATTTCGTTTTACCGTTGTCAATATTGCCATATTTCGATGACTGTTAACAAATGTTTGGTATTTTGTAAGAAAAATCGGCGTTGCTGTTGTCTTTAATTGCCTTTGATTTTGTCGTCGGCGTTTTTAGTGATGTCTTTTGCTGCTTTTTTTTGTTTTAAACATTTAAAAAAAGCAACGTGATTGTTAGCTTAAATTTTGATTTCTACTGCGGTTTTGATATTTTTCTACATTTGTGTTGTGTTCTTACACGTATGATTTTCAGAACTGGCATCATAATTGTATTGGAAACCAATCTTCTTGTTTAAACTGGGTGGTATCACGGAATTTTTAGGTATCACCAGTGTTGCCACTTTCTGGGTAATTACCCGAATTTGGTATAATTCTTACTGTCGTGGGTAGAGCGTGGGTAATTTTTCTTAGGTGTAATTCAGGTGTAATTTGAAATTCTTACTTAAGATTCCCAATAAAATCATGATTCGATTTCAGTGATTACATTTATTTCTTTTTTACTAGGCTTTTTACACTTGCTCACATCTTACATCTGATCGCAAAGATGATAACATCTTCCCATAAGAATTGTAAAGGGCTAAAAATTAACATCTTTCTTCATCTTTAAAAGATGTTCCTATCTCATGTTGTTTCATTCAACATCTTTCGATTATTTTACTGTCATCACTAGAAAAACCAAATAATTTTTTACCATCACTAGAAAAAAATACAAAAGAGCAGGACGGAAATATCATTAAATTAGTTTTTATTCGCTCTTACACGTGGAAATAAATATTTTTATGATGAAAGATGAAAGATGTTACAAATGTAAACAAGTTTTTTTAATTTTCAACATCTTCCACGCATTCCTCTAAGATGTGCTCAAGTGTAAATAGGTTATAATCATGAATCAAATAAACAAGTTTGCGCATTGCGCAGGTCCGTTATTTTTGTGTGTGACGAAACAATAGACTTTGTGTGTGTTCATTTAAGTGTGTCTTACATTTTTTACAACAAACACTCATATTTAGTCTATGATGACGTAGATGCGCAGTAGAAATTTTTTTTGGTACGGCTGAGTGCGCAATCTTGTTTTTTTGATTCATGGGTTATAATACTGATACTTAAAAATGCACAGTCTTCTGAATCAAAGTCTCGGTTTTTTTTTTAAGAAAAGACTTCAATCACTAAATATATATTTTATAAAGTTTGGTAGTGAATGTCGCAAGGTGGACACTTAGATTAGGATAAAGATGACTATCATAGTGATTTAGAACCCGAAGTTTATTGAAAAAAGTTATGCAAACTAAAAACTAGCCTGGGGGAAGATGTTTCCAATATTGCAACATAAAATTCATTTTATTTTTATCTTGCTACTTTTTAATGTTTACTTTGAAGAATATTTAACGCCCTTTACAGTTGTAAAACTGAATTACGAAAGGTTCAGTTGTAGAAAACTCTGCAGTCATTTTGTTTACCAAATAAGTTATATAGGTATTTTCTAAGACCATAAAACTTGAAATAGTATACAACAAAAAAAAAATTAATTTTAATCACAGATTGAAATACGGCTTTACCATTTGAAACTAATTTAAAACAAATAGGCACCGCGCCTGTCCTTGGCCAAAAGGATTGCAGACGTCCAATTTTGTTTCTTTTTTTCGAGCATTGCTGGCAGCATGTCACGAATAAAATGAACACCGTTGACCTCCAATACGCCATTTGTTGGTGGCTTATCAGCATTAACCGGTGACTTTACAGCCCAACGAAAAATAAACATTAGGTGTCACATCGCACGGCCTTGAAGTCTAATTGCCAGTTTATTTTATCTAAATTAACACATCACCTTCATTAAGTCGCCTATAAATTGAGAAAATCGATGGCTGAGCGGAAAGTAAAAGCAGTATGACAGTTCGGTTGACAGCTAACCTTTCGTAACTGCTCGTCTATACCGAGATAATTATAGCGACATATATTGCAGTAAATGTCAAAATTATGTTATCTTTAATGTAGACAGCAATGTTTTGTACATATTTATTGCCAGCAATTTATGTTGCAATAATTATTAGTCCATTTGTGTTGACAATTATTGCTAACATAGAACGTCAAATTTGGTTGTCAATTGAAAAAAAGAAGCAAAAAATAAAAAAAATAAGCAAATTGTGTGGGAAAGAAATTAATTTTGTGAAATTGTAGCAAATTATTATTCTAGTAAAATATTTAAATTAAAGAATTAAATAAACACAAAAATAAAATTGTAAAAGTTATATTTAATATAATTTTTTGCTTATTCGATCTATAATATTTAAATTTATATTAATTTGTTCAAGATTGAGTTTTTTTATATAAAAATATTAATTTTAAATTCAACATTTTTTATTTTTCGAATTTATTCTATGAGCTAAATTTCAGTTATGTATTTTATAAAGCTTTTTTGTAATAAAATACATAACTGAAATTTAGCTCATAGAATAAATTCGAAAAATAAAAAATGTTGAATTTAATATAAAGTAACCTTCAGAAGGAAATAATTCCCAGTTTCTATTTGTTAAAGTAGTTGAGTTAAATACATTCAATTTATAAAGTATCACTATCCAGTGTGACACAAAGAATGCTGACGAAGGCCGTAGCGGGCCAGAAAATGCATTACATTCTGCTGGTGTCTAATAATTGTAAATTTTTCTGTAAATACAATATACCTCATTGCTTTCCAACGGAAAGCTAAGGTAAAATGTAACAAGAAAATACAATATAATAGTCTGATAGTGTATAAAGTCATTTCTGAAAAATTGAAGGAATATGACTATTACAAAAAAGCTTTATAAAATACATAACTGAAATTTAGCTCATAGAATAAATTCGAAAAATAAAAAATGTTGAATTTAATATAAAGTAACCTTCAGAAGGAAATAATTCCCAGTTTCAATATTAATTTTATTTTAACAAAAAAAATAAATTTAATAAAGATGAATATTTTTATATAAAAAAGATCTCAATCTTAAACAAATTAATAAACATTTTAAAAATAAGTCGAATAAGAAAAAATTTATATGAATAAAAATAATTTTTGCAAGATGACGGGAGTATTTACACTGCACCTTCTTCCTTGATTTTTTTCAAATTATGAGTTAACATAAATACGTTTTCCCATGCCTTTAACATAAGCTGAGCAATTAGAAATATTGCTCTATTATTCTTCCGACGTTATTGCCAACTTGCTGAGATAATTATCTTTAGTGTAGACCTAGGTTAAGTTCTATGGTGCTATAAAAAAACACCCATTAAAAAGGAATAGCAATGAATATTTTTGCAACCAAATATGAAAGTTAAACTAATTATTTTTCATAAGTTTTTAAGACTTTAATGTTATTTTTTTCATATATTTAAAATTACTATAAGAATCATAACAGTTTGACTAATATTGATTTTAATTCAATGAGTTTTTTGTTTTTTTTTTTTTTGCTTCTTTGTAAATGTATTTTTATTAAATAAACGTTCAATTTTATATCAGGTGTAATATCAATTAAATCGGGTAATTTTGCTTCATCTCAAGTATAATTTCGAAATTTGCTTCTGGTAACACTGGGTATCACGTAAGACATTGGGCAGCTTTACATTGCACCAGTAGTACCAAATTTTCATGCATAGTGCAAACTTAACGAAAACAAAAATACAACACTGGGATTCTACAACATAATTAAATGTCAAAACAAGTTTGAAAACAAAAAACGGCAAGCTGTATTACTGTAATGCACACGCAAATCGTAGACGGAAATTATATATCGTTCTTATGATTCAAGCCACAGAATACTATTCTGTGATTTAAGCGCCTTATAATAGTAAAAAAATAAAATGCCAAAAGTTGCCAAAAAAAATGGTGCCTGTGGTGGTGCGGCAGCTGGAGGCGCCAAAAAAATTGCATCTGGAGCTAAAAAAACTAAACTGTATAATATGCCAGAAAGAATTAAGGAGGGTACAATTTTAAGGGATCTCATGAAAACAGAATGGAAAATAGGACCCTCGATAGGAACTGGTGGTTTTGGAGAAATATATTCCGCTGCCAAAAAGGGCGATAGCAAATTCGACTTTGTTGTTAAATGCGTAAGTTTATTCATTGCGGCACTGCACTGCATTTGTTAAAAATTTTGGTTTTTTTTTATTTTTAGGAACCTCACGATAATGGACCTCTTTTTGTGGAAATGCATTTTTATATGCGTAATGCCAGATTGGATGATATACGCAAATTTCAAAAGGAACATGGTATTAAAAGCTTGGGAATGCCCTATATGATCGGAAATGGCTCGGCAGATATTAATGGCATCAAACATCGTTTTATCGTCATGCCACGCTATGGCAGTGATGTAGCTAAACATTTTTTAGCCAATGGTCGTAAAATACCAGAAGATACTTGTTACCGTTTGGCCCTGCAAATGTTAGATGTTTATGAATTCATACATAGTTGCGGTTACGTACATGCTGATCTAAAGGCCGCCAATATATTATTGGGTTACGGCAAACAACAACAAAATCAAGCATTTCTTGTCGATTTCGGCTTAGCTTCACACTATACAACTAAAGATTTTAAACCCGATCCTAAGAAAATGCATAATGGTACCATAGAGTATACCTCGCGTGATGCTCATCTTGGAGTACCCACCATGAGGGCGGATTTAGAAATTTTGGGTTACAATTTAATTGAATGGCTGGGTGTTGAATTACCGTGGGTTAAAGATAAACTACTGTCGGTCCCTGTTAAGGTACAAAAAGCTAAAGAAAATTTCATGACTGATGTTTCAGGAAACCTTAAAAAACTTTTTTCAAAAGGAGTCCCTATAGCATTAAATGAGATCTTAAATTATGTCTCACAAATGGAATACAATGAAACACCAGACTATGAAAGTTGCCGTAAAATTTTTAGCACAGCTCTTAAGACACTTAAAGTGCCTTTAACTGGAGATTTAGATTTTAAAGGAAGAGCAGGCACAAGCTTTAATAACAATACAAATTCTCCCTCGACCAGCAAGGCCGCCAAAGTAGCAACAAAGCAAAAAATCAAAAAAGATGTTCTCGCTTTAGAAGCTAAATCCGAAAGAGATTCTGAAGATGAAATTATAAATGCCAGCGATGATGACGATGATGTTATTTTACTCAATCATAAAAAGCCCATAAAAAAAGAATCCAAAAAACCTATAAAAACTTTACCTAAATTGACTCCAAAACAAAGAGTTTTGGCCAATACTTCACTTAAAAGAACTAAAAATGAATCGACAACTTCAGAATCGTCACCTTCACCCTCAAAACGTAGTAAAATTAATGCGACAAAATCACCTATACGATTAAAACCGTCAACCATAAAATCACCTACACGCACGAGAAATTCACCATTAAAACAAAAAACCCCACTCAAAACAGCTTCATCGACTTCTTCTGCTTCAAAATCACGTAATACGCCTCATAATGCCAAAGCAAATGTTCGAATGTCACCGGCCGTAACAATGTCTTCGTCACGCTCGGGCAAAACTATAATAAATGACCGTGTAACGCCTAATAAAAAGCCAAATAAAACTTATGAATTTAACTTCGAACTCGATGTTAGTATGGACGCAAACGTCATAGTTAATGTTAAACGTAAAAGAAAACCTTTACAGCCGTCTCAGGAAATACAAAACGCATCTAGCAGCACTCCCTCGGGAAAAAACTCTGCAACAAATTCAAGCTCCACACCCGTTACTAGAGTAAAGGTGCGTAAAGTTGGCAGTGGCGAAGACGGCTCAGATAGTCCTCGTACGCCAGCGGTGACAGTGAAGAAATCACGTAGAATTCAACAAACTCCTTAGGATTGCTTTTGAACTTGGGATAAAGTAACTGACGGATATACATATAAAAAACTTCAATTATTTGTTCTACTTATAAATAATTTGTGGTATATGTTTTTTTTTCTTATTGTTTTATTATATTCTAATCTAAATTATATACAATTTGAAATTTACATATCGCACTTGATCAACAAGAGGGTATTAACTCAACATTTTTATTTTTTCAATTTTGGAAAAAATCGACGCGGAATATTCATATCTACCCGCTGTAAATATATCGTGCTTTATATTTAACTTTTTGGTAATGAAACGGTTGGTTAAAATATTATTTTTCATATATCTTTAATGTAAAATTAAAATTAATTTTGCTTTAACTGAAAATTTTTAAATTTTGAGTTAATACCCTCTTGTTGATTAGGTGCGTTATGTATATTACATGAATCATTTATTTATTTAAATTTTTATATTCAATTCTGGGGCCTAATTCTGGCAGTCGTGATCGAATACTTTCTCGATTCGAAAGCAATTTTATTTCAGTCGATACTAAACGAATCGAAATTATTTTTTCAATATGGTGAAACTCAAATTAATGCTTTATAACACTGAAAAAATAATTCCAATTCGTTCAGTATTGACTGAAATAATTAGATATTAAATGCTTTCGAATCGAGAAAGTACTCGGTTGCGACTGCCAGAATCAGGCCCCTGAACTTTTTTTTTAATTGGTAAAATACTAATTAATTCAAATAATAATAAAGCACAAATTAATAAATTAATTAAAAAGTTAATATATTAATGCCAATGCTTTGATTATTAAGCATTAAAAGCGATTAATTTAAACCAGCATTCCATTTGGAACAGGCTTAATTAACTTTGGTTATTTAACCCAATTTTTTAAATCTTAGTTTTTTGTCAGAATTTTTAAAAATAAATTAAAAATTTAATACAAACTCAAATTCCTTATCATTGCGAAAATGTTACCGCTTTGTAGAAGGAAACTATTACATTCAATTCACTTAAAATCGGAACGTTTTTCTACAATAAATCTCCTAAAAGACTGTTGGATATTTTATTAAAATATAAATTTACAATTGTGGAGTATTGATTATTTTTCAAGGTCTATATGTACATATATGATTTAGGGCCATTATTACAACTTGCCAATAGTTAAAAGTCGGATTTTGTCGGACCGATAAATAGCTTTGCATTATAAAACCTTCATTTATTATGTTTTCATCTATTAAGGGCCATTATTACAACTTGCCAATAGTTAAAAGTCGGACTTTGTCGGACCGATAAATAGCTTTGCATTATAAAACCTTCATTTATTATGTTTTCATCTAATAAATATTATTATTATTGAAAATAACAGCAATAAAAAATGGAAGTTGTAATAATGCAAAGCTATTTATCGGTCCAACAAAATCCGACTTTTAACTATTGGCAAGTTGTAATAATGGCCCTAAATATTATTATTATTGAAAATAACACCATTAAAAAAGGGAGGTTGTAATAATGCAAAGCTATTAATCGGTGAAACAAAATCCGAATTTTAAATATTGGCAAGTTGTAATAATGGCCCTTAATAGTATAGTACATAATACATATATGGGGGATTCACAAGGTAGTAATAAAGTTTTAAAGTCATATGTCCTTAAATAATTACAAGAAATATACAGAGGACTGCTGTGGGCTACCGCTTATAATAAAGATTTCTACTGTACAGTTATGTCGAATCAATAAACAGCATTAACATTTTTATTTTGTTTAAAATACAATAACATTTATTTTAAACAATTGTAAAATATTATTTAGGACATTATGACGATATGACTGGAAAGTATACCTTGTGAATCCCCCAATAGAGATATTTTTGTTTTTTTCCTCGTTTTTCATATTAATTAAGTTAAATTTTTTTGTGGTTGATTTTTAAGTATCTTATCGTCCACCGCTTTTAATGATACATATCGATGGCTTAATATAAAAAGGCGTAACTAATTTTTTTCTTAAATAACTTTTTCTGTTTATTGTGGTAGACAAATTCCAAACGCATCGTGCTTTAAAATTTCAGAAGGCTTTATAAAAATTGTTGCATCATTTTATTAAAAATTGAACTAAAACTTATTTGTATCTTAAATATAACGATCCAATTAAGATTTGTTCTTTCCCTTTAAAGAAACAAATCGATATATCGTTATAAAGGTATTTTTGTGTGGATATGCACCAGATAATTTTTTTTATAAATTTTAAGGAATAATGGGCTTAAAAAGCGTTTTAAATTTGCTTGCAAACACACATGTATATCGTTAGACATTTTGAAAAATAAAGTCGCGTAAAAACGTTGGTGATGAAAATAAAAGTCGGAAACTTATTTTAATAACTTTTAACGAAGATCTGTGTTTCTTTTTTTACTTTGATAAAATTTCTTGAAAATTGAAACTGGGAATTATTTCCTTCTGAAGGTTACTTTATATTCAACATTTTTTATTTTTCGAATTTATTCTATGAGCTAAATTTCAGTTATGTATTTTATAAAGCTTTTTTGTAATAGTCATATTCCTTCAATTTTTCAGAAATGACTTTATACACTATCAGACTATTATATTGTATTTTCTTGTTACATTTTGCCTTAGCTTTCCGTTGGAAAGCAATGAGGTATATTGTATGAACAGAAAAATTTTACAATTATTAGACACCAGCAGAATGTAATGCATTTTCTGGCCCGCTACGGCCTTCGTCAGCATTCTTTGTGTCACACTGGATAGTGATACTTTATAAATTGAATGTATTTAACTCAACTATTTTAACAAATAGAAATTGGGAATTATTTCCTTCTGAAGGTTACTTTATATTATATTCAACATTTTTTATTTTTCGAATTTATTCTATGAGCTAAATTTCAGTTATGTATTTTATAAAGCTTTTTTGTAATAGTCATATTCCTTCAATTTTTCAGAAATGACTTTATACACTATCAGACTATTATATTGTATTTTCTTGTTACATTTTGCCTTAGCTTTCCGTTGGAAAGCAATGAGGTATATTGTATGAACAGAAAAATTTTACAATTATTAGACACCAGCAGAATGTAATGCATTTTCTGGCCCGCTACGGCCTTCGTCAGCATTCTTTGTGTCACACTGGATAGTGATACTTTATAAATTGAATGTATTTAACTCAACTATTTTAACAAATAGAAACTGGGAATTATTTCCTTCTGAAGGTTACTTTATATTATATTCAACATTTTTTATTTTTCGAATTTATTCTATGAGCTAAATTTCAGTTATGTATTTTATAAAGCTTTTTTGTAATAGTCATATTCCTTCAATTTTTCAGAAATGACTTTATACACTATCAGACTATTATATTGTATTTTCTTGTTACATTTTGCCTTAGCGTTCCGTTGGAAAGCAATGAGGTATATTGTATGAACAGAAAAATTTTACAATTATTAGACACCAGCAGAATGTAATGCATTTTCTGGCCCGCTACGGCCTTCGTCAGCATTCTTTGTGTCACACTGGATAGTGATACTTTATAAATTGAATGTATTTAACTCAACTATTTTAACAAATAGAAACTGGGAATTATTTCCTTCTGAAGGTTACTTTATATTATATTCAACATTTTTTATTTTTCGAATTTATTCTATGAGCTAAATTTCAGTTATGTATTTTATAAAGCTTTTTTGTAATAGTCATATTCCTTCAATTTTTCAGAAATGACTTTATACACTATCAGACTATTATATTGTATTTTCTTGTTACATTTTGCCTTAGCTTTCCGTTGGAAAGCAATGAGGTATATTGTATGAACAGAAAAATTTTACAATTATTAGACACCAGCAGAATGTAATGCATTTTCTGGCCCGCTACGGCCTTCGTCAGCATTCTTTGTGTCACACTGGATAGTGATACTTTATAAATTGAATGTATTTAACTCAACTATCTTAACAAATAGAAACTGGGAATTATTTCCTTCTGAAGGTTACTTTATATTATATTCAACATTTTTTATTTTTCGAATTTATTCTATGAGCTAAATTTCAGTTATGTATTTTATAAAGCTTTTGTGTAATAGTCATATTCCTTCAATTTTTCAGAAATGACTTTATACACTATCAGACTATTATATTGTATTTTCTTGTTACATTTTGCCTTAGCTTTCCGTTGGAAAGCAATGAGGTATATTGTATGAACAGAAAAATTTTACAATTATTAGACACCAGCAGAATGTAATGCATTTTCTGGCCCGCTACGGCCTTCGTCAGCATTCTTTGTGTCACACTGGATAGTGATACTTTATAAATTGAATGTATTTAACTCAACTATTTTAACAAATAGAAACTGGGAATTATTTCCTTCTGAAGGTTACTTTATATTATATTCAACATTTTTTATTTTTCGAATTTATTCTATGAGCTAAATTTCAGTTATGTATTTTATAAAGCTTTTTTGTAATAGTCATATTCCTTCAATTTTTCAGAAATGACTTTATAAACTATCAGACTATTATATTGTATTTTCTTGTTACATTTTGCCTTAGCTTTCCGTTGGAAAGCAATGAGGTATATTGTATGAACAGAAAAATTTTACAATTATTAGACACCAGCATAATGTAATGCATTTTCTGGCCTGCTACGGCCTTCGTCAGCATTCTTTGTGTCACACTGGATAGTGATACTTTATAAATTGAATGTATTAAACTCAACTATTTTAACAAATAGAAACTGGGAATTATTTCCTTCTGAAGGTTACTTTATATTATATTCAACATTTTTTATTTTTCGAATTTATACTATGAGCTAAATTTCAGTTATGTATTTTATAAAGCTTTTTTGTAATAGTCATATTCCTTAAATTTTTCAGAAATGACTTTATACACTATCAGACTATTATATTGTATTTTCTTGTTACATTTTGCCTTAGCTTTCCGTTGGAAAGCAATGAGGTATATTGTATGAACAGAATAATTTTACAATTATTAGACACCAGCAGAATGTAATGCATTTTCTGGCCCGCTACGGCCTTCGTCAGCATTCTTTGTGTCACACTGGATAGTGATACTTTATAAATTGAATGTATTTAACTCAACTATTTTAACAAATAGAAACTGGGAATTATTTCCTTCTGAAGGTTACTTTATATTATATTCAACATTTTTTATTTTTCGAATTTATTCTATGAGCTAAATTTCAGTTATGTATTTTATAAAGCTTTTTTGTAATAGTCATATTCCTTCAATTTTTCAGAAATGACTTTATACACTATCAGACTATTATATTGTATTTTCTTGTTACATTTTGCCTTAGCTTTCCGTTGGAAAGCAATGAGGTATATTGTATGAACAGAAAAATTTTACAATTATTAGACACCAGCAGAATGTAATGCATTTTCTGGCCCGCTACGGCCTTCGTCAGCATTCTTTGTGTCACACTGGATAGTGATACTTTATAAATTGAATGTATTTAACTCAACTATTTTAACAAATAGAAACTGGGAATTATTTCCTTCTGAAGGTAACTTTATATTATATTCAACATTTTTTATTTTTCGAATTTATTCTATGAGCTAAATTTCAGTTATGTATTTTATAAAGCTTTTTTGTAATAGTCATATTCCTTCAATTTTTCAGAAATGACTTTATACACTATCAGACTATTATATTGTATTTTCTTGTTACATTTTGCCTTAGCGTTCCGTTGGAAAGCAATGAGGTATATTGTATGAACAGAAAAATTTTACAATTATTAGACACCAGCAGAATGTAATGCATTTTCTGGCCCGCTACGGCCTTCGTCAGCATTCTTTGTGTCACACTGGATAGTGATACTTTATAAATTGAATGTATTTAACTCAACTATTTTAACAAATAGAAACTGGGAATTATTTCCTTCTGAAGGTTACTTTATATTATATTCAACATTTTTTATTTTTCGAATTTATTCTATGAGCTAAATTTCAGTTATGTATTTTATAAAGCTTTTTTGTAATAGTCATATTCCTTCAATTTTTCAGAAATGACTTTATACACTATCAGACTATTATATTGTATTTTCTTGTTACATTTTGCCTTAGCTTTCCGTTGGAAAGCAATGAGGTATATTGTATGAACAGAAAAATTTTACAATTATTAGACACCAGCAGAATGTAATGCATTTTCTGGCCCGCTACGGCCTTCGTCAGCATTCTTTGTGTCACACTGGATAGTGATACTTTATAAATTGAATGTATTTAACTCAACTATCTTAACAAATAGAAACTGGGAATTATTTCCTTCTGAAGGTTACTTTATATTATATTCAACATTTTTTATTTTTCGAATTTATTCTATGAGCTAAATTTCAGTTATGTATTTTATAAAGCTTTTTTGTAATAGTCATATTCCTTCAATTTTTCAGAAATGACTTTATACACTATCAGACTATTATATTGTATTTTCTTGTTACATTTTGCCTTAGCTTTCCGTTAAAAAGCAATGAGGTATATTGTATGAACAGAAAAATTTTACAATTATTAGACACCAGCAGAATGTAATGCATTTTCTGGCCCGCTACGGCCTTCATCAGCATTCTTTGTGTCACACTGGATAGTGATACTTTATAAATTGAATGTATTTAACTCAACTATTTTAACAAATAGAAACTGGGAATTATTTCCTTCTGAAGGATACTTTATATTATATTCAACATTTTTTATTTTTCGAATTTATTCTATGAGCTAAATTTCAGTTATGTATTTTATAAAGCTTTTTTGTAATAGTCATATTCCTTCAATTTTTCAGAAATGACTTTATACACTATCAGACTATTATATTGTATTTTCTTGTTACATTTTGCCTTAGCTTTCCGTTGGAAAGCAATGAGGTATATTGTATGAACAGAAAAATTTTACAATTATTAGACACCAGCAGAATGTAATGCATTTTCTGGCCCGCTACGGACTTCGTCAGCATTCTTTGTGTCACACTGGATAGTGATACTTTATAAATTGAATGTATTTAACTCAACTATTTTAACAAATAGAAACTGGGAATTATTTCCTTCTGTGGATGGTGTCGAATGACTGTTCGGTCTCTGATCACAGATATGTGAAATTTAGGCTAGGGCTTAGGTCTTCAGGATCGATGGCTATATTAAACAGGAGACGTACGAACTGGGGAGTTCAATACTCCTCTCTGGTCCGGTCTCTATCTGACCCTCCTGGGGTTGATGATATCGGGGGATCGATGCAGCAGTGGATCTGCTTTCGAACTCACTGCAGTTGGCGACTTCCTTGGCATGTAGGCCAAGGGTGCGTAGGGGTAGGAACCGACCACCATGGTGGGATCCTGACATTGCGCAGGCAAGAATTGACTGTCGTAGGTTGTTCAATGTGGCAAAGCGCCATGGAAATTGGGCGGACTATAAGTCATCATTGAATAGGTTCAGAAATCTGGTTAGATCGGCGAAAAGGATTGCTTGGAGGAACTTCTTTAGCGGCGTGGAAGGATCCTCTGAGACGAACCGTTTACGTAAGGTAATGGCCTCGAGCCCGGTTGTCCCGACGTATGTCCGGAAATCGGATGGTAGTTGGACCACGAATAGTCAGGAAACACTGGAAGTGTTGATTGATACTCACTTTCCTGGAAACTCCCAATGGGGTTTGCGGGATCGGTCGCGGGAGGCGACTCCTATTCCTATGTCCATACCATTGGACTACGATAGGATTAAGTGGGCTATCGATAGCTTTAGCCCATACAAATTTCCGGGTATGGACGGTATAATTCCTGCGGACCTGCAGAGGAATTCGACCCTGATAATACCCTGGTTGTTGGCCATATACAGGGGATGCGCTAGATTTTCGTATCTTCCTGTGAAATGGACCCTGTGCAGGGTGGTCTTTATACCCAAAGGGGGTAAGGCTTCTCACACCGAGCCGAAGGATTACAGACCGATTAGTCTTGCATCCTTTCTTCTTAAGACTCTTGAGAGGGTTATCGATATACACTTGCCTCTCAACATGCCTACACAAGGGGCAGGTCTGTTGAGACGGCTCTTCAATCTCTGGTCGGAACCATTGAGAGATCGCTCGAATTTAGGGAGTACACACTTGTGGCCTTTCTCGACATAGAGGGGGCCTTCAACAATGTCAACCCGGACTCTATCGTGATGTCCATGAGGAGTCTGGGGATCGACGCTGGCATATGTAGATTTGTGGACAATCTACTACGGAATAAGGTCATTTGTTCTACGATATTTGAAACCAGTGTTCAGAGGCTGGTGAACAGGGGTACTCCCCAAGGGGGAGTTTTATCCCCACTATTGTGGAACTTGACTATGAACACCATGTTAACAAGGATGGACGACATGGGGATCAAAACGGTGGCGTATGCTGATGATGTTGCAGTGGCCATCTCAGGGAGGCATTTGGGTGTAATGTCCCAGTGTATGGAGGCTGCTTTGAAGGTACTCAGTACCTGGAGTGCATCATGCGGTCTGGGTGTAAATCCGTCTAATAGTGGAAGGCCAATGTACGCGTCATGCGGCTGCGGGCGGCAATAGCATTGCCATTGTGAAAATGTTAGCAATGTTTACAAAAATGTTTATACAAAAAAAAATACAAATCATAAAAAATAAGACTTGGTATTACTTGGAAAAGATGCCGCGCGGCAAAGTTGAATTTTTTCAACTTTTGTTTTAAGCCGCGTGAAGTAGACGTCGTCATACACAAACATAAATATTTAACAAAAGAAATATAAAAAACGTTACAAATTAAGAGGAAAAAATCTTATTTGATAAGTAAATTCTTATAATGTTCAAATAAATCGTTTTTTTTATAGATTGAACATTTTTTAACAGCTTATTCAACATTTACCGCGTTCGCTTTCAAGCGAAAAACTAAACAGCTGATCGCCGCCCGCAGCCGCATGCCGCGTACATTGGCCTTCCACTATAAGACGGAACTGGTACTCTTCACGAGGAGGTATAAGACCGAGGACTTTAGGCTTCCGAGGTTAAATGGAATTGAGCTTCGGATATCTCAAAGTGTGAAGTATCTGGGCGTGGTTCTAGATAGCAGGCTGTCATGGGGACTAAATGTCCGGATGAGAGTGGAAAAGGCAATAGTTGCCATATATGCGTGTAGGGGTGCAATCGGCAGGAACTGGGGTATGAGCCCGAGGTGTGTCAATTGGATCTTTGAGGCTGTGGTAAAGCCGACCCTGTACTATGGGGTCGTTGTGTGGTGGACTGCATTGGATAAGGGCGTACACCGTGCGATGCTTGAGAAAGTATACAGACTTGTCGCGTTGATGATTACGGGATCAATGCGATCTACTCCAACGAGGGCGCTGTTCACGATACTGAACTGGCTCCCGGTGGATATAATGGCCAGACAGTTGGCTCTTTGTTCGGCGACGCGGCTGCACGCGGTGAATAGCTGGTCGACACGTGACTTTGGACACGCCGTAATAATCAAACGTACGATTGTCCCTGATGAAGTGGATTACTGCACCCCGGTGCCATTCTTTGGTGCGGGGTTCGTGGTGCAAATGGCGCACAGCAGTGTGCTGTTGGATACTTTCCGTGAACCGACCCTAGGGGTCTATACTGATGGTTCGAGGAAAGGTGAGAGGGTCGGCGGAGGTTTCTTCATAGAGGAACTGGATGTGAAGGTTTCCTTTCGTCTGCCGGATGGATGTAGTGTCCTGCAGGCGGAAATCTCGGCTATAAGGCGGGCGGCAAACTGGCTGAGGTATCATCGCATATCGGGAGATATACGTATATTTACTGACAGCAAGGCTGCCCTTGCTTCCCTAGCGTGTGTCTACACGACATCAAGGTTAACTGTAGAATGTCGGATGTCTTTGGATGAGATTGCGAAACATTCAAGGGTAACGCTAATATGGATACCGGGGCACACTGGGTGCCCGGGCAATCAGGTAGCAGATGAGCTGGCCAAACAGGGTGGTCGCATGGATGATGCATTCATTGACCAATTCATTGGCCTTCCAATGGCTCACTGTAAATCACTTAAAGGGCGCGAGTCCTATAGAGTTGCGCAGACGCGGTGGACCTGTGAATCCACCTGCTCGATATCCAAGATCCTTTGGCCTGGATATGATGGACGGAGAACTAGCTCTCTACTTGGGTTCAGCAGGGACCAGATTAGGACTGTGATATCGGTTGTAACTGGACACTGGCCGGTGGGGACTCATGCTGGAAGAATGGGTCTGGAATTTAATGACTACTGTAGGAGTTGTCAGAACGAAGAGGAAGAGGAAACTGTGCTCCACTTTCTCTGTCATTGCCCTGGACTGCGGGGTATTAGGGTGGAATGCCTGGGGGAACCGGTATTTGCCTGTTTGGAGGATCTATCTGGGATGCAACTGAAATCGCTCCTTCGCTTCACTAGGAAGACGAGGTGGTTGGACTTTGCAGTGACGCCATCTGAGTGACTGCTCTAAGGGATGGGCATTGACGCGGGGTATCACAAAGGGACCAATAAAGGACCCAAGTGAGCTGTCTTTTGATAAAGAAAGACTCTCAGAACGAACACCGCCAAAGTCCACAAACTGATGTCTCCCGCTCAAATATGAATATATTAGTTTACAGGCAGATCTGGAGAATTTCAAAATATGTTTCAACTTACTTATGATAATGTTATAACTAACCGAGTTATACGCTTTGATTAAATCACAGTAATAACGAAGAAGTACTATGGCCAGCACGAAAGGCATATTGTGATGGGGCAATATAACTACTATGCATATGCGAAAGAATTTGTTGCTTGATAATATGCTAAAGTTCAGTAAAAATAGTAAAAATTTTTGTGTTCTCGAACGCAGCTATACATATTTCTAAAATTATATCCAAAAGCTCCCTTCATTTTCATTTCCGGCGTTGCCAATAAATCCCTTGATTTTTAATTTTCGCCGTTGCTAACTCTCGATCACAAAGCATACTTTCGTTGATATCTCGGCGCACCTAGATTTTTAGCATATTTTCTTCATCAGATATAGGAAAATCTTAATTTGGCGAAAAAAATCTTATTTTTAAGAGAAAAATCTTGAAATTTATTATAACAAGGTCAAAAAAGTAAAAAATTTTAATATTTTAAAACAACATACTTCTTATTATGGAAACTATTTAATTCGAAATACATGATTGCGGTATTTATACAAAATGAGATTGTAGGTTTAAATTGTGTTTAAGCTATATTTTTTCATAAAATTCTTTCTTAAATAAATTTTTAATCCATTTAATTTTTAATAAATAAAAAATTAAAAAAGTCCATCTAAATAAAGAAGTTTCATTCAATGTAATTAAACTCTAAAATTAGAGATATGTATATAAATTTTGAGCAAGAAAATTTTAGTTTGGGAGCTCATACTTCATAAGAAATTTTAAGGGTTCTTAATTGAATATTATGTTTGTTGACACCGGTCTTATATCGAATGCATTTCGAGGAAATTGCATTTAATAAGAGCTCATTGAAAATATATGTATTTTCTTAAATATATTCCTTATGGAATTGTTATTAAAATAATGTTGGTACACCTTTTAAAAAGATATTCTTAAGCACTTATGTTTATATACTTTGTTTAAAAGTTATCATAAACATGGAATGTGGAATGTCGCTCATTCATTTCTTGTAGGGTAACACACTCACACTTTTTAAATTGACCACCAGATTTTTTTTCAATTTCACCTTTCCATTTTACTTTCAATTTAACAGCTGATTACATGTTTGTCTTTATAAATTGTTTTCTTGATGACATCTTAAAAGTAAACTGCTTACAAATTGAGTGCAGCCTACGTCACAGCTTTCAATTTATGTAAATTTTGACAAGCAGTATATTTGAAAGACTATCAAGAACAACTTGATCGTGTGGCTGCATTTACAATGTGGCAAGTAGAATGCAGACAGACGAAGTTTGTTAGTGAGGGGTTGTAGAGGTAGAGAGTGTAGTACATGACTATGTGCCCATTTAGACAGGGAAACATTTGGAAGGAAACATTTTGCTTGGTAGCAAATTACTGGTGGGGAAGAGAGAATGGTTTTTGTGCTCGGTACTCGGCGACACGCTTTGTTCTCATTTTCTTTGTTGACATTTACTTTGCTTTTTGAGCAAAAACCAAAAACATTAACAGAATGTTTCCGGAAACATGTTCGTCTGTGTGACCGAGAATGAAAAAACAAAAGAGAATTCCAGATGTCTTCCTTCCAAATGTTCGCTCGTCTAACATGCAGTCTACAACTGACATGAAATGTTTAACATTAACACTAATATGATGTTAGTGTTAAGTATAGGCTTGTTAGAGGTTTTCTCATGTTATAACACGGTTGTTAATGCAAATGTTTTAACAACGCTTTTATAACATAATGTTATAACAGCAAATGATGTCAGTTGTAGACGTGGAGTAAACTCGGACTATCTGTACTAGACATTTTTTGTTTCTCTTTTCCACTGTTTGCAGTTTTCTTCTTGTTGCTTCATATCATTTTTCTCACATCAATGTCGGTTTGTCTGGAATCACACTTTGAAAGTTTTCTTTCAGAAAGTCTGAGTTTATGGGTGAGAGAGGATAGAAAAAAGCATATTATCTTCCCCTCTCACCAATAAACTCAGACTTTCTAAAAGAAAACTTTCATAATGTGAACCCAGACTTTAGTATCATTGCCTGTTAAATGTTCTTCTTCGTCGACAGCGAAAGAGAACGAAGTAAGAAATCGAATACTCTCTGTCTGTCTTTTAATTTCGAGATTGTAAACGGGTTAGGCAAGTTCAAAAGGGAATAAGAAAAATGTTTGCCTCTAAATTTCAACATTGTAAATTGGGACTTAGGTTATTTTGTTTTTGAAGTTTTTACATATTCTCATCAATCAGTTCGTGGCAACACTGATAAAAACTTCCATAGTCTGCTTTCACACGTTTCATCTTTTGATGCTCAACTCTTATGTTTTTAGGTGAGTGAAGAAAGAAGAAAGGGGGTTGGTACGGAGATGACTGAACTCGGTCAGTACGCTTTGTATTTTTATTCGTTGGTATATGCACAACGATGGCTGCATGCAATTTTTTTTCTTTTCTTTTTCTCTTTGATTCGCTATTATTAAAATTGTTGTTGTTTTGAACCGAAAAAAGTTGAAACCGATTGCTGCGTGTGATTATATTGGCATCTTTAAAAGGGAATTGAAAAGAAGTTGAGCATCAAGAGATGAAACGTGTAAATTCAGACCAGGGTTGCCATTTGAAAATTTTAATCCGACCAAAATTGTCTGCAAAACCTACCAAAATCCCTTGAAACCGACCAAATTTTTGAAATGTTTAAAAACAATTATATCGTCATAAAAGTGCAAAAGGGCCCTATCATAATTTTCAAAAATATATAAAGTATAATTTTTATTGGGTTAATCTACTTATAAATTTTTTTTTTTGTAATATGCAATTAATAGGAAAAACAAAAATGAACTTCACACCTATTAAATATTTGACGTCCCACACGTAACCCCTAGTTTTATTAAAAATTTATTAGCAGGTCACATTTAACGAATAAAATATTAATCAAAATTTATTTACTTAAGTTTGAAAAATTTTGGAAAAAAGTACATATTAAACGATATAAGACATAGGCTGAGCTCCAATACATCCTAATACTTTGCAGACAACGTAAAAAATGTTTTTGGAACTCATCCATACTTTCTGCAAGTTCTGCGGCTCTTATACCATTGACTTTATAAAAACATGATTCAAAATACAGTATTTAAGCATCCCACTGTTCTATGATTCTTACAACATCTTCCTTTAAGAAGTCCATCTTGCATAAGAAATACCTAATACAGAACAGAATACCTGAAATTCGTTTATATATATTATTTGTTTAGGACTGCTAAGTAAGATTCACTGCCTGATCATCTATTTCTGAACGAAGACTTTGTCTGTTTTCCGTCCAATGTTCCTAATTTTTTAAATAAGTAAAAGTTGCACATATACTAAAACCGAACAATCCGACCAAACCACAAATATCCGACCAAATTTAGTCGGAAAAGACCATGTTCGGCAGCCCTGATTCAGACATACAAACTTAAGCAACAATCTGGCAACTTAAAAAAAGTTTAAATGTTTTCTAATATTTCCATTTTGTGTAAACTAGGAAGTTAGGGTTTAATAATTTAAAAATATTAAAACATGTCTACCACCAACGAAATAGAAATTTTACTTAAAAAAGCCGTAATACTTTTACATTCTTCTCATGCGAATTCAGCCACTGAGTTACGTTTACTCTTGGATGAGGAAATAAAAAAACGATACGGCACCGAAAATACTATTAGAAATAGTTTGAGTAAAAAACAATTGGAGGATGAATCAAGTTTCCCAGGTAGAGCTGCTACTCCACCCCCACAGCCAGTTGAAGCGGAAGAAGTTATAAATCTAATACATTCACCAGCTAAGACTATATCAGATTCTCCAGACACCATTGCTGACTCTGATGATGCAGTAAGTGGTGCAGGTGCTGGTGGAGTTTTATTATCAACTACCGCCGAAGACGAAACAAATCTTAAGGAATTTGTCGACCTTAATTGTTGTGTATGCGGTGAAATTAGATTTACGGCCACGAATCGTCTAATTGAATGTTCTAAATGTGGTGATCTCTATCATCAAGAATGTCACAAACCAACAATAACCAATGAAGAAGCATCTGAAGAACAAGGCCACAATTGGCAGTGTGATAGTTGCAGCAGTAAGTCGACGATAACAGTTACAACAAAACAAACGAGCAATTCTACATCAGGAATTGTAGTTTTACCGGACGAACCCATGCCGTTAATAACCACCTCCTCAGTTGCTTCTATAAAATCAAAGTCATCAGCTACTTCTTCTAGGTCATCGTCTTCATCCAATTCGTCTTCACCTTATCATAAAATGGAACAAATACAGGTGACAAATACTGCTGTGACAGGAAAGTCTTCTTCATTAAAGACACATCGCGAGGAGCGTACGTCTACTAGCAGCAGTAAAGTAACGACGTTGAATTCGTCCATAATCTCAACTTCATCTAAAAAACATTCCTCATCATCAGGTAAATCAAAATCATCGAAACACCACGATGGCAGAAGAAAGTCGAATAAATAAAAATTGTTTAAATAAATTCGTTTTTGTATGTATGTATGTAGGTGCTTGATTCTTTTGTTTTTTTTTTTTTGCACATACATAAGTGCTGAAAATTCTAAACGGTTATTAACAGCGTATAATAGCAAACTTTCTAGCTTTTTAAATTAATTTAAGGTGTTTAAAGGTTGAAAATAATTAAAATGTAAACTATTCTTTCTAAAAATTAAAGAAACGCAATGTACTATAATCATAATAACATGTATTCGGTGTTGCAAACATAAAAAATTTGTTTTATAAATGCATATAAATTTTCATTTAAGCAACTTAGGCCGGATTTTGAGATTAGGATTCAGTTTAAACTTAGTTTAAAATAAAGTAACCTATCAAAGGAAATAATTCCCAGTTTCTATTTGTTAAAATAGTTGAGTTAAATACATTCAATTTATAAAGTATCACTATCCACTGTCACAAAGAATGCTGGTGTCTAATAATTGTAAATTTTTCTGTACATACAATAACTTCATTGCTATCCAAAGGATAGGTAAGGTAAAATGTAACAAGAATATACAATATAATAGTCTGGTAGTGTATAATGTCATTCCTAAAAATTAAAGGAATAGGACTATTACAAAAAAAAGCTCATAGAATAAATTCGAAAAAATAAAAAATGTTGAATATAATAAAGTAACCTATAAAAGGAAATAATTCCCAGTTTCTATTAGTTTAAAATAGTTTGAAACTCGGATTCTTCCGGCGAAATGTGATTGGGTTTTTATTATTTCAGTACAGAAACGAAAAAAAACTAAATTTTTCCCAAAACGATGTTTTCCATAAATTTTGTATTGCGCTATCTAACACACACGTTTTTTTTTTGTAAAATAGTGCTATCTACGTAAATATATTAGTGCATATTAGACCCCTGTACAAATGGATTTGTAACGGGTCCGCCATCTAACGTTTTTTTTCAACTAGTTCTTATTCCGTGAATGGTAACACTTAGTTCATGTCTGATTTGACTGATAATTAGTTTTATCCTTCCGCTGAACGAATATGGTTGTGTATACGCTTGAACAACGCTGGGAAATATTGCGACATTACTTTGAAAATCATGGTAATGTTGCAGAATGTGTGCGAACGGATTTTGGATGAAGCTCATTTTGATCTTGGCGGGTATGTAAACAAGCAAAATTGTCGCATTTTGGGCACAGAAAACCCGCACGCATACATTGAAAATCAGATGCACCCAAAACGAGTCACTTTTTGGTGCGCATTTAGGTCCAGAGGCATAATTGGGCCATTTTTCTTCGAAAATGAGCAAGGAGTGGCCGTTACAGACAATGGCGATCGTTATCGGGCCATGTTGAACGAATTTTTCTTTACAAAAATTGAAGAGGAGGATATTGGCAACATTTGGTTTCAACAGGACGGCGCTACGTGCCACACAGCCGAAGCTACACTCGATATTTTGCGCCCAGTTTTTGAAGATCGCATTATCAGCCGCAGAGCTGATGTCGTTTGGCCACCTCGGAGCTGCTCTTTGACACCGTTGGACTATTATTAGTGGGGTGGCGCCAAAGATAAGTGTTACGCCGACAAGCCAGAGACAATTGACGATTTAAAGGACAATAGTCGTGAAGCCATTGGTGAAATACAGCTGAACACAATTGATAATGTGCTTAAAAATTGGACCGATCGTGTAGGCTACAGAATGGCCAGCCGAGGCAGCCATTTGAATGAAATTATTTTCCATTTTTAACCGGAAGGATTGTACTTACAAATTAAAAAACAAATTTGAGAAAATATTCAGTAGTTTTTTTTTATAGCATTTTCGAAAAAAAATTCATTTGGGGTACATAACACGAATGCAGATGCATTATACAGAATACAAATAGATGATGATAAAGTAAAGAGAACACTGGTAGTAACAAGATCTCATATAGAGTCTGATCAACTCTATATGTGGGACTGCACATCTATCAATGATATAAAGCATGCACGTAAATTAAAATTTATACTGGAAAAGAGGCCAATTGAAAATAAGAAGAAGTTATATAAAAATATAATAAAAAATTATATAAATAAAAATAAAACACGTGTTAGATGTAGCGACAATCCAGGGCACTTAGGTACTCTTATGGAGAAACTATCATCTTATTTGAAGCAATTTAAGAATATGAATAATAAGAAATTTGCAATCGATATTAATAATGCAATATATAAAATAATTCCTGCAGATGAATTTAAGGCCAGGTACAATAAAAATTGTAAAATAAATAAAGATGAAGTAATATTGCTATACAGAAAACCTCAAAATATCATAAATGAAGAGAAAAGATTGGAATTGATTAAGTTATACTACGATACAACCAAAGGAGGACATTTTGGAATAAGAAAGACCCTATTAAAATTAAAAAAAACATACATATGGAAAGGCATTAACAAAACAGTAAAAAATTATGTTTCAAGATGTTAGTTATGTCAGAAAAATAAACAAACCAGACACACCAAAGAACCACTGAAAGTGACAGAGATGCCTACAAACAGTTTTAATACTATAGTAATTGACACAGTTGGCCCATTAATGCCAGTAATTTCTACAAAAAGAAATCTAGCCTTGTATAGAAATCTATGGTGTAAAAGCTGCCATATTTTTAAAGAAAACTGAAGGTTAAAACTCGTTGGCCAGACGTTGCTTTAAATAGGTAATTTTAACTGTTAGGTACGAACACGACCAGCTTTATTTTGTAGAAATTACGGGCATAAGACCAATAAATAATTTCAGATACATTTTAACTATGCATTGTGAATTGACGTAATATATAATTGCTTGCCCAATGGAGACAAAAGAAGCAATAGCAAAGGCATTAGTAGAAAATGTAATTCTCAAATATGGATTATTTAAGGTACTAAAATCTGACAGAGGAACAGAGTTTACAAACGAGCTAATGAGAGAAATATGCGAATTATTGAAAAAAGAGCAACGATTTTCAACACCATTTCACCATAAGACATTAGGTACTGTTCAAAGAAACCACAGGGTACTTAATGAATATTTCCTATCTTTCATGGAGGACGATAATTGGGAAAAATGGATTGCTTATAAGGCGTTCGCATACAATATAACTTTTCACGTGGATATCGAGTATACACCTTTTGAGCTTATTTTCGGGAAACTGCTAAGTTTACCAGGGGATGAAGTCATGAATCATCCAAAGGTTTACAATTTCGAAAATTATGCCAATGAACTCCAGACAATACTTAAATATTCACTAGAAAATGCAAGAAGTATAATAAAAAATATAAAAAACAAAAGACAACTAGATTCTTATAAGCCAATAAATAGAATAGAATTGAAAATAGGAGACTTAGTATTAGTCAAAGAAGAAAGTAGAAAGAAAAATTAACCACCATATAAAGGTCCATATGAAATAATTAACATATATGATTTAAATATAACTGTAAAAATAAAAAACCCTTCCCAAATTATGCTACTATATGTGGTGAAGTTTTTATAGAGCAGCATGTCTACACTCCCAAATGAGTCTACCTTGTGTTAATGTACCTTGATAAAAACAATAATAACAAATACATTAAAAATCGACAGGAAAAAGGTCTACCTACAGTGAGGTAACTCCATGCAGTAAGTAGAAAATTAAGAACAGAAAGGAGAAAACAACCGTTATTTCTTTTATATATTTTATATATATATTTTATTTTGTCTTGAAACCACTATCTTCATTTCATTTTACAAATTCAAGTGAAAGAAGTAAAATATATGTAATTTTAACCATAAAAATTGAAGGAAGGAAAGAGGAACAGATTTCTGTTAGAAATATTGTGGTCAGTGAGCGAAAGGAAGGCAAATCTTATGGCAAAATTTCCAAAATAGTAAAGCTTAGTCGCACAACAGTGAAGACAGTACTTAGAAATTATGAAGCAACCAAGTGCACAGAAATAAAACCACCCACTGGCAGACCTAAGAAGCTTTCGAGACGTATGGTTAGCAGTATGCTGAAAGAAGTGAAGCGTTATTCGAAACATAGTGCCACAAAACTAGCGGAACACCTTGCAAATTGTTGCAATGTTACTGTTACACCGAGAACAGTGATAAACATTTTGGACGACAATGGGTTTAAAAGCAGATTGGCCCGAAAAAAGCAACTAAGCTTCGGCCTTGGATTTCATTGGGCACATCTAAACAAAGATGTTGACTTTTGGAAGCATATGATATTTACTGATGAAAGTAAGTTTAGCATTTTCAGAAATGATGGAAGAACAAAGGTTTGGAGGAAGCCTACCACTGCACTGGATCCAAAAATATTATACCAAAAGTTTATCATGGTGGCGGAAGTGTTATTGTTTGGGGCGCCGTGACATCATCTGGATTGGGTCGGTTAATCTTTGTTGAAGGTAATATGAATCGCTTTCAATATGAGAACATATTGGAACGAAATCTGAAGGCATCGTTTGACAGCTTAGGCCTTGGTAATCAATGGATTTTCGAACAAGACAAACCCGTATCATACCGCTCACGTTGTACGAAGCTGGCTTCTATATTATGCCTTGAGGCAATTAAACACCCCAATCACCTGTTTTAAACCCTATTGAGTATATCTGGGATGTTTAAGAGAAATGGGTACGAAAATATGACATAACAATGAAACCCTTTAAACTGCTCTTGTTCGAGCATGGACCGAAATTACTTCTGGGGGTCTACTCTCTATTGCGGTGCGAAAACAATTTTGATGCGAATGCTAAATGCCAACTTGGTACTCTCTATCACTTTCGCAAAATGTTTTGAAAATGGATCAATGAAATATGGCGCAGATTGACAGTAATGAAATGCTAAAATATTTATAATTTGAAATTGGAAAGTTTAAATCAAGGCCATCTATCAATAAAATGAATATTGATGATTTGGGAAAAGAAAACAATTAATAGATGCGAAAGACAAATGCGCAAACGCAGTAAAGAGTACCAATCGCTAGATTTGCTACCATTTTCTTTCGCATCGCAATATAGAGTAGACCCACTGATATTACTAAAAATTTAGATATGGGGAAAAATACGTATTAGCGCTAAGCGAGAAATCTAGCGATTTTCAAACATCTCTCATCAGCTTATATCCGCTTCGATTTTTTGTGACAATTCACCCTTTAAGCTTGCTTAACAATTTGAAACAAAAGGTAAGGTATTGATCTAAATTTTTTCGATAGATCCCAATCAATATAATTCACTTACATACTTTCATCAAACTAATTTTATCTTATTGCTTAAAACGGCAAATAACTGCCAAAAGTAGCGTAAATGTTATAAACTTTTTTGGGTTTTTATATAGGAATTTGTACTACTAGTTGTGATGAGGTTTACTAAGTTTCTCATTTCGTGTGAAACTGTTAATATTCATCTAGGGTCCCAAAAAATATACTTTTTCTAGGCCATTGAGTAATTCTAAGTCGATTCAGCCATGGATTCTAACAGTTTGTACTGTGTATTACGATTTTCGTAATATTTGTTTCGAATAAACGGACGTT
Source organism: Pollenia labialis (assembly GCA_949318255.1). NCBI lineage: Eukaryota > Metazoa > Arthropoda > Insecta > Diptera > Polleniidae > Pollenia > Pollenia labialis. The sequence goes on along the minus strand of OX439139.1, from coordinate 141,883,926 downwards.
TTTTATACTTTATGGAAAACAAAAAATCCCTTTCTTAACAGCCACTCTCTATTATAGACAAAAAGTGTTCATCAAATTTCCCATTTTTTTAAAATACAACCTCTGTCATCGTCTTGAACGATTGCGAAAATCGTAATACACAGTACAAATTGTTCGAATCCGTAAATGATTTCTTACGAATCGAAATACGCAGTAACCCCCCAGAAAATTGGTTCAGTAGGAAAAGAGTTAAGAATTAAAATGTGGAACAACCACCCATTAATTATTTTGTTACAAAATCTAGCTTATTATTATTATTATTATTAGCAATTACAGTCCTTTATGGACCAATACTGCGACTATCGTTATCCATTTATCTCTGTCAATGGCCTTTTGTTTATAGTTTTCAACTTTGATTACTTGTAAATCTTCTTCAACATCATCTTTCCACCTTTTTCTTGGCCGTCCTTTTTTTCTAATACCTTCTGGGTGTTGTTCAAAAACTTTCTTCACTGTCATGCAGTCGTTCATTCGTAAAACATGTCCAAGCCAGCGTATTCGTTGTGCTTTTATAAAACGTATAATATTTTGATTTTCATTAAGTATCTCTAACTCATCATTGTACCGGGATCTGTACAATCCTTCTTCAATTTCAATTGGGCCAAAGATTTTACGTAGAATTTTTCTTTCAAAACAAAGTAGTTGATGTATGTCTGATGTTTTTAGTGTCAAAATTTCACTCCCATACGATAGGACTGGTCTTATAAGTGTTCTATATAGATTAAGTTTTAGCTTCTTAGATAACAAGGAGGATCTAAAGAGTTTTAGATGAAGAAACCAGGTTCTATTCGCAGATTGGATGCGATCTTGTATTGCTACAGTGGTGCCCCCATGTGAACTTAGATTGATTCCAAGATATTTAAATTCTTTAACAGATTCGTACACATTATTAGATATAACAAGGTCTGGTGAGTCTTGCTGTATGTGTGAAGGGAGCATATATTTTGTTTTTGTTCTATTAATCATCAGTCCTGTAGTCTGCGCTGCTTCTTCTAATTGTTTAAAAGTATCTTTACTAAATTTACAAGTTTGCGCGGTATTCCCATTTCCAAAAGACGTAGTGAAATTACGGTTCTATCTAGGCTATCAAATGCTTGTTTAAAATCTACAAATAGGCAATGTATATCGATCATGTATTCATAACATTTTTCAAAAATTTGAGTTATGACAAACCCTTGATCTGTTGTAGATCTGTTTTTTCTGAAGTAACATTGGTAATCGCCTAATATATTTTCTGCATAATCATTTAGACGTTCATAAAGTATATTGGTGAAAATTTTATATCCACAGTTAAGAAGTGAAATACCACGATAATTGTTGCAGTTTGTCTTATCTCCTTTTTTGTGGATAGGCACGATTATGCTTGTCAGCCATTCGGTCGGGAGAGTTTCATTATGCCAGATATCTAGGAGGATTTGATGTATGTAGTTATGACATTTATCTCCAGCGTATTTTAATAATTCGGCAACTATGCCATCTTCCCCGCTGCATTTATAATTCTTCAATTTGTTCAATGCAATTTTTGTGTCTTTTAACGTTGGTTCTCCAACATCTATTTCATTTATATTCGGCAATGACTCCTCCTGGTTAATATTAGGTTTATTTAAAAGTTCATTGAAATATTCTCTCCGTCGGTTTACAATTTCATTTTTATCACCTATTGGGGTTCCGTTTTTGTCTTTACAAATATTCGTTCTTGGTTGAAAATTCTTGGTTTGTCGCTTTATATTTAGATCAGAGTATGAAAACAATTTGTATTTTACATGTGCAAAACCAAAACAAAAACTTTTCAAGTGTCAAAGAGAGAAAACGAAACAATTGGCTTTCCACTCATGTGCATTTTTTAATTTACCGTTACAATCGTACATCTGAGTACAAAACAAATGGAGAAACGTTTTGTTTGCAGTAATTGATTTACAGCCTGCTCATCGATTTCGAACGTTAACGTTCGCATTGAAAATTATATGTAAAACAAAAACAATATTCGAAAATTTGTTTTTGCTTTAAATGTAGTTTTCTATGCGAACGTTGACGTTCGAAATCGTTGAACAGGCAGTTAGTTCTTGTTTGGTTTTCTTGGAATTACTTTTTATTTAATTTAATTATTTTTTTTTTATTAATATAATAGTCAAAATAAGCATTAATAAAAACGAAAAAACCTAAAAACATCTCTATTTATTTCACTTAGAAACAATAGTGTAAATGAGTAAATTTTATAATGAGTAAATCAATTACCAAACGTTTGTCAAACGTTTTTTCTCTGAATGTTTCAATATTGTTCTTACTCTTTTCTTTTCCAGCTGTGTACGTTTATATTAATGTACAATTTGCGCTCTCGAGCAAAAACAATACAAAACAAAATGGCACAATTATTCTCATTGTTTTGGTTTTGTTTTACTCACTGCAAAGAACAAAACAAAACGAAAGCAAACGTTTCGTTTTGTTTGTTTTCGTACTCTGATTGAGATACATATTCCTAGACGCCTTCTGACCATAGTTGTTTTCTATCTCTTTAACTTTCTCTTTCATACATGCTTTTTTTCTATTTTTTATTATGTAGCTTCTTAGCTGCTTTTCATTATAATTTAGCTCATTTTCACGAGTGTTATTTGCCAACCATTGCCTTCTTGCTTAATTTTTCTCATCATTTGCTTTTCTGCAGGATTCGTCAAACCATTCATTGACGATTTTGATTTTTGTGCCTATGGTATTTGTGGCGACGTCGTTAATGCAATCTTTTAAATTGCTCCATCGTTGGGATAGTTCACCTTCTTCACTAAGGTTATTGATTTTAAGGGCGAGGGTATCTTGGTATCTTTTGCGTGTATTCTCATCGGATGCAATGGCTTCGGTGCTCCAGTTTTTCTTTATATATCGATTTTTGCTGTTTATTGTGGATATTCTTTGACGTAGTTTTGCTAAGACTAGAAAATGATCTGAATCACAGTTAGCGCCTTTGTACGTTCGGGTATCAGTAACTGTGGTTGCGTGTCTTTTATCAATTTAAATATGATCGATTTGATTGTATACATTTCTACCTGGCATTTTCCATGTTTGTTTGTGAATTTTCTTATGCTTGAAAGAAGTACTGCTTACCCATAATCCATTGGCGGACGCAAAATTACATAGTCTCAGTCCGTTGTCATTTGTGTTGGTGTGTAGTGAAAATCTTCCAGCTCCCTTTCCAACTATAGATTCTTCTTTGCCTATTTGGGCGTTGAAATCGCCAATTACATTAATTATATCATGCCTACTTATCTTTGCTATATAGCAGCGGTTAATTTATCATAAAATGCATATTTTTAGTCATCGGAGCTAAACAGGTGGGTGCAAAACAGAGAGTAGTGATATGTTCTGAAATTTGCCTTTTAGTCTGAGATAGCATATTCTATCATTTATGGGTTCGAAGGCCATTATACTGTTTCGTATATATTTGCTGACGTAAAACCAGTACCTCTTTGTCCTGAATTTTGGGAACCGCTGTAGTAAATACTGTAGTTTTGTTTTTTAATTTCACCGTGATTACTCCATCTAATTTCTTGAAGACCAGCAATGTCAACTTTGTATCTAAGAACAGGGCTGCCAGGTACTTTTTTTCGTTCTCCCCAAATTTAAAAATAAATTTTCCCAAATATCCCCCGATAAAAGCAAGAATCCCCATAAAGCCCCTGTAAAAAAATACATAATTTTTAACGGATAATTTAAATATTTATTTGAGTTTTAATTGTACCATGTTCTACAAGAGATCATTTTTAACGAAAGGAAATATGTAGTTGTTTTTTAAATATATATATACATATGAGGGATTTCGTGTCAAGTGACCCAAATTTTAAATCGAACTTTTAGCTATCGAAGCTACTTGGGACAAATTTTGCTAACACCAATAGGTAATAAGTTACATGGATGAGAAAGAACACCTGTATGGCCAAAACTTCAAACTTTGACCTCCTCTAACTCAGGAACTTTTTGACCGATCTGGTTGAAAAATTGTGTCCAAATCGGAAGACATCGATTTCAAAGTTGGGTCACTTGACACGAAATCCCCCATATACATATATACAGTCGAACTTTCCTATAATGAATTTGCATGGGACCACAAAATCACTAAATTTTTAAGAAGTTTATTATACAAAATTAATTTTATTTTTACTTTTATTAAAAAAATAATGAGGCTGTTCTAGTTTGGATTACATTCCCACGCGTACCAGTTATCCATTTGAGAATTGCTTTATCTGTTTCTCTACAAACACAGGTTTGAAGGCTCTTGCATTTCATGCTTAATTGTTTGCATTCTACATTTTAAGAATTAAGGTTGCTTTAGTCGACCGTAAATGTTGTGCTATGCAATGTAACGTACTGTAACGTACTGTATTTTCTGTAATGCGTTATTATTATTTGACAATTTTTAGTCTTGCACAAATCAATTTTAAAACTATTTAAGGTGTGTGCTCGCATTTCTAGGTCAAGCAATAATTGGCACATTAGTGGTCTGGGACATCATTTATTACTAGTTCTAAACCGATTTTTTTTATTTCTTTTTTAAAAAATTTCGAATTGGTAATAATCTAGACTAAAAACTTTTACGACATTTAAAAAATTTTCCAAAAACTTAAATAAGTGATTGTTTTGCCTTGTACCCACTATTTGACATTTCAATCGACTTTTCTTTACCCAATCGTCACCAAACTTCATATTAAATGTTTTTATATACAAAGGAACCAATAAGCCATTTCATTGGCTTTCGAGTTCATTTTAATTTTTTTGAACACCTCTTATACCAAGAAGTTGTCCAGGAAAATGCAAATTTTGGACTTATTGACAGATTAACTTCAAACTTATCAGATATTTTTTTTTATAAAAACGAAACTTTTTTTGCCCGGTGCTTATTGATATCAAGTGATGTTGCAAAAAATCCACTGTAATGTGTATGTGACACATACTATGTGTGCATTAAACTTAGTTCTCTTTAATAGAAAAATTAAGCTCATATTTTTTATTTCCCCAAAAAATCCCAAGTTATTTTTTTAATATCCCCAATGCAAACCCCAAACCCCAAATTAAATTTTCTGTCCCTTTTAGCAACAAGAAAACCCCTAAACTGGCAGCCCTGTCTAAGAAGTTCGTCAGCGATTTCCGCCATTTTGCCCGGTTGGAGCATTGTTCTTACATTCCATGTAGCTATACGTAAATCATAGTCCTTTATTCGTTGCGTGGGTCGGCATCTTAAAGATCTTTCATTTAGAGGCTTCTGTTGCAGGTTCATAACAATAGTTTTTTATACTGATATGGAGTTGTCGGCCCTAAGACCAGTCACATACGGGGGTCTCACCTTAATCCTTCTGTTCCCTTCCCTTCGATTTAATATTAAATAATTAGTATTAAAGTTTCCGGGTTAGGTTAACAGCACCACCACTTGAAAGCGAATTAAGGAGAGTGAGAGGTGAGAAGCTTCGTTTCCGTGGATCCGCTATCGAGTTTAGCACATCACTCCCCTTTTGAGGTGCCAAAAAATCTAGCTTAAGTAGTAGCGAAATGCACGCGTATAACTGTAATGCTTCTATCAATACTGAAAAAAATCGATATTATTTTTTCAGTGTTGTAAAGCATTTATTTGATTTTTCACAATACATACTGAAAAATAGTTTCGATTCGTTCAGTATCGACTGAAATAAAATTGCTTATGAATTGAAAAAGTATTCGATCACGACTGCCAGAATTAGGCCTTGGTTTTATTACAATAAAATTTGGCCAGTAATTTTTTTTATAAGACTATTAAATACCTGTTCAAATTTCGAAATATTCTAACTGTAAATGGAGGGTATCAAAGATTCGGCACAGCCCAATTCATCACTCAAAAACAATTTTTTTTGGGAATAAAATAGCTAAAGAAATTAGAAACCTTATATTTAAAAAAAAATCCCGCTTAATTAAATTTTTAGCGGTTTCTGGAGGGTTTTAAGTCAGATTTGGAAAGTGATTAAAGACAACAATATTTTTTTTAAACTATGTAACGCAGTTTATTTTTCCAGCCGAGGTATGACTCAGCCTGTCCAGGGTCAATTCGAAGGTCTGCTTCCTTTGAAATGAAAACACGGTATACTTTTGTAGGTGGTAATAATAAATGAACAAAGCTTTTATTTATGAAATCTTAATCTACGCTAAATACTTAGATTTATGACAGCTTTCTGGTGAGTTGGCGCAGCTGCAGGCGGGGACGGAAACGGCAGGGGGTTGCTGGTTAGAACGTTACTCGGTGAAGGCGAAGGAGCCGGCACGGTGACACGGGGGGGTGATTCAGGAACGGCAGTCTACGTTTAACTACGGTTTATAATAATGCTAACACCAGCGCAAATCCGGGAGGCGAAGGCAGTCGGCAAACTACGATTAACTACGGTTGATAACAATGCTGACACCAGCGCAATTCGAAAGGCGAAGGCAGTCGGCAATTTACGATTAACTACGGTTGATAATAATGCCGACACCAGCGCAATTCGGGAGGCGAAGGCAGTCGGCAAACTACGATTAACGACGGTTGATAATAATGCTGACACCAGCGCAATTCGGGAGGCGAAGGCAGTCGGCAAACTACGATTAACTACGGTTGATAATAATGCTGACACCAGCGCAATTCGGGAGGCGAAGGCAGTCGGCAAACTACGATTAACTACGGTTGATAACAATGCTGACACCAGCGCAATTCGGGAGGCGAAGGCAGTCGGCAATCTACGATTAACTACGGTTGATAATAATGCTGACACCAGCGCAATTCGGGAGGCGAAGGCAGTCGGCAATCTACGATTAACTACTGTTAAAACTAGCTACTAAGAGTAAAATACTGTGGTTAGTACCAGTTTCTACTCTGTTTGTTTTGTACAAACTTAATCTATTTATACAAAAATAAAATAAACTAAATGAGAATTATGAGTGATAAACGGTTATTTTAGTAAACAGTAAGGATATTCACAGTGGTAAGAAAAATAGTAAGGGTATTCATAGTGTTAGTTTGTAACGTCACGTTACAGTCCCCCCCTACTTAAAATAAAAAAAATAAAAGGACAAAATTCAATAAAAAATAAAAATAAAAAATAAAAAATAATTCATAATTCAATGATTCCTAGGATTAGGAAATGGGAAAAAAAAATATATCCCGTAAGATCCCGTACCGTCACGTCAATCGTTGGGCAGGGTAATCAGCTTCTCCTTACCCTGGCAGCGTAGGAGTGCCTTCTTTCCCAGGATTCGAACCTCCACTTTCGGCCTCCCTGCTGGAAACACTACCCATAGCCGTGTTCTGCGTCGGCTGTTCCGGGTCACGGTGATACCCCTAAAGAGGTCGTCAGCGTCCTCCAGTCCTCCTAGATCACCGGGGGTCACGTTAAGGACGTCGTTTGCGAAATCCTCTTCGCTCGGAGCTTGCCGTTGCTCTGGTATCAGAGGCGTGGTTGCGGTTTCCTCCCCCGGTTTTGGCGCTGGTTTGTCCTTTTTAACACCGGACCCTGGGGCAAGCGGTTTTGGGGCCGGCTTGTCCCATCTACCACCGGACAATGGAGCAAGAGGGGGTGGACCTGGTGGTGCGGAGTGCTGGGGTTTGATGTCCCGGTGATCCCACATCGCCTGGGCCAGCGCGTCCAGCTCTGAATCCCCGGACTGAGCCACGGCGCAGCAGCTTACCGAGTGTATTTTTGGCCGTGCCTCGAAGGAGGGCAAAAATGGTGGTACATGACGTGGCATTGTCGTGCGCCTGAGATACTCGCGTATCTTACCAGGTGCTATTGGTCTGGTTGGTTGTCTTTCCATTGTAGTTCTGACTTCATTGTCTATAACACTTTGCATAGCCGGGTTACGGGGGTAATATCTTTGCTTAATCGGACGGTCGTGTTTCATGTGTATAACGTGTTCCCCTCTGTTGCACGGTCCTTTAACTGCCTCGAATGCCGTTTTCGCCGAGGCCACGAGGGTGTGTAATTGTGTGGCTTGCTCCGCCCGCAGTTCTTCAGGGGTGACAATTGAGTGCAGTGCATGGAGCTGGTTTTCCCTTGCCGGCCGAGCTGCTTGTAGTTCGATACCGTCGATCATCATTCGGACATGGCGGCGGCGCAGGAAGTCCATGCCAAGAATAATTGGCTCAGCTAGACTGTCAAGGGCGGATGCCAACAGACGTGTAGTACCTCCGGTGGTCACCACAATTATCGGATATACGTTGAGACTTGTTCCGCACGAGCCGTCGGCCAGCTGTATACTGCGCTGGTGGCCGCGGGGCCGGACATCATAGGTCTCCAGTAGCCGGCGCACCCTACGTCCGATGTACGTCAGGGTTGACCCCGTATCGACCAGAGCCCGTATGGCGTGGCCGTAAATGGTGACGGTAAGATAATACCGTCCGTCGGCGGAGAGTTGTTGTCGGCAGGGGCAGTTCCGAGTTAGGGTACCCTCTTGGCCGCACCAGGAGCAGAACCACAATCCGGGGTTCGGACAATCTCTCCTAACATGACCGGGCTGTTTGCAGCGCCAACAGTGGGTATCACGGTGGTAGGTAGTATCGTCAATATAATGATTTGGCTGGGGTCTTCCCTGTTTGGCCTCATCCCTCCGGATTAGCTCGTACTCATCGGTTAATTCCATCAGTTCATCCAGCGAACGGAAATCGGAGCGGCGGACGTACAACTTATATTCGAACCGTAGCCCGTCATAAATGCGGTCGGTGTGATCAAGTTTTCGCAGTTCGGGATGTTGTCGTATGAGGGATTGCAGGATCATGATGTAATCCTTGGCTTTTTCCCGATTACCTTGCTTTCAATGGTAAATGGTCTCTTCCAGGTGGGCGAGGTGTCGTCTCGGCAGAAAGAAACGAATGGCTTCCTCCTTGAAGCTGTCCCAGCTGTGAATGTGTTCCCGCTTGACGCGATACCATTGTAGGGCTCTATGCTTTAGGATCTCCAGTAGGGAGAATAACAAACGACCACGGTCGAAGCCGTAGCATTCCGCTAGCTCCTCGAGCCGTTCGATGAACTCCATTAAGTGGTCGCCCCCATCATACGTCAGCTCCCATCGCCGAATAGTGGCCATGACTTCCGAGTCGCTCGGAGCGCTCGGTTGCCCCTTCTGCCGATCGGCACGAGGCACCTCGAGGCTGACTTGGCTGAGTAGCGGAGTTTTCTCCTCTCTCAAAACTTCCTCCTCCAAGGCTGTCAGTAGGTTTTCTGACGAGGCCCTCTGCCGCTTCGTACGTATTAGTTCACCGAGCTGTCGTCGGAGCCGGTCAACGGTAGCACCTTCAGTTATAGGAATGTTGTGTTGCCGGCAAACTTCCATTAATTTGTCCTTTCGCAGTAAGTAGATCCATCCCACAGAATCCGTCTGTAGGATATTCGGCGTAGATTCAGTTTCAATACTTTGTTCTCGGCCCGATTCAGTTCCGTTGGTGGTTTGGTGAGAAGTTTTGCCACAAGTTGCGGTTTCGGAATCGGGTCCCTGCTCGGGCGCCATTGTAACGCAGTTTATTTTTCCAGCCGAGGTATGACTCAGCCTGTCCAGGGTCAATTCGAAGGTCTGCTTCCTTTGAAATGAAAACACGGTATACTTTTGTAGGTGGTAATAATAAATGAACAAAGCTTTTATTTATGAAATCTTAATCTACGCTAAATACTTAGATTTATGACAGCTTTCTGGTGAGTTGGCGCAGCTGCAGGCGGGGACGGAAACGGCAGGGGGTTGCTGGTTAGAACGTTACTCGGTGAAGGCGAAGGAGCCGGCACGGTGACACGGGGGGGTGATTCAGGAACGGCAGTCTACGTTTAACTACGGTTTATAATAATGCTGACACCAGCGCAAATCCGGGAGGCGAAGGCAGTCGGCAAACTACGATTAACTACGGTTGATAACAATGCTGACACCAGCGCAATTCGGAAGGCGAAGGCAGTCGGCAATTTACGATTAACTACGGTTGATAATAATGCCGACACCAGCGCAATTCGGGAGGCGAAGGCAGTCGGCAAACTACGATTAACGACGGTTGATAATAATGCTGACACCAGCGCAATTCGGGAGGCGAAGGCAGTCGGCAAACTACGATTAACTACGGTTGATAATAATGCTGACACCAGCGCAATTCGGGAGGCGAAGGCAGTCGGCAAACTACGATTAACTACGGTTGATAATAATGCTGACACCAGCGCAATTCGGGAGGCGAAGGCAGTCGGCAAACTACGATTAACTACGGTTGATAACAATGCTGACACCAGCGCAATTCGGGAGGCGAAGGCAGTCGGCAATCTACGATTAACTACGGTTGATAATAATGCTGACACCAGCGCAATTCGGGAGGCGAAGGCAGTCGGCAATCTACGATTAACTACGGTTGATAATAATGCTGACACCAGCGCAATTCGGGAGGCGAAGGCAGTCGGCAATCTACGATTAACTACTGTTAAAACTAGCTACTAAGAGTAAAATACTGTGGTTAGTACCAGTTTCTACTCTGTTTGTTTTGTACAAACTTAATCTATTTATACAAAAATAAAATAAACTAAATGAGAATTATGAGTGATAAACGGTTATTTTAGTAAACAGTAAGGATATTCACAGTGGTAAGAAAAATAGTAAGGGTATTCATAGTGTTAGTTTGTAACGTCACGTTACAGTCCCCCCCTACTTAAAATAAAAAAAATAAAAGGACAAAATTCAATAAAAAATAAAAATAAAAAATAATTCATAATTCAATGATTCCTAGGATTAGGAAATGGGAAAAAAAAATATATCCCGTAAGATCCCGTACCGTCACGTCAATCGTTGGGCAGGGTAATCAGCTTCTCCTTACCCTGGCAGCGTAGGAGTGCCTTCTTTCCCAGGATTCGAACCTCCACTTTCGGCCTCCCTGCTGGAAACACTACCCATCGCCGTGTTCTGCGTCGGCTGTTCCGGGTCACGGTGATACCCCTAAAGAGGTCGTCAGCGTCCTCCAGTCCTCCTAGATCACCGGGGGTCACGTTAAGGACGTCGTTTGCGAAATCCTCTTCGCTCGGAGCCTGCCGTTGCTCTGGTATCAGAGGCGTGGTTGCGGTTTCCTCCCCCGGTTTTGGCGCTGGTTTGTCCTTTTTAACACCGGACCCTGGGGCAAGCGGTTTTGGGGCCGGCTTGTCCCATCTACCACCGGACAATGGAGCAAGAGGGGGTGGACCTGGTGGTGCGGAGTGCTGGGGTTTGATGTCCCGGTGATCCCACATCGCCTGGGCCAGCGCGTCCAGCTCTGAATCCCCGGACTGAGCCACGGCGCAGCAGCTTACCGAGTGTATTTTTGGCCGTGCCTCGAAGGAGGGCAAAAATGGTGGTACATGACGTGGCATTGTCGTGCGCCTGAGATACTCGCGTATCTTACCAGGTGCTATTGGTCTGGTTGGTTGTCTTTCCATTGTAGTTCTGACTTCATTGTCTATAACACTTTGCATAGCCGGGTTACGGGGGTAATATCTTTGCTTAATCGGACGGTCGTGTTTCATGTGTATAACGTGTTCCCCTCTGTTGCACGGTCCTTTAACTGCCTCGAATGCCGTTTTCGCCGAGGCCACGAGGGTGTGTAATTGTGTGGCTTGCTCCGCCCGCAGTTCTTCAGGGGTGACAATTGAGTGCAGTGCATGGAGCTGGTTTTCCCTTGCCGGCCGAGCTGCTTGTAGTTCGATACCGTCGATCATCATTCGGACATGGCGGCGGCGCAGGAAGTCCATGCCAAGAATAATTGGCTCAGCTAGACTGTCAAGGGCGGATGCCAACAGACGTGTAGTACCTCCGGTGGTCACCACAATTATCGGATATACGTTGAGACTTGTTCCGCACGAGCCGTCGGCCAGCTGTATACTGCGCTGGTGGCCGCGGGGCCGGACATCATAGGTCTCCAGTAGCCGGCGCACCCTACGTCCGATGTACGTCAGGGTTGACCCCGTATCGACCAGAGCCCGTATGGCGTGGCCGTAAATGGTGACGGTAAGATAATACCGTCCGTCGGCGGAGAGTTGTTGTCGGCAGGGGCAGTTCCGAGTTAGGGTACCCTCTTGGCCGCACCAGGAGCAGAACCACAATCCGGGGTTCGGACAATCTCTCCTAACATGACCGGGCTGTTTGCAGCGCCAACAGTGGGTATCACGGTGGTAGGTAGTATCGTCAATATAATGATTTGGCTGGGGTCTTCCCTGTTTGGCCTCATCCCTCCGGATTAGCTCGTACTCATCGGTTAATTCCATCAGTTCATCCAGCGAACGGAAATCGGAGCGGCGGACGTACAACTTATATTCGAACCGTAGCCCGTCATAAATGCGGTCGGTGTGATCAAGTTTTCGCAGTTCGGGATGTTGTCGTATGAGGGATTGCAGGATCATGATGTAATCCTTGGCTTTTTCCCGATTACCTTGCTTTCAATGGTAAATGGTCTCTTCCAGGTGGGCGAGGTGTCGTCTCGGCAGAAAGAAACGAATGGCTTCCTCCTTGAAGCTGTCCCAGCTGTGAATGTGTTCCCGCTTGACGCGATACCATTGTAGGGCTCTATGCTTTAGGATCTCCAGTAGGGAGAATAACAAACGACCACGGTCGAAGCCGTAGCATTCCGCTAGCTCCTCGAGCCGTTCGATGAACTCCATTAAGTGGTCGCCCCCATCATACGTCAGCTCCCATCGCCGAATAGTGGCCATGACTTCCGAGTCGCTCGGAGCGCTCGGTTGCCCCTTCTGCCGATCGGCACGAGGCACCTCGAGGCTGACTTGGCTGAGTAGCGGAGTTTTCTCCTCTCTCAAAACTTCCTCCTCCAAGGCTGTCAGTAGGTTTTCTGACGAGGCCCTCTGCCGCTTCGTACGTATTAGTTCACCGAGCTGTCGTCGGAGCCGGTCAACGGTAGCACCTTCAGTTATAGGAATGTTGTGTTGCCGGCAAACTTCCATTAATTTGTCCTTTCGCAGTAAGTAGATCCATCCCACAGAATCCGTCTGTAGGATATTCGGCGTAGATTCAGTTTCAATACTTTGTTCTCGGCCCGATTCAGTTCCGTTGGTGGTTTGGTGAGAAGTTTTGCCACAAGTTGCGGTTTCGGAATCGGGTCCCTGCTCGGGCGCCATTGTAACGCAGTTTATTTTTCCAGCCGAGGTATGACTCAGCCTGTCCAGGGTCAATTCGAAGGTCTGCTTCCTTTGAAATGAAAACACGGTATACTTTTGTAGGTGGTAATAATAAATGAACAAAGCTTTTATTTATGAAATCTTAATCTACGCTAAATACTTAGATTTATGACAGCTTTCTGGTGAGTTGGCGCAGCTGCAGGCGGGGACGGAAACGGCAGGGGGTTGCTGGTTAGAACGTTACTCGGTGAAGGCGAAGGAGCCGGCACGGTGACACGGGGGGGTGATTCAGGAACGGCAGTCTACGTTTAACTACGGTTTATAATAATGCTGACACCAGCGCAAATCCGGGAGGCGAAGGAAGTCGGCAAACTACGATTAACTACGGTTGATAACAATGCTGACACCAGCGCAATTCGGAAGGCGAAGGCAGTCGGCAATTTACGATTAACTACGGTTGATAATAATGCCGACACCAGCGCAATTCGGGAGGCGAAGGCAGTCGGCAAACTACGATTAACGACGGTTGATAATAATGCTGACACCAGCGCAATTCGGGAGGCGAAGGCAGTCGGCAAACTACGATTAACTACGGTTGATAATAATGCTGACACCAGCGCAATTCGGGAGGCGAAGGCAGTCGGCAAACTACGATTAACTACGGTTGATAATAATGCTGACACCAGCGCAATTCGGGAGGCGAAGGCAGTCGGCAAACTACGATTAACTACGGTTGATAACAATGCTGACACCAGCGCAATTCGGGAGGCGAAGGCAGTCGGCAATCTACGATTAACTACGGTTGATAATAATGCTGACACCAGCGCAATTCGGGAGGCGAAGGCAGTCGGCAATCTACGATTAACTACGGTTGATAATAATGCTGACACCAGCGCAATTCGGGAGGCGAAGGCAGTCGGCAATCTACGATTAACTACTGTTAAAACTAGCTACTAAGAGTAAAATACTGTGGTTAGTACCAGTTTCTACTCTGTTTGTTTTGTACAAACTTAATCTATTTATACAAAAATAAAATAAACTAAATGAGAATTATGAGTGATAAACGGTTATTTTAGTAAACAGTAAGGATATTCACAGTGGTAAGAAAAATAGTAAGGGTATTCATAGTGTTAGTTTGTAACGTCACGTTACAACTATTGTAAAGTATTAGGATATTACGTGCAGTCTACAACTGACAAAAAATGCTTAACTTCAACACTAATATGATGTTAAATGTAAACAAATAAAATATTAAAGAATTTTTAGCCAATTAAAACTTATTAAGACTGATCATCGTTGCCGGCTCAATATTACGACGATTACTAGCAGTGCAAAGTTGTTCTGAAGAAATCAGTGTTACCACCAGAAAAATTCAAAATTATACTTGAGATGAAGCAAAATTACTCGATTTAAATGAAATTACACCTGATATAAAATTGAAGTTTTATTTATTGAAAGAATATCCATATTTGTCAAACTGTTAAGATTCTTATTGTGATTTTGAATAAATTAACAAAAATAAAATTAAAGATTTAAATACTCTTGATAAAACATAGAATAAAACTCCTAAGATAATAATGGGTGTTTTTTAAGCCCGTCATACTGCTCCCACATTTTGCTCAGGCACATCATCATGAATAGTTTCATGCTTGAACAGTGGCGTTGTTCATCAAAATTTACTTTGAAAATCAGCCATCGATTTTCGCAACTTATAGGCGACCTTATGAATTAAATGACGCAACTTATTTTTTTAAATTGAAGGCGATGTGTTGATTAAGAGAAAATAAACTATCAATTAGACCTAAAGGCCCTGTGATGTGAAATCTCTTGATTGTTTACCGTAGGGCTGTGAAGTCACTGGTGTATGCTGATAAGCCTGCAACAATTGACGTCTAAGAGCCAGTTTTTGACATAAAGATCAGCGATTAAATTAGAACTAATCTTTGAAATTCGTTTTTGGGTAGTCGATTATTTCATTTTGTTTCCAAGTTTAAACGCCCAAAGTTGGCGGTTTAAACTTGCGACAGAACTTTCAAAAGTACGAACAGCTTATGAAAGGAAATATTTTTTATATTTTTTTTTATTTAAAGTTTTATTAAATATTTCACCCTCAAGCTTAAATAATTAAAAGTAATTATAAAATAAAGGTCAAATAAGAATAAATATCTATTTATAAATATATAATATTATATAACACAATACAAAATTCTCGCCTTTTCTTCTTCTTTTTCACGTTAAGAACAGTAATTTGATGACAATTTTTGGTATTTGTTTTAAACTGCCATACTTATACATAAAAGTATTGTCAATTCATATGGCAATGCTAAAAGCTTTAATCTTTCACTCAAAAACGCCACAGAAGATTAAGGCTAGATTAATTTTATTATAAGATTAACAAATCTTACTATTGATCCTGGTTTAAACTCAAAGTAAAAAACCCGCTCTAAGAGTTCAACATTGTTCATTTAATTGGTGACATGCAGCACATAATACCACAGAACAGTGAAAAGTGACGTGTGAAAAGGACCCAAATCAGTTGCGAAGGCAGCTTTCGAAGAAAAAGACAGAAAGCTTTTTTTTAATGGTGAAGTGACAATGTGTAAAAACAGGCCGCAACAATCAACACAAATGGAGTGATCAAAACAAAAATAACAAAAACCACGTTAAACAAATGCATTAGTTTAACAAACGTTGTGTTTAGTGAAAAAAAATTCATTTAGTTACATTGTTTTGTTTTATAATGTTATTTACTCACTTAAATATTATTTACTAGTGTTGTGGTAATTTTAAAAGTTAATTTTTACAACAGTTTTTCATGTTAATTTCAACTTAATAAATTTGTGTTCATTATATTGTGACAAAAAAGATGGTGCAAAGAGAAATGCAAAAAGGGCAGCTTTCTTAAAATGAGACAAAAAAAAAACGCAAAATCTTCCGTCTCGTGACAGTTCTGTGGTATTCTGTGACATGCAGCCAGAAATGCTCGAAAAAAAATAAACAAAATTGGACACCTGAAATGCATTTCGTTAAGAACATTAAAAAAAATTGTTTGTATTGTCTACCATTTTAAGTTTCATGGTCTTTAAAATACCCTTTATACCTTATTTAGTAAACAAAATGCCTGCAGGGTTTTATACAACTGTCTCTTTCGTAATTCAGTTTTAAAACTGTTAACGACGTTTAATATTCTTCAAACTAAAGCATTTGAAAATTGCCAGATAAAAATAAAATTAATAAGCAGCCCAATTATGAATAAAAACTCTCCTGGAGCTTATTCCTTTTTCCCGTTTTTACAATTGAATTTAAACAGAAAAAATGAGAAAAGGGAAAACACTCCCGGGGAATTTTTATTCATAATTGGGCTGTAAATGTTGGAATATTGGAAACATTTATTTCCCCAGGCTAGTTTTTAGTTGGAATAACTTTTTTCAATAGACCTCAGGTTCTAAATCACAGAGTCCATCTACATTCATAATCGAAATTCATAATGAAGTAAGACTTTAAAATTACACCTGAATTACACCTTAGAGAAATTAACCACGCTCTACCCACGCCAGTAAAAATTATACCAAATTCGGGTAATTACCCACAAAGTGGCAACACTGGAAGAAATATAAACATCTTTTTTATTTTCAGGAAATTTATATATGTATATGTACATGCCTTAACTAATATATAAGTTTTTACAAAGATGAATTTGTTTTGATAACATCCAATGATAGTTACATCCATATTATTAATTTTAAAGTTTGCTTACAGTATTTTTAAAAAAATTCACTCGAAATTGGATTAATTCAGCAGTTTTGGTGTTTTGCGTTTCACACCCACATGTTTTATTCGTTTTCAATTAGAGTAGTAGGGGTTGGTGAAAGTAAAACTAATCGAATTTTTTCTAATATTTTTAACAAAAAAAAATTTTGTTTTTAGTTTAGAATTTTCTATTTCTAATTTAATCAAAATATGTACATATGTAGTAACACAATACGCAAAAGGCCCTAACTAACCCAAAATTTGTAATTATAATTAATTTTTAACGCTTTTTATGTTATTTTCCGACGATTTGTTTTTTTTAATCGATTTAGCGATCTCAAATTAGTTTTAGAGTTTGTTGAACATTTTGCAATTTTTCGCGAATTTTAGCCATGTTCGTGATAAAAGCGATTAGTTCCTGTACGTTTTCTCAGAAAACATATCTCGGGACCCACGTTATTTTAAACAAAAAAATCTATCGAGCAGTTAATATTTAAAATGAATTCAAACATTAGTGATCGTTTTTCTAGAAAAAAATTTTTATGCGTATTAAACTTTTTTATTAAAATAAATAAGAAGACAAACATTTTTAAATTTTTCGTGCAATTATTAAAATTTTATTTTAACAAACATTGAAATGTCACTTTATTAAACGTTTAAAGTAGAGTAAAGGCTACAATAAATATTTCAAATATATGAAATATTTATTAAACGTTTAATAGGCTATTAAACATTTATTAATACTCTTTTTCGACTTTTGCTTATTAATGACTTATAAAGCGCTATGATACGTTTATTAATTAGACTGTAAATATACATACAACATACTTTTATTTTTTCTTTTAAACACGGAGAGAATTTCATATTACATATTTTGGTTCTAAAAAGTCGTAATACATTGTATTGGCGTGTAAATTAACCTTTATACCATCCGTGTAAACATGAAATATACTTACAACAGACATTTATTTTTTCTTTCAAACACGGAGAGAATTTCATATTATTTTGATTCTACAAAGCCGTGTAAACTTGCCTTTAGTTCTTCATATAAGTCCCAATTTACACTACTACCCGTCTCCACTATCCATCAACTTGATAAGAGCAGCATGTCGCACAAGAATTATACTGATACTTTGCAAAACAGCTGTGCAAAGATTGAATTTTTAAAATTTCAAAAGTTTAATAAGTCCCAATTTACACTAGGGACATTTCTTTCCGATTATTTCTTGAATTCTCTTTTAATCTTACCTGAAGCGTTTACATATAAAACATCAGCAGTCAGACAGAAATTAACCCTAGGTCTACACTAAAGATAATTATCTCAGCAAGCAACAGTTCTATTTGTAACAAAAAAATTGTACACAAAAAGTCCACGTTTTGTGCTGAGATTATTGTATTTAAATAAAGTTTTTGATAATTTTAAATTAAAATAAATAAGATATTGACTTATAATTATATAAAAAATAGGATAAAAAACTATTTATTTCATCACGTTCAGCGGCACGCTCTGATTTTTGTTTAAAGTATTTTTGACGTAAACGGTGATACAATTTCCATGTTTGTTGTTATCAAGGTTGTTATGGCGTATTTGTTGCCGTAACGATGCCACCTGCTTATTCCACCATGCCAAGGTATATTTACACAAGGTAGACTCGTTGGCCCATATGTTTATCGGACTTTTACCCCAGTTATAACCGAAACGTCAAAAGTTGTTTGTGTTTGTTTACATACTTATGGCTAGTTGTTGTTTGTTGTTTTTTTTCAATTTGTTTTTTTATTTTAAAGGCAAAGTGCAAGGCGAATTGAGTAGAAGGTGAGGTCAACTCTACAACAACACTGCTTCTGTGGTCGGGTTGTCAAAAATATTGCTAGTAAATAAAATAGGTTTGTTTACATAAAAAACTAGTTTGTATACAAACTTTGACAAGTCGACCACAGAAAAAAACACCATATGTTGACTTGAGCCCACCTTCTAGTCAATTCGCCTTGGCAAAGTGTCTCGGTTCAAAATACAAAAACAATTTGTCCTGTTGTAGCAACGAGTTTACGCTTTTTCTGCTAAGCACAAGCAATAACGTCGGCAGAACCATGGCGAAATAATTGCTGACTATATTGCTGGAGAACACGTGAAATTGCTTTGCCTTAAAAAACGTACAGAGAAATTAAATGTCAGATAAATAACAGCTGATTTTACAGCAGATTGCTAAGCAATAATTGCTCAAGCAATAAGAAGAGCAATCATTGCGCAATGGATTGCCACTCATGGCAATATGCGGTCTATACGTCGCAAATTTTATGGAGCAATCAAATTTGACGTTTGCCGCAATAAATATTGCTACGTGGAGACCCAGGGTTAAATTGTGTCAACAACACTGTTGCCAATTTGACGGGTTTACCGCGATTCTAGCGGTTTTTACGTGTCTACCGGGGTAAAATTTCCGTTTTTGCGGTTAGCGGGATATCTAGCGGTTTTTTTTAAATATTATTAGAAAATACAATTTTTGTTCTAGGCATTTGAAAATTACAATTTTTAACTCAAAATAAGAGATTTGTTTTCAATTAAAGTAATTAAGTGATAAGAAAAAATTGATTTTTTGTGGAAATTCAATTTGTTTCCGCAATAAAAAATTTACAACGTTTTAAGCAGATTTTATAAATTATTAGAAAGTTTAATTAAATTAACATAACCGCCTTATTTTGAGCGAAATATTTGTCCTGTCAAAAAAAAAAATAGACGTGATAGAAAAAAACTGAGAACGGACTTGAATTTATTTAAAACAATTTTTACGGCAGACCAGTGTTATCAACTTTTATCGATCAAAATATAATCTATAGTCCAAGGCGAATTGACTTTCAGGTGGCGCTGAAAACACAGCTGTGCTACATTTTTTTCCTAATTAGAGAGAGGAACGTCAAAGGTTACTTGTGTTTTTGACATATCGGCCAACGAAAGCAACAAAAAAATACATTGTTGTGTTTTTGGTGTTGTTACTTGTTGTAGTATCGACACCACCGTTTACATGAATTCGCCTTGCTATAGTCAAAGCTAAAGTTAAAAGGGTGTTGTCTACAGCAAATCAATGTTTATATTAAAGCGCTTAAGCAACCAAAAATTAAAAGTATTTTTTATTATCCCTCGGATATACGGTTGTCAAACCTAATTCCAAACAACGTACTGTAATTCGAGAATTCAAGAAATACTGTTTGTGAACATATGGGCCAAGGTATATTTACACATGGTAAACTCGTTGCTACAACAAGTACAACAAGACAAAAACAACACGCCAAATTGTTTTTGTAATTGGAACCATGGTGTCAAAAAAAACGCAACACTGTGCATTCAAAATAAAAACACAAATTGAAAAAAAAAACTCGTGCGCTAACCATAGGAATGTAAACAAACACAAGGAACCAACATAAACAACTTTTGACACTAGTGTTCCAAATGGGGTAAACAACTGACAAACATATGGGCCAACGAGTTTACCTTGTGTAAATATACCTTGATATGGGCCAACGAGTCTACCAAGGCGAATTGACTTTCAGGTGGCGTTGAAAACACAGCTGTGCTACTTTTTTTTCTTAATTAGAGAGAGGAACGTCAAAAGTTACTTGTGTTTTTGACATATGGGCCAACGAAAGCAACAAAAAAAACATTGTTGTGTTTTTGGTGTTGTTACTTGTTGTAGTATCGACACCACCGTTTAGTCTACCTTGTGTAAATATACCTTGCACCCAGGGCTGCCATATTTGACAATTTGTCGTCATCTTGACGATTTTTTGTTCCGGAATTACTACACGTCTACAACTGACATCATTTTCTGTTATAACATTATGTTATAAAAGCGTTGTTAAAACCTCTACCCTAACCCCTACGGCCACACGTGCAATTTGTGATGTCTTAACACAAGCAATAACGCCGGCAGAATAACTTCGTCAAATTGCCTATGTGTTTCAGGTGGAGAACACGTAAATATCTTACAACATAAGTTTAAAAACAAGCTAAAGACAGGTTGTGTGTTATATTCATAGCGAAGAAAAAGCTTAGCGCTTAAACATAGTATACATCGCTAAAAATAACAATATTAAATATTAACGTGCTTGTTATATTTTTTTTGCTACGGTAGCGTCTTTAATTTTAATTATTTATCAGCCACGCGCGTATTATTGACAAGTTGTTTAAAAAAGTTAATAAAAAGCAACACAAAAAAAGCTGTCTGTCAAACTTAAACGTGAAGTTATGTTATAAAATAGCTTTTAAGACAGATTGCTTAACAACGCTGTTAAAACACAAACAAAACACTAACATGAGGAGGCAATACCTAACACTAACATGATGTTAGTGTTAATGTTAACCATTTGATGTCAGTTGTAGCCTGGGTGTAATGTCAGTTGTAGACTGCATGTTAGGAAAGTGCCGATTTGCTGAGTTTATTTTAAAAAGCGGCGATTTTTTCAGTCTCCAAATTCTGAATAAAACACTACACGTTCGTTTTTTAATCTTGGAATGTTTAACAGCAAAACCTTAACAATAGCGGAAGGCGGAACGTTTCCTTTCGCTTAGCTTTTACGCTATGCAGTGGCATGCGGCTTAGGCCAGATCGTCAGGAAACTTCATCCAAAGATTTTAGAAAAGCTAAAGATATTACACAAATAAAACTGTTAAGCAAATAAGAATTATAAACAATAAACAGTGAGTTTATCTTTTCTTACAGTCCCGACTACAATTGGTTGATTTTTTGTCAACTCTAAGGCCTGGAACAGAATAAAGAAGTTGTAGTAGTAGCTGAAACTGACGAATGCTTTGTAGCGCGACAAAGTTCAAAAATTTGAATTTTGTACTTCAACTTCAACTGCAACGATTACTACAACTATAGTTGTATACGTATACGTATTCTGTTGAAAGTTCTTTGAAACTTTCGTTTTTAACTTTTGACAGCATGCAGCGCTATTCTTTACGTTGTACTACAGCGACTATTCTGTTCCCCACTTAAATGTAGTTGACCCGTTTCTCTCTTGGTTTGTTGATGTGAGAGACAAAGTCGGGTGAAGGAAAAAACATTTGAGTACTGACTTTGTTGTACTCGGCAAGTTACTTGCGCAAGTAACTTGCCGAGTCTGAAAGGGGGTTTGTAAGTGGGTAAAGAAAAAACAAAAATAACATTTAAAACAAAAACAAATTTTGAAATGTTGTTTTTGTTTTAAATGTTAGTAAAACGAGTCACTTTCGAACTCGCGTTCTAAAAACAGGCAGTAAGCTACTTGGGACAAATTTTTCCTAACACCAATAGGTAATAAGTTACATGGACGAGAAAAACAACTGTTTGGCTTGTTGAAAATTACCATCCAATAGGATTAACCTTGGTGCAAATCGGAGGACATCAATTTCAAAATTGGGTCACATGACATGAAATCCCCCATATTAATTATCAGTTCAACAATTTTGACCGTTAACGTTTGTCCGCATAGAATTTTTTTTTTTTTAAACACTAAAGGCCTTACCATCATATCAATAGCCTTGATTAGCCTACTGTCGAAAATTATCAAAAAGTCTCTCAAATGTATTTAAAAAAAAAACATTTGATTCCGTACGGAATATGCGATTAGATTCGCACCTTGCATAAGCAAATGACAGTTTAATTAAACTTTGCAAAATGTTTCTTTAAGATCATTATGGCTTGCCTCATAAAAAAAACCTAAAACTTGTATTGTTCTATTGAAAAAATAAAAAACAAAAATATACAAAAAAACAAATTCGCCGTTTGCTTTTGTGGATACTGAAGTTTATTTAAAAATATAATAATATATTTAAATATATAAAGTATACATATGTATATCAAATTGTTCTAAAATGCCCGCTTGGCGTCTTTTTCTTGATTGTTTTTTAATAAATAAACTCACAAATAAATAAACAACCGTACACAGAAATGAAATGTCAGATAAATGACAACTGATTTGACAGCAGATTGCTAAGCAATAATTCCTCAAGCAATGAGAAGAGTAATAATTGCGCAATGGATTGCCACTCATGGCAATATGCGGTCTATACGTCGCAAATTTATTGGAGCAATCAAATTTGACGTTTGTCGCAATTAATATTGCTACGTGGAGAACCGGGGTAAAAATGTACATATGAAGAAAAATATGGTATAGAATTTATGATATTTAAAAAAAATTTGTATCTAGTACAAATGAATACAAACTGGACTGTAAATAACGATGCTATATATATAAAACAAAAAGGGCTTTAATTTAGGGCGTGGCAAAAACCATTTTTTTAAAGTTTTCAAACTAAACCTTTTATTCTAGAGCATGAATTATGAAAATGTTTTTGTTTTTTTTATTGGCTTCTACCTGGTTTAATGTAATATGTTTGTGAAAAAGAAAAAAGGGGCTCAATTTTGAGGCGTGGCATAAAAGTGAGTATAATAAAAGCTAGACATACTTAGTTTTTCAAGGACTTTCTTGGCACGTTTAAAAAAATTTACATTTGGGGGAAGTATCCGAGATGCCATTAGTGGCGCCCAGAGTTTAATGTCGGATTGAAAAGTCACCAAAGGCAAAAATGAAGCCACTGTCAACCCATGAACAACGATATGTGATATAATAAAATCGGACTTTAAATGGCAGCGCTACATAAAAAAAACCAAAAGTGCTGTATTTTGGGGCGTGGCAAAAAAAAATTTTTTTCTGCTTTAGAAACTTCATTGACATATCTTTCATTCTAGGGGGTGACTGGCACAACTTTTTTTTTTGTATGGAGGTCGACCCAGTCTAATATACATACACATATATGGATTTTTTAATTTTACACTTTTTAGGCTAATTTCTTGAATATAACAACCCCCTATTCCGATTCTTACGATTTTTCTATATAGTAAACAATTTTCCAATTTGCTTTTCTATTAAATGGTACTACTATATTGCACTAATGTTAAGTTCTTAATTAATTTTTTATCTTTATATTTTAAAAACTTTTGTTAAAAAATAAAGTGTCTACAACTAATGAAAGCGCTTGATATGGCAGCACTGTGGTAAAAATAAACTGGCAGCTCTGCTTGATCATTATTTGTTTACAAATTTGATTAGACAGACACATAAAAATTTGTAATAATAATTAACATTTTGTAACGCTATAAAATTCCCCCCAAGTCTCTTAGGAAATATACTATATCAATATCGATTCAGATTTTTACGCTCTATCGATTGCTACTAGCCGGATATGTGCACGCGGAATCGTTTTCGAGTTATTAGTGAAAAACTAAATTAATACATGTGCATATAGAGAAAATTTAAAAAGTTTGCTGCGCTATAATTTCCCCCCCCCCCCAAGTCTCTTAGAAAATATACTATATCAATATCGATTCAGATTTTTACGCTCTATCGATCGGTACTAGCGAGATATATGCACGCGGAATCGTTTTCGAGTTATTAGTAAAAAACTAAATTCATACATGTGCATATAGAGAAAATTTAAAAAGTTTGCTGCGCTATAACTTTTCCCCCCAAGTCTCTTAGAAAATAAGCTACATCAATATCGATTCAGATTTTTACGCTCTATCGATCGGTACTAGCCGGATATGTGCACGCGGAATAGATTCAGAGTTTTTAGTGAAAAACTAAATTTATATTAGTACATATATAGAAAATTTAAAAAGTTTGCTGCACTATAACATCCCCCCTCAAGTCTCTTAGAAAATATACTATATCAATATCGAGATTTTTACGCTCTATCGATTGATGCTAGCCGGATATGTGCACGCGGAATCGTTTCCGAGTTATTAGCATAAATTTAAATTCGTACATGCACATATTTTGTAAATTTAAAGTTTGCTGCGCTATAACTCTTTATCGCAAGAGTGTCATCTAATAACCTTAATTGATATCGATTCAGATTTTTATGCTCTATCGATTGATAGTACCTACATAGACGAGCGGTTATTTGTTTTTATTTTATAAGCGCAAAACTATGTGCATATGTATTAATATACATTCTAAACAAAGCCCACGTGTGAATAAATACTACTTTTTTATCAACTGTGAAAAAGTTTGCTAAAAAACCAAAAGTTTGTTTTCTTCTCACACGTAAAAAAATTTGTATCTAGTACAAATCAAGGCCCATCTATCAGGTCTGCTTACTTGTACAAAAACAAAATATGATTCTTTTTAGTTGTCAAAAATTTACTACCACATATACAAAGCAAAAGGAAAAAACGAATATGTGTGGCATACCATAAACGTATACATGCACATGTAAACAACTTTTGACAACTAAAAAGAACATAAACAATGATCATCAGGCTTCTTGCGCAGACCTATTCAATGGGCCTTGGTACAAATGAATACAAACTTTTCCCTCAACAATAAATTGCAGTGCACATATTTATCATATATGAAAAATTGGGAATTTAGCACGTCATACAGAAACCTTATTAACAAACTAATTTGTTTATATTTATTTTTCTTCTTAAGATTTTCTTTTTTCTAAAAACCCTGAACTGTAAAATACTGTTTTATTGTTATATGTATTTTTAATACAAAAATTATACTTATTTTACCAAATTAATTCAATAAACATTTTATATAAAAAAGTTGGTGCGTTTTTTTTTATTTTACAAATATAATTTTTGTGACGATATTGGTAAAACATTTTGACGATTTCTTTCTCAAAATTTGACGTTTTTATAGAAATTCTATATGGCATTTATGGCTGCAGCTGCAATAGTTTTTTCGTGATTTTCCAATTGCGCGGATTGCATTTTGCGAGTTCTTATTAGATTGTTGCTGGTGCTAAAATTGCGTTAAACAGAATATAAAATTTCTATAATAAATATTGCTCAGAAATTTAATAATCATTCGAGCGTTGAAAAATATAAAGAAAAACGGTATCATCCAACATTATCGTATTATTTTTAATACCGGTGGTAGCGTCGGTTTGTGATAAAGGTAAATGTTTCCAACTAATAAAAGTGTTAATGGACTAAGAAGAAGAAAGCAAAAAACAGTTATTTATTGATAACAAGTGATTAGTAAAAATAAAAAAATGTTCTTTGTTAAACTCATGGAATTATAGAAGGTTAAAAAGCGCTAAATTTAACAAATTGAATGCAGTAAAGAACAAAACCAATCAACCACCTTTTAAACATTTAAATAATCGCAACCACAACACTAACAGCAGGAAAACATCTGACTAAATACATTAAATTTTCTTGAGTTTGTTTTTATTTGCTGAAGTCATCAAATTTAAAACCATGTCACCTATATGGGGCTTTCTTTTAATAGGATGCATTAAATTCAAGGGCATGCATGCTGACATTGTTGGAAATGAAAATCCTTTGGTAAGCATCTTTTGATATTTAGAAAAGTACAACAGTATTATGTTATAAACATAAAATTAGTTGACATTTAATTAGTTTAGAAACCATGTTTTTGTTTATTATTTTGCTGCTGATGGAAAAAGTGGTTAGTTGCTTGAATAAGAGCATAGAAGATTGTTTTTTTTTTAACAATCGCCATATAATTGGTGAAATATTTTTTCGTTTATTTATGTTATCATATGTTCATTTGGCGCCCTATGCTCCAGTGGGAGTTAAAGGAATATATATGTATGTATATGTGTATATATGTTCTTGACATCAATCATCAAGAATTAAACAGGTGGTTTTACTACGCCAGATGCAGAGATATGCGCCGACAAATTTTATAATCGGCTACGATTCCAAATCAGCTGTCAGCCGACTTAAGGTCGCTTTGGCCGACCTTGAATGTATTGTAATCAGAGCTGCAGCGCTTAAAAAACTGCATTCAAATTTTAAAACTGCCATTTCTTCCACTTCTTTATGTATCATTAGCCAAAAAAAATTTGTTGCTTTTACTTCTGATTCATTAAATGGAAACAGTCGCTGTCAAACCAACTCAAAAAGGTAAAAGTTGTATACCTACAAAATTTCGTTATTTGTTCGACAGTTTTTGATTTCGACTGCAGTTTTTTAAACCCTGGCCTGCAAAAGTGCAAATGCAAAATATCGTAGCTCTTTTGTTAAATCAAACAACAAAATACACAGAGTTTCCGTTAGATTTCATTAAAGTGCTATGATATTTTGCATTTGCTCATTTGCAAGCCTAATATTGAACTCTGCTAATAAAAACCAGTCTTCTGTGGAGTCAACGTGGGCGAACAAAAATGATTAGGATTTTTGGACAATACTATTCTCCATCGTTTTCTATCCCCAGAATTTTTAACAGAGCGAGTTGAACCGACTTATGGACAACTTACTCTTTTGAATTCTCTAGGGGATGAGTCCAGATTTCTGGAAAAGGAGTCAACGTGGGCGGAAAAAAATGGTTAGGATTTGTGGACAATATTATTCTCTGGGTTTTCTTCCCCAGAATTTTTAACAGAGCGAGTTGGGGCGACTTATGGACGATTTACTCTTTTGAATTCTCTAGGGGATGAGTCCAGATTTCTGGAAAAGGGTTCAACGTGGGCGAAAACAAATTAGGATTTGTGGGCAATACTATTCTTCATCGTATCCCATTCCCAGAATTTTTAAAGAGCGAGTTGAACCGACTTATAGCCTATTTACACTTGAGCACATCTTAGAGGAATGCGTGGAAGATGTGGAAAATGAAAAAAATTTGTTTACATTTGTAACATCTTTCATCTTTCATCATAAAAATATTTATTTTCAAGTGTAAGAGCGAATAAAAACTAAATTAATGATATTACTGTCCTGCTCTTTTGTATTTTTATCTAGTGATGGTAAAAAATTATTTGTTTTTTCTAGTTATGACACTAAAATAATCGAAAGATGTTGAATGAAACAACATGAGATAGGAACATCTTTTAAAGATGAAGCAAAATGTTGATTTTTAGCCCTGTATAATTCTTATGGGAAGATGTTATCATCTTTGCGATAAGATGAAAGATGTAAGATGTGAGCAAGTGTAAAAAGCCTATTATGGACAATTTACTCTTTTTGAATTCTCTAGGGGATGAGTCCAGATTTTTGGAAATGGGGTCAACGTGGGCAAAAAATAATAAGGATTTGTGGACAATTCTCCATCCCCAGAATTTTTAACAGAACGAGTTGGAGCGACTTATGGACAATTTTTTCTTTTGAGTTGCTGGTTGTGTTGTTCTTTGTTTTTAGAATAACGGGTTTCATTTATGTTCCCACGAGTATGCTCGTTCAGACGGACCGTACCACACAGTGACGGCGTGTGTGGACTAGGCAACTAACATACAACAGCGCTTTGCCCTGACGATGAGGGGAGCTGTTAACTACTAGTTTAGTTTCGCACTAACTAGCTACTCAGGACCTAGGCACTGGTGCCAAATTCTTAAAAAATACATATATCTTTACAAAATACACATACCATATAATCCACTTTTGGCTTCCCAGCCGGTAAACAAAAAAGCCAACATAATAATAAAAAATGTCTCAAAGTAGTAAGCCAAGGAAAACTAAAGCAACACTGGCAATAAAGTCGTCCTTTATCCAACTCAATATATAAGTGTAAAGTTTGAATATTTGTTAGTATGTACTGATAATGAACCGGAACAGTACATTCCACTACCGCCTCATTATCTTGTCAAGATGAGTAATCTTAATTTGCATACTACTGCAGTATTCTCGACCTCCCGCGACGACGTATTCATCGCATACATCATCCCAAGAGATCAGAACCGTAGAGTGCCCTTAATCCCCCGCATCTCGACTAGATTGTTACCCAGGCGAAGGTTAAATAAATATTTAATAATGTTATTATTGAAAATGTTTTAATATTTGGGGTCTTGAAATTTTAAAAAAAATATTAAATATTACTGCTGACTCTTCAAACCACAGGAAAATACAATAAATTTTTATTAAAAAAACACGATTATAATATTTTTCACTCATTGAATTAAATACTATTTGTTTTGATTTGGGATATTTTCGTCTATTTTGGTATTTTAATTTTAGCGACACCAACTTTTAATCAAATTGCCCATTTGCTTATAAATACAAAATCTGCCATCGTTTCGAACGAGTTACGCAGTACGGTTTAACTTTCGAATCGGAAATTGCTTTCGAAAAATTTCACTTTTTGAATCGAAATACACGGTAGCCCCCTGTCTTTAAACATTTTTATTTTCATTGAGTCTTAACAATTCTTAGTAGGCTTGGAATTTTTATAATTCGTTTCTTACCATTATCAGTTCTGATATAGATGATATAAACTCTTGGCATCTCTTATATAGTTGGAACAGGCGAATGTAAAGAAAAAAAAACTGGAAGACAATAGGTAACGGGAACATGGCTAAAATTTGCGAAAAATTGCAAACTTGGGAACAACCCCTAAAATATATTTGAAATCGCTAAATCTGTTAAAAAAATATATATGTTGCAAAAAAATCGAAAATTTTTAATGTTTGAAACAAGCCATAAAATTGATTAAAAGAACCTAAAAGTATAAGAAATGGCAAAAATTCGATAAAAATTGCTAAATTAGCGGAAATTTGCTAATAGCGGCATGATAGCAAAGTCTAATAACACTGTGTTAGTTGCAAAATTAGGCAAGCCGGGCACATGGCGGTTTAACATAATTCGGGTACGTTCAATCCAATGGGGCTAACCGTTTTTTTAGGTTAGCTCTTCTTTTCGAGTTATACTGTTGTTTCGAATATGTCACAACATATATTCGCGTAACTCAAAAACGGTTTAGTCTATTGAAATTACTAAAAATACCGAAGTTCCGCAATAAAATTTCCTTTAAGAAAGGTAATTTTTTTTCTAATATGCGCAGTCGTTTTAGAAACATTTTTTTTAGTGTAATTTCAATAGACTAAACCGTTTTTGAGTTACGCGAATATATGTTGTGACACCTCCTCCATTTTCGAAATAACGGTTTATCTCGAAAACAAGAGCTAACCTAAAAAAACGGTTAGCACCACTGGATTCAGCGTACCCAAATTATGTTAAAACGCCAAGTGCCCAGCTTGTCTAAAAAAGTGTAAATTTCGAGCACAGCTTGATTATTAAAAATCTTGAAAACTAAAGAATATGAAAACTTACAGGAAAAATAGCTTCTATCTACATGGCTAAAATTATTTGTCGTGGTTTGCTCTTACAATTTTTTGTTATATCAAATAAATGTTTGCTCAAAAATTACTAAAATATTTGATTTTTTGTGGTCACACCATGTTCACAGTGGACAAATATTTGTTTGCCGGCAAATGCTTTTATTTGCTCAAAATCGGCTGTTATTTTATTTGACACCTTAACAAATATTTTGTGTTCAGACTACTATAATGTAATATTTGATGTTTGCTACCAAATATTTCATCAGTCTGAACGTACCTTTAGGCAATGACATGATGACTATATATTTAAGTCCATGATGGGTTTACCGCGGGAAACGCCGGGGTTTAACAGCTAGTTTTTTTTTTAATACAACATTTTTCACATTCACAATTAATTTTATATTCACAGATGATATGCCAAATTTATTTTTGCAATTGCTATTAACATTTAATTATATGATTGCTATTTACAGATTTTATCTACAAATGAATGCTTCATTACGGAACCTGTCTATGGTTACAAATTTGATTTTAGTGCCTTACATTCAGACTTTGCCCATCTCACACGCAGTGATTTGGGTGACACTTTTGAATTTAATATATGCGGAAATATAACACGTATATGTAATGGTCGTTTTGATGTGGCTGCATGTCTTAAGAGATCGGATCAAAGAGAATATGTATTAGGTTAAGTATATTAAAACATTTTAAATGACACTTCGAAAAGTTTATTAAAATATGAATATTTTCTTTTTATTATGTTAGGCACTCAGCATCAATTAAACTATCATAATGGTAAAATGTATTTTAGTTTTTCGAATGGAGAAAAATGTTCAAGTTCTAGTAAAAAAGATGAAATCTTTAGACTTCATGTATTTTTGGGTTGCGACTATACATTGGACAAAAGACAATCGCGAGTAACATCTTATGTAAGTATTAAATTCATAACTTTATTCGGGAGATATACATACATAAGTATAACCAATAATTTTTTTAAACATATGTATATTAGGGTTATTACTTCTTTTTGAGTGCAAAATACCCCTCCAGTACCATATGGGGAAAGTTGTTCTGATAATAAAAACAGTTTTTTAGTTTCATTAGGTGAAAAAAGTTTCCGCACCGAAAGCGATTTCTAAAGTGTCTTACAATTTTTATATCTTAAAAATTATAATTTTTTTAATTATTTTACAAACATATATAGGTTTACATTTTTTTATATTATATGTATTTTATTCGACCTTTATTATTATATGTAATATAACTAAATTTTCAAGCTTGAGGTCTTTTTTAATTTTATATAAAAAACTTAAACGTTTATTTTAACCAATATTTCGGCACTTCTTTGAGTGCCTTCTTCAGGGTTCTTTTTTTAACAAAAATTAACAATTTTTTTAATATAAAACAAATTTAACAAAAATTGACAAACTTAAAAAATTTTTTTGGAATTGAATAAAAAATATTTTTCAATACAAACTTGATCTATTACAATATACAAAAATTTTTTACCTTCCGTTTCTATTTTTATAAATTAAATGTCTATAATTTTGTGCTACATTCTCAGCAAGTTATATTTACACAAGGTAGACTCATTTGGGAGTGTAGACATGCTGCTCTATAGAAATAACCGAGTGGAACGGAATTGTCAAAATTGTCTTCATATAAATTTAACGCACACATGTACAAATTTTGGCTCATATACACGGAATTTGACATTGGTGTTCCAATTTAGGTAAACAGCTGACACACATATGGGCCAACGAGTTTACCTTGTGTAAATATACCTCGATTCTCAGTGTCAGACTTAAAATTAATTCTCGACATTGTCGGTACATTTATGATTTGTAACATTTCTAACATAAATCTACGTTTATAATTATTTTCTGTGTTTAAAACAGTTGAAAAGGTAAAAAATTTTTAAACTTTTGACATTCCTCTCTCTAATTTAGAAAAAAAGTATCACAGCTGTGCTTTCAACGCCACCTGAAAAATGAATTCGCCTTGAATGCTAGTTTACACTATTACACTTGCTATAAATTCATGACAAAAACTCAAGTAGTATGTAAACTTGTGAATGCAATGTGTCATGAAAAGGACAAGTATGACGAAAAACAATTTGACATCCCATACGACTTCATCGTTTTTGAAATTTTTCAAAACAGTAATACCAAGGCCCATTGAAAAGGTCTGCGCAAGAAGCCTGATGATCATAGTTTATGTTCTTTTTAGTTGTCAAAAGTTGAGGTAGTAAATTTTTGACAACTAAAAAGAATCGTATTTTGTTTTTGTACAAGTAATCAAACCTGATAGATGGGCCTTGAGTAATACATTTCATTGGATCAGCGTTGAATTTTAACAAAAGCATGTTCATGTGTGATAGTGTCAGTACAAACTGTAATGTTACATTCGATGTTTTGGCAATCGCTACAAAACTCATTAGATTTCTATCTCACAAACTATAATGGGATACGTAAGAATTGTGTGCTAGCCTTTAACATTATTGCTAAACAACAAATGAAACCTATAAAATAATTTTTTTTTCTGCAAACTATGTATTTTTGTTTTCTATTGCACTTAATCAAAAAATGTCGACTTAGCTCCTTTACAACTGATCGTAAAGATACATACATTGTTGTTCGTTTTGTTTTTTTTAACTTCTACACTAAGTTATGTATGTATACATATGTGGTATGTATCTTTAATTCATATTATTTTCCAGCAAAACATATTGCGTTTTCTTGTAAAATTGATTGTCTTGCGATACCAATTTTGCTTCTTCAAAAGCTCCATTAAAATCATCCTTCAGCTGGTTTAAACCTATAACGATAAGAAAAATAGATAAATATTAGTTTTTACTCCTTAGATTAAGTAATTGTAACATTTATTTACTAAGAATGAAGGCAACTGTTAGAGAATTAATTAAAATTTTAAAAGTCTTTAAAAAAAAGAAATAAATTGCAAATATTTTGCTTTCAAAAGTCAAAAGATGCTTAAATTTCATAAAATGACAATAAATTTCATAATGTGACATAAAATTTCACAAATTGCCATAAGCTTTTTATAAGGTCCTAGCGTTTAATTCGCTATGAAAAATTTTGTTGTCTTGATCTTTGTTACTTCTTTTACGGTAGGCTAGTTGGTAGTGAGCTAGTGTATCAGTGCGGGGTTGCAAGTTCGATTCCCGCCAGGACTTTGGTCTCCTGCAGACAAGCGCAGAGCTCCGCGGGCTTAGAATGAGAAAATTAGTAATTAAAATTGCTAAATTCGATAGTTATAAAACTTATACATACATACGTACCATATCTCACAAATGTTTTTTAAATCTTATAATTTGTAACAAAAAATATAAATTTGTACTATGTATATAGAAATTGTAAGAATTTCGTTAAATTTTATTTAGAACAACGTCTTAAGATCTGCTTTTAGTTATTTTTCTGGCAAGATTTATGTGTGGTTTATAGAACACGAGCGCAAAACTCGTCCGTACAACTTACATTTAAAATAAATTTCGAAATATTATTTTTTCAAAAACCGGGTTTCAAATATTCCTAATAGCTGCTATTTTCAAAAAACCCATTTTCGGCTATGCGTTTTAAAAATAACCCGTTTTAATGCGAATACAGTAGTTTTGACTTTACTGCACAAAATTAATAATTTTTGTCATTATTGTTTTAAATCCCATACAAATTCGTTTTTTAAGTGCACTTTCTATACCTGCACATTTGAGATAAATGCCCAAAATTTTTGGCATTTTAAAATCATTTGCATACAAAATTAGCTGCACTTTGACTTAACTGCCCAAAATACATATTTTCTGTAATTATTCCTTAAAATCCTTGCTTACGTGCCTTATGTATACCTGCATATTTATCAAATTTTTTGTCAGCTTTAAAATATTTTCATATAAAACATCAAAGTTAGCTAGCTGCACACATTAAAATTATGGTGGTAAATATGGTAAATATTAAATTTTACTTAATAAAATATAAATTTTTGCATTCATTTTTGGTAACATATTTTAGTTAAGTATTATTTGCAGCCTCCTAAGAGCAGAGTCAAGTTTAACTTGGCGTATATTTATGTCAAGCTTGTGGACTTATTAAAGGTGATTAATAAGTCGTGACGTTAAAGAACCTTTGCAAGGTATTATTTTAGGGTCCTTTAAGCACCATTGACTTTTAAATCAGTTCGAAATATCACCAGAGA
Organism: Pollenia labialis; assembly: GCA_949318255.1. Taxonomy (NCBI): domain Eukaryota; kingdom Metazoa; phylum Arthropoda; class Insecta; order Diptera; family Polleniidae; genus Pollenia; species Pollenia labialis. Next base: position 141,849,768 of record OX439139.1, on the reverse strand, counting down.
TGATATCTTTATAAAAATATATATAATATTTAAAAAACTGTCCAATTGCTAACTACTTTTTAAGCTGAACATTTTTTTGTAGTATGTATTTTAAATTGTTTTTGTATTTGCGTTGCTTTATTTTAATTTACATTGCTCATACTGTGTTTTTGACTTTTTTTAACATTAATACCACAGAACTGTCAAAAGTGACGTGTGAAAAGGGCCCAAATCAGTTGCGAAGGCAGCTTTCGAAGAAAAAGATAGAAAGCTTTTTTTGGTAGTGAAGTGACAATGTGTAAAAACAGGCCGCAACCATCAACACAAATGGCGTGATCAAAACAAAAATAACAAAACACAAACCACGTTAACGTAGATGGTGCAACGAGAAATGCAAAAAGGGCAGCTTTCTTAAAAGGAGACAAAAGATAAAGCAAAATCTTCCGCCTCGTGACAGTTCTGTGGTATTCTGTGATCTTAAGTTAAAAAAAAAAAATATCTATGCGAAAAATGAAGGTCGAATCAAGGATAATTTATTTATCTATATATAAATCGGCTGAGGCGAAACAGTTAAGAACACTTTTCTCCTCTGTTTGCCCAGCGACTAGAATAAAAAATACACCATTTGAAAGGTATTTACTGGAAGGAGTGCACAATACATACATATGTATGTACATACATATGTATATATTTTATAAAAATCTGTTCAATATTTTCAGAGTTATAAGCGTTAAAATTTGATACTTACACATATGCAATAAAAATTTAGTTTTTTCCAATTATCAAATAATAAAAAATGGGTGGTCGATTATTCGACATTTTCAAAAAACCGGTTTTCGAATATTTCAACTATATAAATCTTAAATATAAATTGGCACAGGTAAACCAGTTAAGAACGATATCTTTTTTTGTTTGTCAACCACTCACGTGGAACAAAACATATGAACCGCAGGTTGGTCCGTCGCCTAATCGATCGACTAAGATGGAAAAAATTAATGCTGGAATCATGCAAATTCATATATACTTCGATATACTATATTTTCTTCAGGGTTTTTTTATTCCACTTTCTGATTTTTCATTGGACGAAAATAAACCGTTGCCTTTACTTCTGATTCATTAAATGAAAACAGTCGTAGTGAAGGCAAAAGCAAAAAACGACAAGTTGAAAACAACAAAGAACATCGGCACTCGACATGTTCGGAAGTGTTTCGTTTGACAGACTGAAACTTTTAATAAATACCGAAGTTAACGAAGGTGGGACGTTGTGTTTTTTTCCGAATTTTTTATTTTAATAATACATGTGTACATAAATACATACGTTTTATTTCATTTCAAAAAATTAAAAAGATTGTTAAGCATTAAAATAAATACATATGTTTGTATTTATGTACACAAGTATTATTTAAAAAAAAAAAAAAATACGGAAAAAACACAACGTCCCATCTTCGGTAACTACGGGATTTTTTTAAAAGTTTCAGTCTGTCAAACCAAACACTTTCGCACATGTCGACTGCCGATGTTCTTTGTTGTGTACAACTTTTCGTTTTTTGCTTTTGCCTTTACAGCGACTGTTTTCATTTAATGAATCAGAAGTAAAGGCAACAGTGTATTTTTGTCCAATGACAAATGAAGATGTCGAAGTTACAGCACAATCTTATGACTTTTACTATCTCAACAGCAGCTTTTTAAACGCTGATTTTCTTCATATTAGGCAAACACTTGTTAAAATAAACGCGTGTAGTTCTACGCTGTGCTAATAAGTTTTTTTATAACGACGAATTATACTATAATTTTTTTTTAAGTTTTAGTTCATAATAAGATAATTTACTTGACCACAAAAAATTGCTGTTATGCAAAGCACCTCTTTATGGACATGAAAATAAAGATCGTTCAATAGAAAGATAATTCAAATCATCAACTTACCTATATTGTAACCACAGACATTAACACTCTTTAATCGACTGAGTTGATTTGTATAGCTTACAATATTTGATAAAATTTTATAGCAACTATCTTCATTAAAAATGTAAGCTCGTAGGCAATTATACTTTATCCTTAATGTTAAATTTAATTTACTGGTGAATAATTTACACCAAAAATCAAAATAATTGCAATTGTCATTAAAACAAACATCAATTAATTGTAAATTGGTTCCTATAACTTCACTTTTTTCCTTAAGTGTCGCTAAATAATTTTTATAATTTAAAAAATTTTTTTGTGGGTCGTCATTAAATGCCAAATAAATCAAAGATGAATGTTGCAAAATCAGAAAAAATTCTTGAGCATTCAAAACTTCCGATACATTTAAAACAAGTTTTTTTAAACTTTTAAAATCACATAAGTTCTCCACTATTAAATGGCTTGACCTTACTTCCAAAATCTGTAGCGCTGGAAAGTTTATAGCACTTATCCACTTTTGCCTTGTTAGAACCGGACTCGACCAATGTAAAGAAGTTAAATTTTTAAAGTTCAGTGACATACTCTTACTTTCCAGAACACAATGACGGAAAGCGAGATGATGCAGTTGCTCCGAAATATCAAAGTATTCATATTGACCGTCGTATTGTATACACGTACAAGTGAAAGTTTTTAACTGCATTGGATGGCTTAAAATAAGTTTTAAATCATTCCATGAAAGACCACAACAATTATTTAAATGTAGTTCTTTTAATGTACAGAGTGGCACAAACTCTTTTACTGTACAGTACTCCAGCTCCAAATATTCTAGATGTTTGCAATTGTTATTTAATCCAACAAATAAATCTTTAAACGTATTAACGAAATGAGTTGCAACAATTGTTAACTGTTTTAAATTTATAAATTTGCATATGTTTTTTTGATAAAATTCTCTAAAATTATTTTGTGTTATAAACTGCCCATATATAAATGATTCACAAAGTGTTGATTGTTTAAAAGTCCTTAAGTTTAAACCATTTGGGTTGCTGTCTATCTTTAGCTTTATAAAGTTTGTAGTTTGCGTGTTCAATATATCTTCAATGTGTTCAAAATAAAGAAATTCATCTTCCCGATGCGAATAATATCCATCAATTAAAAAAAGGTCGGAATATTCTAAGCATTTAATTAGTTTTCTTTTATCCAAAGTGGATATTGGTATGTTGTTTATCCAAGCAGTTTCATCCAGCATTTTATTTTCTTCTAAAAAGCCGCTTAATTTAATTTCTTTTAACTTTGGACAACTTTCTATAATAAAATATAGTTCAGTTGCTGTTAATGTGGTTTTATCAAGAACAAGTTTTTTCAGAGTTTTGAATTGATAATTTTTTAAATACTTCTTGTCCTGGTAGTAGCTTTTATAGCTAAAGTCTTCATAGTCTTCATTTAAATGCAATACTAATGTTTCAATATTGTTGGAATTTATATGCAAGAAATCTAAGAAATCTTTATGACTTAATAGCATTCGATTTTCCCTCTTTTGCCTGATAAGGGTATTGTTAAAATCAAATTCCTTTTTAACTTTGTTAGTTATTATGTAGTGGTGGTGAGTTTTAAATGCTTCAATTTCTTTATATTTCCATTGCAAGAATTTTGTAATTGCAGTTTGAAATCGTGTACAAACTTTTGCAGCCACTAGCAGATCTTTTATATTTAAATATTCAAATATTTCAGGAAGTATATAAATGTTTGATGAAATATTTTCCATTTTAATTAAATTTTAAGAAAAAAAAAACGTGTTTACGTATCAGAAACTATTTAATGTCTTCGTTATGGTACTTTTCATTTCTTTAATAATGTTTGTATAGAGATTCTATTTTTAAAATTATAATGATTTCTGTTATTCATTTTCAACTAGAAAGAAATAGTTTTAATTATATTTTTCATTATACGGATGATTTAACTAATTATGACGTAATTGAAACCACTTTTATTTCTTATGTTTGTTTTTAATTTAAAATATTTAGGCAGATATTTTTTATTTGAAAAAATTTGTTACTCATTTTAAAAATGCCATCAAAGACTATGTGCTCGTAAATGCATTAAAGAAAACAAATATATATTGTTTTATTAAGTATTTCTAAGTCATCTTGCGAAAAAGCTCTTATTAAACAAATGGTTTGGCAAAGCTTTATATTGTAGAGAGCAGAGCTGTAAATGAATCGTTCATTTTTGATTTAAATTCCTTACTAATTAGCTAAATTTTGATTTATGTGCTGTTTTCACAACTGAAACTGAGTGATTTTCATATTCATTTTACTACACGTTCAGTCACTTGTGTTGTGAAAACAGCACATTAATTAATTTCACAGCAAAAAAGAATTGAAATAAATATGAATCAATTCAAACGAATTAGGCAGAAATGAATTTCAATTCATTTCCAATTCAAATGAATCTGAAAAATGAATTGCAATTCATTTTGACAAATTCAAATGAATCTGTAAAATTAATTGCAATTCGTTTCCAATTCAAATAAATTTGTTAAAGTGAATTGCAATTCATTTTACAGATTCATTTGAATTGAATTGATTTTGAATTCATTCAAATGAATTAGAAAAAAGAATTAGAAATTCAAATGAATGAAATTTTAAATGAGTTGCAATCAATCAAATTCAAGAGCAGATCTAGGGCGAATTACTAAAATTTACTATTTTTGTTGCAGTTAGAAGTTTTCGATACAAAAAGTAAACAAATTTTTAAATTGTAATAAAAGTAGCAAGAATTTTGAGTTTTGACAGCAAAAAATTTTATGTTGAGATTCAAAGCTGCTAAAATCTACAAAATTCGATTGAAAATTTTTAAAAAAAGTAATTTTCCACAATATACAAATAAGAGATTATTTAAACAAGAAATAATTGTTAAACACACCTTTATAATATTTTCACACTATTTGATAGAAAAAAATTTAAGTTTCTTTTAGCTAATAAACAAAATTTTCCCACTTTGATAGAATTTTCGCCGATACCTAATAACTCAATTCCTATTCTGCCGCTACTGGCAATTCCAGTATTTCATTGGAATTTCAAATCTAAGAATTTTTGTCTTTGGACTTTACTAGGTAATATACAAAACGAGCTTGCTGTCTTACAAAAAAAAATTAGTTGAATAACAAAACGATGCTTACTGTAGATTTACTTACAAAGTCAATTCAAATTTTAATCAATTCAATTCAATTCAATTCAATTCAAATGAGTTGGAAATGAATTGCTAATTATTTTTTCTAATTATTTTAATGAATTCAAAATCAATTCAATTTGAACTTGTCAAAATTTATTGCAATTCATTTTTCAAATTCATTTGAATTGGAAACGAATTGAAATTCATTTCTGCCTAATTCATTTAAATTGATTTAAATTTCATTCAATTCATTTTTTGTGTAAAAATAATTAATTCAAAATTTGCTAATTCACTCCATGAATGATTCACGAATTAACTCGAAAATGAATGATTCATTTACAGCTCTGTACAATGAAGGGATGCCAAACAAAAAATCCCATCTCCTAAATCCCGTTTTATTTTTTGAATTTGGCGATAAAAGAAATTGTGAAAATAAATGTTTTTAATGAATAGTATTTTGTTTGTCATTCTTGATAAGAACACTGAAATTTTTTGTTGAGGGATATGCTAGTTTCTATGCGCAATTTACTGGTTGCTTTTCAACTTGGTGTTTTTCGCACCGTTTTGGGTGCGTTTTCAAGGTTTGTGTGCGAAAAATTTCTTTGTTGGCGCGTGGTGGGGTTTTTTTTTTAAATTTTGATGCGTTTTTTAATTTTTGGTGGCACCAAAGCAAATTCAACACAACTTTTTCTTTCAGTGTGAGAAAAAAAATCTTTGTACAATAAAATGCACGTGTTTCAATACCATTTCATTCAAGAGTGCAAAATTTTTCCAAAAAAATTTTACAGACTACAACAAGAACAACAAGCAATGGTGTTTAAGACGTACCAAATCATATGCACTAAATAAAACGGCCTCGTTGTTGTAGATAATTTGTATAATGTAAAGAAAAAGAAACATTTCATTATATGAAATTGGCTGTTTTATTAATATTAAATCCATACAATTAATCTTTAATCTCTTTTTAAAACGTTTTGGATAGAATTTATAAAATTAAAAAAAACTATCATCTACACCATTTTTCATTGAAAATGAGAAAATTTTAGATGAAATTTAGAAAATTCCAAATGAATATCTGTATAATAAAAATTATATACAAAATTCAATTTTATCAATTTAAAATCAAAATTTCTCAATTTTATTTGGCATTTTCTCAATTTTAAATTAAAACTCCTCACTGTTGTTTACAATTTTCTCAATTTCAAATTAAAATTTCCCAATTTTATTTGGAATTTTCTCAATTTCAGATAAAAGTTCTCAATTTAATTTAGAATTTTCTCAATTTCAAATTAAAATTCTCAATTTGAATTGGCATTTCTAAATTCCAAATTAAAATTCTCAATTTCATTTAAAATTTTCCACTGCTGCCAACTTTTTTGTAACACTTCCCGCCAAATCGGACTTCAAAACCGCTAAATATTTAAATTAGCGGGAATTTTTTTAAAAATACCGCTAAAACCTAAACATTTTCAAAAGTTTTATATAAATCTAGATATAGGTTGCTCTTTCAAAGGTATAAGACTCAAATTACGTCACATACTCAGGTTTCAAACTTCCCCAGCTATTTTATTCCCAAGAATCTTTGATACCCTACAAGTAATTTAAAGTCTTATAAAACTATGGCTTACCAATATAATAGAACACAGTCTAAGAGCGTTACGGTTTTACGCGTACTAAAGTTTTTTTCCGAGGAAGGCTTTACATGGGGACAATGGTAGTGTATCGACCAATAGGCTCGAAAGTTGACAGGGTGACTGTTAGTCATATAAAACTGTAACGTGCCAAAATGTATTACAATAGCATTATTTGTTACGGTCTTAGGCGTACTTAGATGCTTTCCGAGAATGGGCTTTATATGAAGCCTATGGTAAATTATGGACTGATAAATTCTATAAATTCTAGTCATGTGGGCTTTATATTGGGCCTATCACTAATTATGGACCGATCTCCACGAAATTTAACAGTATGGTTTTTAGTCATATATCAATATCTAATATCAATATGTGCATTTTGCCACTAGTTATGCCAGTTTTTGTAACAAAATTATTTTTAGGGTAGTTGTTTCACATTTTGATTCATAACTCTTTTCCTATTGAATCGATTTTGCTGCATTTCAATCCCAAACTGCTTAAAAGAACTAGAAACAATTTGATACCAATATTTATGTTTTATTTTATTAGAGTCGTTAGATAGTGAGCGTGATTTTAACAGAGGGACATTGTTAAATCGACTGAGAATTACTCAAAATCCCAGAATAAATATACTTTATGGGGTCTTAGATGAATATTAAAACAGTTTCACCCGGAATGACAAACTTAGTTTACCCTTATCACAACTAGTTGTGGTGGAGGGTATAACAATTTCTTTATAAAAACGCAAACAAGTTTATAACATTTACGTTATTTTTGGTAATTATTTGTCGATTTAAACAATTGATCTATCGAGACAATTTAGATCAATACCTTACCCCTTGTTTAAAAATATTTAGCAAGCTTGATCTATCGATCTATCGAGACAATTTAGATCAATACCTTACTCCTTGTTTAAAAATATTTAGCAAGCTTATGAAAAAGCTTGTGAATTTTCAGCCCTAACAATATACTAACTGAAAATCGAAAAAAAATGTCACATACGATCTTCAGTTCACTAAAGTCAGTAAGACCGTGAACATAATCTACAAGTTTTTAGCCAGAAAAACAAAAAAAAATTAATAAAGAAAAGGTATAAAATCTGTATATTTAAAATTTAAGAAAGGTTTTTAAAATTGAAAATTTATGTTTGAAAATCGCTAGATTTTCCGTTTGCCCCTAAAACGTATTTTTTCCCGCGATTGACAGTTTAAAAACGCTACAGTGGAGTTCTCTGAATTTCGAATCTTAATTCTCATTTTCATTTGGAATTTTCTCAATTTCAAAAATAGCGTAGTACAAATGAATACAAACAAATTCGTTAAGTTTATTTATTTATGTTTACTTTGAACTGTAAAAGACTGTTTATTGTGTTATGAATTTCCAATACACAAATTATACTTTTTGTGCTAAATTAACTCAATAAATATTGTAAATAAAAAAGTTTGTGCGTTTTTCTTGAAATGCCGCGTTTTTTACTCCATTTTGGTGCGTTTTGAAATTTTAAAGATGACAACGCTGTGCGGAAACATTTTCCCAAAAAATTTAAGAAAAGCCAAAGATATTAGCAAACAAAACTTCAGAGTGAATGAGAATTGCAAACACTCAAAAAGTCTTATTTGTATTTTTACCAAGTTCAGTACTATAACTGTCAGTCAGTAAACATTTTGTTAATTGGTAGTTATAGCAATAGCTAATTATAACTGAACTTCGTGAAATTGACCGTTAAATTGATAAAGTTTAAAGTTTTGCATTTCCTAACAAGATACTAAACATTTTAAATAACCAATAACTTTTCTTAAGCAATCAAGCACTGGATAACATGGTGATACAAAAGTAATTCTTCTTTGTTTGATTCCAAAGATAACGAAAAATTATTTAAAACATAATCTATATATAAATCGGCAAAGGCAAAACCGTTAAGAACACGTTCTTCCATTCTTCCCATTCAACCATTTCTTTATTTTACATTCCCGTGCTGCATGTGATGATTTTTGATTTTTCTATAATTTTGAACTGAGAAAGACAAAATTAAAGGTACAGGATCCTAGTATACAACTAGTATGACGACTCTTTGACAGGTACCTACCCTGCAAATAATAGGACTAGTCCAAACACGCGTGTAAAGTGTGGTCCAAAAGGCACTAGGACTAGTTCAAAAGTAACCCAAACGTATGGAAAAAACATGGTCTATTTAACATAACTATGGCCTAGGGCAGGACCATATAACCCAGCTTTGAAATGCAAAGGAGTCGTCTTAAAACTACTCCATGGTATACTTAAGAGGATTAGTTTTGAAGTCGTTGCATTAAAAACCTTTACATGCCATTACACAACTTATCATAACTAATTCAGTTTTAAACTGGATTAGTATACTTTTTCATGTATTACCTAACGAATAATATAGAGCCTTAAAAGTTTTTGGGATATGTAACATTAATTTTACCGTTATATCACGAAAAATAGGAGTATACGAAGTGAATAGCGATAATTTTTTATATTTCCATAATCTTTAGACTCCAACAAAACGGAATATATGTGTGTATGTATTACAAATACATTTAATCCAAATACAGTTAAATTCATTTACCTACGTTATAACCGCAAACATAATAAACCCTCTTTAAACGGTTGCGAAAATTTTTGTTTTTAATAATCTATATATATAAAAAGAAGTGTACACTTTGATGTCACCACTAACTGCAAAAACGGGTCACACTATTTTAACCAAGATTTCAGAATACTTTGGGGACAGCCTATAGATGGTTTATGTGAAGTTTGCACGAAACAGACCCAGTGGTTTGGGAGATATGGCATTTAGATTTTCCTATATATTCCCATACAAATATTAACAAAATGCCCATCCATTTTTCATATTATGATTTTTCTTAACTAATCATTCGATTTTCTTGAGTTTTATCAAGCAAATAGTGTGACTAGCCTTTAATTTTTATTATTTAGGGCGTGAAAGAGGGGTTAAAGGTCCCCCTCCCTATATCTTCTTATCTAATCAAACAGTTTTCTTAAAATTTGGCATGCTGACACTGTAACATCTAAAGGAACTTTAAGATATAATTTTGGGAAATTCCAACATTAAGGGCGTAAAATAGGAGAAAACGGGTAAAAGCTCCCACTACCCATGTCTCCTTAATTAATTATCCGATGATAGTTTTAAGTCTTGAAGGAACTCAAGGTTATACATTTTAACATTTACGGCCTAAAATAAAGCAAAAAGGGTAAAAGCCTCCTCCATCCTATAACTTCTTAATTAATTAACCGATTTTCTTGAAAATTCGTCATTTTAGTTCAGATCGGTCCTTTTTGCAAATCATTAAACTTGTGATTTATCTGAAAGGAAGTAAGGAATATGACAAGAAATAGGGCAACTCGGGTAAAAGCTTCCTCTTCCTATTTATTATGAACAAATCAACCGATTTTCTTAAAATTTGGAATGCAGATACTGTTTCAACTGCAAGGAAATAAGTAATGGTGCGTGAAAAAGGGCAAAACGGGTAAAAGCACCCCCCCCTATATCTTCTTAACTAATCAACCGGTTTTCATAAAATTTTGCAGGCAAATATTTAGGACGTGAAATAAGCCAAAAGGGGTAAAAGCTCCGCCTTCTTAGCTAATCAACCGGTTTTCTTAAAATTTGGCAAGCAGACACTGTAACATCTTAAAAAATTAAGTTATATGGCAAAAAAACGTTTGCCGGGTCAGCAAGTATATAATAAAATTTGAAAGCAGCAACTTTCATTAAAATCTTCAGAATACGTACAGTTATACATTATTTTTAAATTTAACTTGTCGGCAAATAAATTAAACCAAAATCAAAAAATTTGCTATCATCATTAAAACAATCATCTATGAATTGTGCATTGGTTTCTATTATCTCCCAAATAAATTAAAGATGGATGTTGCAAAATCAGCAAAAATTCTCGAGGAATCAAAACTTCCGATACATTTAAAACAAGTTTTTTTTAAACTTTTAAAATCAATAAAATCCCCACCATTAAATGGCTTGACTTCCGAAATCTGTAGCGCTGAAAAGTTTATAGCACTTATCCACTTTTGTTTTGTTAAAACCGGACATGCCCAATGTTAAGAAGTTAAATTTTTACAGTCCAGTGACATAATATTATTTTCCAGACCACAATGACGAAAAGCGAGATTTTGCAGTTGCTCCTAATATATTGACCGTCGTATTTTCTACATGTAGAAGTCAAAGTATTGAACTGCATTGGTTGACTTAAAACAAGTTTTAAATAATTTAATGAAAGACCAAAACAATTGTTTAAATGTAGTTCTTTTAATGTACAAAGTGGCACAAAAGAGTTTGTTTGTACAGTACTCTAGTTCCAAATATTCCAGATTTTTGCAGTTGTTATTTAATGCAACAAACAAACCTTTAAAAAATTGTTTATATTTTTTTCGTAAAATTCGTTAAAATGATTTTGTTTCATACATTGCCCATATACAAATGATTCACGATATGTTGATTGCTTTAATTTGGTTTTTAGATTTTGATTATTTGTATTGTTCTCAATCATTAGTTTTACAGCGTTTGCAGTTTGTTTGTTCAATAGATCTTCAATGTGTTCTAAAAAAAGATACATATTTGTCTTTACGATGCGAATAATATCCATCTATTAAAAAAACGTCGGCAAAATCTAAATATTTGATAAGTTTTCTATTGTCGAATTGGTGCGCATTTAAAATGACATCAATAAATATACTGTTGGCAACTTCGAGATTTTCTAGTAAATCTAGCGGGTTTTCATTCTGGAGGTTATGGGGAAACCTTGCGCGCCTTTTTAATATCATTTGGAAAAAGTTTTGTCTTTTTATGAATTTGAAAATTAAAATAATTAAATAAAAAACTTGTTTTTAAGTATTTTCATTTTAAAGCTGTATTTGTTTTCTTTTTATTAGTTGGCTAATTAAAATGCTAATTTATCAGAATTTACTTCCAAGTACAAAGATTCTAATAAGTTTTGAAGTCGATTCAACGGAAAGTGTTGAAAAAAGTTGGCAACAGTGATAACAACACAAAAAAAACTTGTTTTTCAATAATTCTGTGCACGATTCCCAGATAATTTTAAAATTTTATTCCTAAATTGTAAATGTGTATCTCCGAAAATCCCCATTGAATACTCTTACATATTAATTTAATACAAACTTATAAATATATCGTCAGCTCATTAATGGTTTTACCTACCGACTATTTTTAAAAAAATTAGGTATGGAGTATATTATTTTGAAAAAAGCAGGGGTGAAAAAAATTCTACCGGGTATGCCATGACTTAGTGAAATACTTGCTGAACAAAATGTCTTATTTTAAATATTATTTTTGTTGCATTAAAAAATGGTATTAAACTTATACATATACAGAAAAATACCTAAAATTAAAAAAAAAATCACCAAAAACCAATTTTTTATCCTAGTTTTTCGCTTCTACTGTGCAATTCTACGATAAGCTCTCGTTAAACATACGAGCTTTATCTTATACAAAAATTAATTATACGGCAAAGATTTATACAGTAAAGTTGTATGAAGGTAGAATTAGAGGTGACCGTGTGACCGTGTGACGTGTTTTTTTTGTTATTTCTTAAAATATTTATTACACGAAAGATAGTGGGCGTGACGAAAAAATTAAGCATTTTCTACATGCAATGTCACCATAAATGTCTTATCGCTTCGGTTCATGTAATTTTTAAAATTGTCGGTTGTGTTACTTCCAATAATACGCCCTAAAATTATATCTTAATCCAACTTCGAGGTCTCAATCTTTTTTATCGATATGAACTCTCCAAAAAATTGCGTTTGTTGTCTTCTGCATGAATAATCGAAAAACACTTTAATTTTATATCCACAAAGTTGTGTGATCTTTTTGGACGATATTTCTACTATTTTTCACCAGGTTTCATGGTGATCGGTTGGTTTTTTTACTCGAACAACTTATTCAATTAATCAAAAATATTGGTTTTTAGATTACTAACTATTTAATATTATTTAAAACTAAATTACATGTTCTTAACTTCTACACCTATTTTTATCAAACAAACTTTTGAGCATATTTCAGATCCTTTAGATGTTGTTGAGTGAGACACAAGTTATGTACATATATTATTATAAACGTCAAATTCCACATTAGAAATTTGTAACTTTAATAGCACATATTTCATATAGTTAAACATTTATCGTAAAAGGCAGTGTGTAAATTAAAGCAGATTACAAAAATTTAATAAGTTATCAGTGAAATTGAAATCAAAGTAATTTTAAAAACTTAAGATTATAAAAAAAAATTATAAAAAATTGGTTGATTTTTAAAAAAATTTTAACTACGAATGTCCATCGACTTCAATTTCACTCGATTTCTAGGAATAATAAATTGGTTTTAAAAGTTTTTCATAACTAACTCTCCCAAAATATGCCGGAACTAAAGAGACAAAAATATAAGAAGTAAATAAAAAAATTGTCTTAAAAAATATGAGCTCAAGCCTATATTTAATACCCGCGTTAAGTAAAGCAGGCGGGACACAATTGCAAATTAGTGCCGGTTCACACACGTCAAGTTTGACTCGTCAAGTCTTGAGTTTTTTTTCTCTTAACTCCTAAAAGCTCAAGAATTGACGAGTCAAACTTGACGTGTGTGAACCGGCACTTATAAACCGAAAAAAATTATTGGCTCCCTCCTGCTAATAAACACTAACTAAACTAAACTTAACTTTGGCTTTCAGATAATTTTAAAGTCTGTTAAGGACCAAATACACATTTTAAATGCAGCAGGCAAATTCACTCGTGTATGTACGTGTTCTGTTCACTAATCCTACCATAGCGCTTGATAACCTTGCAAATAGTATTGGACTACCTGATCCATTTTTATAAAAAAACTACTCCCTGGACCTCTCCAATGTAATGGAAGCATGGCCCACGTCATTGTTAAAAAATGTTTGTAGTGAGACCCCAAAAAATATTATTGGACTACCTGATCCTTTTTGATCAAATGGACCATGTGGACTGGTCCAATGTAATGGTAGCATGGACCACGCCATTGTTAAAAAGTCTTTGTAGTTAGACGACATGTCTTCGTTTTTAAACGACTTCAAAACTAATCCTCTTGAGAATACCATGGAGTAGTTTTAAGACTACTCCTTTGTAATCCAAAGCTGGGTTATATGATCCTGCCCTAGGACATCGTAATGTTAAATATACCATGTTTTCCATACGTTTGGGTTACTTTTCGACTAGTCCTAGTCCCTTGTTGGCTACATTTTACACGGGTGTTTGGACTAGTCCTATTATTTGCAAAATACTTGACGTGGACGAATTAGTGTAAATTTAATTTTGTTTTCCTTATTCTTGTTTCGGTCTTTTTAACGTATAAAAACTGTATATTTTGCAGCCGGGGTTTTTAATTATTTATTAAATTAATATCACACCAAATTTGGTCGGATATTTGTGGGTTGGTTGGATGGTAGGCCAAACCTTATATTGGTCGGTTTTAGTTATTATTCGACATATTCTTTTTTTTAAAAAAATAAAGACATTGGAAGGAAAGCAGACAATTGCAAATATCATACATAGCTTTCTTACCAAACACAAACATTGTTTTTTGATTGTTGTTGAAACTATGGATGCGACATTGAAATGTATTGCGTTAGTAGCAAGCTTCTCTGACGGTGTTAGTTTTATAAAAAATAGTTTTGCCATCTTATTCGAGGTTACCAAGTCAGATGCCGTTTAAATTTTTTTCCTATAAAAAACTTTTGATCAACAAACCATATTCCTACAAAAAATTAGATCGGATTGGCAAAAAAACGGCGCTCACGCCGTGACTGGAACTGTCGGTAAGCTTATAGCCTGTTTCGTACGAAGACTTCGTTCGCTTAAATACATGTAAAACAAAAACAATAATTTGTATAGATGAACAGGCAGTTAATCTAATTTAGCAATGCAAAAAATATTAAGGTTCTTTGTGGTCATATTTAAAATTTTATCACATAGTCCTAAAAAATAACTTAAATAAACGAATTTCAGGAATTCTGTTCTGTATTAGGTGTTTCTTATACAAGATGGACTTATTAAAGGAAGATGTTGTAAGATTCATAGAACAGTGGGATGCTTAAATACTGTATTTTGAATCATGTTTTTATAAAGTCAATGGCATAAGAGCCGCAGAACTTGCAGAAAGTATGGATGAGTTCCAAAACGTCGGTTGCCGAGCATGTTATCAACGCGTAAACAATAAGAGAACTATGCATTGTTAAACTCTTTGATACATTTTTTACGTTGTTTGCAAAGTATTAGGATGTATTGGAGCTCAGGCTATGTCTTATAAAGTTTAATATGTACTAATGTTATTATTTCAAAGGGGGTTTTCTGGTTAATATCGTTAACACATTGCGCATGATTGACACTATCCTGAAAAAACGGGTTTTGTAATCTCAATAGTTCGCTTTTTATTAAACTTCGTATAGCTACTGAAAATTTTTAAAAAATTATGATAGGGCCCTTTTGCATTTTTATGGCGATATAATTGTTTTTAAATATTCCAAAAATTTGGTAGGTTTCAAGGGATTTTTGTAGGTTTTGCAGACAATTTTGGTCGTGTTAAAATTTTGTAAACGGCAACCCTGCTGCTAAATACACTAACCTTTTACAGAGATAATTATGAGGTTTGCATATAAAAGCAAAGAGAACACAATCAAATACAATTATTGAAAACAAAAACAAAACTACTTTAAAAGCTTATTTTTCTTTTTTTTGCTCAAGTTTTGTAAGAAAATCAAATGCGCAATACAAAAAAAAGCAATAAATAAAAATGTATTATTGTCGCTTGATTAATAACTCCATGGGTGACCATATGCTAAATTTAGGATGTATTATTATTTGTTTTGTTGCTTTTTTGCATCTATGTACATACATATAGTGTATATATGTATGCACGTAGTAGTGTGTTAGAATAAAAGTTTAAGTTTCATTACTATTTATTTACCAAAAGAATTGAATCATAATAATGAACAATCAAGAATATTTTGGTGAGATTTTTCAGTTTTGCAAAATTTTCTAAAACTGAAAAAAATTGTTGCGAAATTGAAACCACGAGATTGAAAACACAAATTGAAAAAAAATATCATTAAATTAAACGAAACTTATGAAATTGAATTACATATGTACTTTGAAATTATTGTTGAGGTTGTGTGGATGGCAGTTGACTTCATTATCAACAAAAAAATTGTAAATTTACAACTTTAGGTATTAGAAAATAATTTTAAAATTCGATTATCAAAATCGAAAAATTTAGGTCAACTATTATAACCTAAAAAAAATTTTTGGTTATACTCCGGGAGATTTATGTAAATTTTTTCTCACAATTTTTACTATCTTAACAAATTATCTGGCCCAAATTCCTTCAACTTGGTGCGTTCGATTTAACTTCCTAAGTACGACGGATATTGTCCTTCAGGGAAAATTGACTTATAATGAAAGCCGGATGAAGACTTTTCGGGTATTCCCTGGTTGAACCTGAACTCCGACTGCATCTACACAGAAGCTGTCCTCGTTTTAATGCTAATTAAAAGCGCTGGCGGCTACGGAAAAGTGTGATCACTGTGATCCGCACTACCGTCTAACCCGTCAACTAGAAAAAGTTAAATGTGTTTTCTAGAAGGTGGAATAAAGATTTTTGGAATAAAACACAAAAACCACAAAAGCTATCAATAGGCTGTTACCTTTTTTTGTGTATGATGTTTTAGGCAAGCCACGTGCCTAATAAATTAAAAAACCAGTAAAATTTCTTTTATTTTTAGGCTTTAGATAATTTTTAATGTTGTTAGCTCCACGGTGATTTGAAAGAAAAGAAAAAAATTATTATGATGAAAATACAAAAAATCAATTTTGCCAAAAGATCATCGTTTCAACAAAAAAAAGCTTTTCCCCCTAAGAAATACACACATATAATTTTATATTTTATATGTAAATATTCTTATTATGTTATCCAAGAACAAAAAGTATTTGTATATTCTCCTTAAAGGTCACGAAAGCTGATATAACAAAAAAAAAAATGTCAAGTAATAAATTTACATTGATAATGAGAGACCCTTTGCTCTGCAACAAGCTGCAAAGACAACCACCAACATTCAATTAAAGTTAAGGTGTATTAACAACAATGCACTTAAATTTATGAAGAAAATACAAAAATAAATTCTTGCTTGCTACACCGATTATAATTTTTGGATTAGTTTTATTAAATGGAATTGTTATTAAATTGTTGGATACTTTGTTTTCAAATTACCAATTTTTGAATTTTTTGGGGCATATTTTTAACCATTTTCAGGGCATATTTTCAAGTTGTTTACTGCATATTTAATGCGCCTAAAACGCGTTTTTTAGAGCATATTTCTGACTATCTGTAATGTTTAGCGAGGAAGCTAATTTTTAAATCACCACTTAATATCAACAAAATGATTGCAATAATTTTGCACTATCACTAACTATGAGTGGGAGGGAATTGTACTTAGGAAAAAGGCAGTAAAGTTTAAAAATGAAAATCAGAGAAAACTTAAATTTAAATCCCCACTATTGTGGAACCTGACTATGAACACCATGTTAACAAGGATGGACGACATGAGGATCAAAACGGTGGCGTATGCTGATGATGTTGCAGTGGCCATCTCAGGGAGGCATTTGGGCGTAATGTCCCAGTGTATGGAGGCTGCTTTGAAGATACTCAGTACCTGGAGTGCATCATGCGGTCTGGGTGTAAATCTGTCTAAGACGGAACTGGTACTCTTCACGAGGAGGTATAAGACCGAGGACTTTAGGCTTCCGAGGTTAAATGGAATTGAGCTTCGGATATCTCAAAGTGCGAAATATCTGGGCGTGGTTCTGGATAGCAGGCTGTCATGGGGACTAAATGTCCGGATGAGAGTGGAAAAGGCAATAGTTGCCATATATGCGTGTAGGGGTGCAATCGGCAGGAACTGGGGTATGAGCCCGAGGTGTGTCAATTGGATCTTTGAGGCTGTGGTAAAGCCGACCCTGTACTATGGGGTCGTTGTGTGGTGGACTGCATTGGATAAGGGCGTACACCGTGCGATGCTTGAGAAAGTATACAGACTTGTCGCGTTGATGATTACGGGATCAATGCGATCTACTCCAACGAGGGCGCTGTTCACGATACTGAACTGGCTCCCGGTGGATATAATGGCCAGACAGTTGGCTCTTTGTTCGGCGACGCGGCTGCACGCGGTGAATAGCTGGTCAGCACGTGACTTTGGACACGCCGGGATAATCAAACGTACGATTGTCCCTGATGGAGTGGATTACTGCACCCCGGTGCCATTCTTTGGTGCGGGGTTCGCGGTGCAAATGGCGCACAGCAGTGTGCTGTTGGACACTTTCCGTGAACCGACCCTAGGGGTCTACACTGATGGTTCGAGGAAAGGTGAGAGGGTCGGCGGAGGTTTCTTCATAGAGGAACTGGATGTGAAGGTTTCCTTTCGCCTGCCGGATGGATGTAGTGTCCTGCAGGCGGAAATCTCGGCTATAAGGCGGGCGGCAAACTGGCTGAGGTATCATCGCATATCGGGAGATATACGTATATTTACTGACAGCAAGGCTGCCCTTGCTTCCCTAGCGGGTGTCTACACGACATCGAGGTTAACTGTAGAATGTCGGATGTCTTTGGATGAGATTGCGAAACATTCAAGGGTAACGCTAATATGGATACCGGGGCACACTGGGTGCCCGGGCAATCAGGTAGCAGATGTGCTGGCCAAACAGGGTGGTCGCATGGATGATGCATTCATTGACCAATTCATTGGCCTTCCAATGGCTCACTGTAAATCACTTATAGGGCGCGAGTCCTATAGAGTTGCGCAGACGCGGTGGACCTGTGAGTCCACCTGCTCGATATCCAGGATCCTTTGGCCTGGATATGATGGACGGAGAACTATCTCTCTACTTGGGCTCAGCAGAAACCAGATTAGGACTGTGATATCGGTTGTAACTGGACACTGGCCGGTGGGGACTCATGCTAGGAGAATGGGTCTGGAATTTTACGACTACTGTAGAAGTTGTCAGAACGAGGAGGAGGAGGAGACTGTGCTCCACTTTCTCTGTCATTGCCCTGGACTGCTGGGTATTAGGGTGGAATGCCTGGGGGAACCGGTGTTTGCCTGTTTAGAGGATCTATCTGGGATGGAACTGAAATCGCTCCTTCTCTTCACTAGGAAGACGAGGTGGTTGGACTTTGCAGTGACGCCATCTGAGTGACTGCTCTAAGGGATGGGCATTGGCGCAGGGTATCACAAAGGGACCAATAAAGGACCCAAGTGAGCTGTCTTTGATGGCTGCCCATGGAACCTAACCTAACCTAAATTTAAATTTTGTATACATATTTGTATTTTGTTATGTATTTTTACGTTAAAATAAGATTTTTAATGATTTATTTTATAATTAGAGTATAAAATTATTAAAGGAATTTATTAGGATCAAAATTAAAAATAAGGCAGTAAGTTTTTTTTTTACTTCCTTTTTACTAAGCACGGTAGTATGGTATTAAAGTATATGAACAATGCACAACACAAGTTATATTAAAAGTAGATGTTTTAGAATTTTCTATCTAGTTTTATACACAGACCTATTCGACGAATGTTTCCTTCTCATGTTGTTTTGATGTTCTGTTTCCTTTTTACACTATTTTGCTTTTAATATCCTCTAATTGGAAAATTTAAATGTTTTTTTTTTAATTTTAGGCTCCTGATGCATGTTCCTTTTACATAACCTATGAATCGCCTTTGGCCTGTTTGCCAGAACCGGACAGTGTAAAAGGTAATGCATGTAGCGTACGCAACAGCAGTACGGGTCACACATTCGACCTTATGCCACTTAGTGATAATAATTACAGGTGAACTATAAAATATTGATACTATGTTTAACATTTAATTAAATTTTATATATTTGAATGTATACTTAGGACCATTGACCGTGAAGGCAATGCTTTTGTAATAAACATTTGCAAGCCAGTGTTATATGGCGAAAATGCCATGTGTCCGGCAGATAGTAGTGTGTGCTTTGTGAAACTAAACGAAACAAATTATAAAAATAAGTAAGTGGCTTTTTTAAGTAACTTAAATATTTTACTTATAATTTTGTAATTTTAGATTTATTAATTATGGCACATCCCAATCTACACCAGTATTAGAAAGTGGAAGTTTAATTATGCGTCATATCTCGCCGATACCTTGCAATGCAACGACAAATTATTCATCAACTATTTATTTTTACTGTGACAAAGATGTAAAGGTAAGATATTAAAATAACTTTTGTAAAAAGTTTAATAAACATATACATAATAAACATTATTTCGAAAACTTATACATACATACATACATACATACATACATATTAGGGTTGGTCAATATTGAAAATATGTTGTGTTGTTGTCTTAAGTAAAAACCTGTAAAATATATCAAAGTTTAATATTCATTTCAAATAACATTTCTCCTTTTTCACATGAGCGTCTTTTTTTTACTAGCACGTCGTTTCGAAAAGATTGGAAAAATTGAACATAAGTAAATTCCAAATGGAATTACGGAATGGCACATAATGTGAGGTATAGATTAAAGAGAAGGTGAACTTATTTTCTTTAATCTATTACCAAGCAGTCGTATGCGTATTTTTAAAACGCCAACCACGATAAGGGAGATAGCTTACACTTTAAAGCATAACACTAATGTCTTAACTTGGCTCTTGGATAGCTATGTTACTGTTAAGACTGTAGGAATTTACGATTTTTACCTTTTGAAACCCCAATGTCTCAAAATCATAGTTCTTTGGTAATAATCTTAGTTATTTTCGTAGGTTGGCAAAAGTTTTTCCTTTATATCTTCCACTTTTCAAAATAAAGGACATATAATTTTGTCTTTTGGTTTACATAACAAAGATCAAGTTTAAAGTAGTTTGTCGAAAAACTAAAAAAGAACACACAATTTCACTCTTTAATTGGCAAACACAAAGTAATCTTATTAAAACCTTTTACTTGCGTATTTGTTCCGTACGCCTTCAAATTTATTTCAAAAGAAAATACACGTTACCTTAAAGTCTTTATAATACAATAACAAAACCTCGAGTAAAAAATATGCGTTTCGTTTACAAATGTTTTGTCAATTAGAGAATTTTTTTCTAGTTTCTTCGACCTTTTTTAAATTATATTTCTTCTTTAATACCACTGTGCTCGAAATTGACATTTTTTTTAGACAAGCTGGGCACCTGGTGTTTTAACATAATTCAGGTACGCTTTATCCAATATCGCTAACCGTTTTTTTAGGTTAGCTCTTGTTTTTGAGATATGTATACTGTTATTTCGAAAATGGAGGAGGTTGCACAACAAATATTCTATTGAAATTACTAAGAAAAACCAAAATACCGCAGTTCAATTTCCTAAGTAAAACTGCTCATCTGCATTGAACATTTTGTATGGGAGCCCCCTTAAGGAATGGAGATAGCGGGTAGGTTTGTTAGAAATAAATGATTGAGATGAAAAATAAAGTGGGGTTGGTAATAAATTTGACCCATCTAGGGGCATCCTTGGCTCTGCAGTAGCCAAATTTAAGAATTTCAATCATACACATATGGCAGTTTAATAAAATTCTTAAATTTGGCCCCTTCAGCGCCCATACAAAATGTTCAATGCAGATATATATTGAAGAAAAGTCCCATCAACGCCCAGGAGTCGCCCCAAGTGGGATGAATGTATGACCGTTCTCAATTAATTTTTTGTCCTTAGCATGTTCTCGAGACATACTTGCCCCTTACCTCCACTTAGGGCTGCCATTTTTGAAATTGAAAAAATCAGTACATCGTAAGAAAAATACCAGTTCATTCGGAAAAATACCAGTACACAAATTTTGACTCTAAATTTTATTGAATTCATAAGTTTTAAACGATTATTAAAACAAAAAGAAAATTATACATTAAAAATAATTAATTTTTCCATTTTTTAAAGCAAGAACTTAACAAAATACATACATACAACAAAAACATCACGTCACAATATTAAAAATAGATAGAAGTAATGTCATTGATCGGCACATTTGTTGTAAATGCACAAACAATTCTAAATTCATACAAATTATTGTCAATATAATGAGGGTATTCACGTGGTCTCCAATCTAGCCAAATTGTCATAGGCTTTTTGAATTACAAACGAAAAAATGCCTTAAAATAATATAGTTAGGAGAAAAAAATTTATTATTTTAAGACATTTTTTTAACGTCAAGACCAATAGCTTGGAGCAATTTTTAAATTATGACTTATAGGAGACCTTGTGAATACCCTAAATACTTTGCCAATAATTTGGTTGCAACTTTAGAACACTTTGTTCTTCCGCAACTAAAATTGGAAGCAACTTTGGAATCAGGGAAGATTTCTTTGAAAAGTTTGCTGCTATAATCAGTTGAAGCGTAACTGTAGCCATTAATGAAATGAATATACTGTTTTTTGATGACTCCCTGATATATTTCGCTTACCTAGCATTTACACATTAAAGTAATTTCTTGAAAGTTGCAATACACTTATGCCCAATTTTCAGGATTGTATTTAAATCTATATTAATTTAATTTCCATAAAAACTTAAATCGTATTTAAATACAGATTGGTTTTTTGAGTTTTATTTGAAAAGTCTTATTTAATTAAGATAAAATTATAGTAGCACTACTAAATAAAAAAAATATGTATATAAACAAGTGTATTTATTTACAAGGTTGTCTGAAAAAACAGCTGACTGTTAATGCTTTGCCTGTTGTTGTTGTATTGTTGTGATATTGAGGCCACCTTGCTAAAATATTACAATAGAAACTTAAGGCCTAACCATAATATGCATAGCCTTGCTTAACCTACACAAACAAAATAAAAAAACATTTGATTCTCTCAAATGTATTTAAAAAAACACAAACAAAATAAAAAAACATTTGATTCCGTACGGAATGTGCGATTAGATTCGCATCTTGCTTAAGCAAATGCCAAATTTATTAAACTTAGCAAAAAGTTTCCTTAAGTTCAATATGGTTTGCCTCATATAATTAACATGTATCCGCAAATTTGATTAAGCCAACTTAAGCACATTGTGGTTGGGCCTTTAAATTGAAATTAAGTGTACCACATCGGTGACTTAAGTTCACGTATGGGCAAATGCAAAATGAAAATGCAAAAAGAGCGAAAGATGTGTACACATACCAGTAATGTTAACCGTACGGTAATTACCCTTTTTTAGGGTAATTTTGGGCCGCAAAAGGTTGCAAGGTAATTTTATTTAAAATACGGTAATTTAAAGAAATTTGGATTTTACATATGAAGGGTTTACAGTTTTAACTTTTGAGAGGCGATTTTCAATTTAAAAATACATATCGAGCCTTTGGTGCAATATCGTAATAACTCAAAATTTGACTTTTTTGAGCTGGGTATGCAGAAATGATCTTTGGGGAAATATCTATCTAAAGAAAAAAAGATTATGATTCCATCTCTAACTGTTCAGATTTTACAGCTAAAAATGTCTTAATTGCCTCTAGCTATTTCCAACCATATTGATATTAATATAAAAAAAATATTTAATATTATTAATAATTGTTCACCTTTTTTTAATTACAAAACATTCCTCTTTATTATAAAACTTGTAAAAACATAACTTTAGTAAACAAAAATGCTATCAAAAATATGGCTGAAAACTTCAAATGCATTTTTCTCAGTTCACGATTTTTTGAATTACTACGGTATTGCACCAAAGGCTCGATATGTAGATAAATATTATAACAAAAAAATTAACAATATTATGTTTTTATAAATTATTTCGTAACACCGAGAAGTGCAAAATAAGAAAAATGAAATTAATCTTGTATATTATTAATTTCATATTCAAACATATGAAATGGCCGTAATGTTACAAATTTAACTATAATTTTTGGATTATTTTAAGTACGGATCAAGTTCTAAATTATTCTACTACCTTATTCATAAACAGAATACAATAATTTTGGTTAAAAATGTATTTTAAGACAAAAATTACCGTTCAGATTTTTCTTAATATACATTTAATGGTTTATAAATCTGTGATTTTCATGGGCAACCGCGCATATCTTAAAACAAATTTTTCAGGAGAGCCGAAAAACTTTGTCATTACGTTAAAAAATCGGAATTGATCCATCTTTTTTCAATAATTTTTAGAAACATGTAAAGGGCGTTTAAAATTAGGCAATATCGCATCAACATCTCAAAATCGGAAAAATGGACATACGCGGTTGCCCATGAAAAACCACAGAAATAATGCTCTTATGTGCTGTTAACAAATTAAACAATCAATCGCCTGCCATTTGGAAACAGCACATTATGTTTTAATTAAAAATCTTTGCGTACGGTAATTTCTTCTCAAACACGGTAATTTTTAGAGGGCCGTAAGGTAATGAAAAAATAAAAGTTAACATCACTGATACATACACAGAAAACAAAGAGCAAAAGCCCTACAAATAATATTGGACCACCTGATCCATTTTGATAAAATGGACTACTCCATAGACTGGTCCGATGTAATGCAAGCATGGACCATGTCATTGTCAAAAATTGTTTGTAGTGAGACGATAAGTCTCGTTTTTTAACGTCATGTTTTCGCTTCTAAACGAAGTTAAAACTAATCCTCTTGTGTATACAATGAAGTAGTTTTATGACTACTCCTTTGTAATCCAAAGCTGAGTTATATGACCCTGCCCTAGGACATCGTTATGTTTAATATACCATGTTTTTTCCATACGCTTGGGTTACTTTTGGACTAGTCCTAGTCCCTTGTGGGCTACATTTTACACGCGTGTTTGGACTAGTACTAATATTTGCAGGGTGAAAAAACGTATACTCTACTTGCAAGAAAGTTCTTTCATGTGTAAACCCCGGTTTATGTCTACCTGTTTGCATGTGCCGTTTTATATCCATTTTACACACAGGGCGTTGGAAAACAAAACAAACATTTTACGTTCTTTTTCTTTTTATTTGAATCACAGAATACAACCAAGTGTTCACGTTGGCAGTTGTTCAAAACGAAGACAGGCGAAGCAAACAATCCTGCGAGTGTTTTTATACTTTTCTCTTTTCGCAAAAGCAGCATTTTCTTTTGAAAAGCACTAATGGCACTTCTATTTATTTAAATACAAAGCATATGGTAAAGACTGAATTTACCCTGGGTGATTCATAACAAATCAAAAGTGATAAGGGAAGTAAACCAATTTTAAACAAGTAAAATTATTTGGAGGCAAAATTTAAAAAAAACCAGTACTTTTGCGTACTGATTTGGGTGTTATGCATAAACCAGTACATTAAATAAAAACCAGTACGTGTACTGGTAAAATCAGTACGAATGGCAACCCTATCTCCACTTCTTAGGGGGATCCCATACAAATATTGCGTTTTATGAAATTTTTAAATTAATTAAAATTTTAAGACTTTTGTAAATAAAATCAAAAGTTGCTAACAGATTTTTCAAAAAAAAAAAAATCATGTTTCTAAACCATTGCTGTATTCGATATATGCTAATGATATACCGAAACAGCTAAATTATTCCAGGATCCAGATGTATGCTGATGATATACAGGTCTACTTGGATAGCTCTAAAGCTTCCATCATCACTAGAGTTACAGATCTTAACACCGATCTAAACAAAATTTTCCTGTGGGCGACTGCAAATGGCTTACGAATTAACCCTAAGAAGTCAAAATGTATAATTATTTGTAAAAATTCGGTCAAAATTGAGTCTAGAATTGATGTTTTTCTGGGTGGCAGCAAAATTGATATTGTAAATTCTGCAAGAAATCTTGGAGTGGTCTTCAACAGTTCACTAACTTGGTCAGATCACATCAACCAAACATGTGGAAGAGTGTATAGTATGCTAAGGTGTTTATGGACTACACAATATTGCACACCACCAAAAATAAGACTGCTCTTAGCTAAAACCTATTTACTTCCAACTCTGCTGTATTCATCAGAAATCTTTACGGGCTGTAACTCAAAAGACACTGCTAAACTCAACACAACTTTTAACAACATTGTACGTTACATATTCCGTTTGAAGAGATATGATCATGTTTCTCAGTACTCCAGTCGCGTCTTTAATATTACATTTAATAACTACTTAAAGCTTGTATTTGCCGTACGAGGCGTTGGACCCACCTGGAACGGAGGTGCGGGAACTGACGGCATATGCAAGGAGGAAGGGTGCAATCCTTGTATTGGGCTGCGATGCCAATGCTCATCATAGCCAATGGGGGAGTGCAGACATAAACAAAAGAGGTGAGTTAATGTTTGATTTTATAACTACTAACAATCTTATTATCTGTAATATGGGTAACACGCCGACGTTCAGAAATAAAGATAGGCAGGCAGTGATAGATCTGACATTGGTGAACCGTGACGAACAACTTGTTGTTGATTGGAGGGTGGCAACGGACTGTACATTTTCAGACCATAGCCGTATTACCTTCACAGTGAATTTTGACCCACCTGGGGTTGCTCCATTTAGGAACCCTAGGGGGACAAAATGGGACTCCTTTAAGGAAAGAGTCCGTATTGGATTGGCGCAAAGGGCCTTGGGCGACTTGCTGCCGAATGATCTGGAGGGGGTTGTGAACAAGTTCACTCATCTTCTAAGGGAAAGCTATGAGCAGTCCTGCCCGGTTACATTCCCGGGTAGGCGTAAACAGCCCAAATGGTGGACCAGGGAACTTCACGTTCAAAGGTCTACGGTTAGGAGACTGTTTAATAGGGCCAAGCTTACCAGAGCACCAGAGGATTGGAACAATCACAGGGTGCAGTTCAACAAGTATAAGGCGGATCTGAAAAGAGCAAAGCAACTATCATGGAGGCAATTCTGCGCATCCATTGATAATGTCAACGAGTTGTCAAGATTCCGACGGATCTTATCCAAGGACCCTAAAGCCCTTGGTTACATCCAAAGGAATGACGGCTCATGGACTGAGTCAGGCTCTGAGACCCTGACCTTACTTATGGAGACGCACTTTCCCGGGTGCAGGGAAACCGGAGGTATGGAGGATGGTCAATGGGACGTTACGTCCATGACATCGGGTTTTACTTCCGCCTGCGTCGAGGAAATGGTCACAGGAGAGAAGCTGGCGTGGGCGGTCAATACTTTTGACCCATATAAATCACCGGGTCCGGACGGTATTTTTCCGGCCATGCTCTGCAACATTCCGGACGGTGCATCACTTCTACTGATGGATGTATTCAGGAAGTGCCTCAGTAGGAGGTATCTGCCTAGGGGGTGGAGAGAGGTCAGGGTTATTTTTATACCCAAGGCTGGTAAAGCGGGCCACTCGAAACCGGGGGATTTTAGACCTATTAGTCTGTCTTCATTTTTGTTGAAGACTCTTGAAAGGCTAATAGATTTATATCTCAGGAGCAATATTGAGACCCGCCTTATTAGCAACGCTCAACATGCTTACCTGAAGGGTAAATCGGTTGAGAGCGCGTTACATGAGGTGGTTGGTTGTATTGAGCACGGTCTGAGGCATAAGGAATATACTCTCGCCGCGTTTCTGGACATAGAAGGAGCCTTTAATAACATTAAGATCGAGGCGATTAGAGATTCGTTGTTAGAGTTGGGAGTGGAGGACTTTCTGGTGGAGTGGATAGTCTGCATGCTTGGCAGTAGGATTATAAACTCGAGACTGGGGGATCATGTGATAAGGAGGAGGGTTACCAGGGGGACACCACAAGGGGGGGTTCTATCACCTCTACTGTGGTTGCTTGCGGTCAACGGGATTCTTAGGTCATTTGATTCCACGGGCAGGAAAGTTGTTGCCTATGCGGACGACATAGTTCTGCTGGTCAGGGGAAAATTTTTGTCCACGATCGGGGAAATTATGCAGGTGATGCTAGGTGAACTCTCGGCTTGGGCAAAGGATAGGGGACTGGGTGTTAACCCTGTGAAGACTGAGCTGGTGCTATTTACCAGAAGGTATAGGATAGAGGAATTTAGGAGGCCAGTGCTAGATGGCGTCGAGTTACCTCTATCGAACGGAGCAAAGTATTTGGGTAACTTTCTGGACTGCAAACTGTCTTGGAAGAGAAATACTCAGGAAAGGATGAAAAGGGGACTCAATGCATACTACACATGCAGGAACTCCATTGGTAAGAACTGGGGTCTAAGGCCGGATATGGTAAACTGGATTTACACATCGGTTGTTAGGCCTATACTTACCTATGGATGCACTGTTTGGTGGGGGGCGTTGGGAGTGGATAGCTATAGGAAGATGCTCAGCAAGGTTCAAAGAAGTGCATCTCTTGGCATCACAGGGGCAAGGAGAAGCACTCCGCAGGCAGCGCTGGACATCCTACTATATCTGTCACCTATTGAACAGTACGTAAGGAGTGTGGCCGCTAGGAACTTAATTAGACTTTACGAGTCTTCGTTAGTTAGACCTAGGCGGGATGGTCACACGAGAATCTTGTACGAGATGGGTCTGCTTGATCAGGGTACTTCTCTCGGGAGAATTTCGGATCATATGACTATGACCCTGGACTTCGGTGCAACACCACCAGTAGAGTTCCCGGATAGGGAAGTTTGGAGTGGATCCAATGGACTGTTTGAGGGGTGGGCAGTATTTACGGATGGATCCAAGATGGAAACCGGCACTGGTGCCGGTGTATATATAGCGGACACCGAAGTGAAGAGGTCATTCAGACTCCCCGATGAGTGCAGTGTCTTCCAGGCTGAGATCCTAGCGATCTGGAGGGCGACGGAGGTGATACTGGAACACATCGTGGGTGGATCTGAGGTGACAATTTACGTCGATAGTCAGGCGGCGCTTAGGGCATTGACGAATTATACGGTGCGATCGTGCCTGGTCGCTCGGTGTAGGAATGCTCTTGGTGGACTCATGGAGGCATTCAATGTGAGGCTGTGTTGGGTACCTGGACACTGCATGGTTGAGGGAAATGAGGTGGCGGACGAACTCGCGAGAGGGGGTTCGAGTATGGACTTGGTGGTAAGGGACAGGGGGGTAAAGCCTCCCCTATGTTACTACTATGGTGTGATACGGGAGAAATTCCGTGATGACGTTAACCGATCCTGGGGGGACAGAGTGGATTGCAGGGTGTCTAGGGCATTATGGCCCGGATTGGACGCGGGGGCAACCAGGGTTCTATTGGGATTGGATAGGAGTAGTCTTAGAACGCTTATAGGGTTCTTGACGGGTCATTGTCCGGTCAGGGCTTTTGTAGGCAGATGGGACAATACCATACCGGACTTCTGCAGATTGTGCGAGGATTCGGAGGAGCTGGAGACGATCGAGCATGTACTTTGCCATTGTCCCAGGGTGCAGGGCCTCAGACAGAAGTGGCTAGGAAATAGGTTTCACGACGAACTGGGGTGCATCGCTGGATGTAGTCCAGCTGATCTACTGGGGTTTGTCAGGGAAATAGTGCGGTTGTTTCTGTTGAGGGGACAGTAGAGAGGGAATTTTGTTCTTCACATCACCTACTAACTTTCCTATATTCTATACTCTATCTACCTCATACTTCTTTTCTTAACCTTTCTCTTTTTCTATCTTCTTTATCTATTCTTATCATATTGAAGGGATTCACAATGGACCGTACTGGTCTCCGAGTGGAAGTGTGCCCTTGGGCACATAACCCTTCTGAACCTAACCTAACCTAACCTAAAGCTTAAAAGCCTAGTCTTTCTGCATAAAATTGCAACATTTGAACAACCAAAATATCTGCATGACCGATTAAGATTTATGAGGTCTTCAAGAGGAAATGGCATCATGCAAATAAGACATCGGGATACGTCGTCCGAGAGACAATTTTTCATACTAACTATCCGTCTCTGGAACCAACTTCCTTCAAACTTGCAATCTATTAGCAACGCAAATAAATTTAAATTTTTACTTAATCAATTTTACCGAACGTAATCTGCTCTAATGTCAGTCGTAACTTGATATTTTTTATTTTTATATATATATATTTTTTTTTTTATACTTTATTTTATATTATTTTTCTGTTTTTTTTTTTTTTAAATATATATTAGTTATTCTTTAAATTAATATACTTTTTTACGTGATTTCAACTTATTAAGTTTTATTGATATAACTTTTCTGATTCTGATACTATAAATTATAAGATATTATGTCTTGTTGTATTGGAAATTCGTAATTTAATAAATAAATACAAATACAAAAAACGACTGCGCATATTAGAAAAACGTTTTACCTTTCTTAAAGGAAATTTTATGCGGAATTTCGGTTTTTTTTAGTAATTTTAATAAACTAAGCCGTTTTTAAGTTACGCGAATATTTGTTGTGCAACCTCCTACATTTTCGAAATAACGGTATATGTATCTCGAAAACAAGAGCTAACCTAAAAAACGGTTAACACCATTGGATTCAGCGTGCCCGAATAATGTTAAAACGCCATGCGGCCGGCTTGTCCAATTTTGCAACTAGCACAGTGTAATTTATCGAACTCACTTCGGTTTCTTATTTAAATAAAATATTAGTTTATTATCAATATTTCGATTTCCTTTGGAAATCTTTTACAGAATTTTCTTTCTTGGTTTTTAATACAAAATTGTTAAAATTTCATTAAAAAATACTTAACAGAAAATTAAAAATAGAAACGAACAAAATTTAAAATATTTACATTTTTTATTTCTCTTTCCGCTAACATATTTATTTTTATTCAATAAACTTCTATAAATCTGAGCTAAGCCATTCGTATATTTTTTAAAATTTATTCTTTCCATTTTCAACATATATCTACGTTTCTTATAACATTCCGTGTTCAAAACGGATGTGTTCCCGAAATCCGGATAATGATTCAAATCTCTACAATGCACTATAAGAAATTTCTTTCATTTTTTTTGGCCATACATTGTAGGTGAACAAATTTTTTTAATTTTGATATTTTTTTTTAATTTAGTACACTTAAAACATTCCAACATAACCATCGGTGTTTGTTTTTTCTACAATGTGGATTAACCGCTACTTTACAACACAAACTTATGCGATTTTTTACCAAGTTAAAATAAATGATTGAGCGTAGCAAAATAAAAGATTTTCAAAAAAAGTTTTGATACAAATAAATTAAGATTACAGAAAAAGAAAAATGGAGA
Source organism: Pollenia labialis (assembly GCA_949318255.1). Lineage (NCBI taxonomy): Eukaryota > Metazoa > Arthropoda > Insecta > Diptera > Polleniidae > Pollenia > Pollenia labialis. Next base: position 141,818,919 of record OX439139.1, on the reverse strand, counting down.
CTAATGTCAAAAGTGAGTATTGTTTTTATATATATAAAAATATTGGAGAATTCTTCTATTGGTACGATTATATCGGCAGAATTAAAGTGGATTGAAAACTTATAAATAGAACTCTGAACTCGAATTTCACTTGGCCTTTAAAAGAGATTGCAATATCGGACATGCTAAAATACTGTTTGAGATGTCACACCTTAGCCAATCTTTAATCCGGGATTCACCATAAGCAATTTCGCTAATATGGTTCACTTTGATGACCAACAAATTCCCGCGAATGTGATTCAGATATTCACTAACGGGTCTAAGACACTTTACGGTTTCGGCTCTGGCATTTTCTCCGAGCAGCTAAACTGGAGTATTCCTATTAGGCTGCCCGATCACTGCAGTGTCATTCAGGCCAAAATAATAGCCATCGAGACACATTCGGTATGGTGAAATATCTGGCAGGGATATTCACATTATTGCTAGGCGGACATCAGATCCCTGGAAAATGTGTTCATCACATCCAAAATTGTCCACGAATGCCGGATGCCTCTGGAGGAGATAGCAAGACATTCAGTGATTACCCTTAAGTGGGTCCCCGGATACAGGGATATACATTGAAACTGTATGGCGGACTCGTTGGCGCATTTAGGTACCACTTTGAATCAAAACGATTCAACATGCGATATAGGCGTTTCGCTCTCAATAAGTAAGCAACTAATTGCACAAAGAATTCATATTGCTGCCGGTCGGAGATGGCTTAATGAAACCACCTGTGGGGAAACCAGGAAAATCTGGCCCATCATAGATGAAAAAAGAACTAGGCGGGCATTACTGCTGTCCAGACATCTCCTGACGAACTTTATTGCGGTTATAACTGGCAACTGGACCATTGAGAGGCACGCCCCAAGGGCTAGCGCTCCCTTACAATGACTTATGTGGCGGCGTGGAAAAGGAAAAGTCAACATCTTTGGCACTGCCCGGCATTCGGAGTTCTAAGACTTAGACTGTTTGGTCGAAGAGCCCTTGGAGATAAAACTTGGCTCTCTAACACGGATTTTAACAGGATCCACTCCTTTATTGAATCGACTTGGTGGCTGAGTGAGAATATTAGCAGCCAAGTAACATAGAACCCTTGGTAGACGGTGCGAGATTGTAACACAACGGGAACTAATTAATGGACCCACGTGAGCTGTGCTTGTAAGCGGCTGCCAATCGAACCAAACCTAACCTTGGCCTTTAAAAAAAATGATTGCAATTGATAGTTAAAGAACTTGATTTTTTCTCTAGGGCAACAATATATTATACATAAATATCCAGCTTGAGCTGCAAATCTCTTTAAATAGGCGTATTTTTCTAGGTTACTTAAGTGTGCCAAATCCAGGGTTATTAAAATTATAGTACATAATTATTGTTTTTCGCCAACACATACATAAAGGTTTTGAGCACTCAATAAGAAAAAGTACCCTATATTTTAATCCTGACCATATGTAATCTGCATTCCAAATTTATCAAAAACAGAAAAAGTACCAAAATGCCAAATTTTGAAAGATGTACCTTGCAAAAGAAAGTAAAGCACAGCCTCCTCTTACTCCTCGTTATGACCACTTCTACAGTAGTTGTTAAATTCCAGACCTATTTTTCCAGCATGAGTCCCCACCGGTCACTCTATTCACGACATGGACAAAGGAAGTGGGGTTACAGTTGAATGTGACTGTCGACGGTGCCATAATTTCGACCAAAAATTGCCCAAAGATATTGGGAGTCACATTTGATAGCCTGTTCATGTCATCGGTGTATGCCACTGCAATCTGCGATAGAATGCGGTTTAGAAACAAGGTCCGCAAGTCTCTAGTCGGCAGCACTTGTGGCATGAAAAAGGAAACCTTGTTAGCTACATATAAAACGATTGGCCGGTCAGTGGTTAACTACGCAGCGCCTGCGTGGACCTCAAGAGTCAGCGATACTCAGTGGAAGAAGCTTCAGATCTGCCAAAATGCCGCCTTAAGGACCGTAACAGGCTGTGTTCAGATGACATCAATAGAACACCTGAATGATGAAGCGAAGATGATGACGGTCAAGGAACAAAACATAATGCTGACGAAGCAGTCCTTCTGGGATGTCATCGGAGGAGACATCTGAACCACTAGCTGACGGAGTTAGACCCCCCGCCGAGACATGTCAGGAAAGATCTTCGCTGGTATGAGAGTGAAGTCCAACAACACCTGGACTCTATGACAGAACACACCTCAAACAGGGCAGCTCTGAATGAAGTTCATAGGGAGTCGAGAATGTGATGAACAGCCATCGAGACAATATCGTGTTAGGAGGTCGTCCACCACCGGTTGCAAACGAAGAGCGGGACTTACCACGACGGACGTGGGTGACATTGGCGCAGTTGAGATCGGGATGGTGCGCACGTTTAAACTCGTACTGGTCAAGAATAAATAGCACCATCCCTGTCCTTTGCCCTGCATGTGGAATAGGCCCACACGACGTACGACACCTATTCAACTGCAGTGCAAACCCAACCCAGCTAGATGCAGTGTCCTTATGGACCCGCCCTATTGAGGTAGCACAGCTACTGGGACTTGATTAAGATGAGTTGGATGGACAGAGCGAAGAAGAAGAATAATAGAAAATAAATTATATACATTTCAGGTCGAGCTGTTACAACAACAACAACAACCGGCCAGTGCCCAGTCACAACCGATATCACCGTCCTAATCTTGTCCCTGTTGAACCCAAGTAGAGAGCTAGTTCAAAAATAATAACTTAGGTAAAGAAAGACGCGGTCTAAAGACATGACTTAATTTAAGTTTTTGTTACCGATTATTATTTGGCAAGGCGTAAGACAAATTATATTGCTTTAAGAATATGATTAAATAACTTTTATTTCTTCCCATACATCACTGATCCACCCTAATACATACATATACTTATTTAAATATGTATTGGTAATTTCCTTAAGTAGCTAATTTTAAATTTTGATTTATTTTCTTCCATAGAATGCCCATCCAGAATTAATCGGTCTTCTGGGCTGTTCGTATAAATTTTCCTTTTTTACTCCATTGGCCTGCAACGATTTACCACCTTGTACAGCCATTACACATGACAACGAAATGTAAGTACAATCATTTTAATTCTTCTTGAATTTCTGTAATTAAACATTGATTTATCATTAATTTGATTTATTCTTACCAAAATGTTTCTTTTTTTCATTTTTATCTACTTACAACAAATCTGGAATTCAAAAAATAGCATTAATATGAGTTCATTAATGAATAAACCATTTCAATTGCAACAGGATAATCAGAATTATGTATTCTCTGTCTGTTCATCTGCCGGCAATCCATGTATGGAAAATGATGGTGAGTTTAATGATTCATCTTACTCTTACAATATTGATCTTAAACGCCAAATACGAATTTGTGTGGTTGCGCAAGTTTGAGTGCATGAACGCAAGCGAGTGTATTTGATGGTGTTCATTGAATGCGATTTTTTTGCAATCACACAAAGCCGTTCTCTGATACATACAGAGATACATATGTATATTCATATGTATGTATATGTTTGAACAAAAACAAAATCCTAAATTTAAAATTTACAAAAAAGCAAATTAAGAAAAAAACAAAATTGTAAATGTAAAATGCACAAAAAAATATATAAAAACCACAAATTTACCCTTCGTCTTACTCATAGGCATGGAAAATATTCCTGGAAAATATTGAATACACATTCGAATAATATGAAAATGTATCTAATAAATGTACTCACCATGAGAAATGAATTCCCAGATTCTATTTGTTAAAATAATTAAGTTAAATACATAAAATTTACAATAGGCACTATCCAGTTATCCAAAGAATGCTGACGAAGGCCGTAGCGGTCCAGAAAATGCATTACATTCTGCTGGTATCTAATAGTTGTATACATTTTCTTTACAATTTGCTTCATTGCTAGCCAAAGGATAGCTTAAGTAAGCCTCGTAACAGAAATATTCAAACGAAAATTCTGATAGTGCATAGAAAATATTCCTGGAAAATATTGAAGGAATAAGACTATTAAAGTATAAAAGCTTATGAAGATTGTAATTTGACTTAGAATACACATTCGAATAATATTAAAATTTATAAAATAAATGTACTCACCCAGATTTTATTTATCAATAATTTACCATATTCCCCATACATAGAACACTCTGGGAAACTATTTAAATACACCTAAGACCGTAGCAAATGTTGTGGTTTGATTTATTTACTTTATTGAAACAGTAGACATTGTAAATTTAATTTACTTTTTATATAAATTAAACTAATTTTTACCATTTTGTATTTAGTTAATTAGATACTAAGATATTGGGCTCTATAGAATGTAAAATATTAAATCCTTCATGTAGAACACAAACTCGTGGTATAATTCTACCAAAAATTTCGAAAATTTAACGGCATTTTCATGTATATTGCTTATACAGATAATAATACGATTATGTAGTTTTTCCTCAATTTGTGGCACATTCAAAGACACGAATGACTTTTCTTTTAGTTGTAAATAATTGTACGGTATATTAATGCTATGCAGTAAATGAACCCGATTATAACCTGAAGTACTTCGTATATCCAAACACATTAGACCGTTGAAGCACTTATACGTGGACACATCTCCTTCTTTAAATCAGCCAAAGTGACAACGGTTGTTATATCAAATGGTCCAAGTTCTTGGTCTCTTAAAACATGAAATCGGTGGGATACACTTTTTGGTGTAGACTCATTTGGTCCAACTTAGCTTTATATGGCCAGAAAAAATACCGTGCAATTTTGTAATAATCGATCCATAATTTACCTTAGGTCTCATATTAAGCAGCCTTTTGAAAACTACTTTAAAACTTTAAAACGCTTTAACAAATTTCGATAAAACAACTTTCTTTTGACTGTCTATATTATAATTAAACAAGTATAATTGCTTATATTTAGTAGAACTTATGCTAACTTCAGGCGCGGATCCAGCTTGAGTCTTAGGGGGGGAAAATTTTTTTTGATAAAAAAAGTAAAAAAAATTTGATTTTACAAGTGTATTAAAATTAATATGTGTATATAATATTAAAAAAACTCAACAATAAAGTTAAATGAAATATAAGATCAGTTCAATAAAATAAAAAATTTATATGGGAAACACTCAAAAACCTGAGTGCTTTTCATATAAATTTCACATAACGTTCAGTCACTTGTGTTGTGGAAACAACACATAATTTTATTAAATAAGCAATTTATGATTTCCATGTGAGGCAAATTTAGATAGCACAGTCTTTCTTTTGCCATTGTTGATTTTTTGCCATTTCTTCAATTATTTTTTTAAAAAGCAATTTTTGGTCGAGCTTGCCAAAGAATACCTTTTTGCAACATAGAAAAAAAATGTTTAAATAAGGTTAGCGAATATAAGGCAGAATCTATTCGAAATGCTAACTGAATAATGCAAAAATCGGACGTAAAAAGTATTTTCAATGCATCTGCTCAAGCCTCTTGAAGTTACAAACGAAAGGGATTTCTATGAATGAAAGCTTTGGCTTAATTGACAGTGCTAAGGAAAATAATACAAGATGTCAGTAAAAAAGATGTTGTTGAAAAGTTTAAAAAACGTTTTAGATCGTAATACGTGTGGTAAATTATTCAATACTCCTGAAAAATCTATATGGCTTGGCATTTCAATTTTAAAAAAGTGTTTTAATCGATTTTCTCACAATTTTGTTTTAATGAAAGTGAGACGGATGAATTTATTGACAACCTTTTTCCATCTGAACTTTTAGTGTTCAAATATGCTCCAGTTACATCTTGCGATGTTGAAAGAGTGTTTTTCATTTATTGAACTGTTGTATGTGATAATAGGAGATTATCAGGGGTGTTCTAGAAATCGAAGACACAAAACGCAAGAATTTTAAACGTCGTTTTTTAATAAGATTTCCCTGATAAAAAAATTTTATGACAAATATACTAAAAATATTTCTTTATTAAACAGAATTTTATAACAAAAATTACATTAACGGGCATGTTCTACAAATCGAAATGAAGTGGAATTGAAACCGAACGAAATTTGAATTTCAAAAAACTACAAAATTACGGTAGTTATTCCTGTTTTTAAGAGTTGTTCTTAAAAGTATAAGTGGTACCTAAGGTATAAAGTACATAAAAAGGAATATTTTTATGAACTTCCTTTACAGACTCGTTTTCAAAATTTGTTCGGTTTTAAATTCACTTCATTTCGATTTACAGAACATACCCGTAAGTGTATTAAAAACAACTTCCAAATTCTTGCGTTTTGCCCACCAGTATTTTTTTTTTTTTTTTTTTGACAATTTGAAGAAACATACTATATATACTTACAATAATATCTTAATAAAATAAATTTTTCTTAAATAACATGTTTATTTTTGCCATTTTTCGTGCGATTTTTTATACTTTTTCGTGCCATTTTGCCATCCATTTTTAACCATTTTTCGTGCCATTTTAAACTTGCCCTTTTCTTAGATTTCGGTAGATATCTTCATCACAGTTTATTGAAACATCTACAACGTTATCTGATAGATTTTCAGATATTTTCCATGTTTATTGCCAATGCAGCTGTTCAGACTCAAGTTTAGATGTAAGAAGGTGTTTATCTTTCTATTTTATCAAACATAATCAGCTCATCAGCTACTTGTGATTTTAAAAGTTTGTATCTGTATTTGACTTGATTACACTTTGAGGTAGAAGTTTAGGTATGTTCAATACATTTAGGATATCTATTGGGAAACGTGTTTTGAGATCTTCTAAAATAAATTCAATAAGAGGAATGCAACCTACAACTCGGTAGTAATCTTCAACATTTTGAATGTGATTGGAACCTCGATTTGAACGCAGATAACTTTAACTTTTTCAAAAATCGCTTTAAATAGTTCTTCGGATTTATTGCTTTTCTCTTCAAAGCACATGATTTAAGTTTTGATAAGGCTTGATCCTTGATATTGAAGATCAATATCGTGCTTTTATAAAATGATACTAAGCGGCTGGGATACAATAAGTATCACATTTAATATGTTTATTCCGTTAATGAATTCAAAATTACTAAGCGAGTTCCTTAATAAAAGGCTTTTGATGAAGTATCTCTACCTTTCCACTCAGATATTTTTTCCAAAGCTTCTACTAAATGATGTACACTTGTTGCAATGTGTAAAATTGACTCGTGACGGTCCAACCATCTTGTCTCGCATAATGTAGATAGTTTGGCTCCTAAATACTTTGCTAAAACTGCATTTCGCTTGGGATGATTTTATTTAATAAAATTTGTCGTTTCTTTAACAAATGATACAACTTATTGTATTAATGGCACTTTGTTGCTTTTTGAAATTGAGTTGTTTGATTTATGGGAATAGCAAGGCGTGTTTTTGCATTTGTCCAGAATTTTATAACAGCTCCATGTTCTGCTGACATCAGAGGACACCCATCTGTTCCATTTCCTGGACAATTTTTTATGTCAAGACTAAACTTTGTCAAAGCTTTTAGAACTATTGATGATAGTGCCTTCGCATCAATTGACACATCAACATCATTATCAATATCCTTTGAAGCCTCTTCAAATGCGTTTACAACAAAGCAAATAAATGCTTTCCTAACAACTTTTTTTGTATGTTGAAATATCTTTAAGATAAGGAAATCTGGGTTTTCCCCGACAAATCTGTGTTTTCGTCAAAAATTATCGAATAAAATTTTGATTCATATAAAACATATGTACATATATACATAAATATTGCATATACTAAGGCTTATTAATAATTCAACCGCACGCATTTTCAAGTCAAACTTTTATTCTTTGGATAAAGATGGCTCCTGCTGGGATTAAATGTAGAACAATAAGTATTTGAATACAGTAAACTAGATGTTTCATTGGAAATATCTAATAAATAACTATTAGATTTAAGATTTGGATACTTATTGAAAATTTCGTTAGATTCAATAAAAAAAACAAAAAAAAACTTTGCTGGGATTTCCTAAAATTTTGTGCATATAAAAAAATATTATTATTGGGAATTCTTGTATTATCAAGAGAAACCAAACATATTTTTAGAATTAAGGGGGGGGAAATTTCCTTATTTCCCCCCCCCCCCTGAATCCGCGCCTGGCTAACTTATAATAATTAGTTACTTAAATACATTTAAGGGTTACAATTTTTGATTTTTAGTTGAACTGTTTATTTTCAATTTTTGATATTCTTTAATTAGGCTCGAGTTCATCAAATTTAATTTTCATTAAATTATTTTCACTGAGGGAAGGAATTTTACAACTTGGAATTTTATTAAAATTTATTGATAATTTTTCTTGGCTGAGCTGGGAAAAAAGGAGGCAACATGTAATTTGAAATTTAAGTGATAATAACAGCAAATTTCGAACCACCAGTACTACTGGTTAAAGATTGATGTTTGACTGTTGGCTAACGGGCACCGCTGTGGTGCAGTGGGTAGAACACAAAGATCTTCTGACGATAGAAAGTGGTGTTTCTTGAAACATGTAAAGATCAACCCGGGTTCAAATCCCAGCTCAGCCAAGAAAAATTATCAATAAATTTTAATAAAATTCCAAGTTGTAAAATTCCTTCCCTCAGTGAAAATAATAATAATAATAAAATGAATAAAATAATATCAATAAATTTTAATAAAATTCCAAGTTGTAAAATTCCTTCCCTCAGTGAAAATAATTAAAGAATATCAAAAATTTAAGGGTTACTATACACGACTTAATAAATTCCATAAGTTATCATAAGAGTTTATTGGCAGTTGCCCAGAAAGAGAGACGAAATATAAGCCCATATATCCTCGAACGCAAGTCATGTAAAGATTCGACGTCTCAAGCTCTTAGTTTACTTACTGTCATCCTTAATTTTAATTCTTTACTATCTAAAGTGTTTTAATTAACCATAGAAATAAAAATATTAAATCAATCAATGTACACAATTTTAATAAATAAAATAATAAACATTTATTATTTTTCGAATGAATTATATTTGGCAAATTTAAATTTTATAAAGCATTTTTGTAATAGTTCTATTCCTTCAATATTTCACATACTTTTTTTTTGTTCAAGCCGACCTTTGGTTAACATTGAAGCTATAGGTATGTACATTAGGCCGGGTCGATTTGTATGGATGAAAAAGCAAAAACGTAATCTACATAAAATTCTAAGAAAATTCAACGAATAAACCATGGGTCTAAAATCAAATCCTAATCCGCGCCTCTCGACTTGAAAATATTCACCCAAGTAAAAAAGTTTGTATATAATTTTAAATAATTTTGTTATTCGTGCTTAATTTCCCAATTTTTATTTTTGATAAAAACACTGAAATTTATTGTTGATGGGATAAGCTATTCCTATGCGAATTTCACTGGTTGCTTAGGCCAGATCATCAGGAAACTTCATCCATAAAGATTTTAGAAAAACTAAAGATATAAATAAAACTGTTAAGCGTATAATTCTTATACGCTTATCCCATCAACAATAAATTTCAGTGTTTTTATCAAAAATAAAAATTGGGAAATTAAGCACGAATGACAAAATCATTTAAAATTAAGTTTTGTATTCCCACGAAAATTATTTTGATAATAAACTGACAAGTGCTCGGCCTAAAAAAACTGACTGGCAGCCCTTATATTTTGTTTGCGAAAACAGTAAAGCGAGTTGTTTTTGTTTTTATTTTGTTTTTTCTTAACCTACTTACAATTTCAATAAATGTTGGAAGAATTCCAATCAATTGTAGTGGGGAATGTAAAATCTGTATAGATGAAGTTTCCTGATGATCTGGCCTAAGCAACCAGTGAAATGCGCATAGGAATGGCTTATCCCATCAACAATAAATTTCAGTGTTTTTATCAAAAATAAAAATTGGGAAATTAAGCACGAATAACAAAATCATTTAAAATTAAATTTGGTATTCCCACGAAAATTATTTTGGTTTGTATATAATTTTATATTTTATTACTGAATATTTTCAAGTCGAGACGCGCGGATTAGGATTTTATTTTAGACCCATGGTTTCTTTGGAGAATTTTCTTAGAATTTTATGTAGATTACGTTTTTGCTATACGATTTAAAAAAAAAAATCGACCCGCCCTAATGTACATATATTTAGGAATGATTCTATACACTACCATACTATCTTTTTTTTGAGCAATTTGATACTGGAGAAAACACACTTATGTATATGTACTAAAACATTTTGCTATTAATTATTTATTTAAAATTAATAATCATATTATCTAGTTTATACTTGTTCATTGAAATTTTGTAAAGCACAGAATTCTTTTTCTATTTTTATAGTTGTACTTAATGTTTTTTTTTTTAAATTGGTTAGAGCCTTGAAAATAACAAAAAGTAGTAAAAAATCGAAAAAACAGTTTTTTCGACAAAAACTCGTCTAAAAACACAAAAAATTTGGCCATCGTTTTAAGCGCATGAAAATGATTTTTTTGATATGTCGTAGTGGAACTTTTATCATCATGCAAAAAGCTATCGAAAAATCGATGACACAATATAGACAAATTTTTGTCCTTGCAAATCCCAGCCCAGCCTAATATATATGTATGTATACTTGAGTATTGTTTTTAATTCCCGCTTTACTGAAAATTAAGTTCATCTCAATATCAAACTTTGTTGGCTGATTTCCGAGAATTGGCTGTATAAAGGGCCTAAGGTAAATATAGACCTATCTTCACAATATATTAAATTTTATAACAATATTATTTAGTTTTATGGTTGAAGGAGTAGTAAAGTGTTTTCCGAGAGAGGGTTTTATATTAAGAGTATGATAAAATATGACTCGATCTTCACGAACTTTAGTGTGTTTGACTCGTGTCTAGAGTTTTTTTCCCGCAATTTTTCATTTCCCGGGAAAGCGTGAAATTTCTTTAAATTTCCCGGGATCCCGCTCCATAGAATTAATAAAAATTAAATTCGCTAGGAATTAGCAAACATTTAATTAAAAAGCTCAAAACATCATAGTACATACCAGCGTTGCCATTTTGGTGCCTTTCGGGTATTTTTTGGTGCTTTTTTGCTTATGCAATACCCGAAATTTTGTTAAACACCCGTTTTTGAAAAGCGGGTATTTAAAGTGCTTTTAACAATTTCTCACAGTGCTTTAAAGTGCCTTTTAAGTAATCTACATATATTTTTTTGGCAGCGATGCCAACTTAGTGCTTTTGGCACTATTTATTGTGCTTTTTATGTCTCAAAACGCCAAAATTTTATCCTTAGCGCCAAACCTAGAAAAAGCACTAACTTGGTGCTTTTTCAATTTTTCGTTAGTGCATTTAGTTCTTTTTACAATTTTAATTTTTTTTTCTACCATTTTTTAAAACTACGATTACAATTTTGAGAAAGCCTGTAAAGATTTTAAGATTTCAAATGATAAAAAAAGTGATAAAAGAAAGTTGCATTCGTTTTGCCAAAAACTTCATTTACGAGGTTAGAGCTAGGCTTCCTAGCAATTTGAAAATTTTACAAAAGGTTTCACTTTTTAGCGATGACAACATATTACTAAATAATAATAATAAAACGATGTATTTGTTTGCGATAAACATTTTTTTTAAAGATGTAGACACTGTGTCAAAAATAGAAAATGGCTTGGAAAAGATAAGGAATTGTGAATGGAAAAATAAACAACGATTTTGAGTCATGTAGAAAAGTTAAAAAAAATGCAATAGGAAACCGTACAAATGAACGCAAAGACTTTAAAAACAAAAAAAAAGAGTCATAACTTAGTATAAGCAAAGTGTTAAATAAATTAAAAACAGCTGACAGAAAATGCTTTTTTACGAGCGTTGTGTAACCTGCCATTTTTCATGCGCTTTAGTTTTCAAACGCACAACACTCGTCACCAAATAACTGCGTGTTGTGCACTTCTGCCTCTAGTCCTATTGCAAAAAGGTTTGCCTAAGTATCAGAATGCAAACATACATGTTTTTTCTATTTTACACCTTATTTTCATTCAGAAGCGTACATATCTTAAAATAATTGGATAATATCATACGCCAATTGTTTTATTAAACTTTGCACGATTGGAATTTAGATTTATTTAAACGATAAAATATAAAGTTTTTTTATTAAAATATAGGCTGTCATTAAGTTTTATAAACAATGGTCAGTCATTGCAAATTTTCGGTAATTGCAACAGGCAAGATTTTTCGAGTTACACAAATCGAGCTCGCACTGTATTACTTTAAAACGATATTATGGCCAATTCAAACATAGCTGATGGATCATCATGATTTGGATGATATTATTTTTATTGAAGATAATAATAATAATACAATTAAAAATGTTTTTATACAAATGTAAATATATTTATTATTTAATCTTAAAAAAATGGTCCCAATAAACGCCATATGTAACTTGTTTTGTGTTTAATTAAATTTTTTAAAATGGCTTAGTGCTTTTTACTTTTTTTTTTTGCTCGAAATAGTGCTTTTTAGTGCTTTTTTTAAATTGTAAAGTGCTTTTTGCTCTCAAAAAGTTGGCATCACTGGTACATACCTTATGTTTTAATAATACATAAATACGTTAATTTAAATTGGGTATTAAACCGGGAACTTTATTTTATAACTTTAAGTTTTTTATATTTCTTAAAGTTTTTTTCAAACACGAAAAACGTGTATTCTTGTTATATGAGATCAAAAAAGTTGACTTACAAATATAGGTGAACATAAAGAAAAACATAACAATTCAGTTAATTAAAACAAACATAAAATAATATAAAAAAAATAATAATTTGAGATCAAAACAAAAACATTAAATTCTTAAAATAAGGAAATATTTTAACAATCACAATTCATATTTTTTGGTTTAGGAAATAAACCCATTTCTAATTTTATTAGCCCTGCTACCAAAAACGCCCGCTCACTTTCTACCGAAGTTGGACGAATGGTTCAATTCAACATTTTGGGTCTTTTGACCACTTCCTTCCAAAAATTTAAATTCTTTTTTGAATAAACCTTTTAAAGTACTTTTGGAGTAAGATGGAGCACAAACATAAGCATTATAAATAGCTGCATTTAAAAATTCTTCAAATGTTTTCTCTTTGACGGCACCACATTCTTCAACATCATTATTACTTTCTTCAATATCATTAGGTTTGGCAAAAAGACGATTAAAAAGATTTTCAGCATATTCAGTTACTGAGTACTTAGAAGCATAGGAAAACAAACAATTTTCGTAATAACGGTTGAAGAAATCAGGATCTTTTAAATATTTTACCAAAGTGTACAATTTTCTGTCTCTCCTTTCATCAATGCGTAGATGTAGGGCATGAAACATTTTTTCGCCAAGAATAGTAGGAATCGATTGGAGGCAACCATAATATGGTCGTGGCTTCTTGATGGAGGACTACTTTAACCATAATATGGTTATCGATAACAATAATATGGTTAGATTAAACATAATATGTTAATTATTTTCTTTAAAAATAGTTTTGTTGGAGGTGACCATATTTAAACATGTTTTTTCTCTGCGAGTAGAACGCAAAGAATTCTAATGATGAGAATGTGGTTATTCAACATCAATCTTCAACCAATAGTATTGGTTTTGTCGTACTTTTTCTGTCAAGACTTTGTTTTGAATACCTGAGTACATTTGTTTGTTGTCCACTTTCCACATTTAATTTGTACAACTTGAAGTACAAATGTAAATATATAGAGCTTGTGCCACAGCTATTTTTAGAACAATTGTAATTTTTCTAGTTGAATTACAAAATTAATATCCATTGAAAAAAAAAATGTTTCTAAAGTTTTGCCTTTCTTAAAGGATATTTTATTTCGAAATTTCTGTTTTTTTAGTCTATTCAATAAACTAAACCGTTTTTGAGTTACGCGAATATATGTTGTGCAACCTCCTCCATTTCCACAAGAGCTAACCTAACAAAACGGTTAGCACCACTGCATTCAGCGTACTCGAATTAGGGTACCCCTCTTGTCAGTTTTTTCAACTAGCACAGTGCTATAGTTATTTAAACTTTTTTTTTATTTTTTGTGCGCTGATTACAATTCTGTGTCAAATACGTTTGTAACAAAATTATCTTTACGATATGGGTTAAAAAAATTAAAAAAAATTTTGTTTGGCCTAATGGAGCGAATTTTGAAAAACAAAGCAAATATCAATTTTTTTCAAATCCAAAGGCGTGAGTTGTTTATCCGATAGACACAGTATAGATATGGGCTGAAAGAGAAAAAATATCTTTGTAACAGTGTAAAATTTGCGAAATACAAAAAATAAATTCTCAAGATTTTATTAATATGATACTCTGTTCAATGCCACTTACATAAATTATTGGGAATATGCTGACTAGCACATTTGGTGTGTGATGCTCGTGTTGCATACAGAAGGTATGACAACAGCGACTAGTCAAACACACTACACCACATTCGTGCTCAGTAGCCCCAATAATTTTAGTTTCTTCTTTCTCTTTTAATTTATTAAATTTAACTGTTAAAAGTTTAAGACTAAAGGCTCAACCATAATGTGCTAAAGTTGGCTTAAGCAAATGAACGAATGCATGCTAGTTATATGAGGCAAACCATATTGAACTTAAGCAAACTTTTTGCTAAGTTTAATGAAACTGTCATTTGCTTAGGCCAAGGTGCGAATCTAATCGCACATTCCGACTGGAATAAAATGTTTTTTTATTTTGTTTTTGTTTTTTTAAATACACTTGAGAGACTTTTGTTAATTTTTGACAGTAGGTTAAGCATGGCTATGCATATTATGGTTAGGCCTTAAATATTTTTCCAGCTCGTCTCAATAATGTCTAAGTTACGCTGAGGCAATTCATTATATTGTTGTATTTATAAATAGAGTTTAAATAAATATTAAAAAAAGAATTAGGTAAATCAAAAGATTATTATTAGTAAAGAGTGGCGAAAACCCCTACTATAGGAATGCTAGTAGTTTAAAAGTGATGTAGATTAGCCTTCTGGATATTTATATGCGGTAGGGAAGACCGCAAAAATTTAAACTGTAAAATCGAGTTTTATTACAAATTTTTTTTTGTCTGTACAAGATTTACATCACATAAATATGAACCACCCTTATGAACACAACAATTTAAATAAAATATCTCAATCATTTATTTACATACACATGTATGCATGTATTTACAATTTTTTATTTTTTCTGGAAGGTATAACCCACCACACCACCTTCGTTAAGGGCAGGCAATATTTAAATTAAAAAAAAAAACCAACTAACTCTCCATAAAACATCAAATTTATATACGAATACAGGAAAAAAGGTACATATACAGTAATAAAATACAAAGTGCAAAGAAAATAAAATTGAAAATCCAATCGAGAAAATCGAAAAAATATTTTATTTCCTTTTAACCATTAATGTTTATTTTTATGTATTTTTCTAAATTTTTAAAGCTGATACAAATTAAAATAAAACTTACATATACATAATTACAGGGTAGCCTAAATAAGATATACAAATGTCGTTGTCTTATGTATGTCTTATCATATTTTCTATAATAAAGATCGGTTCGGGCAAAAAATAACGGCGAACAATAAAACATTTTCAAAGTAAATCTAAATTAAATCAATATTTTTCAAAAGCAAATCCTTAAAAAATGCATCTTTCATGGCCAAAGGACTAGGTTACTGAAATTTAATAAATAAAATAAATATACATATGTATCTTCTCGAGATCGTGTTTAAAACTTAATACTTAATTTTTTACTGACTTTTTTCATAATTGTACAGCATTTTTGCAAATTTTAATAATGCATAAAAGTTTGCTCATGTTGTAAAACAAGCACACAAAAAATTAATCTTTTTAATTAATAGCAAATTTTCTTTACAGCTATTGAAGTGTAGAAATTTAACGTTGAGATGCGCTGCGTTGGTTTTTAAAAATTTCACGATTTATTTTTCTTGAATGTTTAGTTTTAACGTGTAACTCACAATTCAAAAAGTTTGTTTCATTTGGCTGCTACTACGGAAACGGAAATACAATCGCATTTCCTTCGAGCCATTGCCTGCCAGTCAGTGTATTGTCTTTGGTGAAATTGTATGAGTGTGGGTATGGCCGTTTAACTGTTTTTGCAGAATGTATGTGATTGTTGTTGCAAGTGTTTGAATTGTAAAGCAATAACAGCAGCATTTCGAATTGCTACTAAATACTAACTATTGTTATGCCATTTTTTTTCTCTGGTCGTTGTCGTTATTATTGTTGCAATTTTCGCTGTTTTTTATTCTTATCCTTTACGTTTCCTTGTTGTTGTACGAATTATGTAAACAATAATAGCGTCGCAAACACGTCGAACAACGTTTCATTTGTTAAGCAAATAGTCAGCAGAAGTTGTTTGTGTTTTTGTTGTTGATGATGTTGCTAGCGGTGATGGTTGCAATGGCTGTTTGTGTTTTCAGTTCCTAACTGGCTGTTATTTCGCTCATTCCTTTTATTCTTCTTTTGCACTCTTAAAGTGAAATTTTTTTTTTTGTTTTGTGATAGAATTGTATACAACGTTAAACAAAATCCATTTATATTTTTAGCAAAATATTATTTTAGATGTTTTATCGGTTTTTTTTTTGTAGATGCAAAAGCATTGCGGGGATATTAGGGTTTCTTATTTTCTGAACTTTTTTTCATTCCCGAGAGTGCAGAAATTATTTTTTTGTGAAGAATGATAGGGCAAAGTAGATTCAATGAAGTTTGCAATCAAAGGTCATTACATAATGAACTCGTGCCAAATCAATAAGAACTTAATCACTTTAATTGTTCAGAATACATTTCAAACACTATAGCTTAGAAGAAGTCGGTCAGCTTGCCGTTTATTTTAAATGCTTCAATATCACATCACGAACGATTGCAGAAAACAAATCGTGTTAAAATAAAACAGTTTAACAGTGCAATAAATACAGGGACTTGACACAATAGATTCGATTGTATTACCAACGGGTAGTAAAACTCTATACTCAGTTTGGTGATTTTGGTGACGAATTTTTTTTCGGGGCCTCCAACAATTAAAATGGCCCCTCAAAAGAGGTTTAGGACCAACTGGTGACCCCGCTTTACTTAGCACTGACTGAGCTAAGAGTTTGCCAAACAAATTTTGTTAACATTTTCTGCCAAATAAATAGCTTTTTCGTGTACTTTTTCGGGAAATATATAATTTTCAATCTTTTTAGAATCACTTACAGGGACTTCTAACTTTTTATCAACAATATAAAATTTCCTAATTGAGCTAAAATTAAATTTTTTAATCCTTTGCTTATACCACATATATTATTTTAAAATTATCTTCGAGAACTCTACAAAAAATCTTCATTTATATTCTGAGTACATCTGAAATTGAAAAATATTATAGCGAAGTTCGTTGTGAGCAACAGCAGATCACAGAAAATAAAATCAATTAGAAATAGTTTTTGGTAGAAAGATTGTAGTAAAATTTTAAGACGATCTAATGAAGTTCGTCTGTCTATTAGAATGTCTTGCTCTGCAATTTTCGTTTTCTGATCGCAATTTTAATAAATGTAGTAAAAACAAAAAGGATAAAAGTAAAAAAATGCTATAAAACAATCGTACCGCTATATCCTTACGTTAAAGTTTTGACTTTAAGTGCAGGTTCACACACGTCAAGTTTGATTCGTCAAGTCTTGACTTGACTTGTGTGAACCGGCACTAACTGCAACAAGGTACGATTTTTTTTTATTTATTTCGTTTATTTTTTTAATACATGGCCAGCAGGGATCAGAGAGCTGCAAGGAGTATGATCGATCCGACTCAATCACTTCAGCTAAAAATTCAGTATAAATCAAAAAAGTATTCTACAGTTTTGTTCTTGTTCAAACGTAAACACGAACCAAAAAATTCAGTAAGATGTATGAATCGATAGCAAAATTATGCTTGTATTTGTTTATTTAAAAGCGATGCATCTGTTTATGAACAACAGCTTACTTGTACTCGGGTTTCGGCTCGGTGATTCGAACATGATTTTATTGTAATCAGTTGCAACCACCACTCGAACTTTATGATTCAATCGTTTTTGTTCAACAACAAGAAATTACTTAAATGCAAAAAGCTCGTTTCAAACAGTCAGCTTGAATTCTAGTATGATAGAAGTAAAATTCATGTTATAAGCTCGAGCCACTTGTTTAAATACACATTGTGATTTATTTATATAAGCAATATAAAGCTCATGTTATTGTGAGCATTGCGTGTTGTTCTTAGTAGTACTGTTCCTTTTATAGTTATAAATTATATTTTGTTATATAATACCTACTACTTGTATTGAAAACCCACGTTCCTTTTTACATTTTGATATAAAAATATGTTTAAAAATTGTTTTTTTATTATTAACTTTTTTTAATATCTCCAAAAGTTTTTTGAATTTGATTATATGCCTAAAAAATAATAATACATGTATGTAAATACATACAGACAACTTTTTCGCAAATTTAATTTTCAAATAAATTTAGCTTGGGTTACGATCAGTGATGTTAACCGTACGGTAATTACCCTTTTTTAGGGTAATTTTTTGCCGCAAAAGGTAGCAAGGTAATTTTATTTAAAATACGGTAATTTAAAGAAATTTGGATTTTTGGTATAAATATACATATGTACTTACATACATATGTAGGTTTTAAAGTTTTAACTTTTGAGAAGTGATTTTCAATTTAAAAATACATAGATAAATATTATCACAAAAAAAAAAATAACAACATTATGTTTCTATAAATGTTTTCGTAACACCGATAAGTGCAAAATAAGAAAAATTAAATTACTCTTGCTTATTATTAATTTCATATTTTACTTTTTTGTTGTTAAAAAAAAAATCTTAAACATATGAAACCGCTTATTTGATTATTTTAAGTACGGATCAAATTAAAAATTATTTTAATGCTTTATTCATAAAAAATACAATAATTTTGGTTAAAAATGTATTTTAAGACAAAAATTTACATTCAGATTTTTCTTAAAACACATTTAAATTAATGGTTTATAAATAATGCTCTTATGTGCTGTTAACAAATGAAAAAATCAATCGCGTGTCATTTGGAAACAGCACATTTATTTTTTAATTAAAAATTTTTGCGTACGGTAATTTCTTCTCAAAAACGGTAATTTTTAAAGGGTCGTAGGGTAATGAAAAAATAAAAGTTAACATCACTGGTTACGATATTCATTCAAACATTTGTATTTTTTGAACCAATAATGTTGCGACTGATACATACATACATATGTATAATGCTCAAACGAGAACGAAACTGTAGAGTACATGATTGGTTTGTACTTAAATTTTCGCGTTAATGATTGAAACGACTCCATCATACATGTTGCTGCTAAATGAACATAATCAGCCCAATTATGAATAAAAATTCCCCGGGAGTTTTCTCCCTTCTCCCATTTTTCCTATGTAAATGCTATTGCAAAAATGGGAAATGGGAAAAAACTCCCGGGAATTTTTATTCATAATTGGGCTGAATATCGCATTTGAAAACGAATATTGCAAGAATGATGCGAACACCGCTTCGTTTCCTTGCAGTGATCTGCAGTCATACAAAAAAAAAAAATTACAAACGTTCATGTTCGATGCGAGTACAAGAATTCAAACTGATTGTTTGAAATGAGCTCGTTACTCCAAAATCATTTTTGTTGTTGAACAATAACGGTTTGAATTATAACCAAGGTATATTTATAGCAGGTAGTCTCGGAAAGCCAGCTGTTTATTTTTTATTTGCTTGTTTTGCGATACGAACTGTCAAATGTTGTATAGCAAACAAGTAAACAAGTTTTTTCTCTTTATCTTTTGTCTTTTTTGTCTCTTATCAGCCCCTTTGCTTTTTGACAGTTTGTATCGCATAACAACAATAAAAAGCCCTGTTGTTTGTTTTATTGTACAATTGTTGTAATCTCGCGGCTACCTGCTATAAATATACCTTGATTATAACAATTCAGAGTAAATGATTGAATATACTCCAAATTTTAGTATTCGTTGCAGTTCTCTGCCAGGGATGATAAATGAGAAAACCAATATAGTACCAACGAACTTTTAAAATCGTACTTTTTCGGCGCCAATAGTACTGTCATTTTTTTTTATAAAGTATTTTATTTTATTTTTAAAAACAAAAATTTAATACAACAAAACAAAAGATAATTAAAGATAATAATAGGGTGGGTAAATTTTTTTCGCGATTCTTGTTCTATTCCAAGAAACTTTGATAAAAAAGACATTGTTCAAAAATTAATATTGAGCTCCCGATTATTCAAAATAGTTAGTTTTCCAAAATATTCAAGAATAGAGGCAAACAAATTGTATTTGATCTAGCCAGACCTGTATCATGCGGTTTTTAGGGTCTAGAAATCCATTAACTTTTATTTTTGATTGCCGCCAGAGAGCGTTTTCATACACATTTTAGAATTTATCGACTTTTTTTGTGGAAAATTGACAAATACTTCTCAAAATGCATTCTCGAAATTTAAACGAATGTGCATACGAATTTCTTCGGATTGCATTTCCAAATTTATTGTGTTTACAATTTTCAATATGTACTGCAGAAACAGGAAAGGAGTAGCAAGTCCGAATATAATAAACTTTAATTTAGCGCTTGTAAAATAATTGAGTGGTTCCAAAATTCCGTTGATTACTTCTTGACATTACAGCCATCTTGCTAACGAATATGTACTTGAAAATATTATGAGTTCGTTCTAAAATTAGCTTGAATTTAGAGAAATTCGTCTCTTCTACTATGTATAATTTTAGCAGAATTGGTTTCCTATATATTTTAAAAACTTGTCAATATCATCGGAAATGCACGCTTATATGCTACCGCTGATACTAAATCTAAAATGTGGCATAAGCAAAAAGAGCAAATGCAAAATATCATAGCTGTTTTGATAAGTCCAACAACAAAAAGTAGAGCTTCCCTTAGATTTAATATAAAATCTACGCTTATATTCATTGGACAGTAAATATGAGTTGCCATTTTATATCAATTAAGTCGAATTAAGAGGGGTACAGAAGTACATGTATTTTTGCGATGTGTTTTGTTGCCTCATTTGACACGAAAGTTTATTTTAATTCGGGCGCAGATTTGCTTTTTGTCAAGTGTACATGTCCACATGAAATATTGTTGCAATACAAATTTTACTATATAAACTCAAATGCAACTTTGAAATGGAAACAAAAATCACATAACGAAAACGGGGACAAAATTAAATTTTCAAAAGCAAAAGCCAAATAAACTACTCAAACGACTTGGCAAACATGTACAAATTGTACGTTTGTACAACGGTCTTACTTAGTTAATAGGGGCATTTGACAAGCGATTAAAACATGTTTGTAGACAAATCGAAATATTAAATATTTTCCCAACTGTTGCTAGTGCTAAATTTAATCATTTTAGTGAGAATTTTGCAGAGTCAAGAAAGAGACCTTGAAACATAAAAAAAATCAGAAGATAAAACTTTTTTATTGGAATTTATTGAAAAATTATCGTTAAATTGTAAACGAAAAGTGCGTGTTTCCCAAGCCGTTTGTTTGGTTTGTTTGGCTCTTAAAGCTTGCCACTGTTATACGAGTATGTGTTAAGGAAATAAAGAAGGATTATGGCTTAAGAAATAAAAATAATATAACAAAATTAAAAGTAAAAAAAATTTAATGTAAAAACTGCACAGTTTACAAAAAAAACTTCTTTATTTTTTAACAAAAAACTTTATAACTGCTCAATGCTTAGAAAAATTGCAAAATGCAGATATATCTGTGGCCGTATTCTGTAATTCGCTAAAGCTTAATCTCTATCGCTAAAAATCTAAAAAGTTGATTTAGCGATATTTGGCTACGAATGCAATACTGTAACGTGCATTGATAAATTGGGCATTGCCATAAAAATTTAATTCGCCGCAATTTTAGCTTTTAATTTCATCGCTAAAATTTTTCAATTTTGTATTCTCTAAGGCATTTTAGCGATCGAGATTTAGCTATAGCTAAGCGAATTACAGAATACGGCTGCTGTACATGGCATTAAGAAATAAAATCATTGTTTCGATCTTGATAAGTTAAATTAATAAAAACAAGCAAGAAAGTGTGATATGATACCCTACTCAACAGTATTTAAAAACAAATTTTATAGATCTGTCAATGTTTTAAATTTCATTAAGATTTGTATGCTAGTTTCTAAGAGGCAGAAACTGCCTCCTATCTCCTGGTCCTATTTTTAAAAACTTCATAACTTATGTGTCCATATAAAGTGAAATTGATTCTGAGTCGATCGGTATACTATTGGGTCGAGTCTAGGACCAATATTTTACGGTGTTACACACATCAGCACAAATACATAATGCTCTCTCAGCTATTGTGATGTGGGTATAATAAATGAATGGTAACACAATTTCAAAAAATGTCTACATGTGTAAAGAAAGTATAAAAAACATAAATAGACTTGGAAGACAGAAAATATTCTTCACTTGTAGTATACAGTGCAACACATAAAATGCAATTTCCTTCGCGTGTATAAATTATAAGTGAAAATAAACTTAATGTAACATTTAATAATATTATTCGTTATGTCTATGGATTAAAACGTCGAGCACGAATTTCAACATTTGCAAATAAATTATACGGCATTTGTTTTAAAGATCTGCTAAAAACGCGTATCTTAATTTTTCTGCACAAAATCATCTACATGAAACAGCCTGAACATCTATATGTAAAACTTAATTTCTCAAATATCGAAAGTAGAGGAAAGAGACTAATACCATTTAGACACTATAGCCTTATATCATTGTGGCAATTCTTTATCCATGCCATTTATCTCTGGAACTCAATTCCAAATTGTTCTCAACTTTTATGTAACGCACTAGAGTTCAAAAAGTCAATCATTAATTTGTTTTCCACATCAATTTGATTAATAATAATTAATTTTTGATTTTGATAAAATTAAATTCTTTTTTGATTAATGTTATTAATTTATTTCTTTATATATATAAATTGTTGATTTTTGTAACTAGTTTTAAGATTTAGCATTACAACTTTTTGCCAATTCTTAGTTCCGTACTGCAATATGAGACTCTTATGGCCATTTTCTCAATGTACCGTCAAACTGCCTGTTACTTAATGTCGACATAAATTTATTAGGCCGATAAACTGTCTGTTAACAATTTTGGGTTTCTCAATATACCGACAAAATACATGGTTTTAAGCTGGCAACACCTCTCAAAATACATGTAAAAGTTGTGAGTCAGCTGATTGAATTTATCTGTACGGCAAATAAAAGGAAAATAAATAATCGGCAGATGAGTGCTGGTTAGCTTTGCGACAGAAGAGAAGCAAATGAGACATTGAGAAAACCAAATTTCTTTAATGTGCAGTTTTTCGATGGGATAAAAGTTAATCGTGTAATGAGAAAACGGCCATTAGTCTTGTGTATGGAACGACAAATAAATAAATAAATAAATAAATAAATTCTCGAAGTACTTATCGAAACTGACAACACCCCGTTTGGGTTTTGCTAGTTTAGTTGCTCTTCGGATTTTTTGCCTCATGTATATTAAAGCGGAAATCAATTGCAATTTAGTTTTTCTGCCTTCGGCGCAATTGTAGCCATAGAATAGAAGAAAAAAGTGTTAAACAAACTTACTGGAAAAACTGCAGCTCTTTCTATCTTTTTTCACCTCTTTGGCCTAGAGCTGCCAAGCTGTAGAAAATTCCGTAAATTTTAAGAAAAAATTTAAATTCAAACATTTCTTCGCAAAAAAATTATAAAGCTACGTTTAAAATTAAATTCTAGTCCATAAACAATTTCGAAATTAACTTCCGGCTTTATAATTTTTAAGTGCTTTTTAATTTTAAATCAATACAAATGCAATTATAAATTGATGTAGCTGAAAATTAAATAAATTCCCCAAATATTTAAACATGCTTTTAAACAAAAGACAATTTATCCATACAAAATTCATTTCAGTATCATCATTATCTACCATGAGGTCCTTTAAATAATGAACAATATGTATTTGGTTTGTAGTTGTGTGCGTTTAAGTGTGATTGTGTGCGCTTACAAATGTACACAGATGTTCGATTCGTGTTTTATTTTATATGGACAATCCTTTCATTCATCTTCTCCTTTTCTATTCTATCTAACCAACCAACTAACCAGTCAGCCTGTCATTGTTTTACTCGCAGTCCGTTGTTGACTCAACAACAACACTATTCAACAAAATGGACAGTCACTATTACATTTTAGGCCATTTACTATGATTTGTAACGATATTATGGAATATACTATAACTGTGTGAATGTACAACTCGTATAATTTTGTAGCATTTTATAGTTCGAGTGTGTACGTTTGTGTCAGTATGTGGTGGTGACTCTAATAAAATCACTCATCTGTTAAGCAATAAAAATCATTTATTTTTAGCCACTTTGTAATCTGGCTAAAAAAGTAAATTTTCTTTGAATTATGCCTTTTGGTAAATACATATTTTCATTTGAAAGTAAAGTCTAAATAAACGGGACGAGGAAAAAAGCTTTATCCATATTATTAAAGAAAGCTTGAAATAAATTTTTACGATTAATTAAAAACCTTTTACGAAAGATATTAGAAAACTTTTTGTTAAAAATTTTCAAAAGATTTTGTTATTCGTGCTTAATTCCCAGTTTTTATTATTGATAAAAACACTTGAAATTTATTGTTGATGGGATAAGCTATTCCTATGCGCATTTCACTGGTTGCTTAGGCCAGATCATCAGGAAACTTCATCCATAAAGATTTTAGAAAAACAAGATATTAAACCAAATAAAACTGTTAAACGTATAAGAATTATAGCAACAGTTCTACTTGTAATAATATCAAAGCTTAAACAAAACAACATCAACAACAAACAGTGGCTTCATCTCATTTTACATTCCCCACTACAATTAGTTTAAATTCTCTCAACATTAATTGTAGTTGTAAGAAGGTTAAGAAAAACAAAATAAAAACAACAACAACTTACAAAAGATGTTGTCAATTAAGTGTTTTTTAGGCCGTGCACCTTCCTGTTTATTATCAAAAAGTAATTTCAATTTTTGGGAATACAAAATTTAAATTTTTAAAAATTTATAAAAGCTTTTTGTATGGATTGTAATAAAACTTTTTTAAATTTACTTAAGATATTTGTAATAGATTTACACAAAAACTCTAATAAAACTTTAAGAAAGACCTTAACAAACTCGATAAGTTTCTTTCGTACTTCATTGAACAAACAGTTTATTGTGAAAAAGGTAAGACAATAATTAACACCTCCCAGGAAACACAACTTTCGCCAGGTTTATACATTTATTTGTAAAGCTTAAATATGCACAAAAACAGCCGACTTTTTTTTTTGGCATGTGGCTCCGTCCTGTTGAAACCGCATATCAGCAAAATTAATGCCACGTAATTTAGGTACGAAAAAATTTCGAATCATATTCTATAACGTTTACCATTGACAGTTACATTCTGACTATCATCGTTTTTGAAGACATATGGGCCAATTACTACGCCAGCGCATAAAGCGCATCAAAGAGTAAATTTTGTTTCGACAAAAGCTGGTCGATTCAAAAGCGACAATTCTGCTTATTTACGTACTCATTCAACCATAAATGGGCTTAATCGGAAAATAAAATTTTGAATGGAAATTCAAAATCAATTATTATTTTGTTATTTTGTTTAAAAATTTAAAAAATTTGCACGCAAACTAAACAAAAAGCAATTGCCAGCTGTTAAATGGGTGACCAAAAAAAGCAGTGATGCCAACTGAAAGTTGTGACACTCTAAAAAACACGCTTTATTATTATAAAATTGTATTAATTTCTGAAGATCGGAGAAGCGCAAAAAAATTACAAATATGTAGTTCCATATAAATGCTTACTTAGAATGACTTACAAACTGTTTAGTAAAAATTTATAATATATATTTATGAGTTTTCAAATATAATTTAGAAAACCTATAATTAGTATTGTAGAAATTTTATTGAACTGTTTATGGGCTTTAATCCAAATTATAATATTTTTATTCAGGCTATAGTTTATCAAATTTAATTTTAACGCTTTTAAAAACAACATTCCTACAGTTTTTGTAGAAACATTATTTAATTCAAAGTAGTAGGCTTTTGTTAAGCCCGTCTCTTGCCGACATTTTTTATTAATGGCTATCTAATCGATTCATCCTTTCCTAATTTCTTCCACTGTAAATTTGTTTAGGATTATGGGGTTTTGATAAATTTAAGTGTATTGAAGTTTGTTGGCCATGTTTTATATGTTTTAAACGATTTCAAAACGATAGAGTTAATTTTTCTACTTGATTGCATTTAAGTTGCAGCGTTAGTACTAAGAAAAAGTTCTTCCTTTTACGACTATGTAATGAAAGTTTTGCTGTTGAAATAAATTCTTCAAATTGATGGCTATTATGTGGAATATATTTTAAACTTCAATGAACTTGAAATCCCTGAAAAAGGACAAGAGAAAAAAGCTTAAAAGATACATTTTTTTCAGTTTTTACTGATATGACAGAATAAGAATAGTAAAATTTAATGATATAATTTTTTTTTGGTGTAAAACGCGATAACTTTTTAAATTAAACTTTGTGCTATTTTTTTTTTCTTTTTAGGGGCTTGTCTATTTAATAATCAATCGAACGGTCTGGGTACTTTTAATACAAATTTGCGCATCAATCGAACTGGTACGCCGTATTTGTTGTATGAAAATGGCGTCATTTGCAGTGACAAAGAAAACACAAAATGGTCGACAAAAATTGAATTTGTCTGTGCCAACAACGGTAGTAGTGGCGTTAAAACGAACAATAAAAACAGCGAGGGCCCAAAAATAATTGAAAATTCTCATTGTCAACTTTTAATACACTATCAAACTACCTTGGCATGCCAGGAACAAATCGAATGCAAAGCCAAAGTTTATGTAGAACACTCTGAAGATGTGGCCGACATGGAAGTAATCGATTTAACACCACTGATAAATTCAACCGATAACTATGAGGCTGAAATAGATTCTACTTCAATTACTGAACAACAAGTGAGCAAATCTACTAAGGTAAGATGGGAAAATGTACACCTAAAAAAAACCGTAAATCATAATGTATGTATTTGATGTAAATTTCGTTTAACAACATAGAAAAATTTAAAGAAAAATACAGGGTTTAAAATTGTAAATAAATCAGTAAAGCCAAAAGCTTGAAAACAAAAAAAATTAAATTTATAGGCATAAATTATTAAAAAAACCGCTGTCAAATTCGGATTTTCCAATTGTAAAGCATTGGCGCCGCGCTATTTAAGGATGCATCATACAAATTGTATGGGCTGAGCATGAGAATTTTTGACAGCTAGAAAACGCTTTCCGCTCTTGTTTAGGTATGGCTGTTAGTTTACTTTCGAACTCTGACACATGGAATATTTTGGAATGAAAACTTAAAAAACTTTAAACGCAGAGAATTATATTCACCCCTATCGTAAACAACTACTCCCATGAAAATATTCCCATATTTTTTTATTTTGTATTGTGAATGATTCCCATAATAAATCTTTTGGGAATGAATTCCCAAACATAAAAAATTTGGCATCGCCAATGTTTACTCCCGCGAGTATTTTTACTAAATAAATTCCCAACAAGTGTTAATGTGAGCGACAAGGGAACATGTAAATTTTAATTAATATTCTAAGGTTGGACTAAATTAAATTGCTATATCCTTTTATTGAAGCGGTGTTAATAAACAAAATAAAGATAAACACTTTTCATTACATATTTTATTATATTTTTATTAGTATTTTAGTTTGTATATTGTTTCTTTCACAATACAAGCACAGACAAGTTATTCACAATAGAGACTATTGTTTATAAAGCACTGAAAAATAATTCACAATAGGAATTTTTATTCTCATAATATTTGTCATACCAATTTATTGGGGATGGGAATATAGGTTAGCTCCCATATAACATATACCCATAACATTCGCGATAGGGGTGATTAGAATAGGAGTTAATTTTCAAAGATGACATTTAAAGTTTAAAACCACTCTGCCACAAAACTAATAGACTTAAGCACTTTTTCCTTATTGCCACATAAATATAAAGCATACAAAAAATTTTACAAAATCTTTAAACAGTCGTATTCAATATGTATTTCTATTTTTACAAAGCAAAGTCTTTTTGCTTAAAATAAAACTTCAAACCGAGATTTTAGAACTATAACCTCTTGAGCAGATTTTAATACGAAAAAAACCTTAAAAAGGGTTTACAAAATTATGAAGTAAAGCTTTTTTACTTTGGGCCAGTGCCGTCCAAACGCACATACTTTGATAATACAATTTTTATTTCATCGACTTATTTTGTTGAACTGTTTATGGTTTTTAATCCAAATTTTGATATTATAATAAGGCTAAAGTTGATCAAATTTAATTTTCATTAAATAATTTTTATGAAGAAAGGAATTTTACAACATGAAAATTAATTAGAATTTATTGATAATTTTTCATTCTTGACTGGCGCGGAGCTCTCACCCGGGCTTACACAAAGAGGTTGCCCTTTACATGTTTCAATCGCAACCACTCAATCTCTTCAGAGGGTTTTGCCGTTTAAGACTCACATCCATTGACGACTGCTGGCAGTTAACATTCAAACATCAATCTTTAAACCCAATTGTATTTAACCTTTGGTTAATTGAAATTTGCTTTGAATGATTGTCTAATTGTTCTTTCTTCATAAAAATAATTTAATGCAAATTCAATTTGATGAACTTCTTTAAGGAACATTATGCTTTACTGTATTACATTTTTAAAACCCTGTCTTAACTCCTTTTTAAAACTTTTCATTACTTAAAATTGTTCAAAACTCATTGTTATTGTCTGAGACAGTATGACTCTCATTCAGTCTTTTTTAATTATGCCTAAAATTTTAAATTTCAAACACAAATACATTTTTATTTCGTTTTTATTCATGTTGTTTTCCATCATTTCTAGTTTTTCCTGAATGTCTGCCGCCCATTAGTGCCTAAATATGGTTTAGGTTGTCCAGGTGGCACAGCCGTATGCATGGGTAATATTGATAGTAATACTGGTAAGCCGGAAGAAGAAAAGGTATGTATGTATACGGACATAAAAAAGGCAACATTGAGCATGCGATGCTTTCTATACGTTTTTGAAACTGTGTTTTTTTTCCTAAACAAAACCTAAAACCTTAAGCCGTTTATCTTTGGTAGGCATGTGTGTGTGCGTTTATGTATGGAAATCTGTGTACTCTTGTATGTGTTTTTATTGGTTTAGATTTTAAATTTGTACTGTAATAGATTTTTTCTTTCTAGATTTATTTGTTCTAAGACCTTAAGGTAGTTTTTTTGGTTTATTTTTTTTTCTTTGTTAAACAGGAGCAACTAATTGTTTTAAATACGTTTTGCCTGTTTAGAGTTTTATGTATTTTACAAGGAAAATAGAATTCAAGAACATTTTAATGGTGTTTTCTTTTCTACAAAAAAAAAGAAATGTTTTATTTTATTTAAAAAATCGTTTTTTAAAATTGTTTTTCTCTCTAACATGGAAGCATGTTTTATTCTAAAACATTTACCCTTACTTATGGCATAAGGCATTGCCAGTGTTGCCAAAACTTGGAGACCAAAAATGGCTAAATTTACGGGGAAAAATGGCTAAAAAATGGCTAAAAATGGGCTAAAAAATGGCTAAAAGCTTTTTTAAATAAAAACACATTAATATTCAATAACACAACAGAAATAATTCATTTAAAGTTGTTTACGATGAAATTGTTAGTTAAGATCAATTTCTTAAATAAGAATAAACGTTATTTAATATTCTGAAAGATATTTAAAATATTATATCATCGATAAATTTTATGTCGTTATTGTTCATCTCATACGAATTACTCGTGCCTATTAGTTTTAAATAATTTGAAGGTAAATCATAATCACGACAACATTTACCCAACCTTTTGATTCCAGATCTACAATAAAAAACAAGTAAGAAAATATTGTCGGTTAACCCCGACTATATGATACCCTACACCTCATTAGAACCTGTGTACCAAATTGTATTAAATGATCTGCAAACTTGCGAAATGTACTTTACTAAGGTTTACATGGACGGCCAGCCAGCCGGACAAACATCGTTAACAGTGTTTAAAATTCAGTCGCCAGTTTTTTTTTTTGACAGGCAACTATACTGAAAATAGTTCGACGCATCAATTTTCATCCACACTCATACTTTAATCAGTTGAACTGTATGCGCACAGTTACTGAAAAAACAGTAACAGAATTTACTTTTTTTTCAGCTGTCAAAAGAATCAGCAGCCGACTCACTCCATTTCATACACACACACTGCTGAACTTGCGACTGAAACACAGCAGTTGATGTGTTTACAGTTGACGTAAACATTTTTTTTTAGTTTTCAAAACAGCGTAGCTAGAAACTGGCAGTTCGACTGTATAGTCGCGTAACACAAATTGGCTGGTGACTATATTGAGTTCTGTATAGTTAAAAACACATTTGTTTTGTTTTTGAAAAGAAAAGAGAAATACAATTACATACATTTGTATGCATTAATAGAATGAAGAAACTTATTTGTAATGTTTGTAATGTCAATTTTAATACTTTTTATTAAAAAATGTTTATTTTTGCTTTATTAAGGTACATATTTAATGAAAAATTAAAAAAATGTTTTTAAGATAAAATGAAAATAAGATTTTGTATAGAAAAAATAGTAAATATAATAATTTTTTTCTGTTAGTTTTAAATATTATAAGTTTCTACTAAACTTATTTATAGGTAGTAATCTAAGTTTTTTTTTTGTTTTGTTTATACATACATACATATGTAGGTATTTTAATTATTATACATTTATATTGATTTATGTCTGTAGAACATTGTCCTTAATTTAGTTAATTCAAAATATTATATAAAATTATTTAAGTATTATTTTCAAGATTTAAAAACTAGTATTTATAAAATATTATTATAAAAATTATATTTAAATAGGATTATTTCTCATATAACTATAAAAAAGAAAAGACTTAAAGTTATGTTTTGATGTACTAAATTCCATAACAAAAGTATGCGACAATTTATTAAATAGAGCTCAAGCTCTAATAAAAGGACTATTAAATAAAAAATTAAAACGATGCAGTTGAATAAAAAACATTTTATGGACACGAAGATTCCTGCAGGGAACGTTAAAAGCAACAATTTATGTGTAAATAACCTATTTACTTAAAAATAAATGTTACAGTAGGTAAAATTTTTGGGTAAGAAGATGTGTTTTATTGATGTCTTAATGAAGCTTTACCATTTTATGGTAACTATTTAACGTAAATTTGTCCTGTCACAATGCCTTTATACATTTTTTGCAGGCAAACTCAGGTGCGCATTTGGTATTTTGTAAAAAGTTATGATACACCATTAGGTAGAATAAAAATGTATGCACAGATATTTGAATGAATTGTCCTGTTGCTTTTTCTTATTGTACATTTTTCTTAGTATTGTGGTTACATGATTATCATTGTGGCAGGCAATAACTGTAAAATATTTTGCACTGGCAATGCAAAATATATACATATATTCATATAGGTAGGTAGTTTTTACTGAAAGCAGTTCATAATTGGTGATTGACGACGACGAAAATAAAACACAGTTTATTAAAAAACAGTGCGTGCACATTAGTGTGGCCGCAAGTTATATGGACAATTTTTTTTCGTTTTTTCACTTGGCTAGCCCCTTAGATTGATTCCAAATTAGAAAAAAATAATATATAATATATATAGTTACGGAAAACAGTGTTCCATTTTATACTTTAAATAGTAGCAATATGAGAAATCTACTTAAGCCAATTTGCAATGCAATAACTTGTAAAGAAGAAAAGATATTTACTCTAAATTCCGAAATTCCGAAAATGCTAAAATTATGTTGAGCAACGTTGTTAAAAAATTAAGAGACGTGATAAAAAACGAATTAAACAATAACCTATTTTCCGTTAAAATAGACAGTGCAACGCGACTTGATAGAAACATTTTCGGAATAAGTATCCAATACTGCAAAGATTGGAGTATTGTGTCGAGAGTACTAGGAATGTGCGAATTAAAAGGTGCAGTTTGCAGTTAGTCAAAAAACTTAGCGGCAGCAATTATAAAAACCTTAAATAAGTTTGATCTCAGTTTGCAACAAGTGGTGGCCATTACTTCTGACAATGGTGCAAATATGCTAAAAACTACATCTTTATTATCCCAATGTGTTGGCAATAGTAATGAAGAGGAGGTTTTAGACAACGAAGACTACTTAAATCTCTTAAATGAAATTGAAAATGATGGTGATATAAATATAGGAGAAATAACAATATGCCGATGTGCAGCTCATACTGCACAACTTGTTGCACTGGATACCATTAAAAGTAATGACATAAGAAGATTCATATTGATGATAAATATAAATAAAGATTACGTTTCCAGAAATAATATTAATGAAATGGAGAGTTTAAACGAAGAAGACATTTTGACGCAATTTTTAATGCCAGAGACTACAGAAATAACTGAAGCATTTTCAGTCAACAATAAAATAGAATCTTTGAAACTACCATTTCTAAAAAGCACAATCTGTGTATTAAATTACTGGATTGAAAGAAGGTCTACAGATCCAGGATTATATATTTTGTCCAATATTGTTTTTGGTTGTGAATAAAGTTTGTATATCAGGTAACTCTGCTATTACTTAAATTAACATGTTATCAAAATTCTTTGACAAATTTTGGTACATTTGAGAAAACAATTTATTTTTATTTCTTTTAAGGTTTCAGTAGAAAGAGCCTTATCATCTCTAAGGATCGTTTTGACTGACTCACGAAATATACTCGGTGAAGAAAATCTAGAAAACATTTTATTGGCAAAATTGAACTCATCCCTTTTAATGGCCTCAACAACCAATAAGAAAAATATCCCGATTTATGTCTTCCTCCACACCCTATAACAGCCAGGCGGAGAACGAGGTTAAGAGCAATTATGAATTAAGCTGAAAACAATTACCAATTCAAAGATGTGGGGTTTTTAAATTATGGGTACTATTGTGAAATTAGAGAAATCTAATAATGAAAAAGCAAATTACGTTAATTGATATTGCCATAAATAAGATGTATGCTGTGGAGGGTAACTTTAGAAAACAAATTCGTATCAAGCTGGATAAAACTTAAAAAACTGAAGGACTTAAAACAATAAAACAAACTGCTGGTTTATTTTATTTGAATTTTAACGAAAACAGCGTGGTTAAAATGAATATATCACACAGGAACTATCAGAATTTAATCATGCACCTATAACTTCCGTTTTATTTTCTTTTGAAAACAGGCAGTTAACTTTAGTTTTGAAAATAATTAAACAAATTTTATGTTCTTAGATCATTTTATATGTAGGTTAAAATATATAAACTTGTTATAACAAGTGACTTAATTTTCATGATTGTTTCATTTTTGGTTTTTCTTTATATTTTTGTGTTTTTCTTTGTTTTAACTTCTACTTTTGAAGTTAAATTGGCTTACTTACGTTTATAAGAATGAATTTTTACGTTTTTATGTGCATCGTTTTAATTTTTTATTTAATAGTCCTTTTATTAGAGCTTAAACTCTATTTAATAAATTGTCGCATACTTTTGTTATGGAATTTAGTACATCAAAACATAACTTTAAGTCTTTTCTTTTTTATTAGTTATATGAGAAATAATCCTATTTAAATATAATTTTTATAATAATATTTTGTAAATAGTTTTTAAATCTTGAAAATAATACTTAAATAATTTTATATAATATTTTGAATTAACTAATTTAAGGACAATGTTCTACAGACATAAATCAATATAAATGTATAATAATTAAAATACCTACATATGTATGTATGTATAAACAAAACAAAAAAAAAACTTAGATTACTACCTATAAATAATTTTAGTAGAAACTTATAATATTTAAAACTAACAGAAAAAAATTATTATATTTACTATTTTTTCTATATAAAATCTTATTTTCATTTTATCTTATGTGTACCTTAATAAAGCAAAAATAAATATTTTTTAATAAAAAGTATTATAATTGACATTACAAACATTACAAATAAGTTTCTTCATTCTATTAATGCATACAAATGTATGTAATTGTATTTCTCTTTTATTTCAAAAACAAAACAAATGTGTTTTTAACTATACAGAACTCAATATAGTCACCAGCCAATTTGTGTTACGCGACTATACAGTCGAACTGCCAGTTTCTAGCTACGCTGTTTTGAAAACTAAAAAAAATGTTTACGTCAACTGTAAACACATCAACTGCTGTGTTTCAGTCGCAAGTTCAGCAGTGTGTGTATATGAAATGGAGTGAGTCGGCTGCTGATTCTTTTGACTGCTGAAAAAAAAGTAAATTCTGTTACTGTTTTTTCAGTAACTGTGCGCACACAGATCAACTGATTTAAGTATGAGTGTGATGCAAATAAAATACAGTTCATTTTTTTTCAGCATGTTGCTGAAAATAAATGAAATTTTTATCAAATGTCGACTGCTTATAGCAGTTGTTCGAAACCCTGATCGTTAATTCGACTCAGAAAGTGGTTCTAAGTCAATCGGTTTACGAAAAGGTGGGCTTAGGACCAATATTTTAAGGTGTTACAAACATCAGCACAAACGCATAGTACCCTCTCCACTATTGTGGTGTTGGTATAAATATTTCATTGATAAAATCGAATTAGCGGTTGCTAAATGTAACCTATTTCTGAAATTACTTTTAACCATGTTTACTTCAGCATTAGACCACGGAAGTGAGAGCAACTTTATAGTAAATTCTGAAATTTCTAAAAAAAATTTGTTGCCGCCAGCATCTCTTTATTGAAATACTTGCAACCAGAAAGAAACACCGATGTTTGTGTTGATCCGTTTTATAAATTTATTATTGGAATACTGTTCCTTTATTTTAAAAGATGTTTCATCATTATCGTTTATAGCAATTTTCAACATTTGTAAAAGTTGTGATTTAAATTGAAGCCGTTTTAATTACTTTAAATGCTTATTTTGCTTTTATATATTTTTATAATAAAATAAAAATTATTCTTTTAAAAGAAACACGGCAAGAAAAATTTTATGGCTAAACCAGTTGAAAAATGGCTAAAAAAATGGCTAATGGCAAAATGCATTTTTTAATGGCTAAACAGGGTGAAAAATGGCTAAATCTTTTATATTTGGGGTTTTTTTTAAAAACGGTGACGATTGCCTCAAAGAGCAACAAAGCTACGCGAAGATTGCCAAAATTCGAAAAAGGCTTGCAAAAATACCGAAAAATTGCGAAAATTTTTATTATTTCAAACAAGCCATAAAATTGATAAAAAGTCCTTAAAACTATAAGAAATGGCAAAAATTCCGTAAAAATTGCTAAATAAGTTGACATTTACAAAAATTTTGTAACAGCGGCATAATAGCAATGTCTAATATTTTTTAAAAATCGTTAAAGTTGTAAAAAATCACAACCTTTACAGATTAAAATCGCTTATATCGCGAAAATTCGAAAAAAATAAAAATTTAAACAAACGCAAAAATTTATTTAAAATCGCTAAATCAGTAAAAAAAAAATCAATATATCCGAAAATAACATAAAAAATTTGCAAAAATAGCGAAAATTCGTGATAATTTTCAATTTTTCAAAGAACCCGTAAAATTTATTAAAAATTCCTTAGAGTATTAGGAATGGCAAAAATTCGTTAAAAATTGCTAAATTATCGAAAATTCGCAAAAAGTTGCTAACAGCGGCAATATCATAAAACTTACAGTAAAAATCACGTCTATCGCGACCATGGCTAAAATTCGCGAAAAATTGCAATATTGGAAACAAACCCAACAATTAATTTGTAATCGATCAATCGGTTAAAAAACAGAATGTCAGAAAATAATGAAAAGAATCCGTTAAAAAATTAGCTATAAAGATGAAGAACAATTTTCTTCATGAATTAAAAACAGGGCATTTCACTTTTTCATATCTTGTGTTTTGTTCTCGTCAAATATTATGCACCTTTTTAGAAGGCGACATTTGTTGTGTAGAAAAGAAAACACCATAAGTTAGTACAACATCTAATCATTAAAGAAAAATTCTTCTAGCTTTTAGCTGCTTATTTTATACGTCTTATCGTACAAGATCAATATTAGTTTTTGCACAAAAAATTTCCAAATCATTGCAAATGATGACAATTTAATTAAATGGTTAATTAAAAAGTTCTTTATTTTTGTCCAATAAATAAATTAAATTTTAGAACTAAACGATATATAAAACCTATAGTCAATTACACTAATGTAATAAAAGTTAAGTTCGGGGGTCGTACTGACATCGTACTGATATGAGATGAGAACTAACGGTGATTAACAAGAACAAATACTCCATATAAAAGCTTAATTAAATTCCGGACACATTCCCATGAAAATTCTTAGCACAAACATTAACTTCAGAATGTGTGACAATTAAAATTATCATTGACTCAGGCGTTGTATTGACATATCCTTCACAATTTCGTAGTTAAGTTTATCCTGGGCACCACTATTTTAAAGGTGCTTATTGAAGCGGGCCTTATATATGAGTAAAAATAAAATATCTTCATATAGTAATTACCAGGGCAAGTTTTTAATGCTTTTTGTATGAAAAATATGCAAAAAAAAGTATTTTTCGAAAATATATGCTTTGAATATAACGCAGGTTGGCAGGCGTTTTAAACCAGAAGTGGGTACAACTAAAACTGTGCTTGTCACTTTAGGTTAAAGTAAAGTTTTAATAATGGAACACTTTTTATTAGGCCGGTTAAAGTCTACTTTTAGCTATAGGAAGTTGTGAAAACGGGCCTAAATTTACATTTTGAAAACTTTAATCCCATTTTGCCAAGCTAAATTTTTTTAAGATATGACTACGCTGCAATAAAGGAGCGATATGATTTACATATTTTAAGGCATTTACGAACGTACTTATTCCTACAAACGTAGATACCTACTAAAACTACTAACTAAACAAGCATACAACAACGACCTGTTACAATCATTACAGAAAAATTAGCTGGGCAGCTTCAGCTTTAAAAGTGTTCCCCATTACATAAACACATTACATACTATGTAAGCAAACTTTTTGCTGGGTTACTGATTTCAGTTTATCTTTTTCCCTTTAATGATTGTTTACATTGCTCGTTTAGGAAAATCTTAAACGAACTGTTTTGCCAGAATTATTTTTTATTGTTTTTCATTACAATCAATTTTATTTTGTCCCCTTTAAGTTTGACACAAAAACTTTGTTTTGAATAATCATAAATTTAGTGTTTTACTTAGTTGCTTAAGAAGAATAGAAATTTTTTTTTATTTTCCTTTTACACTTGGCCCTTGATTATGAAAGTGTTCTAAGTCAAAATAAAACGAAATTGAGATTATCGGTTTCTTCACACTACAATTCTTTAAACTTAATAAGTTCAAAGTGATTTTCCTGATACCGTCAAAATGTCATTTGTGACTGGTTGTTATTTCAACGCTAAATGTGTTAATTATTAAAATGGTCTAAGTCAAATATTTTTTAAAATTAAGGTTATTAGTTATTAAAACTTTCTGTTTCGTTTGGCTTACTTTAAGCAACATTTGTACGTATACAATTTTGGTTTATATAATTTCCATGATGATGTATGTTTGATGGAATTACTTCAAACCCATTATAGCTTACAGTGATGCTTGCTCAGCCTTAAATTAAAGTAGCACTAACACGGTTTTGAATTGCACAATCGTCAAATAATTATATTGAAACGATAGATCACAAGTTTTTGGTATCTGGTTATTCCTTTTTACCAAATGATCGTGATTTTGGGTTGATAGTTAGAAATAAAAACAAAAAAAAATGTAACACAAACAACATAAAGATATGTACATACTTTTTTCTCAATTAAACTTAAATGGCAACATAATACACTTATCAAAACTACTCATGAAGCGCTATGGAAGTATTAGAAAAATTGTGTGGGACACCGACAACGCTTGATGGAAAATCAAACCTATTTAGATTTCAATCGTGTACGTGAATTCGCCTTGATGTCAAGAATATTGATATAATACCCTTAATTCTTATAATGATAAAAGCCTTTAGGGGTCTGTGCACGGTCAAGCATTTTTTATCAAGCGCTATGGTTGTACAGTATTCCACGGATAATTACCTCGGCCAAAATGCCAATATTTTTGGGTAATTATGCGGGGTAAGCATTTAAACGAATACGCTTAATTACCTCGTTGAGGTAATTATAAGAATTCGTTTAACTACCTCATTGAGGTAATTAAGCGAATACGTTTAAATACCTCAGTAAGGTAATTAAACGTATTTGCTTACAATATACCTTAATTTTGATGTATGAAAAAAAAGTTGAGACATAGGAATTTTTACATGTATCAGCTAAATCAAAAGAGATAGCAATAAGAAACAAAGGGTCTTTAATTTTATCTGTAATGATTTTTGAGATGTCCTGTCATATCCTACTATCAAAAGCGTACTCATACATACAAAATTTATGATCAGGGAAACCGTAAATACGCAATTGCATGATTTTTCTTGTTCAACCAATGAATGAAGGAACAACATATTTATCCGTTTAAGAGCTTTTAATTGATTTGGTATCGATCTGTTCGTGAAAAATTTGCATACTATAGGTATTGCAAAATTTTTCACGTTTTTGAAGCATATTTTAAAACTTGTTCGGCAACTAAAAAAATTGCTTAAATTCTGGTTAACAGATGAGTTTTCTGTTGCTTTAACTTCGCCATCCATTTTCACTCTACAATTGTAAGCCAAAGCAAGTTTTCGGTAAAGATATGCAAAAATAAAGGAAAAAGCAGTTAACTATGCTAATACATAGACATCTGGAAACACTTTTAAAATTGATCTTTTTGTGTCCATCTGGCTGGTTGTCTGTCAATTTTAACCTTATGCCGAAAGTAAAAATAGCAGTTTTTAGATAATTTGATCAAATTTTTTAAATGCTATTTAATTGTCATAAGAACGAAACCGAAGTAAGTCCCCACGCAAAATTCTTTCTTTATGTCCATAAGCCCTTTAATCATGTTCGTGTTAAAATTAAATTTGCCCCAAAATATCTTACTGAAAATTTAATATGGTTGAATCGGTTCAAATTTAAACATACAGCTTCAATTCAAATATCAGTCCCTAAAATATGCAAGCAATTTTATCCTTTTAAATGTTAATATAGTTTAAAATGTAGCGACCTTTCCTTTAATCCCTCCAAGACAAAATATATCATATATTTGGGGTATCTAGATAATATTCAGCTCAACCAGCTCTTCTTATATTAATATTTATCTCATAAAATAACTTTATTCTAGTGAGCCCAGAATAAAGTTTATTTAATTAAATTGTGGAATATATTGCTTTTAAATAAGCATATTTTTTTTTTAATTTTCAGGGCATATTTTTAAATTATTAACATGTAAACTTGGTTGCGATTCTTGCTTTGTTGTTGTCAAATAGTATTGAAGCAATTAAACGAATGAAATTTAAGTGTAATTTTGTTTTGGGAGTTTATTTCTTAATGCAAATTCCCGAATTGGGTAATTAAGCGTAAGGCAATTAAACGTGGATTTTTGTTTGAAAAATGGAAGAAAATAAACGGGGTTTTAAAACTCAAGGTAAAAAAGCGTGAAAGGCATTTAAGCGTGGGGTAATTAACCGGGTTATACTGTATTAGTGAAAATGTGTTTGTATGTGTGACACCGACGATGCTGGTTGGAAAATACAAAAATTTTGCTATGACGGCGAATATTACGTCCAGCACACCTACACGAGTGAATTCGCCGTGACGTCAAGCATTTTATTCGTGTACCCCTTTAAATAATAAGAATGGATTGCATTGAAAATGGTGTAAGTCAATTCAAACTTTAAAAACAACATTACCGCATAAAATACACACAAAAACTATCTTTAATTGTTAGGACCGGACCAGCACTCAGGGGATGACCCTTACTAATGCATTGTATTGTATTGGAATTCGGAAAATAGGTTATGGAAAGGAGGATAGAGGTAGGACTGCTAATGGGCTTTCGATTTTAATTTATTTATATTGAAAGTGAGAGGGAAGACTTCCGCAGGAAGGTAACTACTAGAGATGCGACTTCCATGCAAATGCATATTTTTTGTCGATAGTCTAACGCTAAGTTCCCACTTGGTTTTTTTAACACATTTAAGCAAAATGTTGATTTAGATAATCAAAGCTGTTCACATTACATTTGAGATGATTAATATGACAGATGATTAAGAAAAAAACACAACAAACCAATTTATATTTCCTTAAAGTATTAAAAATGGATAAAAATACTTTTATAAAGTTATCAGAAGATTATTTTAAACATATTAATGACGAAATTGTGAAAATATATAAATTCTTTAAGGAAAAAATAAAAACATTAAGCAGAAATCGTGGTCGGTTGTACACGTTCATGTTGGCCGATTCAACATTTGAGGTATGTTCAATGGATTCTATGTGATTAATGAAGTGATTTAGTTGTAATCATGTCAATTTGAAGTGATTAACAAATCACTTCAATGTATGGGTAATCATCTCGATTTTGAAGTGATTAGAGCTTAATCACGTTCGAGCTGATTAAACGCGTTTAAGAAGCCATATGTGAACATAGTCTAAGAACGATGCCCACCAATGATCTCTCCGAATCATTAAATTTGCATCAAAATGGCATCGATTTGTTTTTGCATATTGTTGCATAGTTTAGTGAAAATGCATATTTAGGTTTTAAATGCATATATTTGCATATTTTGAAATTTTTTGAGTGATTTTGATTGAATTTCCAATTTATAAAAACAGTTCTTACTCAAATTTTTAACAATACAAAAAAAACGATCCAAAAAAATCTTTAAATCAATAAATAAATTCTTTTGGAGCTTTGATTTAAATACAAGATTTCGACAAAATCTTACATGGTTTAGGCTTCCAATGAGTTTTAAATATTACATCCAAAACTGTTTCAATATACTACTTACTACAATGGCACATGTATTCGATAATATTGAAATTTTTTTTATAAAATGTATCCCTTTGGTTCCCCTTCTACCGCAGCCAGTAATAACAAGATGGGGCCTGTATAGACGCTTCAGAATTCTATTCAAAAAACTTCGAGTAATTTAAGAATGTTTGAAGAGCTTCTTGATACTGATGATGTTGCAATTAAAAAAGTAAAAGAAGTATTAAATTTAAATAACATCAGAAGTCAATTAGCATTTGTATTTTCCAACTACGCATATATTGTTGAAGCAATAACTAATTAGGAGGGATTTAGTTCACTTAATATTCAAATCAAATTAATTGATATTTTTAGAAAGTAAAGTTAAGAATGTGGAAGAAAGAATAGCTCGAAATTAAAAAAAAATCCAAGACGTTTTGCAAAAAAAATTGAGGATTTCAAAAAATTAAATAAATTTCAAATATTTGCAATCTGATCTGGAATCAAAGTGGGTTCTGAAAATAACTTTTTTTCAAAATGCATTGGCATTCTTCAAATACAAAGAAAGTTTTACTTTTAATTGAACAGTATCTTTTTGTTTAAACAAACAAAAATTTCAATTAGTTATTTAAGTTGTTTAAAGATATTTGAAAACCCATAGACTGAGTTTGATATATTTTTGTTTTTAGCAAAATTAAAAAACAATTTTTTATGGAAATTTTTAAGTTTTTAGTGCGTATTTTTTATTTTTTGAGTGCATATTTTAGAGTTTTTAGTCTATATTTTATGCGCATATTTTCGATTTCTAAGTGCATGAAAATCTCATCCCTAGTTATGAACAATTCGGTCAAAGAACTAATTTTTCCTGTAATGGTTGTACGACCAACCGGCCAATCGACCACAAAAGGATGGGCTCTTGGGAAAAACCGTGTATTACGAGCAAACGTACGGGTTTCGGGAACCAGATCAATTAATTCATCAGAACACATCCCATTGTAGTAACGATAAAACAGAGAAATATAGCCCAAGTTGCGAGGGTGCTCGTGGGAGTCAATAGATTTGGATATTCTACTGTCACCAATGAAAACCTTCGCCCTCTCGCGGACTTGGAAGCACCAACCTACACATTAGAGTTGTATTCCATTCACGGTCGGATGTAGGTGGTATACATAGTAAGGAAATCTGATGGAGTAAAGTATCTCTTTAACCGTTTTAAAAAACCAAGACACTTGAGTGGTTACTTCTATACCTTGAATATATGTTTTGTCAATCGGACATCACATGAACATGAAGAGATTCTGATACCTCAATAGTTATACAGATGAGGCGCCTTCATCTGTCGCGCTTTTATGCGTTAGCATGCAGCATTACCTGTACGCACGAACCCATTCGGAGATTATATCAAGGTCTCGACCAAGCGTATTATTCTCGTTTTGCCTCATAGGACCAACATTTATTACGCTTGGTCCATAATCAAATAAATATGAATGGCAAAGGTTGCTGTCATCTGCAAAAAGTAGTAAGGGTTGAAGGTTTGACATATGAGCTAAATAGAGTAGGAGAAAGAACGGAGTCTTGCGCCACCCCTAAATGAATCTTGAACTCGTTTAACGAAACTCCATCTTTAACAACTCATATAGTGCGATCCTGAGAAAAGTCAATGTAAATCAAAAGAAATTGTCGCCAACACCAAAAAGGAGCCACAGAACAAAACGTACTTTTAAGCATTTTTTGACAAATTGATATTTTGGTAGTTTTATAATATTTGCGTGGTGACTTATGACAGTTTGGTCCATCCATTTATAAATAAAAATCTTGTTACCATATCCAGGTTTATGCAGTTTTTAAAGAAGGCGAAATAAATAAATCTCCAAAAATTTAAATGAGCAAAAAAGTACGTTTTCTTCTGTGGCTCTTCAAATGAACACAAAATTGAACATTCATAAAAAGTTTTTATTAATTTAAATTAATTAAATTCCAGATTTATATAAAAATATTTTTAATTTATTCAAACGAAAAACATAAAGAAATATCAATCACGTTACAAAAAATATATGACTTAGACCACTTTAACAATTAAGGGCACACTTTAGGATTGTACATTTGTACACTCAAAATATTCTTTACGTAAAATTAACTGAAATTGTAATATTATAAAATACATGAAAATTCAGTTAAAAACCCTGTCTACTTATTTTTCATTTATTTTTAACGAAAAGTTCATTTAAACAAATTTTAACCCCATATTCCGTAAAAACAAATGAATTTTCAGTTATTTTATATAATTTAACTATCAAAAAATTAACTGCAAATTCCGTAAAAACAAAGGAATATTCAGTTTTTTTTTTTGTAAACCAGTAATTTTATATAAAACGTTTACTCCACAAAAGAGCCGACGAATTTCTAAAAAATACAAGACTCCGGTCCGCTTGTTTTTTCAATGAGATAGAGAATATTATTATTTACTTACCCCGTTACACATGTTTGTATTACTTTTGATGTACTGACCAGTGTTGCCAGGGGAAAAATCAAAAAAGTTAGGCTGCTCTTTCAAAAAAATTTATTTTTTCGTCAAAAGTTACATTTTAAAATATTCCTTGAATAAATTTTTGTGAATTAGACAAAATAAATATTTTTATTTCATATTTCAGTGATAACAAAAAACAGAAAATTCATTACTTTAACAAAAACATAACTTAGAATAAAAATAGATAAACTTTTGAAAACGTAAATTTAAAAATACGAGATGTACAGGTAAATCTGTGTAAGTTTCAAGCCCATGCTTATTGCATGATAATTAAGATATTATTTAAGTTCTTATATTAAAATTGCTGGAAATTAAAGATTAAGAAGTCTCATATTTCGAAACGTTTGAATTGAATCGATTACGGCGGTCAGGCTTAATAAGGTTCAGTTGGCTGACTATTCTCTGCACTCACGTATTGGAAAATGGAAGTATCAAAATTTAAGATTTTGCTTTTTTTAAAGTTTCCGAACAACGGTTCATTTGCAGTGTTTCTTATATTGAAAACTTTTTCCCAACATTCATGAGCGTTTAAATCGCGACTCAGCCCCAAGGTTTTGTAGTTGTAGTGCACACGCTATTCTTTGTTTAAGGCACACTACCCGTCAACAAAATTTGTTAAATTGGAAAATCTTTTCAAAAAATCAGTAAAGTCTTTTTGATTGACAGATAGGATTTATTATTTTAAAAATTTCTTCGCTAAAGTCAAATTTAAGCCTAATTTGTTTTAAAAATTCAATATAACACTAATTAATAAATTTAGTACATTTTTAAAACATTACTTCGTTCTGTGCGATGCACTAAAAGTTACGAAAATATGGCTAAATATAATAAAATTATACATGGTTA
This sequence comes from Pollenia labialis, assembly GCA_949318255.1. Classification (NCBI taxonomy): domain Eukaryota; kingdom Metazoa; phylum Arthropoda; class Insecta; order Diptera; family Polleniidae; genus Pollenia; species Pollenia labialis. Next base: position 141,774,537 of record OX439139.1, on the reverse strand, counting down.
CATCGGACCTTCAAAAGTTACGAAAAATGTAACAAACGGCATTACTGATACTGACAGTAGAACTCACAATTATAAGACACCAGCCATCAGCATGACCGATATGGTTTTCGCAATTATTTTACTTTAAAAAGTTGATGTATTTAACTAAATAATTTCAAAAAATAGAATATGGGAATTTTTACACATAATAAGCAAATCGTTTTTTATAGATAACTAAAAATTTATTTTTGGTAGTTAAATTATTTAAAATTACTGAAAATGCATTTGTTTTTACGGAATCCGCCGTTGAATTTTTTACAGTAAAAATTTAAAATGTTTATTTAATTAAAATTGACTGAACGCAATACTTCTTTACTAAACTACCGTCCGTTACTGTTATAATATTGGGAGTATATAATACTATGGGTTCATACAAATACTCGTATAATTCATCCAGTTAAGTTAGTTATTTAAGGCCATAATTATTTCTTTTTAAAAACTTTTGCTATACATTCTTTATAAGAAACAGTAAAATGTATTACTTTATGTGATTCATTGCAAGTACTTATTTATTATGAAAATATTGGAAATACGGTAATAAATTTAAATGTTTTAATTCTTTTTATACAAATAGACACTTGAATGTTCTGTTGCTGGATATTTTTGTTATTTATTTATCAAGATGTCCGGTTCATTTTTTAATAAATTACTGCTTCTTTTCCTTTACTTGGCCACTTGTTTTGATTTCAAAAAAATTGTGTGTATTAATTTATAACCATAAATTGTTTTTTTTTTAGGGAGAGAATAGATTTTTGTATTTTTGCAACTTTGCAAAAACAAGAGTGCCATAAAAAGTAAAACGTAAGAAAACTGAAAAAAAAAGTTTTTCATTTTTTAATTTTTCTTCTGGCCCTATTGTATAATAAAAAAAAAAATACAGGAGTATGTGGACATAGTCTAATAGCTGTGTAACACTTAAGTTTAAGTAGATGTTGCTAAAAGTTTGTCTCTGGTGTATGAGTTTTTGTGTACGTGCGTATGATATTTCCGTTTCCTTTGACAACATTAAGAACAGTGGGTTTGATAGAAAAAAATTTCAATGTTATAAATTTAACCGGGATGTCCCGGTGGGCTAGCTGGTAGTGAGCTAGTCTATTAGTGCGGGGGTTTCAGGTTCGATACCCGTCAGAGACTCTGGTCTCCTGCGGACAAGCATAGAGCTTCGTGGGATAAGCTTACAAATACCAATAAAAATGTTTGGGCAAATGTTTTTTAACTTCCTGAAAAACAACTACTTACATACTAGAAGATAAAAAAATCTATTTTCTGATTATTTAACCTCTTAAGTGATAGTTTGACCGTCGGGTTGTAGCTAATCGTCTTAAAGAGACCCACTTTATGGCGTTGCACTCTCGGGGAATATACTTATGTGCAACCAATCTTAATAATGTTAAGGAAGATTTGGAAAATGCTCAGTTTGAGTAAATGGCTTAGTAAAAGATGCCGCTTTGAAGTAAGGCATAAGAAGCTTGATATCGTAAGCAAAACGTTATTGTATGTTCCTGACAATCATGTACTAAAATTGTCAACTTAGTAAGGAGGCCGTTTAGTTAAGGTAATATGACTAATAATACCGTTATTTTCCATGTAGCCTGTTCAGGTTTTATCAAATCTTAATTTAAAACACTTAGCTAATCCCACTTAGTATAAAACGATATCTTAGCAGTTCACTTTGATGTTCAGTTTGCTCTTTGGACTTATTTAAAGTATTCAAAAAGCACAATATCGTCTTTGTTTTTAATTCGATGCAAAAATAGTCTCTTTTTGTATTGTAGAAACAGCATTCTATTAAAAACAGTATTAAAACGACAAAATACACGGTTGTGAGCAGGGACAACTTATATTAATCATACCTATTACCCAATAAATAAATGGTTTGTAAGGGAGAAACATAAACGTTTCGCTTACCATCGCGCTGACGGAAGACATGCATTTTATATGGCGAGTTCCCACCTTGAAGCAATACATTTTTGATACATAAAGCGCATTATTCAGCGCATATAAAAATTTATCGGCCTTACACACTGAATATTTTGATGCAGTTATTTTTTAGTATTCTCCCTTACAAACCTGCTTCGTAGTAAGGGAATGCCGTAGCACTTGAAATGTTTTTTTTTTTTATAAAAGTTGTTGAGAGTTCTCTCACTTACTTTACTGCATTTCTGTATGTCTTATTGCGTAGCGCATAATTGAGCGCTTATTTTTTTAAAAGTACCATTAGTGCTTCGCAAAAAGATAAACTCTTTATTGGGATATAGTTTGTTATACTCACTAGCACTTTTATTTATAAGCTTTATCTTATTGTGCTAGATCATCAATAAATAAATAAATAAATAAATAAAATAACGACGCTGAGTTTAAACAAAAATGGAAATCGAACGGGCGAAAAATTTTTAATATCTAGAAGATTTCACAAAAGATCAATAGGAGGCATCAAAGCAGATAAGATGTCGTATAGAGATGGCAAGAGTCGCATTTTTATTTATTTATTTATATGCGGTAGAAGTATGGACAATTAAAGCAAAAGATAAGAAAAGATTTTAAGCTTTTAAAATGTGGGTAACTTTGTTTGAATAATTCAAACAATTGCTGTTGTTCGTTCGATCAAACGATTAAATTTAAAAAAATATTCGATTAATCGATGAGAATAACGAATAAAAAATAATTTTTTTATTTTATGGAAAATCTTCCATATTCTTGTTTATTTTTTCTCAAATCTGCTATAACTTCTTCTCTTTTGATGCGCAAAACTCTTCATCCTAACTCCATATCGTTGTATTAATTTAAGGAATCGTAAAACCCATAATTCTTAAATAATCTGATACTACTTTGGGTTTTCAAAAGACGTTTGCATTCCTACCATCTTCAGCCTACAATTTCTTCTATGGAACAACCGCTGTCTCGTATTTTACATTGGAACACCCAGTAAAAACTTCGCTTACTTTTTCAAAATGAATAGCTTCTTTAACTCATTATTTAGTAGCTTTCTTTCATCTATAGCTACATCTATAGCTACATCTATAACAACTTCTATAACTACTTTTTTCTGCATGTATTTAAGTAAAAAATAATGACTTTCTTTTAAATGCGTTCATTTTGGGACTTCCCTTGTAAAATTCATTGGTTCTTTCAATAGAATTGTAAGTAGTGCTTTTATGTTTTTCTGATTACTCAACATATTATTTTGTAGGCGAAGTTTTTACTGGGCAAGTTCATCATTTTTTGATGTCGTTGGGTTATCTTCCACATCATCGTTTCAATAGTAATATTGTGACACTTCTGCAAATGGTAAAGAAATATCTTATTAAAAAATATATATTATACAATAACAACATTGTCTATTTTCATGATATGATTTATATAAATCAAATCTTAATTTTTTAGCTTTTTGTTTATTTCTTAGTTTTCCACCCAAGAGTAAAATATTCACTTTCTTGAAAATTGTTTAACGCTTGATTCAAGAAGAAAACAGCTTTTACAATTGCTTGTCAAAGATTTGTTTAATAAGAACATAAAATACATTTTTGAAATACCATACTCAACACGGGTTTTGCCTGGTTAACATTGAGGATAATTACAATCAGGGCTATGGCTACAGTTTTTTTTAGCTTCTTTCACCACAATAAATCAAATTCTAAAGGCAGAATTAGTCTTTACTTTCTGTTTCTGTTCTGTTTCGTGCCGTTCTGTGTCATAATTGTAATAGTTACTTTTTCTGTAGCAACTTATCAGCCATTTATGACAAATTTATTAGTTTTGCATCGTCCATTGTTTTATTTCAATAAGTTTTATGCACATAAATTTGAAGAAATTAAATTTTATGAATTTTTAAAATCAAAAAATAGATTTTTTCAATAAAAATATGTATTTTTTTATTATTTATTTTGCTGTCACTTACAATTACTTAACAAGTTTTTGATTTTAACAAACTGAACCGCAACAGAACAGAAAAACTAATCAATTTCACAGGTTTTTTAATAACAAAAACAAATCAGCTGATTCGTAACAGAACAGAAAGTAAAGACTAACTGAGCCTTAAGCTTTAACTTATGGCCTGTTCGTCGATTTCGAACGAATACTTCCTTTGTTTAACTTACATTTAAGAAAAAAACAAATTATAAAATATGGCTTTTGTTTTACATATAAGACTTCGTTCTTCGTTCGAATTCGACGAACAGGCAATTAATTTATTTTTAGGCCCACACTGTCGAGAAGAACATTTCTTTCGTATATTTGTACACACAGAAAAAATACCAATGTAAAATTAACATGGAAAAATGTTGATTGAGAATCATAGTAAATTTCTGCAAAAGTATGCCCATTATTTAAATTTATCATTATTTGATATTAATTTTAAATGAAAAATATTAAAATAACGCGTATTTAATATTATTCACTGTAAAAAAAAAAAAAATTAAAATATAAATAAATATGGATTCAATATTGAATCCATTAAAAAACCTGTTTTATATTAAAATCAAAAGTTTATCTTGTTAAATTAACATGCATACATAGTTAAGTATGTTAATTTTTTTATTTTCATTCTTAAAATATGTTATAAAAAGAAGACAATTCCCGTATTCTTTTAATTAAAATTATTTAGTTAAATAGTACATCAAGTTTTCAAAGTATATCGGGCGATTCTGCTGATGCTTCTGTTGACAAAGGAGAATACAAAATAAGTGAATCATATGCTACAGGGGTAAGTGTTTTGAATTATTCTTAAATAAATTCATATGTTGTCTCTGAAGCTTCTTCACACTGTTATAACACACTCAAACCAATTTGATTCTACATAAAATTCACGTTGTTTCAACTTCAAATAACTTTTATTCAACATGATTCGGATTGTTATTTCAATATAAATGATATTTTGCTCTAACTTTACTGCAATGTTAAATTAACATGAATTATAGTTATTTTAAAAGAAAAAAATGTTGTTTGCAAGAAATTATAAAATCATGTTGAATTAACATGAAAAACGTATGAAGCAAAATCAAACCCGAAAAATTTTAAATCAACCTTGTTTTCTTCGTTTTTAACTTGATTTTTTTCTGTGTGTATAGAAAAAAAACAAATTTTCGTTTTTTATTATTGTTTTCAATATAAATATACGAAAGAAATGTTTTTGTCGACATCGTAGGCCTGGTAGTTACTAAAAAATCTTCGATTTATCTACATTAATTAATCGATTTATTCGTTATTCGAAAATCGCCATTTTAAAATTATTCGAACAACTCTAGGATATACCGACGTATGTTAAAGATACCATGAACTGATCGCGTCCCAAATACTGAAGTTTTGAAAAGAATGAAACTGGTTCGACAACTAATTAAAACTTTAAAAACCCTAAGATATATTATTGGGAACACCTGATGAGAAATGACAAAAATAAATTTCTCTAAACAATACTCCAAGCAAAATTTAAGCTAAACGCCCTACAGCTAGAATAGAGATTTTCTGGCTGAAGAATATTCAAGATTCAAGATAAACGAAGTCTGCCTTCTAAAGGCCGCCGAGAATGGATAACTGACATTTTCTGTTACTTATTCTTGTAGATTTGTATGATCGCTAATATCCGAAACCCGGGTAGGCAAAGAAACAGAAGAAACCGGTTTATATATTTGCAAAATCGGCCATAAACATTTTTGGCTTTAAAACAGGAGGAAAACTGTTGTTTTACTTCTACACGAATTTAAAAAATCTGGTATAAAAATACCAAAATTGTTACCATCGTTTTCAAAAGTTAGCCAACTGCGTTTGTGTTCAATTTGAAAACGGATGGTGTCAATAATTTTAAACCACTTAGTTGACCTTTTTGTCACCATTTGGTCTCATTTAAATAACACACTGCCAAATAAATTATTACCCTTATGTTGTCCTTCCTGCTTTCATTTTTGACAACACCCGTTGATATTTTGACAACATTAAGTTGTCATGTCGACAACACATTTTTCTTTTTAAGTTAATGCCAATGTTTGATAGTGTTTTTTTTTTCTTTTATATGTTCCAGAAACCTAGAATTTGTATAAAGTTTGGCATACAGATAAAGCCTCTCCACTAATTAAATATTTATTTATAAAAATTTGCCCTTTTTTATATGTTAAACTGCAACAAAAGTTGTTAGTTTCACAACAAGTAGTTCTCAATTTGACAACAATGGTATGTTTTAAATTTTTAGCTTCAAATTAGCAAGAATTTGTGAAAAATCTTACAACAGATGTTGTCGAAATAATTATAACATTTCGTTATCGTTTTATTACCACTGGTTGACAATTTTGTAACATCTTTTTTTTTCGCTTTGTGCAATAATTGTTAATTGTTAAATGTTAATAATTTAAAAAACTCAAATTATAAAAAAACGTGCGCTATTTTATTTTTTATTTCGTGTAACTACTGTTCATTTTCTGTGTCCGTTGCTTAACCGTGCGTTTTTTTTTAATTTTGCTTTTAAACTCTTGTTTTTCGGTTTTTTGTTACAAAAAACTTTGTTTTAAATTTTTATTTTTTGTTGCATTTCAAAACAATAAAATACAAGATTCCTTTCGCTCTATGAAACTCATTTATATAGAAACTTTTATTTTATTTCATTAAATTTTTCTTAATTTTTTATGCAGACCTTTAAGACCATTATTGTAGTTGCAATCTCGAAAGTGTGTAATTCACTGCATACTTTTCGCTGATATATATTTTTTTTATTAAAGTTTTTATTTTAGTTTTTCCCTAAATAAAATTTATTTAATTGCCAAAATAGAAAAATAAGTAACTAATTATTGCAAAATGTAGAAGCAAAAATAGAAAATAATTTGAGAATAAAAAACTACCAAAAACTCTACTGGTTTTTGGAGACGAATAAAATTTTAAAATATAAGAAGTGATTCATTTGGTGGTGTTTATTTTTTCAATAGAGCAACACATTAATTAGAAGGTCGTCAGAGCGCTACAGATCTAAACAGAATATTATGAAAAATCAGCATCAAAGTAAATTCTATTCTTAAATGCTTATTATACCCTTAACCGAAGGTTACGGGTGTGTTTTTTAGAGTGTCACAACTTTGAATTGGCATCACTGCTTTATTTGAGCACACATTTAACAGCTGATAATTGTTTTTTGTTTAGTTTGCTTTGAAATTTCATTATGAATCGGCTTACACCAGAGCAACGCGTGCAAATTGTTGAAATTTTTTATCAAAATAATTCGGCCGAAGGGCTGAAGCACAAATTGATTTTGAATTTACATTCAAAATTTTATTTTTCGATGAAGCCAATTTCTGATTAAATGCGTACGTTAATAAGCACAAGCTTTAGTCGAAACAAAATTTACTGTTTGGTGGGCTTTATGCGCGGCGGAGTAATTCGCCCATAAGTCTTCAAAAACGATGATGGTCAGAATGTTACTTTCAATGCACAGAAAAAATAGAAAATCGACTTCAATTAAACAATTCGTTCAGACAATTAAATATTTAACTAATTTTGCCCCTGCAAAGGAATTGATCATATCAATTAACGGATTTGTATTTTCGAGTCATGGGACACAAATTTAGTCAATTAAAAAATTAATTGTATAAACAAAAAATACACCACATATACACAAACATTTAATTTTATGGGGTTTGGTTAAAAAAATTAATTGCAGCAAACAAAAAATTAATTGAATAATTAATGTACACCAATTAATTATTTAATTGAATAGTTTTTTGCAAAAATTTTTTCTGTGTGGTAAACGTTATAGGAACAAGATTCGAAATGTTTTCTTACCTAAATTACGTGGCATAAATCTTGCTGATATGCGATTTTAACAGGACGGAGCCACATATTTTTATAGAAAATTTTAAACATGTTATGGTTAAAACAACCATATAATTGTCAGCGACAACCATATTATGGTTAAATTAGTCCTCCATAAAGAACCCACAACATTATTATGGTTGTCTCTAAAAATGTTATGGTTAAATATGAATATAATTTGTTTTTAAATTTACAATAGTATTTTCCTGTTTTCCAAGAGCAACATACTATGGTTGAAAACCAACCATGCTATTGCAATTGTTTAACAAATTTTAGTTATTATTGATCATAACAACAATAATATGATTAGGGCTTCTTGATGGAGGCCTAATTAACCATAATATCGTTATCGCTGACAATAATATGGTTATTTGTCGGAGATATGAGCAAAACACCACAGAAGCCTCTAATGTTACCCATAATTCCCTTTGTTTTTCATAAGAAAATCCAGTAAAAATGTGTACAACACGGCGACTTATTCTCGCCCAGCTCACCATATTGATAGATACCCTTAATACCATTATATAGAACCTGATATCAAGGCAAATTTTTGAGATTTATCTTTCCGTACCAATGCAACTATTTTGCATACCCAGTATCCAACGTTATTCTTAAAATTAAGAAAACTTAACTTCATATGCAATCGAAAACGATTCAGTTTTTAGATTTTAATTTAAAAATTATTTAAAAAATGACTTATTTTTCGGTTGCGAGAAAAACCACTTTATCATCATCGGAGTTCTTTGCAGTTTCTCCTTACCGCAAAAGCGACGGCTTTTAAACTGTTTTATCAGAATTAAATCTTATCAAATCTTTGCGAATAAATTCAAATACTTTAAAAGCTACAGTTGCATAGGTCTTAATGTCCGTTTACAAAAATTTTTTCTTTAAGAGGAAAGTATCAAAAATAAAAGAAGTAAATTCAATTTTTTTTTTTTTTGGCAGATTCAAAAATAATCGAGGAGAAAAATTTAGCTGTATTCAAACCATTAACAACAATTAATACGATTTTTCGATCGGCAGCGTAATTTACAAAAATTAAAATGGGCGGTATTTTAGGGCATGGCACAAAATTTATTTTTACATTTTTAGAAACGTTCTTTAAGTACATATTTTTCATTAAGTGCGTCCGTCTTTAACTTAAGGTGTTTTGTTCACCCACCCTGTTGGATATCCAGGCGTATTATTTCTTACAATTAAATATTAATAAAACTTATACGTACTGTTTACACATTGCCAATATTTTGATAAAAAAAAAGAAACAACTAACAAATTCAAAAAATTTGCAGAAAAATCTTTAACACAAAAAAATACTTAAACTTAACCTAATGCCCCTTAAAAGAAAAGAAATAAAATCGAAAAAACTGTCAGCTTCATAAATAACCAAAAACTTTATTCCTAAACTAACAAAATCAAAAGACAAGAACAATATTGTTGAAAAAAGTTTTATTTTCTTTTTTAAGTCAACAAAAATACTTTGCTATCTTGACCAAAGTAAATAAAAACAATAGGAAACAAAAATTAAGTTTATCTACACTGTCCTGCGTTTTTCCCATCTTTATTCTGTGTTTCAAAATGTTCCGCTGTCCGTCTTAAAGTTGGTGCTTATATCTTGTGTGTGTGTCAACGCCACACATTCTTTGCCAGACATTTCCCTAAAAACCTAACATAATTTTAGGCAATTTATTTATTTTTTTAACTTTTATTTATTTATTTTTGCTGTCGTAAGATATTTAAGAAACAGAAAATGGAATCTTAAGTAAATAAGATAAAACCATTCATATATGTATATGTGTATGAATGCCAGAAGTATAATATCTAATGAGAAAGAAATGCATAAAAAAAGTTGTTAAAGTACAATATACGAGGGTAAAACTAAAATGTTTGGAAGAAATTCATTTAAGTAGTCTAGACAACTTAAATGATTTTTCTCTTGAAAATATCACAGATAACAAAACTTTTTTTTTATATTTCAGAAATGTTTGACATAAGGCAGAATTAGTCCTTACTTTCTGCTCTGTTACGAATCAGCTTATTTGTTTATGTTATTTAAAGCCTCTGAAATTGATTAGTTTTAATGTTTATTAATTGTAAGTGCCAGCAAAATACAACTGACATCCATTGTTTAAAAATAAACTGTTGATTTAAGAATTCATAAAACTTATTTCTTCCAAATTTATGTACAAAAAATTTACAGTGTACTCGCGATAGATAATAAAAACACTCTAATATATGAACACCCCAAAATATGATCACTTATTTATTTTCTTCCACTGAACACTCTAAAATATGAACTTGTGCAAAAGCTTTAAAAGATGAACAACTTATAATTGTATCTTAACGGTTTTTATCTACCTACACAGTGTTAAAATCAAAATCAATTTTGAATCAACTGCATGTTAATCAAAATGTTTTACATGCACGTTTTAGTTAGTGCTCACATTAACAAAGAATTCTATAAACATCTTTAAATATAATTTTAACGTGAAAAGTTCTTAAATATGAATTTAATAAAAACATAAATTTTGAACTTTCAAAAGAAAAATCAGAAATTTTAGAAAATTTAGAATATTAGATGCCATTTGCAAATATGAACAATCTTGCAAAAGTCAACTGGCTTTGTTTTAATTAGTTCATATTATTGCGAGTGCACTGTATTGAAATAAAACAGATGACGATGCACAACTAGGGCTGCAAATGATACATCGATGTTTAGAAAATATCGATGTATCGTTCATAAACATCGATGTTAATATCGATGTTTTGATGGACGATATATCGGCGATACATCGGCGCCAAAACTAAAAAAGACATTGACATCGTCCAGTTAATATTTTCATTCATTTAATTTTTTTTATAATAATTTAACAATTTTTATTTTTTCAATTAAAGCCGTTATTTAAAAACATAAAGTGTATTTCAAAGCATATACATATGTTTTTGAATACATGCATACTATGCATTGCATTATTATATGTAATTAGGGGAACCCCCTTTTTTAAACTAAAGAAATGCTAAAACAATTTTGGAGATTGTGTGATCAAGTGTGAAAGCCCAACTATAATATGCTTATGTTAGCTTAAGCAACTGTGCGAATACATATAAATCGTATGTGTCAAACCGTATTGTACTTAAGAAAACTTTTGTAAAGTTTTATGAATCTGTCATTTGCTTAAGCAAAGCGCGAAACTGATCGTACTTTCCGTACGGAATCTAATGTTTTTTGATTTTGTGTTTTTAAATTCATTTGACAGGCTTTTGTGAATTTTTGACAGAAGCTTATGCATATTATAGATGGTCCTTAAGATTTTTAGTAGCAAGGAAGAATTTGAGCAGTCCGTAAGTATAATGCAAAGAAGTTTATAACATCGATGTATCGTGTTTTTACCGATGTTTCTTAACATCGATGGTTATCGTGGAAAAATCGATATTTTTAAACATCGATGTTTTTCACAACGATGTTGCATCCCTATGCACAACTGATACTCTTTGCCATAAACAGCTAAAAGGTTACTACAGAAAAAATTTCGTAACAGAACAGAAAGTTTGCACAATTTGGTTTTTTATTTTTTAATTACTAAGACCGAGCTTTTGAGATGTGGTTTAAGTTAAAACTTTGTTTTATGTAGTCTGAAACTTGTATTATTCCGGCGAAATGTAATTTTTTTTTATTATTTCATTAAAGACCAAAAACTTTGCTGTTCCGTCAACATTTTGTATACAAACTTGTTAATGGCGGCACAAATCTGTGTTCAGATTAACTCAACCTAGTTAAACTTTGATCTCAAAAACCCAGCCTAATACGGTTAAACCACGAATTCTGAGCAAAAAATTTCACTTTTTATGGTGTTTACTTTTTTGACAATAATGTTCCATGTATGCTACCATTCACGCGGGTTTTTGTTCTATTCTAAAAAAATATGCAAAATATGAGAAGTTGTCGTTTTCCTTTCTAAATATGTTGCAAAAATAAATGGGAAATTTGTTCCATTTCTTACCCCCAGTTAAAATTGAGTGTGAGATATTACCCGTTTTTGCATCTGCGTTAAGTACTTTTTTTTGCAAGCATGTAATTTTTGTATTAACGTTTTTCTTGTGTTTGCGTACAACAATACAAAGTATTGTGATTTTTGGTTATATTGTGAAGGATATAAAAGCTTTTTGATTGTCGTTTGTTTTACCTTTATTTAAAATTTATTTTTTTTGGCGCAACATTTTTAACAACAGCTGACTTTAATTATTGAAAATCAGTGCTGTTAACGCTTATTGTAATTCAAAAAAAAAATTTTGTGTTGAAAATTGCTACAACCGTGCTTAATATGGCTTGTTAGTACAAACTTTGCATTCAATATTAACACGTTAAGTACACATTTGTGTTGAGTGTAAAACGTAGCTATTATTTTGTTCCATTGTAACTTAGAAAAATGTATCACTTTGTTAGGGTACGTGTAACCTGATAAATATATTACACAATTATAATGCATTAATTTTTTTTAGAAAAGAAAACACCATTAGACACAAATTTTAACTTTTAGTCTTTTTATACATATACATTTTTGTATCGACGTTTTTTCAAACTGACATTAATTGTTCAAAATTACACAAAAGTTAAAAGGGGGGGCTTTATGAAACAAGTCTCGCATTTGCCAAAATTGCAATTTTAAGCGATTTAATAAAAACTCTTGTTATTTGTTGAAACATAGTTTGTTTTAGTATTCATTACGACTCTCTTCAATAAAAAACACGAATTTTCTTTATATTCTAATTGTGGTAATTCTCAAAACATGTAAATTCGACACGGGTTGAATTCCGTGTTCAGTTATAATTAAAAATTATCAAAAAAAAAAAAAAAAAAAAAAATTAATTATTTTGATGTTGTAAACTTCCTCCCTTCACTGAAATAATTTTATAAAAATTAAAATGGATGAATTTCAAGAACAAAATGCGGTGCGAGCGCGCTAGTTTCAATAACTCATTCGTACGAAATTTTTTAACAAATTAATATTGCACCATTATCCTTGTATGGTATGTGTTTGGAGTACTTTACAAGATCAGTATGCTGGAGTAGCTAATGCCCTACTTAATAAATAAAACACTCACAAGGTTTTACACGCCCTGCATAAGCGCTTGCATTTGTGTTTGAAAGAAATGGAGTTTTATGTTTTTGAACCAAATTATTAAAAAACTGACATATGGAAATGAATGATGTTAATCTTTTCTGTTTTCCAAGTGGTTTCCAAAATCAATGGGCACAGAAAAATTATCAATAGTTAAAGTTAAATCCCTTTAAATATTGGTTAATTGCTTAAATGTTAAGAATATTTTTAATTGTTGAAAACTTAATTCTGTTTTGATAAAAGGTTAATTAAACTGCGTTAAGATGCGATTGCATTTGCTCGGTTAAAGTTTAAAATAAAATAGAAACTGGCATTACGGAAAATTATCAAATGTTTTGAATCTTATACAAAATAATAATACAAAAATTTAAATTTTTGATTAAAAAGTTTGTTTCAATAAAAAATAAATTCTCGTAAATTTAGTATCATTGACTTATTTTTGTTATAAATAAGGGTAATAATGATGGCCATTGTGCAAATTTGCAATTTGTAAATTTGCAGTGCAAATATGTTATTTTTCTAAACATTTATTCTGGCAACACTAAAAACTTCTGGCACTACTGTAAACATTTTGCATTTGCTTACAATTATTCACAAGCAAATTAAAATACATTTTTCTTTTTTATTAATTTAAATTTAATTCTCTATTTTATATTAAAACCCACGAAAATGTTTAATTTATAATACAAGTCTCCTTAAAAAAGAATATGGCGTCTAATATGTCAAATGTTATTGTTTACATTTGTTTGCAACTGAGCAAATATATGCACTATTATTTTTGCTCATGGTTTTTAGTGCAAACGAAGTATAATAGTAATAGAATTATAATAGAGCAACATTTTGTTTTTGTGCTGTGGGGATGAGTGCATTTTTGCACGCTTTGCATCGTTTACACACTTTGCACTACCTATCGTGATTTCCCTTAATATTTTATGGAGTATTAATATTTATAAATCACTTTGTGTCGTCAATTTTCTAGTTCTTTACCTTAAACTTAAACTCATCTAGCATAAAACGAATACAAAAACAAAAGAAAAATATAAAATGAACTGGTACGATCAAATCTGTGCTTTTCCATTGCTACCACAACAAGAAGTTGTGTGCTTTTAGAAGTTAAACATATTCGCAAATATTCCTAAAAGAAGTCAAATACATACGTGTCTGTGGAATTTTATGCAATTAATGTTTTCTCTTTACTAAAATCGGTTTTTTTCCCCGGAAAATTCATATATTTTTTTTTGACATTTTTGTCATGAAAAAAAAAATAGAAGAATTCTAAGAATTATTAGAATTCCTTTTGAGTTTTTAAATCATTTTAGTTTTTGCTAAGAGTTTCGTGTTTGTATTAAATTACAACCCGTAATTGACTAAAGTATTGTGACTTAAAAGCTGATTTCATCTTTTGAATGAAGACATGACACATTTCCAAGGATTCTTTTTACTATTTAAGGTAAACTCAACATAAAAATATCTCTTTCATCAGTTGGCAACGTCATTCTCCATTTACCACTGACATGTTCATGATTTCAATATGCTGCGTTTGGGTCTGGGTGGAAGATACTCAAGTGACGATTCATAAAAATTAAAACAGGGAACTTGAAAGTGCAATTGTGTTATAAAGTTGTTGTGCTTTTACTGACAAACACGGAGATATTTTAACATTTACATATACAGACATACAAAAATGTCGAACTTATTCGAATATTTTAGAAACAGGAAAAACATCATAAGTATTTTTAATTGAATCATGAAAGCATTTTGCAGACATTCATAAATTTAATATTTGTGCACAGGGAACAAAAATTTGTATGCCATGATTCAGAATTTTTAAACTAATAGCCCGTTTACATTGCAATATTTTGGCAGCAGCCTCTGGGGCTAGTTAGGGCGGTGGCGGGGAATTTTATAAAAAATTATATTTAGTATGGGAGCCCCATTAAGGAGCACAGATAGGGGGTTAGTATATTAATAAAAAAAGTAGGGAGGAAATATTAGTGGGAGTCTGTCTTACATTTTACCCCTCTAGGAGCGACCCAGGGGCAGTTGCGAAGCTTTTTTTTACTTTTGTATGATTTTCCCCTAGCTTTGACCCCGATGAGGAGCCATTTACCCCCATCCCACACCTCATAATTTTTGGCTCATGCGTTTTTTTTTACAAACTTCTTAAAATTGGGGGCTCTAGCGTATCGAAATCAAAAAATCGTGCACTATTTCACCCTTAATATACATATTTGGGGGATTCACAAGGTAGTCATAAAGTTGTAAAGTCATATGTCTTAAAATAATTACAAGAAATATACATATATGACTGCTGTGGGCAACCGCTTATCATTAAGATTTATACTGTACACACGCAGAGAAAAAATATGGTTGGGCATGGTTACGGCAACCACAATGTGTTTATTGTAACAATATATTGTTGTTGTACACAAATAATTGTTAGTTTTATTAAATATCAGCAATATTATAGTTACTGTAAACATATTAATGTTTATCGCAATTATAAATTTGAGTATTGTTGACCGAAAAATAATTATTTTTCTAACAACTAAATTATGATAACTTTCAAAACATATTATATTACTCACAACCATATAATGATATTTAATAGCCATAACATGATTACTTTATATACATTTATCATAATAAGTTTAAGATGCAATCAAAATATCGTTACTCTAATAATATTTTGGTATCACCATTTGCAAAATAATTTTGTATCAGTTGTGTCGTGTTTTACATAAACATATCGAATTATTAAAATAAACAAGAAATTAAAAAAAAATAAAGAAAAATATTAAAAAAGAAATAGCAAAATAACCATTAAAATAAACAAGAAATTAAAAAAAAATTAAAGAAAAAACAATAAAAAAGGGTTGTAGTGTCACAAAATAAAATATCTTTGCTAAAATATTTTAATAATCTTAAAGTGGTGGAAAAATTTCTGAAATATTGGTGCAAAATATTAACCATTACTGGTAAGTTTTGTGTTATTTTAAGAGAAAAATAATGAAAACTCCATAAAATAATTTATAAATAATGGCGACCTACGACAAAAAGATTACAGTAACTATATTACGTTTTTTATTTTATCATAAGTATTTTTTTCCAATAAAAATATTATGTTTAAAGTTGTATCATATTATGATGTAAAAAATTTATGTATAACAGTTCATATCACTTTGCATCATAATATGATTACTTCTAAGCTTATTATGATTGCCATGACAATAATATGATTACTTCTAAACTTATTATGATTGTCATGACAATAATATGATTACTTCTAAACTAATTATGATTACCATGACAATAATATGATTACTTCTAAACTTATTATGATTGTCATGACAATAATATGATTACTTCTAAACTTATTATGATTGCCATGACAATAATATGATTACTTCTAAACTAATTATGATTACCATGACAATAATATGATTACTTCTAAACTTATTATGATTGTCATGACAATAATATGATTACTTCTAAACTTATTATGATTGCCATGACAATAATATGATTACTTCTAAACTAATTATGATTACCATGACAATAATATGATTACTTCTAAGCTTATTATGATTGTCATGACAATAATATGATTACTTCTAAGCTTATTATGATTGCCATGACAGTAATATTATAACTTCTTAACGTTTTATGATTAACAGGATAACAATATGATTAAGGGAAAAATATTATGATGTAATATTACGAACATATTTGGTCATAATATGATTTAATAACAATCGTAATATGGTGACTACAATCATGAATCTTATCATAATATGTTGCTCTTAGAATATGTTTACCACAACCATGTTTTTTCTTTGCGTGCAGTTATGACGAATCAATGAACACAGCATTCAAATTTTAATTTTGTTTGAAACACAACAATATTTTTTTTAAACAATTGTAAAATATTATTTAGGACATTATGACGATAGGACTTGTTAGCCCACCTTGTGAATTCTCCAATTATTTATTGTTCCATTTTATTATTTTTTTCTTAAACTTTTAAAATTTTTTTTTAGAAGCCGCCATTTTTGTGTTTGTTTTGGTTTGTTTTGTTTTTTTTTTTTTTGTTAAAATGGCACTTTTTCTTGTACAGGGAAGTATTTTTGAGTTCTATGGAAGAAACCATAGTTGTGTAATTAAGAACTACCAGACTTCTAAACACTAAAACAATAAACGTAAATCAAACAACAGTTTCTTTCTTTCTTCCAGTTCAAACTTCAAAACAAATCAAAAACAAAAACACACACACACACAACATTCCATCTGCGTAAACTTCGGAATTTATTAAGAGTTTCAGTCAGTCAAACCAAAAACTTCCGAACATGTCGTCTGCCGAAGTTCTTTGTTGTGTACAACTTTTCGTTTTTTGCATTTACTGTGTCTTCGACTGTTTATATTGAATAAATCAGAAGTAAAAGCAACAGTTTATTTTTGCCTAATGAAAGAGTCGAAGAAAAAGCAATTTTTTGGTTTTCACTGCAGTTTTTTAAACACTGAATAGAGCCATATTATTAGAGGAAAGTTTACTGAAAACATATTTTGCCAGCGGACATAGCTGTTCACTCTTACGAATGCTTCAGAAACAATTAAGCTTAGTATTCGGCCCTTTGTTCCTACTAGGAACCACAGGACATAATATATATGTTTCCCCAATCATTTAACTTTGTTCATGCGGTTTTCTGCTCAAGGTGATATTTAAAACGGTTTGCGGGCTGCCAGGTACTTTTTTTCGCCCTCCCTAAACTTGAAAAATTGATCTCCAAAAAAACCCCGTTAAATGAAAAAGTTCCCAAAATAAGACCCTGTAAAAAATACGCAATTTTTAACGGATACGTTAAATATTTATTTGAGTTTTCCTTGTACTATGTTCTACCAGAGATCATTTTTATCGTAAGGAAATGCGCATTTGTATCTACAGTCGAACTTCCCTACAATAAATCTGCAAAGGACCATAAAATCACTCAATTTTTAGGAAACTTCATTTTCATTTCCACTTTTTTTTTTTTTTTTTTTTTTTTTTTTCAAAAGATTTTGTTATTCGTGCTAAATTCCCAGTTTTTATTATTGATAAAAACACTTGAAATTTATTGTTGATGGGATAAGCTATTCCTATGCGCATTTCACTGGTTGCTTAGGCCAGATCATCAGGAAACTTCATCCATAAAGATTTTAGAAAAACTAAAGATATTAAACCAAGTAAAAATGTTAAACGTATAAGACTTATAGCAACAGTTCTACTTAGAATAATATCAAAGCTTAAACAAAACAACATCAACAATAAACAGTGCGTTCATCTCGTCTTACATTCCCCGCTACAATTAGTTTAAATTCTCTCAACATTAATTGTAGTTGTAAGTAGGTTAAGAAAAACAAAATAAAAAACAACAACAACTTACAAAAGATGTTGTCAATTAAGTGTTTTTTAGGCCGTGCACCCGCCTGTTTATTATCAAAAAGTAATTTCAATTTTTGGGAATACAAAATTTAAATTTCAAAAGATTTTGTTATTCGTGCTAAATTCCCAGTTTTTATTATTGATAAAAACACTTGAAATTTATTGTTGATGGGATAAGCTTTTACTTGGTTTAATATCTTTAGTTTTTCTAAAATCTTTATGGATGAAGTTTCCTGATGATCTGGCCTAAGCAACCAGTGAAATTCGCATAGGAATAGCTTATCCCATCAACAATAAATTTCAAGTGTTTTTATCAATAATAAAAACTGGGAATTTAGCACGAATAACAAAATCTTTTGAAATTTAAATTTTGTATTCCCAAAAATTTAAATTACTTTCCACTTTTGTTAAAAAAAATCAGGCAGTGCAGCGGTCATCCATTTGAGCATGGTTTTTTTAATTTTCCATAAAATACAGGTTTGAAGCTTTTTGTATTTAGTGCTAAATTGCTTGCATTATTGATTGCAAGAATTAAGGTTGCTTTAGCCGACCTTAAATGCAAAGTAATGCAATGTAACGTACCGTACTGTATTTTCTGTAATTGGTGCTTAATATCTCACAATTTTGAGTCTTAAATAAAAAATTATATTGCACAAATCAATTAAAAAAATTTCTCGGTCAAGAAATAATTGACACATTAGGGGCATTATTTCCAACTGGTCGAGTTCTTAACCGATTTTGGGGTTTTATACCTTTCTGAAAACATCTAGAATAAACACTTGTACGACATTTAAAAAATTTTGTCTTGGAAAAAACAAATTTTAGATTATTTTACAAAATCAAATTATTAACAGATGAGCTTTAAACTTTTAAGATATTTTTTTTTGATAAAAAAAACAAACTTTTTTTTGATAAAAAAACAAAATTTTTTTTGATAAAAAAAACAAACTTTTTTTGCCCGGTGCTCACTGATATTAGGCGCTGTTGCAAAAATGGCCACCCTTATGTATATGTGTGAATGGAACTTAGTTGTTTTTTATAGAAAAATTAAACTAATATTATTTCCCCAAAAAATCCTAAATTTTTTTTTATATCTCTAATGCAAACCCCAAAACCCAAATAAAAATTTGTGTCCCTTTTAGCAACAGCAAAACCTTCAAATTGGGGTTAAACCCCCTAAACTGAAAGCCATGTATAGACGAATTTTCTGGCTTTTTTTTTACAAGAAATCAAGGTGAAAAACATTGTTTAAATGGCGAAAAAATTGCCATTGTTTTAAAGGTGAATGTCTTACATTTTTACACCAGTACGTACCCATGTTCTCCAACTTTAGTTGGCACTTCTCGAAATGATGTGAAACAAAATATTTCATTTCTCAAAAAGTGTGTCTGTAACTCAAGACGAAAACTAACAAAAGAGTTTGCGTTGTTACGCTATAAATGTCATAACATTGCTCTCGAAGCCGATGTGACATTCCAGACGTTGAGAACGCCAGTCACAATGGTTAGCAATTTTTTTGGCCAAAGCATTCACGAAAAATTGGTGAATTAATCGTTTTTGCATTTTAAAAAATTTCCTCTGTTAAAAAATTTAAAGGCCTAAATTAAAGCAAAATGTTTTAAGCAGAAATTTTCGGTATTGAACTTTAAGCGAAAAGACCACAAACCCAGAGAAATACGTTTTTCACGTGTAAAATTTGTGTTTGCTTGTGTAAAACAAAAAAATGTTCTTCAAAATCAAGGTTGGATACCGTATCGGTATACCGGTATATAAACTTTTATATCGTTTTATATCGGTTTTACAATTTAATAAACACATGTTGTAATTACTAGAAGGCGCCAGTACTTAGGAGTTGTTGTCCAACAATCCAACAAAAATACGTATTAAGTCAAAAATATGGATTTTCACCAGACCAAAATATAATTGTTTAATTTAATTTGTAATTTAAAACAGAAGTTGCTCTTTGCAACTGCTAAAAAGTACTTTTATAATACAAAACGTATTTTACTAAAGTTATATATCAAATTTTTTTGCACAATTTTCACAATTTTTAGAACAGAATTTAACTTTTACAAGCGATTCTTTTTAAATCTAAACACAAGTTGGTCTTCGCGACTAAAACCGCACTTCTGTTATACAATATGTCCTTTTTATACCCTTCACCACAGGTATATATTTATAAGTTTGTCATTACGTTTGTAATTTCTACACTATTGATCTTAGGCCCTATAAAGTATATATATTCTGGGTCCTTATGAGGAGAGAAGTTGATTTAACGATGTCCGTGTGTCCGTCTGCCCGTCTGTCCGTCTGCCCGTCTTACGTTTGAAATGTGTTTTCCGGAGACTCCAGACATGATAGTGGCTAGGTTTTTTTTTACATTTATGCCACATTTAGTCTACCATTTCTTGCTATTGACCAGATCGGTCCAAAAATGGCTGAGATATGAGTAAAAAACCACGACTACCTCTAATTTTTTCCAAAAATCCATTGTTGTTGTAGTATTATTATTAGTTTTTCTGTATATCTGGATAACAGAAAGAGCCAAAGTTTCCAAATTAGGTACACACATTTACGTTATCAATACACAGCATCCCGCAAAATGTGGGCGGGATTGGAGAAGTGGGCGTGGTACCTTCCGTACTAAAAATATCGAAAATTGTATAAAAACCTGAATTTTTGGACTGTCATATGAGCAACGGTTACGCCTTATATACTTTATATACGAAATATTTTCTGAAAATTTCGGAAAAATCCGTTCAGATACGAAAAAGTTATGGCCAAAATAAAATTTTTTTGTTTAAAATACCAATTTTCGGGAACCATAGATCTTTCCGAGTCCAAGTTTTATAACCCAAGTAAATGGTAAATCTCTTCTTAAACACGGCGGTATATAAATCTGTCAAATCGGTTAAAAAATTGCTGAGTTATAATCAAAATACTGAAATCGCAAAATAACTCATTTTATACCCTTTACGAATAATTCGAATAACTTATGCCGATTAATCGAAAATTAGTTTTTTTACAGTACATATTAGTTTTCTTCTTTTATGTAAAAAAACAATCCGAGGCTTTTACCACAATTATTTAGATGAAGAATATGATTTTTTGAGACGAATGAAAACATCCTTCTACCAGATCTCAACAAGACTACAGACTACTGACCTCAACAAGACAAAATTGTTAAAAAATCAAAAAGAAAGTCAATTGTTATATTCGAAGGCCATGAATCAAAGAAACAAGATTGCGCATTGCGCAGGTCTGTTATTTTTGTGTGTGACGAAGAAATATACTTTTTGTATGTGCATATGTGTGTGTCTTATATTTTTACAACAAACAATCATATTTAGTCTATGATGACGTAGATGCGCAGTATAATTTTTTTTTGTACGGCTGATTGTTCAATCTTTTTTGTTGTTTCATGATGGAAGGCTACCAATTTATAGAAAAGACAAGAAAAAAAACAGAGAAATTGGATATGCTTTATACCGATTTACTTTCAACTTCTCCAACGTCACCTGAGTGATAGAATCTTTTTTAAATCAAGTTTTATCAAAACAAAAGAAAGGAATCGTTAAAAACATAAACATTTAAACTATATACTCTCTTTGAAAGATTATTTTAGAAGATAAGCTTGAATTTTGAAGCTATTTTTTATTTGAAAAGTTTTCCTAT
Source organism: Pollenia labialis (assembly GCA_949318255.1). NCBI lineage: Eukaryota > Metazoa > Arthropoda > Insecta > Diptera > Polleniidae > Pollenia > Pollenia labialis. The sequence goes on along the minus strand of OX439139.1, from coordinate 141,752,499 downwards.
TTTGTTACATGAAGTACCTTTTGTTAAATTGTTGTTATTTTTTAATAAAATTTTTATGTTGAAAAATATAATTTTTGGTCTTATTTTTAAACTTCTAAACAAGGCAAAATTATAATTGTTCGATTAACCGAATAATATTAAATTGTGCGACTATTTTTCGATTCAATTTTTACCTCAAATAATTATTCGCGCAATTCATCGATTAATAAAATCATCGACCCTAGATGTAACGAACACCGATATACCAGCGATATTTAAGGTCTGCCAATATATCGATATCGGCGATATTTTACTGACTATCGTTTATATACAATTTCTGGTACATGAACATAATTTTTTTCGACTAGTTTTAGAGTAGTCCACTTATAAAGGCTGACAAGTAAGGGCTAGAAGTTCCACAACCAAACTAGGCCAAGTTTTTTAATTATTATTATTACTAAATTATCACTAAAAAGGTGATCCCTCTTTTACAAATTTTAAACTTTTTAATGTGTAGAAAGCACAAAAAACAAAAAATGTATGATTAAAGAGTACTTTATTTTAAGGAAAATATGTACAGCCCCGACGTTGATAAGTTGTTACTGTTATTTTTAAATTTTCAAACAATAATTAAGACTTGGCCTATAAAGTTAAATTTGCCACAGTGCTTAGTAGCGAAATCTTTTTACATTGCTTAATCTTTTATGTATATAGTGGCGCAGAAAGAGCTGTATGGTTTAAGTGGCTTATATCTTTTTTATTTATGCAATTATTATTAAATTTTTTTTAAATACAGTATTTTTTGGAGAATTTTTATTCTGTAAGTGATGTCTCTTTTCTGCTTCACATATACGTGCTCCTTTGAACATAGTTTTTATAACTTTTTGCTAAATTTTGGTTGTTATTATTTTTGTTCGATTGTATAGTTATTCAAAATTAATTCTCCAAGTCTTTTTTACAAAATAATAGAAAAAGAACAAACACAATAATTATCTTTAAAAAGCTTTTAAAGAATTCAACCCATAAAGCTCATTTTGCATCACCCTGTATTTGCTAGTTTTAAGATTTGTCTGCTTATTTTCTTTAAAGAAGAATTAAGAGATACCAAAGATCTCCTTATATTTCTAAAGACGCAGATCCGCTTATTTACTGCCGCAATGTCATGTTATACCCAAACTTGAAGAAAATGGCGCAGAAATACTTTAATTTTGAAATGATTTCTGTTTGTTCCACTGCAGGTCTCATTGAAAAATTATATTATTTTTTTAATACCGAAACGGTTATTCTGGTACAATACCGGAATGACGGGAAACGTTATGTGTCTACCGGTATTTTACGCAAAAAAATTATTTGGGTATCAATACTGGTTGTCAATTTAAACGGAATTGTTATCGGTATCGGTTGCCAACCTTGGTCTTTATTCATATAAACATTCATACACTTTCGATTTATACGTTACTTTTGATTTTATGCACATTTAGGTTTTCAAGAATTGTATGTTGAATATAAGTGTTTTTAGTGGTTAAATGCATTTGTTCTTGTTCCTGTATTCATATTAATGCATTTGTGGATATGTATGAGTTAAATTTCAAGTACCATTTGTTAAGTACAATGGTAACGGAAATGTGTAAGGGCCCACAAACACAAACACATATGCATACATTAATATAAAATATACTTTAGAGACCAGCTAAAATCTGCATTAGGCACAAAACACTTTAACCAACAATTCAAATGCATTAAATACACATTTGTTTAAACCTACATGCATATACATATATGTATACATACTTATGTATGTATTTACTTATCGGCGTCTTGATATAACGGGTCCGCCATCTAACGTTTTATTTTTTCAACTATTTCGTGAATGGTAACACTTAGCTCATGCCTGATTTGACAGATAATTAGTTGTATCCTTCCGCTGAACGAATATGGTTGTGTATACGCTTGAACAACGCTGGAAAATATGCGTTTTCGCTGCGCTAAGTGGGCCTGCGATCGACTTACAGAAGATACCGATTTTGCCAAAACAATCCTCTTTTCAGATGAAGCTCATTTTGATCTTGGCGGGTATATAAACAAGCCAAATTGTCTCAATTGGGGCACAGAAAACCCGCACGCATACATTGAAAAGCCGTTGCACCCAAAACTAGTCACTGTTTGGTACGGATTTTGGTCCAGAGGCATAAATGGGCCATTTTTCTTCGAAAATGGACAAGGAGTGGCCGTTACAGTCAATTGCGATCGTTGTCGGGCCATGTTGAACGAATTTTTTTCACAAAAATGAAAGAGGAGGATATTGGCAACATTTGGTTTCAACAGGACGGCGCTACGTGCCACACAGCCGAAGCTACACTCGATGTTTTGCGCCCTGTTTTTGAAGATCGCATTATCAGCCGCAGAGCTGATCTCGTTTGGCCACCTCGGAGTTGCGATTTGACACCGTTGGACTATTATTGTGGTGCCGTCAAAGATAGGTGTTACGCCGACATGCCAGAGACAATTGACGCTTTAAAGGACAATATTCGTGAAGCCATTGGTGAAATACAGCTGCACACAATCGATAATGTCCTTAAAAATTTTACCGATCGTGTAGGCTACTGCATGGCCAGCCGACGCAGCCATTTGAATGAAATTATTTTCCATAATTAACCCGAAGGATTGTACTTTCAAATAAAAAAAGAAATTTGAGAAAATATTCAGTAGTTTTTTTTACAGCATTTTCAAAAAAAAAAGTTATTTGGCGGACCCTGTATTAGGCTAACTATTAATTATTATTCTTTAATAAATTATTTAACTATTAATCATTTTTAGTAACCTTCAAAATGGTTTAAAGATACATTAGAAATTTGACGAACATTTACATATATATGTTTATTACCAGGAAACTGTGTCCGTGATTGAAACTGGAGAGAGTTAAAAAAAGAACGATCTTAAAAGCTCCATTCCAAATTGATAAGCATATCGTAAAAAACCTTTGACGATCGATTGACAAAAGCTTACAATCTTAGAAACGTCTCCGGGTAGAATAAAAAGAAAAAGTAAAAGTATATTTATAAAATTTTGTTTAGAAATGTTGTTTTCCTAAACGGGTATATTTACGTTTCGAGTAGACAAGTGTTTTTCGTTCAGAAAAATTATCTCAGCATGAATACCGCTAATGTGAATTAAAAAAACTGTACATTTTATATTTTCAATATTTTATTTTTACTCTTATCCCTCTACTCATCAACCAGTGAGAAATGCAACTTTTAAACGCAAAAGGTTGGTAACGGAGACAGGTAAAGTATCGCTTACCTAATGCTTAAGGTATGTTTACATGGTAGACCGTGCATAACGACATGTCAAAAAATGTTGTAGAATGAAACAAATGTCATGCCAAAGCAATATTTATTGAGTAGAAGAGAATACGGATACAACATTTGACAAGCTGCCATTAATGTTTATTTTCTAAACCAACCACATTTTTATGTTGTCTTTGTAAGATTTAACAAACTCCTTTTGGTTATTGTTTTACTATCGTTTAATGTTTTGGCGAAAACAGTTTTGCAATTTGGTTGAAATTTATTCACACTCTTTACTGCACCACTTAATTTCGTTTTTTTCTAAGAGCTTTAAAATTTTTTAAATATGTATTTATTTTGCGAAAATTACTTGTTAATTATAAATGGAAGAAAGAATTCAAAACCCTTTGGCAATTTCGGGCCACCCTGTATAAGTGTTGCACGATTTCAAGTTTTTGGAGAATTATCCTAATGTTTTGAGAGACATAATTGAGGTTCAATGTCGTTAATGTGATGAATTATATCATCCATTAGCTCTTTTTAAAATGTTCTTCTTATTGACGTACACTTTTTTAAATACCCCCAAAGAAATAAGTCCATCGGTGTCAAATCACATGATCGTGACTACCAATTAACATCGTTACAACGTGAAATAACACGACCATCGAATACTTCGCGCAAAAGAACCATTATTTCGTTGGCTATGTGGCACCATCCTGTTGGAACCACATATCGTCCAGGTCCATATCCTTAATTTCTGGTTACAAGAAATCCATTATCATCTCGCGATACTGGCCCGATGTTGCCGCCAGCCAATAAACTGCAAGAAACTCTTTGTGGATGCAAGGATTTTTAACAATCACTCGGTTAATTGAAATTTGCACACAATTCTCTCGATTGTGGACACATTTGGTCGATTATGCTGACCAGAAAAATCTCGAAGTGCCCGAAATGCATTTTAATTTGAACGCCCATTTTTGTTCAAGTGAACTTCTCAAACACTAAAAAAAAAAAATTAATCAAGTTGGGCAAAGAACTTCACATTAAGGTGTGACTCCCATAGTGCTATATGATTGCACAATTTAAAATTTTTGTGGAACTCAATTTGATTAAAATCCATGTTTTTGAAGCCGCAATATTTTCGAATATTGAGTTGTTACTTTTTACGATTAAGTGTACGATATGTTTATTTACTGATGTTATTATTTATGTAGGCCTTATAGTACTCAAAAGAAATTTTTAATTAATTTGATTTCCTACACAGACAAAAATAACAAGAATTAGTATGTAATTAATAAATTTTTTTTAAACTTTTCTAATATTCTTAACAATTTTCTAAATTAAATTTATTGTAAATTTTCATATTAACAATTTATTTTATTTGAAAAAATAAAATAATTTTCTGTCAATAATTTTCAATACAAAATTAAAAAATTCAATATTTTGTTTTAATCTCACAAAGAATAAGCGATTCGACTATTATTGAGAACTGAGTCTCTCTCTCTCTCTCTGGGGTTAGTACAACTATTATTTCCAACTTCGTATCGAAATTTTAACGTTTTTTTATTTTTTCTAGAATTAAAACTGCCGTTAAAAACTTCTTCTGCATAAACTTCTAAGTCTTTTTATATTTAAAATATTTGTGATGAGATTATTATTAAATTTAAATAAAAAAACAGAATTTTTAATGCATTTTCTTCTTTTAAAATTGCAATAAATTTTTCAAAATTAATGAGCAACAAAACATATTGTTAATATGACAAAGGTGTAATAAAATTGTTTATTTGATTGCTAACAAATATTTTATTTAGTGTTACAAAGTCATTGTTGAAAATATTTGTTGAATGTGAACAATTCTAATTAACATAAGTATTTTTTATACATGGACAATTGATTGTTGGTGCCTTTTCAATTAAAAAATTAATTGTATTGACGAATATGGTATTTAATATGACAATTGATTTGTCGAAATTGTTTTCTGTGTAAGCAACAATACCTTAAAATAGTCTAAAATTTTTAAGTTTGATCTTTAAAGACTTTAGTTTTGTTTTTTTTGAAGTAATCAACGGTGTGATTAAAAAGAACTTAACTTAGCAATTAAAATTTATTTTTCATAAAACTTAGTTCGACGCTATCTAAAATGGAAAAATTTGGAAAACTTTTATGATATGAAAATCGTGTCTAGCTTTCATTAAATTGTATCTTCCAACTTTTCTCGTTAATAAATAATGTAGGCTTTGACTTAATCTTCCGCAAAATCCTCCAAAGAGCAAATGTACACGTGCGGGTTGGAAAATGAATTTTCCGAACGATAATTAAAAGGGTTTCAATACAAAATGACAGTTGCATTTTCAAATAAATCTTCTACCGCTGGAATTTGCTTAAACAAAAAACCATCTTTTAACCACCAATAAACACAAGTACTGAACCCAACACACAAACACATAAAGGCACAGACACTAAAAGTAACACCAGTCGTGTTGCAAGACAAGCAGGACGTAAAAGCCGTAAAAGAAACAACAATTTATAGTCAACAACCATCAAACCAAATCAAATGAAATCGATCGACTAACCAGCAAACACATTTACTCATACAATAACAAGAAACAAAAAATACTTAAACTAGAAATATTCGAATCTTAAAATCGTCCTTTAGCTAGTGTAAATGCATGCAAGAAGCATATTCGAGTATCTATGTGAATGCATGTGCTTGTGTATGAGTGAAAGATTGTAAGAAATTTTATACAGACGAGTATTTAATGTTAGAAACGTGCTGCAACATTCCAAACTGTTGGTTCATTCAATCAATGTTCATGTGCGGTTGTTGTATTTGCTGTGGTCGGAGATGAACACATCCTTTTGCCCACATTATATACAAAATTTCTTCTGTCTTGAGGTAAGGGCGTGTCGGTATTTCTACATATTGACCATGTTAGTAGGAAAACTCAATGATGATAAAGAAGAAAACGATGATAACAAGTGTCTTTGCCAGCCATGACCACGAGTTTAAATTGTTTAATCCTTGAAAGTAAAGAGGAAGAAACTCTTTAGTAGAAAGGTTCATCAGCAAATTAAAGAAAGCAAAAAAAAAAAAACAAACATGGCCAACAACTTTATCGATAAAAAGTTAAAAACCTCAAACGAAGCAAAGAAAGTTCATGATGTTTGCCCAAACACATACAAATCACTATGGGCTGTTGTTGTTGGCTTTTTTTTTATGTTGTTGGACACCAGATTTAATTTATGCTGATATTGCAATGGTTTTTCAATCTTAAGGAAAAAGAATTAAGAAAATTAACAGACCAAACTATTTTATGATTTCAAGAGGTCAATCGTTGAGTAGAAGGAATTGGATATTTTTAAATTTAAAAGTTGCAAACGGTGAATACTTCTTAATTTATAGAGCTTTTTTGCGAATAGTTCTACGACAAGAGTGACAAAAAGCATTTTAGCTGAACATTTTTGTTTTTGGCTTAAGAAAGTTTTTTCTCAAGTCAAAAAATTTCGTTAGACAAAAAAGCTCTGTAACAGAGCTTTTTCTTCTGGTAATAAAAGCGTTTCAGAGAATTTTTTTTTCAAAAATTTAGTTCTCACAAAAAAAGAAAAAAAAACAATTAAACAATTTTTATCAAAGTTATTTTAGGGAATACAAAATTTGTAACTAATAAGTTTTCTGTATGACGTGGTTAATTCCCAATTTTTATTTTTGATAAATACACTGGCATTTATTGTTGAGGGAAAGCTAGTTTCTATGCGCATATCACTGGTTGCTTAGGCCAGAGCACCAGGAAACCCTTTTCCAAAGATTTTAGAAAACCTAAAATATTATACAAATAAAACTTTAAAGCGAATAAGAATTATAAACATTCAAAGTATTAGTTGTAACAATATCAATGCTTCAACAAAACTTGCATTTGTGCCGATATGTGTAACACCTTATAATATTGGTCCCACCTTAAAGTATACCGAACGACTTAGAATCATTTTCTGAGTCGTACTAACGATGTCCGTCCGGCTTACTGGCTGACTGTACATGTAACCTTGTGCGCAAATTACAGGTCGCAATTTTGGATATATTTTAATAAAATTTGGTCATAGGTTCTTACACACAGAAACAATCAAGTTAAAAACGTAGAAAACAAGGTTGATTTAAAATTTTTCGGTGGTGATTTTGCTTCATACGTTTTTCATGTTAATTCAACCTGATTTTACAATAACTTGCGAACAACATTTTTTTCTTTTAAAATAACTATAATTCATGTTAATTTAACATTGCAGTAAAGTTAGAGCAAAATGTCATTTATATTGAAATAACAATCCGAATCACGTTGAATGAAAGTTATTTCTAGTTGAAACAACGTGAATTTTATGTAGAATCAAATTGGTTTGAATGTGTTATAACAGTGTTAAGAAGCTTCAGAGACAACATATGCATTTATTTAAGAATAATTAAAAACACTTTCCCCTGAAACACATGTTTCACTTATTTTGTATTCTCCTTTGTTAACAGAGGCATCAGCAGAATCGCCCGATTAGGTTTTCGTCATCATTCTACTTTGAAAACTTGATGTACTATTTAACTAAATAATTTTAATTTAAAGAATACGGGAATTGTCTTCTTTATTTTAACGTATTTTAAGAATGAAAATAAAAAAATTAACATACTTAACTATGTATGCATGTTAATTTTACAAGATAAACTTTTGATTTTATATAAAACAGGTTTTCATATCCATATTTATATATATTTTAATATTTTTTTTCACAGCAAATAATATTAAATAAACGTGATTTAAGTTTATTTTAATATTTTTCATTTAAAATTAATATGAAATAATGCTAAATTTAAATAAAGGGCATACTTTTGCAGAAATTTACTATGATTCTCAATCAACATTTTTCCATGTTAATTTTACATTGTTATTTTTTTCTGTGTGTAGTGGCACAAATACCAAGAATATATCAAACCGATTTGAATGAAGTTAATAAGCATAGATAAATCCATATTAATACGGACACATTAGCATTATGTGTTTTTAAATACTTTGGTGTAGGGTATCATATCGTCGGGCTTGACCGACTACTTTCTTACTGGTTTTGTTTTTCAAAAGTTTTCTTTCACCAAAAAAGCGTCCTGTGTTACCAACAAGAAACATCGCAGTAAAATGTAATCAATAGGAATCGAGAATGTAAAATATCTTTTATAATATTTGATTCCAGAATTCATGATTTTTAACACAGACCCTGTCCTAGGATTGTAATAAATTATTTTAATGTATCCTGCGAATAAATATTATAATTCATCCTTGATAATAAAAATTAGTAGACGACATAAAAACATCAAGAAATAACAGATTTTTATTAAGAAAATATGTAATAATCAATTCATAACACTGAGCTAGGAATTGACTCTTTTTTTAGTCAAGCTTTGCACTTGGCGTTTTAACCTAATTCGGGTACGCTGAATCCAGTGGTGCTTTTTTAGGTTAGCTCTGGTTTTCGAGATATACAGTTATTTTGAAAATGGAGGAGGTTGCACAACATATGTTTGCGTAACTCAAAAACGCTTAATCTTATTGAGAAGACTAAACAACCAAATTTCGCAATAAAATTTCCTTTCAGAAAAGTAAAGCTTTTTTCTAATTTGCCGTCGTTTTAGAAACATAAATAAGTTCTTCTTGATAGAGAAATTTTGGTGAAAAAATGTTATTTTGCAATAACTTAATCGTGCAAAAATTTGAGCAAACCGGGTCTGTAGGAGATGTGAAAACACCAGTGAATGCTGGTACACGATAGTGTGGTCGAAGAGCCGTCCACCTCAACTCGTAGTCGCGCCCAACAACTACACCTCTCACGCTCGTTGTTGATGAACATTATGCATAAAGACTTGAATTTACACGCTTATAAGGTGCAATTGACCCAAGAACTAAAGCCTCTTGACCATTCCAAACGTCGTCAGTGGTCAGAATTGTGGCAAAAAATGGCAACAGTGAATGATAAATTTTCGAAGAAAATCATCTTTAGTGATGAGTCACATTTTCACCTCAGTGAATTCGTCAATAAGCAGAATTGCCGCATTTGGGCGAATGATAATCAAGAGTGATTGTCGATAAACCAATGCACCCACAAAGAGTGACTGTTTGGTGCGGTTTATGGGCTGGCGGCACCATCAGGCCGTATTTTTTCCAAAATGAGGCTGGTCAGGCAGTTACTGTGAATGGTGTTCGCTATCGTGAGATGGTAATGAATTGGATTACGATGTGGACGATATGTGGTTTCAACAGGACGGTGCCACTTGCCACACAGCTAACGCACCAATGGCTCTTTTGCGCGACAAATTCAATGGCCGTGTTATCTAACGTGGTGGCGATGTCAATTGGCCGCCAAGATCATGTGATTTGACACCGCTGGATTTGAAAGAAAAGATGTACGTCGATAAGCCAGCAACAATGCAAGAGTTAAGCCATGAGGTAATTCGGCACATTAACGGTATAGAACGTCAATTATGCATCAGCGTCATCGGACCATCGGACGGAGGTGTGCCGCCGAGGTCGCGGCGACCATTTGGCCATATTTTGTTCCATACATAATTTAACCATAACATTATTATCATAATAAAGAGAAATGACAATAATTTCCCAAATAATTTGTGTTTTATTCAAAATTAACATCGGCCCTTAAAATTTTACCACCCTTTTATTAAAAAAACCTTTATAAATTGAAATTTTACTCTAAGAAGCACATACAAAAAAGATTGAAATAATAAAAAAATTTATAAAAAAGAAGGAAAAATTCACAAATTTATTTTTTTTTGTAATAATGGGCACATTCATAAGACGTAACTGTTGCACAACCGCTATGAGGTTTGTGAATGTGTCCCATAATAAAGACTTCAAATATTTTTTAATTACCGTTTATTTGGTCGTAAAAGGCAATTTTAAATATTTATTTTTTCTACATATTTTAAAGCCTAGTACTCTGTTCAAATTTGTGAAATATGTTGAGCAACATTAATTATTTCACACGATTTCACAATGTTACCTATTATGCGAGTTTTATTCCTGCAAAGTATGCAACATTGTTTTGCGTATGTAAACAAACCTCACATTCCATTTACTAAAAATAATTTTTTTAATAAAAAATGTATTAAAAAAGAAAGTAAATATGGATAAAAAAAAACTGTTACCGGTTATGTTATTTTAATTTTTTATTTCTTATTTAATAATCAGTTCACACTTTTTGCTTTTGCTTAAAATTCCACGTGAAATAAGTGCAGCTTACATTATTTCGCAGTTGCAAAAAAATGTTGCCAGAAACATTTCGGAACTTTTTCGCAAAATGAACAGAGTACAACCCTGTCAACATTATTTCATAGATATTCCGCACAAGTTTTTTTCATATGCGTTGCAACAGCATTACACGTGAAATGTTGAACAGAGTACCAGGCTTAACGTCAAAATAAAAAGTTTCAATTCAAAATAATTTTTGAACAATTTTATTTTGCAGTCAAAAAGAAAATTTTCCCCACTGTGCCATAAAGCATACATTCGTATCCTTCGAACTGCTACGTTTTGTGATGATTGTATATGAATCTATTTTAATGCTTTTGACACATGCACATACAAAAGAGCAAACACAGCTTAAAGCACATGTGTCTGCTGTATATCCATTTGTAATTTCTGTGTTTTCCGAGATTGTATATATTCAATTTTTGTTTCTTTTCTTAAAAGCCATTCCTAGAATAGATAAGCCTTTGTGTGTGTGTGTGCCCAGTTTGTTCATATAAATCTTTATCAATTTATATGTTTCATTTCTGTAAGACTTTTTATTTTGTGTTGTTGTGCCCTATAAAAAAATTATGAGAAAATTTCAAAAACACATATCCAAATACAGATAAATTGCAGATTTTAGCAACAATATCAACAACAACAGCAACAAATAAGATGGATTGCCAAAAATATATATAAAAAATACATTTATTTTTGTTTCTTTAACAACAAAATACTTTTTTAATGCAGTTTTTTTCTGGTAGGATTCTGTTTTTTACGTCTTTTGCTCGTCTTTCTTAATCTCCCATTAAAACGAAACAATACATAAAACAAGAAATGAAAGAAGTCTAAAGTGCCATACGAAAAAGAGAAAAAATAAGAAATCATACATGTAAGAAGTTTTCTTTTTTCATTCGTTTTTGTCCATTTTAAAAAAAATGTTTTCTACGGATAAAAGTTCTACTTCATTTATCATCTCGTTATGAAATTAAATTTATTTATGGTTTCTCTGGAACGTTTAATATATTGTCGGATTTATTGCTTCAATTGCAATGACTATGAAAAATTAAAGATATTTTTGTTGTATTTCTTTTTAATGGTAAAAAAGTTAATTCGAATATACAATTTATTTTCCTGCAGAATTTGGTTGTTGTATATACATATGTATGTATAATAATATGGTGCTCAAGAATTTTCATTTCTCTTCATTCATTTTAATAAAAATTATTCACGTTTATTTTTTCTTTAATAAAATAAATGGAATTCCTTTTTGCAAGAGAAAAGAAAACTGAGATAAAAAGCAGTACAGAGTTTTCATTGCCCAATTTGTTACTAATATTTATTTATGAATTAGTATTTTTCCAACTGAACAACAGTTGTTATACTAAAACGAAATTTAGTAGAGAATACCTTTCTAAAGAAAAGTGTTTTCGAAAGCAAATTTATTAAAATTGTAAAATAAGAGGTGGCCAAACCATAATGCACTGTGCGAATTGTTAACAGTGTTGAGGAAAATAAATGCTAGATTTTGTTAAAAAAAAAAATGCTCAATAAATGTCAGAATAAATGCCTAAAAAAAATTATATAAATAATAAAGAAAAATCTTCATTAAAGTAAAGGCCAAGCACAGTTTCTATAATATGCTGCATTTTGTCCTTCAGCTTTCGGGGCGAGGTCCCTACGGATAATATTGGACTACGTGGTCCATTGTGGCTTAAATGGACTACTTACAACATGGTCCAACGTCTTGTAGTTTGGACCATGTTATAAGCAATTAAAATGCAGTGCTGCCAACAACTGTATGATGTATACTTTTCCATAGTTTACAGTATTACGCATTGGTAGCCCTGATGGTGTCCATTATTAATTGTTTAATTAAAAGTGAAAGAGGAAAGTTTGTGAAATTTGTGAAAAAAGGCATGACATACGATACTATATTTTAATTAATAAGTTTTTTTTTAAGACGACAAATTAATTAATTTAACTAAGGTTTTTTATAAGGATAATTTAAAAAAAATTTATAAACAAAAATAAAAAAGCTTAATCGTAAAGTTATTTTTAGTCTTTCATTCAGTAGTGGCATGAAATAGTTTTCAAACTACCCCTTTAGTGCACTCCACTAAGTAGTGACATGGAGTACTTTTGAAAGTAACCCTTTAAGTGAATCCATGGAGTAGTGACATGGAGTACTTTTGAAACAACCCCTTTAGTGTACTCCATACTGTAGTGACATGGAGTACTTTTAAAACTTACCCACTTTAGTAATCCATGGAGTAGTTTAGGGACTACTTCGGTGGGTTATATGGTCCCCTCCTAGGACATCGCAATGTTAAATGGACAACCTTTTACCCATATATTTGGAGTACTCCTACTCCTTTATGGACTATTCCTTACATGCATGTATGGACTAGTCTCGTTATCTGCAGGGGTGTCCAAATTGCCTTTAACAAACGTTTGTCAAATGATCGGCAAGTGCAATTGAACTATGTGCACAGCAATTAAACTAAAAACCGCCTGTGCTGAAAGTTGTAACAAATTCTTTTAAAAGGGATTAGATGGTTTTTAGTTATGCCCGTTGCTTTTCTGTGCTTTCTTGTTTCTGCATGTTGCTCCAGGCCACTAAATTTAGAAACAATATCGCATTGGCAGTAATTTTAAGAGGTTTTACATCTGTTTCTTTTATCCATTCTTTAAACTTTGAATAGGTAAATAAAGATGGGATTCTACCGGGTATTTACCTGATGTCTGGGTAAATACCGAGAATATTCCTCATTTGGAAATTTATTTGGGTATTATAAAAACACAAATAAATATGGCAATAATTAGCTGTAAATAATATTAATTTAATTTTAAATTCATTTTGGAAAAATTGCAATAAAACTACAATAAACCGGAGCATATTGATTTAAAATTGTGAAGAAGGTATGCGTTAGATAATATTGATTAAGTTAAACAATAAATTGTTATCAAATTTCGTACATAACGTTTTTACCCACCCTTTGCTATTAACCAATTCTAACCCAATTTTCCCTATTTACCGGGTATTTAACAATTGATCTTAACACATTAATGAGCATTTACAGTGTTGCATTTTTTTACATATAATTCAATGTTAGAATCTGTTGCATTTTTTAGATCTAATTCAATGTTAGAATCTTTCGTTTTTTTTCTTTAATATTTGTATTAAAATAAAACATTTTGCTTTCGGCCCATTTTTGTCTTAAGTGGTTATGAACCAAGTAAAAAAATTAATAAAAGCCGTGGAAGATTTTCTTTCTCCCATTTTTGTTGATTTTATATTTTTCGGCAACTTTTTTTTATTTTGCATTTTTAAACAGTGTTAGAATGAGGAAAGTAATAAGTTTTAACTTGAAAACACCTCAAAGTTAAAAAAACCAAATTCTGTAAAATCAGCCATTTTCTTCGTTTTTAAAATGCCTTCCTTCCTTCCTTAACCATTATCAATCTCGTACAAAACCCGCAATTTCTGGTTAATTATTTAAAACTCCTGCAAAACTCTATATGGGTGTTTCTCTGCTTATGCACGCGACATTTGTACGCGTTTTATTGTGTTTAAATATTAAAAAAATAGAAGTGGATTGGAATTTTAGAATGAATTCTAGAACCGTTACATTGTTTGTGATGAGTTCTTTCTAAAAAGTATATATAATGGTAAATTGAGCACTGGGTACCCAAATGCCATGCAATCAAAGTTGACTTACTCACGTGACAAAAATAGAAGTGCCTTTTAGGACCGTAAGAAAACGTGCGAAAGTAAGTGAATTGTAGGAGGTTTTTATTTCGAAAAAAATGTTTTTATAAAGGTTAGTAGTGGGCCTTTATAATCATGTTTTGTTCAAAAGCAACTATGCATGGGTTGGCGAAGAAAAAAATAAATTGTAAATTACGCACGTGACATTACGCACGTGACACTTTTTACCTTCATACATATTTTAGTAATTTTACATATATTTTCAGAAGTTTTTGACAAAAAAATTAAACTTTTATTCAAAAATGAAAAATAAAAAATAAAAATATACTACAAAATTAATCCAAAATTAATTCTGTGCTTAAAAAAATTATGCGAGCGCTTTGATTTTTTAAGTCACGGTGGACCATTTCAGAGAAATACCCATATATGGCTTGGCATTTCAATTAAAAAAAAAAACTGTGAATCGATTATCTACTACTTAAGCTCTTATGACACTACGTTTTTTATTAATTGAATTGATAGAAAGAAACAGTAAATGTTGGAAAGAGCAAACTATATAAAATGTAAACAAAAATATTTTTTTCAGTTTTTCTTTTGTTATGATTTTGCTTATTTTATAAAATGTTGTCAACTTTTTGTTTATGGGAAACGTGAAAACAAAATAAACAAAAAGCGTTAAATCGCTGAATTTTCCCATAAATCGCTGCTTCAGCAACACTTTTAATATTTCAAGCTTGAAATGTAAATTTTATGTTGAACAATTTTAAATTTTTTTGTCATTACATACTGCATTATTTATCAACAACTTTTCAAATTGTTTGACACTTCGCTATTTATGTTAATACATCTGAACTCTTTGCACTTGGTAAATTTTTCTATTACATTGTATTTGTACTGTACACCAAAACGTTAAAAACAATGCATTAAAAATGTAGTGTCATAAGGACTTTACTATACAGACTTTCTTTTTTTATGAACGTGTAAGCAATGTATTTATTACTTTGAATCAAAATTAAATTTATTATCAGTCAACATACATGTGGGTACTTTTTGTAACCAAATGGACTATAGAATAAAATTATAAAACTATAATTTTTGTTCTTATTGGGGGTGAAAAACATCTTCCCAAATGAAGTTAAAATGAAGAAAAATTAGTTTTTATCATTGATATTCGAAAATTATGCAAAAATATTGTCAACCCGAAACATTGCATAGTGGGTTTGAGGTACATATTTTACAAAACATGGGTCCATTAAACACAGATTCCATATAAGTTTGTGCGAACGTTGAACGTAACGCCGTAAATTTATTTGAAAATTAAACTAAAAAGCTCCAAATTTTTTAAAAATTGTTGCTTAATTTTTTGTCCTTTTATTATCGTTGCAAATATGTAATTTTAAAACATGAGAATAATTTCCTTCTTCATATATTTTTTCTTTTTTTTTGACAACTCGGTCGCATCCGCTTTAAAAAATAGAATTAGTTCTTAGTTGACGTACGACGTACATACGTTTGCGCCGCCAACTATTGTTATAACCTATATACGTTGTATGCTACTACCTTAATACGAAGCAACTGTGATCTTACGGTTATTTCTAAAATTTTAATTTCATTCTCTTTTTTCTTCTTTTGTTTTTCAGAGTCTTGGCTATCCCTTGGCTTCTTTAGTGGCAGTTAATCGCACAAATGCTCAATTACGTTATTTATTGGGTGATGTTTGTCCCGAGGATAAAAATTTACAACTGTCGTCAAGAATTGAGTTTAACTGTGATATGAGAGCTGGTCGGGTAAGTAAAAAAATCATATCTCGTTATTTTATCGAAACATATTTTAATATTAGTTTTACCAACTCCGAAAATCGAGTCGTTTTCGATTAAATGTGAAATCGGGGTTTTCAAAAATGTTAATATAGTTTCCTAAATTCTTTTTGCGATTGTTAATTGGAATCCTTCGTCTCTCTCGCCAATAAAGTACCAATCATTTCAATAAGACATACGCTGTATAAACACAGATTTTTTATTCAATTCATTCACTCTTATTTTTGTGTATCTGCTTGTCTCTGAGTGTTGTGCGCTTTGAGTAAAGCCAAACACAAGTCAGTTATTCAAAACAGAAAATTTTCTTAGAATTAAATCTTTTTATTTTTCTTTCTTCGTTTTGCTTAAAATGCACACAAATTCATTTTACTGAACATTCTACATTTATGGTAAAATGTGTAATTGCAAATATTAACTACACTAATTGCTGTGCTCCTTAGAGGAAAGATAGCAATGAGGGGGATCGCTTTCCGGCACATGCAATAAAATGAGATGGGAAACCACAAATAGCAACAAAACCATTTCAATACAATACGAATACAGTAGTCATTATACTGTATTAAAACACTCATTATTAATAATCGATTTATTATGATTGTTGGTTGAATGGTCGGTTGGCTGGCTGGTTGTTGTTGAAATCCCTGTCCACAACAGATGCATTAAAACAAAGTAAACAGAAACAATGGAAGAAACCCCCATTGACGTTGTTATCTCCCCATTCGTATTGTCTCAGCTCCCCCAACTAAGTATTTAAATACAATTGGATTCTTATAGATGCTGGTTGTATGTTGTTGCCTGCATAGATACGAATATATTTGCTTTTACTGTTGACACTTTGTCTGCAGTCTGTGTTGCATGCTGTAGTAGATGTGGTAGGCAGGCAGGAAGGTACATATCTTATCCAATCCTTCATTTACTTACAGCACCCTGCCATCCCATCTCAACTTTTTTCATTTTTGGTTTAGTCTTTTTTGTTGTTTCTGTTATCGTTGTTGTTGGTTTTGCTGTTGAGCTTTTTAAGGACGGACGTCTGCTGTATGTTGCTGCTTGCTTGTTTTGAATTTGTGTGCGTCTGTTCTTGGCGCTTTGCCAATTGTATTTCCATTCATTTGTTTCTTGTTTGTTTGTTCGTTTTTTTGGATTCTTAATGCCGAGTTTTTTTTTTATTTTATTCTCATTTAACCCACCTGTGGTGCTTTTCATATGCAGTTGTCAGCGGCCATTTTATCTGCATATTTTTGTATTTTTTGTTTGTTTTCTTGTTGATCCTTGGTTTACCATTGTTTGTAGCCTTCTATATCCTGCTGTTTTTCACAAAATGCTAACGATTTTTTTCATTTAATTTCCTTTTATCAGTTAAGTGGAGCTGTAGTATAGTTTGAGCGATATGTAGGAATCGCGGGATTTTTTTAATATGATTTGGGGCCAAAATTTATTAGTACTGAGTTTCTAGCTGAAGTCGTATGTTAGTTTAAATAAGTTGCAGTTTTGGTTGTTCGCGCGAAATCTAAAGTGACTAGTTTCTTGTTTTTAAGTTTCTCGGATTTAGTTCTTTAAATTTTTAGTCGCTTAACGTTGTTTGGTTTCATGTTTTCATCAAATGTAAGTGTAAGTGCCGGTTCACACACGTCAAGTTTTGAGTTCTTAGGAGAGAGGGGGAAAGAAATGTAATTCTCTTTTCCTCCAAAAAGCTCAAGACTTGTCGAGTCAAACTTGACTTGTGTGAACCGGCACTAAGGTTTCAAAAATAAGACTGTAACCATTTCGTTAATTTAACAATTTTTTAAAATCATAACGACACTACTAAAGCTTTCTCACTTGTTTAATAACCGATGCGCCTTAGCTGCAGATTCCTTCGAATTAACAAGTAAAAGGATCTCCCATATCGATACGTCGATATTGAAATAAATTTAATGGCAGACACATGCTGTATGAAATATAATGTTGTTGAAATGTTGAATGACAAATAGTGCACGGATCTAAGAACTCCATTTTTTTTAAACAGAATTGAGGCAATGGATGGCTTTGTTCTACAAAAACAATAAAAAGTCTGGTAGAGTCCAGGGGATCTACTCTCTATTGCGGTGCGAAAACAACTTCGATGCGAAAACAACTTCGATGCGAAAGCTAAATGCCAACTTGGAACTCTCTATCACTTTCGCAAAATTTTCTGAAAATGAAGCAAAAGTGGCAATAAAAATTAAAGATGGCTTAGATGTAGTAATGAAATGCCAAAGCTTGTAAAAATATTTGAAATTGTAAAATTTAAATAAAATAAAATGATGATTTACGAAAAGAGAAAAAATTAAATGATGCGAAAGACATATGCGCAAACGTATTAAAGAGTACCAATCGCTAGATTTGCTACAATTTTCTTTCGCATCGCAATAGAGAGTAGCTCCCCCAGTTCAAGTCACATCAGCTATTTTTGACACGTATTACCTTCTTGCCTTTAAATTCGATTTATTTAAATGATTTTTTAAAGATCCGATGAATTAGGCCGCTGGCACAATATTTCCGCGTTATATTGAGTTTGAAGCCTAAACCATACCCAAAAATAAACTAGTAAAAGTGGTATCATTCCAGGGTTAATGTACAGTCTTCATCTGCGTCCATTAAGCGACCAGCAAATGTTCAGCTCCAAACAAATTTAAGGTCATTCCTAAATTTATGCCTGCCGATATTCATAAGTCAACAGAACGTTGCTATTCCCTAGAGGGAAGCGAACGGATACCAAAGTAGTCCCGTGATAGGTCTTTGGTGGTAGAGACCGGTTCTAGTTCTAACACTTTATATGAATAAGACTTATCACTTTTACATGGGCTTGTCATTGGAGGGGATCAACTGACACCATTTGACCAGTCACAGATCTATTCTCAATGAACGTGCTTAGTGTCAGTTACTAAAATGTAGTATTATTTCAATAAAACAAGTCCAAGAATTAAATTCAAGAACCAAATTTTCTACCTTTTGGGTTTTCATAAACCAGTTAGGGGTTTGGTTCTTCTTTCACTGGTCATGAGTCCTTTCTTTTGTACTTGTTCTATTTTCACAAATCCCAGGACCAGTCTGTTGGACCAATTGACACAAATTTCCCGCAGGGTTTAAATACGAAATGTGTAGGTAGTTTTGAAGGTAGGAATTTTAGGCGCTACGAACTCTGTCTCTATTTAATTACGAAATAAACAAATTCCCGAATTATTTATACAGAGAATAACAACAACAACAACAACGACTTTTATAGAGTTTGTTTAAATTTTTTTTAATATAATTTTAAATTTTGTAATGGGGGTTTGTTTCATAATGAAATAATTCTCCAAATTTTGTAGATGAACGAAGATGTTGACAACATGAGCGCTTGCTATAGAACCGCAACATAACTAAATCTGTGATAATAATGTAAAGTTGTGCTTTACTGTTTTTTGTTAAATGTGTTAAATTTAATTTAATTAAAAATCTGTCGATATTTTTAATGTAAACTAATATATATTTTTTGTAAGTTGTGTTTGCTTGTTGTGAAACATATTTTATATTAGTGTTGACCTTTTATTATGTTTATTTAAATAGATGACCCTTTTAAAAGTCACCAAAAAAGTGACGAAACGTCAGGTGAAATGTAAAATAAATTTGTTTTATTTACATCAACATCATTTGGTCTTATTAGCTTATGAAGAAAAAGAAACTGAAAATTAACAATCAATTGGCCAAAGAAATAAATACGAAAAAATAAAACCCAATTAATATTTTTAGGGAATTATTTTATATATGATTTGAAATGGATTCAACATTTCAAACTATGTAAATTTTCAAGGTTTGGGGTAATATGCCCGAAACTTAAAATCCCGGCCTTCGAACCGACGCAGCAATGCTTTTCTCCTCTATATCATAAAAAACGCTGGCTTCGCTATGATTAAACATTTTACATATGAGTTTTTATTTAATGGGAGGACTTGTTTAATTTTTAAACTGGGGCTTTTTTTCATCTTAAAATAATATCCCATTTATGGGGTCTTAGTTAATTTTTGTTTTTAGGGCTATTTCATATATTTGTGGATTTGTTTAATTTCCAAAATTTGGGTTTTAATTCATAATCAACTTATTAGCTAATTTTAAGGACATGAACTTAGTCCTTGGTTTATTAGGGACTGTGCTCGTAGCTCCAGTTTTGCTTCTGAACATCCAAAATTGCTTTGTGACGTTAAAAGTTTTTCCATTTCCCTTATTTCAGCCCACTGTTATTTTTTTTAGTTTCTTAGTGTGAATTTTTACTGCTATTATTCAATTTCCATTTATTCTTAACATCGTTGTCCTTTGTCGTCAACTCTACTGACGTTTTCTCCATGCTCATCATCAATATTCTCGTCATCAACGGAATTGTTTGGCATCTGCATAATATGGGTTGCATTTTGTTTTTTTTTTGTTGGATTTTTACTGACTGACCTCTGCGGTTATTTGCAACGCACCACAAATTCATTAGTTCATTGTTTTTTGATTGTTGTTGGCTTTGTTGTTGTAACTATTATTACTCTTATTGTTGTCGCAGCTCTTGCTGCCACAAAAATCTAACTGCCTTCGGTCTTGCATGTGGTTGGTTGATTGTATTAAAAACACTGGTGGTTTGTAAAAGTACCAACAATGAAAAGTTGTAAAAATTTGCTGACATTTTATTATCATTTCATTTACTTACTAACATAGAATGTTACTTGTCCCCCTGATGTTCCCCATAATATTTTATGGTGTGTGAAAGTATTAAAAATACTTAGTTTTATTCATTTATATTTCTTCATTGTTTTCTGCATCTTTTTTCTTTTTTGCATTTTTAAGATGTGAATCTTGTGGTTAATTGTTAAAAGATGCTTAAGGGGGAAAACTATAAAAGAATGTAGCAATTATAGTAATTAAACATTAGAAAAGTAGAATTTGTAAAACTTCAAAAAGTCTAGGGTGCCGATGTTTATGGCTTAAAAATAATTACACAAAAATACATTGGTTTGACCTACTGACCATGTATAAAAAAAAAATAAGTTTGGTATGGGGTATATATATTTTGAATACCCTCTTTCTCATATCAACTATTTTCAAAATTATTAGCTATTGTTTTGCTATACACGCCACTGTTTGGCGAATGCAGAAAATTCATCATACACAAACATACAAAACATATTTCGCTCTTGCTTCGCTTCATTGCCGTAAGAAAAATGTAATAAAAGCAAAATAAAGTGCAATACACAGCAGTAGGTATACGTATGCAGCACACAAAGCTACTTTTTAAAAATAAATTTGGAAAAGTGACGTATGCGGCACAAACCATTAATTTTAACTTTCAATAAAATGCTTTTAACTTCTAAGTTCGTTCTTGGGCGTTTACAAAGATTTAAAATTTTCTTCAAAACATATGCCAGGAGCAGTGGTGAAAATACCAAAAAATTCCATCGGGTATATTTTCACATCATTTCATGTTAACCTTCATTGCCGTTTTTACCCATTACTTTTTGGCATATGCGTCAAACAAATAATGAGCTGACGTTTGTATAAAAAAATTTAAAATATGCATTTGTTTTATAATAAAAAATAGAAAATTATCCAAATGAACGCATAAACCATTTACTCTTATTCTAGGGATAAATTTTGCGTAAAAAATATTTCTAAGATCGTCTTTTACCAGCTGCTAACTGTGCGACATAAATAACCCTGACCAAAATTCGTATTTTGTTTTGGTCTCCCTTTGAAAACTCTTAGAGCCGATAAACATTATGGGTGATGTTGCTGCAACAATGCTGACGTTCTCTTTTGAAATCACTTCTTAAATCCTCCACATTTACATAAAGATTTTTTTGTCACAGGGGACTATTTGACATTCAATTGATCAATGCGTCCTTATTAATTAATTGTAAGTTTGGGAAATGTGTAATTAATATGGTAAACAGGCAAGACTGACAACAATCTATAAATAAAAACTTTTTAAAGCAAAATGTCTTATTTAACCAATTAAGAAATTATTGAAGAAATTGTGTACTTAACTAACTGCGCTTACTGTCGAAACTGAAGATTAAGATGATGCTAATAACAATGTTCTTACTGGCAACACTGCTCATACATAACATAACAAAAATAAGAGAAAAAGAAATATGCAAAAGAGAAGTGTCAAAATTGTTGCTTCAGTTCCCATTTCGTGTGACTTTTACTACCCCGTAGGCTTCTCTATACGTTCCGCCTACAAAAACGAGTCGCAGGGGACAAGTCGCAGCGACATCACTTTCTTCAGCGATCGTACAAATAAGCTGATTTTGCCAAATTATATTTTATTTTTACTTGTGGTGATACTGCATTAGAAGCGTTGCATGTAACTTGAAACGTAACAAGTAACACAAGTGAGGTAAAAAAATCAATAAAAGCGTTTTGCAATCCGCAATTTGACGTGTGTTAAATAATGTACCCCACATGCGCCTCTCCACCCTTATTCAAAATCTTCCGTTTCATAAAACAAATCTGTGCAACATTTATTATAGTGTGAATAAGCACTTCAGTAAAAATGTACTATTATTAGAGCCAATTTCCATAGATGGTGACCAAAGGACCGAAAAGAACATGGCACATTTACTAGTACATATTGATTTTTGCATTCTTTTAACTTTTCACTCTAATTAACTTTAAAGTCTTTTGCAAGAGTGCAATTACATATTTAAAGTATACATACACTACTATAGTATTTAAATCTGAAAAGTCTTTGCTCTGCTGCATGATGCATTAACATTATTATTTTTTGTTCTTTTTACTTTTAGCTGAACTTTTGATCTTTTAAATTTATTCATCACTCTTGTGTCGTTTCAGGGTACACCAATATTGCGTAAAATCGCTGACTGCCATTATGAATTCACGTGGGCAACGAATGTTATTTGCCCACCGCACATGTGTGATTTCGATGAGAAATCATGTGAAATTAAAAATTCTGAACTGGGTGTCAGTTACAATTTAAAGAAGGCAACCTTTGGCAATGAGGGTAAAATAAAGGTGAGTAAACACATGTGCACACACTGATTTAAACAAGGGACTAAACCTGAATGTATTCCATATGAACACTGAAAAAAAATTTTAGCTTATGAAACTAGTCGCATGGTAGCGGAATAACTAGTAAATAAATCGTCGGTCTTTTTAAAATCAATACAATTCAATGTGTCAAAAATAAAATACACTCGCTTATATGAAGGCGATTGTTGTGAACCCAACACTGCCATACGGCTATACGACAACGTTTTCCGCTTTATAATTCGCAACGAATATTCGTCGTCAGAAATAGAACCTATTGGTGTATATAAAAATACACACAATCACTGCGTAGACCAAAATGTATCAGGCGTAACAAACTCTGCGATAGGTTTATTTCAATTTCTTACGCAGATGAACGACGAATATATTCGGACTAAGTGACAACTTTTTATAACATTTTTGCAAATAATGCAAATATTTCTTTAAAAATAGTTTTTATTTATCTGTATTTATGCCCATATAAAGTTAATTAATCCCTTTTTTTATTATTCAAGACAAAACTGTTCATAAAAACTTTTATATACGAATTTTTTTATTTTTTCCATCAATGTTCAGATATAAAACAAGTTAGAGTGCTATATTCGGCTGTGCCGAATCTTTGATACCCTCCACCGACAGTTCGAATTTTTCTGGAGTGATATCTATATGATGTTTAGACCCCTGTTTTAAATTATTGACCGACAACCTTGAGTAAAATATTATGATTCGTAACAGTTAAAGCCGAACTTAGGCCCCTATACGGAGTTGTAAGTAAGACAACTGGTTGTGATCAGTTGTAATTTTTGTTATGCTTTTGTTCACCGCAATAAAGCAAAGTTGTAAACCATAATACAAAAATTAAGAAATTACAACTCAACTGAGTTGAGTTGGGAACCATAATAGGGGCCTTAAACAATTTTCAGGAGGGGTATTTATATTGGAGCCATGGTAAGTTATGAACCAATCATCTCAAAATTCTGCAGAGTGGTGAAATTAGTTTTAGCGCTTACAGTGAATTTCAGAAGGCTGCTAAATATGGGATCTAACCCCTATTTACATGACATTTTTTCTGGCCATAGGAAGCTAAGTTGGAAGAAATTTTACCGTAATATCCATATCTGCTATGGTTTACCAGAGTGGGCTTTATGTAGGGCCAAAGGTAAAGTGAACGTGTTTTCAACAGACGGACAGACAGACTGACATGGCTAAATCGACTTAAAATTACTCGTAAATACTTTATGGGGTCTGAGATGAATAATAAAAAAGTTTCACACGGAATGACAAACTTAGTATACCCTCTTCACAACTAATTGTGGGGATAATAAATTTTAATACGTAATCACGTGAACACTTTTGCACTTTGTTTGAAAGGCTGCGAAATTTACAAATTAATATTTGGTATGGCCACCACGTGATTTTTTTACAGCTTTAATTCTGTCAGGCATACTGTTCACAAGATTCTCCAAAATGTATGGACTTAGATTTTGCCAAGTTATAAGAGCACGCTCCCACAATTCATCTACGGACTTTGGAGCGTATTTTTTAGCGAATGTCTTATTTTTGCCATTTATTTCGATCGGACTTTTCGGTTGGGCTCCACAAGGGTTTGAGTGGGACCACACGTCGAAAAACACAAAAGTACCGTTATCTAAAAAACGGTACTTAGGAAAAAAAAATTACAGCGTTTTTCGTGTTTAGGAGGTCCCAATTAACTTATCTAGGCATGTGGCGTTCTTGGTATTTTTCCAAATTAAAAATTTGTCAAGCAGTGTTATTAATTTGTAAATTTTGTATATCAATGTATTATTATCACATTTGTTGCTGAACATGTGTTCAAATACATATTTATGCAGTCCACACGTTAATATCTAGTGTTGGCAATGGAATTTGATAGTTGCTACGGCAATAATTGCCAAACAAATTGCTCGTCTAGACTTATGGTTAAGAAACAATATAAAACAAAATATTTTTTTTTTTGTTTTTGTAAAGTTTAAAATAGTTTTTGAACACCAATGATAAATATATTTTAAAAAACATTTTCCGGTCCTTGAAACAAACAAATAATAAAAATTATTTTATAAAAAACTTTTAATAAAAATTAAATTGAAGAAAAAAAATGGATACAAAGCTGCGAAAAAATTAAAGAAGAAGTTAAGAAACGAAGTATCCAAGATATTTATTTGTATAAACAAATTTTAAATGACATTAATGCCTGTTACGCGCACTAATTGTGTCTCATATGACGAATTTACGCAACGAATTCTTGCTAACGAATTCGTCGTGCTATGTGAAATGTGTTGTTCGTCCCAGTTGTATTTATACCATTAGCCAATTTAGAAGACAGCAAGCTGGCGACTACAATTTGTAAAAAAACCATCTACAAATTAAAACCTAAAAAGTATATTGTTTTATTAAACAGAAAAGAACATCGGAATATCAACTCAAATGAAGACCAAATTGATATTTATATTAAATCCTTAAAAAAAGTTTATTGAAAGATATTTTTCGCACCTAAGCTCCTGGTTTAAAAGTTATTGACCATAAAATTTTCAGAAAACTTTTTCAATATCAAGGTATAACCTGGATTTTAACGTATCAGTGCTTAAAAATAAAGTCGTGCAACGGAGTCGTCTTTAAATGTACTTTCATTAAATTTACTTTTTCAACAGTTTATTTAGATTTCTCTCTGTGTATTCATGCAAAAATGTAAAACGTCATTAAAAGTGGTATGAGTAACGAAAGGAAACATATTTGTCTGTGCTTGAGTACGGTGATGATGTACTTGCTGAAGTGGATTTTTTTTCTTTTTTTTTAATAAAAACATATTTGCTTTGGGAATTTACGCATTTTTACAAAATGAAAGAAGAGAGAAAATAAGAGCATATAATTGTAAAAAGGGGTATTAATACATTTTAAAGGTAAAATAACATGTATTGACATAATTTATCATAAATCAAAAACGGAAATTTTTTCGTATGAAAGATGGGGTTTTTGCTTTAATAGGAAAGCACAAATTTTTATTTTCTGTTTTCAAATTAGATAACTAAATTAGTAGAAGTTCTTCGCTACCGAACTCTTTATGTATACTTTTGTCTGTTTATTAGCGAATTTTTTTTAATTGGTTTTAAACCATTAAACTGATCTGTAACATATGCAAGCACAAACTTACATTCTCCGATTAAAAAATTTAATGAAAAAAAAAAAAAAAATTTACCATTCTGGGAAGGTTGAGAATTTTTAAGTCATGGTTAAAGTACTATGCCGATATAGCAAAAACTCGAAAGTGCTTGTCGTTCTTAGGACCAAGCCTAATTTAGAAACTGATGACGGCGGTAATAGCAACCAATGGTCCACCGATTAATTTCTATATTCTTATGAATACACCATTTACACTTAAAAATATTAGTCCTAGACCATTTTAGTATATTGATCGATCCAGAATCACTTTTTGAATAGATCTAACAAGGTCAGTCCGGCTGGCAGTCCACGAAAAATTTGTGCGCAAAGTACATACTTTTATAAACTATCCTTAAGCCTATAATCGCAATATAAATCATACTACCTAAAGGTACGTTCAGACTGATGAAATATTTGATAGCAAACATCAAATATTTCATTTACGTATTCTGAACACAAAATATTTTTGAGTGTCAAATAAAATAATAGCTGATTTTGAGCAAATAAAAGTATTTGCCGGCAAACAAATATTTGTCCAATGTGAACATAGTGTGAACACAAAAAATCAAATATTTTAGTAATTTTTGAGCAAACATTTATTTGATATTACAAAAAAATTGTAAGAGCGAACAACGACAAATAATTTTAGCCATGTACCCGATAGAAGCTATTTTTCCTGTAAGTTTTCGGATTTTTTACAGTTTTAAAGATTTTTAATAATTATTAGACTTTGCTATCATGCCGCTATTAGCCAATTTTTGCGAATTTTTGCTAATTTAGCAATTTTCACCGAATTTTTGCCATTCCTTTTACTTTTGGGGACTTTTAGTCAATTTTATGGCTTGTGTGAAATATTGAAATTGTTCGCGAATTTTCGCTATTTTTGCAACAATTTTTTTATTTGGGTTTCCCCCCGACATTTTGTTTTTTTAACCGATTTAGCGATTTCAAATAAATTTTAGGGTTTGCTATTAGCCAATTTTTGCGAATTTTTGCTAATTTAGCAATTTTCACCGAATTTTTGCCATTCCTTATACCTACTTTTAGGGACTTTAATTCAATTTTATGGCATGTATTAAATATTAAAATTGTTCGCGAATTTTCGCTATTTTTGCAACATTTTTTTATTTGGTTTTTCCCCGACATTTTGTTTTTTAACCGATTTAGCGATTTCAAATAAATTTTAGGGTGTGCTATTAGCAAATTTTTGCGAATTTCCGTTAATATAGCAATTTTTAATTTAATTTTAATTTTTCAATTATTTTATCTCCCGTTTTCCTGGGATTTTTGTTGCGGGATCCCGGGAAATAAAAGTTCCTCATAGTTTCAGAAAAAAGCTATTTATACTTTGAAATTTAGTTTTATATTCTCTAAAAATTAGCATCTGTTGATGGGCTGTCGATTAGATCAATAACAAGAAGTGAGTACGTTCGTAAATCAATGTCTACTGACGCAATACATCTACCAAAAGCAGAATGTGCCGTGCAACAGTTGATAATTAATAAATTTAGTTAAGTGAAGAGTTAATAAAGAACATAAATTCAAAATAAGATACAGTCAGTAAATTTTAATTGTCCATGGACAAATCTTAAAAATATGAGATATCCAAAAATATCGCTCCATTATTGCAGCAAAGTCATATCTACTAAAAAAAATCGAGCTTGGCAAAATGCGATTAAAGTTTTCAAAATGTACTGTTTTAAAGATATATTTTGCTATAACTTCGGTACAGTTTAAGATAAAATACCCATTTTTTGTTACGAGAAAGTATGAAGGAACACTTTGCTTAATTAACTTAAAATAAAAAAAAAATTTTTGAGATATGACGATATGTTTATAAGGTGATAAATTTAAATTTGTTTTATTTTGTGACGGCTTATATAACCGGGAAGTGCTGGGAAACAGAAAAAAAAAACTATGGAAACTCGTGAAAGATTCTACAATATACAATTTTAAAAACACATTGTGCTAAAGATTACAGGTGGATCTTGTAAGAAGAAGTCCGTTTGATGCTATTTTTTGCATCATACATTTGACTGATATAGACGCTGTTTATAAAAAAGATAAATTACTTCGGATTGTGAATTAGAAATATGCAGCAACTTTAATATTTTGCACTTAACAAGCGAGATCAATTTATATAGATTTTGTATGCTATTTTAATAGCATTTTTGAAAAACTGTACAAGACCCAAAAAAAAACTGGACAAGACTTTACTTACTTACTTGTTAAATAGTAAAAGAAATTTTAAGGAAACCGAATTTTTAAAGCTATTCCAGTCACCCCTTAGAACAAAACATATGTTAATAAAGTTACTTAAACAGAAAAAAAATGTTTGCCACGCCCCCAAATTCAGCCCTTTTTATTTTTTTATATATTGCGCTGCCATTTAAAGTCTCATCATATCGCCTATCGTTGTTCGTAGCTTAAGAGTGGCTTAATTTTTGCCTTCGGTTACTTTTTAATTCGATTCTGTGGACCAAAGCGAGGCGGTAATCTCGTCTTCTATTATACGCTTAAGACATATATCAAAGCCTATACCATTTGTTGGTGCCGCTTCTTAGTATTTTGGAGCAACTGCAGCTTAGTTTGCCCCAAAGACGTGTCCTTTAGGATTAGATGAAATATACAAATGTGTTAGGGTAAAATATGGAGAAAGACAAATTTATTGTTTAATAATAACAAAAGGTTTTAAAAGCTAATGACAAGAAAATCAAATATTCAATACATGTAATGAAAAAATATCAAAGATAACTAGATTAATAATTTACAAAGTATCAAGTAAACAAGTACTTATTTAATTGTATTTTTCAACAGGATTTATTTCCCAAAAAATTTGCTTCTTCTCCACTGTGCAATTATACTGGGCTGTTCTGAAATTTCAGGATAAAAATAGGTTTACGTTAACGAATAAACTTGAAACATTCCACCGCGGAAAAAAAGTAAATTAAGTCTAGTTACACGGAAGCCAGGTTGTTACGTTGTGTTTTTATCGATTCTATTAAATAAAACTTTTAAAACTTTTTCTGGTATTTTATTTTTATACCCACCACCACAATTAGTTGTGAAGAGGGTAAACTAAGTTTGTCATTCCGTGTGCAACTTTTTTACTATTCATCTCAGACCCCATAAAGTATATATGTATGTTCTGGATCCTTGAGTAATTCTTAGTCGATTTAGCCATGTCGGTCTGTCTGTCCTTCTGTCTGTCTGTTGAAAACACGCTTACTTTCGAAAAACTCAATAGAAATAAACAAACTTGGTGTCAAATTGCTTGTAGTTATCCTTAGCAGTTTGGGATTGAAATACAGGATTGAAATCGGTTAAGTAGGATCGAAACTATGAATCAAAATGTGGACTCACCACCTTAAAAAATTGATAATTTTGTTACAAAAACTAACATAAATTGGTGGAACAATGCACGGAATGATATCAGATTTTGAAAAAATTCGTTTTATTCGACTGGAAATCACACTGTAAAACTTCCTGAAGATCGGTCCATAATTTACCCCAGGCCCCATATAAACCCTACTCTCGGAAACCAGTTTAGTACGCCTAAAACCGTTAATAAAAAATGCTATCAGAATAAAAATGAATACTTCAGAGTTTTATAGGACTAGAAATCACACTAGTAAATTTTGTGATGATCGGTCGATATTTTAGTATAGGCCCCAAATAAAGCCCACTCTGGTAAACTATTGTGGCAACATTTCTTCCAACTTAGTTTCATAAGAATAGAAAAAATGTCATGCAATTTTTCTGAAATTCACTGTAAATTCACAGCTGCAGAATATGGGTGCACAACTTACCATGGCTCCAATATAAATTCCCCTCCTGAAAATCACTTAAGTTCGGCTAAAATTTCTATAAATAGCATACAACTTTCTGATTGTCGGTTAATAATTTAATATTAATCTAAGCCGCAACCAATTTTAATGCTGACGTCTGTTTTTATAAAGAAAAACTAATAATAAATAGATATCACTACTGAAATATTCGAACTGTCGGTAGAGGGTATCAACGATTCGGCACAGCCGAATATAGCACTCTAACTTGTTTAAACTTCACTTCTATTTTTCCTTTTAATTTGGCTTGTATTTTTCTCCCAAAAAATACTTTTTACAAAATTTTTATTTATTTCAAACAGTTTTTTTATTATTAAAGTAACATGTATACTTTGCTTTATCTTACAGATTGTAAACGATAAAGATGAGTTTACTTTGAATTTTTGTGATGCAAAAGCGGTACATAAGGCTGTTACGGATTATAGCCAGGGTTTGGTGAATCTCTTTTTCATTACTAATGGTTCCTGTAAATCTTATGGTAAGTTAACTTTTTTCTTTTTTAATTTTTTCTGGTTGCATTTTATAAAGTAAAAAGAAATTTTAGTATACGGAGTTTATCTTTGTTTATTTAGGAATATTTTTCTGTCTGTTTGTTATTTTACTTTTTATTTTAACTAGAGTTCAAAGTTTAGTCTAATATTTCTTGTTTGTTTAAATTCTTAGCACGTGTTTTATGCAAAGTGCTCTCTTATTTCGTTTGTTTTGACTTTTTATTCAATTTAATTTCCTTTTCCTGTTTTTAAACATCCGTTTGGCACAAGCATTTCCTTTTCTTTTTTGCTCTCGTCTTTATTTTTTGTTTTGCCTCCTTTAAGCAGCGAGCATTCAATCAATTTTGTTGTTGTTGCTATGTTTTCTTTTTTATTGTTTATTTTACGCCGCGTAGGTTTCCTTTCAGTGTTGCTGTCATTGTTACAATAAATCCTGTATTTTTCGAGTTCTCTTTTTCTTGTAGGTTCTTTTTCCGAAAATGTTTGTAGTATGTATGTATGTGTGTTTGTTTGGGAGATTGTCTGTATTTGTCTTGTATAATTTTTTAATGCTTCTTACTGCAGCATGAAGTATCATTCGCTCGTTTTTATTTTTCTTCTCCAATTGTCTATCTATCCATGTAGATAAAAAGTTGCTGTTGTTTTTTTTCTTCTCATTTTGTTATTGTTACGGCTCCTGCGATAGATGGTGCAATTTTCGTAGTTCCTTTTAGTTGGTTGGTTCGAACCAATCTGTTGTTTTTAGCTACTTGTGTATTTTAATCTTCAAATCGCATTTGAATTGGCAATCATCCCAGTGCGCTTATATTTTTTTTTTGTTTCCTTAGCAGTTTTTTTTTTAACATCACTACATAATGCACTGTACTACTGAATTCATTTCATTGCACAGTTCGTTTGCCAAGAGAATTGTAAAACAATTTTACTTACTTTTTTTTTAAAAAAATTGAATACTGGGAAAGTAACTTGTGTAATTTGATTAAAAATGTATGAATTCGCTTAACATACGCAAGAAATATCGAGTTTAACTGTACAAAATGAATTGTTATTGATTGTTAATACAAAATTTTACAAAATATAATTAAGAAGAAGTTACTCCATTATGTTTAATGATCATTTTTGTACAGAAAACAAAAATTTGTGGGTTGCAATCGCTAATGATATTGGACCTACATAATCCTTAAAATCAATTTCACTACCCAGGCAGAAAAAAAAGTTTGAATTTTGTTAATTTTTTCCATAACACAGTTTTATTATTGGATTAGAGTGACCGTCACTTGATCACTTTGCAAAAAAAATTATCAATCAACGGAATATATTCAGAATATACTACCAAACACGAAGCTTTGATTTTTCACCATGACAATGCTTGTCCTCATGTTGCTGTGTCAGTAAAAAAATATTACGAAATTAGCGGACGATTTTTTTTGAAAGCCAAGATCTTTAATCGCTTTATAACAACGTTGCTGGAATACGCTTTACTTGATACTTTAGTATCAATAAATCGATTTTTTTTTATTTTCTGGCCTCCAGAGATGTGTAACTGCTATTTATGTACAAGAAGGGATGCCGCGACGGGCATGCGATTGCGACGTCGATGAGTAGTATGTAGACGAATAAACCAAAAGAACGATTTTAAC
The DNA here is from genome assembly GCA_949318255.1 of Pollenia labialis. Classification (NCBI taxonomy): domain Eukaryota; kingdom Metazoa; phylum Arthropoda; class Insecta; order Diptera; family Polleniidae; genus Pollenia; species Pollenia labialis. Next base: position 141,720,260 of record OX439139.1, on the reverse strand, counting down.
AATATAATAAAAAGAAAGAACGTGTTTGCAAATAAATGCTTCTCTGGGCTTAAAAACAGATGTCGAATGAAAACAAATACCCTCGCCACAACGGCAAACGCTGACAGGAAAGAACGAGACTGCGGCCCTTTTTTTACGGATCAATTCATATCTCCTCAGCTACAATAGCGAGGTACACAAAATTTAATGAGTGTAAATCTTGGAACAAACCGCATGTTCCAAAAAAATCTTGGAAGTATAGAAGTGGGAGACGGGTACCTCTCATACAAAAAATTACACTGTGTTAGTTTCAAAATTAGAAAAGCCGGACACATGGCGTCTTAACATAATTCGGGAACGCCGAATGCAATGTTGCTAACCGTTTTTTTTTAATTAAGCTTTTATTTTCGAGATATACCGTTATTTCGATCATGGAGGAGGTTGCACAACATATATTCGCATAACTCAAAAACAGTTTAGTTTATTGAAATTACTAAAAAACCGAAATGCCGCAATAAAATTTCCTTTAAGAAAAATAAAACTTTTTTCTAATGTGAGCAGTCGTTTGAGAAACATAATTTTTTTTTTATCAAAATTTCGAAATTTTTGTTATTTAAAAGTTCATTAAAAAAATTGGCCCTTTAATGATATTCTTAAATTTGGCCCCTGCAGCGCCAAGGATGCCCCTAGATGGGTCAAATGTATGACCATCCCCACTTTATTTTTGATCTCAATCATTTATTTTGAACATACCTACCCGCTATCTCCATTCCTTAAGGGGGCTCCCATACAAAATGTTCAATGCAGGCTAGAAATTGAAGAAAAGTCCCATCAATACCCAGGGGTCGCCCTAGCGGGATGAATGTATGACCGACCTCAATTAATTTTTGGTGCTTAACATTTTCTCGAGACATACTTGCCCCTTATCTCCACTTCTTAGTGAGGCTCCCATTCAAATATTGCGTTTTATGAAATTTTTTAATTAATTAAAATTTTAAGACTTTTTTGAATAAAATTAAAGTTGCTCACAGATTTTTATATTTCTGCAAAGAATTAGTAGCCCAGCTACATTTTCCAATTTTTTATGAATTTTTAAAAAACAAAAAATTTCGAAATTTTGATAAAAAAATTATTTTTTTTTCTAAAAAAAAAAATTATGTTTCTAAAACGACTGATCACATTAGAAAAAAGCTTTACTTTTCTTAAAGGAAATTTCGATTTTTTTTAAATTAATTTCAATAAATTATACCGTTTTTGAGTCACGCGAAATAACGGTATATCTCGAAAACAAGATTCAGCGTACCCGAATTATGTTAAAACGAGTGCCCAGCTTGTCTAAAAAAAGTGTAAATTTCGAGCACAGTGTAATTATTAATACTGGGTAACTGTTTAGAACTATAAATTACAGTTTGTTTTTAAGTCAAACATCCTTTTTGGCGATGATTTCAATTTTAACTTACTTCCGGATTAATTTTTGTTTTTTATAAAGTTGTAGAAAAACATATCCTGACATTTTTCTACCATAATTAAATTTGATTAAATACCAAGGTTTTCCTTTACAAGTTTTCTCTCATTCATCTGTAGTACATTCCAATTTTCGTTCAATTCCTTCCATTTCACATTTGTTGCACTATTCCTTAATATTCTTCATTAAATTTCAGTATTATCTCTAACACTTCTCACCACATAAAATCTAATCCTAGTGTTTAGATCGTAAAATATTTTTCGAATACAATTTTTTTTTCGATACATATAGAAAGAAGATAGAGTCACATACAATTGAATATATTTTCTTTTATTATTCCACTATTTAATTCTATTTTGCAGTGAAATAAACTATTTGTGGTGTGTTTTTAAAATGCAGCCAACTCTTATTGTTGTATTTCTTTTGGCGTAAAGTTTGCAAAAATTGTTTATTTAACTCGATTTTATTGCTACTTGGTGTCGAATAAGGAAAACATAAAATTTTATTTAAGAAAATATTGTAGTTAAATGGAAATAACTAATTTGCAGAGAAGTGATTGTTTTTTGAAGTATGGGAAATAAATAGACAGCATAAACTTTTACTTTAAGAAATTGAATTTGTCTTTAAAATTTGTAAAAATTAATTTTAATTCAGTGTTGCCATTTAAGAAATGAAGAAAAAAGTGTATTGTAAAAATTAATAAAATGAGTTTAAAAAATGATGACCAAGATAAAAAACGAGAATTTGAACCAAAACTTTTAAAATGTATTCTTTTGCTTTGCAAATAAAACATACAAAATGGGTAGATTGGCGCAAAAAACTTTAAATATAACCAGGTAAGAGTGCTGTAATCGGTTATGCCGGATCTCATATACCCTTCCATTATGCGATACCGATCGTAGTCGTTCGCATAAAATTTTATATGGAAAATATTTTTAAAACGAAAGTGATTGCGTATTATCTTGCTTCACATAAAACGAAATCACTTTTGATCGAAATTGATTTCTGTGACAAGCCTAGATGTATGGATAATATTTCAAAGGTTTATGACAATATTTTCTGATTGGTGGCGACTGTTTCATTGCTAAGTTACTATAAGTTAGTTTATGACAACAAACGTTTGCATGGCTTTGAATTTGGAAAGACGCAGATTTATTTCCTCCTTATTTCGTATTTGTTAGGATAAATTACATGCATTTTGCTGTTCACTCTGTTTATAACTAGATTCTCTCTGTTTAAATATTAGCGTATTTCCACAGGACTGCCATGGTTTAATTAACCTGTTGTGTTTCTATTGGGGGATTCACAAGGTGTCATAAAGTCATACGTCTTAAAATAATAACATGAACATATACGACTGTTGTGAACAACCCCTCATAATTTAGTGTGCTATTTTGAATTTAAGTCAGCTGATTTAAAACAAATATAAAAAATAAATATTTACCAAAAATAAAAATATTTTTTAATTCTAATCCATTAATTTGTAAATTAAATTAGATCTTACCTGACTATTTTTCATTTTTCAGACGCAAACCACAAATAAATTTTATTTCTATATAAATATAAATTTCACGCCGTATTGTTGCAAAAATTGTTAGCCACAGGTTTAATTCGGATGTTAGCCGGATAAAATTATACCATCAACGGCGACGGCTACAAAAACTAATGCGGCCCGGCTCAGCCGGTCAGCGCAGGTCTCTTCGAATTAATAACGACAGCACAATAAACATAGCAAGCAAAGTTCTATTTATTTAAGACACTTTTTGTTTACAAAGCAACAACAATTATTTTAAACCATTGTAGAATGTTAGAACATTATGACAATATAACATTAAAGCACACCTTGTAAATACCCCATATATATATTTTTATTTACACAAAGCTTCGACTGTTGAACTGTTTTGTTCACTGTCCATTGATGACTTTATTTTCTGAAGAACAACAGCCCCTATATAAAAGTTAAAAGTATACCAAGTTTACTAATAGGTAAAAAAGTTTTAGTGTGCTGCCCATAATTTATCGATTTAATTAAGATTAAAATTCAAAATTGGTAAAATTTTGATAAAAAATTAAAAAAAATCGATTTTAAAGGTCCAATAATCGATTTCAGTATAAAATCGCATACGTAAATTCGATTGCAAGAAACCGATTTTTTTTTGCCACATAATCGATTTTCGATTGGAATTGAAATCGAGTTACCATTCCCTAATAAAAACCTATTTTATTAGTGCGTTTTATCAAAACATTTTGTTTATTTTATTCCTTAAAATAAAAAATCATTTACAAAAAAAAAAAAACAATAATAATAAAAAAAAAATTTGGATTTCAGCGTTTTGCTCACATCCTTCTGCATTTTTAACGTTAAATTGATGACTTTTTAACTGCAAAAGTGGGGGTGGCATTTAAAAAAAGCCAATAATATCTTAACAACAATGAACGAAAAAAAAATCTATTGAATTCCACTTAAAGTTTGCAACAATGGAAAGAATCTATGTTGATTGTAGAGTATTTTTTTTTGCTGCTAATCTTCAAGTGTTGATTTTCGTGCTTTATACACACATTTTTTCGTTTCTGATGTTACCACACAGATCCCGACTAGTCTTATCACTACATTCATTTGTTTTTGTTGTCCTTATTCGAACTGTTGATGCTGCTATTCCTGCACTAGTAGTTGCTGCAGTAACATTTTTGCTCTTTTTGTTGCTTATGCTGGTACTTATGCCACCATGTTAAGGATAAAATATAAAAAGGCTTTCCATGTGTGTGGTGTATGAATATTTAATATGGCGTCATCATGCTTTTACTTACATTTCCTCATGCGACAATGCACGAGTGTGTGTTTGTGTGTTTGTGTGTTTCTTGTTTTTTTCGGGTTTCCTTCAAATGGCGACAGATACATCCTTTCGAACTTTTACATGCATTTTTGGAAGATTGTATGTATGCGAATTTACAGATCCTTTAAATGAACAAAATAAAAAAAATAGAAATAAAAAATGAAAATTGTTAAAAAGCAATTTCACTTCTTTTGCATTGATAAGTAAAAAAAGAAGTAAAATCGTTAAAAAAAATCGCATCATGCTGGTTTTTATTTACACATCCCTTTTATTGCACCCTACATGTGAATTTGAAACATACAGTTTGAGATAGAAACTTTGAAATTAATTTCTTTTCATGTTTTTTTAAATAAGATACAGTTCTTATTATTTATAATTCAGGAAAGTTTGAAATCTTTGGGTATTGCTTTCGAGTATAAATACCAATATTGACACCATAAGTAGTCAAATGAGAGCCAACTACGTTTTTGTTAAATTAGAAAACAAATGGTGTCCGTTTCTTTCAACCAACTCGTTATTATTTTGTCACCATTTCGTCTCATTCTGACAAGAAACAACTAGGAAACCCGGAAATTGTATCTAAAAATTTTTTTATGCGCAATAAATATGCAGTACAAACTTAAAAATGTGCCCGAAAAATAGCAGGTTGGAAAAACAAATATTCAACAATTAAATATTTGCATTTATAAAATAACAAGTGAAAATTTTTAGTCGGTAAAGCCCATACACCATAAAATTTAGAGACGAGTTTTCGAGTTTTGGAACCGAAGGGCAGTCATGGACCCACCAAAAAAGTTTATTTATAAGGTTGAGATTCATAAACATGAGAGTTATTTGTGCCGAATATTATCTAGCTACCAGCTATAAGATATCAGATTTATCTAAAAGTTATTAAGAGAAGGTCGCTAAATTGCATATTAATATTAACATTTAAAAGGCAGTTATGACATTTGGTCATATGCTCAAATGTAAACCAATTCCAAAAAAATAATTAAGCTAGCAGTAAAATATTTTTGGGCTGAATTTAGTTTAAAAACGAAAATACTTAAATGGTTTATATATGGGCACAAAGACTCTTGGGACATTCACAAGGTGTGCTATCATGTTATATTGTCATAACGTTCTAACATTTTACAATGGTTTAAAAATATTGTTGTTGCTTTGTAAACAAAAAGTGTCTTAAATAAATAGAACTTTGCTTGGTATGTTTATTGTGCTGTCGTAATTAATCAGAAGAGACCTGCGCAGAGCGGCTGAGCCGAACCGCATTAGTTTTTGTAGCCGTCGCCGTTGGTGGTATAGTTTTATCCGGCTAACATCCGAATTAAACCTGCGACTAACAATTTTTGCAACAAAACACTTGCGGCGTCAAATTAGATCGGCTTAGGACTTTGCTGTTTGGTAAACAAACAAAATAAAATTTATTTCTGATTTGCGTCTGAAAAATGGAAAATAGCCATGTAAGATCTAATTTAATTTACAAATTAATGGATTAGAATTAAAAAAAATTTTTATTTTTGGTAAATTTTTTAATATTTGTTTCAAATCAGCTGACTTAAATTCAAAATAGCACACTGAATTATGGGGGGTTGTTCACAACAGTCGTATTTTTCATGTTAATTTTTTAAGACATATAACTTTATGACACCTTGTGAATCCCCCATCTATTTCGCAAAGAAGTTCCTAAGGGAACTGTGTTAAATTATAGACTGATTCTTACCATTTACATAAGATTCGCCCTAATGGCAATTCAAACGTACATATGTATTTATGTAGTAAACATTACCAAATTAGCTACAAAATTACAATTTCTACTTTGCCCATAAGGTTTGCATGGACAGACAGCCAGTCAGAACACTGGCGTACATGGGAACATCATTCTGAATCAATCGGTATACTAAAAGATGGGTCTAAATTTCTACGTTTTCCAACACAAACGTATATAATTGTTTTTCCTTAATTTTTGCTTATTTATAATATATGACAGTTTGAAAAACATTTATCTTTAATGGCAACTTGCTTTGGCTTACAATTAGAGAGTGAATATAAAATATAGATTCCGAAATTAAAGCAACATGTTCGGTAAACAGATTGATAATTAAAACAGAAAAAACTTCTGTTAACCATATTTGTTACCTATTTTTTTTAGATTTGCTGCAAAAGCACTTGTAAAGATTATAAAAAAATTAAACATGTAGCAAAATATGCTTCAAAATTTTTAAATATGGACTAGAAGTTAAAAAAATTCGGCAAAAAAGCTCTTTTAACTAAACTAGCAAAAATTGCTGCAAATCGATGCCAAAATTCATAAAATGCTCTTAAACGGATAAATAATAATCACTTTGGTGTTTGCAATGACATCCTCATTTCTTTGTTCACAAATAATTTTTTTACTTTAGTTTCCAAATTCAACTCCAAACGTTTCTCTGGCCGATTTATTTAGCTCAGCTTTAAAGTCCTGAAATATATATTATAATTATCGTTTTTATAAGTAAATGCCACTATTTGATGGTTTTTTTTTGTAGAAGTCGAGAATTTCAGCGATTTACCGCTTTTTGTTTTAAGGTTTCTCATAAACAAAATGTTGGCAACATTAACAGAACAGGGATGGCTAAGTTGTTTCAATTGTACTTTTTTGTTGATACTTTTTAAACTAAGATTTATAATACCTTTTTGTGGTGTTTTTTAAGAACATAAATAAAATTAATTTCAACTAAAAAAATCTTTAAGTACAATTAGGGAAAAAAAGTACAATTTTTAAAGGTTGTTGGTACAATTTTAAAAATTCTCAACGCCATCCCTGAAACAAAACCATAACAAGAAAAAAAAACTATATTTTTTATAGTTTGCTCTTTCTGGCATTTACTGTTTCTTTCTATCAATTCTGTATCAATTAATGAAAAAAAATGTTGTGTCATAAGGGCTTTATGAATTTGTTTAAACATTTACATCAGATGTGGTCGAAATATTAACTGCACTTCGCTATCGTTTCAATACCATTGGTTGACAATTTTTTAACGTCTTTTTCGCTCTGTGTACGGTCTCAGTTAAAGACAATAATAGAAATTTAAAACATAGCGTGCCATTAAGTCCTTCTACACCTACATTAATTACTATCTAATCCGTTTTTGGTTGTTTCCTTTTTTTATTTATAAATTTAACCTTTTCTTTTTGCTCTTTAAGTTTTATTTAGTAATTTTAAGAATAAAAAAATCTTGGAAAACCCGAAAAAATCTTTTGTTGCCTTATCTTTTTTCTTTAGATTTTGTTTTTTTTTTTTTGGTGTTTAACTAAAGTGAAAAATCAAACAGCTAATACAATAGATAGTATGACTCCGAAAAAAACAAAATTAAAGACAAGCCCTCACCTTCAGATGCTGGTTCCCAATAGCAACAGCCAGCAGAAGCATTATTAAAGCGTAGTTAAGCTTAACATCTGCTGATGTTTGCTACTTTTCCTTACTGGTGCACTTTTCTAAATTTAAAATTAATTTCCTTCTTTATGCCCATTTTCTTACTGCTGTCAGAGTTTAATTTTTATTTAAATTGCCAAAAGGACTTTAATATAAAATATTTGTTCTTGATGAAATTGACATTTACTTTAAACAATAATTTAATAATATAAAATTAATATGCATTTTCCTATCTAGTGAGAACTGTCTCGTGTTATTTTTTTTTTTTTATTAAATTCGTACAGTGAAATTGGCACACAACCGGTATATTTGGAAAATGAATATGTCATATTTAATTTAATTGACACTCGATACCAATGGGGAAAATAGTGGTTTGTTCGTGCTTACGACAATTAGCTTTACAAACGCCTTAGGAGCGGATGACTGAGGGGTCAAATTAAAATACTTGTTTGTTATACGATTTGAAAAGTCTTAAGCCATATTCACAATGAAAGCCACTCTTTTACTAATTGTACGCAGTGAAAGCAAACATTTTTTTCTCAAACACACAAATTTTTAGTCAAGAAACAATTTGCAAATTTTGCTTTTTTAATTATTTTAAAATTTTTTATATTCAATTTGTTTACAAACAGTAAAATGTTTCCTTTAGTTTCGTTTTTTTTTGTTGTTATTGTTAGCTTGTTTTTGGCTGTTGGTTAAATTATATAGTTGGGGGATTCACAAGGTAGTCATAAAGTTGTAAAGTCATATTTCTTAAAATAATTACATCAAATATATATGACTGTTGTGGGCTAAAGCTTAAATTTAAGAATTCTTCTGTACAGTTATGACGAATCAATAAACACAGCATTAAAATTTTTATTTTGTTTAAAACACAACAACATTTTTTTTGAAAAATTGTAAAATATTATTTAGGACATTATGATGATATGACTTGATAGCACACCTTGTGAATCCCCCAAGTATATACGTTGTATTTTGAAAGAAACCCGTTAAATTCTTTATTGAACTTTCGTGAAAAACTACAAGTCTGAAAGTTTTGAATAACTACTTTTCAGCAACGTGAACTTTCAAATAAGTGCAAATTATCGGTACCCACTTCTCAATAATTTGCCAGCACTAGAACGATGCTTTACTTATATCCAAACATTTTTGAGTTAACCAATTTTAATCTCACAATTCATTTCATAAATATACAAATTTTTTAGAATCCGCCATTTTCTTTATTTTTTAAAATGCCTCTCTAAACTATTAACAATCTTGTTTAAGTTACTCGCAAGTTTTTCGCAATTTCTAAAGATAAGATAGCTCCATTTCTTTAATTATTTGAGAGAAACATCCTGCCGGAGACCCTGTTTGGCCTGCTAATGGCTCTTCTTGTGTCTTGTTTTGCAGATTAGTATTTACATTGTGCTCAAGTTTCTACACCCTTCGCCCACGATACATATTGCGGTTTTAAAAGGTAACAGTTGATTGTTGCTATGACTTTGTTTAACATTTTCGGTATCATTACCGTGAAAGTTTTGAAGCACATTTAATGAATTTCTCCAAAATTTCTGCAGAATGGGCAAAAACCTTTTTAAAAGCAAAAACCTGAAAAAACATGTTCTGGATAAGAGCAATTAAATTAGAATTAATATTTGTTTGGAATCAATCATTTATAAATCATTTCTAAATAAAATCGTTTCCTTTCGTTCTTTACACAGAAAAAATTTTTGCAAAAAACTATTCAATTAAATAATTAATTGGTGTACATTAATTATTCAATTAATCTTTTGTTTGCTGCAATTAATTTTTTTAATCAAACCCCATAAAATTAAATGTTTGTGTATATGTGGTGTATTTTTTGTTTATACAATTAATTTTTTAATTGATTAAATTTGTGTCCCATGACTCGAAAATACAAATCCGTTAATTGATATGATCAATTCCTTTGCAGGGGCAAAATTAGTTAAATATTTAATTGTCTGAACGAATTGTTTAAATGAATTCGATTTGCTATTTTTTCTGTGTACAAACAGTAACGTAAAGTTTGTCACTCTGGAAACGCCCATATGTGACCTTCGCCGAGAAAATGGACCCAGTGTGTGAAAATGAAGTTTTGAGAAAAACCTATTTCATTTTATTCTACACCCTTTTAGATACCAGAATCCACTCTTAAGCCCAAACCCGTTTTCTCGGAAAAGGTAAATTATATTGGTTTTGAAAAAATACCAGTGGTTTTTATTAAAAGATTATTTTATCTGTTATGTTATTTTTAATTTCTTTACAAGACCTTCTTAATATTCAGTTCAAGGATGTAAAATTCAGTTTTTAAATGCTTCTGAATTTGTATCAAGAAAGTACTAAACTTTTGTATATCTATTAATTTCCAAAGGTTCAACATAAATGTAAGTTTCTTAAATTAATATTCTTTATGAACGTATTTTGGCTACTCTAACAGATTTTCTAAGCCTATTTCGGTTGTTGTGGGGTGAGAGATACAAAAGATGACGGTTACTTTTTTGCTTCCCTTGGTTGGGATAAATCAAATGACTTACCTTTGGGACACCTGAGCAAATAACAAACAACGGTTGGTTTCTTTTCAGTCCGTTCTTAGTTGTTTATTGTTGCTTTAACTTTTTTTAACTTGAACTTAACGTTTATAACCTTTTCCTTCCAAAGCTTAAATACGGTTTGTAAGCGGTCCAACGTCGGTTTTTGTTATCTCTTTGCAAACCCCGAAGTTTGTATAACAAACCGTTTACTTTCAGCGAGTACAAAATACTCTTGCAGAAATTCAATTAATACACATTTACGAAATTCAATAGTGCTCCATATGCTCCATATTAATTCAAGATACTTATTAGAACTTCATAAATACAAATAGTACATACGGTTAATTCAAAGGTAAATAATAAATCAACAAAATTTCACTCAAATTCAAGGTTTTAATAAAATAAGTCGTTCAAATTTACAGTTTTTACCAAAATTATTAATTCAAATCCAATTCAATAAAAAAAACACAAAGGTGTACAATGTACATAAAATTTTTTTTTGTCTTAAATATCTTACAAAAACATCCAAAATTTACAACACATCACAAGCAGCTGTTTTAATTTCAACTCATTTGAGTTGAGTTGAAAATCAGGCATAAAATTGATTAAAAACTACCATAAAAACATATTTGGGGTATTCACAAGGTGTGCTATCATGTTATATTGTCATAATGTTCTAAAATTTTACAATGGTTTAAAAAAATTGTTGTTGCTTTGTAAACAAAAAGTGTCTTAAATTAAGAGAATATTGCTTGGTATGTTTACTGTGCTGTCGTAATTAATCAGAAGAGACCTGCGCTGAGCGGATGAGCCGAACCGCACTAGTTTTTGTAGCCGTCGCCGTTGATGGTATAGTTTTATCCGGCTAACATCCGAATTTAACCAGCGGCTAGCAATTTTTGCAACAAAACTCTTGCGGCGTAAAATTTGATCGGCTTAGGACTCTGATGTTTAATAAACAAACAAAATAAAATTTATTTGTGGTGTGCGTCTGAAAAATGGAAGATCTAATTTAATTTACAAATTATGAATTAGAATTAAAAAAATATTTTTATTTTTGGTAAATATTTATTTTTTATATTTGTTTTTAATCGGCTGATTTAAATTCAAAATCGCGCACTAATTTATGACGGGTTGTTCACAACAGTCGTATTTTTTCATGTTATTATTTTAAGACTTATGACTTTATGACACCTTGTGAATTCCCCAATTGAAAAGTTTCAGAAATCGTATTCGGATATCGGTTTTTATTATCAGTACAATATTCCCAATAGCGTAGTGTCTGGACATTTTTATTCAACTATAACTATAATATAAACTCCGTCCTGATTCATAGCGTTCCGTTGAATATCCCCTCTTTCATCTAATTTTTATAGTGACAATTAAAAATAGTGGAAAAACAATGTAAATATTAAAGTCTTAAATTATCCCTGCGGGAAATTTGTGTCGATTGGTCCAACAGACTGGTCCTGGGATTTGTGAAAATATGACAAGTACAAAAAGAAAGAACTCATGATCAGTGAAAGGAGAACCAATCATTTTACTGATTTATGAATAAGAACAAGATAGAAAAAGTAATGAATTACAGTATGCTCTTCACCGTTGGTGTGGCACATTTTTTTTGACTTTCATAAATTTGGTTCTTGAATTAAATTCTAGGACTTCTTTTATTAAAATAATACTACATTTTAGTAAGTGACACTAAATACGTTCATTGAGAATAGATGTGTGTCTGGTCAAATGGTGTTAATTGACCCCCTCCAATGACAACCCCATGTACAAGTGATAGGTCATATTCATATAAAGTGTTAGACTAAGAGCCCTTCTCTAACAGCAACGACCTGTCACGGGACTACTTTGGCGTCAGTTCGCTTCTCTCTAGGGTAATTGGAATATTTTTTCTTCAATTTATTTTATACCGTTCACCGAAGATAAAATAGTGTATATAAGTTTGTCATTACGTTTGTAATTTCTTACATACTGATCTTACAGCACGTAAAGTATATACATTATGCATCCTTATGAATAGCGAAGTTGATTAAGCGATATCCTTCTGTTCGTGTGTATGTTGAAATGGGGTTTCCGAAGACCCCAGAAATTATGGGGACTATGTTGTTATATATTTATGTTTGCTATTGAGATTTAACCAGATTGGTAAATGAATGACTGAGATATGAGCATAAAATCTCTTGTTGTGTTTTAATACTTTTACCTGTATATGAGAACGGCAAGAGCCAAAGTTTCCAAATCAGGTACAAGCATCTTTGTTTTCAATACACAACCTTTTTAAAAAATAGGCAGGATTATAGAAGTGGGCGTGGCACTTCCCATACAAAGAATCCTTTTTTTATCGGGAGAGCCAAAGTTTCCAAATAAGATACAAACATCTCGGTTATCAATGCACAACAACCCACAAAATGTGGGCGCGGTTGAAGGAGTGGGCGTGGAACAACATGGTTTTTATATCTAAAGAACGGTGAGAGAAATATTGTTTAAATTTGGCACACATCGTTGGGTTATTAGTTCACAACCTCTCTGAAAATATGGCCGAGATTGGAGAAGTGGGCATGGGACTTCCCGTACAAAGACATTATAGATTTCTGTATATCTGGAGAACGGCAGGAACCAAAGTTTCCGAATTAGGGGCAAGCATCTTGCTTATTAAAACACAACATCTGACATAAAGTGGGCTGGATTGGAGAAGTGGACGTGGCACAAAATATATTTATTTATATCTTAAAGAACCATAGTGAAGGGTATTTAAGATTCGTCATAGCCGAATATATCACTCTTGTGGTGTTTTCGTTTCTGACAATAATATTCCATGTTTGCTACCATTCGCGCGGGGTTTCGTTCTATTCTAAAATAATATGTAAACATGTGAGCAGTTATCGTTTTCCTTTCTAAATATGTTGCAAAAATAAATGCCAAATTTGTTCCATTTCTTACCCCCAGTTATAATTGAGTGTGGATAATACCTGAAAATTGCGGTACCGCGAAATAACTCCCAAATGAAATAAGTCCCTATGAAATAATTCCCAATGAAGTAAGTCCTTATGAAAATGAAAAACCTCCAAACTTAACGAAATGAAATAACTCCCAAAAAAGAAATGAAATAAGTCCCCAAACTGGAGAGTTAAACCAAAACGAAATTTTTTTTCTAAAGAGTATGAAATAACTCCAAATGAAGTAAGTTCCAACAAAAATGAAATGACCCCCAACACAAAATTGCCAACTAAATCTTAATGAAATAAATCCCAACCCAAAGGAAAAAATTCCCAATTTACAATATTTCAAAATTATAAATTATTATATGTATGTATATACAAGTTATTATTTACATGTAAAATATACACTTAATTATATTATTCAATCTGGCGGACGCGTAATCGCGAGAAACTGTGCGCCGTCGCCTCGCCCCCTTCTCAAGGATATCAAACCTTTTCATAGTATTCAATATGAACCAAAAGTAATTGTTTGAAACAACCAAGCGGTACAACTGAAAACGTACCATCGATTATAATTCGTTTATTATTGTTGCTCGGAATGTTTTCATTTATAAGTTCGACAATTTTGTTAGAGTCAAAGATGCAGTATGCGTAATCTTTAGAGTCATGGCAAACTTTAAAAAATGCAGTTTTATCTGGATCGTCATGCAAAGTATGGAGAATATTTTTGAAAATATTCTTTTTAAATTTATTTGCAACTTTTGTCGGAGTCTTCGGAGATGCTGTAAACACTTAAGCGGTCGAATATTGCAGACTCCGTTTGACTTTATAAAAATCAATATTTTTAGTTGATTCTTGGTTTCTGTGTCAACAAGTATTGTTAAGCTCTAAATAGAATTTTATAAAGGACTAGTAACTTACCTTACACAAACATTCCGGAAATTTTCTCGTATTCGACTTACAGCATTAACTGCGCCCAAAGTGCTTGTAACATCCAAGGATTGTTGTTTGATTTCATTAAGGGCTTTGAGTTCATCATATACTTTCTGTTGTTCTCCATGTTTATGCTCAATGAAGTCTGTAGCCTTACGGCACTGCCTGTTTTCCAAAACTACTCTCGACTAACAATTTTCCTCATAACAATAGTACACTGTTCTTCGAGCCTGATTTTTTTTTAAATATAATTGTTTTTCTTCTTTGGAATACAACAATTTACTATTTTTACTTTTACCACTCATAATTTCATATGTAACACTTGTAATTTTGTTAGCACTGATCTTCACTACTTGAAATTGTATAAATAACTAAATTATTCAATGTAATCCAAGTGATTATTTGGCTACTTTTAAATTTGGGACAGTTTTAGGAACCGTTACAACAATATCAAAATTAATTGAAATGTAATTTTAAGTAAAATGAAATAAATTATAACTAATGGAATGAAATAACTCCCAACGATAATTTTTTCTTTTTGAAATGAAAAAAGTTCTGACTGGAATGAAATAATTCCCAATTAGTGAAATAATTGAAATAACTCCTAACAGTATTTGGATAGGAGTTATTTCATTCGGCAGTTATTTCATAATGAAATAGCTCCCAATGGAAAATTGTAAAATAAGTTCAAAAATCCTAGAAGTTATTTCATAATGAAATAATTTCCGATTTGTATGGGATTTTCTAAATTTCACGGTACCTAAAAAGGATACAACAGCGGTGGGTATCGCTTATTAGTACAAACTTTGCATTCACTATTTAACACAATAAATACACAGTAGTGTTGAGTGTAAAACGTAGCTATTATTTTGTTCCATTGCAATTTAGAAAAATGTATCACTTTGTAAGGGTGCGTGTAACCTGTTAAATATATTACACAATTAAAATGCATTATTATTTTTTAGAAAAGTTGACACTATTACTTGTTTATATTAGGCACTACTTTTTACCTCGTGGTTGTACTGCGGTATTTTCAATTGTATAAAAATACTGAAGAAAAAACGAAACGGTAGCACTTAGTTTTCCATGTCCGATTCAGATTTAATGCTTTGAAAGATCTTGTAGATCTTGCGGGTATTGTGCCTTAATTTTTTCCACATTAAACCCAACAAATCTTAGCAAAAAAAAAAAAACAACTTTTATGGTTAAATATGTAGATTAATTAAAACAATTCCTAAAATTCTACCAATATTTTGTGCCCTTAATCCTTTTGGCTAAAAACAACATTTCATTCTTATTAACTTTTTTTCGCTGACACAAAAGCTTAAAAGCCTGGAAAAGTGCGCTTGCTATTTATTTTCTTTTTTTTTAAATGACGGCAAACGATAATGACAAAAAAAAAAGAAAAATAAAATCCTAAAATCACAAAATAGTCAGTATTTCAGCCTAAAAAAGTCACATTTGATATTGTCGTTAAAAGTGTTGTAAGTGAAAATGACTTTTGCGTTCTCCATTTAGTTTTTTCCATCTTAATTCTTCTCAAAATTCTAAATAAAAAGTGGCAGCAAAAAAAAAAAAAATTCATAAAAACAGCTAAAAAAAAAGCCTCACTGAGTGATATGATTGTGAGTCAAAAATTTGTCACCGACTGAATGTTTGTTTCGAATACAGTTGAACGGATTCTGTTTGCATTTGTATGTGTGGGCTTACTGCAATGGTTTTGCTTTCCTTTTTTTCATGTCCTTTTGTTTTTTTTTTCAAGCCTTTTTGCTGATAAAAAACCAAAGTCCTGGCATTTTTAATTTGGATTTTCTGTTCTTGTTTAATTCTTCTTCAGTTATATTGTTTTATAGAGACCAGTTTAACATGCTGGCTTATTGGATGTTGTTTAAACAACATGGAAAAAGTCAGTTTTGTAAACATTTTTTATTTTTTAATATTGCATCCGCTCAAATTGATATCCATACATATATTTATGTACGTAAGTTTACATATACATATGAACATGTCCAAGCTAAAACAATTTAAATGTTTTTATTTTGTTGAAATATACAAATTTGTGTTCGATAACCATTAGAGCGAACGAACATTTTTCAAATGGGCAGTTTTTGCGTTCCGTTTTTTCTATTTGTTATTTTCGAAAAGCCATTTAGTTTTTAAAATTTTGTTTGTACATTTTTATATTGCGCTCTTCTAAAATACTTTTTGTTGAATTTAAATTTAAATTCCTTTTTCGTTGAAATGCATTTTTTCAAAAAAAGATATTTTAAACAAAATAGTATTTTATGTTGAGTTTACAATTAAAAACTTGTTTTCTAACAGAGCATTCTAGCAAAAATAAAAAGAGAGTTTCATAAATTTTCATTTTACAATTTACCAAACGACGGGTCCTTATAAAAATGCAACCTGCAGAGGTTACCAGATAGCTTGCTAAATGAGGTGGTCGTTTGGCTCAATTCGTTGGCTTTCCAATGGCTCACTGTAGGTCACAGCACAGAGCACATAGCGATGAAAAAATGACGTAAGAAAATTGCCCAAATCGTTTGCGAAAGCAGCTTTCGAAGAAAGAGAAAGAAGGCGTTATTGTAGTAGTGAAGCGGCAATGTGTAAAAACAGGCTGCTGTATTGAACACAAAATTTGTGATCAAAACAAAATAACAAACCACGATAAACAAAAGTATTAGTTTTACAACCGTTTTGTTTTGAACAATGAAAAATATTTAGTAATATTGTTTTGTTTTGTAATGTTACTTTCTTACTTACATATTATTCATTAGTGTTGTGGTAAACCTAAAATTTAATTTTTAAAACAGTATTGCGGCATAACAGACGGTGCAAAAACAAATACAAAAAGGGCAGCTTTAAAAGAAAAGACAGAAAAACACAATATCTTCTGTCTGGTGCTCTGTGCTCTGCGGTCACAGTCGCTTACCAAGCACGAGTCTTATAGACTTGCACAGTTATGTTGAGCTCACGAATCCACCTGCTCCGTATCCAGCGCTTTGTGGCCTGTCTATTAGCACCAGCTCTATACTTAGGTTCAATAGGGACCAGATTAAAACAGTGTACACAGTAGAGATTTTTGTAGGGGACATTTTTTTAAAAATGTGGGGTTTTTTAGCATGTGTAGGTATTTTTTTGAAAAATCCACTGGCAACACTGATTGCTATAAACATTGAAATGTTTACAGTGACGAAAATATTGCTGATATTAAATAAAAGTAACCATTTTTTTGTGTACGACATCAATATATTGTTACCATAAACATAGAGTAGTTGACGTAGTAGTAGTAATGATGTTCTGGGCATGAGAACACAATGTGACGAACAAACCGTATATTCAAGGAAGAAGCTCGGGATTTTTAAACGGTGTTAAAGATACTTCACTCCATCTTATTTCTTTTTTTGGGCCACCTAAGTCCGACCGCGAATGGAATGCAACTATCATGTGTGGGCCGGTCTATTTTGGAGCTTCCAATTCTATTGACTTTCTTGAGCACCGTCGCAATCTGGGCTGCATTTCGCTGCCTTATCGTTAAAACAATGGGTTCTGAGTCAATGGAAATGAGTCTTCCTTCTCACTTTCAACATAAATTCATAATTTCTTTAATCATTTTTAGTTGTTGAATTATCTTAGAGCTGAGAAAATTTGGCTTTTCTTTCACAAACCGTGCTTTCGTCAAAAATTATTAAATAGAATTTTGACTTACAATACTTTTGTGGATTCTTTGTTAAATTATATAAATATGTTGCAAGCTTAATAAGGAAACCGTCTCTTTAGCATTTTACATATCTTACATACATATCGATAGGATCTTCTGATTTAAATTTAAAGGAATGTGCATTACCAGAGCTGTATACCAAACTGGAGAAAATACATCTACATTGGCTTACATAAACTCAAAAGAAAAATCAATTCATCCGCACTCAAACCAATTCGAAGCGGTATCAATAGTACGGTGCGGTGAGTACGGATTTTCTTGAATCAAGTACAGAAGATTGAAAGTACGGATTTTATATAACAAAATACTTAAATTATCCATATTCAATCCCGATTTCGTACTTGAAATAATACGTAAATTAGAGTAAAACTAAGATTGAATCAATCTCAAAATGCGCTTGATTCAAGAATAAGAAAAAATTTGTTTTAATCCGAATTCGTACTTAAAATAATCCTAAAATGAGATTGATTGAGGTAAAACTAAGATTGAATCAATCTCAAAATGAGCTTGATTCAAGCATTATAAAGTTGATTTCATCCCGAATTCGTGCTTGAAAAAAAAACAAGAAATGAGAAAGAAAAATTTATTATGAGTTATTAACCGTTTTAAACCTTACAGAATCATAAAACACCAACATCATGACCGATATGGTTTTGACTTTAGAAATCTTATGTACATATTTAACCAAAAATATAAACTAAATGAGAAGCAAGAGTTAAAATTTACTTCTTAACCCTTCGTGGTGCAAATGAGTCTGGCGAGACCTTTTTTCAATGTGTACAGAAAATCAAAACATGCGTAAGCCGGAGGGTTAAACACAATGAAAAGTTTAATACTTTTTTTACTTGATTTAAGAATTGTATACTTATTTCAAAAAAATTCGGGATCATTTTGGGACTTCCCTTGTAAAATTCATTGGTAATTTCAGTAGAATTGTAAGTAGTGCTTTTATGTTTTTCTGATTACTTAACACGTTATTTTGTAGGCGAAGTTTTTTACTGTTAAGTACTTGTTAGTAAAAAACTTTTTTTGTTGGTTTCGTTGTAACCAAAAATTTTTAAAAATGAATTCGGACTTGAGACACCAGAGGGTATTAGCTCAAAGTTTTTATTTGTTCCCTTTTTGGAAAATATCGACACGTAATATTCATACATACCCAGTAAAAACTTCGTTTACTTTTTCAAAATGAATAGCTTCTCTCACTCATTATTTAGTAGCTTTCTTCTATAACTGCTTCTATAACAACTTCTTTAACTACTTTTTTCTGGATGCATTTAAGTAAAAAAATAATGACTTACTTTTGAATGCGTTCATTTTGGGCCACCCCTGGTAATATTCATTGGGTTTTTCAGTAGAATTGTAAGTAGTGCTTTTAAATTTTTATGATTACTTAACACATTATTTTGCAGGCGAAATTTTTAATGAGTATCTATCTGCCCGCTGTAAAAATATTGTGCTAATTTGTTTACTTTTTGGTTATGAAAAATTTGAAAATTTTTCTTGTTGTGACTTTGGATAAGTAAAGTTCGGCTTCCGTTTCGTTTTGGCCGAATTTAGCCAATTTGGCCGAACCGGCTACGGCTTCGTTTTAAAAATGTGGCTTCGGTCAAACACTAGAAGTTTTTCATTGTCTTTTTTGAAAGTTTGTGATTGTAATCCTTAGTGTACAGTTTTTTTAAAATTCAAGATAAATAATCTATGTCATCAGCCGATCATTTCTGCAAGCTTTCTTTGAAATAAAGTAAGCCTTTCGAAAAAGATAAAATATAAGTTGCAATGTTTTGAATCAAAGGTTTTTCCTAAACACTTTTAAAACTTTCATTAAAAAAGGGAATCAACAACTTCTTTATATTATCAAGTTGTGTTTGTCAATTTCATTCTTTAATTTTTTTTTGAATTAACTCTAAAAACTGACTACACAAAAAAGGAACAGCAAAGATTAAAGACAACAAATTCTTTGTCTCTTGGGCCATAACTTTAATCCCATTTCTTATCAAAAATGTTATTAAAGTCATGATTAAAAATTCTAAGGAAATATGAAAAATAATAACTTTGAATTTATTGGATTTTTTATTCCAACTTTGCTGTTTAATATTTTCCGCAATGTTATTTCAAGACCTTAAAAATAACTAATACCTCTTTTATGACTTTAATCGCATTGTAAAACATAATTATCTTAGTGTTTGTTTGCTCTTGTTGTTGTGTCCCCCTTGAAAAGCACGAAGCAGTAATTTAAAATAATGATGTGAAATAAAACGTACTATAATCCTGCTCTAATCTTCAACTCAACATGAAAACTTTGTTTTGGTCGGCTGAATCTGTCTGTTTCGAAAAACAGTCTGTGACATCTACTCGGATAAATAAGCAAAAAACACTATCTCATTCCAATCAGAAAATGAATACATTTTGAAGTATTTTCTACCAAATTACAATTGAAATGTTAACATCCTTGCAAACAATGACAGGATAATGACTTACTTTCTCTTGACTGGTTAACATTTTTTGTTATTTGTTTCGTGCTTGAACTATTTTTTTTTTTGTTTTTAGGTTTGTTTTTGTTACGAAATGATATAAACTAAAAAAAAAAAATTAAATAACAGTAAAACAAATATAATATTTTCTTGTTCTGATTTAATTCATTTTTTTTTTTTTTTTTTGTAATTTTGCACAATGGTTTTTCTATTGTAACAGCAAAAGCGAAATAAACCTTGGTAACCCAGCAAAAAATTTTTAAAAAAGTTATCATATTGGAATTAAGCATTTTTGGTGGAATGACTGGATTACCATGTTAATTACACTGTGCTAGTTGAAAAAAAACAGACAAGCCGGGCACATGGCGTTTTAAGATAATTCGGGATAGCTGAATCCAATGGTGCTAACCGTTTTTTAGGTTAGCTCTTGTTTTCTAGATATACTGTTATGTCCAAAAAACTAAAAAAACCGCATTTCCGCAATAAAATTTCCTTTAAGAAAAGTAAAACTTTTTTCTAATATACGTTGTCGTTTTAGAAACATAATTTTTTATACATTTTTTTTGGGATTCTTAATTCCTATTTCATACTATTGATAAACTGCGCATTTCACTGGTTGCTTTGGCCAGAACGTCAGGAAACTTCATCAAAAGATTTTAGAAAAACTAAAGATATTGTACAAATAAAACTGTTTAGCGATTAAGAATTATAAGCCCAAGTTATACTTGTAACATTTTCAAAACTTAAACAAAAACCATTATTAACAATGAGTTTATATTTTCTTACAGTCCCGACTACAATTGGTTGATTTTTTGCCAACTCTAAATGTAGTTTGATGTGGGTAAAGAAAAAACCAAAATAAAAACACTTTATTTTATTTCGCCAGTTCAATTTTATTTATACTGCCACATGCAAGGTATATTTACACAAGGTAAACTCGTTGGCCCATATGTTTGTCAGCTGTTTACCTAAGTTGGAAGACCAATGTCAAATTCCGTGTATATGAGCCAAAATTTGTACATGTGTGCGTTAAATTTATATGAAGACAATTTTGACAATTCCGTTCCACTCGGTTATTTTTATAGAGCAGCATGTCTACACTCCCAAATGAGTCTACCTTGTGTAAATATACCTTGGCCACATGCATATTAGTAATCAACATTTTTCTTGGGATTTAAAAAATTAATTAACAAAAAATATTTTTTTTGCCACATTTTAAAATTTTTCTTTTTAAAAATTCATTAAAAATTTAGGCTTCTGAATTTTTGCAGACATATAAAAAACGAACCTTCAAACAAAACAAGCAATAAATGATTCAAATCTGTTTATTATATCCACAAAAGTCGCAAAATTTTAATTAATTCAAGAATTTCATAAATCGCAATATTTTTATGGGTGCACCCCTAAGGAGGGGCAAGTATGTCTCGAGAAAATGTTAAGGACAACAAATTAATTGAGGTCGGCCATACATTATATCCCACTAGGGGCGAATCCTGGGCATTTATAGGACTTTTTCTTCAATATATTTCTAGTATGCATTGAACATTTTGTATGGGAGCCCCCTTAAGGAATGGCCATACCGGATAGATATGTCAGGAATAAATGATTGAGATGAACAAAAAAGTAGGTTTGGGCATACATTTGACCCATCTAGTGGTATCCCAGGCGTTGCAGGTGCCAAATTTAAGAATTTCATTAAACGGCCATATTGATATTTTTTCTTATTTTAAAAGAGGTTATTAGTTGACAGCTTAGTTTTGCTTAAAATGTTGGACTTAAGTAAATTAAAAAAAAAAAACACATTTCGCCGAAAAAATCAGAGTTTCAGACAACGTTAAACTAAGTTTAAACTTAATCAACATCTTAAAAATCCGAGATTAAAAATTAGTTTTACTTTACGATTTTAGTTTTTCAACTTCATATTTTTGGCAATTGAGTGATCAAACTTGGAAACCAAAAAAGCAAGTTATTATTATATCGTCGCACACTGGGCCAAAAGCCCTATTTTCGAGCATTAATTCATAGCTCCTCAGCGCCAAAAGCGCCAAAATAAACTTCTTCGAATAATCACAGCTGCCCCTTGGTATGTTAAAAATTCAAATATTCACAAGGATCTCAATGTTCCATTAGTTAAAACTGTGATTACGAAATATGCAGTAACATACTTAAAAAGGCTCAAATTGCATCCGAACCCACTAGCTCGAAATATTTTAAATGATAGCGGCCACACTCGCTTAAGAAGAAGAGACAATGCAGCATTTGTCCAATTAAATGAGCGATAAACACCTAGATATGTGAACAGAACCCGTGATGAAAAAATTGTTTGTCTGGCACTGGCAGGACATAAAATAAAGTATTAGGTTAAGATTTGATTAATTATTGTGAGTTCATATTTACTATATGAAGATTCAATAAATAAATATGTAATGAAAAAAAAAAAAAAAACAAAAATTGAAGAGGAGGATATTGGCAACATTTGGTTTCAACAGGACGGCGCTACGTGCCACACAGCCGAAGCTTCACTCGATGTTTTGCGCCATGTTTTTGAAGATCGCATTATCAACCGCAGAGCTGATGTCGTTTGGCCACCTCGGAGCTGCGACCGTTGGACTATTATTTGTGGGGTGCCATCAAAGATAAGTGTTACGCCGACAAGCCAGAGACAATTGACGCTTTAAAGGACAATAATCGTGAAGCCATTGGTGAAATACAGCTGCACACAATTGATAATGTGCTTAAAAATTGGACCGATCGTGTAGGCTACTGCATGGCCAACCGAGGCAGCCATTTGAATGAAATTATTTTCCATTATTTAACGGAAGGATTGTACTTTCAAATAAAAAAAGAAATTTGAGAAAATATTCAGTAGTTTTTTTTATAGGATTTTCAAAAAAAAAAAAAAAAGTTATTTGGCGAACCCTGTAGTTGAATTTTTTGTATTCTCCCAAAATGTGTTTTTTCTTGCATTACCGTGCAAATATTATTGGACCACCTGATCCAATTTCATGAAATGGACTACTCCATGGACTGGTCCGATTTAATGAAAGCATGGACCATGTCATTGTTAAAAAGTGTTTGTAGTGTGACGACATGTATTCGTTTTTTAACGACATGTTCTCGTTTTTAAACGAAGTTAAAACTAATCCTCTTGTGTATACAATGGAGTAGTTTTAAGACTACTTCTTTGTAATCCAAAGATGGTCCTGCCCTAGGACATCGTAATGTTAAAAAGACCATGTTTTTCAATACGTTTGAGTAACGTTTAGAGTAGTCCTAGTCCATTGTGGGCTGCATTTCGCCCTGTGTGCGTCGTGCAGAAGTAATCTTGACATACATCTCAAAATTAAAACAAAAAATGAGATAAGTCCGTTACCCGTCGTAAATGTAACAGATCTATCAAACGAAGCAATCTTCTTTCTTACGCTTACGGAACTCCCTTCCTGGCTTGTTTTTAACATATTTGGCTTAAATTCGTGTTCCTTTGCAGAAGTTTTATGTTGTAAAGATTCAATTTCCCAAATTTTTTTTTGCGATCTACGTTAAGATAACTTTAGCACGACGATATGGCAGGACGTTCTTTTGGTAATGTGTAATTTCTTGCTGGGAAGTTATCAACACACTGAGCGAAATCACTGCGTAAGTTAATAATTATTAAATTTATTTTAAGATGTTGAAGCTGTAGAAAATAGGAGTTGACTTGAAAAACATTCGTTCACTTATCGTAGATGTTGGAGAAATCGAAAGCAACCCATAATTCAGAATATCTAATTTTTCAGTCCTTTTCCTGGATTTCTTTTAACATATATGTATATTCTTCCATTATGCCATTAGAGTCCTGTTTTAATTTTTTATTGTGCTAAAAGATTGCTTGTGTTACTTTTCTTATCTTCTCTATTCTGCAAAAAAGTTTACATATGTCCGAATTCTTAAGTTTCTGTTTTTGTACACAAAAAGAATTATTTACTACACAGAAAAAAGTAACAAGATTTTGTATGTAATTAATAAAAATTTTTTAAATTATTTTAAAATATTAAACAAATTTCTTAATTAAATTGCTTGTAAATTGTCATATTAACAATTTGTTTTAGTTGAAAAAATAAAAAAAATTCTGTCAAAAATTTTCAATTCAAAATTAAAAAAATTATTTTTTTTTGTTTTAATATCGTAAAAAAATGAAACAGTTAAATACAGTATATTATTGGGGAGTTTTTTTTTGCAATTAGCTTTGAAAAATGATATCCTCTAAGTGATGTCCTTTTTCTGCTTCGCCCATAGTGCTATTTTTAGCATATTTTCCATAACTTTTCGCAAAATTTTGCGGGTGATTATTTTTGTTCGATTGTATAGTTATTCATAAATAATTCCCCAAGCCTTCTTCACAAAATGCTGAAAAAAAGAAAAATAATGATTAAAATATTTATGAAGAAATCAAACCATGTAGCTCATTCTGTGCCACCCTGTATTTTACACACCCAAGACAAGTTATTTTAATAATGATCAATCGGCTTCAATTCATTTTTTTCTTTGTTCGATTGTATATTTTTCATCATTAATTTCCTAAGCCCTCTTCACAAAATGCTGAAAAAAACAAAGAAGGAATAATATATAAAAATGTTTTAAAGAATTCAAACCATATAGCTCGTTCTGCGCCACCCTGTAGTTTTTCAATTTCTCGCACTTAGACGCAGGTTGGGAAAGTTGGTACGATTGTACTTTATGTGACGGAACTTGTCAAAAATCCCAATTTAACTAGCCAGACTTTTGGCCGGTTATCATGAATAATTCAAAAGCAAATTTTTTGCTTTTCCAAGCCCAGAAGCGTAAATTTCGTAGTATATTTGTAAGAGCGCACAACATGCCAAATTGGCGTAGTTGTAAATGGGTGATGAATGCATCATACCCCTCTTTTCAACCTTACCTAACCAATCTGTCTGTCCTGTAAAAAAAAAATTTACAGGAGAGACAGATTTTTTAATTTTATTTCATAAAAATTTTGTATGAAATTTGGCGCTTACGATACAATTGTATTTACTATAAAATCGTAGCGGTACCTTATGTGACCATAACATTTTAGGAAATGATGTCGGTTACGCTCGATGTGTTTCCCGTCACTTTAGTTATAAAGCTAAAAATCAAAATTTCTCTAAGTGTGTGTATAATACTTTAAATCCAAAGCAGCTGTCTTTGAACAAATAAAATAAGAAATATTTCTTTTTATTTATTTATTTATTTATTTATGTCGTTGAATTACGTTGACACGTTAAGCCTACTTAGAAATATGGCGATTAAAGTGCATTTAGTAGATGATAAGAAAACCAGTTGTACAATATTTTAAACCTCTATAAATTTATCTTCATATTTTGGTGTTATTTCCTTCTAAATATTCTTGGTTTGATTGTTGTTGTTGTTGCGGTTATAACACAATAGGATACTTTCCTATTTCCAAAGTTTACTAAGGCGCAAAATTAACAACAATAGCATCTATCCTGGCATTAAAAACAATTTAAGTTTGTTGTTAATGCTAGTACATATTTAGTTTGTAAATAGAAAATTTAATTTTACTTATTCCCAAATTGTAGTTGGTTGCTTTTACTTTAATGTATTTAAATGAAGTTTCAGCTAAAAGTATTTTGTAGATTGTATGCGTTTTTGACTGTCTTTACTTCTACTTTTCTCGTTACAGGAGTTATCAACGTACAAATGCGTTTAATTTGTAGCAGCTCTACCGAACATTCAACGTCTTTCAGTGAGGTAAGTACTTACATGCCACTCATATACTTGTACAACATCCCAAGCATTTTCCCTTTATAACCTTTTTAAATAACATTAAATGATAGTGATATGAGTATGAATATTATTATACTTAGATTACAATTTTAATAAAAGTTTTAGCTCATATACTACACAGACATTACAGTAAAACACGGCTATAAAGAACATTGGATATTAGGAAATTTGTAGGGTGGTTACTGGTTTGCCGCACAGAACAAACATGTTTTTTTTTTAAAGAAAGACGATAGAGAGTGTTTGGATTAATTTTAAATAAAACTATACAAGAGATTTTTTTTTGCTGAAAATGACGTCGAGCGCCACAGGTGTTTCAATTGAAACTTTGTGCGCCATATACCATTTATTACACTTATATTTTTGCATGTCTTTCAAAAGGGTTAAAGTATGTATTTGTTTAATATAACCCAAGTATAAACCGCAAAGTGTATCGTAAGGTCGTTACTAGCTTGACGCATGGATCTTTTATTCTTTGAATAGAACATGCAGCATAACAATTACAAACAATAATATTCATTCTTCTTTTGAAATTTGTTTCATGCACAAAAAGTGACACATGAATAAAAATATGTTCAGAAAATTCTAAAATTGTGAATATGAGCAACGTTAGGGCTGGATATCTTGTTATATATTCGAGATATAAAAAACTGAATGAGGGCACATTTATTATATAGAATTTATTTCTAAGTTAATTTTTGTAAAAATATTACCCACCCGACGCACTCGAAGGTATTTTCCCGATTTGAATTGTTAATTGTAAACATTTTCTAACAATTTTAAAAATAAAATAAGCAACATGTTCTACTAGCCTAGTAGTAGGTATACATGAGGCATAGCCCCTCCGGATCCCCCGCTATCGATTACGCTATTGGTACTCAAATCTTGGCCATTGTTCACTGTGCATGTGATCATTATCTCTATTAAGTGTGATCGGTCAGTTTACCATTAAATAAAACTTATCGGGTGATTATTTTAGTGTAAACCATTGTATATTCTGAGAACACAATGCGATGCGAATTCAATTTCAATACGAAAGCTTAATGCTAATTTGAAAATCCCTAACACTTTCGCAAAATTCTTTGAAAAAAAAAAAAAAAAAAAATTGTGATGATTTGCGAAGAGGAAACATGGAAAGATGCTTAAAAGTATTAAAGAGTACCAACCACTAGATTTGATCTCGAAGTAGAGAGTAACCCTGTAGATATTGTACGTAATTTTTGTTTGCATTTGCTCAGGGTTATCCATTTAGTGCTTTTAAAACCGCCGGTAAAATATCTGTCATCTAAAGTGCCAATTATTTAGTAAAAGTTTTGTTATTTACGAATATGTTTACTGGTGCAAATTTGATTAATTTTCTTCTTAATATTACAAATTTCTAAATTGAAATCAATTTACCTGTATTTTTTTAATAAAATTAATTTTTTAAATTCTCTGAAAGAATAGTAATACTTCAGCGTGCGGGTTATTTATTTTTTCAGCCTTGTAAAGGGGTTTTCAAACAAAATAAAACAAACAATTTAAATGAAGGTGATTAAACTTTTTATTGTATTACGAAGAGAAAAGTTCGGCAATTATGAATGAAAAATGATATCTGGCAAATGCCCACCAAGAGCACGCTGACAGATGTCGATTCTTTCATCAAAGTTTGTAATCTCTTTTTGGTAAAATCACATCACGGTTTTTGAGTTTTAAGGCTCTGTCCTTAACATAGCCCCACAAAAAATAATCCAGTGGTGTTAAATCACACGATCTGGCTAGTCACTTAACAGCTGACGTTCGTGAAATTATGCGATCGACAATTTAGTTTGGAAAAACTTGATCGTTTCATTAGCTGTGTGACATGTGGCACTGTCCTGTTAAAACCACTTGTCAGTGATATGGTGATATATTAGGCCACAATTGTGTTATCAACATCTAACGATAGCGTGATCCATTGACCGCTACCGCATTTCTAACCTTATCTTCGAAAAAAACGGCGCAATCACGCCTTCAGATCGCATAGCACACCATACAGTGACACTTTAGCATGCAAAGTCTTCTCAATTATCGCTCGGCCAAATTCTTAATAGCGGTCTCAGAAGGACGATTATGTTGTCTGAAAATATCACGAATATCATTGTAACAATTGCCAATGCATCTACTACGAAAACGTCCAAAAACTAAATGTCAAAACTATCATGTTGTTGGTGTTGCTACAATTAAAAACAAAGGTCTTGTTGAAAAACCCGGTATAAGACCACTAGTTATATCATTGTGACAAAAGCAACTGCAAATGTGTGTTGCTATTTTTTGTTATATTTACATTTTCATGAAGGTAGTCGAAGGGCCAAATTGTGCAAACCCTTTTTAAAATGAAACTACTAAATGTTGATTCCGGATAATTTCTCGAAGAAGAAGAAGCAGATGCGCCAGAAGAGGAATCCAGTAAATCATCATTTTGTTTATTAATTCAATTTTATATAAACTTAAATTTAAAAAAAAAATAATATTAAAAAAAGAGTTTTTCATTCTTAACTGTTATAAAAAGCTTCTCTTAATACAAAAAATATGTAGTTAGAAACCATAGAATCAATTAATCAACCTTATTACGGTTGTCGTTGTCGTAAAAGATTGAAACGTTTTTTGTAATAGGTTGGAGTTACACACCATCTGTGTTCTTTAACCTACAGCAAAAAACGACTTAGGTTAGGTCTGTTTTCACAACTTACCGATAGCTAAAAGTATACTTTAACCGGCCTTATAAAAAGTTTTCCGTTTTTAAAACTTTACTTTAACCTTAAGTGAGCGATAAAGTAAATTAAGGTTTATCCTACCTGGTAGGTTAACGTAAAGTTGTAATAATGGAGCACTTTTTATACGGCTATCGGTAAGTTGTGAAAACGGGCCTTAAGGCTCAGTTAGCGGGGAGAAACAGTAACGTTGTAAATCAGCTGATTAATTTTTGTGTGTGTAAAGCAATTAGAACGATTATAGTTAGCAGTAAGATGTTACGTCTCAATCTGTAAGAAATAGATGGGTCTTACTTCTTTACGATACGGTTACTGTTACTCCCGGCTAACTGATCCTTTAGTCGTTTACGAGTACGACAACCCCAATAAGGCTGAATATAACATTTAAATAATTTGGACCAGCCAAATCGGCAAAATTTCCTTTTGTGGAATACCTTTGCTACAGATATGGATAACTAATATTGTCAGTTCCCTTACGTTCGTTCTTGTCTCGTTCTACTGTATGTGAATACAGATTTGCTTGAGCGTTGTATTTGTTATGAATTCAAAAACTACTTACCTGTATCTATTAGGTTATTAAAATTTCAAGTAAATTACTTACATTTATGTAGGTGTTTGTAGTTTTTAGCAATTGGTAATTTTTTTTTGTAACCCAGCAGTTATTAAGAAGGACGTACGCCTTATTACGTCAGTGCTTGCAGTATTGGTACTTGGCTGCTTTATAAATGCTTTTTAAATCTCAAGTGTGATTTTGTGTGTTTTTTTCTTGTGATTTCAATTCAGTTTGATAAAATGTGATTTTTAGAATAGACCCGATAGACTGGTTTTTGTTAACACCAGGGAAAAAGATGAAGCAATTGGTTACTGTGTACCTGCTGCTTACTGTCTTTCTATCAGTGCTTTTCGCAAAATGCACTTGAAATAATTCTAAATAAGGATCCGAGGGCCTTTTGGCGTCTTTGAACGCAAAACGGAGGTTAGTCCCTCGTCAAATCGATCCAATAAGAAGGGATTTTTAGAAATTTGAATATTCCTCATATCTCCTAAACTGAAAGGGATACAAAAAAATTTAACACTTATCATTGTCTGACAGGTGTCTGCTGCTTCTTTACATTTGGCCATTTTGGGATGCAAACGTGTAAAACCTGTATTATGGAACTTTTTTGTCACGTCATCTGTCTTTTGAAACAATAAACATAGAAATAAAATTTATATCACATTCGTAACTTATTTAAAAAATAAAAATATAAATTTGGTACTTTTTTGAAATTCCAACGTTTAAGGGGAGAAAATCGTACCTAAATGTGGTACTTTTTTACAAAACATTTTCTCCATTCATGACACGTATTTAATTATGGTCTTCCACTTAAATAGCGAAATTTTTGATACTTCAATGGGGAGAGAAAAGTATCAAAAAAAGGTAGTACGGGAAATGAAATTTCCTTCATTAAATTTTCCGTATACTTTTTGAGTTTTCAATAATAATGAACTTATAAACATAAAATAATAGGAACGGCTTTGTGTGATTGCAAAAAATTCGCATTCAATGAACACCATCAAATACACTCGCTTGCGTTCATGCAATCAAACTTGCACAACCACACACATTCGCTGCTGGTTTGCAATCAATCGAATAATGCACATCGTGCTTTGCTATTTATAACATCGGTTATTTCTGCTCGTCAATAAAGATGTTTGTGTTTTTGGTCCGACAATGATAATCCAGCTTTGGATTACAAAGGAGTAGTCTTAAAAATACTCCATTGTATACAAAAGAGGATTAGTTTTAACTTCTTTTAAAAACGAAAATATGTCGTTAAAAAACGAATACATGTCGTCTCACTACAAACACTTTTTAACAATGACATGGTCCATGCTTGCATTTCATCGGACCAGTCCATATTATTTGCAGAGCATACACTCATGCTCATTTACATTCTTCGTTGTCTTATCGAGTGGACAATGACTACTTGAATGCAAAAGCATAAGAATTTCTGGGGCCAAATTACGGCATTCGATATCGATCGAAATTACAGTAGAATTTAAATGGAATTTTCGATCGATATCGAATGCCGTAATTTGCTCCCTGCGTTTTGATTTTAAGCAATTGTTTAATGGCGTGCGCATCACTGAATGCAAACAAAGAACGTTCTATCATCAAACTCACACATGCACAAATAAAATGTAAACAAAACGATGTCAATATTATCAACGTTGAACTTTGTTTTGCAGGCATAGAATTGAAGGTAATTTAAGCGTATGAGTGAATCAAGAAAAACAGTGATTTTTGCATTTCTCTGGTGCAGGGTCCTGAATCAATGAAAACCTATAAGATGAAAAATGTTGGTACTTTTTTGTTAAAATCTAGAAACATAAACTTTGGCGTATAAATATGTCCTCGATAGAAAGGGAGACGCTAACAAAGATGCGGGTTGAAGGCTATTTAACAATAATTTTATTGAATTTCAAAATAGATTTTGTAATGAAAATAATATTCAAAATGCGGTAAACTTAATGTTTTGAATAGTTTACAGCCCAAACTTGTTGGCGAAACTTTTATTTTAATATAATATATTTATCTTAAAATATAAACTGGACAAGGGTTGCGTAGATTTATATATTGTTTCTCAAGAAGTTCTAAATGAAACTGACTTATGGAACTGCCCTTACATTTGTAATCATGTTTCAAATAAATATACTAAATAATTTAAAAAGTTATTAAGAACAGAGAGTTATATTTTCTAATTTTTTTTTTTAAATTTAATTACGAAAATGTAACACTTAACCTACTGTGCATTTTACTCCTACACTACAGGCACGCTAAGTTTTGCATACGTATTTCCTTACTTTGCGTTTATAACCTAAAATAGTTTTGGCGATACATTAGTTTTTTTTTTCCTAAAATTAAAACTTTAAATGTATATTTTCGTTACAGTATTTGTTTACGTTTCTTAAGCATTTTCCTTACCAGACATGTAAACAACATTAGGTTAACTCTTCTATCTAATACTCGTTAAACTTTAGGGCTTTTTTACTTTTTTATGCTTTTTTTTTGTTATTTTTATATCCGGATCCTTATACGTTGCTGTCATCTTTGAAAATGTATGTGAGTGTCTGCAAGTTTTTCTATCCATTTACACATGAAGCAGACAATCTGTATTTACATGCAACTTGCATCGTTTAAAATGTTGTTGTACGTAGAACGAAGTTGTTGTTTGAATGCATTAAATTGTTATTAAATAAAATTTCCATTAGTGTGGGAGTGTATACGAGGGTTGCTTTTGATTTATTAAGTCTTGGCATCACAGATTCTTTACAGGTGCCATCTGACGTTTCGAAGTGAAAGTTTGACTTCTTTAACCATAATCTTTTTAGAACGTTTAGTTATTTGAACACAACTTGTGCTGTTAACAGTTAATTGAAAATTGTGGTTTAATAAAAATTTCAATGATCTTTTAACGATTTTCAACGTGGATTATTGGAACGAAAGTCATGATGTTTGTTTAAAATAAGTTGTGCTGGAAAACATTATCGCTGTGCGCAAACTTATAAAACAGCATCAGTTTGTGTCATTGGAATCGCCAGATTAAGACATACTTCGGCAATAGTACGACGAGCATCAATAAATTATTGCATGAATTTTTATCTGCCAAAAAGATTTGTTTTCGTTGGATTCCGCATAATTTCCCAAACGATCACGAGAAAATAAATATCATCACGGTGCTTTAAACGCTGTGTACACAGGTGATGAATATTCACAAAAAATTTCCCAACATTTTTCACCAATTAAAGCAACAACTAAAAATAAAATCAGTTTTATCAAGAGAATTAAACATTTAATTGATACTATTTATTTGTCTACTGGTGCAAATTTAATTAATTTTTTAATTAATATTACAAATTTTTTAACTGAAATCAATTTTTGTTTTTTTCTGTGTTTTTTTAAGGCCGAAAAAATGACAGCTTTCCAAAGTCTGCTGAGACAAGCCATATCCGACAGAAGTGATAACATTTTCAAGTCATTGTAAACAATAATAAGTTGTTCTTTAATAACAAAACTTCCAAAAAAGATTATGGGCATAAAAGCGAAGCTTTTAATTCTAAACGGCATATGGCACCAGTCAACTCAGTTTTGCTAAGGCACAATAATTCAATAGCAAGCCTCGTATAAGGAAATAAAATTAGATGTCAAATTGCTTTTTTTTTTTTAACAAATACGACAAACTTTTGCAAATAAAAATGTAAAAAATTTGGCACAAGGCAATTTAAGGAAAAGTTGATTACAATTTCTGAAAAATGGAATTATTTAAAATAAAAGTTTAAACAACTTTTAGGGACTTTCAGGTAAATGTAACCCTCTGGTTGAGCGAATAGCAATTTTTACAAAAATATACTTTTTTTTAAACGTTTACTATTTTTATAAAAACTTACGTTTTTACAGAAACTTACGTTTTTCACAAAAAGGCAGGTGTTTCACACAAATTTATGTTTTTCACAAAAACTTACTTTCGGGCCTTTTCTAAATATATCGTGATTTCAAATCACCTGGGCCCAAATTCTGGCAGTCGTGATCGAGTGCTTTCCCGATTCGAAAGCAATTTTATTTCAGCCGATTCTGAACGAATCGAAATTAATTTTTTAGTATTATGAAACTCATATTAATGCTTTACAGCACTGAAAAAATAATTCTGGGGTCTAATCACTGCATTCGATATCGAGCAAAATTGATCGAAATTATTTATTTTGATATCATAACTCTCGATATCAAATGAAATTTATTGAATTTGAAATAATATCATTCGATATCGAGTAACTCGACATTACATTTCTTGAGTTTTCATTCGATACGTCAGTGTCCATCGTATGCAAAAAAAATTATAGTTAATTCGATACGATAGTATCGAATGCTGTGATTAGACCCCTGATTCGTTCAGTATTGACTGAAATAATTAGATATAAAATTGCTTTCGAATCGAGAAAGTACTCGATCACGACTGCCAGAATCAGGCCCCTGCTTTTAGAATAACGCGTGTGGTTTTATGGTGTTCTGAAAGTCATACCGGTTTTGTGTTTCTCCGTGTGCTTTCGGCAATTAAAGATCACACCAAAACACACAAAAACGGAAAACGAAAATATCAAACGTGTGATTTTAAAAAGCACATATGATTTGAAATCACATGATTTGAGTTAAAGTGATTTTCAGAACATGCCTGTTTGTTTAAGAAAACTAACGTTTTTCACAAAAACTTACGTTTTACATAAAAACTTACGTTTTTCATACTGAATATTTGCTTACTAATAATCAGCCCAATAACTACTTATTAGTTGTATTAGTTAAGTAATAACTAGATATTTTTTGACTTCTAATAAGTGTATTGTAAGTACTGAATACTGTGGACACATCGAACTAAAATAAGTAGTTATTCAGCCAAAAAATAAGTAGTGTTTATTTTTCTCCAACATTACTTGCTAACTTACCAGGTAAGTAAAGTTTTTACTGGGAACTAAAGTTTTACATAAAAACTTAGGTTTTTAGTTTTTTACAAAAATGGAAGTGTTTCATACAAAACATAAGTTTTACAAAAACTAACGTTTTTCACAAGAACTAACGTTTTTCACAAAAACTTACGTTTTGCACAAAAACTTACGTTTTGCATAAAAACTAAAGGTTTTCACAAATATTTAAGTTATTCACAGAAACTTACGACATTACAGAACCTTATGATTTTACAGAAACTTATATTTTTCATAAAAACTAAATTTGTTTACGTTTTTCATAAAAACTTGCGTTCACTTCGTTTTTATTTTGAAATCAAATATGTAAATGAAATATGTAAACAATTTTTCTTTAAATAAAAAAAGCACAACAACAGATTTGTTTTAACATCGGAATAAAAGGATTTTATTAAAATTTGCCAAAGAGAAGAGTAATTAAATGGCAAAACTAAAAGAATATTTTAGATTTAAACTTCAATTGAAACGTGTTTTTGATGTACACCCGTTTTGATTTGATGAAAAATAACAAAAAAAAAAAAAAAAAAAAAAAAACCAGATAGAAAATTGCACTTATGTAAAGTAAATGTAACATTAAAGTGTTGCCGTCAGTGTATCTGGCTTTACAACACTTGTTGAGGATTTCATAATTTTTCGATTAAACTTTGTTTTAGTAAATTATCTATAAAAATTGTTCTCTATATGTGAGCATTTATTCCGTTTTTCGCACATTTACTTAATAAATATTTAAGAAAAAGTATTAAAAAGTTAAAAAACGTGCTTGGCATTATTAAAAAAAAAAAATAAAAAAATTCTACTCCTTATTACCAATTCTGTTTCCCCCCATTTCTTGATTAAACTAGTAAATCGGCTAAAAACTTTTTTATTTACTTGTAACATCTATTTTTTTAAAGCTTAAGTCAAGAAATCCTTTGTATTTATTTTGTGCTATTGATTTAATCTGATGAGTGGGAAAATCGTATGGTGACTTATAAATAATAAAAACTCGAGTTAATACTGTATTGCACATACATGTGTATGAACTAATGTATTTTTTTTTGCTTTTGTATTCTCCGGAAAATTTTACAAAAGTTTTGTACTTTTTCTCTAGTTTAATACCTAAAGTTTTCTAGATGTTTTTTGTTGTTGTCGCTTTTTTGAAAAAAAGGAAAGTTAATATACATTTTCAGGAGTTTTTTCATTGTTAAAGTTTTTTTTGATAAAAGTTGTATATTTTTAAGTTTTTAAATTTTTATTTAAATTGTGCGCTTTTTCAGTTTTTAATCTTTTTAAATACTAATACTAACTTGTCTCATATTAAAATACTTTTGCATTCTTGTCGATATTGCTCTCTCTTTGTTGTACCTATGTATATACATAAACAGAGTTGCCAATTTAGCGCCTTTGGCGCTAGATCTAGCGCTTTTTAACTGTCAATAAGGCGCACATTTCTTCCTTAGCGGCTTAATTTAAATGAGCGCTAAATCAGCGCTTTTTTAGATACACACAGAAAAAAATCAAGTTAAAAACGTCGAAAACAAGGTTGATTTAAAATTTGTCGGTGGTGATTTTGCTTCATACGTGTTTCATGTTAATTCAACCTGATTTTATAATTACTTGCGAACAACATTTTTTTTCTTTTAAAATAACTATAATTCATGTTAATTTAACATTGCAGTAAAGTTAGAGCAACATGTCAATTACATTGAAATAACAATCGAATCACGTTGAATGAAAGTTATTTCATGTTGAAGCAACGTGAATTTCATGTAGAAACTAATTGGTGTGAAGAAGCTTCAGAGACAACATATGCATTTATTTAAGAATAATTCAAAACACTTACCCCTGTAACACATGTTTCACTTATTTTGTAGTCTCCTTTGTTAACAGATCAATCAGCAGAATGGCCCGATATGGTTTTCGTCATCATTCTACTTTGAAAACTTGATGTAATATTTAACTAAATAATTTTAATTAAAAGAATACGGGAATTGTCTTCTTTTTATAACATTTTTAAGGAATGAAAATAAAAAAATTAACATACTTAACTATGTATGCATGTTAATTTAACAAGATAAACTTTTGATTTTAATATAAAGCGGGTTTTTATGGATTCAATATTGAATCCATATTTATTTATATTTTAATATTTTTTTTTCATTTTTTTTATTAGTGAATAATATTTAATAAGCGTGATTAAAGATTATTTTAATATTTTTCATTTAAAATTAATATGAAATAATGATATATTTAAATAAAGGGCATACTTTTGCAGAAATTTAACATGATTCTCAATCAACATTTTTCCATGTTAATTTTATATTGGTATTTTTTTCTGTGTGTACCCAAAATTGTTATTCTTTTATTTGCATATGTACATACATTAAAATCAAGACACATTAAACCAAAATTTGTTTCCGTTTCTTTAATACTTTTTATATATAAATAGTGCTCTGAAATGCATACTTTACACGGAAAGAAGTTTATTTTCTTAAGTAATCCAGTTTGTTTCTTAAAACAAGAAAATCCAGATATAATTTCCTGATTTAAACTTGTTTTGTTCGTATTAAGTAAAACTTTCTTAAATAAAGAAACATTTTCTCATGATCAAAAAATTCTCTTTTTTGGTATATGATCAAAAAGTTCTTACAACCAGAAATACAAAAGTAGCTTATTTTTATTAAAAACAAAAAAGATATAAAGATAAAAAGATATAGCCTGATTTTCTTGATTTTTAAATATAATCGAATTTCTTGCATCCAGAAGCAAGTGCTAGGAATTTCTTAAATTTTTCAGAAAATGCTCAAGAAAACTTGATTTGATTCAATTAATTTTTATTTGAATCGACATGTTAAAAACATCAATCCAAAGTTTCTTATTTTTATGTTAAGTTTTCTTGAACTAACTAGTGCTACAGGTTTTTATGAAAATAATGTCAGGCTTTTCTTCTGATTTTGTTAAATAAAAAGCTACTAAAACTTGTTTAATGTAAGCAACTTTACAATTAAAATAATTTTTTTTTTGCTGTAAATAAGTAAATTATAATGCGTAAACCCAGCCACATATGTTTACAATAAGAAATTTTTGGCTTGGTCGAGAATGGTGCAAAATTTTCTTGGTTCAAGACATATTTTCTGGTGATTCTTTCCGTTAATATTTGAGTTTTATTTCTTTACTTTTCCGAGACGATGCAAATGATCAAAAATTATCGATTTTCATCAAAAAACAAAAATCTTTAATGTTGTTGGTTACATCATTTTTGCTATTAGGGCTGGATATGTATGTACATAGGTACCATAAAAAATTCCTTATTTCGGTCGAAATATTAGTCTAGCCCATAAAAAAACTAGACATGATAGAAAAACTGGAAATGGATTCGAATTTAGCGCTGTAAAACTCTGTATTTAATATATTTTTTATAAACGATGTTTTTCACGGCCAGTGTAATTAATAATATTTGGTTCTTACACATTTCAATAAATTTTTTTTATTTTATTTAGCGCTTTTTAGCGCTTTTTGATTAGAAATAGTTCACAACCCTGTACATAAATCATGTTACAGTTTTTTTCTATATTTCCTTTGCATTTTACTTCGTATACGATATTATTGTGTTGCTCCTTTCTTATTGGTACTTTAACCTTGGTACAGATTGTATTAAGTGTTTTGTTGGGTTTGTAAGTTTTATGCTTCAATTGTTCGTAAGTCCAGGTATCTATTTTGCACTGTTAAATTTCCTTTTTTATGCTGTGTTTTCAGTGTTATCACCTTGGTTGTTGTTTATTAAGCGCCTGTTCGAATTTTCTATTAACGTTTTTACTATTTTGTTGGGGAAATAGTTTTTGACTAATATTTTTTCTTTTGATGTTTTCGGCGTAAAATATTTTTCACATATTTTTAAAATTCTGTCAATAAAAATTTGGGCTGTGTTTAAAATTTGACTAGGATGTGTAGAATCAAAGTTCATAATTCTTAAAGAAGCTGTTTTTTTGTGTACCAATCAAAATAAATTCTATATTAATTTCTTTTAAATTTTATGTCCAAATATTTAATCTCACTATTTTTTTCCACTTCAATAGTGAATTTTTTTTTTCTGTTAACCGTTTTTAGGATTTCTTCCTGGTCGTCTATTTTAATTACTGCTAAAATGTCATCTGCATATTTTGCTATGTACGTTATGTAAATTTTCTTTTTTTAAGTTGGATCTTACTCACATAAATGTGGACTGTAAAAAAGTTTGTTATGTTTTCATCACACGGGCCGCTGTAAGAAAGGAAGGATGGCGGTGAAAATGGGATCTGACTTGTCGGATATACATATGTAGGTTGTGTGAAGACCCAGAGGAGTTGGAGGCAGTTGAGCACTTTCTGTGCCACTGTTCCAGGCTACACAAAACCAGGTTGAGGTGGCTGGGTAGCGGATTACTACGCAAATTGGAAGATGTGTCGGGCGTCGGGCTAGAGAATCTGACGGGATTCGTAATGACCTGGCTGGAGACTGGGCACATGTAGGGAAGTTTTATGTTTGGTAGGATTGTTTTTACTTGTACTGCCCGATTTGTTTACCTTCCAATTTTTCTCCTTTCCTGTGCTTTCATTCTTTACTTCTCATGATATAATTCGTTCACTAACTAACTGAGCTTTCACTCTTTACTTCTCCTATTCTTTCATGATCTTATTCGTTCACTAACTAACTAAGCTACCTAAATAAGAGCGGCAATCGTCTTTTTCACATTAAAACTTTTCATTTTCACACGGTTTATACGAAACACACCTTTAGGACGCAAAGTCAACACCACCCGTCTGGAAAATCTTATTTGATAGATCGCTTGGTCGTTTAATTTTATTGAAAATGTATTGGCAATAGAATTTTCATGTCAAAAAACGCTTGCCGCTCTTGTTTAGGTACCAGGCTAAGGCGTCACAATGGGGCATATTGGTGTTTAGGTGAGGGTGTGAAGTTTACTTCGCACCAGACTTTCTTACCTAACGTAATCTTCTTATTTAAAAACACTTCAATAACATTAATAGTGATGATTTGCAAAAAGAAAACAATAAAAAGTTGCGATAGATAAATGCGCAAACGCATTAAAGAGAACCAACCACTAGGTTTGGTACTATTTTCTTTCGGAACGAAACAGACGGTTGTGTAATCGTTTGTTGCGTTCATGTGCATGTATAAAATGTCTTGCCAACATTCTAATAATGCAATTTCTTCTTTAAAGAGAACAAGACACACAATTTGATCGCCCTGTTTTTAAGAGCTTACAAAAAGTTTGTTCTTCAAATCATTTTTAAGAAACGAACACCAAATTGCATTTTTTTAAAAAAAATGTTACATTTTTTTGTTGAAAAGAAAACACCATTAGTGTTGCCACTTTGTCATGTTGCTAAAGTGTTTAAAAACAATTATTAAATATTTTTAAAACAAATTTATTTATTTTCGGACATTAAATAATAATATCTTACTTTAACAAAATGTTGCCTTTAGAAAACAGCTTTCACGTTGGTTTATTGTGTGACAAATTTTCAAAATATTATTTTTTGCATAAAGCACCAAAACAAAATATAAAATGCGATTTATTGCAGAGAAAGCTAAAGAAAAGTAAAATATTTGTTTAAGTCATAAAAAACATTTATGTTGGCAAGTTAACATTTCCTTTTGTAGTTAATAAATACGTCATTGCTGTCAGCGTGTGTGATATTTTGTCCAATATTTGCATAAATTTATTTGGTAAAGGAATAAAAAAAGAAGAGGAGCGTTTTATAACAAAACGTTATTATTCCTTTCGAACAAGTTTTTGGATTTAATTCGTTCAAGAAGATATACTTTCTATGTATAGCATGCATGTTTATTAGCGTGGCCGTCAGTTGTATGGAGAACTTTTTTTTTTTGATTTCTTATATTCTCCCCCCCCCAAATCGGTTCAGTTTTATGTAAAAAAAAATACAAAAAAATGTCGTAGCGAGAAGTTGTGTTTTAAGGGGGGCGTCCGCCCCTCAAAGTTTGCCATCAAGCCATTTATTCAAATGTAATTTGTTTGCATATTACTATCTCTTAAAAAAAACATTTTACAAGAATATGATATATGACAATATTTTAGCTCTTCTAGTCAACAGCATTAGCTTCGAAGAAAGTTTTTTGCTAAAATTAATATTTTAGAAAATTATTAAGAAAATAACAACAAAATACCAAACTTTTTATATACGTTTTAAAGAAGAATTCAACTATCCCATTTTTCGATTTTTATAAAATGAAAAAACTACTTAATATACCAAGTTAAATGTTAGTAACAATAAATATTAAAAATGGCTTAAAACTGTTGAATTGCTTTGCCTATTCACACAGAAAAAAATCAAGTTAAAAACGTAGAAAACAAGGTTGATTCAACATGATTTTACAATAACTTGCGAACAATATTTTTTCTTTTAAAATAACTATAATTCATGTTAATTTAACATTGCAGTAAAGTTAGAGCAAAATGTCATTTATATTGAAATAACAATCCGAATCACGTTGAATGAAAGTTATTTCAAGTTGAAACAACGTGAATTTCATGTAGAATCAAATTGGTTTGAGTGTGTTATAACAGTGTAAAGAACCTTCAGAGACAACATATGCATTTATTTAAGAATAATTCAAAACGCTTACCCCTGCAACACATGTTTAACTTATTTTGTAGTCTCCTTTTCTAACAGGTCAATCAGCAGAATGGCCCGATATGGTTTTCGTCATCATTCTACTTTGAAAACTTGATGTACTATTTAACTAAATAATTTTAATTAAAAGAATGCGGGAATTGTCTTCTTTTTATAACATATTTTAAGAATGAAAATAAAAAAATCAACATACTTAACTATGTATGCATGTTAATTTAACAAGATAAACTTTTGATTTTAATATAAAACAGATTTTTATGGATTCAATATTGAATCCATATTTATTTATAGTTTAATATTTTTTTTTCATTTTTTTTATTAGTGAATAATATTTAATAAGCGTGATTAAAGATTATTTTAATATTTTTCATTTAAAATTAATATCAAATAATTATATATTTAAATAAAGGGCATACGTTTGCAGAAATTTACTATGATTCTCAATCAACATTTTTCCATGTTAATTTTACATTGGTATTTTATCTGTGTGTATAAATGTGGTCACGAACGTACGCAAAATAAAAATCCACTTTGGCTGACAGTAGTGAAATGTAAAACTCTGCTAATGGAACGGAATATTCAAAAGTGAAAAATTCATTTGAAAGTGTATTAAAGTATTAATGTTTTTGTTTAATTGGCTTCTGTACCGTTCGCGACCGTACGGGTCGTGAACGTACGATTTTTGCATATGTTTTTTTTTATTATCACCATGCATTTGCCCATAAATATCTTAAAATTTACTTAACAAAAAACTTAATTCTAAATTTACAATTGATTGTAATGGATTTTTCCCGTACTTTTAACCAGAGTACGGCGCTTAGCAAAAATTAGTCCAGCTTTTTCTTTCACTAATACCAAACACACTTTTCATACAAAATTAACTTAAGCCGTATTGCCGTTATCGTTCCATTACTTTTCACAAAGTTAAATTATCTAGTAACTTTTAAACTTCGTTTAGATACAAACAATTCCAAGAAATGTTTTCATTAACGTCGGTTTACCATTTGATTTTTGTTTATTTTGCTTCTTCTTCTATAAAAAAATCTTGTTATTTTGCTGGTAACATAATCGCTGGGTTCGTTGGAGCTGTGCTTTTTTTTTACGTTGACATTAGAATCCGCAACAAAGAAGGCCGTTTTGTTGCACGTCAGCCAACCCACCAACCTGTGTTGGTCAGTTGGTTTTAAGATTTCACATGATGTTGCTGTTGTTTTAGACATTTTTATATAAATTATTTTTTCCGCTCAAAACGCAGCCAGTTTGAATGTTGTTGGCGGTGAATATTAGGGCATTTCACAAGTGAAATATAAAATTCTTTAAGTGAATTTTTAATGCATTTATTTCAAGATTTGTCTCAGAATATTTCGCGACCTTAGGACAACAAGGTTCTATCTTACATGTAATTTAGGTGCAAATAGAACCTTGTTGTCCTTAGGTCGCAATAATTATTTTTGGTTTTTGAAGAACAATACAGGAATCGAATTTAATAAAAGGAGTTAGGTATTGGGAAAAAATTCCTTATGTTTTTCATTGCTGCAGTGTGTCCTCAAAAGGGGATAAATTGTCGGGGAACAAATGGTTTCAAATTTCTGCTTTCCGACAAATTCAACATTGCATTCCCGGAAGTTGTTTAAGT
This sequence comes from Pollenia labialis, assembly GCA_949318255.1. Lineage (NCBI taxonomy): Eukaryota > Metazoa > Arthropoda > Insecta > Diptera > Polleniidae > Pollenia > Pollenia labialis. The sequence continues at coordinate 141,677,659 of OX439139.1, read as the reverse complement.
TCAAATAATAAACAAAAATTGGGATTGAAAATTTTTAAATTACCAAAATTTGCTAAAATTTTTAAATTCGTTTAAAAATTAAAAAAAAAAATAAAAAAAATAATCTTAACAAGACAGTAGAATGAAGCAGTTTGTTTTTTTATTTTGTTTTTTCTTTTTACCCACATACAACTACAATTCGAGTCGGAAAGAACCCAACCAATTGTAGGGGAATGTAAGAAAAGATAAACTCACTGCTTATTGTTGGTGTTTTGTTTTGGCTTTGATATTGTTACAAGTAAGACTTTGAGTGTTTATAATTCTTATTAGCTTTAGGGTTTTATTTGTATAATATTTTTGGCCTTTCTAAAATCTTTGGAAAAGGTTTCCTGATGAGCTGGCCTAAGCAACCAGTGAAATGCGCATAGAAGCTAGCTTTCCCACAACAATAAATTTCAGTGTATTTATCAAATATGAAAAACTGGGAATTTAGCACGTCATACGGAAATCGTATTAATAAGAAAATAAACAAAAATTCTAAGTTTCCGTTTGCAGCCTTCTTTTTTTACCAAATTAAAGATGGTTTTTCGACATACTCCACACTTTTTTTCCAATTCTAATATTGGTATACCAATTTGGAATTTCGTCACAATCTCTATTCGCTTCTTGATAGGAATTTCAATTATTTCATCAAATTCTACTGATTTTGCATACTAAATTTTAAGATATTTATTTTACAACATTAAAGATACAACTGTATAAACACACTGCTATTAAGAATAAGGCTAAATATAGCAAATTTTAATAAATTACTCTTGTATACATTTTATATATGAAACTTTTTTTTTTTTTTTTTTTGTTTTTTTGCAATTTTTGCGATTTTTGCCAAATTTTTGTCTCCAAAAATCTTTGAAAGTTCTAATAGTTTTATTTCAAAAGGGGTAGTAAAGCGCACTGGGTTAAGCTAATAAATTATAAAATTTTATTTCAAATATTTTTCCGAATAATCGCTCCTCGTTTTAGAGCTTTTAAACAAATTCTCAAACATTTTTTGGAGCGAATTCATTTTCTGGTTCAAGTCTTGCAAAAATCTAAAAAACTCGTTTTCTGAAACGCCCTATTGAATAGACATCTCTTTAGAGTATGCGTTTGTATTTTTTTTTCTGTTATACTCATGTTATAAAAAACAAGCAACAAAGAAAATATTATTCACTAAGCCTTTGTTATCCTTGGCACCTTTTTAGCAGGTTGTTTTTTTATATGTTTGTAGGAAAGAGTTGCTTAGTCTTTGTACTTTCTAAGGGCTGCGACCAGTAAGATGAAAAACTTTTGAAGTTCGTACGCTTTTTATCGACCCCCAATCAAACGATTAAAGTAAATAAAAAATTGTTCGCTAATCGGTAGTAAATTTAAAATTGTCAATAAATTTCGATTACATACAAACATACATACATATATTTAAAGTGGTTCAGTTCGACTTTATGCAATAATATAAAAATTTCATTAACGTCTACGCTAAATTTTGAAAAACGTTCGGAAAATAATGCTGACTCGAAACCTTTAATATTGGACACTAACATTATGACTGTCGTTGTCGTTGTGATGGAAACAGTGTTCGAAAATAAACAGAACATTATTAAGCGTTCGACTCAACCCCAGGAACGATATCTATTTTTTTTTTAGTATTTGTGTAGACGAATACCACCTTAATACCGTTCGTAACTATTTTCCAGAGAGCCGAACATTACAAAGTGTTCGGTTCTTCGGTAAAAAAGAGAACGATTGTAGTGATACTGTAGACCGCTGATGGGATTTTTGGTACAATTGTACCAAATTCGGTACAATCGAAACTTCATTGGTACACTGGTACAATTTATCCCTTGTTGGTACAATGTAAAAAATACCGACTAAGTTTTATCATTCCTTTGACGTGGTTTAACTTATTTTTTAATAATAAAATGCTTAATTAATGTTCGGATATAATAGAAAAATTTTTGCTGATGTGTGTCTGAGTCGATTTAACGATGTCCTTGCTTCCGGCTGGCTGGCTGTCGTTCAAAGTAGAGGTCGCAATTTTTAAGAAAATGCGATAAAATTTTGAATACAGGTTTCAATTAATAAGGACTAAGTTTACTACGTTTCGCCATACAAACTTCTTTCAGGAATAGTGTTTGTGCCTATAAACTATCCTATTACGTTGGTATTTACATTAAATTTGGACCAGACTTATTTTATTGCAATCTAAATAATCTCATTTTTTATTGGAATCCGTCCATATTTGACGACAACCTTATAAATTATGGGATTGATATAAAAATTGGCGACAGTAACTTTTACGATAGCCACTTTGTAAAGACAAAGTATCGCATGGCAAGTCTAAAATTATACATAGGTCCGATATAAACCCTCTTCCTAAAATCACTTTAAGGCAAATAAATCTCATATAGATGAAGATATCTTAATAAAAGTCGACACAAAAACGTTTAAAATAAATCTTAACCTCATAACATAATTTTGTTCTGGCGGGTCCATGAATGCCCATGAGTCTCATTCTCGAAAATTTGTCTGTATGGTGTAGAGTATCAAATGCTCGGGCTTGACAGACTATAATTTCTTACTTGTTTTTAACACACATGCTTCATTTAAAATAAATGATGTTATGCGAAAAATATTTTTTTTTCTGTAAACAGTAAATATCTGCAATTTGAACTATTAAAACAATGTTTTATTTTACTTCAAATGCGTATAATATTAAATAAGGGTATTTAATGCATCATTATATTTTAAACGCTTGGCTTTATGTTTGGTGGATACTTCCCTGCAAATAATATTGGACCACCTGATCCAATTTAATTAAATAGACTACTCCATGGGCTGGTCCGATGTAATGCAAGCATGGACCATGTCATTGTTAAAAAGTGTTTGTAGTGAGACGACATGTTTTCGTATTTAAACGAAGTTAAAACTAATTCTCTTGTGTACACAATGGAGTAATTTTAAAACTACTCCTTTGTAGGCCAAAGATGGGTTATATGGTCCTGCCCTAGGACATCGTAATGTTAAATAGACCATGTTTTTCCATACGTTTGGGTTACTTTTGGACTAGTCCTAGTCCCTTGTGGGCTACACTTTACACGCGTGTTTGGACTAGTCCGATTATTTGCAGGGTAGTCCCTTGTGGGCATCATTTTCCACGCGTGTTTGGACTAGTCCTATTATTTTCAGGGGAAATGAACAAACAAAAATTTTAACAACGCCGCGCCACAAAGAGCTTGTATGTGTATTGTGTATATGTTTTGTTTGTGTAAAATTATTTTGCTGGCTTTTTATTTTTTTTCGTATGTGTATTTTGTTTTTGTAAAAAATTTACCAGCCAAAAGGGCGCTACGCACAAGAGAAACTAACGAACATTAATGAGCTGAACCGAACACAATGAAGTTTGTGTTTTTTTTTTTTTAAACCGAACGGATTTAAATCTTCTCATCTTTTGTTGAGTTGGATAAAACAGTATTTTTTTTGTGTTCGAAAGATGAAAAACAGGGAAACGTTATTTTTTTTAATGATTTTCTACACAAACACAATTAGCGTTTGTGTTTTCCATCGAATAGTATTCGACGGGTTTTAACCGGTTATTTTAGTTTTGCCCAAGTCGAATATTTTAAAATGTCCATTTTTCGAATATCGAATAAACCGGTTATTTTAGTAATGTGTAATTTATATACGTTTTTCTTACTTTTGTTATAAATGTACCCGTAATTTAATTATTTTTCTAATTAGATATTTGGCAAACTTAAACTTTTTGTAAAAAATGTCAAAACAAAATGAAACAAAAGTAAAAAAAAAAACATTATGAGCAATGTAAATACAAATCGCTTGTTCTTGTAACAAAAACCAAAAATAATTTAAAGTACTACAAAAAAAGTTAAGCTTAAAAAGTAATTAGCAATTTGACAGTGGACGTTATGACATGCCGCCCTTAACCAGCAACAAATTAAAACTCATTTACAATAAATTTGGGAAAAAATGTCAAATAATAAATTTATTAAATTCCTATATTTTTAAAACCAAAGTTTTTCAAAAATTCAAAAGCGATGTTCACACCTCTTAAGTATTTGACTCCTAACGTAACCACTAGTTTTCTTAAAGAATTACTTGCTTTTGCAAAACGTTTGGCTAAAGCAAACATTATTTAAGGTTTTCTTTACTACATTATACATAAATGCAATTATTAACTCAGACATAAAGTTAAGCAAATAACTAGCAATTTTTTAAATTAATGCTTAATCAATTTACTGGTCACGTTTTTTTTTTTTGATTTTATCGTCAAATGTTTGTTAGGTCTACTCATACCTTAAGTCATATCTATGTATTTTGTTGGTTCCTTACCTTCGTGAATTGTTTTGTTGTTATTCTAATTAACTTTTTATTACAAACACTAATTTGATTTTTGTATTTTTATGTATTCGAATTAAAACCGGTTAACCGGTTATTTTTAAATTGCTTAACCGAAAACCGGTTTTTTAAAATAGTAACTATTCGGAATATTCGAAAACCGGTTATTGAAAAATGCGAATAATCGATCACCCTAATTTAAACTAAAAATTAAGACTATAATTCAGAAATGGATTTTAAAATCGGTCGAAATTTATCACACCTGTCAAAAACGATAATTTTGAAAACGAACGTTTTTCATCACATCATACAGGTATGTGATTGTCGAAAACGACACAAATACGACAAACTTTACACGTGTTTTGTATTTCCATAGTCGTTAATTTTCATTGATATCGATTTGAAACGACTTCGACTTCCATGACAACAACGACTCTCGTAATAAAGCTGAGTATTCCTCCTGCTCACTTCATTTAACAAATCTTTATCTTTATAACATAAAATATAAGTTTTAGGGCTAGACAAAATAATACCATCATGTTTAGTATTTGCAATACTAAACAACAGATGATCGTCTTTGAAGTTTACACGGATGAAGAATATTTTTAATTAAAAGGGTCAATTATTTTCTGGTGTTACAAACAAAATGAAAGAAATCAGCCAACCCCCAAATTGGTTGTAGTGCATATTATAAGGTAACACTATCTTTCGAATTTTTTTCATCTTGTGGTGTTCTTATACAACCAACGAACACTTTCTTTAAGTGTACTTTACGGCTTTTCTTTGACATTTTCTTCTCATCCTTTAGTCCTTTTCTTTTGTATTTATTTAGCGGAATTATGCTTCTGGCCACAGTATAATTTTCAGTTTTTAGCTTTGCTGTATCCTTTTTTTCACTCTGTATTTCTGCTCTTTGTGCCAGTTAATGTTGTTGTTTTTGTTTTACTTTTTTTTTTTTTTTAAATAAAACAATGGGCAAAAAACGGATTAAATATAAAAAGTAACAAATCCTTTGATTCCCTTTTTTTGTTGTAAAACGTCTTAAACAGACTGTGAAATATACTTTTAGGCGTTTGGGTTGGAAAATGAGACAAAACAAAAAGGATATAAGAAAGCAAATATATTTTATAAAGAATTTAAAAGTTTTGGTTTTTTTCAAAGAACAGTGTATATATAAGCCAAAAAGTAATATTTAGCCCACGAGATATAATTAGAAGGGAAAGTTTCAACGTTTTTCATTGGAAAAAAAACCAATAAAAGATTTTGCATATTTCAGATGATTCCTAATAAAATGCTGTCAGCTGCAAATTTAAAAAAAAGAATAAGATTTTTTGTTCTCAACCTCTATAAAAGAATTTTGCCAGCTTTCTCTTTTGTAAATTTTCTACTTAATCGGTCATACTGTGAATGTGTAGCTTAGCCATACGGAAAGACGGGCTTGTTCTGGGAAGTTATTCCTCCGAACTGGAGATTCACTTACGTCTTTTTCAATGACATTTTCTGTCTCTACAGCAACTTTAAAAAGACCTGCTACTGATTTTTAGCGATTTATTTAACAACTCCACGACCTTCCATCTTAAATGTCACATATTTTCGACCAGTTCTGAGCGCATTTTATAAGTTTCCGTTTGTATCGTCCATTTTTTTGTTTCCAAATTAAAGACCGTTTTTCGACGTACTCTATACTTTTTTTTGCCAATTCTAATGCTGGCATACCAATTTGGCATTTCGTCACAATATTAACTCGCTTTTCGATAGGCATTTCCATTTCTTTCACCATTCGATCTGCTTTTTAGTGGATTTTTTGTATTGCTTTTTGTATGGCATGGCTGTCAGCTGTTAAATATCTGTCATCTGAATTGTCATTTACTAAGTGCAGTAATTGCCATTTACCAATATGGTTCTTTTAACGAACAACATGCGCGTACAAATAGTTTAAAACTTAATAATGGTGGTTATATTCGACCTCTGTGCAAGGAATTGGCAGGATTATAAAGAAATTCACATGGTCAGGCATGCACATTGTCGCAATGTGTGCACTGCCAAAAATATATTTTCTGTTAGTGACAGTATGGTATGTAGTCCAAATTTGTCGAGGCCTAGGAGGTATGCGCTATGGCCGTCTTTTTTGGCCTGCAATTAAAGATTATCAGCTGGACGATATGTGGTTTCTATACGACGCTGCCATGAGCAACATAACACGCCCGACTTTGGCTTTATTGCATGGGAAGTTCCCTAAACGCGTTATTTGAAGTTTTGGCGAAGTCAGTTGCCCACCAAGATTATGAGATTTGGCGCCATTAAACTTTTTATGTGGCTACTTCAAAGACCGTTGATATGGGGATAATCCCCTAACGTAGCAGCATTTTAAAACCAACATTCGCCAATTTTTCACCGAGATACCGCCTGAAGTTTGCGAAAAAGTGGTCGAATACTTCCTCAAATGGATCGTCTGCTGCAAACAATCTAGAGACGGTCATTTAAATTACATTGTATTTCGTACGTAATGGCAACGTCCAAACATGTGTGTGTGTTTTATTTAACTTTACTTTTGAAACCGAATAATGGAAAACCAGTTACTTGTAACTTCTCTAATTAAAATCCTTTTAAATTTATTTATTTTTTCCACCGTTAAAAATCTGTTTATTGTAAGCCGACTATAATTCACTTTTTTTGTAGACAGGTGTGTGTGTGTTTTTGTTATTATTTTCCCATATTTTTGTAGTTGTTATTAAAATCATAAACTAATACACAAAATTTTAACAGGAAAACCTTCTTATAATCATTAAATAACAAAACTGCATTTATTTTAACACACACATTAAGTATACTAATAATACACAAACTAATAACAGTACTCCCTCCCATCGACGTTTCTTTTTTACCTCTGTATGCATTACACTGTACAGACCCCGTAGTTCTGAAAAAAGCGATGTACTGAATTTCGATAGTGGTTTTGCTTAGAGCCTTTTTTTATTAGCTAATAGACAAGGTGATCTAAGAACAGGTAGTTGATTGTTTTCTAGCACATGCTTAATTTCAAATATCCTTATTCCGAAATTTGCCAGAACTGTTGGGATGTAAATGTTTCGCTTAAAATTGGAAAACAGGTAAAATAAAAATAACATTCAGGCAAAATTGTCTAAAGCTTAAATGTTGGATGATTAAATTTAAGTAGAAATTATACAAGTTTTCGTTGTAAAATTCTCTCGTGTATAATAGGATTATAGTATACGTATCAGTGTGTGTGTGTGAATGATTCAGTATAAATGTAAATATTAAAAGTAATTCCGTGATATTTTCTTCCACCCCACATAAAAGAGCATGTGTTAAGTTTTTATGCGTCTAAAAGGTGTTTCACATTTTGTTTAAAAAACGTGATCGGTTAAGTTCGATTGTAGTTTACGGTACAGGTTGATATGTGGAAACTTGAAACTATAGTTCCTTTTGGGCAGTTCAAGGGCGTACCTTTCTTATGCCCCTATTGCGGTTCTCCACTCAACTCAGTTTGGTCGTGTGAAAGTCAACCCAACTTATGCACAACCAAACTCATTTTAGGTACTGCGTTGCCCAACTGTTTTTAGTTGAGTTTGCTATAAAGTTGCCAACTTAAAATAACGATTTGCCAACTTTAAAACTAACGTTTGACAAGTGAAAATGTTTAAATAATTTTTTAAACTAGAAGAATTGTGCTTTAAGCCTGGGGTCTAATCACCGCATTCGATACTATCGTATCGAATAAACTATCGAATTTTTTTTGCATACGACGACACTGACGTATCGAATGAAAAAACGAGAAATGTAATGTCGAGTTACTCGATATCAAATGCTATTATTTCAAATTCAATAAATTTCATTCGACATCGAGAGTCATGATACCAAAATAAAAAATTTCGATCACTTTTGCTCGATATCGTATGCGGTGATTAGACCCCTGGTACTCGTTCAACATTTTACGTGAAATGCTGTCAAAACGCATATGAAAAAAACTTGTGCGGAATGTCTATGAAAAATTGTTGATGGAGTTGTACTCTGTTCATTTTGTGAAAAAGTTCCGAAATGTTTCTGGCAACAATTTTTTACAACTGCGAAATAATGTAAGCTGCATTTATTTCACGTGGAATTTTAAGCAAAAGCAAAAAAGTATGAACTGATCTTAAATAAGAAATAAAAAATGAAAATAACACAACCGATAACAGTTTTTAATCCATATTTACTTTCTTCTTTGTTAAATTTTTTAATAAAAAAAAATATTTTTAGTTAAATACATGTGGGGTTTGTTTACATACGGAAAACAATGTCGCATACTTTGCAGGAATAAAAACGTCAAATCGTATAAACTCGCATGATAGGTAACATTGATACATGTCAAAATTTTCGTGTGAAATAATTAATGTTGCTCAACATTTTTCACAAATTTGAACAGATTACTAGGCTTTAGTTGTATTTTTCAAAGATCTACGAATGTATTAAATGAAGTGAAAACAGTTGTGTATTTATACACAACAAAGTTGACAACTGAAAAGCCAACTGCCATTTGAGTTGAGAATGGCAATGCGAATTTACCAAAGACAACCAAACTGTTATAAAAGTGGAGAACCGCAATATGGGCATTAAATTGAATCCACTTGAAAGATATCTTATACTTTAGGGACTAGATATATATATACAGGTTTAAAAAAATGGCTTTTTCATTCAGGAGTAATTTGAAGAAACTATGAAAGTTATAGTAAGTGCCGGTTCACACTCGTCAAGTTTGGCTCGTCAAGTCTTGAGTTTTTAGGAGAGAGGGGAAATGAAAAGGCATTCCCTTTTCCCTTCTCTCCTAAAAGCTGAAGACTTGACGAGTAAAACTTGACGTGTGTGAACCAGCACTAAGTATTATGAACATATGTGTAACAGATGTTTTTCTAATTTTTTTCAATTAACTCGTGTGAATCATAAAATCAAAAGCTACTGTTTTCAGAAGTAGCTAAATCTTAGAAACTCATAATAACGGCTTTTTGCGAAGTAGCATACTCTACTTCAATGCAATGTTTTCAATGCAAATATTATTGAAAAATATTCAGCGACATGTGAATGTGTATAAATGAAAGGTATCACAACACTTACACGTATTTACTTGAACACTTCCATATCGCACAGTCAACAAACTTATATGCTTTTCCCTTTCCTCTCTTTATACAAACACACAATCACTTCGGAAAAACACTGTAATATTCATGTAAATCTGTTAAACGTAAACACTCAACAAATAAACAGCAAAACAAACCGAGAATAATAGCAAAAAGCTTAAAAAAAATATAACAATAAACTCTACCAAAATATAACGAACACTTGGTAACCACAGTAATTGAAATATTGAACTGTTGTACAGTAATAACCAAATAAGAATCCAACAAGCGAATACCTTTTTCTACACTTAGAAAAATTTAAGGATTAAGGAAAAGGACTTTTGAACAAGGTTTCGTTTTAATGTGCTAAATTCCCATTTCATACGATTGATAAACTGAAATTCATTGTGGGTGGAATAAGCTATTCCTATGCGCATTTCACTGGTTGCTTAGGCCAGATCATCAGGAATCTTCATCCAAAGATTTTAGAAAAACTAAGGATAACATGCAAATAAAAATGTTAAGCGAATAAGAATTTTAAACGCTAGTTTTACTTGTAACAATACCAAAGCTTATTATCTTACAACTCTTGAAATGTTCGCCGTATAATTAAAAAAAAAAAAAACGATTTATACAGAGAGTCGTAAAAGGTTCATTCGATGATGGTTTGACGAAACATAAACAAAGTGCAACATTGTTGTTTTTGTACACTGAAAATAATCATTTAAAGATTTTCTTAAGACTTGCATATTGCTGCCGTACATAAACAAAAGCGGCACGCCTTTTCTGGTTTTTGAATAGAGCGGTGTTAACGCTTTACAATTGGAAAACTCGATTTTGACAGCTAGTTTAATAGTGAAGTTGGCCGCAATTGCTATTTTATAATGGCAATTTAGCTATTTTTTGGTCAATTTAGCGTTTTTGTCTGTATTTTTATTTATTAAAGAAAACTTTCACTACTTTTCGTGGCACAACGTCAACGCTCTTGCTAAGGTATAGCGGCGCGCCGCGGCGACACGAAATAATACCCGATGAAATAACGCCCAATTAGAAAAATAATATAAACCCCAATAAAATTGCAAAGTTTGGAAATTGGGCCTAATTTCGTTTTTTTTGGGTTTTATTTTATATTTAAATTTGGGGTAATTTCATTATGAAATAAAGCCCAAAAAGTAATCCTCAAATTATTTAATTGGACTTTATTCTCATAAATTTTTTTTGGGTCTTATTTCATTTTTTTGGGTTTTATTTAATTTTCATAATTTTAAGCATTTTTAGGATTTTTAAAGCTCTAAATTGTAATTTCTTACAATTAGGATGTGCTTGAAATATTTTAGGAGTAAGTCTGACTCTAATTAGTCAGTAATTTTTATTCTTTTGTAAAGTGCAAATATGTTTAAAAAAATGGATTTTAAAAAATACGGTGTTTTAAAGGTGTTCCGTAAAAAGTTGTAAAGCGCGTGTGTTCCCAACAATGAGGAGGAAATAAGCTGTCAATTTTGTCGACAAATTGTTGGAAAAACAATATGCGTTTTTCTCTAATATGTACATTAGGGGTATAACCAAAAAAAAATACCTATCACGACGGGGTGGCCACTGATGTATATATCAAGAAAACAGTTTTTTGAGATCAATTTGGATAAAAAACCTCCCCCCCAAACCGTTTTTTCCATTTTGTTCAAAAAAAGAGTTTCCGTGTTATTTTAACATAATTTTAACTGTTTGGATGTCGTATAATTGGTGGTATAAGGCTTATTTGTGAAATAGTAAAATAGAACTGAATGTTTTTTGTTTTTACAATAGAGATATTGCATTTTTAATTAGCAAAAAAAAATACAAATACTAAACTTCAAAGTGATTTGGGGGGGAACTTTTTTAACGCCCGCGAAAAAGTGACCCCAATTTTTATCATAGATTTTCATGGTCTATATGGCATGGATAGGTATTTTTTGATAATTTAAAAAATTGTTCAAAAGTTATACCCCTAATGTACATATACATATAATTAAAACAAATGATTGAATTTCAAGGAAATAAATAGTTGAATTACAAGAAAATTATTGGATTCCAGAAAACATACAAAATTTTGGTCTTATTTAATTTTTTCGGGTGTTATTTCATTTTATCTTATTTTTTTATTATTTCATTGGATTTTATTTCATTATGAAATAAGTCCCAATTAACAAAATTTTTGTATTTTTAAATTGGGGATTATTTCGTGAAAATTGGGAATTTCTTCTTTATTTTTAACTGGCTGTTACTTCATTTTATTGGGATTTCTTTCACTGGGGCTTATTTCATTTTTCTAATTGGGCGTTATTTTATTGGGTGTTATTTCGTGTCGCCAGGTATGGCATATAAGCGTAAAAGCTAAGCGAAAGAAAACAATCTGCCTTCCGCCCTTGCTACGGTACGGCTGCTTAACATTCCAAGATTAAATACGAACGTTACAGAAAATTTAATATATTATTCAGACTTTGGAGACTGATATGATGACACATGATATGTGTAATTGCACATGAGGTGGCAACACTTTTCACTTTTAACGGAATCATTAGCCGTCTGAAGGTTACATTACAGCCAAGAATTATTCCGTTATTGACAAAATTTAAACATTATTAAATTATGTTTATGCATATCAATACAAAAATATATATTATGGATCTTTACGAGTAGTGGAGTTAATAAAGCGATGCCCTTCCGCCTGTCCGTCAGCTTGTCTACTGAAGTTGATTTGCCGAAGACCCAAGATATGGTGGGGACTAGGTTGTTATTTATTTATGTCTCATATATATACCTCGTTAAAGTTTGCTATTGAAATTTCGTCAGATCGGTCTACAAATAACCGAGATGTAAGCAAAATATCAGGACTGCTTCTATTCTTAACATTTTCTCACTTACTTTACTTTTTAATGTGTTCTTATAATCTATGAGTCATATTTAGTGTTTTTTTTTCATAAATTATACTTAGTACAATACTAGTAGTGAAAATTAACAAAATCAGTTCATAAAAACCGAGTTATAGACGACTTATTTATTCTTTATCTTAAAAAAAAAAAAAAAAGATTATTTTAACACAATAGAGCCCATTCCATATGAACTTGGGAAATCGAATTTGGCTCAGATATTTCTTATATATAAGAAATATTAAAAATGCACGCAATCAGCCCAGGGTACTCCCGAATTTAAGGTTTTGGTTTTGTTGTTGGGATGGGTAGATGAGATGTGAAAAAGCAGAATATATCACTTTTAGATATTGTGATATTTGGATCGCAATCCATTTTAATGGATTGTTGGATTAGTTACATAAAATAAGGCTAATCTGCGATGTGGATCCATCAATTCTGAATGCTACGCGTTCAAAAAACATCGCGATACTAGATCGCGGTCAATATATGTTAAAGGCAGTGCCCTTACTTGTTTAAAATATATATAAATGTACTTGAAAGGCAATCAAACTTTTGTCTCCGTGTACACATTTCCCAAACGCTTTCTTACTTACACATGCATTAACATTGCACATATGTACTATCTGTACATACTTCGATTCATATAAACAAAACGTGAACGTTAATAATATTCCTATACCACATTTTACTAATATCTCGACAATACGTTGGTATATCGTTTAAAATCTCTGTAGTGAAACAACATTTATGATGTGCAGTTTTTCATAGTTGTCGCCGTTACCTTCGATGTGTCACAAATACTTATGTTTACTTTCACCCTCTCTACTCTACCGTCTACCATTCTTGTAAAATCTGTGGCATTGAGTAGTTTTATACAATTTTGTCACAATACTTTTGTTTCCAACCCAATTGTTCGTATGTTTAGGTGAGTATAAATATTTGTATGGAATGGCGTGAATGTATTTGTTTGACACATACACTGGCCATAAAATTAAATTACCAAACCAAAACAGTCGTTTATAATACGCATAAACATATATGTATACTCACATGCCTTCTACACATCCAGTTATCGAAACAAATTTAATTAAAAGCAAACTTTGAATTTTTATATATGTAAATATGTATGTATATTTTTATGAAAAATATACGAGGGCTGGATGAAAAGTTATATGTATGTAAAAAATTGAAAAGGATTATGCTATCTTTTTTATTCTGTCATAAAAAAAGAAAATAAATCATATGTTCTATACCTACATAAAGATATTTATAAAAATTATCACTCGCCGATATAACGAACAATTTTTTCCTACAATCCTTATGTTTAAAAACTATTTGAGCAATTTTTATCCCCTGAGAGGATATGAACTTTTTTCTTTTGTATCGATTTAGTCTTTCAACAATCATAAAGATTTAACATGAAAAGAGATCTGTTAACCAACTTGCAGACCCGAAACTTATTTTGTCTTGACTGGGTGCTCAACTTTTGTAAGTAGTAATACGCTGTCTGTCCCTTCGGGGTTGCGGGTATGCCTCCTGAAGAGTACCTAGGTAAAAACATATAGGTGCAGGCTGCATAGACCTTCGGATTGGTAGATCAAGGACAATTAGAGTCAACTTGGATACCCAGTAACTCTCAAGAAAGTAAGCCAAGTTCTTGGCGTTGCATCTCCCGGGTATACCCAATCAATAAAGTAGTTTGTTAGGGGTTACAAATTGGAAAAAACCAAGTGCCGAGAGTGTAATTTTTTACTACAGAAATCCAGGAGATACATATATCCTGTACTGATAATCGGTAAACACGTGATGACTGCGGTTTTTATCAAATGTGATTAGACATACATCCTAAAATATCGAGTATAGAAAGACATGAAAGGTGATCTAACTTCGCCTCTGTATGCTGTTGCTATTTTACAGTACTGCTTTTGTACAAAAGTCACAATATTGCCATTAGTACACCTGTGTGGTGTCCGAATACACGGGTTTGTCGGTATACGTATTGTTTTCACCTGGTATTAAGTGCACAATGGGACTATGCTCTAATTTTAAGTACTTCCGGCAATTTTTTTCAGCATTTGTACAACATATAAGAATTAAGTGTTACAAGAGTGTAAAATGTAATGGAAAAGAGTTAAATAAAGTAACTGACGAACTTTTCAGATGACCATATTTTGTGAAGGTACATTTTTACATGTACACATACATACTTAATGTTCATGCATACGCTTGAGTCTGTAAATATTTAAACAACATTTTCCTCGTTTTCACTATTTGTAAAGCAATTAATCGTCATCCTTTAAATACTTGTAAAGGCGATTGAATATTTACTGATCAATTAAAAAAAAAAAACTTCAACGTACTTCAGATTGAAAAATTCTTAGGTCCAGTTTTTGTTGTTTTCGCTTTCTTACGTTTTTCTGTGTGTATGTGTTTATTAAGTTGCTTGTGTAGTTCAATTAATTGAAAAAAATCATTATTATATTAACAATATTTTTTCTTTAAATTCTTTTCAATCAATCTCTTTCTCATGCATACATACACTTATCCTTGTCATTCACTGCAATGCTATTGAATTTTTTTGCGCATTTTTGTGCTTTAACGTTTCCCATCTGAACTGAAAAAGGAATCGAATTTTCTTTTTCCTTTACCTGTCTGGTGGCTGGTGGGTTAAATGAATGACTGACTGACGGACAGAGTGGTATGATAAATTACTGTGTAATTCCATGGCACGCTAATGGCTAAAGCAAATTTAATTAATATCTTAATCTGTGATTTTCAATTAAAAACTATTTAATATTAAATCATGAATTCCAATTAATTATTAATTTAAATACACAGCCGAACAAACTCAGATTCCAATACAACTTTTGTGGAAATTTTATAATGAAAACACATTTTGATATTTATCGGTTGTGGTATTGTAATTAATAAGAATATATTATAATATTTTTTCTTTTGAAAAAAGCTATTATTTTAAATATTGACCTCGAATGTAATGAAAAATTAAAAAAAAATTCCGAAAATTCATTTCATAGCTTGTAATTTATTTTATCCTTTTTCTGCAGCTTTTTTCTAAAAAAAACATTTTTGTTGCCGCCTGCATCTCTTTATTGAAATACTTGCAACCAGAAAGAAACGCCGAAGTTTGTGTTAGTCCATTTTATAAATTTAATATTGGAATACTGTTCCTTTCTTTTGAAAATTGTTTCATCCTCGTTTATAGCGATTTTCAACATTTATAAAAGTTGTGATTTAAATCAAAGACTTTTTGATTGTTAAAAATGTTTATTTTACTTTAAAATAAAATAAATTAAATTAAATAAAATTAATTCTTTTAAAAGAAAAACGGCAAAAAAATTTTTATGGCTAAACAAGTTGAAAAATGGCTAAACAAATGTCTAATGGGTAAATTCATTTTTTAATGGCTAAACATAGTGAAAAATGGCTAAATCTAGCCACTAAATGTATGCGTGCGCGTTTTCTGCGCCCCAAATGCGACAATTTTGCTTGTTTACATATCCGCCAAATCAAAATGAGCTTCATCTGAAAGGATGATTTTTTTTTTGGCAAAATCGGCATCTTCTGTAAGTCGATCGCAGGCCCACAACCATATTCGTTCAGCGGAAGGATAAAACTAATTGTCTGTCAAATCAGACATGAGCTAAGTGCTACCATTCACGAAATAAGCACTAGTTGAAAAAAAAACGTTAGATGGCGGACCCGTTAGTTTCCAAATTAGGCAGAAGCATTTTGGTTATCAATACACAACATCCGACAACATTTGGGCGAGATTGGACAAAAGGGCGTGACACCTCACATACAAACACATAAACGATTTGTGTATATCTAAAGAACGGCAAGAGCCTTAGTTTCCAAATTTTTGGTTATCAATTCACAACGTCAGTTAAAATGTGGGCGGGATTGGACAAGTGTGCGTGGCACTTCTCATGCAAATATAATATAGATTTTTGTAAATCTGGAGAACAGCAAGAGCTAAAATTTCTCAATAATGTTCAACCAGCGTTTAAAAAGCTGCAGTTGAGATGTAAAAGTCATAAGATTGTGCTGTAACTTCGACATCTTCATTTGTCATTGGACAAAAATAAACTGTTGCCTTTACTTCTGATTCATTAAATGAAAACAGTCGTAGTAAAGGCATAAGCAAAAAACGAAAAGTTGTACACAACAAAGAACATCGGCAGTCGACATGTTCGAAAGTGTTTGGTTTGACAGACTGAAAGTTTTAAAAAATCCCATAGTCACCGAAGATGGGACGTTGTGTGTTTTTCATTAGTTGATTTTTTAGTGAACATAATATTATAACAATATTGAGAAATTATCTGATTTGGAGCATTGAGAATAAATTGGCCCATTTTACCTAAATAGCTTTTTCTATAATTATAACACCCACCTAAAATTCATCTTTGTAGATACACATCGAAATTTTTCAATGTCTTTGAGTACAATTTACCGCATTGATATCTGCTACGAAATTTGGAATTTATCTTGAACAATCAAAATTAATTATTTACAATTTTGCGTGTGGCATAATTTACAAAACCTTTGAGAATTAGTGATGCATACACACACACCACTTATACAAATGTTGAAAATGAGAAATTATAATTTATATTCAGACACAATTTGTAGCCAAACGAATGTTCTCTTTATGCGATAATGATAATTGGATTGCAAGTGCAAGTACGCTTGTTTATAGGAATGAGGAATGTAAGTTTCGCATGTTTGTATAAATGGGTTAATGGATGGGAAAGATGGCTGGTGGTGGATGGACAATGATTACGATGTCGACGATGTCGGCGATGTTGTATTCTAAAGAGTACATTGCGTAATTAAAGCATTATCACCTTTGGAAACAAACCATAATCGTTTTGAGTTTGATTTGTCATTGTCAACAATAGTGACAGTGTCATTTTACTAATTATCACGTGAAACCAAATGAATCCATGATTTATTTTAAGTGTCCTTTGTTTAAGATATGTATGTATGTATATGTGGCGAAGAATGAATTTGTTTGTACATAAAAATTGCATACTTAAGAAGAGAATACAATGTTAAGGAAGAAAGTGTAGTGAAGAACCATTATTCTTGCACATAGAGAAAATTAATTAAATATAAACATATATAAATATGTATATAAACTATAGACTTATTTTGGAAAATATAATTCAACTTATATTTATACATTTTCCTCTTAAAGCCTTTTCTATTGCGTTCAATCTGTAATTGCAGCAATAAAGCAAAAAAGTTTCTTAAAAAAAAAATAAAACTATTCTTTATTCTCCATACTAAGTTTTTCTCAACAAAAATCAATACAGAAAATGCAACATCAAAACTTTTCCACTTAACGCAGTATGAAACAAAACTTTACCCTGTTCTCCTCTCATCGTTTTGTGGCTCCATGGTTCAAAATCTATCTTTTGTTTCGATGTGTTTCAAGTAAAACTTTTTTCAATCTTAAAACGAACAAAAGGTGGCATGTTGATGTCAACTTCAGTGTAAAACTGAAAAACAAACTAAATAAATATAAGATAACTTTTAAAATTGTTAAAATATTGTTTTATAAATTTATTTTATTTTCATAAAAAATATGGTGGAAGTATTAAAATTGATTGGCTTTCGAAATATATAGAAAAGTCATATTAAAGTTAATTTTATAGTTAATGACTTTTTTTAAGTTATCAAACTAATTTGATGGAAAAATGAGTAAAAATAAACTTTAGCAAAGCAGAGCGAAGGTGAGACGATATATTGAAAGTTTTTTGAATCGGTTATTGATTTAAATATTATTTTAAACTCAAAAAATTATACATACATTAAAGTCGAGCTGAAATCGCTGTAGTTGTGTTTTATTTAATGAGTATTGTAAAGGGTGGTTAAATTTTAAGGGCTGATGTTGATTTTGAATAAAACACAAATTGCTTAGCACATTATTGTCATTTGTTTTTATTATGATTATATTGGTATGGTTCAATTATGTATGGAACGAAATAGCGAATTTGGCGGCACACCCCCATCCGATGGTCCAAATTTTCGAATTCTCTCATCCTTTAGCTCTTGAATTGTTGCTAGCTTATCGACATTCACCTATTCATTCACATAATTCCAAAGAAAGAAGTCCAACGGTGTCAAATCACATGATCTTGGCGGCCAATTGACATCGTCACCACGTGAGATAACACAGCCATTGAATTTGTCGCGCAAAAGAGCCATTGTTTCGTTAGCTGTGTGGCAAGTGGCACCGTTATGTTAAAACCACATATCGTCCACATCCATATCTTCCAATTCGGGCCATAAAAAGTTCGTTATCATCTCACGATAGCGAACACCATTCACAGTAACTGCTTGACCGGCCTCATTTTGGAGAAAATACGGCTGATGCCGCCAGTTCATGAACCCCACCAAACAGTCACTCTTTGTGGGTGCATTGGTTTTTCGACAATCACTCTTGGATTATCGTTCGCCCAAATGCGGCAATTCTGCTTATTGACGAATCACTGAAGACGATTTTCTTCGTCTTCCTTCGCATTCCTTGGAATCGAGAAGGTTATTTTATCAGACAAAATAATTACACTGTGCAAGTTGCAAATATAGACAAGCAGGGCACATTGCGTTTTAACATAATTCGGCATCGCTGAATCCAGTGGTGCTAGCCGTTTTTTTTAGGTTAGTGCTGGTTTTCGAGATATACCGGTATTTCGCAAATGGAGGAGGTTGCACAACATATCGAGCCCTTATAGCAAAAATGATGTAACCAACGAAAATAAAATATTACAGGAGAAGGTTTTTTTTAAATATTTTTGCTTCGTTTGAAATTGATTTTGCTCTTATTTCTTAACGGAACTTACAAATGATCAAAAACTATCGATTTTCATCAAAAAACTAAAATCTAAAATGTTGCTGGTTACATCATTTTTGCTATTAGGGCTCGATATGTTCGCGTATGTTTAAACATATGTACATAATATCTATTCAATGCTGAAATAATCATACTAGCTAGCCTACCGGTGCACAAAATGTATCCACTATTGTAAGTTACGAATCTAAATTCTACAATTAAATCTTAACTCTACAATTACAGTGGAGCAAATAACAAATACGACATAAACTATAATATACAAGATAACTTATAACTAAAACTATTAATAATTCTACGATAAATCTAATTTTGTAACAATACATGTATCGTGATTGTAAAATATGTATTAACTTCAGCCGGATAATGATCCCGTCAATAGTGAACCGCCGCTGCCGGTTTCTTTCCGGCATAGATTTCTGTCAAAGCTGATATCAGATGACAATGTTATAAAGGTAACACACGACATGTATGTATTTTGCAGTGGGAAATTTGACTAGTCAGATGTAAAAAACATGTCGTGTACATGCAGCTTTAGTATACCATCGTTCACCAATAGTGGTGGAGGGTATAAAAGCATTTTGAGGAACTTAATCGGGTTGTGTTCTTAAAAGAACCCCGTTTTAGTACCTTCTGTTGGGTAGTTAAACATTTAATAATTTTAATAATATTAAAAATAACTTATTTAAACACAAACAAAAAATTTATTTAACATAAAATATTTTGATTACATATTAATTAAAAACGTATTTTATATTGCTTTAAAAATTCGTTTTGAAAAAGGAACATTTTGTGCACATAATAAATACATATGTATATGTATTTTATGAGATCACTTAAAATAAAGTGGATTTGAAAAAATAGGTTTAAATAGCGAAAAAGGTAGTCATTATACCCACACCACAATAGTGGAGAGGGTATTAAGCATTTGTGCTGATGTGTGTAACGCCTTAAAATATTGTTCCTGGACCCATTTTAAAGTATACCGATCGGCTCAAAATCATTTTCTGAGTCGAACTAACGATGTCCGTCCGAATCGTAGGATCACGAGAGAAGATAGGGGGAAATTTCTTCCTCTCAGAAACAATCAAACTGATTTTAATAAAATTTAAAACATAGATAGAACCATATCTATATGAACACAAAAGGTATGCATTTTTAATAAAATAGGACCACGAGGGGAGATAGGGGCAATTTCTGCCCTTCAAACCGATTTTAATGAAATTTAAAACATAGATAGCTCCATATCTATATGGACACATTAGCTATACAGTTTTTCAAAAATAGGACCACAAGGGGGGGTTGGGGGCAATTTCTGCCTCTCAAAAACTTTCAAACCGATTTTAATGAACTTTATAAACATAGATAAATCCATATTTATATGGACACATATGCATGATGTGGTCTTAAATACTGTGGTGTAGGGTATCATATGGTCGGACTTGACCGACTATACTTTCTTACTTGTTTTCTTTTGACGCATGTTTTGAAATTTTTTTTTAAACAATTTTTCTTCTAATATTTCGAGTTTATCAAATTCAAGATTATTGCCCCCCATATATTTTTTCACTGTTTCTAGTGCTGTCAGCGCAAAAGAGGGTGCATTCACTTCAATTGTATTTTCCATAGTATCTTCAGATGGTGGCACCTCGCCAGCGTTATCTTCCAAAATACATGGCACTATTTCTTCATACGTAAGTGGGCCAAAGCATTCAGTATCCTTATCACAATTTACATATTCCTCAAACTCTGGAGCGTTTTAGTGTTTTCTCGTCGTCATCAGGAACATAATTTTTAATCACAAATCCGGCCTAAAAAATTAATATTAAATTAAAATTTTAAACATGAAAATTAAGCAATGTACATACTTTAGTTTATGTTTATGTTTAATTTAACAAACATTTTGCCTTAACCAAGTCACACATATGTATATTAGCAATAAGAGAATCATGCAAAATTTTCTTGTTTCAAGCCATATTTTCTGGTGATTAAGTACATAATTCTTTCCGTGTAGGTCTTAAACCCGAATTTTTAAATTTTTTTCCAGTCCGACCAACCGTTTGTAAAATCCATAATTATTTCCATTTTTTTTTTCAAAATTTCAACTGTGGGCTGTTTTTGGTTTTAATAATATGGTCATATAATGTTATCCCGCTAATATATGTAAATCAGATTTTTTCGTAAGTATCGCGATAAAAATCAGTTTTAATAATTTTTAAATTAACTTAAACTTAAACCTGCCTTATTTTTTTTTAACAATTTACTGCTTTTAATAGGATTTTTTGTAAACTGTTGTAATTAGTTATATTTCTCACCAATAACATAAAAAGGCGGTGGTTTCAATGGTTTTTCAATTTTCTACTATTAAATTTTTACTTTTTAAAACTTCTTGCTAATTGCGAAAATCTGCAGAAATCCTTAACATCTCATCTGAGATTTTGCATGACAGTTTATGTCGAAAGCCAGCAAAAAATTAATGATTGTAGGATTTAATCACGTATTATCCTTTTATTACACAAAAATAAGTAAAATGTTTTATAAATTAAGAAAACCAGAAAATAAAAACAACAACAGTTTCCGTTAAGGAAGTTGGTTGTAGTGTTCTTGTTTGCAAAACAATATTGCAATTAGCAGTTTTGTAGCAGTGGTTGAAGTAAAAAAGGTAAGATAATTAGCTACAGGGTGGGGC
The DNA here is from genome assembly GCA_949318255.1 of Pollenia labialis. Taxonomy (NCBI): domain Eukaryota; kingdom Metazoa; phylum Arthropoda; class Insecta; order Diptera; family Polleniidae; genus Pollenia; species Pollenia labialis. The sequence goes on along the minus strand of OX439139.1, from coordinate 141,655,702 downwards.
ATAATGAGCTACGTATATGGTTCAATTGTTTATAACTTTTTTATTTTTTACGATTATTATAAATATTTTTAAATTCACTATACTATTGGAGAATTTCTTTTGATTACCTTTTAAAACTTAAACGATTTGCGAAAATTTAGGCGTAAAGGGGCAGAATTTGTTTCTTAGTTTTCTTTTTAGTTGGGGTTTAATTCTTGGCATGTTGACATACACTCTTTCTTTTAAATATTAAGTGGGCTCAACCAGTTAAAATCGCTTGTGCGCGAAATAATAAGTTCGCCGGCACATTTATTTTGCTCCATAAATAACGTCATTTAGAACGCAGCTGTACAGTTGGTTAAAACCCGTTAATGGCTTGGGTGAAAATAACCACGGGTTAAAAAACTGCAGTAGAAACCAAAAACTGTCGAACAAAAAATGAGATTATGTGTACAACTTTTCGCTTTTTTAGTTGGTTTGAGACAGGACTGTCAAGCAAAAGTTATAACTCCGACTCCATCTAAAGAAATTTTTTAAATACGACTCCGACTCCTTTGGTCCTTATTTGACTTTAAACTCTTTTTTTTTAATGAAGTACCTTTTAAATTGTTAAATATAGTAAAAAAAAAAAAAAAAAAACTATAAAAATTTCAAATCGGTATTTCAATTTGAACACGTGCCGCATTGAGCTTTAATACACAGAAAAAAATAAAAATAGGTTTCAAAAAAAAAATTTGTGATATTAATTAAAAACTTAATTAAATTTGCACCAGTAAACAAATTAATAGTATCAATTAAACGTTTAATTTACTTGATTAACCGTTTAATTCACTTGATTAAACGTTTAATTCACTTGATTAAATTTTTAATTAAAACGGATTTTATTTTTGATTAATGCTTTAATTAGTGAAAAATATTGAAAAGTTTTTTCTGTGTATACATAGTTATTTAAATATGAGTAGGAGAGATGCAAAAGTCGATCGTAACACGTAACTTTAATGGACCATAATCGTTGAAGTGTCGTTATTGATTAATTACTCAACAGTTGAAAAATTTTAACCAACTGAAATATGTATTGAAAAAATAGATTTAATTTTAGATCTAAACAGTTTTGCTACGAAGTTTCGAACGATTTTTGCTACAATTCATATTGGATCGAACTAGTTTTGCACTACACTATAGACCACCAGGAAAATTATTCATTGAGCTTAAGTATCGTTTGAAAGTTATATTAATTTATTAAAATTATGCAAACACTGCTTAAAAATGTAACAATAGTTCTGTAGGGGAGACATAAACTACACCAATTCACATCTTTTTCAAAATACATTTTTTATACTGTTGGAATTTGAATTTTTCCTCTATGAATGTTCAAATTCCCATAAGTTTTATCTTATGTAGTTTTCGAGATAGAAAAGTTAAAAACAACCGCAAGTCCAACTTGCTTAGACGTTAATTGCATCAAATTTATTAAGTGTGGTTTACGACTGAATTTGTAGACAATTTTTATTTAAACATGCAGATTCGCCTTCAGTTTTTACTTGAATAATTTGTATAACACATTTCGAAGAGAAAATTAAGGAAAAAGAAATTGTTGTAAGCCTTGTATTATTTTTGGGAAATAGCAAAACTTTTGTTGTTGGACTTGGTACAGTTTGTTTAAAGGGTTGAAAAGTACCAATACCTTCATGGGTGGTAAAGAACACCAAGTTCAATTTAATAAGTAAAGGTGTCATCATATCATCGAAATAAAAAAACATATTAGATTCATATAAAATATTCGAACAAAGGCAAATTTTTAATACAGAAATAGAAGTATTTGTGATTTTCAACATGTTTTTGCGGTCTGCTCTAAAGTTTTCATAGTGTGGCTTGGTGTAGTTTATCTCCCACCTGTAGATTTAAAAATCAAATAAAATGAACTCTTTTTCTTAAGTGTACTCGCCATAGTTTTTTTCGTCCCATAGTTATTTATGTATATGAACATCGCTACCCTGCAGGAGATTGAACTAGTACCAAACTAGTACAAAAATATCCAGTACTAGTTTTCAACTGTAAACTGTTTTATACCATCTTAATGTACAAATTAGCACTGAGTGTGCTTGGAACAACACAAGTAGTGCCCTTGTACTACATCAAGTACTGGTACTCATATGCACCAATTAGACTCTATTTCATCAACAATACCCTGGCGCACTTCAAACAGAACGGTTAACACAGTGAACCAGTGAGTTTTGTTACACAAAATGCAAAGAGAAAGTTTTGAAAATGTCTGGTCAGTGGATGGAACCAGTTTTGTTACCAACTGCACACATAAAAACATAGAAAAGGACATGCTTCGATGCAATCTAAATATTTATTCTCTTAAAGTGTTAAAAGATTTGTCAAAATCAATTTTTATCTCAATTTTTGAAACTCACCTACTCATAACTTCAAAATTTTAAAGCAGAATCTCTTAAAAATTTTTTATTTTGAAAAATATTAGAAAAGTTTTTATGGAGTTTTGGAATCGAAACCTCAACTCCGACTCCACAGCCCTGGTTTGAGAGCTACTGTTTAAATTTAAGGAATCCAAAGTTTTTTGTTGGCCAATGTCAAACAAAGACGTGACAGAAGTGGCAGTTTTTCTACTTTGACTGCAGTTTTTTAAACATTCAGAATTTTAATAAAAAACATCTAAGTACAATTACACTGTGCTAAATGAAAAAACAAATATGGCAGTTTAATAAAATTCTTAAATTTAACCTCTGCAGTGCCTAGGATGCCCCTAGATGGATCAAATGTATGACCAACCAACCCCACTTTATCATTTGCCTCATTTATATCTAACATACCTACCCGCTATCTCCCTTCCTTAAGGGGCTTCCATATCAAATTTTCAATACAGACTAGAAATATATTGATGAAAAAGTCCCATAACTGCCCAGGAATCGCTCCTAGTGGGATATAATGTATGACCGACCTCAATTAGTTTTTTGTCCTTAACATTTTCTCGAGACATGCTTCTTAGGGGGCTCCCATACAAACATTGGGTTTTGTGAAATTCTTTAATTAATTAAAATGTTTAATCTTTTGTGAATAAAATCAAAAGTTTTTAACAGATTTTAATCATTTATAGCTTGTTTTTTTTAATTTTTTAATTAAAAGCATAGCTGCATTTTCCAATTGTTTATGAATTTTTAACAAACAAAAATTTTGTATTGTTTATACACTCACAATATTATTACAGTAACGGACTGTAGTTTATTTAAGAAATATTCCGTTCAGTCATTTTTAAATAAATAAACATTTAAAATTCCAAGCAAATTTATTTTTAACTGATTCTAACAGTTATACAAAAAACTAAGTGCACATTAATACGGATTTTCAGTTGCAGTTAATATTGTCCGTTGATTGACTTAAATTCTTCTTTATGTTAAAGTAAATAAAAATGTAATTTAAAGCAACGAAAAGTTCATTTAATTTTTACTGTCAAAAATTCAACCGCGAATTCCGTAAAAACAAATCAATATTCATTTATCTTTTATAAATTAATTGTCTAAAAATTAACTACATATTCCGTAAAAACAAATAAATATGCAATTATTTGATAAAATTTTACTGTCAAAAATTCAACACCATATTCAGTAAAAACAATTAAATATTCAGTTATTTTATATAATTTTACTACCAAAAATTAATTTTTACTTATCTATAAAAAATGAATTGCTTGTTTTGTGTAAGCAATACCCATTTTCTATTTGTTAAAATAATTTAGTTAAATACATCAAATTTTAAAAGTAAAATAATTGCGAAGCCATATCGGTCATGCTGCTGGTGTCTTATAATTGAGAGTTCTTCTGTAAACAACGTGGTCAGTACAACAAAAGTAAAACAAACGTGTGTAACTGGGTAACTAAATAAAAATATTCTCCCTCTCTCGCTTATAAGACAGCGGACAGGTGTCTGTCTGGTATTTTTTAGAAATTCGGCTTTTTGGAGTAAACGAAAATTTAATAAAATAACTGAATATTTAATCGTTTTTACTGAATATGGTGTGAATTTTTGACAGTAAAATTTTACAAAGTAACTGAATATTTATTTGATTTTACGGAATATGGTGTTGAATTTTTGACCGTAAAAATTAAATGAACTTTTTGTTAAAAATAAATGAAAAATAGGTAGACCGGTTTTTAATTGAACTTTCATTTATTTTATATTACAATTTCAGTTAATTTTACGTACAGAATATTGTGAGTGTACATATTAGAAAAATTTAATTTTATTTTATTCAATTAAAAAAATAATTGTTTATGTATACTTCTAAAACTTCGAATTTATTTTTTCTTTTTAGGTAAGTTTTGATACTTTTCGCTTTTGAATGTTTACAGGTAAGACATTATAGTCTCTACAAATTTGAGGAATGTTACCAGATTGTATCGAATTTAAAGTTAAGTATTTACCAAGTTTTGTCATGATTCTAACATTTTTAAACAATTTATGCTGTTTTAAGTCTTGCTTAATAAAACCATTCACCATTTGGGCGTTTAAACTACGAATACAGGCCATATAAATTAGACAAGATTTATCGAAGTGCTCCCACATGTTATTTTTTAACTACATATAATGCATGGGATACAGATTTATAGTTTTTTTGTTTAAACTACATATAAATTTGAGCTTAGTTTAACTTAACCAGCGTTTTAACATTCACTTATTTATTATCTATAAGTCGATTTAGCCATGTCCGTCTGTCACTCACTTTCGAAAGACTCAACAGAAAAGAACAACAAAAAAATTCTTTCTAGTTTTCCAAAATAGTTGGGGATTGGAAAAAATTGGTATTTTTGATGCAAAAATAAAAATAAATTGGTGACAGAATGCTCCGATTCTTATTAAATTTTGCACACATTCAAAAGTTTGTGAAGATCGGTCCATACACCATAGGCCCCATATAAAGCCCACTCCCGGAAAATACTTTTGAGCGCCTAAAACCTAAACAAACAGGGTTATTGCAGTTAACTTCAGCCTGCCAAAGTTCATATTATTGGAAAGCACTCTGTAAACTTTTGTGTCCATAACTTACCATACGCCCTACATAAAGCCCCCTATTGGAAAACACTTTGGTATACCTGAAACCATAAAGAATCATGCTAAATCAGTACAATTTTGCCTGTCTTGGTATCATAAGATAATAAATTAGGCTGCTAAATTTCGTTAAGATTGGCCCATTATTTTCCATAGGCCTTAAATAAAGCTTATTTTTGAAAAACACTTTAGTGCGCCTGAAACTGTATCGAATAATATTGGAGGACAATTTCTTCTGTCATAGTTTCAAGGATTATAAATTAAAATGCCCAATTTAATAAAGATCGGTCCATAATTTACCATAGGCCGTAACTAATATTGATGTTTTGGGTATAGTTAGCACAATTAAGAAATAATACCGTGTCATTTTGTAATTATCGGTTCTTAATTTACCATTTACCAATATAAAATCCGCTCCTGAAAACCACCTTAAAACGCCTAATATTATTTGTCAAACAAATCATGATATTTTAATTAAATTAGACAACGAACTTTAATACTGCGAGGACAGGTTTCTTTAAAAATTACTTGTTTTTTTTTAATTAATAAGCGAAGATGTATATACCAAAAATACCACATTTTTAGAGCATTTTTTTTTTAAATATTTGTAAAACATATAGAAACTGGGAATTATTTCCTCCCGAAGGTTACTTTATATTATATTCAACATTTTTTATTATTCGAATTTATTCTAAGAGCTAAATTTCAGTTATGTATTTTATAAAGCTTTTTTGTAATAGTCCTTTTCCTTCAATTTTTCAGAAACGACTTTATACACTACCAGACTATTACATTGTATTTTCTTGTTACATTTTACCTTAGGTTTCCTGTACATACAATATACCTCATTGGTTTCCAAAGGAAACCTAAGGTAAAATGTAACAAGAAAATACAATGTAATAGTCTGGTAGTGTATAAAGTCGTTTCTGAAAAATTGAAGGAAAAGGACTATTACAAAAAAGCTTTATAAAATACATAACTGAAATTTAGCTCTTAGAATAAATTCGAATAATAAAAAATGTTGAATATATTTGTAAAACATTTATCTAAACAAAAAATTATTTTTTATATGCTCATATACCTGAAGTTGAAGGTTCCATTATATAACTTTTGCTTATAGAAGTTTTAATGAAAAATATGATCGCTTGAATTATCAATATTTTCCCATTTAATCAATGCGCGCAAAAATAAAAAAAATTATTGGACTTTGAACACACTCTGCAAATAAAATAAACAACTTAGATCTTTTATTTTTGCCTTTAGTGATGAAGAATTTTATCTGCTTTCATATGGTACCAGCTTTTGAATTAATCGCCATTTTTGATGGGTTTCGCCCCACTGTGCGACGGCTGGCAGTCAATAGTCAACCATCAATCTTTAAACCAAATGGTATTTAACTCTTGGTAGATCGAAATTTGTTTTCAATGATTATCTATTTTAAGAATTCTTCTTGAAGTCCAAAGTACATTTATTTTTTTGTCTTTCTTTTTCTTGTTGACCTCTTTCAGCACAACTTCAGTGAACTTTAGCCTGATTAAAATATCAAAATTTGGATTAAAAACTAAAAAAAAGTTCAAAAAATTTACCGCAATCAGGGCTCCCAGATAAATTTGTGAAAAAAATAGGACAACTTAAAATTTAGTTGTTTTTTTTTTACATTTCCCAATAAAAATTTTATCATTTTGCGAGGCACTAATGGAACATTTAAAAAAAATAAGCGCACACTTATGCGCTACGCAATAAGACATACAGAAATGCAGTAAAGTAAGGAAAAGAACTCTCAACAACTTTTATAAAAAAAAAGATAACATTCCCCTACTGTGAAGCAGGTTTGTAAGGGAGAATACTAAAAAAACCTGTTTCAAAACATTGAGTGTGTAAGGGCGGTCGTTACATACAACAATTTTTATATGCGCTGAATAATTCGCTTTAAGTGTCAAAAATGTATTGCATCAAAGTGGAAACTCGCCATTTAAAATTCATGTCTTCCGTCAGCGCAATGTTAAGCGAAACGTTTATGTTTCTCCCTTACAAACCTGCTTCGTTTGAAGCTCCATTTTTTATTGGGTTGTTGTTGGATTTTTACTTTGTCAATTAAAAAAAAAAAAACAATAACTTCATGCCCAGCTAGCATTTTCAATCGTGTTGTATAATTAACCAATCGTCTAACCAACATCCTGTTAGCTGGGTAGGTATTTATTTAATTATCCAAATCAAAATATATAAAATTCATTTTTATATATGTATGTATGTATGTTTATCATTGCGCTTACAACTTCTACAATATTAACCATGCACCCTATTAAGTCTTGTTTTCAATGGGCTTTCCGAAGACCCTATTTTATGGTAACTAGTTTCTTATATTTTTATATCATGTATAATCTGGAATAGTTTGCTATTATAAGAGTTTGTTGTAGTGTAAATGAGCTATTAGACGCTTTTGAATCGGCAATATCTAATAGCAAAGAAGAATAATTTAAATTATTTACTAAATACTTTCTAAAATTTTCAGCCTAATTCCGGTTGCCGTAGTTGTCATCGACCGTGTCGTTTTTTGTAGAAGATTAATGAACACAGGCTCTGGGTCACTTTAATCTATTACAAAGAACGACACTGTTGCTTACGACAACCGGAATAAGGCTGATTATTTATGTATGCTTATGTTTTTATGCACATTAGGGGTATAACTTTTGAACAATTTTTTAAATTATCAAAAAATACCTATCCATGCCATATAGACCATGAAAATCTATGATAAAAATTGGGGTCACTTTTTCGCGGGCGTTAAAAAAGTTCCCCCCCAAATCACTTTGAAGTTTAGTATTTGTATTTTTTTTTGTTAATTAAAAATACAATATCTCTATTGTAAAAACAAAAAACATTCAGTTAGTGACGTGTGAAAAGGGCCCAAATCAGTTGCGAAGGCAGCTTTCGAAGAAAAAGACAGAAAGCTTTTTTTGGTAGTGAAGTGACAATGTGTTAAAGCAGGCCGCAACCATCAACACAAATGGCGTGATCAAAACAAAAATAACAAAACACAAACCACGTTAAACAAATGCATTAGTTTAACAAACGTTGTGTTTAGTGAAAAAAAAATTCATTTAGTTATATTGTTTTGTTTTATAATGTTATTTACTCACTTAAATATTATTTACTTGTGTTGTGGTAATTTTAAAAGTTAATTTTTACAACCGTTTTTCATGTTAATTTCAACTTAATAAATTGTATTGTGGCAAAAAAGGTAGTGCAAAGAGAAATGCCAAAAGGGCAGCTTTCTTAAAAGGAGACCAAACAAAAACACAAAATCTTCCGTCTCGTGACTGTTCTGTGGCATTCTGTGGTTTTACATTTAGCCAAGACCAAGTGTAATGTCTCTTCTTCTTGTTGAAAGCGCTTATTGGTTCAAAAGTAATTTCAGAATCGATCTAACTTCCTATTTTTAAAGTATTCGGAACACTTACCTTTTCGGAAAAATTTCATATACAATTTAAATCATAACAAAAAACCAATGTTTTTAAATTTTATTTTGTATTTTTATAACATGAAATAGAAGGTTTTTTACCTTGCTCAAAATTAGGATCCCGAGGGATTGCTGTTATTGCCAAAAGCGCTTTCTCGCATTTGCAGATGCTCAAACAGTCGATTACTATCTTTCGCTTTATGTGGCATCGCATAACGAAGTTTCTTCCAAAACCATGGATCACTCCATTTCAAATATGTATTCATTTTTAAATACGCCTTAAGATCTTCATCCAATATCTCAACATTGCCAATATCCTCATACAAAATTAAGATAACTTTTGCTCGTCCTTCGGAAAGTGCAGCCTGATGAGCTGCCTTAAACTCTAGTTTAGCCCAAACTGACTCTAAAAAGTTTGTGCTCAATACAACAATAGTCTTTTTGGAAACTGCTATAGATCGAATAATTTGATCTGGTATACATTCACCCACCAACCAATCTCGCACATGCACACACAATTTAAACGATGGACGACCATTTTCCAGTTCGGGCAATAAAACATCTAAAACGAAATCTTCGTCTTTAGCAGAGTATGAGATGAAGGCATCGTAGACCTTATCATGATCTAATTCATCTTCGGCCACAAACCACAAACACATATCGTGGGCATATAGCCAGACTTTTATTTCGCTTTGATATTTGTAATATAAGGCCAAGAGAAAGCAAAGAAGAGCAAGGAATATAAATAAAAATGTATAGAATTTTCGTTCAATTGGACACAAATCTTGCAAATCATAAAAATAGGTGAGTTCTTCAGTATTGGCACAGGTCATATTGGAAAAATCCTTTAATAAATGGACACTGCTTTGGGCAAATCGTAACAATAGCCTGGCTTCACAATCACACATCCACGAGTTGTTTGCCAGATACACTTGTAATAGTTTACTGTTATTCATGAATATTATGGTATGTCGGTTAAGCGTTTTTAAAAAATGTTAGATTCCGCGGCAGTTGATATTCTTCAATCTGTGTTAAATAGTTATTGGCTGCAATTAATTTGGAAACATTTGCATAGCCGGGAGTATGTGCAGCAGGAAGACTTGACAGCTTATTGTGCTGCATGTTTAATTCTATACCATGTACTGAATATTCTAATTCTTCTAAAGAGGGCAAATTGGGAATAGTTAACAAATTTTTTTTGTACAGTCAATAATAAGCATTTGATCAAATGATCGTATCGAACATGAACATTTTAAGGGGCACTTTTCTTTGTATTCGCATACTAGAGATGATGCTTCCAAGCGTTTTACAAGCTCTCCTTTCCGCACTTCCGGCCTCACACAAGTCAGATTTTTCGCAAGAAATTGTATATTCTCAATTAAATTGTAATTCTTATTTGAACCCTTGATGACTTGAACAAAACTTAAAAGCCTACAATCGCAATTTATGGGATTATTATTAAGATCGATTTTCAGTAATTGCTCTTGGAAGTACTTATTTTCTGCTGTGTAGTTTTGTAAATGAATTGTGGTAATTTGATTATGTGTTACAATTAATTGCAAATTGTAAATAATTAAATTAATCAGATCCGTATCATTCAATATTGTTATATTATTGTAACTTAAATCAAACTGTTCCAGAAAATATGGCACAGTCCAATCGCTTGATATTGATGAAATTGAATTATTGCTAAAATCTATTGTCTTTAAATTTTGTTGAAATCGAAAGGGAAATGTTATACGGATATTGTCTGTAGTATATCGATTACTGTTTAATAGCAAATATTTTAACTGAGTGTTGAATTTAAAAATTTCACTGCAATGAAAAAAAAATTTAAGTCATTAGTTACCAACAAATTTATAATAATAAAATAATTTAACAAATATACAACAAAAAAGCGGTATATTTTTTAAAGGCGTAGGATTTTTTTTTAAATTTAAACTTAAAAAATTTAATTTAATGAAATATTTATTTTTGTTAGCTCACAAGTTTCATGGCATTTAAAGCTTAAAAATAATTTCTGTTATATGGCCTCCGCGATGGCGCCTGATGAACGCCATCCTGGCGGTCTTATTTTACAAAATTTTTTCGAGCATACCGGTCTTTTTTCGTCAAAAGTGCGTCGAATGTTGGGTTCTAAATGATCAATCGTTGCTGGTTTATCCGAATAGACCAGAGATCCGAACTACCCACACAAAAATTAGCCCAAAGGTGTTAAATCACACGCACGAGGTGGCCGTTTCACAGGTCGATTTCTTGACATAATTTTTTGCTTAATAAAGTCTTCGCAATTTATGTAAATGTTGGCACCGGGTTCGGATTTAAAGGAAAATATGTCGATTGCGTCTTCAACGTGTAAACCGCAACAAACAATGATGGTCAATGACAATTCTGCTTGTTTACATAAACATTAATCCAACAGTTTGCCTCATCGCTTAAGATGATTTGAAGATAAAATTCTGGCTAAAATTTCTTCTCAGCCCATTCACCTAACACACGGCTCAATGTATGGTCCGCTGGCTTGATTTCTTGTACCAGTGAAATCTTATATCGATTTAGGCCTAGATCTTTTCTCAAAATTTCCCAAGTAGTGGGCGGGGAGAGACCGAGTTGCTGAGAATTAAGTCGGATCAATAAATTAGAGTCTTCTGTCACACTCACGTCTACAGCGACGTGAGCTTCTTCAGCAACGCACGATACGGGCTCGTCTGGGAATAATATTATTAAAAAAAGAATATGTGGGTATAATCGATCAATAGTAATGTTTGTTAACTGCTCAGATGGACGATTGTGCAAACCGTAAGCTTGACGAAGTGTTTTATAAGTTTGGCGAAAAGAGTGCCAATTTTGGAAATACATTTCCACGATTTGTAAACGTTGTTCTGGTGTAAGTCTATGCATGGTGACAGGTTCTATACATTAAAAAACAGCCTTTTTATACCCTTCACCTTTATACAGTTGGTAAATCAAAAAATTCAACATGAAAATTGCAGAACTGTATTCAAATATGAAGATAGACTCCACATTTCTCCTTAAAACAGGCTAAAACAGAACAGCATACAAATATTAATTTCAAAATGTTCCCTTTCGATTTTAGTGAAATTTGGTGAGAAGGTCCCTTTTATCCTATGACGAACGAAAATGAACGAAACCTATGAACGAAAAAAAATTAAAAAATTGTTTTTAAAAAGTTATGTCATATTCAAAATGTCATAATTTCGCCGAATTAGACGAATGTGTTGAGCTTATTTCTTCAATATCTCCAACAACTACTTTACATACAAAGATGATTTTAATGTTATATTCGGCCTACAATCAAAATATATGTGACCTTTTCCGAGAAAAGGGATCTAGTGTGTGAAAATGAAGTTTTAAGAAAAAGTCATTTCATCTTATTCTACACCCTTTTAGCTACCAGAATCGACTCTTAAGTCCAAACCCGCTTTTTGACAAACAATGTCACTTTTTCTCAGAAAAGGTCACATATGGGTGTTTTCACAGAAAACGACCCCTTATATGAAATTATTATTTTGAATTTTTTTCCGCTAATATAAATGTATCTGTCATTTTCCGAAAGATTTAAATTAATTTTCTTTATACTTACAAAAATATGCTACTTTGAGTTACCCTTAATAAATGAATTCAAACACAAAAAACTGTAAACTTTTTAAAATGCAACAACCGTTAATTTAAAAAAAATTTTGTTGGTAACTAATTTCTTTGGCTTAAAAAAAAAAAATAAATCCATTCCTTAAACAAAACATTTCAAAGAATTTAATCAGATATTTTACATGACATATCCTGCGCAAAATTTTACAAAACATGATGTTTGTTTCCGACATTTAAAAACAGCACATTTATAAAGTAACGACCGTTACTTTTTTAATGGTCAAAAAAAGTATTGAAATTAAATTTTTTGTGAATTCTTTCGGTTGCTGCCGTTGCTTGAACTTTCGTAAGTCCAAAATAGAGCAATCCTCGTGGCATATTTGGGTAGGCTGGAATTTTATTTAAAAAATTTCCGAAAATCGGTAACGACCGTTACTTTGGAAACACCCATATTGAAAGAATTTAATACCTGCAAAATATTAAATTTTATAAACGGACCAAGTCAAAAAGTAATTTTAGTAATTTCAATAACCGTATTAAGGTTAAAACGCCGGGTTCGTGGGGTTTACGTTTTTTTGCAACTAGCACAGTGTACTTTTGGCTCCAAATTACAATATTAAAATTCTATTTTAAGATTATTTTTAAAAGGTTGCGAGAGAAAAAAAGTCATGTCTTAAAAAAGAAAAAAAAGCACCTCCTTCAAAGTTTCACGATTTTTAAAGAACGGTATTATATAAAAATATCAGCCAAATAAAAAAATATTTTTTTGACAGTCTATTTTGCAGATATTACAATTTTCCATTGTAGGCCGAAGCATTCTCTTTAAAATGACATAAAATTCAACTTTGTTAGTAAAGTAGTTTTCGAGATATTGAAGAAATACGCTCAACACATTCGGCGAAATTATGGTATTTTGAATAATAAGTTCTGAAAAAAAATTTTTTTTTCGTTCATAGTTCCTAACAGGATAAAACGAACCTTCTCATCAAATGTCATTAAAATCGAAGGAGTCGGTCCCACTCTTGGTCGATTTGACATTTGACCCAATTACAAAATAAAAATATATCGGTCCTTTTCTTTCATATGCGTTTTTATATTTTGAAGTTTTAAACTAGAATTTAAAGAAATTACATCGGGTTAAGTTGCTAATTCAGCATATTTATTGCTAGATCTATCATTTTTTAAGCTCGTGGAGCATGAATAAAAATTAATTTTTTCAGTTTTTTCCCAAAATTATTTACATAGCACTTTTTTTTTTACCATTTTTTAGTTTAAGTGATACATTTTTATTGTTTTCCATAAGTTTACAGCTTTTTACTAGATGTATAAATATGTAAACATAAATTCTGTTTTTTCCGATACAAAATTATTTCGTTATTTATCATATTTTACAAATAAATTGTAAACGTAATGGAATGTGATCGTTTTAACCAAAAAACGTTAACTTTGCATTGTTTTTTTTTAATTAAATTCATGTATTAAAATTGAATTTAAAAACGTTTGTATATTTTGTTTTAAAACGTTTTAAAGATTTATTTTTAATGCAAAAAAAAAAACATTTTAACTTTAATTGGTAACGAATGGTTAAAAATAACCAAATGCAAATAAAAGGAAAGGAAATTTCCCGTAACCTTTAAAAAAATATCCATTATTTTTGGTACCTGGATCTTAACAACTAATTGTCTTTTGTGTACCTACTAATAATATTAATTGTTTAGTGAAGTTTCTAGTTCATTTTAAATAAAAAATATACAAATTTTTTTAAAAAATTAGACTGCAAAAAGGACGGACAGGACAGTCTTGAAAATAAGAGCTATTTAGAAATTTTAATTCGCATCCCTGGTTTAAATAGTGAAAAAGGTTTTAAACGAAATAATGTACACAACATATTTCTTAAATTCTATTGGACTTTCACATATGTTAGTGGTTGAGTGGTCTAAGACATTGCATTACGTAAGCCGAAATAAAAGACTCGGCACAGTGTAGCAGCCTTACTTGATTTTTTATATTCTCCCTAATCGTGGTTGGCGTACTTAGAATACGCCTACGACTGTTTGGTAATAGATTAAAGAAAATAAGTTCACCTTCTCTTTAATCTATAACGAAACAGTCGCAGGCGTATTTTAAATACGTCAACCACGATAAGGATAATTAAGTCGTGTATATTTGACGAATTTTTATTGCAACATTTTAAAGAACACAACTTTTAATAAATAAAACATTCAGCCTTATTCCGGTTGTCGTTGTCGTAAAGAGATTAAAGTAACACACAACCAGTGTTCTTTAATCTCTTACAAAAAAACGGCTTGATCGATTACGACAACGACAACCGGAATAAGACTGTCCATCAATTCCGCTGTTCTCATTTAAATTTGTTACACGTTGTTACAATTTAAGAATTACTTTGTTAGTCAACAAGGGCCGTTAATTAACCTTTCCGTTAGTTAAAAGTATTTCTTATTTCAACCTAACTTTAACTTATTCGGTGGAATAAACTTTCTTTTAACTAATTGTCCACTTTAGTTTTAAACAAAGTTGAAATAATGAAAAAATTTTTATACATGGGACTAAATCCTATATTTAACTATTGGCAAGTTGGTATAATGACCCTTAAGCGGTTAATTAAGATTTCACCTAAAACTTTTTAGGTAAGAGGTATAATAATTCCTTAAAAACAAATACATATATTTTCCTTTTAGTTTCACTAAGGACTACTTACCTAAAAAATTCTGTAAGATTGTTATAGGACACATCAAAAACCTCCAAATCCGTAGCATTTTGTAGCAATGTTTTTGTTAAATGTTGTAAATGGTTGCCGGATAAATTTAAATATTTCATAAAGTGCTGACTTTGAAATATTTCATCGGGGAGTTCTGTCAACTTGTTGCTGCTTATTGTTAACAAAATTATATTTTTCGAATTAAGAAACAAATTACGCGGCACCAACTCCAAACCGCAATTTTCCAACACTACCTTATATAAATTTGGTAAATCTGCTAAAAGATTTGTAGGCAAGTCCTTTAAAGGTCTGCGGTTATTGCTCAAAACAAATTCCGTTAATTGTTTGTTGTTCTCTAAAAGATTTTGGGGCAGTGTAATAAATTTATTGCCACTCAGATTTAGTTGCATTAATCGGGTTAAGTTTGCAAATATATTAGGTGGTAGCATCTCTATAAGATTATTTTCCAAGTTCAAACTTAGCAAAGATGAATTGCAATTAAACATATTATATGATATATTCGTCAATTTATTGTTACTCAAGTTCAACTCCATTATTTTGTTTTGGTTGCGAAAAATATTATTGGCCAATAAATTAAGACTTCTGCCTAATGCAATAAAAGCAACATTTTCCAAATTAATAAATGCATTGTAGGGCAGTTCCCTGATATTTGAGTAAAATTCTAATGATTGCAAACTTTTTAAAGAAATATCGTTAAATAAATCATCTGGCATAGCTGTAATACTATCCAATACTAGCGTTAAGTTCCGAACTGTTTGAAGTTCTCTAAAATGTATTTTATTTAAACTTGTTACGATTTCTTGTTTGTTATTGAAAATTAAATGTTTAAAATTTGAAATTCCCAATTGCTTCATTATTGACGAAATAGGCTTATGCTCTGGTAGCGGACAATCCCTAATTTCCACTGTCTCAGTGACACCAATAGTGAGGTTTGGTAATACTTGTTGAAATTCGGTATATTCTAGATCCAAGCATTTGATCTTTGTCCTATTGCCAGGGCCTAAAATTACATTCATTTTTATTTCAGTGGCAGGGCATTTGATGTGATAGTACGTTAAAAGCATTACACCAGATAAGGAACAATTTGACTTTTTAACTTGTTGATTTAAATTAAAAAAGGAACCCTGGCTTCGCAGTGGAAGAAGAGTAATTAGTGTTAAGAGGATGTAAAAACTGAAACTTTTGCGTACTGAAATCATGTTAAAAGATATTTTTCTGTACAGTAGTTTATTCAGATGCTGAAATTATAGAGAAATAAACAATATAGTTACTTTTTTTTTATATATACAGCAGTGCAGAGTTGAATATATTTATATTATAAGTTGTTAATTAATAGGACTTTGGACGTGAAAAGTTAAACATGAAAAAATATTTATGTATTAGTAGGGTTAAGGAAATGGCCCAAAACGCTGTTTTAAAACTTCCCTACAAGTCAATTTTCTACTTTCCATTCCCCAGTTGAGTAGAGTCAACATTTTAGAAATATAAATAATGCACTTGTAGCAGAACCTCACGCTAAGATATGCTAAATTTTTAAATGCTTGCAGTTGTTCTTCCTGTCATTTTCGATTTTCTTTATATGCGATACCACCCGCAGAGAAAAAACACATTTTAATTTGGTCACCTCCAAATCAACTATTTTTAAAGAAAATTTTAACCATATTATTGTCACCAACAACCATATTATTTTTAAATCAGTCCTCCACCACAAAGCCACAATCATATTATGGTTACCTTTAAACATGTAATGGCTAAATATAACAATAAATTGTTTTTAAATTAACAATAGTATATTCCTCTTTTCCAAAAGCAACATGTTATTATAAGTGCTAAACATATTGGGGTTATTATTAACCATAACATGTTAGAAGGCAACCATAATATGGTTATGGCTTCATGGTGGAGGACTAATTTAACCATTATATGCATGTCGGTGACAATAATATGGTTAAATTAAACAGTAAGGTGACCATACTTTAACATGTTTTTCTCTGGGTGCGTGCATAGTTTTTAGCAGATATTCTTAATTTTTTTTTTTTTTTTTTGTACAGTCCGATTGGAATTAAAGAGTTGTAGTCGAGTTTTATTTTGGATTTTGGGTTTATAGACGTATCCAGAGGGTTGCCATAGGTTTCCAATGAAGGGCTCTCGGGGTATTACAAAAATTAAAAACGATTCAGAATTCCTAAGTTTGTTCCCATTTTTAATATATTTATTATATTTTATCTACTAACTATGTACTAGTCGAGGCTTTCCTATGGAAAATTTGATGGTTTACACATCACTAGTTCATTTTGTACAGTTAATAATTTTTTTAACTTTAATTTGTGAAATTGAAAAATATATTTATAATATACATACAAACTTACATATTTTCGAATTTAATTTTATTATGAATGTATAAATCATAATATTATACCTATTGAATGAAAATTTCTCGCAAAAATGTTCAAATTTACCATAAACACACAGCAAAAAGCAAAAATTTCATTTTAAAATAGGTTTAAACAAGGCTCGAATACAATTTTTACGATTTATGCTTAAAACAGGTTTGAAATGATGTTTAAAATGTTTATTAATACGGCTGTTAGTGTTTACTGCTCGAAATGTCAACTACTTATAAACAAAACATTTTGAAACCAAAACAAATTGGTTCGAACTGTCAAAGTCAGCAGGCTTTTTGCTTCCACTTGTAGTGAATTCGCTCTGATATATACATAATTTTGTAAAATGACATAAGACTGGAATTAAAATCTTACGTTTCCTTGCTTTTTATGTTTTTTTTTTATAGTAAATTTAAATTTTACTTTTTCTTATGGTAAAGTGCGTTTTCAAATTGTCCAGTTATTTTTTAAAAATCCGTGTCAAATTTTTTTCTATTGTCTTGTTATTTGATTTTTGGTATCTGGCAACCCTCGTTTTTTTACTTCGCTCGTTTACCAAATAAAAGAATCGTTTTTTTTTTATATTTTTAAAATATACATATTTATTTGTTTTTTTTTTTTTAATTATTAATATTTTATTTAAATGTTATAATTACTTAAAGCTAAGTTTGTTTTTGCAAATTTTCTTAATGGGATATTAATAATAATTTTACATAAATAGACATTATTATACTAAATATTTGTTAATTTCTTGTTTCTCAATTGTGATGTTTTTCTTGTTTGAGTTATTTAATGAAGATGATGAATAAGAATACAAATAATTTAAATACATACATTTAAGTTTTTACAAAAAGTTGATGAAGAAATACAAAACATAAATTCTTTCTATAGGATACATCATTAGGAGCGATTAAATTTAAATTGAGATTATAAAAATATTATTCGAGTTGAGATTTTTTTTACAATAGAAAATTTCTAGCGAAAATAGAAAGCAATTTTTAACATTTGGCTATTGAAGGTTTACTTTATATAGGATTTCATAATATATTCGTAATGCTACTTTATACATATTTTTTCATTCATATAAAAAAACTTATTGATACTATTAAAATAATGAATAGATTTAAAATAATGAAGAACTCTGAGGAAAATGGGGTAAAAATTCTAAAGTAAGGAAAGCTTTATGTACATACATTTAATAATTTCAATAATTTCAATTTCATTTGTTTTTATGTTATCAATAAAAATGTTTTCTTATATAAAATATGTTATGTTTACACATAGAAGGCAATTTTTGTTTTTCTTAATATTTGTTAATAATGATCAATAATTGAACCTTTCGAGTTTTTCAATGAGATTCAAAAATTTTTATTTTTTGTAAATTGGGATTCTTTCTGGGTTTGTCATTGTTTTTGTATTTTTTTTGTGTTAAAATCAATTTTCAAACTATAATATTAACGTTTACTTAAAATAGCAAACAACTAACTAAAAACTAAAAACTTAAATTTGAGCTTTGAAGTTCAGCGAGTGGTTGTTAAATCAAATAATAAACATAAACTATTAAACAAATTACAAAAAATAATTAATAATTGTAACTAAGCAGCAGTTCTCTGCTTGTCAGGTAATATTTAACTGCCTGCCTGCCAATTTAATGACGAGCGAAAAACTCACATTTAAAACAAAAACAAAATTTCAAAATTAGTTTTTGTCTTAAATGTAAGTAAAACGAGTGAGTTTTGCGCTCGTCTTAAAAAAACAGGCAGTTAAAGTGTAAAAAAGATACGTAAACAAGTTTTAAAAATGGTAAAAAATTAGTTGCCAATTGAGTACTTTCAATATTTCTAATTGATTTCATTAAATTTTATAACTTTACTATCGGCAATACAAAAAGCTTTTTAGAAACTTAAACTAAAGAAAAGCTTTTAGTTAAAAATTGTACATGCAAAAAGCTTTAGTTATAAAAATACATATTAAAATAATTAATATTTGAAGGCAGCAATCTTCTAAAATAATATTAAAAAAAAAATTTATTTCTATTTGCTTTAATTTTTTTTTGCATTTATAAGGTTTAAACAATAAATATCATGTCATTGCAGTCAGTGGTTAAGCAAAAAATTAAAAAAAAACTTTTTAATTACGATTAGTGTGCTTTAGATAGACTTGCAGCTTTAATTTATAAAGCTGTATAGTCCCTTCAGTCTGATATTTGTGTGTTGTTATTTTTTCTCTACAAATTTACTGGTTGTTTGTTTATTTTTTATTTAGTATGGATCTATGATGTTGTTAGTATGTTGGTTGTTGGTGTCCTTTAAGCGTCTCAATGTTTCATCGACACAGTACGTCATCAAACTGAAACATTTCCGCCTTTTCCCAATTCTATACATCACTCTGTTTGGCATTTGTATTAATAATAAAAGCTCCATTAATGTGACAATTTGGTGTGGTCTTACCGTTTGTGTAATAGCTAGGGGTTTTACCATTGGCAAACATAACCGCTGTCTGAGGAGCGCCCACACCATTAAGATGTGCCACCAATGGGTTTTTCGTTGTTTCACCGGGTGGTGTTGTCAGAGTGGGCGTTACTGGTGATGGTTTAATAAGTTCAAGTTTGTCATCGGTTGACCCTTTAAGGGCGGTTTTCACTAGACCTTTTAGATCATGTCCTGAGTGGGGCATAGCATAGCGCAATTTACTCCAGAACCAGGGATCACCCCATTTTAAATAGGTGTTCATTTTGAGATACGCCTTAAGGTCTGAATCTAAATTCTCAATTTCAAAATCGCCATATAAGATGACAATGACTCTGGCTCTGCCTTCATTCAGAGAGGCTTGATGTGCCGTTTTAAATTCCATTTTAGCCCACACTGATTCAATAAAGTTTTGTGATAATATAACAATAGTTCTTCTAGAATCGTCTATGGAGCGTACTATCTGATCTGGTATGCATTCACCCACCATCCAATCTCTGCCATGAACACATAATTTAAAGGGCGGTGAACCATTTTCCAGTTGGGGAACCAAATAGTCAGCAATAAATTTCTCATCTTTATGCGAATATGAAATGAAGGCATCATATTTTTTATCCTTATCCAATTCTTGTTCGGTTACAAACCACATACACATGTTATGGGCATATAACCAAATCTTAATTTCATTTTGGTACTTGTAGTAAAGAGCCGCCAAAGAACCCACTAATAGACCCACTAAGGATATTACTATACTCACTGCTATATACAATTCATTATCCGAGCAGAACTCACTAACAGATAATTCATTAAAATATTTGGGTTCCAGAAAATTGGAACATGTCATCTTGGAGAAATCGCTTATCATTTTGAATTTATTTTGGGCAAACACTACAAATGGTTTTGCCTCACAGTCACACATCCAAGGATTACCAGAGAGATGCAGGAAGCTCAAACTTCTGCTTTCATTTAAGAATTGTATAGTGCTGGTATTGAAATATTTCAACCGATTGTTTCTAACATCCAACTCAGTCAGTTGCAAAGGTAAATGTGTACTCTCTATTGCAGTCAAATTATTACCAGCCAAAAATAGTTTGGTAACATCAGCGTAACCCGGAGTTTTGCCAAGAGGCAACTTCATTAATTCGTTATTCTCCAAATTCAATTCAGTACCCACGAGTTTGAATTGCTCGATTCTAGGCAAGGCAGGTATTTTTGTAAAGTTGCTATTTGAACAATTTACCATCAACACTTTGTCTAAAGATCGCACCCAACAATTGCAACCACGTGGGCAGCGTTTGGGATTGGTGTCCTCATGATCTAAAGGACAAAGTAAATCCATAGGATTAATATATTTCACTGGTTTTCCTTTTAGATTTTCAGGCTGATTGCACACCAAATTCTCGGTGTTTAATTTGAAGTGTTGTCTGGCACGTTGGGCTTTTTCGCCTCGTAAGTACTGAACAAAACTCAAAAGGACGCAGTCGCATTGTATTGGATTACTATTTAAATCTACTGCAATTCTTTTCTTATCGTCGCTTGTTTCAAATGCATCAATGGTTTGCAAGTTCACCATTCTAAGCTGGTTATGCGTTAAATTTAATTTCAAGTCATGACTGGTCAGGAATTCCAAATCACTCTCATCCATGGTGGAGATGTTATTGTAACTTAAGTCCAATTCTTCCAACTCTAGCAATTGGTATTTCCAATCTTGATAAATTCTCATAACAGAATTATTACGCAAGTTTAGTTTACGTAAATGGTTAACATATTGAAATGGTGAACCAAGTTCGTTCTGAAGACCCTCAATGACGCCACCATAGGGTTCACTAAGTGTCAGATGATTGTTCTCTAAGTAAATCTCTTGTATATGTTGAGTGCTAGCGAAGGCACTCAAATGGATGGTGACCAAATTATTGTTGCTGAGATCTAAGATTTTAAGATTTGTTAAAGTTGCGAAGATTTCCCTGAAAAGAGGAAGAAAAATAAAGCATGAGGAATTTAAAAATACAAGTAAAAAAAAAACAATTATAAATTAGATACTAGCTGCAGCTTACCTTTGAACTTCAGTCAGCTGGTTATTGGCCAATCTTAACGTTTCCAATTTCTTGGTGTTTCTGAACAATTCTTCTGGCAGGTTTATGAGAAGGTTAAACGACAAATCTAAGTCTGTAAGATTTTCTTGACTTTCCAGTAATTCAGCTGGCAAATTGCTTAATTTATTGCCGGCCATGGAGATCGTTGTTAACGCTGTAGAATTGCTAAACAAATTTCTGGGTACTGACTCTAATTCTGTAGACACTCGCACATCCTTTAGTTCCGGTAGATTAGCAAACAACTCTGATGGTAGACTTCTTAAAGGCACACGATTATTTGTCAATCTTAATTGTGATAAATTCTTGTTCTTCTTAAACAAACCCTCTGGCAGTGATCGAAAACGATTGCTATTCAAACTTATGTTGGTAAGATTCGTCAAAAGCTCAAAAACATCATGGCGCAACATTTCAATGCCGTTGTTGCTCAAATCTAAATCTGTAAGTGAACTAACGCCTTCAAAGACATTCTTTGAAAGATTTTGTAATTCATTGCTCCATAAATTTAAAACCTGCAATTTATGCTGATTGCGAAAAATGCCTGCGGGCAAAGTTTTCAAATGGTTGTAACCCAATTCGATGAAAATTAAATTTTCCAATTTCGAAAAAATATCTACTCCTAAGTCTACATTGTTGGAACGTAAATCCAACCAAGTCAGATTATTTAAAGAACTATCGAAAAATAGATCTTGAGGCATGTGCAGCAGGCGTGAGGTACTAAAACGTAAACGACGCAAGCCATTCAAACTACTTAAATGTTCTCGTGTTATATTTGTGCCCAAATCATTGTTATTGTCGAACAGCAAAGTTGTATATTGCTTAACACCCAGCTGCTGTGGTATGCTGGCTATTGACAGATGGCCTGGCAATGGGCAGCCTTGTATTTGCACCTGGGAAGTATTACCAATAGACATATTGGGCAACAGTTTAAAGTCCTTATAGTTAGTGTTGTAGCATTCTATCATTACATGATCGCCTGGTCGTATTTTGATTGTGAGTTTGGGTTTATTGACAGGACATTCAATTTGCATGTCCGACAGGACTGGTATACATTCACAATGCGATTTTGATGATAGTTCCATGCAATCTTCACGCAGCTTACCGGAAGTACTTGCTTTTGTGTATGGCAGATTAGTCGCTGAAAGAATGAGGAGAAGGTATATTAAGCAGGGAGTAGAGACTGTCAGCAGCAGGTCTCCTCTGCTTTTATGAGCATTACTGGATAGATTCTTCATTGTTGCACTTGAAGGTTGCAAGTGTGGTGGTGGTAATTTGTTTGATTTCAAATTACAACTGGGCAGTAAAACTGAAAATATAAAACATACCAAAAATTGTACGACCCTTTCGATAAAACATTAAACGTAATCCAAAATTACAAAAGAAAAAAAGTAAAAGTACAATAACCAGCACCAATTAACACAAATTGCTTAATAAAAAAAAACATGTTAAACATTTTAAAAAAAATTTTAATTGTGTTTAAAATAAAAAAAAGTGGTAGTACAGCTTTATATATGAAACATATGTGCCGAAAAACTGTTTTTACTTAAGGGACAAATAAACGTCACAAGCAGTTTGAGAACAACAACAAGATGTTTGTATGAATAATTAATATTTATATAAACATGCTCTATACTTTTTTCATACGCTTGTTTAACCGCTTGTGTATTTTATTTGGCGCTTCTATATTCTAATCGAGTTAGCAAAGCTTCATTATTTGAGGTTTTGCATCTTTTAATCTTGCAGTTAAAATCTATCATAATTTAAGCTCCTCTTCAGTCCAATTTTTAGGATAGTATTAAAATCTTTATTTTGTTAATTTTCATTTTGTATTTAAATACAGTTTGGTTTTTCCACTGTTATTTAAAAAGTCTAATTATAGCAAACTTAAAAACAGCTGACTGCTATTGATTTGTTGTGATATTGAGGCCACCTTGCTAAGTTATACATAAAGGAAACTTAAATTGAATTTAAATATACCAGCTAAGTGAAATTAGTTTCATTAAACCGAGCTTAATTTTAAATTTGATTTAATATGAAACCTTTAAATTGGCCGATATTTTTTTTAATTTAAAAGTTTACATAACATTTAAAGCAATACAATTTGTTATATTTAGTGCCCGGATTTTTATGCAGTTAAAATGCGCATAAAACATACACAGAAAAAGGATGTCAACATAATACAAGGCATTGTATTAAAGGGCGGTTTTCCCAAATACTTCTGCTTCCTTTGTAATTGGGATTCACGATACACAGCAAATCAAAATCACAATGTAAAGATTGGATATCTCGAGCAAATTTTTAAAATTCATTCCTTTAATTAATTGTGAATAAAAGCGAAACGCGTTCATCGATTTTCATGATTTATGTCATTTTGTTCACAGGTTATGGGACTTTACGTGAAAGTAATAGGACTTGACACTTTTTTTACCGTTTTGGATTTTTTATGAATTAAAAATAAAAAATTTAAAATATTTTTTTTCTTCATTCATATATTTATAACTGCAAAACTGTTGCTTATGTAACGAAACGTTGCATGAACAGATTAAAGGAATTGTAATTCTTAATTTTTTAAAATTTTTTTCAGTTTATTCGGACTAGCGGTTCTCGAGTTATGACAAACAAAAGAGCCTAAAACGTGACAAATTTCCCTATACGATCCTTACTAACTTCAAATTAATTTTTAAATTATTTATTGAGGTACCGTGACCAAAATAACGAAGCAGAAGTTCTTCATTTTGGGTCTACTTTCATAAGCAATTATCAGAATTGAGTACCGAAATCATGTGTTGTACTGTGTTATACGAGCTTTTATATTTATTAAATTTGTTATTTTTTGTTTTGATAATGCATTACCACCGTTCCAACTGATTTCAACCACAACAAGCTGGGGAACTTGTTGTTACAGGACACTTCTCCTAATATGCGGCGAAACGCGATTTGCTTTGCAAAATATTTTTTCCCATAATTTTTTCCCATATCAATTGATGCAACACGGTGAATCGCAAAATAAAGCAAATAAAACAAGTTTGGTTTTTTAAAAAATGCACAAAAAATATGCAATGTCAGCAATATATGCAAAAATATGCATTTAAAGCAAAATATGCACTAACAAATCGATGCAATTTTATTTAATATTTCTTGATTCGAAAAGATAATTAGTTTATGTTGATCTCAGACTGACGACAACAAATATGCATTTGCAAAAAAATCCGGCCTTTGGTCATAATAAATATCCCCTTTGCACCTTTAAGCGGTAAATACAAATGGTTTTGTAGGTTAAACATCAAGAATATGTAAAAGTCTACAAAAACGTTAGAAAAAGCCATTTCCCCAGTGATGTCCTTTGAAATAAAAAAAAATGTGACCACTCCATACCAAGTCCTTTTCGATGTTGTTTTCAAGTATTTTCTTAATGCTCTTTCCGACAAAATCTTAATTGTTACCTTTTGTAAAATATTCTTGAATCGTCAGCATGGTGGTTAAAAAGGAAGGTCCCTCCTTATGTTAAAATAAAAATAAATGTTTTATTTTTTTTAAATGTTTATTACTGGATACCCAGTAAAAACTTCGCTTGCATTTTTAAAATGAAGGTGTTAAAGAGGCACATATTTTTCTCTCTTTTTTTTAGTTGTTTTTTAATGTATAAATAAATTTATATAATTAAAACCTTTACTTATTCTATCTAAATCTGCCAGGGAAAAAAGGCTTCAATTTGTATCCTCATCTTGACCATATCGGCCTTGCTATTCCTTAAATGGCATTTATAATAATAAATTATCCCTAGAAATACCCAGCGAAAAATGCTTTTTCCCAAAAAAAAAAAAAATCCCACGAAATTTGTATTTCCAATTATAAAAAATTCCCTGGGGATGCTTACGAACTTTGAATTCCAAATTAAAAAAATCCCCTGTTTGGGAAGAAATCCCCAAAACAAAGAACGCTGATGGTGTTTGGCAAAGATATGTATTATTTTCACAAAATATTGAAAAGTAAATAAATTTCTTGTTGAAATTTCACAATTTTTAGAAATAAATTCGTGTATACATAATTGTTTTTAGCAAATGCAAAAGAAAGTTCCCATACAATTTTCTGTCAACAAGTGATAAATTTATTAACAAAAAACATGTTAATACATTCATGTTAAAATTTACCTCACAAGTAAAAAAAAAATAAAACTATAAAACTATTGTTTAACTACTTAAACGAAAAAATTACATTAGCTGAGAGTAAAAGTTTTATTGTTAAACAGAAAAAAAACAATTAAATTTAATACAAACTGTGCTTCCCACACTCTTACAACATAAATATATGCAAAAACTAAAACTAAATAAATAATTAGCAAATGCATATTAAACACACATGGAAGGTAAAAACCATTAAAATGGTATAATCTATTAAAGTAAAAAGATAAAGAAATATGGGATACTGTACCAAAAGTATGCGAAAGAAAACCAAAAAAAGTTAATCCTTAAAGTATGCTAAACAAAATTCTTAGAAGTGCCCTATACCGGAGAAACTTTTAAATTCCAAATTCAAAAACATTTTTCTTTCCCAGCAGTTCCACCACTCCCTTTAATAACTATTTAAGTTACTGCTTCATGAATAAACTGAAACTTTTATTAACCATTAACATGAAAAGTATTGTATGTGGTAAATTAATTTAATCATTCACTATATTGCATTCCGGTTTATGTTGCAATTTAATAATGTTATTGTCATTGCAAACAGTGATGATGATGATAATGATGATGCTGTTTATCATTGTTTAAGATCTTAGACAAAAGCCATGCACACTTTATTGCATTTGACATTATTGTTTGTAGTAAAATAATGGGAAAATTGTGCACATCTGTTTCTGAGTTTTTCCCAAACTAATTTTTTATGTATATGAAATTGCAACATAAAGTGAAAGTTTTTTTTTTTTTTTTTTTAAATATGTTTTCACATTTGTAAACATTATTTTTAACTATTACTTAAATTTACATTTGACTGACTATAAAAACAATAAAAATCGACGATAAAACAAACTAAATTTGTTGTATTGATATTTTTGTAAAGACCAAACTAAACCCCACTTAGACTTTTGTAGCTCTATCTTAATTTTTTTCACACACAGCTCCATTCATTTAGGGTTTACAATTTCAACCATAAAAACCACTCGTTTGTAAAGTACATAAAATCTTCATCCTCATCAGCGTGTTTTAACATTATCATCGTTCGTATTATTATCATCAAAATAATCATCAGCAGTTGAAATACGTTGTCAGACATGTTATGTGCATGTATGCATACATATATTTTATTTACATATATGTTTGCGTAAATGACAGTATGTGTGTATTACAAATATCCTGCAAAAATCATGCTGCTTAATGCAGTAGTGTAAAACTACAATATTTATTCATGCAAAATGTTATGTGTGTATGGTACATATACATATTCCCTTTAATACTTATTGGATGATTTTAAACATGCACAAACATGTCCAAATGTTTCATATACATACATATTAACATACCATGTATAAAGACAAATTCATTTCAATACATTAATACACACACGCATAGTTTCATAGACACCAGGAACAATTTAATGATATGCTGGTGGTAAATGAATGAATGAATGACTGAATGAACATACGAACGAACGAATGTCCTTTACTAAACTATTTGAATTTATTGTCATTAAACAAATGAAGCGTAATGATGATTACGGCATCAACAGTAGAAAATCTCACTCCTTTTTTTCTATTGTGAATATGCCGAACTACATACAGTTTTGATGGGCAGGGAAATTTAATGTATTTTTAAATTTGTACAGATTATTAAAAAATTGTTCTCTTATGGTAAAGTATTTATTTAAAGAAAAAAGTTGCTTATATGAGAAGTAAATCACCTTGTGATTCAGTAAAAACTAATGTTGTGTCCACTACCAAAAAGATTTAAAGCCATGACCATCTGTTTGTAAGAACACATGATGGCTGTAAGTCACGAGAAGAAGAAGTGGGGTTCGGAGAACACTCAAGGGAGCTAAACCTCAATTCGTCGCGCAGACTTCTCGATTACTGTAGCTCTTTTCCAGGCGGAGTTACTTGCAATCAAGGAAGCTGCAGACTGGGTTGGACTATCGCCATATCGACGACTGCTATGAATATTGGCACTGATAGCCGTGCAGCCGTTGTGACCTTGGATCTTCTCTCTTTAAACGAGATGGCTGAGCAGTTTCATATCAGGATCATATGGGTCCCAGGGAACGGCGATATACTGGGGATAATTAAGGCAGATGAGCTGGCTAGACCTGACACTACTTGCCTCTGCTCTTCTGCAAGCTCAAAGGTACGTATTACTATGGTATCAGTTATCACGGGACACTGTATTATAGATAGTTATAGCGTCTGCAAGCCAGACACTATGGTTACTGCGGCAGCTGTGATGATGAAATAAGTACGGGAATATAAGATTGCAATTTTCATTTAAATCAATTTGATTTGAAAAATGGTTTGTCTACGACCATACGACCATAAATAACGAAAACGTCGTGTTATTTCCAGATAACATAACTATGGCACAAATTTCTATGAAAATATCAAAACTACATATCGACCCCTTTGCGCGAAATTATCGTATGTTACAAAAACCAAATTTTACAGGACAGCCATTTTTCTACTTTTCTCTGCGTTCGCTTGCATATAAAAATGAAAATATACATTCAATTTTTGGAGCAACGAAGTGGAATTCGCCTACAATATTTTGTTAGGTGACGTCTCTTTGAATGTAGAACAAGATTGCATCAAAAACTCAATTTCAAAAAAATTGGCATATACGATAATTTCGCGCAAAGGGGTCGATATGCTGCAAATTATTCAATAAAAAAATTTACCTCATTCGCACAAACCTGTCATCTCCTGTTTGCGCTTGCAAAAGATTCTTAATTATCTAACTAAAATACATAATTTACATACATCGCCCAAGGTTAAAACAATAAATTTGTTTATTTTACTTACATATTTTAAATGAATAGAATGGTAAAATAAATAATATTCAACCGATAGAATTTTAATTAAAAATTTTTGCTATTTTTACATGCTATTTCCTAATCGTTTTCTTTTTTTTTTATTTCTGCACAAAACTAATACAAAAATATGTTGTATAAATTAGTTAAAAATAAACAAACATAACAATTCGTAAAATGTGCAATAAATCATTGGTATTTCATTTTGTTTTATATTTTTTGTTGCAATCAGAATAAAACAATTAATATTGATGTTATCAGTTTTTCTTCTTCTTTTTCTGTTGGAAAGTATTGATTCATTTACATTGTTCTTTGCTGTGTTTCTTTATTTCCCTAATCTTGGAAAACAAAATAAAATAACAAATCAAACTCTACCAGTATCTTGTTGTTCATATCGCTCATTTGCTGCAACGTCGTCATAACCCAAAAAAATTAAATTGGAGTTAGTGATGCAGAATAGTTCGCTATGTTTTTCTTTATATATTGTGTATAAAATGCATCTTAATATTTTTATACTTTCCCCGTTTGATTCTCTTCATTGTAGTTAAGTTTTCTAAGTGGAGCGAAGAAAATCAGAAACTTTAAACAAGTTCATTTAGAAATGTATTTTTTTGAGTTATGACGAAGTAGCAGCAAATGAGCGACATATTGTTTGCTAGATAGCGACAGAGAATTGCTGTATCAGCAATACAACTTATTGTCAACGTTGGGTTTTATTTCCCAAGGGTACTCCAGTTGTTGAAAATTGATTCGTATTAAAGAATTAATTTTAAAGCAATAAAAGTAAATTTTTTCTGGCACTTTAATTTAACTGTTCTGCAGCAAAATCGCCTTAAAAAATGTATATATAGAAGATACAAATCTTAAGGCCCAAATACACTGATCAAAGTACTCATCAAGCATTGTGGTAGTATTAGTGAAAATGTGTTGGTATGTGTGACACCGACAACGCTTGATGAAAAATCAAAAAATTTAGATATGACGGCGAATATTACGTCCAGCACACGTACACGTTGAATTCGCCGGCTGGACAAGCATTTGACAAGTGTATTTTTCCCTTTAAAGCGCTAAATTCAAATCCGTTTTCAGTTTTTTTTTATCCGGCTCAAAGGCCTGATTCTAGCAGTCGTGATCGAGAACTTTCTCGATTCGAAAGCAATTTAATATCTTATTATTTCAATCAATACTGAACGAATCGGAATTATTTTTTCAGTTTTATAATGAATTAATTTGAGTTTCACAATTCTGTAAAAGTTATTTGGATTCGTTCAGTATCGACTGAAAGAATTATAAATAAAATTGCTTTCGAATCGAAAAAATACACGGGCCCAGATTTTACTATTGACATGAATAACATTTCGCTCGAAATAAGGCAGCTATGCATCACAACTTGAAAACGATTTGTATGATTTTGATCAAAATACCAACAAATAATTAGGAATAGTCTTTTTTTAAGTAAATAAATAAATGTAGAAACTATCCTTCATCTCCACTCAAAAGTTGAATTTAAGCGGCTTAAGGGGTTATTTCCTTTTAGGTAAATTGCTACAGCCAATACCTAAAAATGGCTATCTGGTACCAGGATATAAATGGTTGGTTAGAACTCTTTGGGGGTTCCTAATAGGGCCCATACACAATACCATCATGGTTGTACAATCAAGTGATTGTGCAATTAAGCTTGAATCACACAACACACCAGCATGCTGGTACCAAATTCATTTTTTACCAAAAATTGTGTGGAAAAGGTTGTTGTAATGAATAACGATACAATTTATTATTGCTATTATCCTAAAACGAATAAGGAGTAAAAAAAACGTGTTCTCCCGAAAATATTTTTTCTTTGGCATTCATGTTTTAAATTTTGTATTTTTTGATATTTATGCCTTGACGATTAACCATTTATGAGCTAACTTTACAGCACACGATACAATCATGCTGGTACAATCAAAAAAATATCAAACTATTTTTGATAAGCACCATCAGCTGGCACAATCACACCACAAGCTCATACACGGCCAATCAGCTGGCACAATCACTTGATTGCACAATCATGATGGTGTTGTGTATGGACCCTATAACATGGAGCCTCGTGGCACTCCTTTGGGAACATTCAAAACAGGTGAATATTTACCATTCACAAAACGAGGTTGAAAACTCAAATATTATGTGGATATGATAGATGTTCTTGAAAAATTTAAACATTTTTAATGCTCAAAATACAGAAACGTCAACTGTGTAAAAAGCTTTTGTGTGACTTGTCTCGCAAACGTCAATTAAAGCTGAAAACTAAACTGATAAGGTGTAAATAAATAATTGCGTTCTATAAATTCGTTAAACTGAATGTGTACAATTCTCTCAATGACTTTTTAAAGAAAAGTTAAAACAGCTATTGGTCTTAAATCTGAATTTGATTTGGGCATAAGTGAAGGGTAATTCCCGTAACGAAACCCCTTAATTTTAGCAGACATTATAAGAAGGGTAAACTTCTGGACAGCTAAAAATTGCTATATTTGATATTTATTGTTGTATAGTCGCTTTTAAGTTTTCTTAAGAAAAAATTTCCTTCATTAATATAATTGCTTGTTAGGGAAAAACTAAAAAAAAAAAAAATAAGAACTTTAAAAAATAGTTTTTCTTAATTGGAAAATGGTAACAGTATAATTAATAAAATAAAAAATACTATATAAATATATACATAAATAAGTTTTTCAAAAAAATCTAAAATTTTCTACACCATGTAACAAAAATCTAAAAACGACTCCAATTTTAGCCATTTATCTAAATTGCTTTTTTCATTTATATTGTTATTCGTTAGTATAATTTTAGTATGTATGTGCAAATATAAATACAAATTTTTAAACCATTTGCCATTAAAACGCCAAAGCATTTACTTAGTCTGGGTTCACACTATGAAGGTTTTCTTTCAAAAAGTCTGAGTTTATGGGTGAGAGAGGAGAAAAGAAAAGTATGTTCTCTTCCCCTCTCACCAATAAACTCAGACTTTCTGAAAGAAAACTTTCATAGTGTGATCCCAGACTTAAGCACAAACAATTTAATGAAAGTCTACATAATGATTATTATGGTATATAGATTTTTTTTACATGGTTTAAACTAATAAAAACTAATCCTTCTTAATAATTTTTATTTATTCCGTAGTTTTTTAATGAATGTATATCCTGGTAACTTTTTTTAGTTTTATTGCGCAAAAAAGTATTGTTGTGGCATAAAAACTTAAAACTATGTATTCAAAAAAAAATAAAAAAATATTTAATAGAAAACCCATAAAACCATTTACCACTACATTTAGGAAAATCTACTTAAAGCGGCGATTTCTATATATGTACATATGTTTGTATGTTTATACTCCTACAAAGCTTTCTGAAAATTCCCTCACTAACACCCACACATATGCACAACTTGCTTAAACCATCAACCACAAGTATTGTGGCAACCAAATACACGTTAATTTTTTCCGTTTCCTTTTTTGCTCAACAACTACAACAACAGCCAGAGCTTTGAATACTTAATAAAGAATAAAAAAAAAACACTAGGGTAAATAAGTACAGGTGCAGAAACTGTGGAAAGAAATTTTAATTCCTCATTCAACAACTCTGTAAAAATAAATATGCTATCCAAAAATTTTTAAGCGAAAAGAGCAATATCGCTATAAACGTGTCATAATCATATAAACATATATTTACACAAATTAAAAATTTAAACCAGCTACGAAATGAACATCATTTTGCTTTTTTTTGAAGTAAATTTCGAATAAATGGCGTCTCTATGTCAACAATTAAAGTGCATAAGTAAAATAGCTAGTTGAATTTTTTTTTAATAAATTTGCTATTTGTTCATGGAGACAGGAATGAAATTCATACTGCACCTTCCAAATTATTTACACAAATTTAGGCCCCTATTATGGTTCACAACTTAACTCAGTTGAGTTGTAATTAAGAAAACTGGTTGTGATCAGTTGTAATTTTTGTTATGTTTTTGTTCAACGCAATATAGCAAAGTTGTAAACCATAATACAAAAATCGTTCGTTACAAAATTTAAAGTACGAGATAAAAATTTATTAACAGTTCATTTGGCGCTTTATGAGAAGAAATATACTGATTGTATCAATGCATGTCCTTGGAAAAACATGGAAGAGGACATGCTTGAATACAATCAGTAGTACATTTCTTCTCATAAAACGCCAAAAGGACTGTAAGAATTATTTGACATCTCGTATTTTTAAATGTGTTGCGAACGAGTTTTGCAACTCACCTACTCATAAATATGACTATGACAGTATGTATTTCGAAAAAAACCAGTCAATTCCACTTTTGTACCTTTTCCGGATTTAGATCATTAAAAGGTTACTTAAGAAGATTATCTGATAAATTGAAATATGTTGGTCTAATAAACCAGTGCAATGCGTGTAGAACCAAAAGATGCCACTTTATAATTATATCCCTTTGTGTAGTTCATACATATATGCAACAATTTTAATGCATTAAAAGTGTTTGTTGCACATTTGGATGTGTAAACAAAAAAATAAAAAGCTTTTGTTTTTAGACAAAAAAAAAATAAAATAGAGAAAACAATAAAAACCAGGGAGAAGCGTGGCAAACAGAAGCATCAGCAGCGAAACAAAAAGTATGTTGCATAAAAATGTGTGTGTTTATGTTTATAAACCCCACAGTTTGAAAAATAAATACAATGGGAGACTCAAAATTTTGGCATGTGAAACCTTTGATTCCATGCTTCATGCTTCAGACTGGATACTCAACTGGGTCTTTAAAATCTTTAATGTATCTCAATTTAATTTGTCCTACAAATGGAAAATTAATTCATTTCTTTGCACGGTATACATAGGTGGGTAGGTAGGTAGAAAGGCTGGTGTGAAGTTTCCTCCACACCTTCACCCAGAGACCAATATGGTCCATTGCGACGCCTTAATTAGGATAGATAAGGTGAAAAGGAAAAGGTAGATGAAAAAGAGAATGACAGCCCGAGAATAAGAAAATAGATATAGAAATAAAGCAAAGACCAAACCAAAATTCACACTACACCACGCGGACAGCGCCCCGTCTCCTCTCGCGCAGCCAGGTCATCCCCATTACGAATCCTATAAGACCCTCGAGTCCACACCCCGAGACGTCCCCTAACTCGCCCAGGAATCTACTGCCCAGCCACCTTAGCCTGCTATTCTGGAGCTTGGGACAGTGGCACAGAATATGCTCAACCGTCTCCAGCTCTTTCGGGTCCTCACACAACCCGCACACATCCGATAAGTCGGATCCCATTCTCACCGCCATCCTGCCTATCATACAGTGGCCCGTGATAATCCCTATCAAGGTCCTGACACAGACCCTACTCTTGCCCAGCAGCGATTTCGAATCGGACCTCCTAAGTACCGGCCACAGTGTCCTTGATACACGGCAGTCCATTCGGCTCCCCCAGGCCCGGTTGGTCGCATCCAGAATCCATTCCGTGATCCTTCCAAAGAGGAAGCCAATTGGAGGCCTAACTGCCTCCACCCGGTCAGGATCATCCATCTCCGAGCCCTGTCTCGCCAACTCATCAGCCACCTCATTGCCGATTATGTTGGAGTGACCCGGCACCCAGCATAGCCTCAACGCATATTCCTCTAAGACTCCCCCTAGAGCCCTCCTACAATCATCAACCAGCCTGGATTTCACATAACAGCCCCTCACAGCCATAAGAGCTGCCTGGCTGTCCACATATATAGTGACCTCCGAGCCCCTATCAATGTTGTCCCTCATCAGTCCCAAGGCCCTCAAGACCCCAAGAACCTCCGCCTGAAAAACACTGCAGTCGTCGGGAAGCCTATATGACATTCTGATGTTCAGATCCTCGATGTAGACCCCCGCACCCGTGCCCCTCATCTTCGAGCCATCAGTGAATATAGCAAATCCATCAAATAATCTGCTTCTACCCGACCAGCTCTCCCTAGTAGGCATTATTACCTCCGGCACCCGCCCAAAATCCACCCTGGTGCTCACGTAATCAGTAGAACCGGGCAATCCCAGGCAGTAGCCCCCAGCCTCAATCTCACCAAGGATCCGTGCGTGACCCTGTGTGACATTTCCCATCAATCCTAACTCCCTCAGCCTAAGAAGGCTCCTGGCTGCCATTCCCATCACATACTGCTCAATAGGCAGAAGATGTAGAATGACATCCAGGGCCGCCTGAGGAGTACTTCTCATGGCACCTGTCATGCCAATTGAAGCACACCTCTGAGCCTTAGACAAAAGGTTCCTTCAACTATCCAATCTCAATGACTCCCACCAAACACAGCATCCATACGTAAGAATGGGTCTAACCACCGAAGTGTACAGCCATCCCACTATTGACGGCCGGAGTCCCCAACTCTTACCTATTGATGATCTGCAAGCATAGTAGGCATTGATACCCCTCTTTAGTCTCTCCTGAGCATTCCTTCCCCAAGACACACGGTATACATAACTATGTTTTAATAACGATGTAGTATACAAATGTGTGAAGGTTAAAAAAAAACCCATAAAAATTACATTCCGCGGACAGCCGCTAGAACTGCAGGGCTATAGGTAATAGTTTATACAGGTAATACGTATAAATGATTATCACACATAAACAGATTCGTAAAGTGAAAAACACTTGGAAATGTACGAATATAAAAGTATTATAATTTTAATATAAAAAGTATACTGTTTCAAAAGGGTTACCATTCTACATGGAAGTGTAAAGCAGTATGGTGTGTAAATTGTCACACACGTTTTGCACTTGCAACACTCTCACAGCAGTGCAAACACACTAAACAAAACTTGTTCGTTTGAATGAATTCTGGTAAAATCTAAATTTTTTAGTGATTGTGGTGTACAATTACGGTCAGGAAGCGTATATAACGAATGAGAATTGTGAACAAATACACAGTAAAAAGAAAAATAAAGTTGGAGAAAAATTAAATTTTATACAGATTTTTGCTGCACACACACACACACGTCGGGATATACAAATACATTTTTGTGTTTGTATGCATGTATATGAAAAAATGTCGACAGGATTTTTTATGCCTTGGAAACAACACAAAAAAGTGATAAGGATACATGAGATGTTTAATGTGTGGCACATAAAATCATAGAAATGGAAATAACTTAATTCTAAATGTATGTTTTCTAAGGTGTTTTTTCGTACATTGAATACTTTTATTTTAAATTATGATTTATATAGTTGTGCTAGCAAATGTATTGTTATATAGTCCAGTATATACACATGTATGTATGTATATGAATGTATGACTATTTGAGTGCACTTCTATGACTACAATTATGTTTTATGATTTTAATGAATTTTCCCAAGTGTTTAACAGCATATAATGAAATGAAAATAAAATATCAAAAATACATGTTACTCTAAATCGTATGCAACAAAATAAAACAAGCAATGGAAGAGTTTAACACAAAAAAACAAAATTTTTTCTCAACATTTAATTCAATCTAAATATGAATAATGGTGTGTGGTAATTGCAATACATAAAATAAAAGAAGCTTAATTAGAAAGAAAATTAAGCGAAATAAAATCTACTCACAGTTTTTGGTTTTATTATAAGATTTGGATAACGTACCTGAAAATACAAATACAAAAGAGAAATTATTAGAATTTAAAAAAAAAAGTTTGTAATAAATATTTAATAAATTAATAATAATGTAGATGAACTCATATTGAGTTCTTTATGACTGTATAGATCAAAAAATGTTGATATTTTTAAAATTTTACTGCCTGTTCATCTATTTTCGAACGAAGACTTCGATCGCTTAACTAACATGCAAAACAAAAACAATATTTTATTATTTGTTTTTGTTTTAAATGTGAGTTAAGCGATTGAAGTCTTTGTTCGACAATATTTTTTAAATCTTACTGCCTGTTCATCTATTTTCGAACGAAGATTTCGATCGCTTAACTAACTTGTAAAACAAAAACAAATAATAAAATATTGTGAGTTAAGCGATTGAAGTCTTCGTTCGGCAATAGATGAACCAGCAGTTAGTGAAAAACAAAAAATACAGAGAAACGCGTTTACCGTTTGGCACGCACACTGAGAAATCAATGTTATACCAGATCTATACAAGTTA
The DNA here is from genome assembly GCA_949318255.1 of Pollenia labialis. Classification (NCBI taxonomy): domain Eukaryota; kingdom Metazoa; phylum Arthropoda; class Insecta; order Diptera; family Polleniidae; genus Pollenia; species Pollenia labialis. Next base: position 141,618,773 of record OX439139.1, on the reverse strand, counting down.
TACCCAGATTCACAATTTTTTGTAACCCGCAATATGGCAACAAAATTAAGCTTGAGCTACGGATGAAAAATAGCTTTTTTGGATTTGTAAAAACTTTCACACTGGTGTACTTTTAAGACAATTTTTTTTTAAATTTTTTTTAAAGCAACACGATATTGATGAATGTAAACATTTGCAGACAAATGTAGAATAAACATATTTAAAAATTTCTCTATTTACTCTATTTATAAAAAAAAAAAAAAAAAAAGTTTAAGATCATTCGACTTTTAAAATTTTTGAAGTTCTATTACATCGGATAGTACGGGAGATCTTCTTTCCTTAGCCCTGCAACCATAACGTTTGTTTTAACGGTCATATAAATGTTTTAAAATTAACTCTTTAAATGTATGTAGTTCTTACATTATGGCTTCAATATTAACCCCCTGTTTTTGTTTTAATTGTTCTTTAAGAAATAATTTTATGAAGAACAAGAGTAAAAATGAAGTCCTTTATTTTTTAATGTATTTACCAAAATAAACTCAAATGAAACTAAAAGCAATTCAAATTAATTGGCTGATTGGAAGTAATTCTGTTCTTAGTCTCGAATGCAAGCTTCTAATTTACAACTCTATCTTAAAGCCAATCTGGTGCTATGGTATTTAGTAAAAAGGCACTGCCTCAGCCTCTAATATCAACCAAATTAAACTTCATCGTAAATGTTTGTCCCGGCTTTGCAGAACAAAAAATAAACAATTTGAACAACTACTACTTAAAGCCGTTTTACACTATCCCACAAAGTCTTTAGTAATTTACGAAAATGCAACCCTGTCATGATAAGTTGTTATTGTTTTTTGAAAATGTTCAAAGAATAATTAGATCATGGATGCATTTTTGAAAAATACGTAAGACTTTGTGGGATAGTGTGTAACGGCCTTTACAACTACATTTAGAGTTTACAAAAAATCAACCAATTGTAGTCGGGACTGTAAGAAGAGATAAACTCACTGTTTATTTTTGTTGTTTTTGTTTAAGCTTTGATATTGTTACAAGTTAAACTGAGGTTTATAATTCTTATTCGCTTAACAGTTTTATTTGTATAATATCTTTAGCTTTTCTAAAATCTTTGTATGAAGTTTCCTGACGATCTGGCCTTAGCAACCAGTGAAATGCGCATAGGAATAGCTTATTCCTTCAACAATAAATGCCAGTTTCTCAATAGTATGAAATGGGAATTTAGCACATTTGAAAGAAACCTTGTTAATTTGAATAAGATTTGAATAATATATTTTATATAGGAATTTCTTATAAATAAATGTATATGGAAAAAAATATTTACATATGTACATATTTTAGAAGACTTTAAATGACCAATGTCACATTTTTGTTCTACCGATCATAAATGGCACTAATTATAAAATTACATATGAAATAAATTACTGGCTGTTCCATTTTTTATTTTTTTTAAATACATAAATAGACAGAAACAAAAATAAAAAACTATTTTTCCTAAAACTTTTACCACCTAAACATTAACTCCTCCTCTGTGATTATTATTATTACATATTATGAGATCTATAACACACCATTTCCAACAAGCTAAAGGTCATTTTATTTTACTACACCTACAATATGTTTTTTTTACGACTCTGTATGTAAGAAAGTATTGGTATATGTGTTATTGTTCTTGTACTGCTGCATACAAGTTATATTTATATTTTTTACCAGAGCTGGCAAAATTGGTACAGTTACAATTTTTTTTTAAACCATGAAACTTTTTTTCAATTCCGAACCATTTTTTTCTTAAGAGAGACGTCAAAATATATATAAAAAACAATTAGTGAATTCACACTTATAGTACATTTAAAAAGGTAGGCGCACATTTATGCGCTACACGATAAGACATACAATAATGCAGTAAGGTAAGTAAGGTAAGTAAGTAAAGGAGTTCCTAACAAATTTTATAAAACAAAAAACGTTTAAAGGGCAACGGAATTTCTGTACAATGAAGCAGGTTTGTAAGGGAGAATGTTAAAGAAAAACTTAAACAAAAAATACAGTGTATATATCTGATCATTTAATTTACCAGGGAGCAAATTACGGCATTTGATATCGATTTAAATTTCAATAAAATTTAAATGAAAATTTCGATCGATATCGAAAGCCGTTATTTGCCCCCTGTGTCGAAAACGGATTGCTTCAAAGTGGGAACGCGACATATAAAATGCATACTTTCGAAAGAGTGATAGTAGTCATTTCTCCTTTATAAACCTGGAGCTATTGAAGTTCCTTTTTTTCGTTTCGTATAAAAATATATGTCACGTTTGTACGAATCTGATTCACATAGCTCTACGACTACTTTGAATATGTGACCTTCTCCGAGAAAAGGGACCTAGTGTGTCAAAAAGTGTGTAAAAGGGTGTAGAATAAGATGAAATGCATTTTTCCAAAAACTTCATTTTCACACACTAGGTCCCTTTCCTCGGAGAAGGTCACATATGTAAAAAAGTGGTGTAAGACATGCTCGCCCATACCCCTTACTATGCATTATTTTGTACTATATAGAATTTTACAGCTTTATTTTGACAGTCGTAAAGTCGTCCAGTATAGTTGATGCGATTAACTTCCTTGATAGAAAGGACGTTTGTGTTACTGTACCGAATTAACATTTTAAGAATAAAATTTGATCTTCTTTCAAGCACCTTCTGCCATCCCTGGGCAGTATTCTTAAGTATGTGTGGTGGTTGTTGTTGTGGGTTTTTTTTGCCAAGTAAAAGTATTTTGTTAAAAGAAATCCTCATTATTATCATCCTGCTATATTACACAGACAACAGACGCTCTTACACTCACTTAAAAACAAACAAAAACTTTTAGACAAACAAACATATAAATAAATATGTGTGAGTGTAATACACAAACATTAAGTGTATAAGTATTATGTGCTTCAAGTTGTTTTTCTCCATTAAAGATATAAAAATAATTCATTTAATTTTTTTCTTTCAGTTTTCATAAAAATTTTCGTTTAGTTTTAAGTGTTAAAATTGTAAATTTAATATGATTATGTTGAAACACACACATACATTTAGAGTAATTTACACGTACACCTTTAAACATACATACATGTGAACATCGTTTACAAACACATGCCAGAGTTTTTGATGCTTTTAGACATTTATACTGCAGCAATAATAACAACAACAAAAGGAAGTTAAGAAAAAGCATTATTATTTTTTTTTAATATGTTCTGATTTCTTATGTACCTGTGTATGTGTTAGTAAAATGTCTGCCTGCTTGTCTACCTGTAATAAATAGAAATAACTTTTGCCACTTCTTCAATATGGCTGTGTCTGTTTTAATGATTTTATACATTATAGTTTAAACTTATATACTGTTTTATCTAGAAAGTTTCGTAGTATAAATGTGTTTGTGTAGAGTTAAAATGTGTGAAATGCTTTCCTTAAATAAAGGTAGTGTAGTGTTAAAAGACTTACTAAAAGTAATGGACCATATAATTTTTTGTTTTTATCGCATACAAATGTTTCTTTTAATTCTTTTTTAATTGAAACTTATTTTTAATGATTGCAAGACACTAAAGGATTTGCGAAAAAAATCATTTAAAAATGCAATTTTTACAAGTGAATAGAATAAATTTGTTAAGATTATTTTCGACAAATTTACAACTCCGATTGAAGATCGAAACATTGTGTTTTTGTTTTTAAATAACCGAGAATGTCTTAAAACAGACGATATCATTTGATTTGAAACGATGCGGCTGTATGATATTTTTGATGTTTTTTCATCCGTACAGAAGTCTTTTTTATAAGCCGTACGTACGTTATTTTTTGAGCACTACAAAAGTAGTTAAGATACTCAAGACTTGTTAAGAAAAAAAATCTGTGTTTCTCATGAACTACTGTCTTTTTCATGGGCAACCGCGTATGTCTAAAATCCAAATTTTTTAGTGGAGCCGAAAAACCTACCTGTAGACTAACTATAGATCAAACTCCATATAAAGTCCATGCATGGGATAGGTATTAAACTTTGGTTATCACACTAAAAAAAAAAATTAACTAGAACTTAGAAAAATTTACTTAAGTTCAGTAAGCAATGGCTGTCGTATGGCGCCAAAGACATTTTTTACAGCAAGTTAGTACAAAAATTTCTTGTTATTAAGAAATAAATTTTATTCACTACTACATCAAAATATCAAAATTTAACCAAAATTTTACTCAATTTAAGTAACTGTTTACCAAAATATATAAACTTTTGTTCTTATACTTAGTTTTATAATTATCTTAAGATTTCCCTCAAATATGTTAAAATTTCCTTTAATTTAGTTCAGATAATTTTTATAAGCTATAGGAAATAAGAAATCTTTTCCAAACTTTAAGTTAAATAGATTAAATTTTTAAACTTAAAATAATGGAAATTTTACCTGAATTAAGTAAAAATATTCCTATAGTTTCCACCCTTAAGTTTACTTCGATTTAGTAAATATTTTTGCAAAAGCCAATAAAAAATACAGATTTCCACCCCACATATTTCATAAATTCTATAAAAAAATATCTAATAATTGGAACATACATTAATTAAAAATGGGAAATATTTACCCGTTTTTGATTACTATTTTTTAAAATTTTATAAATTTTTCCTTTCGAATGGGAACTTCAAAGAACTTGATTACTTATCAGGGAATTGCAATTAAGCAAATGTTCATCCGTCAAAAAGAATTTTTAAACCAGAAAGTAGACAATACTGCACGATATTTTTTGCAGCGGGTAGATATGATTTCTACGTATCGCTTATTTTCACAAAGTGAAAAATAAAAATTTGGAATAAATTCTACTCTATTTTTCAATAAGTGCGGTATACACAATTATTTAATTTCTCGGAATCATACATATTTGCTTAATTTGTATACATACGTTTTCTTAGTTTTTTAAGAAATATGTATTGCTGATAAATATATTCATTAATATCTACATATGTATAACCCATTTTTCTCTTCAATTAAAAAAAATGATACGAACGGAGCATTAAAGAAATTATATTTTTTTTTATTAAAAAAGTGAATATTTGTAAAGTAAAGGTCATTAATAAGTCGAAATACTTAATTTTAATGTAAGTGTACTGATAAAATATCAAAAATATTATCTTTATTACCAGAATTGTACTCAGATGATTTAAATTGTACTAATGTATCCAAACTGTTGTCATCGTTTACATCGCGTTCTATTATTTTCATTATCTGCGTACAAAAGTTCTCCCACTTTTCATCAAGTAAATGTTCTTTTCCTGGATAAAATTTTGAAAAGTCCGCCAATATCTATATATGTATGTAAATATATGAAACAAAAATTATTCCTAATGCTATTTAAAAACAACCAAAGAAAGATTGTTAATAGGCCATTCTTCAAAAATATCATCCAAACTGTTATCTGCCACATTGCATATTGGCTCAATATTACTTATTAACCATTCCTTATCATTTAACGAATCACCTTCGTCTAAATGTTTAAATGTTTTGTATAAAGATTTATGAAGTAAACAAAAAACTTCAATGTATTAATGTTATATATTAAAATTTTGTTGCCAACAAAGTAAACCAATTAAAAAGACGTACTTCTGAGTATTTTCAAAAACGTAATATATTGAAGGTTATACTTTAAACCTTTTTCTAGTTTAATTGTGGTTCTCTTACCGAGAAGTACGCGGAAGGGACACTCTTTGTGACACACAGCATCTATGGCTAAGGAACACTTGAGGTCCTTAGTCTTCCTAATTATACTAGCAAAAGGCAATTGTTTCAAAAGTAAAAAACCGTAACAGGAGTTTTAATTTTTGTAAATAAAACTTTAAATTTCACGTGACGAAAAATAATGAATTAAATGTTGCGATTTTTGTACTTTTAAAAACAAACAATTAAATTACGTAAAAGCTCATATTTTAAATTCGTTTGCGTTATTTTCCACAACATTTTAATATATTTTTATTATACATTAACTTGGTACCTGGGAACTGCACTTCCTCAAATTCAATAGATTCGGTTTTCTTTTCCAGAACATTATCAATTATACCCTCATTTTCAAGTTTGATATAGAATTGTGATACTTGCTGCATAAACAACCACCTGGCTTTCTACTTTTCTTGCGTATAAAATACAAGTCCTATTTAAAAAGAAATATTTTAAATTTGGTTCAAGAACTTTTTCTGACAAAACTTACTTTGTTTTCAGAAGTAAAATATTTAACAATATTTTCGGCAATATTTTCAAAATATGTTGGAGATTGACTTATTTTGTTTAGATGGTATTTAAATATAATTCTTGTGCCAAACAATGGTTTTGGTATTATGACATCTAAATGGTTTGAAGTCATATATTTAAAAGCATTTGCATCAATGTTGTGTTCTTAATATTACAAAAATAAAAAAAATTATTTTCAACATAAAATAGGGCTTTTGATACAAATACTAACCTTTAAAAACTTCCAAAAATTCTTCTCCCTACAGTGTTTTCAATAAATATTTTAAATTATCTTCTAATTCCATATTGGGCATGTAACCTTTGCGTATTTGAATTAATAATGCTAATAAAAACAAAATATTACTTCTAAAATCAATATTTCAAGCAGCCAAAAGAACAAAGACTTAAGAACAAGTAAATATGGAAATATAGTATAAGAGTAACAGTAAATTACTAGTTTTCCTACAATACTATAAGATGCTATCAGCGCAAAAGTGGTGTAACCCACAATTTAATTACGGTTCTGGTCGTTACATGTAAAAGCCTAATTTATATTAAATCGAGTTTCAAACGTTGTTGTTTAAGATACAAAATAAACATGAATTCTATTTTATTACATTCATGTCTACGAAGTGATTTATGGAGTAAAGACGAGACCTGCAAATTTTAACAATGACTAATTTTAAGAGGATGTAAATGCTACTCAAAGCTACAGTTAAATTATTAAATTCGATGTGAAATCAATAATACTCCTTTTTTTAATAAATTTTTTAAACAAAACACCATCTAATTAAAATAGTGTTTAATCACAAAACAAATATATAGTCCGAAAAGGATAAAACCAAGTTCACGCACAAATACATACGATGGTGCACGAACCTCAGCACTTAAAGCAAAACATTATCGAAAGTGTTTAAAAAATTAAATTACTGGTAACAAAAGTATTTACAACTAGGAAGAACACATACATATTTTCTTCCTGCTCTTACCTTTCGTGGTTGCTCAGCTGTTGCTCTGAAATTTGCTGATGAGGTTGTCGGTGTTAATACTTAATAAATGATTATAAACCACAATAGTTAATCCAACTTTCTGAATTAATTTTTATTTAAATTTTTAAAAAACTTTAGAACAACTTTGTTTTCTATAAAATTTTCTATAATAATTAAGGCATATGTTGCTTTTTTAAAATAGAAATTTTTTCATAATTTTATCTACATACCTTTTCTAGGAAAAACAAATATGTAATAAAAATATTAACTAAAATCTAATAAATTTTTTCTCATAAATAGAATTTTTTCAGTATTTTTTTAACTTAACTTTTAGTTAGTTTATTGTAAAAAGTGGTTTAAACATAAGAAAAATTAATATATCTTTTATCTGAACTTTTTTAAAAAACATTTTTTATTGAATTTTTGTTAGAATATTGTCACCAGGGGAATACATATTTACTTAACATAAGGAAATGATTTGTTAGTTTGTTTTTATCTTTATATGAACTAAACTGATGAAAAAGTTCTTTAAGGTAAGTAACACATGAACTAAATTTGGCTTTTTGGAAATTATTTCTAAAATTAAGTATAAATTATGCATCAAAAACGAAAACTGAATACTAAAATAAAGTACATTTTTTAACAATTTATAAGTTTTTAAAATTTTATAAGCTCCTTCGGAATAAATCATTTACTTAATTATATTTTTTGAACTATAGTAAAAATTGTTTGTTTTTACGATGTAATTTCCTTTAGTTTAGTTCAGGTAACCCTAGTTTTAGGAAGTACTAATTTTCATTCAATAAGAATTTCTTAAAGTCAAATAATTTTTTTTGTGTAAATTTATAACCTATTTTAAAGTTTATAAACTATTATATTTTTACACGTTTTAAGGTAGTTTTATTGCATTTTAATAAAATTTTCCAAATTTTAATAAAATTTTACTTAACATTTAGGAAATTTTTGAACTATTTTAAAGAAAATCTTTTTCCTCTAATTTAGTATGTGTCTTTTTTTTGAGTGCACGTTCAAAAATCGGAATTGATCCATATTTGTTTTTTAGACATTTTTAGATCCATGTAAAGACCGTTTTAAATCAGGCAATATGTCATCAACATCTCAAAATCGAAAAAAATGGACATACGCGGTTGCATATGAAAACCACTGAACTAAGAGAATATTTAAACCTTAGAAAAAAAATCATTACATTTGTAGGTATGAATTTAGCATCATACTTTTCGATCTTCTTTTTTGACCGTCACGCAAATAAATGAAATATAAAAAAAAGCGTGAAAGGCCAAAAAAAACAAGTATTGTTTGATTTAATTTCGTAGTGCTTAAACTCAATATTTCTATTTTCATTATGTCTTCATTATATATTTATATTTTTATTAAATTTTATTATTTTGTAACATAGTTTTCTCCAAAAACCCCAATATCGTGGATCTAAATTACTTGCATCTTTAAAAAGTACTTTCATAAAAAAAGTTAGAAAGTGCTCGTAAAGAAAAATCATGTTTAAATATGGTCACCTCTAATAAACCTATTTTTAAAGAAAATTTTAAACATATTATGGTTAATATAACCATATTATTGTCACCTACAACCATATTTTGATTGAATTAGTCCTCCATCAAGAAGCCACAACCATATTATGGTTGCCTCTAAACATGTTATGGTTAAATATGACAATAATTTGTTTTAAAATTTACAATAGTATTTTCTGTTTTCCAAGAGCAAGTTGCTATGGTTGAAAACCAACCATGCTATTTTAAGTGTTTAACATGCTTTAGTTGTTTTTGACCATACATGTTCGGAGGCAACCATAATATGGTTGTGCCTTCTTGATGGAGGATTAATTCAACAATAATATGGTTGCCGGTGACAATAATATTGTTAAATGAATCATAACACATATGTTTAAAATTTTCTTTAAAAATAGTTTTGTTGGAGGTGGCCATATTTAAACATGTTTTTTCTCTCTGTGTGTAGTTGGCTAAGCCCAAGCATTTAATACCCTTTACCAAGGTATAGACAGACCAATTATCGAAAGCAATCATGGTATCTGCAAAACGAAACTATTATGATGTTCTGTGTGCTAAATATTATTTAAATATCTTCATCTATATGGAATTGGTTTGTCTTTAAGTGATTTAAGGAAGGGGGCGTATATGACACCTATAATAAATTCTGAACCCACCATCATAAAATATCATTGTACTTATTATAAAACTTATCGTCGCCAAATGTTTTAACAATACCAACATTGATAACGAAGTTATTGCATATATTTGTATGGGAGCTAAATATATTTAAATATAGACCGATTCCAATAAAACATAATGTAGAGATTAAGGAAGCAATAAAATATTTTTGGCCAAATTTCATCTTAATTTCTATAAATAAAAAATGGTTAATAGGCACAAATACTCTAGCCGATAAGATTTTTGTATGGCAATAGTCTGATTTTCACCATTTGCTGCAGGGTTCGTGCTCATAATAATTATACCTAATGTACCAAATTTAATCAAATTATATTTAAAATTGTATTCAACCTGTGCCTCAGTCAAACGGTATACTTAAAGGTGGATCTACGAGCAATATTTTTTATGTGTTACATCACACATCAGCTGAAACGCAAAACACCCTCACCATTACGTGTTGGTGTGGGAATAGTAAAAGAAATTTTGCCCCCAAAATTATGCTACAAATATGATTTTGTGGTTAAAATTCTCTTTACGTTGCAATTTTTTTCTGTGAGTATTAATACCATATTACATAACAGATTTTATAACAAAATTAAAATTAAATTACAATTAATTTTTAATAAAATGTATGTGAGTGTGTATTCAATGCTTTTTATTAATTAAACATAATATTTAAATAAATGAATAAAAACAACAAGTGAATTACAGAGAATATTACATTTTTACCATTAAGGTCTTCAATTAAAATGTAGGCGTTTGTGTAAAGTGCGTACGTAATATTGTATACTTTGTGTAAATATAATTAAATTACAAACACAACCACAGCATGTTATTTATATTAAAATTATTAATAAATGAGCATGAATGTATAAAGACCCATTGCATGTGCTTCTACGTACAATTTAAGTCAAAAAGCGAACTGTATTATACCAAAACCAAGATAAATTCTTATCTTGAAAATATAAATTATAATATTTGGAGAATTGTGCATTGAAAAGTTCTTATATAAATGATGTTTTATAATAATAAATGTGTATATCGTCAATTAAAACGCAAAAGGCCCTATCTAACATTTTGAAAATTTTACTGGAGAAGCAAAAACTGTTTAAAATAATAAATTGACAAATAACCTTAAACTGTTTATTATTTATTTTTCATTATTTTTCTTCAAAAAACTAACAGTTGTTTTGGCAATTAACAATGTTGCTATTATGCAAACTGTTAATTATGCCTTTAAGCGTTTACCATATAATCTTTTGTAGATAGGGCCTTTAGTTTTTTGCTAAAAAAAATCGCAAATTATGACCGAAAGATTTTTGTGGGCATTTGTGAAGATGCAATACATCAGAATCAATGAAAAAGGCGATTTTTAATTTCTGGTTAGTTAGGGCCTTTTGCGTTTCAGGTAACGATGTATACAAATCCTTATTTGTAGTACAATTTAGAAATAATATAAGTATATTAAAAGCATTAGGCGGGTTCAATGCCAAACTATTTTTGGAATTTACATATTTAATTAAACACTACGTATATACATCAGTATCTATTTTAAACATATACCCACCTAATGCAGAATTTCTTAAATTTTGTAGACATTAATACATTCAGTTTATTATATATTATACATATCTATTGTATCAAATATGATTTGTAGCTTTAGATTTGCTACTAATTATTTTTAAATACATATTTTATGAATTCATTTCTAAAAAGCTTTGTCTCTATGTGAAATTCTGTCTATGAACATTAAATCCAAACAAACATACACATAATTAGAAATTCATTAGTAATATGGAGAAAAAAAATTTATTTTCAATTTTCTTAATGTTTAGTTATAAATAATTATGTTTATCAGAAAGTTCGAGCAAGATGTATGTTAAAATAATATATTGTAATTTTGTGTAATTTACACACACATTATTATCATTTAGATGCTTCAGTTTAAGAATTATGGTGATTATTAAATATTTCAACTCAGTAATAAACAAGTAATAAGGGTTTTCATGATATTGCTTAAAAGTCTGGGCAAACTGTGGATTCTTACGCCCTCACAAATGAACTGTTAAAAATTGTATGAGAATTCATTTACGCAAACTTCTTAAATTTGCCCAACAATTTTGAGTTGTAAACTTGCTTTTTCAATCAAAAATTCAAGTGTTAATAAATCACAAACAATAAATTCTTGCAATTATTTAAGAAAAATTAGTCTTTTGGCTTTCTTTATGCATGTTTAAATACAAATTTCACTTTTTATTCACAAATTTTAACTTTTTTTTTATATTTTTTATTATTTTTTTAATATATTTTTTATTGACGTTTCAGTTTGAAATGACATTAACTGTATAAAATTACACTAAAATTTAAAAGGATCTTCATGACACGAGTCTCACAAGTTTGTCCATTTGCACAAATGGCAATTTTAAGCGATATCATGAAACCCCTTAATGTCTTTTTGTGAATTTAAATATAAAGGGCGTTTCAGTATAATGCTATTGTCCGGATTTAATTATTTTCTGCAACAAATATGTGTTATTAATTTAAAATTAAATAGAAAGTACGTAAAAGTTTAAGTTTATTGTTTTGCATTTATTTTTAAACTTTGTGAAAAATTACTTCTTTTATGTGAAAAATATTTAAATTTCCATCCCTGATTTCCATTTTGTGCTTTTTTAAAAACACAACTCTGATACAGTAAAAAATCTTACAGTATGGTCCACGACGACGACCGCTTGCGATCGATTATATTTTCAACGTCTAACAGCTGATTTGCGCCCCACTTAAAATTTTCAACACAAGTCGATCGATAATAGCGAACGGTAACGTAATAGTTTTCATAGAATTTTATGCCCCGCTATGAAATATTTTGTGACCAGAAATCTTAAAATCAGTCACTCGTGTTGTGGTTGTCGTGAGAGGTATAAAGGAAATGTTTTCTTTAATATTACTTGAAACACCAACACTAAATGCTTATTTTAATAATAATAAGGGTCCTCATGATATCGTTTATAAGTCTCGTAATCTGTGCAAACTGTGCATTTTTACGCCCTCGTAAATGAACTGTCAAAAATTGTATGAGAATTCATTTACACAAACTTGGTAAATTTGCCCAACAATTTTGTCTCGTAAACTTGCGCTGTTCAATTGTGCATTTATACAAACAGATCTTTTAATGATTTTAACGTCGTTTTCAATGAAAAATCCAAGTGTCTATAAATCACAAACAATAAATTCTAGCAATAATTTCAGTAAATTGGTCTTTTGGCTTTCTTTGAGCATTTTTAAAAGCAAATTTCTCATACATATTAATCACAAATTTAAACACAAATTTTTATATTTTTGAATTTTAATTTTTAATTTATTTTTGTATTGACGTTTCTTACAAACTGACATTAATTGTTTAAAATTACACAAAAGTAAAAAAGCGGCTTCATGAAACAAGACTCGTAAGTTTGCGCATTTGCACAAATGGCAATTTTAAGCGACATCATGAGGACCCTTAATATTTTATTAAAACAATCTCACTAATAAAGTTTTATTGTTTTTTTTAAATATTCTATGGTTCAAATAGATGTTTTTTGGTAACGGCTTTGCTATCATTGGCCAGGCTCTCATTGTTTAGAAAAATTTCTAAAAATAATAATTTCTACCACAACGTCTTTACAATCCATTGTCATGTGCACAGAAGAACAAAACGTTGAAACAATTTCTGTTCCTAATCTTTTATGTGGGGAATATTTATATAAATACCCAATATAAAACAGCAACAATATCAAAATGGCGTTTATTTGCATATATGGCAATACTGCAGTGATGTTATACATCGCGAACAAATGTCTGAATAATCCTGTTGAGCCAAATTCATGTATGGACATGAAATTATTCTGTCGTTTGAACAAAGCGATGGCTAGATAATACACTGTGTTATGGGATGTAAAATTTCTTACAATATTGTTTGTAACGTATTACTTGAGTTTTTGACAAGTCTTAATAAAAGTGTATATCTGAAATCTCAATAAGTAAATTATGTTTCATACAAGGAAATGTATTTTACTTTCTTTTTGTTATACATCTGTAAGTTTTATATATGTACACATGTATGCAGAATAGTGCTGTTTTGTTTTTATATAATAGTTTTTACACATATTTCGAACTAGCTGTTAAGCCTGCCACTGGCAGGTTAAAAGGAAAAAGGCAAAAAATCAAAAATCCGGCTACATTATGATTAAGTTTTCTAGACCATCAGTAGGCTTCAAAAAGCTCTAGATAGCCAAAAGAGAGAAACACACGAGTAAGGAAATTATTATTTGTTAAAAGGTTATATATTCATTTTGTATAGTATACATAAGGGCGCAAAAACTAGTTTTGACTAAAACTCATGGTAATTTGGTATAAGTAAAAAAATTTTAAAATAAAAAAGATGTTTTTAACTTATTTAGTTCAAAAAACGGGTTTCTGCAAGATCCTTAAAAATTTAAAAATTTTTATAAGCCATTTTAAAGTTCATTATTTTTTCTTCCCTTCGTATATAAAACAGTCATTGTTTAATATGTAACATATTCAAGTATTATTTTTATTAGCCATTTCGATTGTTTTTTTAAATAAGTGATATTGTTTAAATATCACTGCATTACACATTAAAAGACAAAAGTATTACATATTGATGTGTTTGTAATTACGCCTATAATTTTGTTATACATTTATATGTATGTATATGCATAACAATTTGCATTTAATAGAGCTTACAAGACTATTTCTGCTTTATTTATCAATAGCACATGGTTAATTTTTCAACAAATTTGCATAAAAACCTTTTGCACATTTGCCATATTCATAATACCCTTTAATGATTATGTTTGAGTAGTAATTAAAATTATTAACCATAATATTATAATTAATTATTTTTAAATAAAATGATTGTGCAGTAACATGGAAAAAAATACTAAAAGTTTTAATAATAATTGAGTTTAATTACTTAAAACTGCAAATATTTTCCATTTGCAGGAAATTTTCCATTACAATAACAAGAGTAGAGGCAACTGTTAATAAGTTGTGTTGCATACTTGTAGGGTTTTGATTTAAAATATTCTAAAGTTTAAACATATATTTTTAAATAATGTGAATTTTTTAAAGTCAAATTTATAATTTAAAAATGGTTACCGAACGCTAACAGCGCAAAAGTTAATTAAATTTTTAATTGAAAAGTATTTAAATAAGAAAGCTTTTAAAACTTGTTATTAACTTATTTTCTCTATTATATAAATTACAAAAACCCCAGCTGAACTTAACCTGACACTTCTGGCTTAGATTTAAGTGCCTTCATTTTTTTTCCTTAATTAGTTCCTTAAGTGTTGAAAAAACTAAAAAACTGAGGAAAATACTTAATTTTTCATGCTGTTAAAGTAATATTACATAAATTGTTTTTAGAAAACACTTAAAAACGGAATAAGAAATTATGCCCAAAAGTATTTAACAGTTTATTTGCATTTTTGTTTTTTGTTTGTCTGACTGTACCAGCATTCTAAAGCATCTAAAACACAAAAAGGGAATTGAAATCCTTTAGTTCTTATAGAATAGCATTTTATACAAACGTATGAACCAAGTGTTAGTGTTTGTAAGGCGAAAACATATACATAGATATTTAACTTTGGGTGTCTGTCTGTTGGTGTTGTTGGCATTATGTAAAAGTTTTTAGTGTCTAAACTCTTGAGACAAGCAGTTTTTGTCATAACTTAAAAATATATTTTAATATATTTTTTGGTTTACTTTTTATGGCAAAGACATTTACAATATTTTTTTAATCAAACATTTTTCTATTAATAGATAATTTAATGTACGTATAGCTTAGTATTACCAAAGATTAAAACAAACCAAACAACAGTTTAATGAACTCCTGAAAGCACATAAAGTACTCTATTAGTTTTAAATTTTAAGCGTAAATTGATTATAAATTTTATTACTGCAAAATTAGGACAAAAACTTAAATTAAAATTTTTCTATTTTGTTTACACATATTTATAATACTGCTTGTAGTGATTTAAATATGAATACATATTTAGTTTTTTCCCATAATTTTTGTCTTAATCCTAGAAGGACAATATATGTATGTATGTAGTATTTTAATAACAATATTGCAGTGTTTTTTTTATTACAAGACCCTTTATACAACAAGAGCCCTAAACTATTTAAGAAAAATAATAATCATATAAAACTGAAATTTGTAACATATGAGGGTGGGTCAATAAGTCTGTAACTATTAATTAAACACAGGTTTTTGGATAAAACATCATGTTATATTTCAACAAAGTTTGCTTTGATCACTACACACTTTGTCCAACGTTTCTTCAATTTTTTTATCCATTAAATAAAGGGCTTAATATTACGTAAATAAATGAATAAATAAAAAAAACAGATTTCTTAGTTCATCAAAATAAGGGTTCAAACCGAGCTGCGTCGACACCAGACGCA
The DNA here is from genome assembly GCA_949318255.1 of Pollenia labialis. Lineage (NCBI taxonomy): Eukaryota > Metazoa > Arthropoda > Insecta > Diptera > Polleniidae > Pollenia > Pollenia labialis. The sequence goes on along the minus strand of OX439139.1, from coordinate 141,602,892 downwards.
GAAAGCCGTCGTAAAATAAAATCTATTTCATTTTGAGACCGTTTTTAAGATCTCACACAAAGACACCCTGTCTCTCAACAATGCTACCATATTTTCATTTAATTTAATGCATTTTGTACACAAAGAAAAAAAAGTACGAACAAAAGAAAAGAAAAGAAATGAGAGAGAATTTGAAATTATGGGCTTTAGGATTTTTGCCTTAAGTTAAAGACTCAATTCTGTTTGAACACTAAGGGCTAATAAATCATCTTGCACTGATTAATTCTATTTTGAGTTTAAAATTTGTTTAATCCAGCTAATCTATAATTCAGTAAACACTTAAACCATCTCTAAACGTATAGAATTGGGCGTTAAAACCACCAATACAAACCACATGAGTCTCACATTTATCGTAGTGCTGCCACATTATTATTTTTTGCAATACATATAATACATTGGGCACTGATTTACAGCTATTAAGTTAAAACTTAATATAAATTTAAGTTAAGTTCAACTAAACCAACGTTTTAACATTCATTGATTTATTAGCCATAGGTAATTTTTTTGTGAAATGATCACAAATCCCTTTCCTCCGAGTCATTTCTTCAGGCTTCGAAACTGGAAATAGTCTGGGCTTTCTCCGGAAAATAAGACTGGGTTTTGTCATGGAATGCCCAATAAGTACTGGTAATTAATTTTTTTCATTTTCTCCTCAAATCAGGAGAAAGTCGCATGTTTTTAAAATTTTGACAAATATCAACTGACATGAGGAATTGCTCCTTCAGGTAAGAGGCAGAAAATGAAAACGTGACGGACTAATTGACTCGCCCTCGTATATATATATTTTTTTTTTTAGAAAAAATTCAATATATTCATTTAGATTTTGTTACTTGGAAAATATATGTGTATGTATGCACAATATATTGCTTGGTGTGCATGGATTCTTTTTAACAAGTAAAAAAGTGTAGTCGATTAAGCCCGGCTATATGATACCCTTCGCCAGATTATTTATAAACAAATTTTAGAGCGTTTATTCCATTTCACCACAACAACATTATTTGAAATCTATGCAAAGGCTCTTTGCTCGAATATTATTTAGATATCCTGCATCTACATATATGAGATTTTCTTGCCTTTAAGTAATTTTAGAAAAAGGGTTTATATGGGATCTATGACTGATTTTAGACGTACCAGCACAACATTTTGCTATCATCAAAGCAACATTTTATGTCAATGTATACATTTTTAAGGAAGTTAATGAGAGACATAATCAAATATGAATCGATTCCAATTAGAATGATTAATATTGCAAACAAATAAGTTTCGACCAGCTTTAATCTAAACACCAACATTATAATTGTTACCGCCACCGCCACTGCCGATTACAATGTTATCGATGTTAAAGGCTCTTTTGTACTACCACTAATGCTAAACGTCAAACCCCAGAATGTCAAAACTATTAAGATAGCAAATACTCTCGCGTTAGGCAAGCGCCATATTTTTTTTGTAATTTGCAATTAATATTTAAATTGTATTTGAATGCTTGAGTTTCATACCAAAAAAGTATGTATATAATTAATGTAAAAACCAATTGAATTATTATACATTTGTTTATTAATTAACGTTTAGAAATTTTGACGTTTGCAAATAAACAATTAAAACTAAAACTGTTGTTGTTATTTGTGCGTTCACAATCTGATGAAATTCAGGCGCTTTGGTAAACACCAATAACAATAAGAATAATTTTGTTCACAAATTCTCTATTCCAAAAAGGAGTCTCATGATTTTTAACAGGATTGGTCATTGTGACAATTTTAAGCTTTTAACGAAATTTCATTAAATTATCATTTGCAAGGACGGACATCGATGTGCTAGCTGAAAGGTTGGGTCAGGACCAATATTTTAAGTTGTTACAAACATCAGCACAAACGCATTAATAATACCCTCTCAACTATTGTGGTGTAGGTATAATCATAATTTCTGACCAGATGTGTATTGTTTCTTTAAACCACACATACAAAATCTTTATCATTTTAAAGGTAGACGACACCAATTACAATTTGAATTTTTCGAAATCCTAAAGTGTAGGCAACAAAATTCTACATGTTATGAATTTATGTAAAATATGCTACTTTAAACCTGTGTAGAAAACAATGTTTGCTTCTTATACTTTATTGAAATAGACATTTTAATAAGAAAACAAAACCCAATAACAAATTTTAAAAATGTTATTTCAAAAATAATGAATGTTTATAAAATATTTGCATAGTTTAGGATTTTAAAAAACTAAAAACTAAGCAAGGTTGTTAACAATAAACAATTGGGTTATCGTAAATACTACAAAATAATATAAAGCATACCTTTTAAAACTACTTTATACAATCATATGTGTACATATGTTTTATTTTGATAAACACCCTAAAACTATGCAAAATTAATAAATATTTGTTTTTGAGCTTTAAAATAAGCTTTAAATTAATTATGGTTTATTATTTACACATCATTGTTTTTAAATAAAATATGTTAATACTAAGCCCAAATATATGCTAAAAAAGTATGATTATTTGCACTCCCAAAATATGTTATAAAAATACGGTTATTACATTTTTATTGCTCTTATTAAATATTTCAATTTATAAAAGAAAAAAAGGAATCCCATTAATTTAATTGCAAAAAGGCCCAAAGTATGCTATAGTTTTTCATATAAATATTTTATGTTTGCTTTAGTTGAAATTTTCTCTTTTAAAAACAAGTTTTATTAAAAAAATTCTTTTATAGCTAAAATAAACGTTACACTTTGCCACAAAAATGAGTGAATGAGTTTGTATATTGTACAAAAACGTTGAATTATTTTTTTTACACAGAATATATATATAAAATGACAACAAATTCTGAAGTTTAAAATAAACATGTTCAGAACATTTAATTGTTTTATAAAGTATGTAAAGAAATATAACAAAAATTAAAAAAATAGAAAAAACAAAATGCAGAAAATTAAAAGGGTAAAAAAAAAGATAAATAAACATCAAAGAAACACAAAGAGTTGGCATATTCGAGTGGTAAATACTTGCATAAAAACGTAAACAGCAAACTAAGAGTTAAAATTAATTTCAGAAAATTAAATTTAATTTAGTTCGCAGTATGTTTTAAATTATGTAATAAATATGTATAAAGTTTAAGTCCACCTTTTTTTTTTTTTTGGCAAAATGTATGCTTTACTTTTTAAATTTTGCTAATAAAGGCTAAAATTGTAATTTTTCCACCAAAAGGTATAATTTTCTTTTGGACTAAAACATTTAAAAAACATCTTTATATAATTTTCCTTATTTTCAAAGTGTTAATTGAATTTGTTTAAATTTTTTTTTTGTGCAAAACATACCGACATTTATCTTACGTTCAAATTGTTGCAAGCATTTTATAACTCAATGTCTACACTGTCATTTAAACTTTTTTTTTCTGCACTGCTGTTTTTTTAATTACGCCCGTATTTATCTTTGCTGTATAAGCAAATCATTAACGTAGTCAAGAAATGGCAAGAACAAAAAACATTTTTTTTTGTTAAATATACATGGCGTCTGAAAAGAAGAATGTAAATTATAAAACAAATTACAAACTCTTTGAAGCTGTGATGCGACGTTTTAAAAAAATATGTAATTTTTGCATGTTTCTAACACACACACATATTTAGTAGCATGCCTTTAGGGTTTACTTTTTAATGATTTACATTTCATAGACCGTTAAAGCAACCGAGCATATGTTTTGATAGGTTTGATAAAATAAGATGAGAATGATAACGAGACAATTGTTTGGTTCATGAAATTTTTCAAAACGATAAAAAAATTATTAAAGATTACAGATTGTAAGAAAGTGAAGAATGCAGAGGAAAAAAGGGACGCGTGCTTAAGCTACAATTCAATTTTTAAATGGTATTAAATATTGATTTAATAAAAAATATATGAATTTGAATTGAAATGCAAACAAATTGCATATTATGCATATATCGGGCACTTCCACAGAAAAGCTCTTTTTTTCTTACGTTACGCCACGCAATTAAGCTTGTATTTTAGACCCATGGTTTTCAAATTTTTCCCCTCTTTCACTAAATGTTATGCTAGTTGCACTTTAAACCAAAATACAAAAAAGTAAATAATAAACATTTACATTACCCTTTAAGAAACAAAATAAAATACTTGGTTGCGTAACGTGACAAAAAGTATACTTTTCTATGGAAATGTCTATATCTTTGTGTTTGTAATTTAATTTTATTAAGATGTCTATCTTTATTTAAAGTGAATTTAAGGGATTAAAATTACAGATGTCTTTGTAAAAACAATTCACTGCAAGCAATTTAAAGAATTTCTACAATTACTTGACTTTGTGTCAAATCATTTCTAATTGAGTAAAGCATACATTTAGGGTTTTTGAAAATTATTACATTTTCTTTGCATAAACTATGCGAACAATAAATAAAAAAAATTTAAGAAAACCAGACTTTTTTTATTTTCTACCTGCTTAACGATTTCGAACGTCGACGTTCGCATATAAAATTATATTTAAAACAAAAACTTAATTCTAAAATTCTATTCTATTTCTGTTTAGTGTTGCAAAAGATAATTGACTGCCTAAAAACAAACTTATTGCGTTAAAACAGCAGCCTAGTCTACTTTTAGGCTTTGTTTTAAAACTTATTATTTTACCAACAATAAACTTTTCAGCAATTAAGTTTTTTCTTACAAAACTTAGTGCGTTTTAAAATAAAGACTTCTGTTACTTAAACTCTTACAATAGCGCGAAAATAAGCTGTTGCATTTCCTGTTAATTTTCCAGATAAACTAATAACTTTTTCAAAATTATAAAAACAGACAGCCACTTAAAGTTTGTACTGCGATAAAGAAGTGAAGAGCAGGTAAGGGTGGCAAGTTAGTAAATGTTAAACTTTTTTTTACTACGTATTTTTCAAAAAAAAAAAAAAAAAAAAATAGATAGAAATAACAAACATTTTCTTTCAAAATTCACATAAAACAAACAAAATATAATTTTTCTGTTTCCATTTTTAAGAAAACTAAAAACAAAATTAAAATTTTTAAGACTTTTGCTAAAGCTAACAGGAAAAAATCGTATTATTATAACTTTGCCATCAGCTTATAAACCAAAGCTGGAAAATATCTTAAGGAAATTACCAGCATCTAGCTACTTTAAACTTACTAAGGTGAAAAATTGTAGACACAGGTAAATGATGTTGTAAATGAGTACTACAGCGATGAATGCCATGAAAAAATTCTTTGCTTCTTTTTGCATTTCTTATAAGCCAGTAATACAAGAAATTGGATTCTTTTGTGCTTTTAAACAAGGTCGTCGTTATCGTTAAGGTATAAACAAAGTTTATAGTAATTTGATTTTTTCTTGTGTTTTTTTGTTTTTATGTAAATATCGTCACTGATATAAAATAAAAAAGTATGTTCTCGTACATTAAAGTTCACTTAAGAAAATTACTTTTCTTTTTGATTTTGTTTTGTTGGATACAAAATTTGGCTGATGATATTGTTGTATATGAATTCGAAAAGTACTGATGGTATTGTCACATTAGGAAAATATATGTATATACATAGTCATGTTATTAAGAGTTCTCTAAACTCCAGATATACTTTAAACATTTAAGATACTAAAAAAAAATTATTACAGCTTTAAAGGCAACAAAATTTATTAGCTTTATCTTATGTAAGCTATGATTTGTTATGATTAATTAAGTTTTAAATTTACTTTTAACAATTCCTAAACATTAAAAACATTCACTATTGCCTACCATTCAAAATTTCTTAACTTTAGCATACTTTGAGGTGTTAATAAAAATGTAGTTTTAATATTACAACCTTCCCTACGTCTTTTATTCTAAGCTATTTTTTTAATCTACAATTTAAAAACAATATTTAATAATTTTTTGTATTTCTTTTCAATTAAAGTGTAATCTATTGTATATACAAAAAACACCTGAAATTTGTGAATTTTTGGGTTTAGCCAAACCTTCAACTACAACAGCGTCTACTTCTACAGAATCACCTTCTAGTCATACTACTGGCGCTACAGAACCCAATAAAAAACCCAGTACAAATAATGATGACGGCAATAAACATCCTGCTGAAAAAGCTGGTTCTATAGGAGGTAAGTTTGTTTTTCAACTGATTTTTATTCACACGCAGAGAAAAAATATGTTTCTTATAATGGTTGCTTACGGTTATTAAAATTATTTTTTATGAATATGTTTTATAAAAATAATTGTATTGTGGTTTGACAACTACATAATATTACGTACGCTTGGTTGAGGTAGCAATAAGTATGATTGAAGAGAATATAATAAAATTGAATTTCTAAAACCATACATAACGACTTGTTCGTTTTCATACCGTACCATATTTTTTCTCTCGGTGTATAATATAAAAAAAAACAAAAAAAGTAGTGCTGGAGAGCACTACATAAATTGTTCTTATATTTATATATGTATGTATATATTTTTAAAAATTTGTTTTTGTTTGTAAAAATAGCAATATTGGCTACAATATTATCTGTTACTTTCTTTGCGGCTTGTCTGGGCATGTTTGCATTTTCACCAGAACGTCGTAATAGTGTAAGACGTTTATTTAATAGAACATCTTTGACGGCTTTTTACAGGCGGGTAAGTGGATTTGTATAAAAATATTTATTGAAACTTAATGGAAGATGAATGTAAATTTTAACAGTTTTGCTTGAGTAGAACTTCTACTTTTATTTATTTAAATTCTAGTGTAAGTTTTTTTTTTCTAATTTCTTAAGAAACAAATCTTAGGATGATGTGGCTTAAAGATGTTTTAAGAAATTTTAGTATAATTGATAATAATTTTTTTAAAAAAAATTATTTACCCTTCTCCTCACATTTACATTCTTAGTAGCATTATTTTTAATATTTTGCACATTTTTTTGTTTGTTTTATCCTTTAAAATTCAAAGGTACCCAATAGCGAGGAAGGTAATTTATTACTTAATCCCAATGGCGAATTTAGGGAATCTGATGATGAAGATATGCTGCTTTAAAAGAATAGTAAAAAATTAACTACTTGCCAAAAGAAAGAAAATAAATTATGATCTTATCCTTCACTCTCAGATTATCTGCCTTTCTACAAAAAAAAAAAAAAAAACAAACAAACTACAATATATTCAAACTAATTCCAAGGAAAAAAGATGAGAAGACAAAAAAAAACAACTTCATACCCAAACAATTTTTTCTTAAATACCATATTTATCTAAATGTTTAGCTTAAAAGTATATAAACTATATAAAAATCCGAAAAAGCTTGTAAAATGATCTTAAAAATCAACTTAAAAAAAAACAACAAAAACTAGCTAAAACTATATAACACCAAAGATTTATTTATATGTACATAACTTTAAAGATAAAAAAAAAATAAACAAAGAGAAATCTATTTACTTGAAGAAAACAAAACCAATTTTGTATACAAATTAAACATTTAAACTATTTTTGAAATCTTATAAACATAAAAAAGAAACGAAAGAAAGATTTTTTAATATAAAACTTAAATGAAAGATTTAACAAATAATTTTAATAACAAGTAACATTTTGGAAAAAGACGTGCTGGTGATTTTTCTCATTGTTAAGGATATACCAAATGAAATGTTGTTCATACTTACATACATAATTATATATACTATATATATACGATATATATATATATATATTGCTTTTATTATTTATGTGTACTTTAGCTTAACTACATATATATTTTTTTTGTTATTAATGTCGTCCTATTTTATTTATGTACTACGTATATTCTGTTAAAATTAAAATGTATTATTTTTTTAACTAAAATTTTTACAATTTACTTTAAAAGACTTGATTTGTACTTAATATTTTAACCCAGCTTAAAATAAATTTTAAATAAAGATATAAAATAATTTCAATTTTTTTCAATTGTTTTAAATTGCATTTATTGCAAATGTTTTAATATAAAAGCCCAAGTCCAGTAAAATGTTGGAATCCGACTAAAGGCCCAACTAAAATATGCATAAGATTCTGTAAAAAATTAACAAAAAGTCTCTCAAATGCATTAAAAAATAGAAAATTACAAAAACATTTGATTCCGTACGGAAAGTGCGATCTGACACATGGTTAGACACATATGATTTACATGTATTCGCTCAGTTGCTTAAGCAGACTAAAGCTATTGTACACGACATGTTTTTTGCATCTGACTTGTCAACTTTTCTACTCACATGTAATTCTGCATATCGGTCAAAATTTTTGTTTTGCAGAGAGTTTATAATATTTGGTAACAAACGTACATGTCAATTGCTTCTGAGAAGGTATTGTGCATTTGTGCTGATATGTGTACCTCATGGAAATATTGGTCCTAGTATACCGATCGACTTAGAATCACCCCCTGAGTCGAACTAACGATGGCCGTCTAGCTGGCTGGCTGGCTGTCCATGTAACATTGTGTGCAAAGTGCAGATCGCAATTCCGAAGATAATTTGATTAAATTTGGGACATAGGTAGTGGCATAAACACCATGCCTATTGCAAATGGGCCGAAACGTAGGACCACTATCAAAATGATTTTAATAAAATTCAAATCATAGATAGAAACATTTGTATATGGACACATAAGCTATGCAGTTGTTTAAAAAGTAGGACCACAAGAGGAAGTTGGCGGCAATTTCTTCCTCTCACAAACTTTCAAACCGATTTTGATAAAGTTTATAAACATAGATAAATCCATATTAATATGGACACATTAGCATGATGCGAATTTAAATACTGTGGTGTAGGGTATCATATGGTCGGGCTTGACCGACTGCTTTCTTACTTTTTTGCAAGATATATTTAAATATCTGCGTGTAATTGCAAAAAAATAGGTTTATGTATAGTTGCTTTCCACACAAAAGGAAGCTGCTCCAAGAATTACACAGAACGACCTCCAACGTCGTAAAGGAAGATGGAGATCCTAAAGTCCACTCCACAGGTAATCAATAATTTAATTTCGAATGGTCCTCCACTAGCGGTAAAAAAATGGAGTTTTATATTGTCCTCCACCAATATCTTATAAATTTTAGTCTGAAATCGTCTCCCGCTTATTTCCACATGGTCTCCGCCAAATAAAAACAAGGTTAAACACAGAGCTGTAGAGTCGGAGTTAAGATTTTTGTACGGGTGTCGAAGTCGTAGTACCCACAAAAACTCGCGATTCCAACTCCAACATTTTTCTACTTTCCATATGTAAATAACTATATAAAAGTTTTGAAATTTAAAAAAAATAATTTTCTTGCTATAATTTAACCATTGAAAGGTATTGCATTAAAAAAAAAAAAAAAAAAGAATTTAAAGTCAAATAAGGACCAGTCTCATATAGTACATTTATCATTAAGGTTAAATAAGGAGTTGGAGTCGGACTTAAACAGTTTCAGCGGTTGGTGCCGGAGCTAGGACAATATTTTGACGACTCCACAGCACTGGTTAAAACGAGATGTTGAAATACGAAAAATCGTTAACCATTTCAGATATACGACGCTATTCATTTACCAATGTGAAAGGTAAAACGCACGCAAGACAATCAAACCAGAATGACCTGATGGTCCTGCAAAAATAATGACATAGAGCTCAAGCTGCTTCTGAGACCAGAGCAGGGTTACGAATGGTCTCTGTTTAATCGCATAGTTTTTGCAGGCACCAAAGTCGTTCTCGGTGTTAAAATGGCGTGCCAACGCCACAAAAATGTTTGTTTGCGCCGTAAAAGAGTTCAGCATTTTAGGATGTAATAATACAAGGTTATTTATATATGCACATATGCCAATAATTGCTAATAAATGTTTAAAACAACCCGATATACAAATTTTAAGACCGTAATCGAAATTCGTTGCGGTTGCCAAGCTTGTTTATAAGATATGACACGAACTTTACCATTAGAATCCTTTCAATTATAGTCTCATAAAATTTTATGTATTCAAGAAATTCTAAAAATTTAAAAAATTTAAAAACTTGCAATTTTACACACACACACACACACACACTTGCTCCATATTTTTTTTATTAAATCTTTTTTCAATAACATTCCAAAGAAGCCTTGCTTCCTATGTTACATGACTTTTGTTACAATAAAATAATTGCTTTGTTCCTATGAATAAAAAAAATATACAAAAACTTCTGATAGAAATCCATTGATTTATTGTAAACATTCCCTTTACAATTGTAGTTCCAAGAATAAAATATAATACATGCCTACTGAAAATTCCTACGCACACATTCATATACCCACGCACAAAAGTTAAGAACATTCTTGTACATAAATATATTAATATTATTTCCACTGTTGCCAATTCAACGATTTTCCCGCAATTCTAACGGTTTTTATGTGCCACTCACTGTTCAGTTTCCGTTTTGACTGCTCTAAGGAAATCTAGTGTTTTTCAATATCATAAGAAATAGAATAAAATATAAGATTTCAAACATTTTGTGTTCAATTAAAGTTAACGAGTTACATAAATGATTATTAAATTTCCGATTAAAAAACACATTTTTCAACGATTTTAAAATTTTTGTTATCAGGATTATTTGTTATCCTGTCAAATTATGTCCACAGTTTAGATACTTTTGTAGTTTTTGCTAACACAATGTTGATTAGTTTTGCTGATTATCAAGCTTTACCGATCAGAACACATCACGTAGTCAAATAAGGATGTTATTTACAGTGCAATTGCAACCGAATATTAAGAGTAATTTTTTTAGTAATACACTTTAAATAACGCGGGATAAAACGTCCATACGGTTGTCAGACCTTAAGTCAAGCAACGTACTGTAATTCGAAAATATCTAGAAATGCTGTAAGTTTTTAACATGTAATAGTTGGTGAGGTATTTGTCGGTGAAGTATTTTTATATCAAGCATAATATTTGTCATAATCACCCCTATCGCAAGCAACTACCCCATTAAAATATTCGCATTTTTATTTCGTATTGTGAATGATTTCCATAACAAATTTTTTTGGGAATGAATCCCCAAACTTAAAAAATTTGGCATCGCCAATGTTTACTCCCGCGAATTTTTTACTAAATAAATTCCCAACAAGTGTTAATGTGAACGAGAAGGGAACATGTAAATTTTAATTCGTATTCTAAGGTAGGATTCAATTCAATTTCTATTTTCTTTTATTGAAGGTGTGCTAATTAAGAAATTGAAGATAAACCCCAGGTAGCATAGGTTGTTTGTTTGACGATTATGTTTAATATACAAATCCCAAAAGAATCTTCTTATGATTATAATTATCTGCCGAGTAACAAAAACATCAAAATTTTTTTCATTTATTACTTTTTTTTATACATTTTTGACACGCTCGTCTTTAAATCTTGGAATGAACCTTTTGCGACTCTCTGTAAGAGTCACATAACAATTACTTAGCTAACTAAATAAGAGCGTTTTTTAAATATGAAAATTCAATTGTCAATACAATTTCAATAAAACAAACTGGCCTAAGGATCCGTAAAAAAAATAAACGATTCCCTTTTTGATTAATATAAGCGTCTTTCCCTGCGTTATAGAAGAATCTCTCATATGAATCAGCACGTGTAACAGATTCTTCCATGCGATAAATCGTCTACAATTAAAAAATGAGTTCGTCGACGATCAATAACACTCTTTGTGAGATTCCCAGTAGACTCCCAGTCGATTGAAAATGCCAGCTGGGACACCATTCATTATTTATTTTATTATACATATTTTTATTAGTATTTTATTTCATACTATATTTTTCTTTCCCATTACAAGCACTGACAAGTTATTCACAATTGAGACTTTTTTTAAGCACTTCAGATAATGCACAGTAGGTATTTTTACTCCCAAAATATTTGCGATACCGATTTGTTGGGATTGGGAATAAAGGTTTGCTCCCATATAACATATTCCCATAACATTCGCGATAGGGGTCAATAGGTGCGATCCCGTACTAACGGACACAAGGACTAACACCCAATTTCCATGATGATTATTTCCCCTATTTTCAAGTCATGTATTTTCTGTGTTTCTTTTTTGACATTCCTCTTTGCACTTAGTTTTGTTATTTTTTTATTTCAAAGTGATTGTTATTGCTTATTAAATATAGAAAAATAAAAAAAATTGTATGTATTTAAAAAATGCAATTATACATACATATGTACATATGGAAATTATGGGCTGTCTTATAGATTTTTTAGGCAGAGATGGCAATGAAAGGGCGGGGTTTTAAGCCTTAAGGACTTATGTCATCCAGTCTATTATCTTAACTTCACGAGTTTTATTTTCATTTTTGCTTATTATTTTTGTTTTTCTTGTTTTGTTTTAATTATAGTATCAGTTTTCTTAATTTTTTTAAGCTAACTTAACTTTAAATTTATTGTAACGTGAATTCTATCAAAGGAAAACAAGATCACAACCCTATTTTCTCTGAGCACAGTCAATATAAAGGTAGCTAATGGGTTTCCTGCAAAAGAAAGTCTCTTCGTCCGTAACATACAGAATTCAATAATTTTCATGTTTCAAAAACGTTCTTATTTTTGGTATTTCAGTAACTGTTATATGACTCTTACAGAGAGTCGCAAAAGGTTTATTCCAAGATTAAAATACGAATGTGTCAAAAAATGAATAAAAAAATAATAAATAAAAAAAAAAAATTAAATGTGTTCGTCAGATAATCATCAGAAGATTCTTTTAGGAGTTGTATTTTAAACATAATCGTCTAACAATCAGCCTATGCTTGCTGGGGCATAACGAAATTTTAAATATTTTTATGGCCATTTTCTCAATGTACCGTCAAACTGTCTGTTACTAAATGTCAACATAAATTTATTAGACCAATAAACTGTCTGTTAACAATTTTGGGTTATTCAATATACCAACAAAAAACATGGTTTTAAGTTGGCAACACCTCTCAAAATACATGTAAAAGTTGGGAGTCAGCTGATTGAGTTTATCTGTACGGCAAATAAAAGTAAAATAAATAATCGGCAGATGAGTGCTGGTTAGCTTTGCGACAGAATAGAAATTTTTCGTTAAGAAAAAAGTTAATGTGTAATGAGAAAACGGCCATTATACAAATAAGGAAAACAGAAAAAATCAACGAAAAAAGAAGCATTGTGAAAATTTAACAATATGGGTGTTAGTTAGTGTAAAAATTTCACACGACCCAATATAAGCTTCTTACGGAATAGAGTCTTTGTGCTCATAAACCATCTTATTATGCTGGTATTTAGATTTGATTTGGTCCAAACTTTTTATTGCAATCAATGTCGTCTTTAATTTAAATTGTTTGGTTAAAAAAAAATAACTTAAAAAGAGCAAAATTGCAAAAAAATCATAAAATTTTCCAAAAAAAAAGAAGAAGAACATAATCCGTTCAATATTTTTGAAGATATTTGCATTTAAGTGACATCATCTTTTTCAAAAACACAAATAACGGTAATATCGGGATATCTCGTAAACTTCTTGTTCGGATTCAGCGTTCAAGTTTTCATAAAGAGTAGGTGCCAAATACATTTGGTCAAAAAACTGTCACATAGTGTATTCGGCACAAAGAACTTTTATTTGAATTTTAAACTCAATTATACAATTTTCTTCTGGCGGTCCATGATTGCCCATGGGTCCCAAATAGGATAAACATTCAAAAATGTTTGCTTACATCACCGACTATCTTTCTTAGTAGCTTTAAATTGTTTAGTTTTTGACAGTCGATTGTTTAACAATTTTTCCAATCTGTCAAAAGAAAAAAAGCCTGATTTTTTGTTCAAGAAAAAGAAAAATATTTTTCTCCCAAAATCTCTGTCACTTAAGAAAACTTTGAGTACGAATACATCTTTCGGTTAGGATTGCAATTCAGCGGGCTCCCAACGTTATGTACGGGATCAAACCTAATGTTACAAATGATGGCAGGTAAGAACGTTTTAAAGTGGTAAGCTGTAAAAAGCAGCAGTGACCATCATATCTTTATATTATTTAAAACGTTTTAAAGAAAGATTCCAAGCAATACAAATCCCTTAATTTCAACTGGTTAACAACATTTTATTGGTTAAAACGGCAATAAATTTCTAAAACAAGCATAAGTCTTATAAACTTTTACCCACTTTTATAAAAACAAAATTTTAGAGAAAGTTAGAGAAATTAAAAACCTTTATATAATTTTAATGGAAAGTCGAACGTACACCTTTTAAAATGCATCCTTTATTTAGATTTGTATAAACATTTTGCAAAATTTAAGCGGTATGTATGTATTTTTAAATATTTTATGCTAAATAAAAAATTTTGCGGTTGACAACAATATTGCAGTGGCGAAAAGAAGAACTAAAGACGCCTTTTAAAAAAGGCTATATTTTGCAATCATAAAAGCTTTTCATTTTGCATTAAATCCCTCTTACGGGCATTTTCACAAAGTTCGGTTAAAACTAACTTTCAATTAAAGTTCCGGTTACCAATATGTTTTGACAGCTATAACCGATAGTTAATTATTACCGAACTTGGTGAAAATGGCCGTTAAACTTAATTTAATTTTACACCTGTTAAATAAGAATAAGTTTGAATGTTTAGCGGACCCTTTAGATCGGGAAAAAATAAAAAAAGAATACTCTAAAAAAAAAATTATTTTAAGTGAAACTACCTTGTTTTGGACGAAGCTAGGGGCGCTGCGAAATGTGGCCCCAAAAAGCAAATGAAAATTGACACCAAATTTAATGTAACACATTTTTTTTTAATGAAATGTCACCCTAAAATAATAAAAAATAGCTCCAAATATAAAATGAATATGCCTGGAAATTTCGGTTAATTTTTCTTCATGAAAAATCACCTAACGATTTTAAGCTTACCCCAACGAGTTAAAAAAATAAAAATAAAAATGTTATATAAGAAATTTGTGTTGTTGTTGTTGTAGCAAAAAGACCTGAAGGGCAGGTGTTGCTGAGTTTGCCATCCTTGTTCGGTGTTCGATAAACTACGACTCGTTCCGATGCCTAGAACCGATTGTCGTTGGTTGGTGTCATAGTTCTTGAATTTTAAAATCCCAAATAGTTGTACTTTTTTGGTTTTAAAAATGCGCGAAAGATAGCATGGTCGGACCTTCGACCGGTCGCAAGGATTTTCTTCGCTATGGTTTAACAAACACTGGCTTTGCTTTTTTTTTTTTTTTTTAATTTCCTAAGCTAATCCTGCGAACCTCTACGCTTGTCTGCAGGAAAGGAACCAGAGTCTCTGGCGGGAATCGAACCCGCGACCCCGCGCTATTAGACTAGCTCTCTACCAGCCAGCCTAACGGGGCACTCAACTTACTAAAGCTTTCAAAATTAGTAAATAAAAAAATATCCCAAAGTAAAAATTGCGATTTTATTTGGTGTCATTTTTCATTCCTTGGCATTGGGGTCATTCTTATTACACCTTAATTCCAAAAACACCCCAAAGAACGAATGCCACATGCCCCCCACACCCTGCAAAAAATAAAAATTCACTTTAACTGAATGGTGGTGCACTTTGTATAATGTTTTGAGGCCAGGCCACTGTTAGAACTTTGGGCTTATATTTCTTGGGGTTACATTGCGCACCGCAAAAGCTACCACCTACATTAGGTATGTAAGAAAATATTTTACACCACACCAAGCCCTGTTCTTTTTTTAAAACAAATCTTTTAATTAACACTTTAAAATGTTCATTTTAAAAATATTTACGTACATTAAAAAATGTGCTAAAATTAACTTACACGTTGTTATTAAAAGAAAATTGGTATAATTTCACGCTTCTCAGGCCACATATTAAGAGGGTACGAACTGTTGAAAAGTTTCTAATTTAAATATTTTGTAAGAAGAATTTATAATTTTATCGTATTGTATTTCAAAATTTTGCAAATACATACTAGTTAGTGTACTGTGTAGTTGAGTGGGTGGTGGTGTGTCTGAATTTCGAAACCAATACATCTATGCATTTAAAAAAAAATTTAAACAAAAAGTAATGTAAGAACTTTAATACAAGTCTGTGTGGTCTAATAGTTCTTCCTGTCTTTTTATGTTAAAAGAGTGTTCGTATTCAAAGTTGTTTGCTGCTTAAGTGTATTGGGTTTGTACTGTTTCTATGTTATGTGGCATTGTGGTAACTATGGCTTTTTTTTTCTTTTCTTTTGTGTATATTCTTTGTTTATTTTAGAGCTCGAAAAAAACATACACACATAACACATTTAAGCAAAAACTATTTTTCTTTATTGCAATTACAAATAATTTCAGTCTTTCTCAATGCATATTTCTAGCAACTTAACAACATTTTTCCTCTATAAATGTACTTATGTTGCAAGGGAAGTAATGAAAGAACAAGAGGGGAAAATAATATTGAAATATTTTAAATATACGTTATACAAAACCGATGTTGCATACAAAAACATACAACGCAAAAACATAGAAACTTAAGAGAAATCGCTACAAAGAATCTAACAAAAAAAGTTTGACGACGTAGAAAGGCAAAGGCGCTGAGTAGAAAAACCCACAAGGATTCAATCTAAAATGCAATATTGTCTTAGTACAAGCAATGTTGTTGCTGTAAAACAGAATAGCACAGTGTTGTGGTGTTGCTGCAGTTGCTACTTGTGTCATTGCTTCTTTGTTTTTGTATTGCTTGTTTTTCAAGAAAACAACCACATAAACCTCAGCAGACACAGAGTACTTTAATGTTAACACACATCTTGTACTGTTATATTGGAATAACACTCGTTGGGTTTTGAATAGAGACACCAGATGAGCTTTTCGGAATTGATTGTTGTCACAAAGCAAGAATAATGGCTTTATGTTTTCAATTTCAATTAAGTTAAGTCAAAGTGAGAAAATGTTATTTTTAACTAATTTGCTACACATGATTATTTTACTTTTGTTGTATTCCGCCCTTTTCTTACAGAAGAGTTCCCAACTATAAGACATCAGCAGCATGCCAAATATGATTATCGAAAATATTCTACTTTGAAAATTTGATGTATTTTACCTAAATAATTTAACAAATAGAATATGGGAATTATTGCTTCTTATTTTACTCTTTAAGCATGAAAAAAATCTTTATTTTTCTTCTTGTAGTGTTGTTGTTGTTTCTATACACCAAACTTTTACAAACACACGCGTATGGACTGGACTGGTTTTCGAAAGTAATTCCATTTTAGATTGATTTAAGTACTTTTAAGTGTTATTCGCACTTAAATTTTTGAGTAGGACTCGTACTAAAGTAAGTGGAAAAAACTTAAATTTAGAACGAGGTTTTTATTTTTGCGTAAATTAGAAATCTTCTACATCTGCTTGTCAATACATATCGGATGGCCTTTCCTGAATGTCTGCATACAAATTTTGGAAATCGGCAATCTGAATATCATTATCTTCCGAGTAGCTGGATTCACTCATTTTCAAAATTAAGTTAAGCAAAAATTGTGTATTTATTTTAATGTTTCTCCTGAAACAGTTTTCCAGATTTTTTTCAAAAATGGGAAAATCAGAAATAATTTTTCATAACAAATTTACCACATATTCAAAACTTACCTCTCACTGTAAAAATTTTGAATGCAAGGTGTTTTTCCATATTAAATATCCTAAATAAGTATGAAGATGAACTCTTTTTTGAAATTCGTTTGAAAAAGCCACCTATTTTTTAACCGCTTTGGAAAGGGTATAAACCTCTCATTCTTACATACCGTCGGAAAGGTTAATTTGTCTCGTTTCTCAGCATAATTCTTATTTTAGGAAAAAATTCAATATAGTGCATATGCTAAAAATTTAAAACCCCTCGTCTTTAATTAGAAATTATTTTTGTTTTATACACTCGCTGCCAAATAAGCGAGCAAAACAACCTTAAGTGAAATGACGTAAGATTTCTTTTGAGCAAAAAAAGTACCCACTTAAAAAAAATAAAAAAGTTTTAAATTAAAAAAAAAATAAAAATTTAAAACACCAAAACTTTTTATTTGAAAGATTGCTAAAATACCTAATCAAGCTGCCTGGGTTAAATTTTGCTTACACCAATAGGTAAAAAGTTACATGGATGAGAAAGGACACCATTTTGGCCAAAATGTCAAACTTTGACCCCCTCTAACTCAGAAACTTGTTTACCGATCTTGCTGATAATTTGTGTCTAAGCTACTATCCAATAGGACTAACCTTAATGCAAATTCATAAAAATCGGAATACATCGATTTCAAAAGTTGGGTCACTTGACATGAAATTCCCCATATATAATTAAATCCAAAAAGGTGTCGATTTAAATTCAAACATGAATTTCGAATCACCCGATTTCCAGCAAAAATTAATCGAGAATGACTTCGAAATTTATTTTTTTTTAAATAAAACACGAACTAAGAATTTGTCAATAAAGAAGAAAGGAACGAAACAATTTAACGGATACCAGCACTAGAAACCACTCAGTTTCATCTAATTTAGCACATTCAAAGGCATAGAACGTGTATTTTATTTTAATGATTAAATTCACGATACATTATTCTATTTTAGAATATTACATATTCACTAAAGCTTTACGGGAACTTGAGGGAATGAAGTAATTTAATACGTTTTCTGCAATGAAAACAAGCTCATGATATAAGGAACCCTAGTTAAAAGCCATCAATTCGGTTTCATAACCATCAAAATAGCGCAAAATATGGTTGAAAAGTACAAGAAAATTGGGCCAGAATAATTTTAACCGAAGTAATTGATTTGTTAAACAAAGCTTATCCTGGTTTCCTAGTTATTTATTACATTTTTATATCGTGGGTGTTCACATTTAAGTATCTTTGAAGTTAATGGGTTAAATGCCACAAAAGTCAAGCAAATAAAGAATTAATTTTTTTCAATTAAAAAAACACTTATCAATTTCAGTTTGATTTTACCCATGTCAATTTTGGAAAATTGATTTAAATACATTATCAAAACTACAGATTAGTGGATATTTTTTCTATAACGGTAGCGATATGTAAGTTAGAGTTGTCAACCGATTAAGAATAATTCGATTAAGCGGTCAAACAAAACCAAACTCTTGTTCGAATAATTTTAGAATGGCGATTTTCGAATAACGAATAAATCGATTAATTAATGTCGATTAATCGAAAACATTTTTTTGTATTAAAACATAAATTTAATAAAAGTTTAGAATTTGATTTATTCTCATACGTTTTTAGTTATTTTATACAAAAAGTTGGAAAGTAAAAAAATATTGTAGCCATAGCCCTAATTGAATTTAATCTCAATGTTTATCAAGCAAAAACCCTGTTGAGTACTCATAGTATTTCAATAATGTATTTTATGTTCTTATTGAACAAATCTTTGAAAAACAATTGAATCAACTGTCTTCTTTTAAAACCAAACGTTAAGAAAATTTTCAAGAAATGGTATTTTTCAATTTCGGGTGAAAAACTTAGAAATTAACAAAAAAGCTAAAAAGATAAATAATTGATTTACATATATCGATCGCTTCATATAAAAAAGGCGTCACTCGATTCTTTTTTCAAAAATAGCTTTTTTGTTTATTCTGATAGCCAATTCCACAAGTATCTTGTAGTACAACATTTGTTGGATATTTTTATTAAAAATTGCAATATAACTTTTTTTATCCAAAACTTTACGGTTTTTATTAAGTTTTTTTTTTCTTTCCCTGTAATTAAACAAAAAAATCGAGTTAGGCCTTTTTTATATTAAGCCATCGAAATATAATTCATATCATGAAAGTATAAAATGTTGTTATTGTATTATCCTCTTTTTAAATTTTATATATGTAGTGGAAGATAATTCATCCAACGATATCAAAAAATGCCGAACATGGTCCAATAGGAAAATATGTACATATGTACATAAAGAGAGACAGTGGTTGTTTTATAGAAGAAATTGTATGCAGAAGTTTAGCTGAATATAGTACGTCTGCCAACGATAAAGTAATATCGGATTTTTAAGGATTTAATAGTTTTACGATGCCTTTAAGTTATAAAACGGTATGGAGTTAAGACGAAAAATTTTTACGTATCAAAAAAAGGATATGAGAAAAAATAAAGAAGAAAATGGAAGAATTTCCCTAATTGTAGAGGAATGGATGTAACATATTTAAAATACGTAATTTTTTTGTAAAAATAATTTTTTATTCGTAATTCGTCTGATCGAACATCAAAAACAATTATTTGAATTATTCGAACAAAGTTGAAATGCGAAGAATTGACAACTCTAATGTAAATACATACAAAAGAATTGCCACAAAACAGACACATACTAAACCAATACATTTACACTTTCCATCTTGTTGATTCGATAAATTTATGATCCACATTTATCCAATTTAAACAGAAACAAGTAAGAACAAGCCAGTCCATATGATACCCTACACCACAGATATGGATTTATATGGGACCTATGGTTAATTTTGGATCTACCAGTACAACATTTTTTCATGACATAGTAGCTAGCGTTCAAGTTATTGTTTTATTGTATTGCCAATTTGGATGTTAACATCAAGATTTATAAGGAACTTATGGCATTAAAAGCTTTTTTCGGGAGTAGCATTTGTATGGGAGGGAGCCTATGGTCAAATATGGATCGATTCCAACAAAATTTCTTAAGAGGATTTTGATTGCAATAAAATAAGTTTGGACCAAATTAAATATAGAAATATGGCTTGTATGGGGTTATGTGAAATTATGGACCGATTCACCTCATTTTCAATAGGCATGGTCCCTTAGAACCTATGCACCAAATTTCATCAAATTATCTCCAAATTGCGAACTGTACTTTGGGCACAAGGTTCAAAGAACATCTTAAGATTGACTCAGAAAGTAAGTCGATCGGTATATTTTAAGGTGTTACAAACATCAGCACAAATGCATAACAACCTCTCCACAATGGTGGTGTGGGTATCAGGGACCGAAAATAGCAGTTTAATTAAAAATTTAAAACAAAAATAAAATATGCGTTTGTTTGTTACCTATGTATGTACACTAAAAGAAAAATGACGATCTAAATTTAAGAACAAAATTCTTGAATTTAGATAGCAGAAATCTTCAGATTTCAATCTTGAAATTTGGTCAGTAAGATTTACATTCTCAAATTATTAGAATGAATTCTAAAAATTAAGATCGTAATCTTAATTTTAAGATCGTATTCTTCAATTTAAGAACGTGGTCTTAAGCTGTAAGAACACATTTTTAAAATCAAGATTTCATTCTTAACATCAAGAACGCATTCTTAAAATCAAGAACGTAATCTTAATTTTAAGATCGTATTCTTGAATTTAAGAATATATTTTTAAAGTTAAGATTTAATTCTTGATTTTTTGCAAAATGAAAGCGTGTTGTTTAATTAAGTGCAAGACATTGAACGAAGAAGACGTACAGAAAAAAAGTAAAAATGGAAAATCAAAATACAGGAAATTGCTTCGGAGTTGTCTGCGGATGCATTATTAAAAAACCTCCTACAAGAGTTCCAAATGGAGTCTGTTTTCATGTTTCTCAAGGGTAAGTACGACTTCTTATTTATATAAAACAGAAAACGATAATATTTAAAGAAATATGTGCAAATAAAAATTTATTAAAATCCTTGATTTAGTTTACCGCCTGTTATTAGACATTTAATTAATTTGTTTCAGACTCAAAAGTGACCTTTAAAAGTTTGCAATATATGAAGAAAGAAGACATACAAGCGATCCCTTCTCTGGGACTTATAATGGAGTTTCGTGAAAAGTTGTTTGCGTGGAAAAAGAAAGAGGTAATAACAAAAAAAAAAGGAAAAAAGTAAAAAAAACTAATAATTTTGATTTAAGTTAGGAATAAACGAAGAAACGCTTTCAATGTCATCAAAGGTAGGTGAATGGTTGAAAAATTGTAAAGATACATTTTCCACGCCAAGTTCTTCAGTAAACTCAGGAGTCATTTATACCCAATTAATAATGGAAAGACATATGTTAGACCTAAGTTTATATAAACATGTATGTACTTATTATCATTATCATTGCGTTTTTCTTTTTTTTTTAATACATACATATGCAAATATTTATATAAATAAATTTTATAAATAAATAATTTGGATAAATAAAAATATATGTGTTTGATTTCGACATTTGAATTCGGATAAAAACCAATAAGACTATTTTCAAGATAACATTCTTAAAACCGATCTTAAAACAAGAATTTTATTAAGATTAAATTCTTAAAATTTAAGAATTTATTCTTGATTTAAGATTCCTAACAAGAACACAATCTTAAATTCGAACTTAAAATAAGAATTTTTTCAAGATTATATTCTTAAATGTTTAAGAATGTGATCTAAATTTAAGATTTTTATAAAGAAAAAAATCTTGTATTCGATCTTAAAATGAGAATTTATTCAAGATTAAAATCTTAAGTGCGATTTTAAAAAATTAAGATTTTATTCTTGAATTAAGAATTTTCGCATTTAACAGACTATTAAGATTGAAATGCTTTGATTTTGAACGTAAAATCTTGATTTTAGCACGTTTTTTTCCTTAGTGCATATACTACGGTATTCATTCGGTAAACTTTTAATCGGTTAACGGATTAATTACTATCCGACTAACGATCGGTTACTTTAAAATTGGCTCTTTACGATTAACGATAAAATCGGTTAATTTCAGTCGTTTATTATAATATACTAGCTGACCTGGTCCACGTTGCTGGCCCTAAGCAAACATTAGTGTTGTATTACTACACGATTTAAATTGAGCATTAAACGAAATTGTTAGAACTGATTCCCTTAGGGCTTCGCAAAATCGGTGCAACTGTTTTCCGATTTTAGATATATAGAAAAAGTAGGCGTGGTAAAATTATTTTTTTAAAAGATGACTTTAGAAAATCTCCTTCGTCGCGTAGCGAGGAATGATTGCCTCATGCCATTAATAAGGATGAATCTTGGAGAATAAAACATGCCACCCTTTTAGAGGGCAAAACATTTTTAAGAAACGAACAAAACCAAATTGTATTTTTTCTAGTATACATTTTGGTTTTGTGGTACTTTCGGGCGTTTTTGGGTATTGCAACTGAAAATGCGTTTTCACGCAACGGGTAACGATATCGTAACATATTGGCAATTTTTTTGCCCAAAAGTTAATGTAATAGAAAATATATGTAATTATATAATTATATATATAAGTAGAATAGAAAACAGCATAAAATTTTAAGAAATTAAATATTTTAGTTTTTTAAAGATGTGAATTTAAATACTTCAATAACAGTAATACAAACTGAAATCCTTTAATGTATGGCATTAAGAAATTAAACAAACATTATTTACATTTATAAAGTGCATACATACATATGTATGTAAGAACAGTCGAACTTCTCTATAACGTAGTAACTTGGGACCGACGAACTTCTACGTTATAGAGAAAATTCTTTACAGAGAAGCTGCCAGCTTGAAATATGTATGTCGACAGAATTGTATGATTCAAGAAAAAGTTCGTTATATTAAGGGATATTATTTAGCATATCAAAAACAAGTTGTGTCTTAATAAAAGTTTATTTTCAGAGAGAAATACGCTATAGAGTCATTCGCACATCTAGTTCAAAAAACTTAATTTTTCAGAAACAAACTGTTTTTGACCTTAAAAAAAATAATTAAAAACAAATCCATACAGATTATGATCAAAAACGTTTTTTTTTGATATTTATACACCAGATAATGAAAAAGTTTTAGTTGTTTCATTTTTGTTGATGTATTATTTGCACTAGTTACCGAATTATTTTGAGTGATGTCACTTAAAGCCGTTTAACACTATCCCACAAAGTCTTTAGTAATTTGCGAAAATGCAACCCTGTCATGATAAGTTGTTATTGTTTTTTGAAAATGTTCAAAGAATAATTAGATCAGGGAAGCATTTTTGAAAAATACGTAAGACTTTGTGGGATAGTGTGTAACGGCCTTTAGGCCCGTTTTCACAACTTACCGATAACTAAAGGTAGGACTTTATCGGCCGTATAAAAAGTGTTCCATTATTATAACTTAACTTTAACCTTAATTTACTTTATCGTTCATTTTAGGTTAAAGTAATCTTATATTAAAGGAAGTATAGTCACCTTAACTTTACATAAGTTTGACAAGCAAGTGTGTTGACATGATTTGTCCAAGTAGGACTATCATTGAAAATTAGCCCAAGGTTTTTGGCCCCATTCACAATATTGATTTTTTCCCCATTAATTAAAATATCAAGACCGATATTAGAAACAAGTGATCTCTTACGTCTTATTATGCACTTCGACTTATTAGGGTTTAAACAAAGTCCGTTAGGCGTAGCCCAACGATAAATTTTATCCAGATCATTATTGATTTTCATGATGCCTTGAGAAACATATTGTACTGGGCTACTTAAGTACACCTGCACATCATCTGCGTACATTTGTATATTGCAGTGAACAAGATGTTTTGGCAAGTCGTTTATATAAATTGTAAAAAGAAATGGTCCGAGAATTGACCCTTGAGGTACACCTCTGGATAAACGTAATGAAGAAGATTGCACATTGTTTGATTGGACAAATTGCAAACGATTTGAGAGGTAGGAAAATAAAAGCCGTGCTGATGTTTTTGAAAATTTAAAAAAGTGCACAAGTTTCATGGAAAGCATACTGTGGTCAACCGTGTCAAAGGCTTTTGAATGATCAAGAAGAACTAGGAAATTTAGCTTGCCATCATCTAGTTCACGCCGTATATTTTCAGACACATCCAGTAGTGCAGAAACGCAACTATGATTAGTACGAAACCCTGATTGTTTATCAGACAACAAATTATTGGCACTGATATATGACATCATTTGAAGATAAAGAATTTTCTCCAGTACTTTAGACAAGTAGCACAGAATAGCTATTGGCCTAAATTCAGAATCAGTTTTTGGTATTGGCATTTTTTAGCATGTTTCCATTTCAAGGGCAAGGTGCTAGTCATAATGATACTGTTGAATAAATGGGTTATATATGGCATATAAGCCCGAAAAATAAATATTTAGAGTTGAGTCACTTTCGAACTAGTTGTGCGAATTCTTTTTAGGGAGATTACCCATAAGGGAGGAAAATCTTTACAAAAAACAGTAGTGTTCTCAAAAATAATTCGTTATGGAGAACAATTCGTTATAGGGAAGTTTGACTGTATGTAAGTATAATCGATTGCAATATGTGTTTTCTATACAAAAAAAAAAAAAAAAAAAAAATAAATAATAAAACTTTCTAAGTAAAACATTACCACTTATTTTTTTTTTTTTTCAAAAACATTTACACTTTGCAACATTTATTTATACAAGTATTTTGCCAAAGGGAAAAAATATTGTATGTTTTCTTATGATTTTTAGAATTTTTTTCTCATTTCTATTTTGATTTGTTATTTTTTTTTTTTTTATTTAATGGAAAATATACTAAGATGAATACATACATGTTAAGTATATACACAGGGCCCCTCCATGTACATATATATTTGCTCAGTGGTATTTGTTATTATCAATACATTTTTCCTTCGTTTTTCTTATAAGAGATGACGATTTTGTTATATTTATTTACATTTCTCACTTAGAACGATTAGAAATCTATTTGGAGTTTAGAAAACAAATCACAATTGAGAATATTGTTTATTTGAGAGTAGATATGAATGTGTGTAAATTGAAGTGTATGTATGTATGTATTAGGAAAATTGTTATTTATTTCGCTTCCATTTTACACTTTTAAGTGAATCAATACATAAAGAAATACTTGGCATATAAATTGTATAATAAATCACATAACTATCGAAGGCAACAATATTTACTTTAAAAAAGGTTTTCCAATTTTAACCAGTTGATTGATTTGTGTTTGGAAAAACTTTTTCACGCAAGATTTTTGTTTTTATTATTAATCAACATTTAACATTCATAGGTTTGAATCCCTTATTTCGAAGAGCACTTAGGTACAATGTTTTCGAAATTGAGTTTCTTGCCGTTTCCATAGCGTTGAAAAACAGTTTTTTTTTTAAATGAATTTCGAATATTTAATGTGTGTGTAGTTAGCAATGGAAAAAACTTGCATTCAAAATTTTTACAGCGAGAAGTAAGTTTTGAATATGTGGTCAATTTGTTATAAAAACTAGTTCTGATTTTGCCATTATCGAATTTGTGAAAATATAACAAGTACAGAAAGAAAGAACTCATGACCAGTGAAAGGAGAACCAATCATTTAACTGGTATATGAAGAACACAACGGTAGAAGAAGTAGTGAATTGCAGTACAGCGTTCACTAGTGGTGTGACACATTTTTCGATACCTTCTAAAATTTGGTTCTGAAATTAAGTTCTATGACTTGCTGCGTATCGGTATTGAAAACGGTTTCGAATCGGCAAAAAGGCGTTTCGTTACATACCTAATTTATACATAAACATTTATATTTTTACTATAGCGAATTCATTAAGTATTAAATATAATTTTCTACTTACAAATTTTTACTTTTCTGAAATTATATCCAAAGTTTTAATTGCTTACCTAAAAAGAAAGGGAAGAAGACAAGAAACATAATTAGCAAATTTAGTAAGTTAAATTGAAAAAAAAGATAATCTTTTTAGCTTTACTACTCCAAAGCAAAAATATAAAAATCTTGGTTACAACAAAAGTGTCTTGTTTTTAATTAATATTGTTAAATAAATATTCTCCAGAATTAAATAAAGCTAAAGTGGAAGTTATAATGATGTTACTACAACTTGTAGAATCATGAAATGACATGATAGTGTCATTAATAACTTAAGCATCTGAAATACTTTTAACCAGAATCCAGAACAAGAACGATAAACTGAAATAATGCAAATGCAAAAAAACTTAAAAATTCAAGATGATAAAATGTTACAACACAACCAGAAAGGAATCTAAATAAGACTCACACACAAACTGAGTTACATACATACATACATAAGACAAAAAGATGAATGATAAGGAAAAAAAGTAGCATAAAATGCAGTTGATATTTATTTTTTTAAAAACTGATGGGACTCAAAACAGTTCAAGGGAAATTAGAATATTTCTATCTTATACTAATGGCCAATTTTCAGGATAGATATTAAAACACATTTATGTTTAAAATCGATTTTAATACAAACTAAAGTGGAACTTAAGTCACCGATGTGGTACACTTAATTTCAACTTAAGTTCCCATTGTAATAATTTAGCAAGGTGGCCTCAATATGACAACAATACAATAACAACAGGCAAAGCATTAACAGTCAGCTGTTTTTCAGACCACTTTGTAAATAAATACACTTTTTAATATTTTTTTTTTTTTGTATTTAGTGTGCTACCATACTTTTATCTTAATTAAATGAGACTTTTCAAATAAAACTCAAAAAATCAATCTGTATTTAATTACAATTTAAGTTTATATGAAAATTAACTTAATATAGATTTAAATACAATCCTGAAAATTGGGCATAAAACAAAGATCTTAAACGTTTTTCAGGGAGGAGGATTATAGGCAATTCTTTTAAAAGTTAAATAAATGGTTATAGTTAAAACAAAAAAATCTCCTTCTAGTTGGATTCGGATTACAAAAAAAAATTTATGCGAAATCCCAAAAACTTGTAATTTATTGCTTGTTTATGTTAGAAGGAAATCTAGTATATTTGATATAAAATCGTAATTTTTTTGAGATAAGCAAGATTTTGGAAGCAGTCCAACATCTTCTTTATCTAAGCAGCTTTTAAAAGGAACTTATACGTAGGTAAACTAAATGCTCAGGTGTTTCTACAATTATATATTGCCTGATCAGTAGAATTATTCTCGATCGTTAAAATGCTTAACAAATTTTGTGGTTAATTACTTGGTGATGTCGCAAAAGGGCGGTTTAAGACGGGTAATACAAGTCGTATGTATTTTGGCGAAAATGTATCCATAATCTTATCATTGTTTGAAAGTTAAAAAAAATAACAACTTAACAAATAACGTTAGACTTGTGTGATCGTGTAAACTACCCTCAAAATGGTATTCTGTAATTCTAATCGCTAAAATGTAATATTGTGGCTGTAGCTGATATGTGGTCTTAGAAGGCTATTTCATCCTTTCGTTTTAACTATTCATTTTTAACGATTGGGATTAAGCTCTAGAGAATGAGGCTACAGTCGTTACAATGGATTTTCGAAATGATTTATTTATTTTTTAAATGTAGAATAGTTCACCTTCTACATTTTACTAATAATATTTAAAAAAAAACAATTGCATTTACTTAAAGTTAGATTTAAGATTTAGTTTAATTAAAGGTGTGGTTGACAGCAAATTTCCGATTTATTCCAATTAAGATTAATTTGGAATCGTATTAAATAATGCAAATAAAATGGCACAATTTTTGCTTTTAAAGCAGTGCCATTCAACCTATGGTGGTACGCGAAAAATTTCCAGGTGGTACGCGAAATCTTTTAAAATTTTAACGATTTCTATTTGCAGTGCCAACGATCTCATTGATTCGGATTTTTATAAAATTAATTGCAAATACATTTTTGTTTCGTTTTTTTTTTTACTTTGAATAGTTCTATTGTAAAGTTTATTTTTTTAATTTTTTATTTAATTATATTTAATAGTTGGATAAAAATCAAATGAAAGATCTCTTAATTAGAATATATTAATTTACTCGTTCTGTTAAGTTTTTTATAAATGCATTATTTTTAATTTTGTTTCGTTTTTTTATTAACTTTGAATAATTCTTTCTTAATGTTTAATTTCTTAAATTTTTTAAAAATTTCTTTTTTTTACTAATTTATTATATTTTTATTTTTAATAAATAAAATGGATTAAAAATTTTAAAATTGTTTACATTATATTTTTTTGGTGGTACGCGAAAAGTTTGTCGTGAATTTAGTGGTGCACGAGCCAAAAAGGTTGAATAGCACTGTTTTAAAGTAAAGGCCCAACTATAATTTTTTTAAGTTGGCTTAACCAATTGTGCGAATACATGTGATTCATATCTGTCGAACCATATTGAACTTAAGAAAACGTTTTGGTTAATTTTATGAAACTGGCATTTGCGAAACAGATCGCACTTTCCGTACGGAACAAAATATTTTTGGATTTTATTTTTGACACTTTTTTAATTTTTTTGTTAATTTTTGACAAAACATCTTAAGTCAAATTTAAAAAGTTTAAAAACAAATTTGTTAATCATACGAATTTTTATTCAAAAAACATTTTTGTTTACACTTTTTAAATTTTGTATTATAAAAGAAATTTTTCTTTAATTTTGATTTATTTAATTATTAAAAAAAAGGATTTTTTCACCTAGTTTTTTTTTTTAATATTTTGCTACATTATCTCGAGTTAAGATGTTTTGTCAGAATGTCACAGATATGTTTGTTGGGCCTTTAGTTCTTTCATATTTCAAAATATTTTATAAATTTAATTTCCTCAAAAAGGGCTACCAAATCTAGTAAATTATGTAAAAATTTAAGCATCTTATAGGTATTTCATAATTTTCAGCGTTAAAATAAACGCCTAACTAGCAATAAGGTGGCACCTTTATTTATCATTTACTATTTGACTTTATACTATTTCCATTCTGCAATTAAAACGTAAATAACCAATAGTTTTTCTCTTTTTTCCAAAATGTTCTCCACTTAATAAAACTTAAACAAACTTTTCATGTTCTTGGTGTTGCTGCTTTAAATGCTTTTGCGTGCGTTTAACTACTACACAACAGATTGTAAGTACTGCTGCACAAATGTTGCATTTATGATTTATGGCACTTCAGCACAACAATTTGTGTTACAAACAAACAAAAAAAAAGAACTACTCAACAGATACCGTACCAGGATTGCCAGTTTAGCACTTTAAGTGCTAGATTTAGCACATTTTTTTCTGAATTCGCACTAAGAATTTCGAAAAAAATGCCAAGTGCTAGTTTAGCACATTTTTATAATTATTTAGCATTTTAAGCATTTTTTTTAGATCCCAAACCCACTAAAAAAAACTCACATAATCAATTCAAGTAAACTATCAATTCTTTAATGCCAATTATGTATTTATTTTCCTTTTATTTTCCATACAGATAAATTCATCAGCTGACTGCCAACTTTTACATGTACATATTTTGAGAGGTGTTGCCAACTGAAAAAAATGTTTTTTTGTCGGCATATTCAGAAACTCAAATTTGTTAACAGACAGATTATCGGTCTTATAAATTTGTGTTGACATTAAGTAACAGACAGTTTTTCGGTACATTGAGAAAATGGCCATAAGTGTATCAAGAAAAATACAAACATACATATTAGGCATATAACTTTTTACAATTTTTGCAAATAGAAAAAATGGTATAGCATATTACATTTTTTTATAAAATCATTTAGCCATTTCATTTATCAATTAATTTTAATAAGTAAATGTTATTTGTGAAATTTTTTTAAAAAAGTGCTATATGTGTTATAATTTCGTTACACTACAAAAATCATTGTCCGGCTTTAGAGAAGCAATTGAACGTTTTCTCAGACATTGGGACAAAAGCCATCAGCCATTCAGAAAGTTCAGCGAGGCAGCCTCATATTAAACCAAAGACGTATTGGATGGACCTTGCTGAGAACTAGAATGAAAACAGAACTGTTATGTTCAGTTATACGCATAAGAGAAGGTGCAAAATTAGACAACGTTTGTTGCCACACTTTAAACATATCGGACGATATTGTACAAAAATTGGTTTATCTGAAAAGTTCCAAAATTAGTTGGTATATGAAGAAGATGAAAATTACATAATTGAAATTTTAAACAGTTGTAACAACATTATTAAGTGGCGATTTCTTTCCTTAGAAAAAACGTAACAGTATATACATTCTAATATTACCTATAATCATTCGAAGTGTTACATATTCTGCAACTTCAATAGAAAAAAATTAGCTGATTTTATTTACAACTATTACATTTTTATCATTAATGCACTTCATGAGCGATTTTAAAAGTTTTATTGTAAATATTGCCATCAATAATGGCTTAGAAAAATTAAATCGATTAGAATATACATAGACTTCATTTTAATGTGTAAATATTTTTATTTTTGTTTTAAAACCATATTTTTACAAAATTATGAGCGGTATGAATTATGACAAAGAAAATAAAACAATGGTTCTACAAACAAAATAGAAGTACCAAAGTTGTATAACAGGGCAGTATATGCACCTTAAATAAAAGTAAGGGTAAAATATGCAACATATTTTGCATGTTTTTCATCAACTTATTCAAAAAAGAACTTGAAAATTGTTCCACAGTTGTATTTTTCAAAAATCAATGTTATAAAACTAGCAGTTTTGTTTTTCACTGTAGAACAATTTTGCACTTTTTTTTTTGTCGATTTAGCACTTTTAATTTGAATTCTTCTGGCAAGCCTGTACCGTAGTACAACATAAAATTAGAGTTTTCTGTTGCTAATGCTGCTTGCTACTCGTACTGAAATAACTTTATGTGCCACTAAATGTCGGCACTTTGAACACAATGCACAAGCGAACAAACAGTAATGGAACGTTTTTTTTTTTTTTTTTTTTTTTTTTTTTTTTTTTAATATAAAAATTATCAGACATTTTGTTGGAAATTTGAAATGTGCAGAAACACTAGAAACACAAGAAGAACAAAATAGTAGCAAAATAAAGATTGAAGAATTATACATGCAACACTATCAATTGACTTCAAGGCTAATAACGCAGAGCAGGCGATAAGCTCGATGAACATTATATTAAATCTCGGTTTCTTTAAAGCTGAAAATAAATTAATGCATTTAAAAAAAAAGATATTTGTTTTTGTTGGGCTTTTTAATGTTTTAAAGCGTCATCATTTAGTTTCCTTTTGATGAATGATCTTCGTAAAACAAAACAACTTTTAAAGACTAGCATTTTCCATTGAATGCAAATATGACTTATGTCTGAGTTAACAAGTTTTTATCACGATCATGATTCAGTTCTGGATTTTCTTTTGTTTTTTTTTCTTAAATTAAAAAGAAAAAGCTTAGAATCTTGTAAAATTTAGTTTCAGTGATAACAATGACATTTTGCTATCATCAAGCTTTTTATACAGAAATATTTCATACATGATCTGGAAACAGATTTAAATTTGAACCTGCCAATTGGCCGAACCTCATGGTATATCTAAAGAACTGGATGACAAGCTGTGCATTTACCAACCGACTCGAGTGCAAAAGGGCACCATCACACGCAGAAATA
Source organism: Pollenia labialis (assembly GCA_949318255.1). Classification (NCBI taxonomy): domain Eukaryota; kingdom Metazoa; phylum Arthropoda; class Insecta; order Diptera; family Polleniidae; genus Pollenia; species Pollenia labialis. Next base: position 141,570,735 of record OX439139.1, on the reverse strand, counting down.
ATTGTTAGTTAAATATGTGATGATCAAGGCCCGGATTTTTATGCAAATGCAAATTTGTTCTCGTCAGTCGGAGATTATCATATACAAAATATCTTTGCTAATCAAATATTTTTCAGTATAATGGCATCAATTTGTCAGTGCATATTTTTGCATATTTTGCTTTGAATGCATATTTTTCCATATATTGCTGATATTGCATATTTTTGTTGCATATTTTGAAAAAAATTGTTTCAATTGCTTTATTTTGCCATGCACCCTTCCGCAGAAGAGGTAAAAGATACCTTCGACGGTATTTATTTATTTATTTCTTATGGGCAAAATATTTTGTAAAGCACCTTAGCGCGTTGCCGCTTTTAAAAAGAATTATCCGGATTAATGTCATCCTCTACAGCCTATAGCAACCAGATGGGGGACGTGATTGAAAGCAATTATGTATTATGCTGAAAACTTCTGCCAATTCAAAGATGCTGTAAAAGGATTAAACAATGGTGAAATAAAGTTAATTGATATTGCCATACATAAGATGTATTTTTTTGGACGGTAGGTTTAGTTAACAAATTCGTAGCAAGCTTGATAAAGATTAAACAAAAATTAAGGATTTAAATTTATTGTTTTAAATCCTTAACTGCTTGCATATTTAATTTAAATTGTTTTCGAAAATAGCATTTAATCTTGCACCTATCATTTCCGTTTTATTTTGTTTTGAAAAACAGGCAGAAAATATTTTTATTTTGAAACAATTTAGGGTCAAATATATCTCTTAGGGCATTTTAAAATACAAAATGCATAAACAGTTGATCGTATGTAATTGCAATCAGTTTCGCACTTTGCTTAAGCAAATGACAGTTTCAAAAAATTTAACAAAAAGTTTTCTTAAGCTGAATATGATTTGACACTTATGATTAATATGTATTTGCACAGTTACTCAAGCCAGCTTGTGTATATTATAGTTGGAACTTTTCAAGTGACTTAATTTACATGATTGTCTTAATGTTGCTAAATATATTTGCGTTTAACTTTATTTTAACTTCTACTTTTGTGGTTTTTGAAACTTATACTATGTTCACACTTGAGTTTTTAAACGCGTTTAAGCAAAATGTTGATTAAGTTAATCAAAGCCGTTCACATTACATTTGAGATGATTAAGATGGACAGATGATTAAGAAAAAAACAAAACAAACAAATTTATATTTCTTTAAAGTATTAAAAATTGATAAAAAATACTTTAATAAAGTTATCAGAAGATTGTTTTAAACATATTAATGCTGAAATTGTGAAAATTTATGAATTATTTAAGGAAAAACATAAAATCATTAAGCAGAATCGTGGCCGGTTGTTCAGTTTATGTTGGCCGATTCTACATTACACTCAGTTTAAGGTATGTTCAGTGGATTCTAAGTGATTAATGAAGTGATTTAGTTGTAAACATGTCAATTTGAAGTGATTAACAAATCACTTCAATGTATGGGAAATCATCTCGATTTTGATGTGATTAGAGCTTAATCACGTTCAAGTTGCTTAAACGCGTTTAAGAACCCAAGTGTGAACATAGTATTACTTACGTTTATGAGACTGAATTTTAACGTTCTTCATGATATTTGTTTTTTCTTGTTATTTTTATGTTTTTTTTTATCACTAATAAAACAATTTAAGATAATAAAATCGATTTTTAACTGCATAAAAGTCCTGGCCCTGGTGATGATACGTATCAAGTGATTTTAAAACTAATTTCTGAATTTCTTTCCCAAATATACATACGTTTTTTAGATGCCTAGAAAACTAGCTCTCATACTAATAAATTGTGTTTGACTTATTTTTCAATAAACTTTCGCAAATTACCATGCAAAGACTTACAGACTTACGTTTACAGATCTTGTACATTTATTTTAAAAATTTGCGTCTTGCTATAGAGCACTTCTACAAGTTTGCAGTGACCCATTTCTGGCTAAAAGGGTATGTTAACAAGCAGAATTGTCGTTTTTGGAGAGACTCAATCACGTTTTGGTGCGGTTAACATGCCAGAGGCGTCATCGGTCCCATTATCTTTAAATCTGAACCCGGTGCCAACATTACTGTAAATAGCAAACGCTACGGCAAATGATTTGCGATTTTTTTATTCCTTATTTGATTGCAAATCAGTTGGAGGAGAAATGGTTTAAGAAGTCGGCGCAGCATGCCAAACAGCGCGTGAAACACTGTTGGGATCGGGAAATTCTTAAATTGTACCATCTCAATGGCAAAATTGTACCAAATTTACATAAATTGTACCAAAATTTCGCTATAAAATAAAAAAGCATATAAAACTTTTTTATTCAATAATAACAAAAACAAAACCAGTAAGAAAATAAAGTCGGTCAAGCCCAAGCATTTAATACCCTACACCACAGTATATAAAGAGGTGTAAACCCACCAGAATAAAATTATGTTAGGGCGTCAAGATTTATGTGAAAGTTTAATTTGCCAAATATTATTAAAATTTCTTCATCTATGTGCGATTTGTTTTCCCTTAAGTGATTCTAGAAAGAGGGCTGATATGGGATCAATGGCAGATTTTGGACCTACCAGCACATCATTTTAATATGACATAGCAGCTATAACAAAAGTTATCGTCGCCAAATTTTACATCAATACCAACATTTATAAGAAAGTAAGTCTGGTACAAATTATATCTAAATACCAACGTAATAAGATAGTTTATAGGCACAAATACTGTTTCGAAAAGAAGTTTGTAGGGCGCCCATGTGATATTATGAACCGATTCTCACCATTTTTAGAAGGCTTTGCCCTTATGAATTGAAACTTAAGTATGTACAAAATTTCACCGATTTATCTTAAAGATTGCGACCAGTACAAGGTTACATGAACAGACAACCATCTGAATGGAGGGACATAATTAAATCGACTCATAAAGTGATTCTGAGGCGGTCGGTATACTATTTACATTTTTTAGTGTTCACACATCAGCACAGACGCATAATACCCTCCCTTTTCACTATAGTGGTGTGGGTATAAACAATTAAGAAGGAGCTAAAATTTATCTATTTATATTTTTTATCAGAGGCCGACAAAAATGTTGATGCTTGGCTGATAGTGTCACCAAAACAATCGACAAAAGTGGCTATTTGTAGACACTTGATCTCCGGCTTTCTACAGGAATACGAGTTTACAAACTTATGTATTTATGAACTTAATATGTTAGCATAACATCACGAACATAAATTAAAAATAATTAAATTTTTAGGAGGTCTGGCCAGGGCTGGAGATATGTTTTTAGAAATTGTATTATTGAAGAGAAACGTTAGTTAATCCACCTCAAAGAAATTACGAAACTTCGTGGGTCTTTTTTTTAATTGTACCAAAAAAGGATGAATTGTACCAGTGTACCAATAAAGTTTCGATTGTACCACAAATCCCATCAGTGGCGTGAAACCATCCCTTTGTTGAGCTAAACGTTTTGGGACCAAATTATCTCCAGAAATGGGCCTGTGAACTGGCGACCTCGTACGTGCGTTTTGCCGCTTTTTGTGGGGGTACGTCAAATCTCTGGTCTATCCTGATACACCATCATCGATTGATCATTTAGAAGTCAACATTAGAAGTACTAATGACGAAATAAGGATGGGTATGCTTGAAAAAGTGGTGCAAAATTGGACCGATAGAGGCAGGATGCACTCATAAAGTCCAGTCACGGTGACCATATATCTAAATTATTTTAAAACATTATAGGCCATTAAATTTGTGATCTAATAAAGCTAAAATGTTGGTCATTCCATTGAATTTGCTGTGTTTTATTGAAATAAAAAATTCTATGCCTATAAAAAAACAACTTGTTTGATAATTTTTTTACAATAATACATTAAATGCCTTTATTGTTCACTTAATGAAATTTGATAAATTAAAAAAGTAACGACATATTCTCTTCAAAACAATTACGAACAATTCTGCATTACTAAACTCCAAAATGTAATATTGTAAGTTATGTCACTATTGAAGTAAATCAGCGATTTGTATGTACAACCTACAAGTGTACTAATATTTCTCAGTACATCGCGATTGCAAACATCAACGTCATATTTTCATGTATGTATGTTTTGCTGACATAGAAACACGCGCTTGTAAACAAATTTTTCTCTATTTACATTTGCATAACGAGCGGCACGCCACTTTTACCTACGTTATCATCTTGAATTGAAATTGCAGCAATGCGTTAATTTCAATCCACTCAACGTTATTGTCTTGATAGTTTTAATCAATTTATATGCACTAACACATTGAACACACACAAAATAACGTTAAAGGCCCTATCTAACATTTGGAAAATTTTGCAGGAGAAGCAATAACTATTTAAAATGATAAATTGATAAATCGACTTAAACTGTTTATAATTTATTTTTCTTATTATTATGTATGTTTTTTCGACCTTTTTGTTTTCAATACGTAAGCGAATAATTGAGCTCGAGGCCTTAGTTTTTAATAAATTTTATTTATTTATTTTTATGTATCAATATTTCGTAACCCTTCGGGAAACATCTTCAGTAAAAATTAGCGGGCAGTCGTGTAATGACCGTAGATTAGTACTCTTATTAATAATAATAATTTCTTTATTTTTATTCCTGAAGATGTTTCCCGAAGGGTTACGAAATATTGATACATAAAAATAAATACATAAAATTTATTAAAAACTAAGGCCTCGAGCTCAATTATTCGCTTACGTATTTATTTTTCTTTTATTTTTCTTGTAAAACCTACCAGTTGTTTAAATAATTGACAATGTTGCATGTTATGTATGCGGTTAGTTAGGCCTCTAAGTGTTTACCATATAATCTTTTGCAGATAGCGTATTTTGTTTTTGCTTATAAAATCACAAATTTTGGTCAAAAGATTCCAAAATATTTCTGTTGATGCAACAATTATCAGAATCCATGAAAAAGTCGATTTTTAAATTTCGGTTAGTTAGGGCCTTTTGCGTTTCAGGTAACATTATGTTAGTTTATATAAGGGTTTCCCAAATGTATGCAAGATTTAAATTTGCTACAAGTTGTCCTGGAAACACCAAAAAAAAAACAAATAAAATATTTGACATTTTGATTTATTGAGCAAAATCATTATTGCTGAATGGTCAAATTGGTATCTACACACCTTAACCCTAAAATTATAAATATAAAACGCCTTTAATTAAAGTTTAAATTTATAACCATACACAGGATTCACTGTAATCTTAAATATATAAATGTATAGGGTTTTCCCTACCATCGTGATTTTTAAAGCATACAACGAGACTTGATTTTTTTTTCACAATTTTTTTTTAAATGTCCTCTTAAAAATGTTGGTCATGAACGGGTTAATTTAATAGTAGCTTCATATATCCAAATTTTGATATTTCATCAAATTTAATTTTTATTAAATTAATTTTATGAAGAAAGGAATTTTACAACATGAAATAAATTAAATTTATTGATAATTTTTCAATCTTGACTGACATGAGGCTCGAATCCAGGCGTTTTTACGGACAGGTTACCTTTACATGTTTCGATTGCAACCACTCAATCTCTTCAGAGAGTTTCGCCGCTTAACACTCGCAGCCATTGACGACTCCAGTCAATAGTCAAACATCAATCTTTAAACCAAATTGTATTTAACCTTTGGTAGATCGAAATTTGCTTTGAATTATTATTAATTTTTATTGATTTTACATGTTCTTCCTTACTTCTGTCAACTTAAGCCTAATTATATATCAAAAATTGGATTAAAAACCATAGAACCATAGAATATATTTATAAAACGTGTTTCCAGGACAAATATATGATTTTGGTTACAAAATGGGTCTCATTGAAAAAGTAAGATAGGCAGTTTAGTTAGAGTTAAATCATAAGCGGTGGTCAACACCTTTCTAGCGACGTATTGGAAATGAAAATTGGACAACAACTGGTTAAGTTATTTGAATTTTCATTAAAATCGAGTTGAAAATCATCAAATCATAATCATAAACATCTCGCTATCTAAATATCTATTGTATTTGGTCAATTTTGGACCCTTTTTGAAAAGGTTTAGCTCACGGGAGATTACCGCTAAAGGCAAAACATTTTGGGGATTTTCATAAAACATGTCAAAGATAATTTTTAGGGGGTGCAACTTTAACATTTTCCCCATATTTTTTGGATTTTCATGGGTGCTCAAGCATAACACTAAATAGCTAATAGAGTTAAGAATTTTTGAGAGTTTCCTTAGCTTTTTCAGAATAGGTTAAGAGGTCGCTTAAATCGAATTTTTGCCAAAAATCTGGTTTTCCGAACTTTTTTGAGTTTTATTCCTTGTCAAAGACCAAGATTTTCATTTTTAATGAAATAATTTCAAAGAAAAATTTTCAAGCTCTATTTTGGTGTAGAAAGAATATAAGTTTTTGCAGTGCACTTGCTCATCTTGTTTCCCTACATTAAAATTTTTCGTAATTTTTCTATAAATTTTGCAAATAACGCTAAATAACTTTTTAAAGTTTTATGAAAATTAAACATGTTGGTTTGCAATTTGAAAGATGAATAAAGTTTTTCTAGGAATGTTCAGGATCTTTTTGGATTTTTTTAAAAAAATCTCTTGCTTTTTAACCTTTTAAAATTTCTTGTGAATTTAAAAACTTGTCCTGGTTATATGGAGCCGTTATTCGTGTACTTTATTAATAGTGATTAAAACTTTTACAAGTTTTTAATTTTTTTTATTTACTTTGATGACAGTGTGGAGATGCCACTACTTTTCACACACGCACACACGTCCTTATAGATTTTTTTATTTTTCATTAAGTAGAATAAAATATAAAAGAATAATAGAAGAAGTAAAAAGGGGAAAGACAAATTAAAAATTGTACACATTGTAACTAAAAGTTAAAGCGAAAAACAGCACATAAATCAAAACGAAATTATATTGTTTTCTTAGAAATGGTCCTTCGAACTTTATTAATTTGTATGTGCAAAAAGTAATTTATCATAATTATTTTATAAATTAATTTCTTACTTCTTCCTATGAATTTCATTTAAAAGCAGATAGCACATTTAATGACTAAAGAGAATTTTTAAATTAAATAAATAAAAAGTTGTAATACGTAATTTAATGGCATTCACATCTCTATGAGCTTTAAACATTTATTTGAGATTTATTCGTTTAAAAGCTATTCTGCCAGTCATTTCTACCACTATACAAAGAGAACCACCACTAAAAAGTGATTACAAACGTATCATATAACGAGAAATTTAATAAATTTTTTGATTAAATTTAATCCTTGCTGTGTTTGAGGAATATCTGATTCTCATTATTATTTTAATTTAACGATTTTTTTTAAATTCACATGGAATAAAAGGTAGTTGTAAAAGTTAGCTTTCCAACAAAATTGTTAAAGTAATTTTATTTACAATCAAAGATTTTATAAAATTCTTTATAAAAATAAACATAAGTCTTTGATACGGGCGAACATATTAAAGTATAGCAAACAATTTTTCAACATTATATGATACTAACATCTTAAGGATTCATAATTTATAGCAACAGAGAAAAAGTTGTCATTAAATGTAACATGATATTGTAGAAGAGACTAGATAGTTGCTGAAAACAAAATAATAGCAATAAAACCATGATGCCTTTTAATAACACAAATACTATTTTTAGAAACAGGTTTCAAGTGATGCAGCCAGCAAAACTGAAGACTTTTAAGCATTCAATATTAAGCAAAAGCAGCAACAACCAACGCATTGCTGGTATGGACCACATTGTTGCTTAAAATAAAAAGATATACAAGTTTAAAGATACAATCTGTTAATAGCATATGTATGTGTAAATGTTTATAAGGATATGTATAATATTGAAAATGCATTAGGGAAATAACTTTTTGCATTGCTTGCAAATATCAAATCTTTAAAGATAAACCCGTGCAGGGCATGGAAGAAATTATGAGGAACTGAGTTTTTAGTTTTTGCGATCGTTAAAAAGAACACGCACCAAACGCAATGTAGTTTTTTATCAATTCATATTTTTTTGTAGAAATAATATCTTTGACGTTAAGTGTTCAGTCAAACAAATATATTTGGAGTTTTTCTATTAAATTTATTTGAATTAGGGCTTCTGAACTTATCGCTTAGATATTTCGTATTAAATTAATGCAGATTCTTTAAATTGTGTAAGATCTTTGAGAGTAAAGGCCCAACCAGAACATGCATGTATTAGCTTAAGCAGCTGTCAAAAATTTACAAAAAGTCTGTCAAATGTATAAGCAAATAAAAAAGGACTTTTAGGTGGCCATTATGTACTTAATATCTATTTAACCATTGTTGCATATTTGTGCAATATTTTGTTTTTTGCGAGTACTTCAAACTAAAAAGTACCAAAAAGTCCAACCGTGTATTTGTTTATTTTATGCTATTTTATTTGTAAAGAATTTAAAAATAGACAATTTGTAAGTGTCTTAAAAAAAATGGAAAATAAATTAAAATATGTAAAAGTCCATTTTAATTTATTTTATTTTTTATTGTTATACATACACAGCTGTTTTCGTACGGAATGTGCGTTCAGTTTGGCACTTTGCTTAAGCAAATGACATTTGACGAAACTTGACGAAAAGCATCATTAAGTACATTGTAACTTGCCATATATGTTTTATATGTATTCGCATAGCTACTTAAGTTGACTTAAGCGACCTCATTCATGTTCTGGTTGGGCCTTAAGAGTTATACTTTTATTAAAGATACATACATATGTACCATAATTCTTTGAAAGTACATATGTGAAACTTTTGACAAAGAGAAGCACTTTCTTTGGCATACATTTCAGAATAGAACATAAGAAATTGACATTTTGAAAAGTCCCAGGTTCAAAAAAAAAAAAATTCAAAATTTTTTTTGCCATTTTTTTTAACATGTCTGTAAATTAACTTAAATGTATCAACACATACATACATACATAGATATGTTAGTTTTGAACATACCCAACAAACACAAAGTCAAACCTTTGATATGAAATGACTTTATCATTTGACATCAAACGCAATTCTCAAACGTTTTTCAATTGTTTGATTTAACATTTAAATTCAAATTGATAATGATTTGAAAATAAACATTTGATATCAAATGTTTTATCAATTTGATGTCAAATGTTTGTCAAATGTTAAAATCAAATCAAAAATAAACTTGGCAATACTAAAACGAAAAATAAATGTAAGCATTAAAAATGGCGATTAAAGTTACATTTTTACTATTAAAAATAAATTTTAATATAAAGTGAACAGTTTATTTCTTGTGAAAAATAAAAATTATTTGTAAGAAATTACAATGATTAAAAATACGAAAAGAAAAGAAAAATAATAAAACGGGAAAGTGAATAAAGTTTGTTGAACGATCGCGGTGCTACAATCCTCAAAATAAAAGGGAGCCAAGTATTTTGTCTTTCCAAGAATTAGAGGACGGAAAGAACACTATTTCATCTATTAGCTATGGTACCGAATGTTTATATCAAAGATTTTTAAATAAATAATAAATTTAAATTAAAAAAATTAAATAGTTTTATTTATATTCCACATTGTATTATAATCCACATTTGAAAAACATTTGAGAATTACGTTTGAAAGCAAGTTGAAAATAAAGGCATTTTTCAATTTGAAAATAATTTCCCCTTTTTGTTGAGAACGCTATGATTTTCAAATGATTTTCAAATCATTATCAAACGTTTGTCGTTTGAGAAAACGTTTAATTTCAAATCATTTTCAATTTGAAATCAAACCTCCGTGTTTGTTGGGTACTGATTGTATTTTATATAAATGCCACTAATTTAATATGGTTAGAAATGATGGCTAAAAAAATAAAACGTTGCAACAAAAGGAAACTACAACGCGCTCTTCTATTTTAAGACATTAATAAAGTAGACTGGAATTAACGAAGCCAATATCCTCCCTTAACGAGCTAAATAAAATTGTAATAAAAATCCAACATCATTGGCAACTATTGCAACAACATGAAAGAAGTAACACCAACTAACCAACTAAACCAAGTTGCCATTCACTTACTCTGAATGTGTACTTAAACTATTTATACAGATCATTGTTGTAACATAAACATGCGAATGGTGAACTCAATAAGTACAATAACAAAAGATGTTGCCACAATAGGCGAGTGGTGCAACAACCGAATATTGTTGATGGGTTTCCAGTTGAATTCGGTAAAGGTGCTGTGATCAGAGTAAACTTCAAAGTAAGTATATGTATATGTATTCTGTTTTTGGATTCAGATTACGAAAATAATTCTGTAGCATTGGTAAAGTTTACTAAAATAGAAAAAAATAAAAGCAGAGCTGGCGTTTAGAGATAATTTAAAGCATTAATTTAAAATATACAACTTAATATTTAATTCGGCAAGTCACTTAATTGTTTTATCAGTTTAAAAGTAGCATTGTGGCTGTTGCTGTTGCTGTTGTTTTTCCTACTTACCACTTAAGATTGAACAAATGCATTTGCAGAAATGTGTTTTTTTCTGCAAATAAATACAATTTGCAGTTGATGTTTTATGGTCGTCATTGTCGTTTATTGCTGTTTGAAATTCTACTCGGTTTTTTCTTGCTTTGTGTTTCTTTGGTTTCATATAACGTTGCACAATCAGAGAAGATAACTAGATAATGTTGCCAGTATATGAAGCAAGTAGTCCGAAGTTGATAGTTTTTAGTTTTAAATAATTCTTAAGGTTTTCCATGAAAAAACGAAACAACAGAAACAAAACAAATATTTAACTAAAGAGAACTTTATATGGTCATCAGCGTCAGCATCATTTTTCATATCGTATTTATATTTTTTTGTTGTTTTTGTGGCTGGTGTGGCATTGTTAAGACTTTATTTGGCTTGAAACATTTCTTTGTGCAATTTTTTTCTTTTTTATATACATACTTTTTTCTTCTTCTACTTTTTATAAATTGTTTTTGTTAGTTGGGCGAGCAAGATGTTGCATGTTCATGTTGTATACAAGGCCGCTTGAAAATCATAAGGCAAAAATGAGCTGCAACTAGTTTCTTTTTATTGTTATTGCTGCATTTGATGTAGTAAACCCAATGCTGGTTTGTATTCTTTTCCTTTTTTGGTTATTGGTCTCTAACTATTTTATTATGCCTAAAAAATGGTTTTTAATCGAAAGTCACGTCTAATAACAATTTCAGTAATTTGAAGTTTATCATTAAATACACTTTTGTTTTAAAGGCCATTTTTTTACTAAAATATTTTATGGGATAATTTGTGGACTAAACACTGGGAGAAATAAGTGTAAAGTACAGTGATATTTTTAGGTACAGAGTTTTAAAAATGTAATATGGTTCGACAATTAACCCTTTTTAATATGATTTTTTTTTTATTATTGTTAACCATAACATGCGGGCAGGCAAACATAATATGGTTGTGGCTTCCGTATGGTGAACTAATTTAACCATAGTATGGTTTTCGGCGACATTAATATGGTTAAATTAATGATCGCGTAGTTTCGACTTAACTGCCTTTTGTTTAAGTGCACTTTTGATTTAACTGCACAAAATTAAAATTTTTGTTTAAAATACCATACAAATTCCTTTTTTAAATGCACTTTCTACACCCGCAGATTTGAGATAAATGCCTAAAATTATTTTCATACAAAAAATCAAAGTTAGCTGCACTTTGACCTAACTGCCCAAAATACATATTTTCTGTAATTATTCTTCAAAATCCATGCCTACGTATTTTGCGCTTCAACTGCAACGAATACTACAATTAAATACGTTTTCTGTTGACACTACTTTGAAACTGCAGTTTTTAATTTTGACAGCTTGCAGCGCTAGTCTTAACGTACTACAGCGATTATTCTGTTCCACACTTTATTGTTACCAATTTGGCTACCTCGTTCATTATAAAAATGCATAACAAATGACTACAGGTTGTTTGAACGTCATTGTCAAGGCGAATTTACACCAGGTGAAATTATCTTGCTACGTAAGAAGCAGATAACTAACCATGTGTCAAAATGGTATACCGTCCTGCTGGTTCTGGAGAATCTTAACTATTTTTTAAGCGAAAATTATAAAATTTAAAATTTCTTTTAATTGTTAATTTGAAATAGACCCCTGCACAAATGGATTTGTACCTAAAAAGTACAAAGCAAAGCAGGAACACTTACTCAAACTATAATAAAAAACAAGGTATGTAGGTACATGTTTTGTTTGTGCTTGGTAACCACTTGTTCGTTTTTCTCTCGCACTTGACCATTCATAAAACGAACGGTCGAGTATCATGCGATAGCCAAACTTCACTATGTACTACACGTGAAGTTTTGCAAACATTAAAAACAAAAAATATTGTTCCATGCATTTAATCTTTTTTAACTGTTAAGTTTAATAAAAAAAATAGAAATACATTGTATGTTTATAACTTTAGTTATTTGGATCATTTAGATTTTTATTCATTTATAAATATTTAAAAGTGATATTTATTTGCAATAGTAAACATTATTTGAAAATAATAATCATGGGAAACATCTAGTCATTAAAAAAATAAAAATAAATCGATTTTTGCGCCAAAAAAACGAATAAATTTTCTTCTTTTAGAAGAGAAAAATTTACTTGAAGGTACATATGGGTATTTCTCTGAAAAGGTACACCGTGACTTAAAAAATCAAAGCGCTCGCATAATTTTTTTAATAATTTAATTAAGTTGGATTAATTTTGTAGTATATTTTTATTTTTTATTTTTCATTTTTGAATAAAAGTTTAATTTTTTTGAAAATATATGTAAAATTACTAAAATATGTATGAAGGTAAAAAGTGTCACGTGCGTAATTTACAATTTATTTTTTTCTTCGCCAACCCATACATAGTTGCTTTTGAACAAAACATGATTATAAAGGCCCATTACTAACCTTTATAAAAACATTTTTTCCGAAATAAAAACCTCCTACAATTCACTTACTTTCGCACTTTTTCTTACGGTCCTAAAAGGAACTTCTTTTTTTGTCACGTGAGTAAGTCAACTTTGATTGCATGGCATTTGGGTACCCAGTGCTCAATTTACCATTATATATACTTTTTAGAAAGAACTCATCACAAACAATGTAACGATTCTAGAATTCATTCTAAAATTCCAATCCACTTCTATTTTTTTAATATTCAAACACAATAAAACGCGTACAAATGTCGCGTGCATAACCAGAGAAACACCCATATATGAAAAAAATATTTAGGCTAAATTACACAAACAATTTTCTTATTATCAATAGTCTAAAAAAAATTTTATTTGAATTTTATGGTAATTACACACATTTACACCACATGAAGTGAACATAATTTTATAGGTACTTCTTTTTCGTTGTACCCATTTTTATATGTTCCGCTAGAAACCGCTAAATATTTAATTTTTTTAAAGATACCGCTAAAACCTTAAAAATGTTTAAAGGTTTTATATAAATCTAGATATTACCTGCTTTTTCAAGGGTACATGCATCTCAAATACGTTACATACTAAGGTTTCTAACTTCCCTAGCTATTTTATTCCAAAAAAAATTTTGGTCGATGAATTGGGCTGTGCCGAATCTTTGATACCATCCAAAAAATATTTCGAAATTTGAACAAGTATTTTATAGTCTTATAAAGCTATGCCTGACCAAATTTTATTATAATTAAACACAGGGGCCTTATTCTTTTTCGATTCGGAAGCAATTTAATTTCAATCGGTACTGAACGAATCGAAACTATTTTTTCAGTATTGTGAAAACTCAAATAAATGCTTTACAACACTGAAAAAATAATATCGATTTCTTCAGTACCGACAGAAAGAATTAGAAATAAAATTGATTTCGAAACGAAAAAGTATTCGATCACGACTGCCAGAATAAGCCCCCAGATTACTGTTTACGCATACTAATTTTTTTCCGCGAGAAGCTTTATATGGGCCAAATGGAAAGTTATGGACCGATCTGCACGAAAGTTGAGAGTGTAATTCTTAGTCATATAAACACTTTCATTATTAATGTACTTCATGAGCGGGTTTTAAAGCTATTTGAACGGTTTCTGCACGCTATTACGGTTTGGAAACAAATATTGTCATCACTAATGGCTTAGAAAAATTAGAAGATTAGAATATAAATAGACTTTTTTTGACTTTAATGTGTAAATATTTTTATATTTTGTTTTAAATCAATTTTTTTTTACAAAATTATGAGCGGTATGAATTATGACAAACAAAATAAAGCATTGGTTGTACAAACAAAGTTTTACAACAGGGCAATATGAACACCTTAAGTTAAAGTAAGGGTAAAATATGCAACATGCTTTGCATTTTTTTCATTAACATATTCACAAAAGAACTTGAACATTTTTCCCACAGTTCTATTTTTTTGGATAAACGAACACAAAAATATAGAACATGTTGCATTAATGCAACATATTTTTCAGAAAAAAAATCGCCATAAGTGATAGTTTCATTTAATTAAGCAACACATTATTTTTCAATCGTTAACTTGATTTAAATCTAAAGCTGTGATGCCCTAAACTGGACGATTGCTATTATAATTTAATGGTGGCTATTCTGAAATACGCGTCGAATAAGTGAACATTTACATGAAAACAATAACAAAATTTACAAAAATGGTTCGTTTTATCTATACACTTCTTAAATCAAATTAACGCGAGTGTTTTAGGTCGTTTCTTTCTCTTTTAAAAACTGTAAATTTTGAATGATAAACAAAAACTATTTTTTTCAAAGGAATGTGTTTTGGCCTTTGAAGTGAGCACTTGTGTGTTAGTAACAGTGTTGCCAGCAGATTTTTAAAAAATACCTTCGCACTCTAAAAGAATCCAAGTTTTGCATACTCGTTGAAAAAATTAAGCCAACAAAAATCCCTACGAGTTTTAATCGAAAATATTAAAAAAAAACAATATTTATAAAATCTCATTTTTTTCTAATATGTATAGTTAAGCTTTAATAAGAAAAATAAGTAATAACAAATTATATGTTTGTACTTTTGATTAAATTCAAAGAAAAACAAGAGGTTTTTTGAAAATAAGATTTCTGTATGACGTGCTAAAAATAAATTATATACATCCCAGCAAAAACTTTACTTAGAATCCTATCTTTTATGATTTCCACTTTTTGGATTATTGGTTGTATATTTAATAATAACTTTATAATTATAACTTTAATAAGTCATACAGGGGTGTGCTGGAAATCGAAAGCGTAAAATGCAAGAATTTGGAAGTGGTTTTTATTACACTTTTAATCTAATTTTTTAATTTTTGTTATAAAATTCTGATAAACATAGAAATATTTGTTTAATATTTGTCATAAAATTGTTTTATTACAGAAATCTAATTAAAAAACGACTTTAAAAATTCTTCTGTTTTACGTTTTCGATTTTCAGGACACCCTTGATAATTATATGTACATAGCAAAAAATACTTTAACAAATTGATTTAAGTATGTTATTATTATAAGATTTTTAATAATTATTCAAGTTTATTTGCAATATATTTCGCTAATATTTGTTAGATATTCGGTAATACTATAATATTTTAAAAATAATCCCGATGTGAGTGTAAGAGGTATACATGATTTTGTGCAGCCACAACACTTTAATTAATAGTTTTTCTTACATTTCGAAAAATGTATTATTTTTTACACTTTTTCAACAAAAATTCCATAAGAATTCTCATGCATATAAGAGCAATTTTAAATAGTGTTTTAACCTTTTTGAAAGTCAATTTGTAACTACTTATTTTTTGGTTCTTTATGTAACAAAATTTTTTTATAAAATTTTTAAGTATAAAATAAACATATTATTTTTTAGGTTATAATTGGCCAAATTATAAGGGGCCACTTTTGGGGCATCGTGAACAAAAATAAGTACATTTTAGAAGAAAGTCAAGTTGTCACTATTTTTCTGCTTATTTTGCAAGCAAAGTTTTTGATGGGATAGTTCTTTAAATCTTTAAATAATAATTTTAATTTAAATCAGGCGGTAGGTAAATGTTAGTTTTCTAAACCATTTAAGAAACTTATGTATTCTAATCACACCAGAGGTTTATTTTAACAGTATATATTGAAGGTGGTATTATTTTTATGCAATTAGAAAAACAACCAAACAGTATTATCAAATCTTCTTATTTCGAGTCTCTGAATATATTTTTTCGATTGTTTCTTTTATTAAATTTCCTCATTATATGTGAATTAATTTCAGAAATCTTTGCTGAGCGGCTTCTTTTGGACCATATTTGAAAATACATTCCCAACAATACAATCAATGATTATTTTGTACAACATTGTTTACAAAAAATTTCTCAGAATTACCAAAAAAAAAAAAAAAAATTCTGCCCTGCCGGGAATTATAAAAGTCCAAAAAATTATGAACCCCAATTTAATAAATATCAACTACTTAAACTATTTTGTTCTTTTTGAATGATAAAAACTTAAACGGACAATGCATTATCCCCATTATTAGAAAACAATATCGAATCACTTCTAATTTCTGGTGTTATACTTCTCATATAAACCAATTTTAGCTTATTTAAATTCATACATACATACATACATACATACATACGTACATACATCTTTTTATCTATAACTTAAATCTCATCGTCGACTTCTTAATGAAATAGACAGGGAAAAACACAATGTTTTTGAACACTAAACAATGTCAAACCACTTTTTCTTTATCACTTGACTTTATTTCTCCCCACATAATCGATTATTATACATATAAAGTTTTTTTGTTCCTTTTGTCGTAAATGCTATTGTTGTCTATTTTAATACAAAAAAGAAAATAATAAAAGAAAAAAATTTGAATTGTTATTTCCTTAACATAAAAGAAAAACAGGAGACAAAAAATTTTCAGAATAAAATGTCATGCATTGTTTTCTTTTGGAGTGCTTTGCAAGCTAACAACGATGAAGTTTTCTACCCAGTGCAACTTTTTCCTTGTTTTGATTTTTTTCTTCCATTTCTTCTCCTTTTTTTTATTTTATCGCAAAGTTATGCCATTAGGAAGTTGTTCATACGCAAAGTACTTTGACTTGGATTTTTTTTCTCGATTTTTTTGTTGTATTTTTTTCATTTGGCATAAATTTTCTTAAGTATTTTTATTTGCCTCTATTTGCATATTATCTTTATTAGTTTTTTTTGCTGCTTTTAATTTTTTTTCATTTTGGATGCTACATGTTGGTGGCATGTATAATATAACGTTGTGTATGTGAATGTTAATGTTGCATTACCAACAAACATTGATTGCTATTGCGCCATTGTATTGAATATGAAGTAGTTGGTTGCAAACAAAGCCCAATAAGAAAACTTTTTCAATTGTCATTGCTTATTGAATATAAATTGAAACACAAAGTTAAGATAAGATTAATGAATAAATATAACAAAAAAAAACACCAAAAGTAAAAGTTCTTAAAATTGTATTGAAAATATGGCGAAAAAAAGGAATCTGTTGTATGTAGATAAATGAAGTATTTTTTGAAGTTTTATAATAAGATATAATAATTAATTTAGCTCGAGTACTTTAAAGGAAACCGGAAATTTGTATCTGTAATAGATATAATCTGCAAAGAATGGTAGAAAAAAGTTTTTAAATCGCTTTTTAAAGATCGTTCGAGTAAACCAAATGTTTCTTATATGCAGCAAATAAATACATAATGTTCGACCTTAAGTTTAATTTATTAATTTGGTCATTTATGCACCGATTTTAATTAACTTTGTTTTTGCAATATACGTTTTAATAATATAATAATAATAAAGCGAAGTGGTTAAAAATTTATCTTGACTTACTAAAGTTCTAATTAGCAATAAAATAACATTTAAATAATGCTAAACTTTTTTCTTTCTTTCGTGTTAGACAAATTTTTTTTTGGCAAAAAAATTTAATTTTTGTTTTTTAAAAAATTGGAACATGCAGCCATGCATGTATGAAAAACACAGTTCTAAACAAAACAAGCCATAAATAATTTAAATAACAAAACGAAAATTCGAGTACATATGTATTTGTATTTTGACACTGCTTCATTAAAATGCAAAATGCTAATTTTTGTTACACACAAAAACTAGTAACAAACTGGTTCTTGAGTACCCAAATTGGTCCAAATGTACTAGAACACGTCTAAAACCAATAGTACTAATGATTTTCCAAGCACACTTAATGTTTATTTGAGCATCAAGGGCAGGGTGTCTACAACTCTTGATTTTATTTACAAAAGATGAATAATTTTAATTTAACTTAAGAATTCATTAAAACGCAACATTTGTATGGAAGCCCTCCTAAAGCTAGGATCACACGATTGCCACAATGCAACAATTTTCACACTTTTTAATACCCCAAACGTGTGACTGCACAACCAAATGGCTCATGTACCACTCGAGAGCAATATTGTGCATACTTTTACCAATCAAATGCAACCCTGGTGCGGCAATCGTGTAACTGTTTGCTATGCAACCGCACGACAATAAAACTAACAAAAATGCACCAACATTTATTGTGTTCTTGTGCGGCAATCAAACAACACAATACGTGCCAATATTTTTGAATTTAATTTTTTTAATAAATTTCCTTTTTTGTGTTTCTTTTATTATGTAATGAAAATATATATGTATTTATTAATTATGCATTTACATTTTTTTAATTATTGCTATTAATAGAATATGTTTGTATGTTCACAAGCATATTTAGCTGTTCAGTGCGATAAAAATTGTGCCATATTGGTGCATTTGCGGCAATCATGTCATCCCATCTTAAGGGGTTGAGTTAAATGTATAAAAGTATGTTTTGAGAAAATGTAAAAGACGAACAATTAATGGAGGTCATTCATATATTTTATCCCCGTAGAAGCGACTCCTGGGAAGTTATGGGACTTTTTCTTCAATATATTTTTATTCTGTGTTGACAATTTTTTAAGGGAGCCCCTTAAGAAAGGGTGATAGGTATGTTCGAAACAAATGATAAGGATGAAAATTAAAATTCGGTTTGAACTGTCTACCAAATTGGTAAAATAATTTCTTAAATATAAAAAATATTCAGCATTAAAAATGAGCCAAGTCGGTATATTATATAAGATCGCCTACAAACAAGTGTCCTCACAAATTAAAGGTTCGGGTACGACAGGGTCCATGAAAAATAAGCTAGGTTGACATTTGAGATCAATTATTCTTTATATCTTTGTACTTAAGATTTTTTTCGGTTTAAAAAATCAGCGAAATCAACCTATTTTTTCTCCTAGCTTCTTGAACAGAATGAATAGATAAGATTTGGAAGAGCCGAATATATATTTCATTTGGATATTTTGAAGCAAAAAATTAAACTACAAATTATAACAATAGTGGAGAGGGTATTATGCATTTTTGCTGATGTGTGTAACACCTTAAAATATGGGTCCTTAAAGTATATCTTTCGAATCCCTTTCTGAGTCGATCTAACGATGTCCATCCGGCTGGCTATCCATGTAATCTTTTGCGCAAAGTACAGGTGGCAATTTTGGAGATAATTTGACTAAATTTCTTATCAGCACAAAGACCACGGCTATTGAAAATGGGTAAAATCGCAGGATCACGAGGGAAGATAAGGGAAAATTTCTGCCCCTCAGAAACTATCAAACCGATTTCAATGAAATTTAAAACATAGATATATCCAAATTTATATGGACACATAAGCATGATTCTTTTAAGTTCTTTTAAAAAGAGAAATTATGTGAATTATTCTACTGCATATTTTCAAATAAAGTTCCTTAAGTCCTCATCCATATTATGAAACTTTTTCAATTCTCTTTTAAAACTCAACTCGCATTTTGTATGACTTTTCTTTTTTCTTTCAATAGCATTCTCTCTTTCTTAAAATAACAAACTCACAAAAACTGCTTGTACACGAAACAAAGTATACTTTTACATTCGTTTTTCGCCTTTCATTAACAAACTCAAATATTTCGCAGCAAATGTTTCATTATATGGACGAGGACTAATGGATCAGCACTAAAATTTGTTATTTGTCACTTACAAGCCTGAAACGTTACTAAATATAAATAAAAAAAATTTCACATATGGACAAATCCCAGAAACAGTCCTCCAACCAAACATTTTTCAAATTAATTTTTTTTAATGATGTATAATTTCGTTTTTATATTAAAAAACATGTATTTTGATGATCAATTATACAATAATTCTTGCCAAATCCTACCCAACCCCTGATTAATATTATACATGAATTTAACATTATTTTAGGTGCTTCATGGGCTTTAAATAACACTTAAAGCAGACTCATAAAAATATAAATTACGTTAAAAAAAATTGATATTCATTAATAATCACAAAATTAGAAATGCAATTCATAAAAATATAATTTATTTTGTTAAAATAAATAAAATTGGGTTTAAATACTACTGGAACAATTGTAGCGTTCGTTGTGAGGCGTGCGTCACAAAGGGTTCACGGCTTTTGTCAAAAATTCACAAAATTTTTTGGCTGCGAACAAGTAATTAAAGAAATCTCTAATATTCAACTTTTTTTTTGGAAAATAGATGTCGTATACCTTATGATATAAAATTGGCTAAAAATTAGGGAAATACACTTTAACTTTTAAAGTTACTTCCACTTTTTGTGCACGCCACAAGTCACAAGTACCTACTATGAAATTATGATATATGCCATTCGTAAGTACATATACGTTGAATCAGAAAACGCGCGCGAATGTAGCGTTCGTCACGCAGGATTTGCCCATTAGGGTGGTTACAAGGTATATGGAAAATTTTTTTTAGGGGCTATCTTTTGGGGCGCCCCTACAAAATGTGCCAATAGTCTAGAAAATGCGATTGACAAAGTTTATGCCCAATCGGAAAACGCCAACACGTGTCTCATTGAGCATAAATTAGGGAAAAACAGCGATTTTTCACTTAAATTCGTATTTCTTTGTCCTTATAACCGAAGCCATTCATTTTAGGAACCTGACTCAGGTCTTATTTTATAGGAAATTTTATTCTTATTAATTTTGATCTTAGTAATATTTTTGCTGAAACTGTTATTTTTCACACTAATTAGTATTTATCAGATCGTAGTGGATATCTCAATAATCGCAGAATAGTGTTCAAAACACTTTTAACGGATTTTTATCCTATGTTACAAAATTACATACAACTTGTAAAAGACACCGTCGTTGTTCTTCGTCTTTTGTCAAGACTGAATTGTAGTCTTGGATTAATTTTACCCCTCTCTCAGCTGTGTCATTTACTACTTTAAGGCCTTTCACAATTTTTTTTTGGCTCGTAAATAATGTTGATTTTTACACCATTCATCGGGATCAGTATTTAAAAAATCGGTATTCATTTCAAATCTCTTGAAAAAATTTAGAGTCCGAGAAGAAACAAAGTAATCAATTTCTTTATCCAATATATTACCAATTTCTTGGAAACTAAGTTTTGCTTTAACATCTCTGTCTTCAGAATTTACTTCATCGTTTTCTACGTTGGACTTTATTTGTTTAACCATTCTTATTTTGACATTTTTTCCAAAGTATCATCGAAAAATGAAAAAGCAATTTGCTCCGAATTAAGATACCAGAGATTTATTATTTTAGACAATAACTTGTCCGCAATTTCTTAATTAATACTCCTGTATTGAACTGAGGATTTTACTAATTTTAGGTCTTGGTTTGGGGCCATGTTGGGGTTGTGGGCGGTAAACCATGCTTTTATATAAATATTGATTATAAATAAGCATATATCTTTTATACCCATACTCTCTGAAACAGACAACGGAAATTGTTCCTCGAAAATATATATTTTGAGACAATAAATAGCCTTTGCCATCCATCTGGCGTGGTTAATAGCTCCAGGTACTCTGCACGTAGTATTTTCCAGTGGCAGACGCCCTAAGCATATGAGGCAAAGTTGGATGAATTCTTTATAATCGTCTCTGGGCTGGTGATTTTTTAATTGTTCAAGTAGGAAATTTGAAATTTGGTCTGCATTACTAAATTTGTCTCTAAAATTTTCATCTTCTTTAGCTGTTTTGGAATTGTCTATTTTAGACCACTCACTCTGGAATTTACAAAAAATATCTGGTTGAGGTCCATGGCATATGGTGACGACAAGCTAAATAAAGAAGATTTTTTTCCCAAAAACTACTCTAGTACAACGCAAGTTCCCTTATGGCGACCAGTATTTTCTGCCGTGGTATCAAAACACATTAACTGAATTTGTTCAGCTGCTCACCACTGCTCAACTGCTAAGAATACAGCTTTTGCCTGAGTAATCCCCGTACTATTTCCAAGGACTGGAACTCCTATCAACTGTTCTTCATTGCCACAGTTATTTGATGAGACATGTAACCAATTAAAAAAAGTTTATCTCTCTGCCTTGACATCATGCTCATTGGTAGAGTGGACAAGAAAATTTAATCGAATAACACGGCTAAAAGCGCTTGTACCTTTATATATTTATATGACAGCTCGCATTGAGACACTCGTGCTGAATGAATTATGATGTATGTGATGTTGGAATTGTTAATATAAACAATGGGAATGCCCGAGTCATAATTATTTGTCTGTACTTTAACGGAAAAAATAATCCAACACAGTGGTGAGAATTTATTGCCTCATGTTGGTCAGCGTTTGTGGTAAATTTACAAAACTCCATTATAAGTGGTCCAAAACGTGTGAATAGAGGGTTTTCACTCTTTTATTTACATTGTAATCATTTAAAACATAAATTTATGATTTTAATGTGACCAGTACGACGTCGCCTGATAAATGCTAAATATTTCTTTATCTATTGGTATAAGGAACAAAACTATCAAGATCAAAATTAATAAGAATACAATTTCCTATTAAACAAGACTCGACTCAGGTTCCTAGAATGAATGGTTTCGGTTTAAATATAAAGAAATACGAATTTTAAAGAAAATTCGCTGTTTTTCCTTATTTTATGCTCAATGAGACATGTGTTACCATTATCCGATTGGGCTGAAACTTTGCCAATCGCATTTTCTATCCTATTGGCATATATATGGGGATTGCCCCGATGGAAAATCCAAAATCGATTTCTTGTAACCACCCTATTGCCCATATAACCTTTTACTATTTCGCCAGCAATATGTTGTTTCATTTGTATATACATAAGTGTTTTCATGTGAAAAAATTTCAGTTGCGATTTGCTATACTTCAGTTTACATTAAGCACTTTAACTGATTAAAAATTCAAGAACAATATTTTTACAACTTCTAAAAATAGAGAGAAGCCTTTGGATATGACTAGACTAAACTCAAAACTGCATTTTCATTATGACTTTGTTGCTTGGGCAAACATGCATAACTTTTAGGATTTGTAGGTGAAAGGTTCAAAAAGGCTTGCATAATATTTATGCCTTTCTTTATCCTTAATTTACAATATTCAAAGTCAAGAATATTCTCCCGAGTAAAGAAAGTCATAACGAAAATTGAGCCGAACCAAATTCAAATGTGTTGTTTTTTAGGTAAAACAATTTGTGCAAAATATATATTTTTTCTTCTTATCACTATTTTTGTTGAATTGCTTAAAAAATTTACATGTGTGGAGATAAATACGAAGAGTTTAATCGTATGCGATAAAAATGTTATAAAGAAAAAACGACTGACTTTGTACTCGAAGTTTTAAAGTTTTTATGAAAAATCAATCATTTTTATTTATCAATAAAAACTTATTTGATATTTTATTAATCTTTTTAGATTAAAATTTATGATTTTTAAAAAAATACGACGGACTGAAATTCTTATGAATGAGTAGCGTGAGGGATATGGCCACTGTGTTCAAATCCTTCGATTTCAGGGACTATGGCTATAATCTACAAGCACAAATACAATTTGGATATAGCGCTTCTACATTATTGTAGCATTGTCCATAGTCTTCCTTTTCTTTTAGGGTTGATTCCCTGAGTTTAAAGGATTTATACACAGTGGCCATATCCCTTATGGCACTTATTCATAATAATTTCGGTCTGTCGTTTTTAAAAATCATCAATATTAATAGAAAAAGGCTAATTAAATATTAGTTTTGAATGTTAAATAAAAATGATTGATTTTTCATAAAACTTCGTTTAAATAGCTGTATTTTCCTTATAATTTTTTTATCGCATGCGTTATTTTTTTAATATATTTTTTTATCGCATGCGATATTTTAAAAAAATGAATTTAACTTTTTCATATTTAAATTCACACACATTAAAAATTTTAATAAGTATGCAATTATTATTTATTTATTAAATAAGAGTTACAAATACAATTACAAATTATATTCTAACTTAATTAACCGAGCAATAGTAACGTAGATCTCCAGCCCGTTGTAGTGAAACAGACCAGAGTTTATGGCGGGAATCGAACCCGCAACCCTCGCACTGATAGACTAGCTCACTGCCAACAAGCCTACCGGGGCACCCTTTTTTTATTATTATAAATATGCATTTACATTAGGGTAATGCATTTACATACATTAGGGAGGCATCGAATACGGATATTGGCGGTATATAAGGTTTACCGATATATGTATATCGGCGCTGTTTTACTGTCGATACCTCGATATTTCTTAAATTTTTTTTAAGGGTTTTTGAGCAATCAATTTAATTTTTAATGTTTATATTTGTATAACAACGAACTGAGCTGCTTTAAAAAGCGTTTTTTTATACCTGAAAATTCCAATACATTTTCAATAAAACTTACTGACAAAGAAATCTGCCAAATAAGACTTTCAGACGATGGCGGCATTCGTGTTCTAAAGGTCGGGTTCATATAACTTTTATAAAAATTAGAAGTTTTGACAAAAAAAATTCTTACCGCTCTTATTTCAGTAGCTCAGTAAGAAGAATTAAACATGAAAAAGTAGAGCAGAAAATCAAAACCGATTAACAAATTTCTGTTTCTTTTAATTCTTAACGGATTTGCAGAATCTTCTATCTCCGTAAAAGTTCAGAAAACTTTTTTTTAAACAAAACTCTTTTTAATATTTGTTTAAAAACTATTTTTTTTTGGTTAATTTTTTCATAAATTGAGATTGTGGTTTTTAAATCGAAATCTTAGAGTATTGTTATCGGAATCGTATTGGTAAAAAGAGATATCGTGACCTCCCTAATTTAGAAACTCATATAATAATGTATTTATCTAAGGTAAACAAATTTAAAACTATAATAAATACTACATTGTATGACAAAAAAAAAGTATACGAATATTTAATAAAACTGTAGATTTCAGACAAAAACTTGCATTTCGGCGAATCATCTTTTTTAAAACAAAAAGACAAAACACTTCTTAAATAAGCAGACAGGTGCGTTTTTAACAACTTGTTACAAACTAACATTCTAAACTGACTGAAATACGAATTGAAGAATGAAAGAATAAATTTTATTTTTATTAGGGATACAAAACTTCTATTAAAAGATAAATAATTTGGTAACATATTCATTACAATAAGTTTAATTTTTTTTTCTTTAACCCCTGAATTTTTAGTTGAAAAATATTTTATGAAATGGGTACATATAAATTTCCTACATATTTACGAACTTTTAGCTTTAACCTCTAAATGCTAAATTATATGATGATTAAACTGCCACACCTCATAAAATAATCATTATTCTTTTAAGCTTCTAACAGCATATGAGTTATTTTTTATGGGGAATATAAATATTTATATACCAACATTGCAGTAGTATTGCGTTTTTTTATACTTTGCAAATTTATTGTTTAGAGTACTTTTATGACAGACTTAAAAAATATGAAATGTGAAAGTTAAATTAAATTCTATGCTTTAAAGAAACTACATTAATGATGACACTTAAAAATTTATATGTTTGAAGGTAAACGGGAGACCCATAAAAAAATAATTAGCTGATCTAAAAATGTTATAGGAAACTAATTATTTTTCATAATCGAAGTTGTATACTGTCAACACCTTTTTGCGCGAATTATTTTTCGTATTTCAAAAGTATATGAAAATTAAATATAACTGCCAAAGTTTTTGACCATTTAGTCTTTTCGCATCTTAATCTGTACTTCAGTGCTTTATATGCCATTGAAATTGCAGTGCAGAGCATCTGTGCTGGACTCCAGCTTTGGCATATTTTGGACCGTCTTTTTCTTGCAATCGATGACAATTTTGAACTCGGAGAAAGTCAGGCTAAAACGAGTGTGAGGTATCTTCAAGTAAAGTTTTTTAAAATATTCGCCTAAGTATTTCCAAAACTAAAAACTTCAGGAGCGAATAATTCAGAAAAATAATCTGTGACAAATATTTAAAATGTAGGCATTAAAGTCACACTGGAAAAAAATGCTATCATGTGCGGACTTTTTATTCTGTTGGATTATATTTCGAACAGAAATCCTAAATAAGGTTAATATATCAGTCATAACTCTGCGCTGGGAAGAGAAGCATCTCGTGCTTCCCTCTCATTATTTATTAATGTCAATCAGACCATCTCTGTTTGGGTGCCTTAGCGCGTTTCGTCGGGATTGGTTGCATTTAACCGTGTTAATTTTTCGGAATTTGAAATTTACCCGTTCGTTTTTAACCTAACTTTTTGACAACGTGGAAGGAAACCTATTAAAACCTCATTGTATTAATTATATGGAGCTGATTCTGGAGGCTTTGCTTTCCTACATGAAGGTGGAGGTCATCGATAGCTTGTAAAGGAGGCTTATCAGGCGAAATGCATAAATTTTTGATGGCTATATGAAAATTTCACGGAGGGTATAATACTCGACCCAGATCGTTTAAGTCGATTAAAACATTTCTGTGTGTCTGGTTAGCCATCTGTGCGTTCATTCAACCTGCCATAAAAACATAAATTTCCCTTAGATGACGCCAATTTTACTGATTTGTATGCTACCCTTACAGCCAATTAAAAATTTTAATCCTGCTGGTATTAAGGAACGTTTTCAAACTTATTAAGATTCGGTCTATCTTTGCCAATAGCTTTCATACTAGGACCACTCCCAAAAATCACAAATAATTTTAATGAATTCGACATTTATGACTCTGATTTCAACTAAAACTTAAATATGTTGTTATTAAAGATTCATTATAATTCGACATAATTTTTTACTAAATTCTTCTTTTCTTTTGCAAGTGAATTTATTAAATATCAAATATCGATGCTGAAAAGTTTTTTTAAAAATTTGTAACTTTGTGTTTACATACAAATATCATTTAAATTAATTATGCTAC
The DNA here is from genome assembly GCA_949318255.1 of Pollenia labialis. Lineage (NCBI taxonomy): Eukaryota > Metazoa > Arthropoda > Insecta > Diptera > Polleniidae > Pollenia > Pollenia labialis. Next base: position 141,543,544 of record OX439139.1, on the reverse strand, counting down.
TGGTTGCAATTTTAAAACTTTTTATTTTTATAATTTCATGTTTTTAATATTTCGTTTATTTGTTTTCGCATAATTTGCTACATTTGAATAAATATTTATAATTATTTAAAATAAAATAATATAAATAGCTTTTCACAATTACAATTTTAAATTAATTTTTACAGAAATTGAAATTAGTTTTAACAATTTAATAACGGATGTCACAACCAAGTTATTTAATTATTAAGCATTAATTGAAATATATTGGTTCCATTTTAGACATAAAATTACTAAATCGGAAATATTTTGGGTCTTTTTAAGTGCTTAAAAATTTCAATATAATATTAAAAGGGAGAATAGGAGAGTTATTATTCAATTTTAAAATACATGTTAGACAGATAAGCAGGGAAACCAGAAATATACTTTTAAACACGTTTTATGCGCATTAAATATGCAGTAAAAAATTGAAAATACGCCCTGAAAATATGCCCCAAAAAATTCAAAAATTGCTTATTGGAAAACAAAATATTTAACAATTTAATAAGAATTCCATTAACACAATCCTAAAATTATAATCGGTGAAGCCCGAACACCATAGTATGAACAGACAAATTTGCAAGATTAAACCTTATTTGGAAACGATGGGCAGTCATCAGCTTACAAAAACAAAGTTGTGTTAAGAGGTTAAAATTTACATACGAGTTATTTGTGCCGAATAATATCTAGATATTTTTTTTGTCATTAAGACGGTCGCTTAATTGTTTATTATTTTTAACATTTAAAAGGAAGTTAAAGCTATTTATATAAGTATTTGGGAAAACGTGAACCGATTCGAAAATAATTTAGTTTGCAGTAAAATATTTTTGTGCGAATTTAATCTAAATATTTAAGAAACATAATTAAATGGTTTACAGACACAAAGAGTCCAATTTGGAAATAACGATAAAAAGACAATCGTTATACTAAAAGATTGATCCAAATTATTTATGTATTACACACATCACTAAAAAAGTATATACAGGAGTTTATTTATACGTATATCTATATATGTATATATGTTGTATTAATCGCTTAATTGCATTTAATTATTTGCACATGTGCCTGGTATTAAATAAATGTATTAAGAAACAAACTTAATTATAAAAAAATAATTTTTGGGGTTTCAGTATTTTGATTATAACTTAGCAATTTTTTAACCGATTTGACAGATTAATATACCGACGTGTTTAAGAAGAAACTTGCCAGTAAGCTGGTTTATAAAACTTGGACTCGGGAAGATCTATGGTTCCAGAAAGTCGGTATTTAAACAAACAATTTTATTTTGGTCATAACTTTTCGTCTCTCCGAGTTTTTCAGAAAATATTTTCTACTAAAGATTTCCGGTCATATGACAGTCCAAAAATTCAGGTTTTTATACAATTTTTGATATTTTTTGTAAAGGAGGTACCACGCCCACGTCTCCAATCCCGCCCACATTTTGTGCGATGCTGTGTATTAGGGTGATCGATCGAATAGTATTCGACCGGTTTTAACCGGTTATTTTAGTTTTGCCCAAGTCGAATATTTTAAAATGTCCATTTTTCGAATATCGAATAAACCGGTTATTTTAGTAAAATTACCCGGTTATTTTAGTAATGTGTAATTTATATACTTATTCCTTACTTTTGTTTTAAATGTACCCGTAATTTAAATATTTTACTAATTGAATATTTGCAAACTTAAACTTTTTATAAAAAATGTCGAAACAAAATGAAACAAAACTCAAAAAACATTATGAGCAATGTAAATACAAATCGCTTATATAAGCGTGTGTTCTTGTAACAAAAACCAAAAACAATATTAAGTACTACAAAAAAAGTTCAGCTTAAAAAGTAATAAGCAATTGGACAGTATTATAAATACTATATATATGTAGCTTTACAAAGATGTCATCTCTGGTGATATTTCGAACTGACTTAAAAAAAATTGTGCTTAATCGGCCCTAAAATTATAAGTTGCAAAGGTTCTTTACATCACGACTTATTAATCACTTTTAATTAGTCTACAAGCTTGACAAAAATATACGCCAAGTAAAACTTAACAGGGTCAAGTAGATTTTAAGAGACTGCATATAATACTTTACTAAAATATGCTGCCAATAATGAATGAAAAACACTCAAGTAGTTCTAGCACATCTTCATGCTTAAAACAAGAACATACCGGCGGAATCAACGTTATGGGAAAATTCATCAGTTTTATTTATTAAAACACCAAGAACTTAAAATAAAATTAAAGGAATCAAAAATGTCCTGGAAGGGTTTAAGTTGTGTGATCGAATATTTCATACAAAAAGCATGTTCATATTACTATTGTTTCTATAATGCTGAAACAAAAATAATTGAAATATATAATCCTGGATAAGAGGTTTTGTTTGCCACTTTTCAAAAATATGGCTGAAGTTTACTGCTTTATATAGACATGCTTAACCAGCAACAAATTAAAACTCATTTACAATAAATTTAGGAAAATATGTCAAATAATAAATTTATTGCATTCCTATATTTTTAAAACCAATGTTTTTAAAAATTCTAAAGCTATGTTCACACCTATTAAATATTTGACTCCTAACGTAAAGAATTGTTTGCTTTTGCAAAACGTTTGGCTAGAGCAAACATTATTTAAGGGTTTCGTAACTACATTATACATAAATGCAATTATCATCTTAGACATAAAGTTTAGCAAATAACAAGAAATTATTTAAAATAATGCTATAGTTTTATCAATTTACTGGTCACGCTTTTGTTTGATTTTATCGTCAAATATTTGTTAGGTCTGAACATACCTTTTGTCATATCTATGTATTTTGTTGGTTCCTTACCTTCGTGAATTGTTTTGTTTTTATTCTAATTAACTTTTTATTACAAAAACTAATTTGATTTTTGTAATTTTATGTATTCGAATAAAAACCGGTTAACCGGTTATTTTAAAAATGCTTAACCGAAAACCGGTTTTTTAAAAATAGCAACTATTCGGAATATTCGAAAACCGGTTATTGAAAAAAGTCGAATAATCGATCACCCTACTGTGTATAGATAACTTTAATGTGTGTACCTAACTTGGAAACTTTAGCTCTTGCCGTTCTCTAGATATACAGAAAAAGTAATACAAATACAACAACATGGGATTTTTGGAAAAAATTGGAGGAAGTCCTGGTTTTTCTCATATCTCAGCCATTTTTGGACCGATATGGACCTGACAGAAATATATACCAACCCCCATTATATTTGGGCGCTTCAGAAAACTCATTTCAACAGACAGACGGTCGGACGAATGGACAACCGAATAGGATCTAAGATCAATATTGTAGAAATTACAAACGGAATGACAAAGTTATATATACCCTCTCACCTTCGGTGAGGGGTATAAAAAGAAAAGCCAAAATTTCGCAAAAGAAAATATTTGTTTTATTTGCTATTAAATGACAAAAATTAAGCAAAACAGGTACCCAAGCTTTAAAAAATCAATAAAAATAAACGTTTTATATATAAATTTTAGTTAATTAAAAACAAATACATATATGAATATTTTGTAATTAAGGTTAAGTTGCAGGGACCGTAAATAAGAGTTATCCATAAAATTTTAGCTTAAAAACTCTCCATATTAGAGTCAACGGAGACCTATACTGTTAGATACCAATAGGTTCGCCCTTAAGTTCTCTTTAATAACCAATGGTGGTCAAGAAAAAACGATCTCAACTCCACAGTTAAAAATAAATTTTCAACGAAAAAATATATGTTCGGCTGAACTCTTAAAAAGAGAGTTTTCTTTTGCAGTCATAAAATATTCGGACTAAAATAAAACTCACTTTGCCGTCAACAAATAAAACTGGTTTAAGGATTTTTATTTTTACGTCTAAAATAAAACTCAATTTGTTTTTCTTCTATTTTAATGACGATTAGTTCAATTGCAGTGCAAGCTGATTAGATAACACTGCTGTACTAATTGTAGTGATCTGTCAATGATTAAACTTATTTTTTGCCTAGGACCAGAACACATATTTCTGCCAAGTTTCATCGATCTAGGGGCACTGAATAACTTTTAAGAATCAATTTATGCTAAAACAAAAAGTTATGATATTAAATTTCTTTTTAATTTATGGTACGATTTGGCTGAAATTCACAAAATATATTTATTAAACAAAAATTAGTTTCCTAATAGCGCTGGGGTCAAGTTATTAACAAAAGTCTCCAGTACTTAACTGTTATTTGGAAAATCCCGAGCAGCGCCCGGACCAAGCAGCTGGTTTTTATATTAGATTTTTTGATTAGATTAGATTAGATTTTTTGAAATTTTGCAAATTAAAAGAAAAAAATATCGCAGTATGAGAGCTTCATTCTAATAAAACCCGAACCCAATAAAATTCGATAATAAGACATAGATTGCAACAACACACTTTTGGGTTAAATTTTATCTTAATACGCTTAAAAACATAATTAGAACTTTTGTAAGCACTAAGGCTCTATTTCGGGAGTAGGACCATTACAAATTATGGACCTTGGACAAATAAAAACTTGCACTTCATTTATAAGAAAGTGATTTTCAGTCGAACATGGGTAGTCGAGCAGCCCTCCAGCTTTACATAAGTCAATAATATTCAGTCACCTGTAGTGACGTAGCCACCCAGTGAATGTGCTACCACCCTCAGAGTAAATCATTTTGATGATAACACGGTGCTACAGTGTAAAAAAACTTGGAAAACGACATAGCGTGGGTTATTGGTCTTGTTGAGTACATAAAAAATTGTGTCAAAAAAATTCAGAAACACCCTCAAATTCAGAAGTTATTTTAAAAAAACCGTTTTCAGTGATGTTCGTCAACTTATCGACCTGTAACTGAGTCAGTTCTTGTCCGATTTTAATTTTTTTAACGGGTTTGGAAAGAAAACTAATTACTCTTTAAAATGACGTGCATTATACATTTGTAAGTTATAACAATTGTTTTTGTTAAGAATATCTACAAAAACAAACGAAAATTATAAACTTTTTTGATTTTAGGTGCTTTTCATTGCTTATTTTATTATGAAAGCTTATAAAAATTTATATTAACGTATGAAGAAAATTTAGTTCTTAACAAAACATGGTTTTAATTTTTCAAATCGGATAAAAATTGTATAAGTTATTCAACTTTTCATTAACACCTGTTTTTAGTATTTTCTCCCACCGCGCAAAACATATGAATAAAAAAAACAATTAACTATACAAGCAAATTTGTCAACTTAATACTTTGTTTGTTGTAATTTTACAGTTACGTTTTTGGTATTAACTAATGTGTGGTTTACAGAACACGAATTCAAAATTTTGTTTTTGTTTTAAATGTAAGTTGAACGGACGAATAAGGCGCTCGTGTTCTGTAAACCACATATTAATAAGTTATTGTTAATCTGTCTTTATAAAAAAAAGAACTGGAAGATAATACAGATGAATAGGTTTTAGTATGCCCTATTTTTTTAAATCATTAAAAAAGTTTAGAATGTTTTTATATTCAATTTTTAGTTATATGTATATATTTGGATAAATACATAAACTAATCGAATTTATTACCAACACAATGGCAAAGTTTAAATACTACCTTTTGGCGAAGGATATTGTTTTTAGATAAGAGCAAAAAAAAAGTGTAACTAGTTTAAAATTTGTGACAAGTGAAGTGATATTAATATTTAAATTTATTAAATCAAGTAAGTTTGTAATTTTTGTAATCTTTTAACAAATTTTCAATTGTGTGTAATTTTTTTCTGCAGTGTGTGATAAGCGTAATAATTTTTTATGTTTGCGGTTTATTCGCTGACAAAAAACATCGCTTTGATCTGAAGAAAAATAAAGCCTTGGTAAATGCCTTCAATACAGTTTTTAACTGCTCATACAGTTCTAGCAAATGTTGTGAACCCGAAAGTATTTGTACAAGCTGTTCCAGTATGCTTAAGATAACTAAGTCCGAAAAGTTTATAAGCCAGCCATTACCATTATCTTTCCCAATGATTTAGAATCATAAAATATTCCCTAACCAACAAGACTGTTAATTTTGCCAAACAAACATCACTGGTTATCAATATAAAAATCGTGATAGCATTAAGTATGCTAATGTGTTAACTGTTACTAAGCCAGTATTAAGTGCCATTAAATGTAATGAAACTTTACATAAACAAAGTGATGATGAATCTGAAAACGAGGAATGTGATATGGAATATTTACCAAAATCGGCTGAGCCACATTTTGTGCAAATGCATATTTTTGCGATCTTGTGCGAGATTTAAAACTTTAGTAACTTTTGCAAATATAAACCGATTTTAACAAATGATATCTCGTTTTTTTCTACATAAAATTATCTTTAACATACAGTGCAAATAAAGATAGGTTTTCATAGAAAAAAATTAAAACAACTCTTGTTGAATTTGAAAAATTAGGAAAAAAAATAAAAAAAATTAGATAATTTTGAGAAAAACTCACCTAATTTTTTGGAATACATTTTTTATGAATACATTTTATAAAAGCTAAATTCTTTGCCTTTCCAAAACAGTTTAAAATTTTAAAATCGATCAAAAAATTTGTGAGTTAGAGGTACTAAAGTGCTACGACCTACCCTAAAACAGTTTTTTGAAAATAACTCAAAATTTTGAGGGTGTTTCAAAATGTTTGAAAACGGTTTTTGTATGTCCTCACCTGGGCCTACAACCCCCACTAGGTCGCTTTTCAAGTTCTGACAAAAAGTGTTTTTTTGTAGCAGTGTGTAATCGACCTCTTGATATAAGATCTTCTGTAGTATATATAGGTTAAAACTGTTTTATGGCCAATTCAAACTCAGCTGATGATGATCCAAATGATTTGGATGATATTATTTTTATTGAAGATAATAATATGGTGCATTTAAAAATGTTTACAAACAAATGTAAATACATATGTATGTATATTCATTATTAAATATCAAAGTATTGTTCTTGGGAATACAAAATTTTTAATTTACAAGGTTTTGTTAGTCGTGCTTAATTCACAATTTTTATTTTTGATAAAAACACTAAAATTTATTGTTGAATTGCTTAGGCAGATCGTAAGGAAACTTCATCCTAAGATTTTAGAAAAACTAAAGATATTAAACAAATCTAATTTAATGTTAAATGAAAGTGGTCACCAATCGACGACGTCGCCTTTTTAAATTTTGGAGGTATATAATATTGGCACAGCCGAATGCAACTTGTTTTGTGTTTAATTAAATTGTAAAAATAGCTCAGTGCTTTTTAACGCTTTTCTTTGTTCGAAATAGTGCTTTTTAGTGCTTTTCTTAAATTTTAAAGTGCTTTTTGCTCTCAAAAAGTTGGCATCACTGTTCTACAGATGCAGCTGACTATTATTATGCAGTGCAGGTTTCTAAAAAAGAGACTAGTGTATAATTTTAGCCATATTATTGCTTGTGGTGGTTGTGCTCCCACTCAGTGGGGCTTGTTAAATGCATAGTGTGTCACTAATGTGGAGTGGATTCACCATTGGGTTAGGCCGCATGGCAGATTCTCATGTAAATCAATTTCACAACTGTAGTGACGTAGCGTTAAATTTGAAAAAAATGTATGTATATTTTTCTAAAGAAAACATAACTTTTTTATTTAACATTAACTGTAGTAGCAAACTGCATTATCATTTGCAACACCCAAAAGATTTACTCCCTTATTCATAAGAAATATTTCAGTTTTATTAAAGGTTAATTAAACAAACGTTCATATAAAATGCGTCTTATAAACCTGTTATAAGCATGTAATATTGTTTATGAATAAGGCCTTTAATGTATTCAATAACACTGGTTTACAGCCAAAAAATACCAAGAACGCCACATGCCTAGATAAGTTAATTGGGACCTCCTGAACACGAAAAACGCTGTATTTTTTTTTTCTAAGTACCGTTTTTTAGATAACGGTACTTTTGTGTTTTTCGGTGTATGGTCCCACTCAAACCCTTGTGGAGCCCAGCCGAGAAGTCCGATCGAGATAAATGGTACATCGTTGCAAAGGTAATTGAATACCTTTTTTGTCGATATGTCGGAAATTTCTATCTGATAAGAACTGGCTGAGTTATGGTACCTCAAAATTCAAAATTTGCCTATTTTTTACGTTTTTTTGAAAATTTTTCATTTTTATTTCGTTTTTTTTCTACGTTATAGTAAAGATCTGGAATGTTTTATTTTTTTACCTAATAGTTTATTTAATTACCAACATTTTAAGTGTAATTTGAAAAAAATCGGATAAAAAATAAAGTTTTTATTAAGGATTTTGTGGAACGGCAATATTTTCATATTCATTGCTCACACACTATATTCGGCGTAAATTCAAAAAATTTAAATTAAAATGACGAGCGACTTAAACTTTTGCGTTTATTTTCGGATGGATCTTCGCGAATGAGAAACCAACAATAGTCCGCCATTATTTGTTCATCCCACCAGCCTTTGTAACGTCTCTCGATTTCTTCCATTTCCTGGTGCAATCTTTCGCCTGATTCTATCAGATAGAAATTTCCGACATATCGACAAAAAAGGTATTCAATTACCTTTGCAACGATGTACCATTTATCTCGATCGGACTTCTCGGCTGGGCTCCACAAGGGTTTGAGTGGGACCATACACCGAAAAACACAAAAGTACCGTTATCTAAAAAACGGTACTTAGAAAAAAAAAATACAGCGTTTTTCGTGTTCAGGAGGTCCCAATTAACCCATGTGGCGTTCTTGGTATTTTTCCAAATTTAAAATTTGTAAAGCAGTGTAATTTGCTTTTACTCTTGATTTTACGTAAGTGAAAAATTCGGATAAAGTGATGTATTCCTATAACGTGCGGAATTTCTAAAATATTACTGAGCTTGTATTAAAGCAAGAATAAAATTTGCAATTATTTTTGTAACTCTTAATTAATGAGTAAATTTGAAAATTTTTAAAAGAATTAAATTATTTAATCTTTTTAAATAAAAAAGGACTTTTAATAACTTAAACGAAAACAAGCTACTTTAGGTGAGACGAAGACATCCTAATATCCACATAGTCATATTCATATGAACAGTGGTGTGTTTATAAAATGGCTGGATCTGTTTTTATCACGACTAACTAAATCAGTAACAGCTATTTCTATTGTTCTATTGCTACTAACTGGTGCTAATTCTGCTCATACTTCAGCTGCACTAACTACAACTGCTTTTGTTGTTTGGCTTTTCTCTTGTTTTGTTGTAATTTTTTCTATTTTTAATTCTTAGTCCTTTTGTTGTAAGGCACTTATTTTTCCTATTGCTTCCACAACCACATCTACGCTACATCTACGATATTTATTTAATTATTTTTTCATTGTATTTGTATTTGTATTGTTTAAAATATACATACATTTAATATTATGGTTTTTTTCATGAATATGTGAACATGCACCTTAAAGCATATTTAGAGTTTTTATGACTTTTTTTTATTTTTCATTATTGCAATGTTTTTCTTTTTGTAATTTGCTTCAAGCGATTTTTAAATTGTATGAGTTGTAATTACATGTTGCAATTTTGATTGTGTAATATTGAATTTGGTGGTTAACAATATTAAAGTTTTAGGTTAAATTTAACTTCAAACAAAAAAGATAAATATTTAAAATTAAATTTTACATTTTCGAACATATCTCCAGCAAATTATTGAATTTGAAAATCAAAGTGAATTTAATTTTTTTTTTAATTTTAATTGTGGTTTAAGCCATTTTTATTAATATTTTTATTTGTGGTTTAATGATTTTGTTATTTTTAATTTAGTTTGATGTAAAGTTATTTGGAATTCTATTTGTTTAGTAGTTTTATATTGATGTCGAGAATGCAACAAATTAGTTTAACAAACATACAAACATTAAAAATTTTAGTTGTTGCAATACTTTGCTCATAAAAGTTTAAACGTTGTTTTTTTTGGCAACTTAATGTTGGCTTACCACAATTTGTTCTAACAAACAAGTGGATGTGTAGGAGCATGTGTAGATGTGTCTTTGCGGTACACGCATAAATATATTCATATGTGTTTGTAAATGTATGAAGTTTAAAGTTGTGAAAATTTTTAATTAATATTTTTGTTGCATTTTGTTTCCACTGAAAACCAAAACCTGCATATAATTTGGTTTTGACAGCAAATGTTTAATAGTTTTTAGTTTTAAAAATGGCTTTAAGAGTTTTTGGTATTTTTTTAAAATGCTTTTGTTTTGAGGTGTTTTATTTTATGATGAAGAAGTAGTTTTAAATATTCACCTAATTATAAATATTTTTAAATTAAATAATGACTCTGTCAGTTTTAAAATTTCAAGAGGTAAATATTGAAAGGACCGCAAGTATCAAGCTTTTTCGAAGGCTTATATGCTCCATTCTAAAATGTTCGCTTCTTATGATATCCTGCCTTCAGAAGTGTGCCTTCTAGAAGTTGTGAATTTCTTTTTGAGAAATCGTCCAAAATATGCAGTACACATTCGTTGTTCAGTTTAACCTTTTTTAGTTTTTTTTGTGATCTTTCTTACTCCCTACTTTGCAAAGGGAACGAAGTTCTTATTAAAGGGAGTGTGAAACGGCTTGCTCCCAATGACAGCCAGTATAAAAATAAATAAGTATGGAATGCGGCGAGGAGGGCTTGTGTCTGCTACGGTCTCTTAATCATTTTTGTAATCGGTAGCTTATATTATTAAATGAATTCGGATTTGTTTATTAAAATGTTTAGTTTAGGCATTGAAATAATTGTTATAAAGTTTAATCGGATAAAACAGCTCAAAATTTGTATTATCTGTACATCAGTTTAGTTTAAAGCATTAATATAACAGTTTGAAAGTAGATATAAAATACTTTGTTGCTTTCTTTTCACAAAATATTTTGTATTGTTTTAACAACCTCCGCCACGAGTGGTAAACGGGGGTATACAAACTAAGTTTGTCATTTCTTGTGAAACTTTTTTTTTTATTCGTTTTGGGCCCCATTAACACATTATTTTCTGATGAATCCAAATTCAATATAAAAAGCTCAGACATGATGAATTTCACTGTAAGAATACCAGTTTTAACCTCAATATTGTAAACGTACTCCCGAACGTAAACATGGTGGAGGCTTAATCATGGTGGCAAAAACTAATGGCCTGTTAATCGATTTTGAACGAAGACTTCATTCGCTTAGCTTACATGTAAAACAAATTGTAAATTTGTTTTTGGTTCAAATGTAAGTTAAGGGAACGAAGTGAAGTCTTCGTTCGGAAATTGAAGAATAAAATAATCAATTGCTTTAACACTTTTGCTACAATAAATAAAATGGTGTAAAATTGAACTTCTATAAATTCCTCATTTTATGCCCTAAAATGTTTTAAGATCAATAATTAAATATTTTAGATTTAAGTTTCGCGTGTGAAGTTTCTTATAAATTTAGAAGAGGTTTTATTTTATGGTATCAGATAGTGCTGGGGTACTATCGATATTTATCGATAGTTCAGATTTAAATATCGATACTTTCGATATTACTATCGATAGAAGGTTTGTTCTTGAGTAGGAAAAAACTGATGTTTGCAAAACCACAAGCATGTCCACCTTATATGGCTTGAGGCAGTTTTTCCGGTTATTAAATATTTCACCGCCAGCTGAAAATCATCTTTCTGAAGGAACTAATTTAGATAATGTTCTAAATTAGTTTTGATTCTTCGCCCAAAACGTAATCGATCTAGAGGACTTTTCCTCTAACAGTCCTCATTTAAACATATACAAATTTTGCTATAAGGGCCTCTAATTAGCTGTACAAAGAAGTACAGCTGAGCTATCAATACCACCTGCTATTCTTCTTATTTGTATTCATCACTGTTATTCAGTGCGAATTATTCGCAAGTAAACTTTAGGCGAAAAACTGTGATTATAGCTGCTTTAACATGTTTTAATAGCTGTTTTTTTTTAAATAATAATATCGATAATATCTATTGATATTTTCGATATTTTAAGACTATCGATAGTTTCCTAGGACAAGTACCACATGTAAAAATACATTTTGTGTTTTCTTGGATTTTCACTAATTTTAAAAAATATTTTTACAATGGAGCTTAAAATACGTTTTTTTTTAAATATTTTTAAAATTTTTTTAAAAACTTTTTTGATGTTCCGCAATAAGTAAAAATGTGAAAACAAATAACTTGTATCTAAAAATTTAATTAATTCTTTGTAAGCCTCCTGTTTTAAAATTTTATTTTTTGTTAATTATGTGCCACTTTTCATCACCAAAAAGTGGTTTTTATTAAATTTAAAAATAAAAAGAATTAAAATTTATTGATTTTTCTGCACTTTGGTTTCAATATTTTTTTTATAAATAAATTTTTTTTATTCATATTTTATTTATAAATTTATATTTTTATGTATTCGATGTTTTTTTTTTTTGTTATTGTTCATGAGTTCCAACGAATGTTTTTGTTTTGTTGTGGTTGTTATTTACTTTTAATGCTTTTTAATTATATAAATTAAACTAACAAAATATGAGCAGTTGTTTATAACAGTAAAATAATTTGCCTGTTTTAAATAAACACCACAAATTTATGATGATTTTAATATTTTTTGTTGACTGGCTGAGTGGTTGACTGGCTAACAAAGTGTACAGAAAATGTTTTGTATACCAAATTAACCCTAAATGGTCGTAAATGTTCAATAGTGAAATAAATAAATGCATAGAAACATTAACTTTTTGTCTTTATAGGGTTTTTTTTAAACTTAACTTAATAGCTTAATAGAGTTTTATATAAGAAATATCAAAGGGATTTGTTAAACAACTTGGATAATGAGATCACGTATTACGCTAATAATTTTGATACAGGGGATTTAAGAATAAACTATTTCAGTTCAAATGACAAAAAACTATAAAATGTAGAAATAATTGAAACCCAACTTTAGAACAATCCTGGAACATTTCTTAATTAATTGTCAAGCTAGCCTGGGATCAGATATAAAAATTGGCTTTCTAGAAACAAGTTTAATTTTTCTTTGGCAACGATGGAAGCAGGCAAAGTTGTTAAATTAATGCATTTTTCGATTTAAAAATAGTTTCCTATTTTTGTGGAGAATGCTATGATTTTTAAATGATGTTTAATTCATATTCAAACTTTGAGAAAAGATTGGATTTCAAACCATTTTGAATTTGAAATCCAACAAAGGTGATTGGTGTGATGTTAATCGGTTTTCATGAATATTAGGTTTTACGTGGTTTCAATTATTCAAATAAAAATTTTTGATTATTATTTTTTTAATGAATTTTTATAAATTCAAAAGTGCACAAAATTTTTATTTTGCTACAAAAAAATGTAGTTTTCTTTTTTTATTTCGATGAAAATAACTTGAAAGCCTTTATTTTTTTATTGGGTATTGGTATTGGGCTTTACACCACTACTGAAATATTAATAATCTCGATGGAGGATATCAAAGTTTTGGCACAGTCGAGTATAGCACTTTAAATTGCTTTCGATAAAAAATGAAGTTTTTTTAGCCGTACAAGAGCGGAAGGCGGAACGTATTATTTTGCTTAGCTTTAACGCCGATATGCCTTACCTAAACAAAAGTGTCAACGTTGTATCACAAATAGTATTATTGAGTTTCCTGTTTAATAAACGCAAATAACAGAAAAAATTAGAAATAAAACCGCTTAATGCACCAACAAAAAGCTAAATTGCCATTATTTACTAACAATAGCGGCCAACTTCAATATTTAATGCGCTGTCAAAATCAGATTTTCCAAATGCAAAGCACTGAAATGCGCTATTTAGGGATGCTTCATAAAAATTGTATCTACGGAAATTTTTGACAACTAAAAAAGCGTATCGCATTTGTTTGAGTACGGTTGTAAGCATATAACTGGGTTGTACAAAGTTAAAAATTTATAAACAAAATTACTACAATGTTATGATTTCCATCCCTGCTTAGACAACCTATTCTCTTTTGCTCTCTTCGCATTTCTTTTTGTTTAATAAAGTTTGTACTAAAGAGAAATTTGTTAAATTTTTTAATAGAATTTAAGTTTTTAAAACCCTTAGGGCCATTATTACAACTTGCCAATAGTTAAAAGTCGGATTTTGTCGGACCGATAAATAGCTTTGCATTATAAAACCTTTATTTATTATGTTTTCATCTATTAAATATTATTATTATTAAAAATAACAGCAATAAAAAATGGAAGTTGTAATAATGCAAAGCTATTTATCGGTCCAACAAAATCCGACTTTTAACTATTGGCAAGTTGTAATAATGACCCTTAAAGGGTTATTTATCATTTTTTTAAACAACGTTTTATATATTTATAATTGATTTAATATCTCATGTATTTATGGAAAATGCAAATATATTTGTGGAAAAAAACATATAAAAAATATTAAATGATAATGTATTTACACATTAAAGCTTTTTTTGTTAAATCAGTTATTAAAATAAAAAACGTTTTTAATGTGAGGAGTTAAAATCTTAAACGAAAACATCATAAAATAATAAATAAATCAATTGATACGTTAATTAGTAGTGTTAAAATATTAACTCAATATATTAAACTTTAATGAAAACTGAGCTCAAATTGTTAATACGAAACATTAATGAAAAACGCATTTCAAAAGACAATACATTTTATGAAAATTAGTTCAATTAATTTGCAACTTTTTTTTTTTTTGTTTTCAAACGATAAATATATTATCAATATGATGTTGCTGACTGATACAGAAGTAATAATAGTGAGTTGGTTGAGATTATTTAGCTCGTAAATTAAATCAATTTCATTAAAAAGGGCAATTATATTTTTAAAATGTTGATCATTTTGTAAACAATAAATGTAAATATTTTATTTCAACTTACCTTAAATAATGAATGTATTTAAATTAATAAAATAGTTGATGAGTTAATATTGTTGTTTATTGTTGAGGTTAACTGTAAATATAATTAAAAAAAGAAATTGTTAAAATAATTAGTTTTATGTAAATAGTTGTCGGTTTGATGTAATTTTATAAATAAATTAGATGAAGACTTAAGCGTATGATTAATATTAATTATAATTTTGTAGCACGCATACGTCACACTAGGGAATGGTACATGGATTCCAAAATCAATTTTCGACTTTTCGATCGACTTTTTTATTTTGGTTTTTGAAAGCGTTTATAATTTATTTGGAAACTTATTCCTTATATCACAAAGGGGGATACACCATCATTTTTTTATGGAACACTACTAGAGAAATCGAACTAAGATTTTTACAGTGTTTATAATTTTTATGCAAAAAGTGAAAATGTGCAAATGTTGAGATGGCATTTAGAGGAACAAGTGCGATATGTATGTACATTTCACATATTAAAATTGTGTTCTTGAGTAGTTAGTCAGGCCTGTCACATAAATCAATTCCGATCGAAAGTGATTTCGTATCTTGCTTCACATAAAACGAAATCACTTTTGATCGAAATTGATTTCTGTGACAAGCCTTAATGTATGGATAGTATTTCAAAGGATTATGACGGTATTTCCTGGTCGGTGGCGACTTTTTCTTTGCTAAGTTACTATAAGTTAGTTTTAGACAAAAAACGTTTGCATGTCGCATTTTTTAGGATGAATTACATACTTTTTGTTTTTCACTCTGCTTTTAACTAGATTAAATTTTCGCTCACGCACTGGTCTGTTTTCGTATTTCCACAGGAATGCCTTGGCTTATTTAACCTGTTGTGTTTCTATAATTTGTATGTTGATTTTCACAGAGCTGACTTTCAGTGTTTGGTACGGAACGATATTTTTAAACTGTTTTGTTCACTGTCCATTGATTACTGTAATTTCTCAAGAACAAGAGCCCCTATATTAATGTTAAAGGTATACCAAGGGTACTAATAGGTAAATACGTAAAACTACAACTTTAAACTTGAAAAACTGCGTAAACATTCCACATACACACGTATGTGCGCACAAAAAAATCTCAAGTTTTAGTGTGCATACCCATAATTTATCGATTTAATTAAGATTAAAATTAAAAATTTGCAAAATTTTGATAAAAATAAAAAAATCGATTTTAAAAGCCCAATAATCCATTTCAGTATAAAATCGCATACGTAAATTGGATTGCAAAAAATCGATTTTTTTTTACGACAAAGTCGATTTTCGATTGGAATCGAAATCGATTTACCATTCCTTACATCACACCTTACTGTGGGGTGAACTTAATCATATGCACCAAAGACCATGAAAAAATAGAGAATGATAAATTCGGTATTGTCGAATTTTATATACCGATGTTCTAACCAAAACGGATCAAAACTTAAATTCAGAAGACTTGTATGGGGGCAGGTAAAATACTACTTAGTATTAAGATCGATTTGGACTTTTAGGCCCAACAAAGTCTAGTTCTTTAGTAGAATAAAAATAAATAATATGATTTTTTTTTTATAACAAACTCAGACAAACTCATAAGGAGGGTGTATTCAAATAAAAATGTTTTTTGGTTGCTCGAGGAAAGGCAATTGTGTATAAAAACTTTTTGGGTTTTTCTTCTATGTAGTATTCTATATTCACCTTCCAAAGCCAATCCAAAAGAAAATTTCTAAAAATAGCAAAAACAACAATATGTTTTCAAGGATAACATTCGATTTGAATTGCTCTTTCGTTTAGTTTTAGTTTTAGTTATTGTTGTCCTTTTGCATAACTAACGAGCTTTCGTCTAAGTGCATGTGTGTTTGTGTGTGCGGCTATTGAATGAAACAGGAGCTGTTAGCACTTTAGATAATGCTGGTAAAACCCAAAACTACAATAAATCTTCCATTTTAACTATTAAATACAATCAGTGTTGTGGAAATTAAATTTGTTAAGGAAAGATAAAATATCTAGCAGTTAAACGTAAAATACTGTTTTTTTTTTATATTACAAGGATGCAGCTAAGTAGGGGTTGAATATGAAATACATTTAAATTTTAAACTTTTTAAAATTTGTATGGTTATTATTATGGTTTTAACAATAAAATAAGAATATATTTTAGTGGATAAAAAATATCGCTGAAACAAAGTAAAAATGGGAAACTATTTTTTAAAAATTTAAAAAAATGTTAAATATTCATTAGGTGTTTTTTAATCTAATAAAGTTAAGAAAGTATTTTCTGCCAATTATAGATGGGTACTTATTGAATTTGATACTGTAGGTTAGGTAAGCCCGCAATGTCAATCAGTACTCATCTTAGACACTTAAAAGCCAATATAACTTGTGATTTCATGTAATTCCACTAAGCAAAACTCCCACCGTAGAACCAAGCGGAACTTCTATGAAATGAACTAGGTACTAGGAAGTATTTTTCCTTTATAGTATAACAAGTACCGGTTTCGCTAAGTAAAGCTTCTAAAATCTGCCTTGTTTTCGAACGAAGGCCGATTTCGCAGAGAAGAATCAAAAATGGAGCTTCCCATTACGCTGACGGAAGACATGATCCTTATAAGGCGAGTTCAAACTTTGAAGCAATACATTTTTGATACATTGAGCGCATTATACAGCGCATATAAAAATTGTTGTATGTAACGATCGGCCTTACACACTGAATGTTTTGATACAGTTATTTTTTAGTTTTCTCCCTTACAGACCTGCTTCATAGTAAGGGAACGCCGCGCGCCGTAGCACTTGAATTGTTATTTTTTTTATAAAAGTTGTGGAAAGCTCTTTCACTTACTTTACTGCATTTATGTATGTCTTATTGTGTAGCGCATAATTGTGCGCTTATTTTGTTAAATATACCATTAGTGCTTCGCAAAATTATAAAATTTTTATGGTTTTATGAGTATTAAAGTACAGGGTGGCGCATAAGTAACGTTATAATTTAATAAGTGAATACATTTTTGGTTTACATTTGCGTTTTGTTTTTTTTTTCAGAATTAACATTTAAGTGTACAATGGAAAGACACAACAGCCCAAAAAAGATTAACAAAGTTGTTCAATTTTATTTTGAAAGTAAGCATTCGATGAATTAAAAAAAATTGTTGAAAATATGGCAACTAAAATCCAAAAATAATTGTTGACCATCAAATGCACCCACTCAGATGCACATATTTTTTGTAGGATCCTATTTTTTTTATTAACGACGAACAAGTTGCGGTTATGGTAACTAGCATTCAATACCGCGTAATGCTAAAAAATTGTATGCCAATGAGCCGCGAACCATCCAACAGCTTAAGGTGAATATCCGAGAAGAAGTGAGGGCGCTGGGATCTGAAATGTAAGTTATGGGAAATGCTCTGGAAAGAGCACGTCAAGTCAAAGCAAACAATGGATACTATTTCAAAGATATTATCTTCAAATTACAATGTGAACATACATATTTCTACATGTGCCTATTAAATTACACGATCTGATCTTCAATTGCCGAAAGCACACCGAGAAACACAAAAGCGGTATGAACCAGAACACCACAAAATCACACGTGTGGTTTCAAAAGCACGTGATTTTCAGAACAGGCCCGATAATCTAAATTTAATAAATCCCAACGATAAATAAATTTGGAAAGAAATAAGTAATTCATTAAATAAATCATTACTTATGCGCCATACTGTAGTTTCTGGTGTGTGGGGTATTTATGGGACACATTTAGAACCAATTATTATAAAATAAGGAATAAGAAGTTTTAGTTAAATAAAACTAGTGTTTGAAAAGTTTTCAAAACAATATCTTTATTTCTACGATTTTTTTCTTATTATAATATTTTTCTTAAAACATGGTTGAATATGAGTATTATAATTGTTCTATTATTATAAAAGAGAATCAAAGCTGTTATAGAAAGAAAAGAAAATTTTACAAAACTTTCATTTAGTCAAAACAAAATGTTGAGCTTTAAACAAAACAAGGGAATTTTTTTCTTTTTAGATATTCATACTTCTATTTCCGAAAAGTAACTCGGTCTAATGCTCACACAAGAATTTTACTGAGTTGGAAAAACCAAAAGTAAGTATCTATAAATAAACGTGAACGTCTTAGGCAGATTACAGAGTACATGCGACAAGCAACGCGATAATTTATCTAAAAGCCACTGCTTGCAGCGTGCTTGTGAACTTTTCCACTGCAAAATGCATACGTGTTTGTGTATTAGTAAAAAAATTGCTTCTGTAAATGTCATCTCGAATTTGCTGTGTTAAATGCTTCAATTACAGCGTGTTCTATTTCGAACTGACAAAGCATCTGACATAAGTAATTTAATTTGCAAGTTATTTGTTTGTAGCGGCAAATATACATTTAAATTGTTTTATTTAAATATATTCTTAAAACACAATGTTTTAATTAATATAAATACATTTATGGACACAGTTGTGGACGATTTAAGGTTATGTCGGTTGAAACCAAAAACGAACGTTTTTAAGCAATATTATCAACCTTCTGTATTTCTAAATTTAGTTTTGTTTATGGTATCACTCACACAAGTCATGATGATGGCGAAACTATAGTTTTAAAATATTTTCATATACAACATCAAAAAATATGGTGGCCTGCCTCTTTTTCATATAAATATCCAATTTTATAAAATATTAATAAAATATCAATTTATTAATAAAAACAGTTTTTTATTCTTCTTTTGAAAACTTTACTTTAGCTGCACTTTTATGCAGGTAACCACAATTGTGTACCTGCACATTAAGGAAGATAAATTCATTTAAGATATAAGCACTTTTGATTTATCTACACAAAAATTCGTGTAAGGGAGATTGTGCAGCTAAGTCAAAATTACTGTATCTTATTGCTTTTGCTTATAGCTTTGTTCTCATTATGACAATATTTGATCACTTAAGAAAACAACAATAACTTTGTGCTAGTTGCAAAATTAGACAACCCGGGCACATGGCGTTTGAACATAATTCGGGTACGCTGAATCCAATGGTGCCCACCGTTTTTGTAGGTTAGCTCTGGTTTTCGAGATATACCGTTATTTCGATAATTGAGGAGGTTGCATAACATATATTTGCGTAACTGAAAAACGGCTTAGTTTATTAAAATTACTAAAAAAAAACCCAAAAATTTCCATTAAGAAAGGTAAATCAAAAATTGCTAACAGATTTTTACCAATTATGGCTTGTTTTGTTTGCAGCTTCGTTTTTTATATGTCTACCAAAAATTAGAAGCCTAGCTGCATTTTCCAATTTGTTTTATGAATTTTTAAAAAACAAAAATTTCGAAATTTTGATACAAAAATCATTTTTTTTTCAAAAAAAAAAAAATTATGTTTCTACAACTCATATTAAAATATTAAAAAAAGTTTTTCTTTTCTTAAAGGAAATTTTATTGCGTTTCTGAGTCACGCGAATATATGTTGTGCAACCTCCTCCATTTTCGAAATAACAGTATAACTCGAAAACAAGAGCTAACCTAAAAAACGGTGGGCACAATTGGATTCAGCGTACCCGAATTATGCTAAAACGAATTATGCTAAACGGCATGTATAAATTTCGATCGCAGTTTAATTAAAAGCATCCTACCATCGGTTAAAGTATGCACTGTGTGAACTTGTGAAATTAGAAAAAAAATATTCCGAGTCATCCTAATGTGGTACCAAACACGAAATAAATACTTTAGTTTTTATGTTGTAATGGGACCAAAATTGCAACATCATTTTTTTACATTGACCAGACGAAAATTGATTAAAAAGCAAACTTTCTGCAAATGTTTTATTTAAAACTAAAGTCGCGGCAATTCAAATTTGTAAACAATAACTTTATCATATTTAAATTTCTTAACTTTCTATAAGAATGGCAAGTAAAATAATTCAATATTCAGTTTTTACAAATAAAATCAACTTAATGGGTTTACCAAAGAATTTGCTCTTCTTGTTATTGTGTGCTCTACCTTCGGCCTATTAGGATTTATTCTAAATATTCCTAAAAAGATGAATGGCAAAAACTTTTTTAAGATTATTTTATAGTTTTGTCAAGTAAGTTTATTTTTTCTTATTCCATTTACTAACGTGTCTTAATTTGTAAAAAAATATTTGTACACAAAAAAAAACTTAGTTTTATGTTTTTTTTTCTCGATATTGAAGAGACCATTCAACATGAAAAATTTAATATTAAAATTTTTCAATGCAAGAAAAGTGTACGAATAAAAATAAATCTGTAAAAAAAAGTTTTATGTATTTTCTTGCTAGTTTTTGTTTTCTTTTACAATATTTTTTATATTTTTTATTTTTCCTTATTTTCCAAAAGGAACTTTGAACCAAAACCAGAGTAAATGGAAAACTGTCTTCTTACACTTCTTGTAATTTGAATAAGATCATGTTGACTTGAACTGAAGTTAAGATTTTTTTCTATTTAATAAAAAGTTCAACTTTTTTACACTTTTGTTCCATTAAAGTTGCAGGCACTGTTGTTGTTGTTATTATTGAATATGAAAAAGAGTAAAGTAAAACTAGTATTATTGCCACCAAAACTGCCATTTTCTTTTCCCCTTTAGGGGTTTCTATTACCTTTTTAGGAGGAAAAAGGAATGAAATTCGTTCTTTCTTTTTTTCCACTTAACTCTTTGTGGTGTTACATTGGATTCAAATTTACAACTTTAAACAAATTGAATTTGAAAAGAACTTTTATCTTCAAAATGTTAAAATGTTCAGCACCATCAACACAATGCTCTAAATGTTACTTAGTATGTTTTTTCTATTTTCTCTTAAATTTCATTCATTTTCTATTTGTATTATTGTCTAGCAAAATTTTAAATTAATACTTGCATTTATTTTACTTTAGTTTTTATTCTGTGGCATGCAACATTGTAAATAAATAGAATTATTAAATGTAATTGACCTTGAATTATATTTTTAAAGGAGAAAGTAAACGTTGAAATGTGTTTAATTGAATGTACATAAGCTATTTGGTTATTAAACACACATAGTACTGTAAAAAATTAATATTTATATAAAAACCTAAATATCTCTATCCTTTACAACAAACCTAATGTTGTAATAAAAGTTTCAAATGTCCAATTATAGACTGCTCATTATTAAATTCGAAACTATAATTTTTGCATTAAGGTTATTCCTGAGAAATATCTTGTGAACACTATAAAACGTTTGCGACAAGCAAAGCCCTTCTACACAGAAAGAAAAACACTTGGGATAAATCAAGTTTTTTTTATGATTACTTTAAGTACGAGCCGTACTCAAAAATTCAAGTAAGAATAAAAAAAAATTAAACTTTTCGTTGTGTTTAACCGTCCGTCTTACGCATGTTTTGATTCTATATGCACATTGAAAAAAGGTCTAGCCAGATTCATCTGTACCACGTAGGGTGAATAAGTAAATTCGAACTCATGCTTCTCATTTAGTTTATAGTTTTAGTTAAATGTGTACACAAGATTTTTAAAGCAAGAACCATATCGGGCATGATGCAGGTGTTTTATAGTTCTGTAAATCATAAAACGAGTAAGTTAATCAATCATAATAATTTTTTGTCTTTCTAATTCGGGATAAAATCAACTATATAATACTTGAATCAAGCGCATTTTGAGATTGATTCAATCTTAGTTTTACTTAAACCAATCTCATTTTCGGATTATTTGAATTACAAAATCGAAATTTAAGTATTTTGCGAATGAAAATTCGTACTTAAATCAATCTTTCTGTATTTGATTCAAGAAAATCCGTACTATTAATACCGCTTCGGATTGATTTGAGTCCGAATGGATTGATTTTTCTCTTGAGTGTTTATTTAAATAGTATCAAAATTTATGTCATATAAACTGATAACGAAATTCGGTGCACATAGCAACTTTCATTAGAATATCGTTATTCGTTTTGATTTTATTCGTATTAAAATGTTTTTTTTTTTTTTTGAAATGGTCCTTATTGGGACTCACGATAAATTATATGCGAATGCCTAACTGTTCTCCAGTAGCCCGTTTCTGTATTTTTCGCATCGTACAATTGTCCGCATGAAACCAGTGAATCGGGACAGAAACAGTGCAAAATGAAACAAAAAATGGTTTTTCTCGCACAAGTGTTTCTGTATCTTTCCGTTGCGAGAATTATCTGTCATTTTAATAATTTTCCAGCAATTATTGGAAGGATGCGAGAAAAAGTGTTTCTATAACAATATTTTGCGAAAAGTTTCTTTCAAGAACTGTCAAAATAAGTCACATTTGAAATTGGTGGCGAGAAAAACAAAATGTAGATATTTTGAATTTAAAATATGTTTATATACTATTTTTTTTAAATAAATAAAAAAAATAGAAGGAATATAAATGAGAAATGCATAATTTATATGATGAAAATAAACAAAAAACAATTGTTATATATTGTTAGCTTAAATTTTTGTTAGCCTTTTCTTGTTTTGGTTTTAATCAGTGCTGCCAGATAAATTTGTGTCAAAATCGTCAATTTCCTGAGAAAAAAATAAAAAAGATCGTCTTTTTTGTTTTAAAAATCGTGCAATTTAAAATCAATTTTAAACAAATTTGTTTCGACTTTTATTAAAAAATAATCAAACAAAAACATAGTTTAAGTTCATGGGTATTTAATAATTATTATTTAATAATTGAGATATAAATCTTTAATTTACCTATTCCTATAATCTTTTTCTTTTTTACCTGAAATAGACTTAGTAGAATACCTTGTAGTTAAAATTAAAAAAATCGGTTCATAAATAAACAGGTTAAAGACCCAGTAAAATCTTCGCCTACAAAATAATATGTTAAGTAATCAGAAACACATAAAAGCACTACATACAATTCTACTAAAAAACGAATGAATTTTACAAGGGTTGTGCCAAAAAGAACAAATTCAAAAGTAAGTCATTTTTTTTATCTTAATACATCCAGAAAAAAGTAGTTATCGAAGTTCTTATGGAAGAAAGCTACTTAATAACGAGTGAAAGAAAGAGTAGTTTTTACTGGGAGACAAATAAATTTCTTTCTTGCCGGAATAATGGTTTTGGCACAAAAGTGTACATATAAGATAAGAATATCAAATATCAGTCATATTTTGTATATGTATATAAGAAGTATTAAATGTTCAAAATAAGCCAAGTCGGTCCATTACTTTCCCTCGAAATTTTGCTTTTGCCGATACATTTTTTAGGGAAGAAACAAACAATTTCGAGGACAATTTTCACAATAGGGATAAATATAAAAATTTAAGCAGCCTTGTTTCTAAAGATATCTTTTTTTCTAATAAACAAACATATAAAAATATTTACAATTATCTTATTTCGAAGACTAAGGGGCTTATAGTGTAAAACGCAACGCCAACAATTTCATTAAAAGCAAAAATAAAATCAAATATATTTTATAAATTTGTTGTTGCTTTCTACAGACATTCATATTATTTTTTTTTTCAATTTTCAACGCCACAAAATAGAAGTTTTAAAATTAAAAAATTCAAGATGAATTTCTATAGAAAGTAACAACAAAATTATAAAATATTTTTGATTTTGTTTTTGCTTTCGTCACTTTTTTAGAAAAATCATCAAAATGTCACTTTGTTAATATCGGAACAAAAAATCATCAAGATGACGATAACTCGTCAAATCTGGCAGCCCTGTTTTTATTATATTTATTTCTTTTGTTGACGTTTCGCTTTTATTTGACACTTAATTACTGGAAATATTCCAGTATAAACAGAATTTGTTGTGTCTGTTTTCGCATCCAAATACAGAAACACTTTTATCTCACAAATCGAGAAACGATGGAATTTTTTGTTTCACACTTCATGTAAGAAATTTTACGATGCGAGAAATACAGAAACGAGCTACAGTTAAAAGGAAATTTTTACTGACCGAAAAAATTTTTGTTCATCGCCTATAAATACGTATATATGCAGTTTTTTTTTTTTTTTTTTTTTTTTTTTCAAATTTATTTACAAATTAATTCATTTACAATTGTTGGTCTCAGCGCCTTAAAGGCATTGTTGAGACAAGTTGGCATAATATTATTTTTCGTAAAAATTATATGTTAGTACAGAAAAAAAGAAAAATAAAAAAAAAAAATATGTATTTCAAAAAGTTAATTAAATTAACAATCAACAATGTATTTACTAATCTTTGTTTCGGCAAAGATAAAGCAATTTTTTAGTAATAATCTAAAATGTATTTTAACTACTTTTGCGAAATAATAATTAGTGATTAATTGCCCGGAAATGAATATGGTCATAACCAGGGAAACCATAAATAAGCAATTGCATGTTTTCTCTTGTACGACCAATTATTTATTTATATTTATCTGATTTAGAGCTTTTTATAAATTGCATATTTTTGCATATTTTACCATTTGCAGCATTTCTTTGCATAATTTAATTAAACGAGCCTTTTTGCAGTATGTTTTCTGTTTTTAGCGCATATTTTGCCTTTTTGAGGCATATTTTAATACACATGCTGAATTTTTTTAGATGCCTACAAGAGCTTTCGCAGCAAATAAAAACAATTTTTTTTTGCGGAATTTTGGCTTTTGTGTTTTAAATATCTTTCTGTATTTAATTGTAACTAAAAAAAAAGTTCAGAAAAAATCAATAATATACGTTGTTGGCGATGTGTGTAATACGTAGAAATACTGATCGACTTAGAATCACTTTTTTAAGTGATCTAACCATGTCCATCCGTCCGTATTTGCTGGTTCTTTGTTCATGTTAACCTAGTGCGCAAGGTACAAGTTGCAGTTTGGTAGGTTATTTGATCAAATTTGATAAATACATTTCAATTTTACTAAGGACGAAGTGAGAATCGATCTATAATATCACATATTCGGTGGTGCTGGAAATCGAAAACGCAAGAATTAAGAAGTTGTTTTTAATACACTTTTAATCTATTTTTTTTAATTTTTGCTTTCAAATTCTGTTTAATAGAGAATGTGTTTGTATAACATTTGTAAGTAAGCCATCTAAATATGTTGCTGTTTAGATTAA
Organism: Pollenia labialis; assembly: GCA_949318255.1. Lineage (NCBI taxonomy): Eukaryota > Metazoa > Arthropoda > Insecta > Diptera > Polleniidae > Pollenia > Pollenia labialis. The sequence continues at coordinate 141,517,692 of OX439139.1, read as the reverse complement.
ATTCTCACAAAGATTTTTTACTGCAAATTAAATTCTTTTAAAAGCTTTAAGAGCTTTTTCTTCCTTAAAAATGTTAACATTAATAAACAATTTAGCTACATCTCGAAACTTCGTCTGTAAATACATTGGAGTTTGGAATTTCCCGATTATAATTTAAAGATTGTTTTTATTAAATTGTTGAATATTTTGTGTTCAAATAAGCAATTTTAGAATTTTTTGGGTCATATCTTTAACAATTTTCAGGGCACATTTTCAAGTTTTTACTGTATGTTTTATGCGCATAAAACGCGCTTTTTAGAGCATATTTCTGGTTTCCCTGGTCATAACAGTTCTTAAACAACTTTTATTGCTAGAGAAAATTAGAAACAATTTGACACCAAAACAGTAAATTGCTGTCAAGTTTTTCGGCAGGAAGGGTCATAAGAACATTATTGAACGTAGATGGTCTTAAATGGTGCACATAGGCCCATAGTACTTTCTTTCCGGATTAGGGTTTTTTGTACCACTTAACTATCTTACTATATTGGTATTTTAATTATACTTGGCAAGCAAACATTTCATTCCAATCTAATTCACATTCCCATATCTTATCGGAATCAGTAAATATTTGCTACACAAAGAAAAATTGCGCAATGTTGATTAAAAATCACAGTAAATTTCTGCAAAAAAATTTGTTTAAAATTACCATGGTTTCATATTAATTTTAAATGAAAAGTGTTAACATAACAATATTGAATCCATAAAATCCTGTTAAAATTTTTTGCATAGAAACAATAACAACACAATAAAAAGTAAAACATAAATTATTTTATTTTCATGTTTAAAATTATTTGTAAAAAGAAAAAATATTCCAGTATACTTTTGTTTAAAGTTATTTAGTTAAATAGTACATAAAATTTTCAAAGTACAGTGATGATGAAAACCATATCGGTTTTCATGCATGTGTTACAGTAAAATAAATAATTATATTCTGTCTCTTTCTCCCTGGTAAATGTTTAGATTGTTTCTGAAATTAATGCATATGTTGTCTCTGAAGCTTCTTCTCACTGTCATTTTAAACTCAAACCAATTCGATTCTACATGAAATTCAAGTTGTTGCAACTTGAAATAACTTCTATTCTATTAGATTCGGAGTGTTTTTTCAATATGAATATCATTTTGCTTTAATTTTACGGGAATGTTAAATTATTATGAATTATAGTTACATATTTTAAAATAAAATAATGTTGTTCGCAAGTTATTGTAAAATCATATTTTAATTAACATGAAGTAACCATGAAGCAAAATCACTTCCGAAAAATGTAAAATCAACCTTGCTTCCGAGGAATTTACATTGACATACAAACATACACATGTTGATACCTATTGTATTTATAATCTCGACTTTTCTACAGAAACATGTATTTTCTCTTATCCAAATTAAGAATTTTAGTTGACAAGTACTTTGTTAACTTTTAATCAAATTTTATACACATTTAAAGTAAAAAGAATTTTATATTTTTTTATTATATATATTTTTTTTAAGTCTAATGGCCATTTTCTCAATGTACCGTCAAACTGCCTGTTACTTAATGTCAACATAAATTTATTGGACCGATAAATTGTCTGTTAACAATTTTGGGTTTCTCAATATACCGACAAAAAACATGGTTTTAAGTTGGCAACACATCTCAAAATACATGTAAAAGTTGGGAGTCAGCTGATTGAATTTATCTGTACGGCAAATTAAAGGAAAATAAATAATCGGCAGATGAGTGCTGGTTAGCTTTGCGACAGAATAGAAGCAAATGAGACATTGAGAAAACCAAATTTCTTTAATGTGCAGTTTTTCGTTGGGAAAAAAGTTAATCGTGTAATGAGAAAACGGCCATTATGATATTGAAAACAGAATAACAAATAAACATACGTTGTATGTTTTTGCGTCAGCCATTTAGTTAGTCAGTTAGTCACTCGTCGTCAACTGTGTACCTGCTGAGGTTATGAAAATGTAATAAAAATTTAATTTATATTTGTGTATAACAGCATCTGTGAACTTTTGTTAAGTTATATGCGAGGAGTAGAATATCCATGTTGTAGATATGGCAACAAAAATAATATAGAATAGAAAAAATATGAAGAAGCATATTCAATTTATTTCAACAATTAGAAAAAATGTTGTGTTGATACATATTTTTTTATATTTATATTAGAAAACATTCAGAATTTGTAGCTTAAAAGCACATTTTGATTGCTTTAAAAGGAAAATGAAAAAAAAAATTAAAAAACATAGAAAGTGAAAAAGGTTAAAATGTGCGGTTAAATACACATGCAGGTAAATAATAAAAGATTATAAAGTAAAACTTTACAGACAAATATACATACAAACATATGAACATAAGCAAGTATAGAATAACAGTAATTTAAAAAAAAAATAATTTTAATGAAAATTATATAAAAATATTTAAATTGTGAAAAATTACAAAAAAAGTTTTTATTTAAATTTTGCCTTTTAATAACATTTTTTTGCGAAAAATCCAATACGATTCATCAAATATGCAGGTGAGCTAAACAAAAACACATTGAAATATATGAATATTTTCTGTTTATATTTCGTACTCATTTACACTTTTTTTTTAACAAAAAAAGAGCTGGGTAGTTGTTTTAGTGTAAATGTTTTTTTTAAACTTAATAAACCATTGATGGAAAAGGGTCTATTTTAGGTGTATTCCTGTATTTTATCTTGTCATCCAACCGTAAAAAGTTGGGGGATATCATTATTTGTTTTCATTTCATGTTTATTTGTTTGTTTGTTTTTGTGTGTGAATGTGAATCAGTATAGGAAAATATTTCACAATCATCTTTACAAAGGATAAAACAAATTTTTTATTCAACATCAAATAATATAATATACATATATAACGTTATATACGTATGTATATAAATAAATTTTTGGCACATATACACACAATTTTAAATAATATTAACCCAGTATACAAAAGTATTAGATTAAATTCCAGGAAGTTTATACAACTTTTCACGTTATTTAATCCAAATATTTAATATTTAGGAAAATTAATTAATTAATAGCCTTCGGCCGGGATTTTAAGATGAAGATTAAGCTTAAACTAAGTTTAACGTAGTCTGAAGCTCGGATATTTCCGGCGATATGTGATTTTTATTTTTTTTTTAATAATGGCCAACAGTTAAGGCAAAACTAAGCTGTTCCGTTAAAATGTTGTATACAAACTTGGTAAAGGTGGAGCAAATCTGTTTTCAGATTAACAAAACCTAGCTTAACTGAGATCTAAAACCCGCAGCCTTAAAAGATTAATATCAATTAAATAAATAAATACAAATTAAAAAAAGAATGAATTATTTTTAAATATAAACAAAATTTAAATAACTTCAGAAATACAAATTTAATTCTTATGGTGAGTTAATAGCATAAATGTAAGCCCGGAATTTGATGTCGGACAAGAATGAGGTAGTCATAAACAACGATATGCAATACGATAAAATCCGTCTTATAACGGCAGTGTATGAAAAAAATTGCTGAATTTTGAGTTTGGCAAACATTATTCCTAGAGCGTGACTGATGCAATTTTTTTTGTTTTGTATGTCGATCAACTTGGTTTAATACAATATGTATGGGTAAAAGATTAATGGGTTGTACTTTTTGGGTATGGCATAAGTATATGAGTATATTAAAGGAAAATTTATGAAGTTTGTATAAATTTATTTTCATACAATTTTTGACAGTTCATTTTCGAGGGCGAAGAATTTACAGTTTGCACAGATTGCGAAACTTTTAAGCGATATTATTTCCTTGTGTGCAATAAGAATCCATTTTTTTTAGTTGAATTGAAGAATTTTGAAACTTATATTCTGTAAGTTTCGCATCGAGAAACTTTTCGATTGAAATGTGAGAAATGAAACAAAAATGCCATAAATTGACGCAAACAACTGTTTTTCTCACTCAACTGCGTCTGTACAATTTTTGACGAGTAATAGCTTTTACGTAAGGAAATTACTCACCAATTAACAGAAAACGTGCGTCTGTTAAAGTTTAAGCTTTAAGCTGACAAATAAACTCAAAAATGGAGCGTGAAAAAAGTAAACATATTAAAAATGCAAAAGGCAAAGAATAATGAAAAAAATATTTTGTTCTTGGCACATTTTTCCATTGTTTAGTTATTTTGGTTTTAACATTTTTATAAAATATACGAATGTTTTTAAAGCTCGTTTGCAAACAACAAATATTAAAGTCGCAATTTAGATTATTTGTTCTAGCCGACGGCTGTATTTTCGCCGCAGTCGTTGAAAAATTTTCAATTTTAGTAAATTTTGGTCGCCGTCAACGATTTGTGTTACTAACGTTCTCAACGTCTGCAATATCACATTGGCTTCGGGTGCGATGTTATGCCATTTATAACGTAACGACGTAATCTCTTTTGATAGTTTTCGACAAGAGTTACACGCACTCTCACTCTTCGAGAAACGATGGAATATTTTGTTTCACATCTTTTCGATGCGAGAAGTTCTCACTAAAGTTACAGAACATGGGTACTGGATTACCTATTTTTATGCCTGTAATTTCCACGAATAGATATCAAGCTGTGTTTAATTTTAAAACGTATTTATTACCTCCGGTAAAACAGTAATATATTTTACACTATCGAATATCGATATTTAATTCATGTAGACAAAATTATCGTTGCAATTACCAATGTAGTGTTACCGCATATGGGCATTTTCACGATTATGTCAACCACGACTCAAAAAATTAAAACGCTTGAAACTTTTTGTCAAATATGGTAAAAGGAAAAAAACCCAAACTTTACTATGCAGAGGTACTTATAGCTTATTACAATTTTTGAAAAGCAAAAAAAAAAGTTTATATGCTGTTTCCAGGTGACAGGCAATTGATTGTTTGGAAAAATGTATAAGAAAATCACTCAGTTTTTTGATTGCTTTTCATATAAATTTTACTACACAGTCAATTGCTAGTCACCTGGAAACAACAAACTAAACTGACTTTCTCTTTGATTAATTTTTAGTAACTGCGCAACCAACAATTTTCAATTTTCTGCTGATTAAATATTGATACTGGTAACATTGGAATTATACTTTAAAATTAATGCGACAACAGCAATAAACAATAAGAGAAAGATTTGTCACTTACGGCGTGTCACGAACGATATTACATTACGTCCACTATAAAACTATCCAAAATATTTTTTTTTCAATTACGGATTATAAAGGAAAAATATGTTATTTAATGTAAAAAATTAAAAAAAGAAGAAAAACCTTCGAAGATTTTCGTATTTGTTTACATTCACCCCAAAATCACTTCCGTTTTATGTCATGTACGATATGTTCTAATTTTGCTCGATATTTTGGAAAACAAGGTTCCGAATTTGATAATTTTTTTTTCATAAATGAAACATAAAGCAGCTTTTACAGTCACTACTAATTTTGCAAAATCTCTATCTTTCTGAAGGCGCACAAATGCCACGTACGATGACATGGAAATGCCCATATGTAAAGATAACTTTTAGGTACGAACACGACTACTCTACTTTTTCCTACTTCTTTTTCCATAGTAAGGAAAAAGTTGCCATTTTTAAAAAATCCAATGCAGTTTTAAAGAAAATACAGTTTTGATTCTATAATTATTACTTCTAGGATGAAAACATACTAGAAATTTTTAACCCGAATTAAGGCACAAACCTTGGTAAAAACTTATAATAGTTGATCCTATTTTCATTTAAAAGATAATTTAACAAATTTTGCCTAAAAAAGAAGAGTTTTAGCTAGTCTGCATACTGATATTATGCCAAAGTAGGACTCACATATCGATTAATATCACTGTGCTAGTTGAAAAAACATATTAGAATTTATTTAATAAACTAAACCGTTTTTGAGTTACGCGAATGTATGTTGTGCAACCTCCTCCTTTTTCGAAAAACCGGAATATCTCAAAAACACGAGCTAGCATAAAAAAAACGTTTAGCACCACTGGTTTCAGCGTACCCGAATTAGGTTAAAACGCCAGGTGTCTAGCTTGTCTGTTTTTCAACAAGCAAAGTGTAATAAATCTTAATTCCCTTATTAAGCCATGATAAAGTTTATTTTTTTATCGACTTCGATAAATGAAAAATTCAATACATGTAAACTATATATCTAGGCATTAAATGAAGAAGAAGTTGCTGCATAATTGACCTAGGTTCCCTAATACGACTCCGAATATTGGTTCAACGAGGTAAATCTCTTATACCTGTATTTTTCACGGGCAACCGCGTATTTCTTAAATTCAAATTTTTCAGTAGAGCCGAAACCATTCTAGTTCAAACTATAGGCTGGGTATGGAACCATTTGGTTTATCTTTTTTTTAGAAATTTTTTAGAACCATGTAAATGGCGTTTGAAATCAAGCAAAATCTCAGAATATAAAAAAAAGATATATGCGGTTGCCCATGAAAACCACTGGTCGTATCTCAAACTTTAAGCAGAAACCGAACTCAAAATTTTTTGGAAATTTTTTATTAATACCCACTTTCAGCTTTTTTCTAAAAACATAACATATTGGTATCCTAATAAAATTTAAACTTTAGGAAGTATCTTAAAATTAAAGTTAATTTAAAAACCACCGACGGCCTTGAAAGCGATTTATCTGCAATTTTTAAATATTTTTATTTATTTACTTTTTGCTTAATAATACAATTTTTTTTATATACAAAATAAATTACAAAATTTTGTCAAGTTAACTAAATTGTTTGCAAGGTTATTCTCCCACTTCCTATAAATTTCACACTCAATTCGTTAAAAGGATTTTTCTCACTTTCCACTTTTTTATTAATTTTTTGTTTGGCTTTTTTTGCATAAATTTTTAAATAATTTAAGTGATAAAAGGGATCGGTCTTTTATCTATGTTCATTGAAACGATTTAAAAAAAATAATAAAAATCTGCTCATTAAACGCAAGCGATTCCAACACAAAAAAAAAACAAAAAATACAAAATAGATTTCCACATAAAGATTGAATGAGTGACCAGTTTTTGTGAATTTCCATTTAGATTATAAAACTTCAAAAAGCCAAACAAACGATAAGAATTTCCTCATCAACAAACAAAATTTTTTTTATTGTCTTTTTTGCCGTCCCAGGATGGGCTTTAACTTTTTTACGTTCCCATTTTAACATAAAAAAATTAGACTATAATGAAAATTTCTTCCAAGTCACTCAGTCTCAACAGCACATTTTAAAATGAACCGTGAAATTGTATAAAAGGAAGTTGCGTAATCATTAAGTGTCAACGAAATGGTTTGTCACAAATAAAGGAGCAAATCTATAAAATTAACTGCCCCTTTGGATTTGAAAGCATATTTAAGTACATTCCCTAGATAATAAGAAAACAGAGCAATAAAGTGTTCTTTGTTCTTATACAATTTGCCGTTGTATGAGTATTTAATAATGATTTATTTGGAAAATTGTTTGTAAAGAGAAAATTCATTTCACAAAAGTTTTTATTGATGCCGTTAAAAAAGTTTTTGGATTTTGTTTGAAGGCAGTCTTTTTCTATCAGAGTTTTCCAGATAAACAAAGTTTTTTTCCAAACAAATTTGTGTTGTGTAAAACATCGAGCTTTAGTTAAAAAATCTAGTTTTGTTAAAAAATGTATCGGTCGATTACAGATAGAAGCTGAACTGTAGTGGAGTTGCAGCAGCGAAATCAGCCAACGCCGCTCATGTTAAAAAATATACATTTTTTTGTATAATTAGAATTGTGGTTATTTTGTTAAACAATTTATGGCTTTTATTCCAAATTTTTAATATTTTAATTCGGCTCAAGTTCATCAAATTTTTTTTATTTTATATTTTAACATACATTGCACGAGTTTTTGGTCTTGGAAGATCCCTAGTGATATTTAATTTCGTCAGATATTTTAACCCTCTAAAGTGCCGTTTTAGTATACTTTTGTAGGGAAGGAAAAAAAGACAAAATTGACCACTTAAAATGAGTGTGAACCCTCTACATATTCTAAGAAAGAATCTCCTTCCAATTCTACTGAAGACATATCAAATAGTATTTTAGCTCAGGATTACTATTAGTATATTTTTTTGCGACTTATACCAAACGCCTTTTCAAAAAATTCAAAAACTTTAGGAGCCAATATTTCGGGAACCCAAGCTACCTTTTCCAAACCCTTTGGAAGAATTGCTCACCAATAGTCTAGCTTCAGTTCGCGTTGCTAGTATTGTGGCTGGCGGCGATTACCCGAATTTCGTTGCACTGTGTAATCGACCCATTAGTTTTTGTGTTTTTTGCAGAAAGTCCATTGTGGCAAACAACTAAAAAAAAGAAGATTTTTTTGTCAAAAATCTATATGAAAAAGTTGGATTAAATCTACTCAAAAATAAAAAATAATGTCAGAAGTTTTCCCTAACATAAATAGTTAGTTCTGTAAAATGAGTGCATCATATCGAAAACGTCATTGACGAATGTACCCCAGTGCCAAATATGCCCCACTCTCCCCTATTCAGATTGGGGAGTGGCATCAAGTTAATTAGAATATTTTTTCAAGAAAGCCGTTTTCTGAGACGGCCGTAACTCTCTTAGCCTTTTTATACACTCTTTTAATAAACTCTTAAGTTGAGCGGAATGTGCCCAATTGTAGGTGTTTGATCGGAAGATAATTCTAAGGAAGCTTCAACATGAATCGTTTCTGTGGGGATGTTTTTAGCTAAAATCGATAACATCTGAAATATTTTAAACAAAGCACGACCCTTTGGTGTTATTTAGGTGGAGAATAAAAAGATGAAATTACTATTCTTCGATTGAGCTATTGAACACAAATGTTCGTTGCTTGCAGATAATCTTCTCAATGATCACACATTAAGTAGTGTTTGGTTCGGGCTTTTATCAAAATTGCATACATTTTTTCAATGAACAGGGTCGTCCCAATTCTTTTGAGCATTTGCGAATATTAGTCGATTTCGGCGATGTCTTTTTGTAAGCAGTGGCACTTTCCTTGAGGATCTCCCAAATATTTTAAGTTTTACTAGCCGTCTTATTACAGTTCGAGTAGAAATTTCTATCCCCAATTCTGTTTTTACTGCCGGCCTGTACGTGAAAGGGTCACGACTAGAAACAAGTTTTATATGGTTATCTATTTTCAGCATATCCAGTACCAATTGTGCGTTTTGTGTGTGTGTTTTGAGCTCACAAAACATTATAAACAAAATTCGAGGACCTTTCAATAGATTTCGCTATTTGCCGGTGGCTTTCACCTTAATTTTTCAGCCCTTCAATGAATAATCTTTCGGCCTCCAAACTATGCTTACAACGGCCAAAATTTTCAAAATTTATTATGTTTTTTCTTAAATTAAATTTAGAAAGCTGATTAAATTAACACAAACAATATTTTTGACGTAGTTTTAAATAGTTTACTTTTTGTTTTGTCAGCTCATACTCACAAGTTTTTACAATTAACTGTGCTACCTAAACAAGAGCGGCAAGCGTTTTTTTAAACATGAAAATTCTATTGCCAATACATTTTCAATAAAATAAAACGACCAAGCGATCTATCAAATAAGATTTTCCAGCCAGGTGGTGTTTGATTCGCGTTCTAAAGGTTTGTTTCGAATAAACTGTGTAAAAATAAAAAAATATGACTTACAACAGACGCTTGCCGCTCTTATTTAGGTAGCTCAGTAAGGGACTGTTCCAAATTCAATATATTTTTTAAAATTAGTTATTTTTAAAACGTTATAAACTAACAATAATTTTTGCCAAAAAATATTGGCACTCCTACTTACAAATTGCCCAAAATATAAAAAGTTTATGAAAAACTTTCTGCGTTTCATTTGACATTTCTCAATTAAAGACTAACTCAATTTGAACCATGGAACGATACACAATCGAGCCACGCGTTAAATTTATTCAGGCTTATTATGAAAATGGGCGTTCAAATCAAAATACATATCGTGCACTTCGTGATTTTTGTTTCGTCAATTTAATGATGAGGCACATTTTCACCTCTGTGGATTCGCCAGTTAGCAGAATTGCCGCATTTGTGCGAATGATAATCCAAGAGTGATTGTTGAAAAACCAATGCACCAAAAAGAGTGACTGTTTGGTGCGGTTTATGGGCAGGTGGCATTATTGGGCTGTATAGAACCTCAATTATGCCTCAGCTTCATCGAAAATTTGGACCATCGGATGGAGGCGTGCGCCTAGGTCGCAGCGGCCATTTGGCCGATATTTTGTTCCATACATAATTTAACCACACCAATATTATCATAATAAAAAGAAATGACAGTAATTCCCTTAAAATCTAACTACCCTTTATTAGTGACTCTATTTTTTTGCCCGTAACTGTATGTATAACAAATTTCCCCAGTGATTTCTGTTTAATGCTATGTTCTTGATTTCACTCCAGTTCTCCCCTGTTTTTGTAACTTCGAAGATGAGTTGTCTGCGCCGCGTGTGAGCTTTAATATGCGTTAAATAAACCGAAATGGTAAGCGAGACTTTTACATGTCTCCCTTACACACCTGCTCCGCTATATTTTTTATTACATTTTACATAAGCCCTGCTCTCGGAATTCGTTTTAGTTGGCCGCTCTTGAGATACAATTAAGAAAAGATAACTTTTATGCATGCAAATAGCAATTCTTAAATAGAGGATCATAATTGATTACAGCTGTGATATCAAAACATTTACGAGTCAAGTTGGCAATTCGCAATTTAAATATCAATTTCACGCCTTAAATGTTAATTTTTTTTGATTTTAATAATCAAAAACCTCATGTAAATTATAGTGTTGTTCGATTATTCTTATCGTAAATGAGCTGCTAAGAAGCTTGTTGCGAAATGGATTGTGGTTTTCAGCAAATTGAATTTAGTTATTACGCATTTACTATTTAATTTGATTTTATGGTTTCACTTAAAGATTGAAAATAATTTTTTGCAAAATATGCGTCATAATAAAAACTTTAATGATTTTTCATGTTTTGTTGTTGTAACTTTGTATACAGAAATTTTACTAAAAATAATTATATTTTTTAGCAACTTAATGGTTTTCACTTCACTTTTACTGCCGTATTCATAAAAAATAAAACAAGTTTGAAATGTGTTTTAAGGCAACATTTTCATACATATTTTTCTTAAAATACATTTCAAATCCATTTTAAATTTTTTATGAATACGACAGTTAAAGTTTAAGCTTAGAAAAACAAAAAGAGTTAACAAAGAACCAAATTTCATATTTTCCTTAGTTCGAATTCAGCAAAATATTTCTCTGTACAGTTTTCTTTTTTAAACAGTCATTAGAGAAACAATCGTTTAGCAAAATAAAGTGTTTAAGCAAATAAACCAACAACAACATTTTTAAAAAGTTTTCAAAACTTTGTTAATTTCACAATTTCTTCTATTTAACTTAGAAACAGTAAACAGGAAATGATTGTGTAAATCCCATTTACTAAACAAAACCCAATTAAAAAAAATTAATAACAGAAATGGCTTTATTTTTAAAAGAGGAAGTTAGTTGCAAAGTAAATATCCGTCCCTATGTTAATGACAACAATATGGCCATTTACACTTTTATCAAAGTTAATATATTCAAAAAAAAAAAAATGCAAAAATTGAGGTTTTCATTTCTAAAACGCTAAAAGACATGTACGAATACGAGTACGAGATCGAGTGGCTCAGTAAAATAGCAGTCAACAAACTGTTAAAATATGTATTTTATCCATTTGCAAACATAAAAAATTACTATGCTATATTTAGTTCTATTCTTAGTTACTTACATTTTGTACAAAAAAGAATATCTACAATAGACTAGAGAATACAAAACAACTAACAATTCGCGGTTTTTATTAAAAAATAAAATACACAATAATGAAAAACTAACGTACTCATTATGTAAAGGGAAATCACTATTGTATGAGAATGTACTTTTAAGTTGGTGTACATGAGTTTTCTGCAGTACGAATCGCATAGTAATTATGTATGTATGTATGTATGTATGTATGTATGTATGTATGTATGTATGTATGTATGTCTAAAGTATGCTAATTTAGATGAATATGTATGAATGCAATTGCTTAAATATATTTGCGTAACTTTTCTTTGTATACATATAAGTGCAAATATGTATGTATGTATATGTATACACGACTTTATTCTCTATTATGAAAAAGTTGGAGGGGCCAGACATTTAAAGGAATTGTTTATTAATGTAATTCTTCAATATTCCTTTTATTTTTTTATTGCTTTCACAAAATACACAGACTGATTTTCACATACATTTTTTATTCTGTTCTAAATTTTACCATCCTTAAAATTGGCGACTTGAGCAATCATAATTTTCTCAAATATCAAACTATATTTTTAACTTAAATAGCAGGGCAAGTTTTTTTTTTGCAAATGCATGAAAAATATGCTTATTTACTCATACGAATTCATTCCTAAGAATAAGTAGATATATATAGCTTCAATGTTAACCAAAGGTTGGCTAAAGCAAAAAGTATGTGAAATATTGAGGGAATAAGACGTTGTAAAAAGCGTTATAAATTGAAATTCAACTCATAGAAGCAGATTCGAAACAAATGGTTAATATATTTATTGAAAAATTTTAACAAAATTGTTTATCGAAATACTACGGCTCAACAATAATATGCATGAGCTAAAATAAGCTGCTGGTCTGTCGAAAGCATTAAAAACTAAATCAAAATGCATCTGATTCCGTACTTTGCTTCAGCAAATGAAAGTTTCATAAAACTTAACCAAATGTATCCTTATGCTCAATACGGTTTGACACACGTATTCAAATAGCCGCCTAAGCCAGCTGATGCATATTATGGTTTACAGATGTTCAGCTAATTTTTTGAATTTTTTCCAACTTATAAATGAAATGGAGGTTTTGACATATTTTTCTTCTAATGCTGGGTACAGACAGTGCAATCTGTTTCAATACAACCTCAAAATATCAAAGCGTTTTGATGTTGATGCAATCTGGAATGAATGCAAAATGAATGAAAATGAATTTAATTTGCTAGATTGCGTAAATGCATTGCATTGTGTGTACCCAGCATAAGGTGTTATGTTTCTGATAAAGAAATAGAGGCTTGCAACAATACCACTTAGAAATCATTTCAATTCTCGCACACAACAAAATCATTTGATGATTTGTTTTTTGTTCTTTATTTATTTTGTATAAACAGTCATAAACGTGTGTATTTGCACATAAATAAAATCATGTTTATTTTGTTTATCACAGCAAACAAACATTTGAAAAACACAAATTCAACTCTTTCAATTCGTTAAGTCTTGTTTAGAATACACTTTCGGTCCATTTAAGAACCATACTCATGTACTGCCTAACAAGAAATCATTTTTACCGTATTATACTGTGGCGACCACTGTGCTGTGAGCTATTCATAAGCAACCATACCAGTTGACTCAACCTCTGCCTCCTTTTGATACTAAATATTAGGGTATTCAAGCGATAAGCCGTTGTTCAATGTAGTGGTGTGGTGTTCATATGTTTGCGATGCACAAACACACAAAAACTATAAAAATACCGAGTGGCCAGATTGCCAGCGGCGCTGGTATGCTCGTGTTTAGCTCGGCTGAAGCTCGCCGAATGGGGTGGTTCTTGCCGGCAATCGGTGCCATACACACACACTAGAACAAAAATCATACCAGCTAATTGATTACTTTATTAAATATTAGGGGCCTAAAGTAGATCTGCATATCCCTACCTGTCATACCTACACACAAATGAAGTTGCTCCTTTTCGATTAATGAATAATTCGAATAACCTGTGTCGATTAATCGATTCTTTTTTGGTTATTTTCTTTTATAAAAAAAACAAAACGGTACGTTCTAATTACCCTTTTATTCTTTCTTAACTCGGGAACATTTCCTTCGAAAGCAATTCTTAAAATATAGTATAGCACAAACACTGAAACCAAAAAGTTCAGGAATAATTTATTTTTAAGAATGTTTAGTACAGACTTAATTTTAACAATAAATTTTATTGTTTTTTTATTAAGAATAAAAATTTGGACTTAAGCACGACTAACAAAATCTTTACAATTAAAATTTTGTATTTCCAAAAATTACTTTGACAAAAAACTGGCAAGTGCACGGCTTAAAAAAAACTTAACTGGCAACATGCTTTTGCAAGTTGTTTTTGTTTTCATTTTGTCGTTTCTTAACCGACTTACAACTACAATAAATGTTGTAAGAATTCCAACCAATTGTAGTTGGGAATGTAATAAGAGATAAGCTCACTATTTATTGTTGTTGTTTAAGCTTTGATATTGTTACAAGTAAAGCTGTTGCTTATAATTGTTATTCGCTTAACAGTTTTGTTTGGTTTAATATCTTTAGTTTTTCTAAAATCTTTGGATAAAGTTTCCTGACGATCTGGCCTAAGCAACCAGTGAAATGCGCATAGGAATAGCTTATCCCTTCAACAATAAAATGAAATGCATAAACAATGATTTAACACAGCGTTAAATCACGCGAAGGAGGAAGCGAGTGAACACAACTACTTTTGGAATTAGAGTTGTCACCAAATTGATTTTGCAATAAATCGATTGTTATGCGCGCTGTATGGCAAGTAGCGCCGTCTTGTTGGAACCAAATGTCGCTGATGTTTACCTAATTAATTTTTCGAAACAAAAATTCAGTCAGCAGTCGATTGCGCTCGCCGTTTACCAAAACGGTAGCTCCTTGTTCATGTCGAAAGAAATCTAGACCGATGCTGGCGCACCAAACAGTCAATTTTAATGAATGTAATGGTTATTCGTTAACGGCTTGGGAATTGTCTTCACTCCAAATACGGAAATTTTGCTTTAGTATTAACGAAGCCATTTATCCAAAAATGAGTCTCTTAAAAATGAATAAAGTGCTTTATGAACTTCGTGAACAGATTTGTTTTTTTTTTTTTAAGTAAATTTCCAAAATATGAAAAATGACTTGAAAAAACTTACTGAACAGAAATGTCAACAGAGTTTGACATTCTCAGCTGTCAAACCATAGTTATCGCTAGTTCTCATGCAGCTAAGAAAACACCCTATTAATAGAATAATTTAGGAAAAATTATATATTAGAGACTTTAGCAACTTAAAGTACTGATTTATATATCTTTTTTTTTTTGGATTCAAAAACATTTTTGTTTTGGTTTTTTAAGCCTTTTAACGTTCAGTTTTTTCTTCTTCTATTCTTTCATCATTATTCACTATGTAAATGTTCAAATATTTATAAAGCGAACGAACAAACGAATAAATGAAAGAAACAAAAGATTGTAGTAATTACTTCAATAATGATGTTGTAACAATACTGCAGTTAAGGAACTGCATTAAAGGAAGGTGGGCAGACATGCAGACAAATATATAGACATGCAAGTTTGTTACTGACAGACTGACAGACATTGAGCTTTTATGGCAGACATGATACAGACTCATGGTGCAAGGCAAAAACCGAAAAGACGAAAACTTAACAATGGTATTTTTTTTTGTTTTGCAAAAGAGGGTTCTGTTTTAGAACTTCATTATCTGGTTGTTAAACAAAAAAAAAAAAAAATTGTTGCTAATTTTTTTTTTGTTGTATGTATCTGTATTGTCTTTCTACTAGAACAGCGTCTAGTGGATTGTTAGGTGTCTTCAACATTTTTGTTTGTGCAGTTCTTCTACCGATATGCAGTGATTTGCGCTTCGTTGCATTTGAAATGTGTCAGTGAACATAAAAATTATCATGAAACCAAGAGAAAACGTTAAATAATACTTGTATCTATTAAACTACAAAGAGGAGTTAATAAAATTTTTAAATGAATGAAAAAATGTAGGCAAAATGCAAATAAAATGCTGAAAAAATAACTATTAAAAAACCTAAATATGAATAAGTTTTCTTTCTTCTTGAAAGAGAATTAGGTAATATGTATGTATGTATGTATCTAATATAGTGCACAGCATACGTACATTAGAACTTCATTGTTGTTGAGTGAGAGATCGAGAAACAAAAGTGTATCTGAAAAGAAGAAGAAATGAAAAATTAATTAAAATTTAAATTAAAAAACTTTTAGTATTAAATTACATTTTAGAAAGTTAAGTTTAACGTTAAAAGGCAGAGAATATTTATAACGTTAAAATTTTTTTATTTATTGTTGTTTTTACTAAATGCTTCAGTTCTTGTTTTAAATTTTCAATTTTACTGTGTTTCTGAGTTTTTTCTTTAATAAAAAGTAAACTATTTTATATGTATTTCATTTAGTTTATTATTGTTTTGTTTACTAAGCCATGAAATTAAAACTGACCAGTCAGCCAAGTCAGCTAGACAAACAACATAAAAAATACGTTTTAAAAGAATTTTTATAATTAAAAACAAAACAGAATGAAAGATAAAAACATAAATTAAGACATCAGGAAACGGGCTAAAAAATAAAATAATTAAAAAAAGAAGAAATAAAACAGAGTGTTTGAAAAATTAGACAAAAAATCAACTTTTTGACCAGATGGAAGTTGTTGCAAACATCCTTGTCAAATCTACAAAAAAAAAATGCTCAATTAAGATACTTAAAATGTTAAAGTCGTTACTTTGGCTACGTCATTCCCTCAGAAAAATCAAGCGTAACCAGTGTAACAGGGGATCTGAGGTTCTTTCTTTTTTTAACCTAAACATTTTGAAGATCATACAAACTTAATTATACAATATAAATATTAAATTAACATTTTTAAAATTATTAAAGAAACGAAAATAACGTTTAAGTTAACGTAAGTACCTGTCACAATGGTCCTACACAAAGTAATCTAAACTTCAGTCTTATACTACATTTACACCTACACCAAATCTAGTACTTACGAGATTTCGAGCCAAATCTACTTGTTTTTGACTAGATTTCCCATACGAAACAAAATCTACTTCGTGACTAGATTTCGACGAAATCTACTCAAAATCTAGTAGTACTTAATGATGCAACTATGGTTTTTTCAATATAGCACTAAAAAATACTTCCCTGAACAAGAAAAAATGACATTTAAAAAAAACAAAACAAAAATTGTTAAAAAAACAATTAAAAAGTTTTATAAAATAAATAAATAAAAGTTTTAAAAAAATAAAAAAACGAATAATATTGATAAAATAAATATCGTTGATTATTAATAAAAGGCAATGCTAATTTTTTAATGTATATTTCTTTTGAGTTTGTATGTGTTACGAAAAGTCTTTTAGTTAGTTGTCTTGTTATAAAAACAAAATCTCGCTAATGTCAAAAAAGTATAATGTAAACGCACTAGATTTCGAAGAAGATTTTAAATCAAATCTACAAGATTTCGGCCTAATGTAAATGTAGTATTATACAAGGAGCCAAGAACGAATTAAATATATAAGTCATGCATTTGAGCATGACTTCTTTTTCTTGGTTAGGGCTACCAGGAGTACCTGATCCCAAAATTCTTTAAGCACACTAAACATTTATACACAGGCGGCAATTTTATTGCATGACTGTTAGGCTCATGCTCATAGAAAGGGTGGTCTAACCATAATGCACGATGTTAATTGTGAGTCAAACCTTGACGTCAAGTTTTTTTAATTTTCTTTGTTTCGGTGTTTGACAAATTCAACCATGGAGAGATACACAATTGAGTAGCGCGTTAAGATTGTTAAAGTCATTTACAGAAATGGGCTTTCAAATTAAAATGCATTTCGTGATTTTTTGGTCAGCATAATCGACTGAAAATGTCCACAATCGGGAGAATTGTGCGCAAATTTCAGCAAACCGGGTCTGAAGGAATTGTGAAAACGGTTGTGCTTGCTCGCCCAGTTCGTTCAGCGGACAACATTGCTGTTGTTCGCGATAGTGAGAAAATTAGGTCGGACAAGCAGTTATCGGGAATAGTGTTATCGTGTGATTCCAACGGGATGTTGCCACAGTCAACGAAGCAATTGCTCTTTTACGCGAGAAATTAAATGGCCGTGTTATCTCACGTCGTGGCGATGTTAATTAGCTGCCACGATCACGTGATTTGACAACATTGAACAATTCAAGAACTAAAGAATCAGAAAATTCGGTACATCAAGGACAATGAACCCTAATTATGTCGCAGAAGCCGAAACCGCGGCGAGTACTTGACCGACATTTTGTTTCTCACATAATTGTCATAGATCTATAGTAAAAACATATTAAGATAATTCTCTTAAAACTTTTTGTTTTATTTACAATAAACATCGCGCGTTTTTCTTCTGTAGCGGTTCTATAGCAACATCATACAGGAATATCTTCTAGTAGTCCGAGCTTCGCCCAAGGTTACTGATAAAAACGACTCTTTAAATCGTATTTTCAAGATTTTCTTTCAGCGTTATGGGTTTAAGAAGCAGCAATAACGTGATCCTCCAAGAAACCTCAACAACAACCAGTACAGTACCTAAAAGGTACTGAGGTTACTGGTAGAAGGGATATTCTGCTGAGCCGCGATCTTGGAAGATCTGTCTATTTAACATCACAAGCAAAAATTGCTAGCTGTTTCTCGTTATTGTACCTCACAGCAATGTTGATCAAGTTAATCAAAGCCGTTCACATAATATTTGAGATGACTAAGATGACAGATGATTAAGAAGAAACACAACAAACAAATTTATATTTCGTTAAAACATTAAAAATGGATAAAAATACTTTTATAAAGTTATCAGAAGATTATTTTAATCATTTTAATGATTAAATTGTGAAAATTTATGAATTATTTAAGGAAAAAATAAAAACATTAAGTAGAAATCCTGGTCCGTTGTACACGTTCAGATTGGCCGATTCTACATTATACTGAGTTTGAGGTATGTTCAGTGGAATCTATGTTCTTAATGAAATGATTTAGTTGTAATCATGTCAATTTGAAGTGATTATCAAATCACTTCAATGTATGGTTAATCTTCTCGATTTTAATGTGATTAGAGCTTAATCATGTTCGAGGTGCTTAAACGCGTTTAAGAACCCAAGTGAACATAGCATAAGGTGGATATCAAAGGTTTATGCTAAAATTTGTAACACAAAAAAGATATTGGTTTTAAGTCCCAATGAAAATAAACAGATCCGCACCATTAATACTAGTATTCGTTATTATGCCAATGAAACACAACTGTACATAATTTCATCAAATTATCATAGCGACCAGTACTTTGTGCACAAGTTTTACATTAGCAGCCAGCCGGACGTACGAAAATTTTTAAATCAAATAGATAAAAAGGTGGGGCAAGAACCAATATTTTTATGTGTCATACACATAAGCACGAACTTATAATACCCCTAATATTATGTGGGTATAAGTATGAAAATAGTTCCCATAAACACCACCTTTCGAGAATCATGAATTTAGGTGAGGAGGCTAACTTGTTGTTACTTTAGGACAGAAGCTGCTTCTGCAGTGGAGGAAAGGTAGCTCG
Source organism: Pollenia labialis (assembly GCA_949318255.1). Taxonomy (NCBI): domain Eukaryota; kingdom Metazoa; phylum Arthropoda; class Insecta; order Diptera; family Polleniidae; genus Pollenia; species Pollenia labialis. Next base: position 141,498,275 of record OX439139.1, on the reverse strand, counting down.
TGCACGTAAGTAGGTATTTAGTACATCGTCGACATGGATGTTAAGTATACTGAAATTGCCACCTCTGCATTTGAATCCGCATATGGAGACGTTGGTACGCACACAATTTTTACTACTTGGAGTTGAGATCGCAGTGGTATGAGCCCGTAAGGTAGATACCCTGGATCGTCTTTTACATATCAGTTTTATTCTCTCGCATATGGAGGCGTAAGTTCACATATCATTTGTACGTGGAGTTGAACCTTGCTGTGTCACATATCAAAACCTTTCCGTTGGTATTTTTATTGTAAGTGTCGTCATCAAGTGGCATTCTTCAAGATATATGTTTATACAAACGTATTAAACTTCTTGTAGTTAACAATAAATGCCGTCAGAAATTTAAAGTGGTATTTCATTTTAATTTGCTCTCATTAAAGGAACTCCAAGTTCTTGGCTAACATTTCGAGCCTAGCGTGTTACAATAAATCCTTTTAACGGGAACCAGTCAGTTACTTTTTTATTATTCCTTAAAAGGAGTTCTATTGTTAAAAATATTTATGTAACTGCATAGTTTTTAACATTTAGAAAAAAAAAATTTTTAAAATTAAAACAATCAAGACTATTAAATAAAATTTAAATAAACATGCAAAGTGTGTAATTATGATTGCAGAAAGTATTTTTTTCGTTTATAAACATTTCAAAAAAAAAAAAGAGAAAAATAAGTTTAAAAAAAGTTCTAATAAATACCTCAGTAATTTAAAAGTCCTATAATTTATGCAAAAAATTTAAACATGTACTTTTATAAGGATTTTTTTTATATCAAGTTTACCTGTAATATTAAATTATTAACAGACAAACGAACGTGTGCCTTTATGAATATTTTACTTTTGTTATATTTTTTGCAGCAGCAGTTTAAAATAAACGTCAATTTAAATCATATAGAACAGGTAAATATTTGAAATTTTTCTTTGTTTTATTTTTAAACAAACAATTTCACTGCATATTTTTAGGAATATCTAAGCAGTATGTGTACTTTGCAAGGTTGGCAACCGATCCCAATGCGGTTTCCCTTAATACCAGTATAACCGTTTCGGTGTTAAAAATCACATACATTTTTCAAAGAGTAGAAAAAAGAAAAAATATTTGTTAACTTCACCTTCTAAGGTGCTTTTCTTTTGTATCCATGTGGAAATATCTTTTTAAGGTTATTAAAGTTGAACAAGCAATTCATCATTCAAGTGAGTATGTGTGAACATGGACACAATCAGCCAAAGTAGTTGAATAAATCTTGATAATGATATCAAATAAAAAATTGCAGTTCCAATTTAAATTCAGACTTCAACGCCAAATAACGCCAGGATACTATAATTTCTATATTTCTGTTAAAAATATATCTAAATATTTCAATTAAATTTGTTAACAAAGCAGTTTATTTCAATTTAAAAATATTTTTATTAAATATTTGATATAAGAGTTTTCTTTTTCTTATATGTATAAAAATAAAAGGTATATATTTTATATCAAATGAGTTATCTTTCATTTCATAAGCTTTTTTTGGTTTGATTCATTTGGTTGTAATAATGATATATACTGCTATAAAAGTTTCTATATGAGTACACAGATGAAATTTAAATACCGATTCCGTTACTGGTACCCAGCGGTAAATATTGAAAGGACCGCAAGTTGCAGACCTTTTTGAAGGCCGCTATACTCCTTTCTAAAAGTTTGGCTTCGTATGATATCATGCCTTCAAAAGTTTGCCTTCTAGAAGGTATACATTTCTTATTGAAAGACCTTCCAAAATATACAGTACACATTCGCTAATCCCTTCTTTAAGAAGGGAGAAAGGAAGTTGTAAAGTTTAATTTTTAAGCGACCTTCCTTACTCCGTTCTCTGGGAAGGGAAAGAAGTTTTTTAATTGTAATATTTGGTTTTTTTGGTCTCCAGCATTCTTCAAAAAAACAATTGTATACATTTTTTTTGCACCTGATCTTGTTTTGGTTGATGTCTCTAAAGGGCTCGTAACTCTTATGCAAACGGTTACTTTGCGGATCACCTGTTCCGTTTTTCTCACCAAGCATGTATTAATCAGGGTTTAAAAAGCTGCAGTCGAAACCAAAAACTGTCGCACAAAAAACGAAAATTTGTGTATAACTTTTCGCTTTTTCAGTTGTATTGACAGTGACTGTTTACATTTACTGAATCAAAAGTAAAAGCAAAAGTTTTTTTTTGGCCAGTGACAAACGCAGAAGTGGAAGAAATTACAGTTTTTCTACTTTGACTGCAGTTTTTTAAACGCTGGTATAAATAGGTACACTAACGTAAACCTAACATTGCGTTGCGGATGAACCCGATAAAAAAAAATCTTTTCTCCGTTTCAATATATCAGCTTTGAAAGAATTTTATGTTTGATTATGTGCATTGATAAAGCGAATATTCATATTCCATCGGCGAACATGACCCAATTCCACTAGCTCGAAATATTTTGGATGATGGCGGCCATATCCGCTAAAGGATGATATATGACAGTACTTATTTTGTTAGAAGAGCACCAATCACCTTTGTGGACAAGAACCATGATTAATAGAAATTTCGTATGCCATTTGGCAGGACGTAAACTTAAGAATTAAATTTAGGTTATGTTAGGTCGAAAGGAGGACGAAGCATCAAAGATGCAACTTCAAATAAGTTTATATTAAGAATGAATAATTTTTGTTATTTCATATTCTTATTATGAAGATTGTGATTATGAAAACTAGAAGCATTTAGAAGTTTATTTTATGACCACATATATTTTTTGGTAAAATTTTTATTTCAAAATCCCCAAAAAAAAAAAAATTATTCCTTAAATAAGCGTTTAATCGAATAATAACCAAAGATCGTATTTTCATATTCAAAATACATAAATAATTAAGATGGCTTATAACTCGTTAAATAAGCGTTTTTTTTTTGGTAAAATTGTTATTTGAAAAAAACCATTTGCCTGTAACTTCTAAACGGAACAATTAGTTTTTTTCATCACTTATATTTTTATCATACAACCAATTTTCAAGAAACACTTAAATATCCTTGTTATACCTTCAATAAGTTTTTAAAAGAAAAATTCGCTCATTTTGTGATCAATCGTATTTTTTTTAACAAAAATAAATTGTTTATGCGAAAATTTATGGAATGATAAACGCTTGCATCGCTACTTAAAGCTTATTTTGGAATAAACGCATAAAAAGAAATTTAAAATCTTTTATTAAAAATGTTGGAGAACAGTTCAAAAATCTACTTGACAGAGTCAAAATGGTTTATGTATGTATATCAATGAATCTTGGAATTTTTTATTATAAATTGTAAAAGTATTTTTTCTGTGAACTTTTAAAAATCCATTTAAAATATAAATTTAATCCAATTGGGACATTTTCAATGGAAAATTTATAAGAAAAATCTGAATTAAAAGATGTGGTAGCTTTTCCAATCGGCGGTTCTTTCCTTTTAATTCCTATTTTGAATTCTTACCATTGAACTTGTATGTATGTATGTATGTATGTATGTATGTATGTATGTATGTATGTATGTATGTATGTATGTATGTATGTATGTATGTATGTATGTATGTATGTATGTATGTATGTATGTATGTATGTATGTATGTATGTATGTATGTATGTATGTATGTATGTATGTATGTATGTATGTATGTATGTATGTATGTATGTATGTATGTATGTATGTATGTATGTATGTATGTATGTATGTATGTATGTATGTATGTATGTATGTATGTATGTATGTATGTATGTATGTATGTATGTATGTATGTATGTATGTATGTATGTATGTATGTATGTATGTATGTATGTATGTATGTATGTATGTATGTATGTATGTATGAATGTAAAAATAAAATTTTATAAGTCCTTTTAAAACCCTTTTTTTAGGGATTCAATTTGTACTTCTTTTGTATGTACTCTTAGAGTACTTTCATAAAAGCCCATTTTACAGTACAGTTTTGTAATGCCTTTTAACAGTCCTTGTTTTAAAGGCGTTCTTAAAGACGTGCATCAAAAGGGCAAACAAAAGACCTTTTGAATTCCTGAAAGAAGAAGGGAGTATGGAAAGGCTTGCTCCCAATGACAACCTGTAAATGAGTATGGAAAGCGGCGAGGATGGCTTGTTTCTGCTAAATAAGGCCTTCTATTAGGCCTCTTTACTCATTATTTTTGCCGCTGGGTACCAATACCGAAATACAAAATAGTTTAATACCAATGCCAAAATAATAAATATTTTAGTACCGAAATTCGTTTCGATTGCCAACCTTGATATTTAAATATGCATGTGCTTGAGCAGAAAAGTAAAAACAAAACAAGTTTGATTGGTATATTTGGATATGCCGAATCTTTAATGCCCTTCAACTAACGGAATGCAGCTTCTTAGACCACTCACCCTCTAACAGACATTTTCAAAAGAATAAAACAACATATGTTGAGTACACTTTTTAAGCGGCACATCTTTATGTATATGTTATATGCAAAAGAAGTCTACACAAAAGAATAAAAAATTTATTTCGCAGTCCTTTGTAGAGAGATCGGGATAACTTTAATAGTAAAATTTTAAGGAAAAAGGGCTTAAGTATATGTTTTAGTTTTGCAGAAAAGCAATTTTAAACTTTAAAGGGTTTTTTATTAAATATATTTTTGTTTTAATGAAATCAATGATATCACTTCCCTTTGGTTATATTTTTTTAAATTTTTATAACTTAATACTACTAATGTCACAGATCAGAAGTTTACTTAAGCTTATATTCCAAATATTTTTGCACATTGAGAAACATAAGCAAAAAGAAGTTTGCTTTAACTTCCTAAAAAAATCGTACAAAGAAATTGAAACTTTGCCCATGGATATTTTTAAACATGGGAATTACAAAGGTGCCATTAACTCAAATTATGATAAAGTCGACTTAAGCACGTTTTCGTTTTTGCCACAGATAAACAACTTAGTTCCAATAATTTCTGGGGTCTTCGGAAAAGCAATTTTAACAAACAGACGGACATCGTTAAATCAACCTCGCTACTTTATATCGCCTCAGTTCAAAATTGTGGAAGTTGCAAATGGAATGGCAAACTTATAAATACCGTTTTCACCTGTGCTGAAGCGTATACAAAATTATAGTCGTGCTAGCAAATTAGAGCCAACTATTCTTCTAATTTCAGTGTTGTAGTTGTAACTTTTAAGTTTCTTAAATAGTCCACATAGTTATTCTTTTGTTTAAACAAAAAAAAACGTAGCATTAGGAAGCGAGTAAATGAGAGAGTTAGGGCAAGATACACAGAAGACGGAAACATGGTTTGTTAAGTCCTTTCAATGTTAATGTTGAGTAAGTGTGTATACATATGAGTGTGTTTGTGTGTATGAGTTTAATTCATGTGTAGTTTGTTTCGTCAGTGTGCATTTAATTGAACAATTTTGCAACGACATTCTTAGTCTTTGTTTTTATTGTTGTGATTTAATCGTATTTATTGCTACATTTTGTTTTAGCTTTTTGGCTGCTCTTTTTTCAGCTTTTGATTTTGTTGAAGGTTTGTATTTGAATGAGTTGCAATGAATGATGGTTGCATGTTATAAATGCTTTAGAGCTGTTTGGTTAGGTTACTCTTTTTTCCTCTTTCCTTCTACATATTAATAAGTACTACAGTTGAATACAGTGGTAGGCATAAGTACATTTTTTAATTTATTTTTATAAATAAAACAATTAACACTTAGTGCTATTTTAAAAATTCCATAAAAAGTTTAGAAAATTACCAAAGAATATTTTTTAAATTTTCCACTTTACTTCCCACAAGGCACGGGGGTAAGACAAATTTTGCTTTCCAAAATGAATAAAACCCAATTAGAGCATAAATTAAAGGTTTAAAATTTCATAAAAGTTATTATTATTTTAAAACAAATTGCATTCTCTTTTAAAAATATTGAAAAATAAAAATAAATGTAAATAACTGGCGTATTTTTCCGAAATGATTTCTTTACCTCATAATTTTATTTAAACTTGAGAACATGTTATGAACAATTTTGTAGATTTTATATCAAAAATATATTTTTCAAATCAAAAATTGCGTTACTTTTTTTTAATTTTAATCAGAGAAAATTTTATGAAAAAATTTTGTAGATTTCACTGTGCAACAAAAAAAACAAGACTTAACATTTGCAACGCGAAATGAAAGAAGACTACTAGTAGAGCAAATCTGCCAAAGGGGTTTGAAAAGTTAGTTCGGGATCCCGAAATATGGGATGAAAAAAAAAATATAGTAAATGTACTTCTGAGATAAAAAATTATTTCAGATGTCTTCAGTAAAGTCGTATGGCGAGTCTTTTCTTAGAATTTATTAACCCTCTAACTCTCATTTTAAGGGGTAATTTTTGTACTTATTCCCAGCTCTTACACAAAAGTATACTTAAACGGCACTTTTAAGGGTTAAAATGTTTTACGAAAATTTTTTGCATCAAATTTTTATAGAGGTCTTTTAAGACCAAAAATCGTGCAATGTATGTAAAACGGGTTTTCGTAATTCAGGGCCTTGAATTTTTTTAATTTTTGGAAAACCCGTTTTACATACACTGCACGATTTTTTTTGGTCTTAGAAGACCCCTAGTGAATTGTGATGCCGAAAATATGCATAGAATCCTCTAACGTGCCGTTTTAGTGTAGAAGTTAAAAAAGGACAAAAATTACCCTTAAAATGAGTGCAAGATTTTTAATATGTTTTATGAAAAGAATCGCCATACAATTCTACTGAAGACATCTGAAATAGTCTTTTAGCTCAGAAGTACATTTAGTATATTTTTTTTGACTCTTTACTAAATGCCTTTTCAAAAAATTCAAAACCATTAGGGGCCCAGATTTCAGGAGCCCGAGCGAACTTTTTCAAAACCCTTTGCCAGATTTGCTCTAATGGTAGTCTACTTTTTTTCGCGTTGCAAAGTGGCTGGCGGCGATGACCCAAATTTTGTGGCACAGTGTTTTATATAAAAAAATTTCTAAACCAGAACAAGAATATGGAAATGAGATAGTTTTGAACTTGTTTTAGGCTTTTGAGTCGCATAGGTGTACATCAGGGATGATAAAGTCAGTACAATTGTACTTTTTTCGGTACAATTTGCATTGCAAAAGTACTGAAGTACTCCAATGACATATTTAGTACAATTTAAACATTTTCAAATATCAGAAGAATTGCCAAAGATATATTGTCTACACAACATTCGTCGGCGAATATGGAAAGGTATTTTTCGTAGCAAAATATGATAAAAACAAATCGAAGAAACCGCCTTTTCGTGAATATTGCATAGAATTTAATTCAGACAAAATATGTACTACAGCCTGATTAATCTTGTTGCTATAAATAAACGAAAACTTTTAAGCTTGATTTTTTAAAGTATTGGGAAACAGGGTATAGTGCGGCGCTACATGTTGCGACTTGTTGTACAATTCGATCAAGTTGTACAACGATTTGTTACGTTAGAGGTAAGGTTGATCATCGGTTGAATAAAAAATCAGTTTGATTGGAGCTTTCAAATTGGCACGTCTGCTGGCGATTTTTTCCTTCGTTTTTAATTTTCTAACGTTTTGAAAGCAGCATCGTGCAAAGCAAACAACAGTCTAAAAAACTAATACGAAATTCCAATGCACAATTTTAGTAAAGAATACAAAAACTACAGGAACTATTATTTAATTTCTTTTCTTGCTCCTTTTCTTACTCCACTTCATTCATCGCAACTAGTGCTAAGAAATCGGTACCCATGTGGAAATTATAAAAATAATTTCTTAATAAAGCTTAATGAAAAGTTTGTAAAAAAATTTTACATATACTGCGAACTATCACCTGGTATATTCAACTCAATTTTACGACCAGTTACAGCGTGTGTAGGTCACATAAGGGCCCTTAGACAATATCTTTTGGGGTTATTACTGGGTGAAACGTATTTATACCCTATTCCACTTTGGCACCCTATACTCCAGTGGGAGTTAGAGGAATATAAAAAAATACCCTGTTCCACTATCAACTTTAAAAAAGTCAGATAACAAAGCATCGTCTTAATTCCTTATTACATATTAACATAATGTTTTTTGTTAATTGCCAAAGATGTATTTCAAATAAGTATGTATAAAAGTATAGTAAAGTATATACAAAGTATAGTGAATTTTAATGTACATATGTGCGTACATTTTCTGTTATTTTAATAATAAAACTAGTAAAAAATATTTTTAGTACAATAAGGGTCAAAAAAGTACAATTTTTTACTTCATTAAGTACAATTTAGAAAATGTCATTTATCATCCCTGGTATACATATAGGTAGCATAGGTAGAAATAGGTAACTTAAACCAGTTGTGCCAAAACATATTTTGTACCTGTATTGGTTAGAGAATTTGAAATAGCATTGACACGAAAAAGTAAGCGAAAGAATTTCGATGATATTTAATCACGAGAAATTGATTTGCTTATAAAATATGTATAATAATGCAATAATGACTCTTAATAAGATTTGCCTTAAGCCTTTTAAGTGTTTCATTTGATAAAAGACATTGTGCATAACTAAAGACATTGTTTATCATAAAATATTTCCACGATTCCATCATTTATTTTACGCATAGTATTTGAAAAAATATCAACTTAATTGCTTTAGAAAAACTACTTCAAATTTTACCATATAAATAACATGTGACAATTGTTTTCGTATAATGCGAATGGAACTACTACAGATTTTTTTTTAAATTTTGATGGCCATATTCTTGTAGAAAATTAAATTTTCCACAAAAAACTCGCGTATGTCTATTTTTTTGAACCTAGAGACGTTGATGCTATACTGCTTAATTTTGAACGCTCTTTACGTGGTTCTTAACATATCTGAAAAAATATGGATCAATTACGATTTTTTAACGTATTGAACAATTTCAAAATATTCCAACCTAGCCCATATTTTGATATAGAATGGTTTTTCGGCTCTCCTGAAAAATTTGATTTTCAGACTTAAGCGGTTACCCATGAAAACCACAGACATTTCAGCACAGGAATCACTTGGAGCGAAATAAAGCTCTTCACGATAAGTATCTTGGACAATATAAAAATTTTAATAAATAAAAATAAAAGAACAATGCAATTATTATATTATATGGTAAATAAAGGGACTTCCTCTCCAAATCTAAAAATAATAATTTTAATGTTGCAATAACATTAACCCATGAGAATACTTTTGCCTGCCACTGTTTATTTGTAGTTCCAAACACATTTACTGGCAAGTAGCTAAGGCTGCTTTGTTTCTGATAATGCAGTCAAGTAATTTACACTAAAATACAATAACATAAAAACTATGCGAGTTTTTTGTTTTCTGTGTGGAACGAGCAAGCCAATGTGTGTGTTGCAGTGAGTAAGTTGCGGTTTAGGAAGCCATATTTGAGTCGTTAGTTTTTTTTCTACTGCCGCTTTTGTTTTCCTGCGCCTTATGGTTGTGCATTTTTTTTCATTTAAATTAAGACATTAATCACATTTTTTAAATTTATTACCATTATTGTGTAATTTATTCCAAAAGATTAATTATGATAAATAAATGCAAAAACATTATTTACACGTAAATACATACATAAACAAAATGCAATTGTAGGGAATGAAGAAATGAATGAATAAATTCATAATTACCTTAAAGTAGGCAATAGATTTTAAATTATTACTCCCTTTTATTTTATGTAAATGAAAAATGTTTTATTTGTTAAAAGCGAGTATTTAAGATGATAGCGTTCGTTTAACGAAATACATATTGGAATATATTCTAAGGGCTTCATAGAATAAACGTTTCAAATGAGCGTTTTAAAATTAAAATATATTTAACAGAGAACCCTTTTTTGTGTCAGAAAAACTTTTCGTAGACAGTCGTTTTTTTAATTAAAATTGTTTTAAATTTGTATTTAAAACTAGTATTGAAATAAAAAAGAAAACAATTCATTAAATAAAAAGTTAAATTATAAAAAATATAAAACTTAAATGCTTGCATAATTTTCCGGGTAAAGTTAAATACTAAATATTGCATACTTTAAGTACTCTTAATGTTTTTATTTACTTAACCAAATTGTTGAGCTCTTTTTTTTTTTTTTTTTTAAATAACATCTTTATTTCCCTGGCTAATGTATATTTCATTTTCATTCATAAAAAACTTAACTTGTTACAAAATTTTGTGTTATTATTTAATTTTATTTTGGTCAAGAAAATTTTAACAATTTATTTTTTTTTTACTGGTCTCTTGCTTTTTCATAAGCACTCAAGTGCAAAGTAAAGTATATTTTTGCTGTTTTTCTACCACCCGCCACTACTGTTTTGCCATACAATTGTAAAAGTATGTATGTATGTACAAAATGACAGGTTGCAAGCACAGAAAACAAAAGAACATCCGAAAAAGAAAAACAAAATTGCTTAAAAGGAAACACCATAAACATTTAACAACTTTGTAAAATCGTACGGACTAAAAATATTCTTTTTATATTCGTCCTGAAATATGTAAGTAAATGTATATTTTTGCATATTTTGCATTTTTTACGAAATTTTGTAATTTTTTTAAGAAAAAAAAATAAAAACAAAATCCTTTAAAATTTATTGGTACTTGTTATAAAGAGCAGCACCTTTAAAGTATATAAATCATTTTTAATATTGTGTTAACATAACACGCAAACATATGATTATATTCTTTTTTTAAAATTTATAAATCATAATTCGGGGGGTTGTTGAATCCATAAGAGAAATACAAGAGAAAACTTTATAATACTAGAAAAATTATTTTTAAAATTGTAATGCAAAAATCCCTAGCTAGTATGCTACTAATGTTAACTAAAAACATGGTGAGTTTAAAGTTGAGTTGGTGAAAAAGTTACAGCCGTATTCAAATGAAGTTTGTTAAGAAGTTAGCCCAAATTTATTGGTCCAACAAAATCCGACTTTTAACTATTGGCAAGTTGTAATAATGGCCCTAAGAGTATTAAAATTATGTACAGTAAGATGTACAAATCAGTAGTCAAGCTATGAGCTTTTTCTGTGTGAATTTCAAAAGAATTTAGAAAAGCCTACCGCTACGTTGTACAGCAACCACTACCGGCTAAACATAGCTTAAACATATAAATATGTACGTAATTATAAAACGTTAAAAAAAACACACACATAGAAATATAGCTTTTATTTAGAACCTTAACAGCAATTTTTGTTTTTACTATTTGATCACAAAGATTTTAAATGAATTTTTTTTGGAAAAACTGTATTTATTTCTAAACAAATAAAACTCAAACTTTTACTATAAATATACAATTTATTAAACGAAAATGTTTTCCCGTCACCAATACTAAAACCATACACAACATTCACCTACCCAGCAGGAATATCAAGTAGTAAAGGCGCCCTCAAAAATGTTTTAGGCCTTCTTATAACGTTGTAGTCTAATTCCAAACTTTTACGCATCTTATCTGGCCTGTTATAGGAATATTTCTTTTTTACTTTTAAACTGCTTTTAGAACTGCTCGAAAAATATTGTGAATAAGACCTTTACAAGGAAAAAGTAGAACATTAGAACACTTTCATAAGAAGAAAGGAACGAGAAATTAATCTTTTAGAAAAAAAAATCGAATTCCTTTGGAATACAAAAGTTCAAGGCCTTACTTCTTTTCCCCCAATGATTACATTTGCATGGGAGAATATGAATATAACCAACATTTTATCCATTTAAACATAATTCATAGAGGACCATTGTATTTAAACTGTTAACTGCTGCTACTTTGTTCTATTTTTTTATTTTTATTTTTATGTGCCACAAACTTTTTTATAAACCATTTTAGACACCACTATAGACGGGAAATTTATGCAAATTTGTCTTGATTTTTATTTTGTTGTATAAATGTGTGAAAGTATGTGTGTTTTCAGTTGATTCATTGTTGCAAACATAACTTTTCCAACAATTTTATTTTGTTGTTGGCATACCAGCTTACAATGGTTTTTTATCCTTTTAAGTAAAAAAACCGAATTACTTTACTATCTCGTTTTACCTGGATGTACATTCGCACGAGCAGGTACACACAAAAAGCTGCTTTTACAAGTTATAAATACTATTTGTAAAAGTTTCGCTGATATATACACCAAATTGGTTTTTGCTATATAAATTCATAATTTACAATATATGTACATGTGTATGAGTGTGTGTATATATACATTTATGGCCAACTTTGTATTAATTTTTGTACTTGTAGTTGTGATCCCATTTTACTTTAATGGAATGGTACTAAGGCAAATAAAACGAAGCAAGTTTTTGTATCATCCTTTAGACGAATTCTGTTAAACATTTAGGAAAAAAGGAAGAATTGTTTAAATTTAAATATAATTATGATACTAATTGTTGGTTTTATCATAATAAAACAGTTGAAATGTTTAAATGATCTTTAGTATGAGATAAAAAGAATACAGAATATGCTCGTAGTGTTCGTACAAAATGCAAATGGTGGAGCATTAGTAACTTTATAATTAAATAACTGAATAAATTTATTGTGTACTTTTTGTTGGGGTTTTTTAGAATTTGCTCTGAAAAACTCTTAAAATTCCTGATGAAAAATTCTCAGCACAGAACAAAAAACCTAAGTTGTTTAACTTTATTTTAAAATTTAACATTCGATTATTCAGACACAATGATCACATCGAATAATGAGCGATGAGGCCTATTTCCACATCAAGTTTACGTGAATAAGTCAAACAGAAGAATATGGGGTGGGTGCAACCAAAATACTAGAATAGCATGCAATAGCATTCATTTTAAGGCCCGAGGTAGATTAAAATTCAGAGTTATCGTTCCAAATTAAGCTAATGGCGAATATCTTGGAAGAAGTGAGGGCGCTGGGACCTGAATGACTACGGTAAATTATGGGAAATGCTCTGAGAAGAGCACGTCGGGTCAAAAAAGATATTTTATTCAAAACGTAATGTGAACATATTTCCAAACTATTGTTTAAAATGTAATAAATGCCAATATTAAATCAATTCAGAAGGAACAAGTATTAGTGCTACATATATTGGGCTATGGCGAATCTTGTAAAATTATTTTAATACCGTTCCTTAGAATAAATAAAACAACTTTGTGACACGCTCACTTATCCTAACCCGCCCACATTTTGCCGGATGTTGTGTATTGATAACCATTTTTTTATTTGGAAATTTTAGATGTTGCTGTTCTCCAGATGGTAAAATGCGATCGGAGTTGCATTTTCTTGTAGAATAGCTGAGTTATTTGAGCTGGCTTAATTTTTGTGGGATAGTGTGGCATTGTCAACAGATTTTGAAGACATTTTTTACGTCGGATAGAATTCCATCAGATTTTCGTGTGAATGAATCTTACTATTGTGTAGGATAGTGAATTCCGGCCTTAAGGATGTAGAATATATATACTTTATGGGGTCTAAGGTCAATATTGTCGAAATATGAAACAAAAAGCCAAACTAATGTTATATATCCTTTTACCTTCGGTGAAGGTTATACAATGTCGTAACGGTACTTTACCGCAATCGGCCTTAGAAAAATCATTTTTTTTTTTGGATTTAAAAATTAACGAAAGGTTATATTGAAATGGTCCACAATGGTCCAAAATTTTTTATTTCTTAAAAAATGGTTCAAAATTACACATAATTACTTAATATGCTGCAAATTATTGCTTAAACACCACCTAAGTATTTCATAATCTTAAGCGACTGTACAATATAGAAATCCTTTACAATCTTCTGTGTGTCCTGGCGATTTTTACCTTTGATCGATTTAATAAATAAAAAGTTATTTTTTTTTAACAAAGTAAATGTATTAAATGTTTTATCTATATTCAGCTGTGCTGAATCTTATATACCCTTCACTATAGCATTTAAAATCTTACCAAAACCTTAAATTCGGAGTCAAATTTGATGCTCCCAGCTCATATGGTATGGGCGCTATTATTCCAAAACCATTATTTATCTAGAACTGGGTCACTTATTAACTGATTTCGTTAGTTTTTACTATTACACATAAAAAAATTACGACAAATCAATTTTTATATTCACCCTTATCGTGGTTGGCGTATTTAAAATACGCCTACGACTGTTTGGTAATAGATTAAAGAAAATAAGTTCTTAACCAGTAGGTAAGACATACGCTTCATATAAAAAACCAAAAGGGCTGTATTTTAAGGTGTGGGAAAAACAATTTTTTCCTGTTTTAGAAACTTCATTGACATATCTTTCATTCTAGAAGTGACTGGCACAATTTTTTTTTGACCCACCTTAGTATACACTATACATACATATTAATTTTATACAAATAAAACAATTCGTTAATATGACAATTTAAAAACTTGTTAATTAAAAAATTTTTAAAAATATTAAAAAAGATTTAACAAATTTTCTTCAATTACTTTATAACACAGAAAAAATTAAACATTTTCTCTAATCACCAATTTTATACCAAGTTCATAGAATCAAGCAACCCATTTGTTGATTTTGCTCCTATTACCAAAATGATTATATTGATTAATAAAAATTGTAAAAATTTAATATTTTTTAAAATTTTTTTTTTCAATAAATGATATTTTTAATTTTAATTGAAAAAATGATCAAAAAATTTTGCCGTTTCAAACAATTTGTTGATTGATTTTGACAATTTCCAACAACAATTTCACAAGTTTAAATTATTTTATTTGAAACGATATAATTTTTTGTTATTTGATTATTATTTTAATTCAAAATTTATTTAAATGGAACAAAAATGTTAATTAAATCAAAATTATATTTTTAATTTTCGATCAACAAAAAATAATTGAGTCAATTATGACACTAATTAATTTTAAAATCTTTTTTAATAATTTTTTTAATTGATAAAAAAAACTACTGATAATTTTTTCTGTGAACTTTTGTTTTTTTTTTGTGAAGTATTCTACCACTAAGTTTATTTAGGGTGAAAAAGAAAAAAATTAGTTCATACACTATAAGAAGACTTCAAAAAGTAAAGGTTTGTAAGTAAACATGAGAGAGATTTAGAGGTTAAAATTAGAGGCTGTCGTGGTTTGTTGCTTACATCTCAGCCAATTTTGGATCTATCTAGCTAAAACAATCTTCCCTTTCTACCTTTAGTTTATAATTTATTTAGACAACGAATTAGTTTAGAGACGTGTATTTAGGGATTTAAAACAAATTTTCGAAATATGTTTTTGTTTTAAATGTAAGTTGACCGGACGAGTTTTGCGGTTGTGTTCTATAAACCACGCATTAAGATTTCAAATAAAGAATTTTTAAAAAAATTTTCAGAAATACCAAAAACATATACACACAAAATATTAATTTTTACAGCTCAAATTCATGCAAATAAAATAAATCACAAGTTTCCAACAAATTAATGACAGCTTACAAATCTTCAAAAACCATTTTAATCCAATTCCCTTATAAAGGTCAAAATATTTTTTTTTAATTTCTTATATTCAAACACGAGTTCTTTTCTATGCTAATAATAATACATCAGTAAATATACTAAATAAATAAGAGTGTAAATGTTTTTAGTTTAACGTTTTCCATGTTTATTATTTAAATTATTTTCCTCCAACAATCAATCACTTTGTCCAGAGTCATGAGTATGAGACTCAGTGACTGAGTAAATAAGTAGAGAATGAATGAATGCTCTTATGCTGGCTGGCTGGTACGAATGGAGAACAGCTCAACTCAATTTGGCACCGGAAGTGATTTTAGTTACTGCCGTGTTACATGTTTAAACTTCATAAAATATGTTCACGCTTTTTATTTGTATCCTTTGAATATTTTAAGAAAACAAAAATAAGAACATTTTCCTACAACAGTAAGAACAACAAAACCAGGAAAAAGAGGTATTTTTGTTGTAATCCATTGCTACAAATAGCAAACAACAAACACTTCATTGAATGTTGTGACAGAAAATTTCGAATTAGTAGTGGGCAGCAACATTCTGCAATATTTATAAAGCAAAAACTTTGCTTTATTTAAAATACCTACAATTTAACAGAAAAAAACGATAACAGGTCGATGTTTTTGTAATTTTTTTTAAGAAATAAAGAGATTTTAGAGATTGGTGGAGACACTTTTACAGTTTAATAATATAACAAAACACTATATAAAAGATCTAATATGGTCGCATAAACAATATCTATTTTAAATTGTGTGATGGCGTAAAAATTACGTTAGAACCACATGCGCATGTGGCCTTTACATTCCGTGTACTATAGGCTTTAGTTTGTATTAATATTGCAAAAATCCATATGAAAATGTGTTTGTCTTTTAAGTCAAAGACACTGGCTTGACGCTATCCCATACCAAAAAAAAGTCAATGTTTTGTCGCAGTATGTCAAAAAGACAATTTTGGGGTTGTTTTGTTTGGTGTGTGTTGTCTCATTAGAACTAAGTTTTGTTTTATTTAAAAAAAAACTGTTTTGTCTTTTGTTGGTTTAAAAAATAGACCATTTAAGAAACAAGTTTATACAACTTTAAAATTAGCTTTGCCACCCCTGCAGAGGGCATTTTAAGGAATCTTTGGTTTATGGAATTATTGGTTACCAGGGATAATGGCAAAGCAAAAAAAGTATACTAGGAACAACAAGATATTTATGTGATATTAAAAAATATTTTAACTTTTTGCATAAGCTTGTTCAACCGTTTGTGTGGTTTATTTGGCTCTTTAGATTAAAAGTAGATTTTAAAACGCTTTGCAAGAATAAAGGAAAACTAAGTAAGTAAAGATTTTGAATAAAAGGCAATAATATTTGGTATCATCTAAAAAACTATAGTTCAGCAAAGTAAATGTTATCAAACACTTTTGACAAATTAATTTGGGTATATGATTTCGAAAACAAATTTTTAATTTTAAGTTTTTCCTAATTTCGTTTATGACTCTTATTAAATTTCAAAAAAGTGAAAATAAGCTTTAATAAATCTTCTGTATTTAAATATGCATATAAAAGTTTGAAGAAACGACTTTGAACTTTATAGTCACGATCATAAAAAACACTTTTCAACACTTGAATTATTTTGATTTGAAAGTTAAATTAAGCTTTTGCTTCTCCTAGTACGTTTTGCCTTTAACATTAAGTTTCCTTTATTTTCCTGGATAATAATAATCTAACATTAACTTTTTTATGACTCCTACTCAGAAATTATTCTTTGATACATTCATAAACAAAAATAGTAAAGTATATCTGCAGGAGTAAATGATTATTAACACGCACATACATATACGAGAATTTACTATAAGCTTAGTAGCAACAACAGCTACAACAACAACAATAAACTTGCATCAAAAAAGAAAAATAGAACTAGAAGAAAATACTGTTCTTCGTTCAACACGCAAATCTCATAAATTTTCATTTTTCCTTAAGCTTAAACTACCTTGAGCTGTTTAAGTGTATTTGTTTCAGTATTTATGTAAGTTTGTAGGTAGATGTACATATGTATACACATACATATGTCCGATGTATTATGTAGTAGTTTTTCAAGGTTGTTCTAACTTGGATTTAAGCTATATGAATAAATGTGTTTAGCGATAAAACTAGTAGATTTCTTTTATATTTTGTTTAAGCAACCGATTAATCGGCGTAATTTTTTTTAACTATCAACTTATGCAATTAAATAATAATAACTTATTCAACATAATACATATATTTTTAAAAGTAAACAGTATTTATAATATGATGAATTGTTAATTTCATTCATTATAAATGGCAAATGTATCTTGTATCTACAAATTTATTTTCTCCACATGAATTATATACATATATCAAGTGTTTTTAGTCTTACATTCAATGTATGTATGTGGGTCTATAAGGTCAGTTTCCATTAACCTTTTTTACTTAAAAATTCTAGTAAAAATGACTTGGTTTTAACTTCCCTGTGGGAAGTTTGTGTCGATTGTTTCTAAAGCACTTATCCCGTCACCAGTGCACATAATATTATAATAAAACGTAACGAATTGTGATCAGTGAAATTAAGACATATCACTTAACTGGTGATAATGTTTTTAAATAGTAGTTGATCCAGAGGAAAGTTAATTGACATAAAATTACTCATGTGCCTGGATTTTGTGCGGGTGGGAGCTGATTTTCTCTGATTTTATTACTTCATTTGAAGGGGGTCTATAATATTAACATAGTTCACTCGGGACAATAAATCCGTTGGGATGAATTCGCTTCTTTAGTTTTTTTTTTAACTTTTTTATTCAATAAAAATTTATTAAAAAAAACAATAAACGGCGAATGAAAAATATAATTGAATCGCCAAGTGCAGAAATTGAACTAGTTAAAAACATCCATTTTGCGATAATAAATTAAAAGAGTGTAGTTAATTCTCTGCCATTTTGACAAAACATCTTAAGTCGAGATAAGAAAGCAAAAAAAGTTTGAAAAAACTTGGTGAAAAAATCATTTTTATCAAATAATAAAATAAACCGAAATAATAGAAAATTTTCGTTTATAATACAAAATTTTAAAATCGTAAACAAAAATGTTTTTGGCAGAAAAATTAGTATAATTAACAGCATTTTTTCGACTTTTTAAATTTGTCTTAAGATGTTTTGTCAAAAGGCCACAGAATAATTAATTAAAACAAATGCAAGTTTTATGTTCTTAGCTTGTAGAGGGTAGAACTCACTTTAATTTAAAGTTGTCTAAGACGACACTTATTACACTGGTTTCTTAGCAATACTAAAATAAGGCACATTAATTAAATATCAGCAGTTCTCTTCCTGCTGCTCTGAGTAAAACAATTAGAGATAGGAATATTTTCTTCAGATTTTCGATAAGCAGCCGAAATCTACACAACATTCTCAGAAAATACCAAATTAACGTCAAAATGATGTAGATATTGTTAACTTGACAAAACCTTAAAATTGACTTCGACATAAAAAACGTTTTATATAATAGGGGAGATTGCACCAATGAAATCGTTTTCTTTTCTAGGTAACAGTACACTCTCTTTTGATTTCACCTAATTCTTCTCGATATTTTGAACCAATATTTCTTGCTTCCTCCTTTTTCGAAAATTCAACACTATTTATTTCCAACAGATTTATTTAACTCGACTACTTTGCAGTTTCGTATATATTTTAACACTAAGTCACATGTGCCAGCAACCTAATAAATATATGTATTGTAATTTTTGGCAAAAAAAAATTTATATTAAAAAAATCTCTAGCTTCAAAATAAATATTTTACAACAAGGATTATAATTTGGCTATATAAAATACTACGTGTCACATTAAGAATTTATTAATCTAACTGGCAATTTTATTTAAAACAAAAGTGTGTATTTATTTATTACTTTAGTTTTATAAAATAATAAACAAAATAAATAAAAGTTTTTATGATTTTTAATAAGAAAATATATTTTTATAGAAAACAAACATCAATTGCCGAACAAGAACAGCCAAATGAAAAACAAACTGCCTTGCATTAGGCTACAGTTTTTAAAGCCTTAACGCTAGGCTATATTAAATTTTGCTTGACAATACGCAAATATGCTAGTAAAATTAAAATATAATAAAATAGTAATATTTTTTTGTATTGTGAATAAATTTACAACTAAATTAAATTGTATTTCCGTTTTTCTTTTTTTACTTTTCTTTATTCATTTTTTTATGTACAATAAGAACAACAACTTCTATTAAATAACAACAAAACGAATAAAGCCAGAGATATTATTATAAAACTTTATTACTCCCTTAACAAAAATAACTTGCGACAACAACAAACATTCTGCTGAACTGTTAAAACAGTAACTGAAAATGACAATCAACTTTTGTCACAATGAAGAGGACAATAACGAAAAATACCAGCTATATACTATATACATATAAAAGAAAAGTCATAAAAATTCTATAAAAAAAAAAATAGTATATTGACAATAACCGAGAAGCAGGCCAACAACAAAAACAAAACAGTGTCGAAAGGAGGAAAAAATGTAGTAAACAACAGCAGCCTACTACAACTCTAAAAGCTAAATTGTGACGTTGACATTTTACAAGTGACACAAAGACAGCAATAAAAGTTTGTACATATTTGAATAATAAGAAATGTTTTTTATTTTCGGTTTTATCCCCATTCATCTAAAAGAAGATAAATGTCCAGTAGCTATCAATTTTACAATCCATCAATAGCGGGACGGGAAATATCATAAGTTGCTTTTCCTAAACGGGAAATAATACCAACTGTAGCTGATCTATAACACTTTAGAAATACAAGTGTCGCCCTTAAAAAAAACTCTAGGTTCAATTTAAGAGTCGTCATAAAATTGTAGAATAACCCTCGTAACTTTATTATAAACGTTTATATGTAAATGTAGATAGATTTTGTTTAGAATTGTTAGATCTATTAAAAATATTAATTAATTTCAATAAATGTATGAAGAAGTGGGGCATTTTGGTAAAAAAAAGATTTCGTTTTAAAGGACGATAAAATATTTTAAAAGGAGTTAATAAGGAAAGAAGATATTTAATACTTTTAAAGTGTTTGTTGTTAAAAAACAATAATTTTTTTCAAACATTTACCCGCGAATTAATAAACGATTATTAAATTTAACAAGCGTTCATTAAGGATAATTTTCATAGAATATTTGTTCATTAAATCTTTAGTAAATCTAAAAAATTTTTATGAATACAGGCATTACAAATTTAGAATTTCTTTACTGCCTATTTTTTAGAGAAAGTAACCAAAATTTCATTTTAAAAATTATTTTGAAAACAACAATAAATTTCGAAAATTTTGTTTTTGTTTTCAACATAATTTCTCACACGAGAGTTTGTTTTTATTTTCTAAAAACAGGCAGTAAATTGCTGTAATAATAACACTGTGATAGTTTTTGACCCGAAAAAAATGAACTTCGATGAATTGTTTTCGAACTATTAGGGGGGAGTCCGCTGATTGCGAAAGTACTTTTGGAAGTGTCAGGTTGGCTCCAGTTTTTGAGAAATCGGTATATATTAATTTTTCATGGATATAGCTAAGTCTGCGCTATTTAAAAAAAAAAATATTCGACTGTTTTTTTTTGCCTTCTTAACTTTCTTTTACGGAATGTTTTGACTCTTTTTAAAATTTCACGTAATTTAAACCATTAATGTCGATCAAAAGTAACAGTGTAATGAATAGATACAATTTTTATGACAAATTAAAAAATTCATCGAAATTAAATTAACTTGAGTTTTTTTTTTCATTTGAAATATAGTTTATAACTCGAAAATAGTTGACCGTATTTGAAAAAAAACTAGGATCGACCGGTTGTCGAATTTCGACAATGTTTAAACGTTGGTTTAGTTGAACTCAACTTAAATTTATATGTAGTTTAAACTTAACAGCTGTAAATCAATACTCCATATATTATATGTAATGCAAAAAATAATAATGTGGCAGCACTACGATAAATGTTGTCAAATTCATGTGGATTGTATTGGCAGTTTAAACGCCCAATTCTATACGTTTGGAGATGGTTTTAATGTTTACCTTATTATAGATTTGCTGATTTAAACGAATTTTAAACCAAAGGGAGTGTTTAACTTGCACTGACTTATTAGCCCTTTTAGGGATATAATGCAATGTAAATACATCTTATGTAAGACATGTCTAATTAAAGTAAGTTAAATATCCGGCTTGGTGACAAGAAGATATATTTTATCAAAATTAGTTTACCAAACAGTTTCTTATGTGTGAAAAGATGATTGTTTGTAATCGGTTGCGGTGTTTTCAATTATTGTTGCAATTATAAATTGGTCAAGTGATCAAAATTAAATTGAAGAGAAGTTCCGTCATTAAACAACAATAATTTAAGCAAATTTTTAATATAACCAAAAAAAAAATCAAAAATCTTTAATTGCCTTCAGTAAATACTTATAATTCATACCTAATTAACAAACTCCTCTTAATACAACCCTTTAATGAAGAAATTAAGTTTTCCATTAATGATTTAATTCAATCAGAAATTTATTTGTGTTTCAACTTAAAAAAAATCGTCTGGCAAGACCTTAAAAAAAAATTTGATTTTAATAGACATGCATTTTATAAATCGCGTCCGCTACATAGAAGTGATGGCCAAATTTTCCAAAAAGGCAAAAAAGAAACTTATATATAACCAACATTCGATGTCGACATGAAGATAATGTTGACTATCAACCATCATTATTAACATGACGGTGAGGTGACGTTGGCAGTGATGGTTAATGCTGTTGCAGTTTGTCTATCATTTTTTTTTTAATCACAAGAAGGCAATTTGCCAACAAAATTTGCATTGAATACATGACTCTTAAACACACACATACTAACATGCAATTTCATACTGTGACTGACTAAACGAAGTGAACAAAATTGAATGGATCCAGCGAAAAGAAAAAATAATTTTAAAAGAACAAGTCACTACTATTATGTATTAGTGCCCAGTAAAAACTTCGCGTACTTTTTTAAAATGAATAGCTTCTTTCACTCATTATTTAGTAGCTTTCTTCTATATAACTACTAATAAATACTTCTATAACTACTTATTTTTCAGTTGTATGTTGGTCAAAAGTAATGACTAACATTTAAAATGCGTTAATTTTGGGGCATCCCTTGTAAAATTCATTGGTTCTTTCAGTAGAATTGGAAGAAGTATTTTAACGTTTTCCTGATTACTAAACACATTAATCTGTAGGCGAAGTTTTTAAGTGTACAAGTTTTGCTGCAAATTGCCATTGATAATTGCCAATCAAAGAAAAAAATTTAATAATGGCAACCAAATTTTCTTCTTATAACCCATACATTTTCTATTAGGAATTATATAGAATTAAATCCTTTTTTATTCAGAGCGATGGAAGTTGCAACACTTTCAAGTGGGCTTGTTAAAAAATATGTATTTAAATTAGAAAAATTCTTCTAAATATGAAATGTTTTCCATACAAAAGATTTAAGGGTACACACGAATTTTTAGAGCAAAAAACTTTTTCAAAAGTCTTTTATTTGTGCGTGCGTGTTAAGCATATTTAAGTACGTTGGTATTGAAATCCTTGTAAGTTTATTTTTTTCTGCTCCTGCTTTGTTGGTAAGTCGATTAATAATGGCTGAGTGAATGAATAAAAAGTTTTTCTTGACGAATTGTAAGTGTAGATAGTTTTGTTTGCATGTTTAAAAGGATAATCTGGTAAGGCTGCTACAGAGAGAGAGAAAGCGAGAAAGAGAGAGGGAGAGCCATAGAAATATTAAATGGGAGTTAGAAGGAAAATATATGAATACGAAAATTGTTTAAAGGAATTTACAATTTTATAAGTTCTTTTATATAGAACTGAGATCCGATGAAATAAAAACTAATATGTGTTCAAACAGAAATTGTTAAAGATATCAAATTAAATTCCATTAACCTCAAATTCAATACATGCAATTTTAAGGCCAATAAAAGATTTAGCAAAAGCGCTTATTGAACCATAATACGTTATTAACAAGAATTAAAAAAATCTGTTTTTTAAGTTTTTCTTTTCTATCTAAGTAGATTTTTCTTTTATAATAATATTTTATTAATTTTAATATTAAAACTTTATAGTTTTTTTCCTAATCACTAAGTTTATTTTATGGTATGCCGGTAACATAATCCTAAAAAAGGTTAATAATATTACAAAAGTATGCCAAGTGGAATTATGTACCCACATATTTTTTTATTATCCTGCGCAAATTGGAAATTATGAAAATCCAAAAACACACCGGAAATGAAATAGGATTATTTTTATTCATATAGAAAACCTAGATGCAAAAAAATAAGCAACAAATGAAAATGATAAGGCAAAAAAAGAAAAACAGGAATTAAAACAGCAAAAGGAAAAAATTACAAAACAGTTTTTTCTCCAAAAATCAGAAATGTACTAACTTAGGTACTTAAATATTTAGGTTTTGTGGAAATATCTTAAAATTAATTATGTTGGCTTTTTGTGATCGTAGATTCAATATTGCACATTTTTTTCTACATAGAACCGCTACCTGAAAACCAGTTTAAGACATATTAATGTCACATATTAGAAGATATCTCGATAAAATTCGAAAAAAATCAAACGTTATAACAAAATTTTGTTTTAGTAGGTCCAAGATTGTCAAAAGGATCTAAATAATGTCGACCCTCGAATAGAATTCTTTTAATACTCGGCAGTGGTGTAGTTTTAAAATAAAAAATTTTATAAAAAAATATTTAGATACACCTACTCCTCGATTAGCACGATAGATGTGTTCCCCAAAAAATCATGCAAACTTTTGTTTAGAAAATTCATTTATTTGAAAGCAAATTAAATTCGATTTGTCTGCTTTAAAGACTTAATCAGGTGTGTATGAATTGGCAGCAATAATTTCAGGATTTTTTTTCTGATATTCTTAAGCCGCATATCTATCAGCAGAAGTTTGGTCTTCTCTACCTTTTCATTTTAGACTTTGCATAAATTTGCATAAATTTTTAATCCAAATTTTGATATTTAATTAGGCTTAAGTTGATCAAGTTTAATTTTCATTAGATTATTTTTATGAAGAAAGGAATTTTACAACATGAAATCAATTGAAATTTATTGATAAATTTTCATTCTTGACTGACCCGATGTTCGAACCCAGACATATTTTTACGGACAGGTTGCCCTTACAGGTTTCAATCGCAACCACTTGATATCTTCAGAGGGATTTGCCGTTTAACACTCGCAACTATCGACGACTGCTGGCAGTCAATAGTCAGACATCAATCTTTAAACCAAATTGTATTTAACCTTTGCCGAAA
The DNA here is from genome assembly GCA_949318255.1 of Pollenia labialis. Taxonomy (NCBI): domain Eukaryota; kingdom Metazoa; phylum Arthropoda; class Insecta; order Diptera; family Polleniidae; genus Pollenia; species Pollenia labialis. The sequence goes on along the minus strand of OX439139.1, from coordinate 141,473,500 downwards.
CTTTTTATTTTGTAAATGGTAGCCAATTTAATGAAAGCTTTTTTTTAATAGCATTGGCATCAATTGCGATTCGCTTTAGAGTTTGATCTTCTATCCAGATCATTATTAACTTTTCTATATTTACAATTGTAATCTCCCGAACGTATGAATTTGTATTCATACTCGTTTTAGTTTCAGCTGCTCCACTTTTCCTAATACTGTTTTTCTTTTTTATAGATCTTATTGTCTCTTCGTAAAAGGAAATAAATTTAGAAACTGTTTTTTCTGGGTTTTTTGGTTTCTAAAAGTATTACTTTTCTTTTTGACTGGTTTTTATTAATATTTTTTGACATGGTAAAGAATTTTTTACTAAATTATACCATACGCATTTTGCAGAAACCAACTACACAAATATTCTTTGTTTCTGAACACTTATTGTGCTACAGTATTTATCGCTTACAATCATTACATATTTTGCCTGTTTTTGGTGCTTTTAAACGCGAAATGCATTTATAAAAAAAACTCGCTCTATTTTATCAGAACCATTAGAAAAGTTATTTTACTTGCATAGAAAGTGCATAAATAAATTCAAAGTTTTATCAAAATATATGAGAATTTTTATTTGAAATTTATTAACATTGTTTAAAAAATATAAACAAAAATGCTTACACACGAAACAATTTTGGCTATTTTAAGAAGAATACTGTAATTGCACATAGTTGGATGCATAAAAGCGTAAAATGCTCATGGCTGGTGTGCAAATAAGCGATAAATATTGTATTGATTTTTCAATATATTTTTATGCTTCTTGTGTATTTAATAATGAACGGGAAACTCCCTTTTTGTATTGAATTCTAGTGGTACCATACGAAAATGCACGTTTGGAAATAACGTTAATTTTAAATATTGTGTAAAAGCTTGATGTGTAGAAGCTGTATATTATAGTTATATAACAACTATTTTTGATAATTGTGCAGGTTATATTTGCCAAAACACATTTTTTTTTTGCTAAATATATCAATAATAAAAAATCGTGAAAATTTAAGTAATTTTCACATCTTTAGATGTAAACGAAAACCAAAGAACTCGTGTTAAAGTAAATTAAAGGGATGGAGTCGGAGTTAGGACTATTTCTTGACGACTCCACAGCCTTGATATTAGAAAAACATTTCGAAATAAATTTTATAAGTAGATCATCGAATGCCTATATCATATCTTTAATGAACAAACAACACATAAATAATTTGATAAAAATTTAAAAAATATTTAGTTAAATCTCAATTCCAAAAATTTGCTTTTGAGTTTGTACATCTCTTGCCTCAAATTATGCGAATATACATACAGATTTATCTATTTGATTATATGCATGTATATGAGGATTAAATATAAAATAAGGATAGGGAAATTTGATATGATATACATATACAAAGTTTACACACACACACAGAATGTTTGTCAACAGAGTTGTCATAAATAAGAAACAAGCAAGGGAAAATATTATTTAAAAAAAAACATACCCAGCGGTAAACTTTTAGAGGCCTTCATTTATAAGGCCTTCTGTAAGACCTTCATAGACAAACGCTAATAGTGTTTGTGTAGAAAATCATTAAAAAAATAACGTTTCCCTGTTAGTCATCTTTCGAACACAAAAATAATACTTTTTTTTATCAAACTCAACAAAAGATGAGAACATTTAATTCCGTTCGGTTTTTTTTATATTATTAATGTGCGTCCCTTTTGGCTGGTAAAAAACCAAACATTTTTTACAAAAACAAAATACACATACGAAAAAAAAACAAAAAGCCAGCAAAATAATTTTACACAAACAAAACATATAAACCATACACACACAAGGTGTTCGTGGTGCGGTCGTTGCTAAAACTTTTTGTTTGTTCATACCTTTATGGATGTAAAAAAAAACATTATAGACCATTCAAATATAATGTTTGTATACAGTATCACTACAATTTTTTCTGTTTTTTGACGAAGAAAAAAACATTATATAATGTTCGGTTCTTTCTTGAAAATAATTACGAACGGTATTAAGGGTTGTGTTCGTCTACACAATCTCGAAAAAAATGGATATCGTTCTTGGGTGTGTGAGCCGAATGCTAAATAATGTACTATTTATTTTCGAACACTGATTTAAATTGATTGCTGGCGTTACGTTATAAAAAGTAGACTTTTCTGTGGAAATACCCATTTTAATTTCTTTATATGCAAATAGATTAAAACGTTTAGTGTCAAATGGAGGTTTTTTCATCTTTCCCTACAGTTTTGTCTTATAAATGTAATACAAAAGATAATATGAACAAATACTATATGAACTTAAATGAAAATGAGAATAAAAGGAATCATAGATAAGAAATCTTTTTTTTCTACATTTCAAAAAATGACATCTTCTTGTATGATGTGACAAAGTGGTTGATGTTGGTTTTTCGTTAAGAGCATACACACACACACACACATACACACACACACACACACATACATATGAACGTACATTAGATTACAACTTAGTCACAAGTATGAATTATGTGATGATTATGTTGATAATGATGTTAATGCTTGCCTAGAAGTGCACAAATACTGATTCTGACATTTCTTAACTCAAACAAAAATGATAAGAATAAAAAATATTATCATTTTCTTTTACACAAATAATACTGAAAAAAGGAAAATTATATTTGTACTGTAATAAAATTGTTTTACCACAAATGATTTGTATAAAAGAAAAAAAAACTGTAAAAATAAAATGAACTACTCAAAAGATATAAACACTTTCATAAATCCTTTCGTACAAATAGACGTTACTGGTAGACTGTAAGATGCTTTTATATATAATTTATAATTTAGTCATTATCTGTAAATTAAATATAAACTATTTATATATTTAATGCCTTTAAATCATGTGTCAACATTACATATAGTTCGTGAAAATGAGGGCAAGCATGAATTTCTCTCATAAAGAGACAAAATTACCCAAAAGTACGGGAACAGAAAAAACACAATTTTAAATAAACAGTCTTTACAAAACAATAAAAATTCGCGCCACTTTTGAAAAATTGTATATTGTCTGAAGAAATAAACTACTTTTACCAAAAATAAAACAAAACAAACACATTTACAATAACAAACACAATGTTTTTCTAATATTTCAATATTAAACGTTTAATTTAATTGGGCTGGTTTTAACCGTTTTTATAGGTTTTCTCAAGCCGGTTATTTTAAAAAGCCCATTTTTCGAATTTCGAATAATCAGCTACATTGTTATAACAAATTGGTTATTTTAAATATGTGTAATAAATATAATTTAGAAGATTTTGTTAGTAGTGCTTAATTTCCAATTTTTATTCTTGATAAAAACACTGAAATTTATTGTTGAAGGGATAAGCTATTCCTATCCGCATTTCACTGGTTACTTAGGCCAGATCTTCAGGAAACTACATCCAAAGATTTTAGAAAAGCCAAAGATAAATCAAGTAAAACTTTTAAGCGTATAAGATATTTAAGCTACAGTTATACTTGGAAAAATATCAAAGTTTAAACAAAAACATCAACAATAAACAGTGAGTTTATCTCTTCTTACATTCCCCACTACAATTGATTGTAATTTTTCCAACATTAATTGTAGTTTATTATCAAAGTAATTTTTGGAAATACAAAATTTTAATTTTAAAGATTGTGTTAGTCGAGCCTTATTCCCAATGGCCAAAGCAACCAGTGAAATGCGCATAGGAATAGATTTCCCATCAACAATAAATTTCAGTGTTTTTATCAAGAATAATAATTGGGAATTAAGCACGACTAACAAAATCATTTAAATTGATTGGAAATTTTAACTGAATCCATTAGCATTAAGCTTAGATTGAGAGAGGGAGTTGAAACTTCGGCGGTTGGAGTTAGTACTTTTTGTTAACGGATCAATGTAAAAAAAAAATCAGCGCTACATTTCTAAACAAAGAAGGATAACAAAAAGAGTATTAAAACGGATGCGGGGGTACTGTGGTATTTTTGAAAGGAAAAAGTACTGAAAATAGCACCATAGTACTGAATTTTCCATCCCTGATACATTATGTTTTTTAATTATAAATATTTCGCCAAAAATTTACGGGAAGTGGTGGCTCATCCGCTCTTAAGTTTGAATGTGCTTTTCTGTTTTTAAAAAAAAAATTCTCTATTAATATTAACTTTTTAAATTAAATGAAAAAAACGAAATGAGAGAACGAAATTATCGTTCTAATCTATATATATATATAAAAATGAAAAATGTTTGTATGTTTGTTTGTTTGTTTGTTTGTATGTTGGCTTATAGACTCCTCAACTACAGAACCGATTTTCCTGAAATTTTTACAGTAACACCACGTGAGCCCTAAAAATAAAATAGGCTTCTTATTTTTTCGATAGGGGCAGGGGAGTTGGTACCCCCCATAAGATGCTTATATTAAATATCGCATATCTTAAGAGCACTGCACGCATTTTGTTGAACTTTTGTTAGTAGGATCATCTGAGCCCCAAAATTGAAATAAAATTGCAGCGGGGGAAGTGGTACCCCTCATAGGACGCCGATGTTTAATATTGCATATCTTAAGAAACGTTATAGTGAGAATGTTCAAACTTTGTAGAAGTCACTTTTATGGAATACTACACTTTTGAAAATAAAAATAAAGCGGGTAGGCGCAGGGGGGGAAATACCACCAATAGGATGTTTTTAACAGTGTAGCGAAGTGCACCGGGTTAAGCTAGTGAGATATAAATACAAAATTTGGTTAAACAAATTTTAAAGTTGTTAAAATTTCCCCGTGCCAATTGTCTCAGCCCACTTGAACAAAAAATGTAGGAATAAAATTAACGTATTTTCAGAAATATGTATTTGAATAAGAGCCAGTTTTTACTGACATATTAACGTAGTTACTTGTATGTAGATGAGTTATCATTCTCGAATTATTCCTTTAACCTAAAAGCAGGTATGACCAAAAAAAAAAACAATTTTTATACGGCTGTTTCAAAACTTCATTTTAAAAATTTTACAAATATTGTTAAAAAAATTTCCGAATTTTTAGATTATCGCATTATGATTTATTGATGATATAATGGGGAATTCCGTACCTGCTATATTAATTTTGCGATTTTCGGAAAAAAAAATTTTGTGGACATATTTTATAAGTCTTATGTTAAACTTATTTAATATACACTAAAGGGTTTAATAAAACCGGATAAGATTACCCCAAACTCGTTTAGGTCAAAAGTAAAATTTTGACATATGTGACCTTCTTCGAGAAGAGGGACCTAGTGTGTCAAAAAATGGGTTTGGACTTAAGAGTGGATTCTGGTACCTAAAAGGGTGTAGAATAAGATGAAATGCGTTTTTCTTAAAACTTCATTTTCACACACTAGGTCCGTTTTCTCGGAAAAGGTCAATATTTGGAATTTCAAAGAGAAAAAAAACGAAATAATGTATATTTTTGTAATGATTTATATAAAACTGGGGGAAAATATACCCTACAAGCATGCGAAGACAAAATAGTGCAAATATTGAAATTAGCCCTTAACTGCATCTGGGGTCAAAATGAATCCAAACTTTTGAAACTTTGAAACATCCTTGCGGTCGATACTGCGGAACCCTGTTCTTCCTTGATAAAAAAACATCTTAAGCAAGAAATCGAACTATTTTACATGGTTCAGCGAACGTAAAAACTGGACTTTATCAATCCTACAATATCAGGCCTGCAATATAAAGCCTTAACAAATAAATTCATAATGTTAAAAAGGTACTGTTAGGGTCTAAAATGTGCTTCTTAATTTGAAATCTGCTACCGAAAAAAACTACTTTTTATCCTGCTGTTCTTATTCCTAATTGCAGGATAGCATTTGATTGAGTATTACGGAAATTAATCAGCCTTATTGTGGTTGTCGTTTTCGCAAACAAACGTGTCGTTTTTTGTAGTAGATTAAAGAACACATGTTGTGTATTACTTTAATCTATTACACAGTCGTATACGACAACGACAACCACAATAAGGCCGAATATTTATTTTTTTTTTTTTTAAATAAATTGTTTAAAAATATACAATCGCGGGTTGCTTTTCTCCTGTCCAACAGAATAAAAACTTTAACAAGATTAAGTCAACCTTAACTAACATAAATTTTAGTTTATTTAAATACAAACAATAAATTGTTTGTTTATTTAACTAAAACAGACTTAAAAAACATATAAATAAAATATAAAACTTATTTCCATGATAAAGCTTGCAGTAAAATAAAAGGCAAAAAGTCCAACATCAGTAGAAACATTTGTTGTTATTTCTACATTTATTTTCATATTTATTTGTCGAGTTGTCATATCATTAATTTGCACAAATTGCAAACTGTTTCCCCCCATTATTATTATTATTTCTTTGTTGTAGAGTAATAATTTAAATACAACAAAAATACGTTTACACAAATATTTAAATAAACAAATTTTGTTTATTGCAAATGTTAATGTGTGCTTGTGTGAGTGTAAATGTACAGAAAATAACACTGCATTATATTTCCGTTTCCCGTTTGCGTTTGTTGTTAATAATTTGTTTGTTTGTAGGGGCTGTGGCTGAGCAAATTTTTTGTGTCCGCGTGTGTGTATAAGTGTGGGTTATTGCGATTGTTGTTGTTGTTGTTGTTATTATTATTATTACTTACTATAATGGCAGCCAATTTTATTATGGTGATTGTTGTTTTTGTTGGCATTCTTATTGCTATTAATGTAGTTGTTGTTTTTGTTTTCATAGTTATAATTGTATTTGTTTTACAAATAGTTTTGCTGCTTGCAACTGGAATAGTTTCATAAATTGCGCTACAAATGAAATGTCGGTATAGTACATTCTTTAAATCCCAATTAAAGTTAAAGTAGTAAAAATTTTAAATTTTGTATTTTTTAAAACTCAAAATTTTCCCGTTAAAAAAAAAATTACCGATCGCTTAATATAAACAAAAATCTAAGATAATCAGCCCCCTAATAGCTTAATAGTAGTCTCGGGAAAAGTATTTCCAAGCTATAGGAGCTTCTTATATTCACCGTTAATGCTTCAGTTCCTCCAATATTATTATTGTTGTTTTAGGTATTTTATTTAAAGGATATTTTATGAAAAAACTTTATTGCTGTTTGTTTGTGTAACTATCAAAATGATATCATAAAATTGTTAAAGGATTTGTTTGTTTCCCCTTTAAACTGCAGAAAATTCTTTCGTTTGCGAAAAAGAAGAAAAATGTGGAAAGTTCATTCACTTTTTTCTTTTTAACTTTAGCAATTTAAGCAAATTCATATGAAATTTTTGCTTGTATAAATTTATAATAATTGTTGTTTGAAGAAAATTTATTACCAGTAAGCAATATAAATTTTTTTAATTTTTTAGCTTCAGATTTCTTTTTACAATTGCATTTGTTCTTTAAGGAATTTTTTGTAAGATTTGGTATTAAAATACAAGGTCTAAAAAAACAATAATTTACCATATTAAATGTCTCTATATATTAAGGAATTTTAAGAATTGTAATATATATTTGAAAAAAAATTCAGGAATTTCTAAATGGAAAATAGTATTTGACAGGGCAGAAGCAAATACACTTGCAAGGCCCTAGAAAATTGGATTGATTGTAATGATCTGTCAACTTAACACATTTTATAATTACTGGATCAGTGCAGTCATTGATATATTTTTTAAATCGTAAAAATCTCAATAAGACTGATTTAATAAGTATGATCATCCAAAGTCGAATAGTTGCTTAGAGGTTTACGATTACATTCTTTTATTCGGCATACACCTTTTTGCAATGTCTGTAATAAATACTGTCTATATTTATAGGAAAAATTATTGTGATCGCGGGCTCTAATATAATTCCGTCAAAATTTTTAGTCTGCAAGAACGTATCTGGGTACAGAAAACCTAAGCGCAATCGAAGAGTGCAGATCGTGCACTCTCTTATTGAAGGAAATGCACATACATACATACTCTACAGATAATAGAAAAATCTTAAACACTTCCCTTTTTACGGTTTTGAGTTGGCAAGGAGACGAGAATCTATAATGGAATGTGTTTCCTTTAAGGAATTATTTAATGTGTTTGACATTGGTATAAAGTTTAGCTCTACGGTAGGAATTTTGTCTGATTAGAATTTTTTGGTATTTACGTATATATTTGCAACAGTGACCATTAGAAGTTTGAAGTGAAGCGTTCCCACATATGTGTTAATTTTATGCATTTGAGGTTACGTAAGGAGTGCCAATAATTTAGTAAGTTTTTTGTCCAAACATCAATGGGATGAGACATCGGCATCACTGAAATGACGAATCGGAGTCAGCTTAATATAAAATTTCACTTTGAAAATTTTATGTTTTTAACCAAATAATTTGAACAAATAGAATATGAGAGTTTTTGCGTCTTATTTTACTTTTTAAACATGAAAATAATGTTAATAATACACAAAATGTGGCATCGAATTGAAGCCACTTTGGTCATAGCTTACATGCCATGCCGCATACAATATGGTGACGTTCGTCATTTAATTGTTGTCACTTTTTGCCCCATTGATGCCATTTGAATTAACATTTGTGTCACAATTCTGATGTTAGGTCATCATCAATATGAAGATAAATTTTTTTATGATGGTAGTGTACAAACGACAAACAGCCCTTTTACCAGTTCTTTCTAAATAGTTGGCAACACTGCAACTGTATTGCTATTATAAAAATAAAATTTACAAATAATTTGTTTAAAGTATAAGTAGATATAACTACCCATAAAAACTTTTGTTAACAAACCAATATGCCCGTACTACTTGTTGTAAAAAAGTACTTAAATCATTATTACCTTTTCCTCTAACAAAAATACAAAATAAAAATAACAAACATGTGTAAATTTTAGCATCCACTTTAAAAACAAACTTAGTGTTGCTTTATAAATAAAAATTCACTCATATAAATATGTTCATCAATTCATTTATTTGATGAAATTTTACACTTTCCTATTTGTTTGTTGGCTCCATGAAACTTTTACCACTTGAGTAGGGAAAAAATTGCAAGCGAAAAAAATAAACTCAACAGCAATACAAAAATAAAAGTTGAATAAAAATTAAAACAAAAGCAAGAAACAACAATAAATTGTATTGTTTATTGATTTATGCCCGACATAATCGCATACACGTGCATAATGAGATTTATTTGCATGTGTGCATATACAAGTATTTTGTGTACTTTACTTTTAACTTGCCGTATAGTTCAATTATTATGTGTGATAATTAATCTGTATTAAATTAATATGTAAACATTTATCTCTGTGCATTTATGCACAAGTAAGAAACCAAGATTTTTATTATTTGTGCGGATTAAATAAAACAAGTTAACTTTTAGAGTTTTTTTTCCAAAAATATAAACTCAGAGTGTTTTAAAGCACAACGCAGACTAGACTACGGATAAAGTTTATTTGTTAATATTTTATAATATTAAATTTATTTGCCAAAGTGTTGGTGTCTTGAACTGTAAAATAATATTAAAATTGAAATGAATATTTTTGAATAAATTGGAAAGGCTGGTATTGAATTGTTTACAAAAAAAGTTTTTGGACAGAAATGGGATGTGACGTTCCAGAAAAAAGTGTTCTTGGTGAAAATGTTGCTTTATTAATACTAGATTTACTCATAACTTCTTAAAATTGTGCGTTTTATTTTAACTTACCAGACATCTTATATGCCAAATTAACAGAAGTTTAAGTAGATTTCTTTAAATTTTTGATATAAAGGAAATAGTGTCTTTAAAAAGAAATACAGTGCGAATAAGTTTCTTCGTGTAAACACAATCCAAAAAAGGTCCAAAGGAAAATTGCCATGTACTTTTTAAAATTAACGACCAACATAGTTATCTCTGGACATTTTTTGATGTGGAGATATTGAACTTTAGACATGAGTTACTTACTTTATTCTCACTTTTCGAGAAACGATGAAATATTTTGTTTCACATCTTTTCGATACGAGAAGTTCTCACTAAAGTTACAGAACATGGGCACAGAACATTCTTTTGTGTTATGAGCTGGTAAAATCGGGTAAAGGTTTTACATACGATATATCCACTATTACAATCGTTCTCAGTAAAATAAAACTGAAATTCACATAAATTAGTACTGAAATGAATGTTCGCTTGATTTAAGTGAATAAAAACGATGAGTAGCTCGTGCGTATTCGTTTCGAGAAACAATAACATCTTGGTACGCACTCTCAGGGGATATATGTAGATGCAACCAGTAACCCACAGTTTAATGGGGTGTAAAACCGGAAAATCTTGCCTGGCTGGGCCCAAATGAACACATCGCCTCTAATAGTTTATAAGTTTTTCACTAATTATTTGAAAGGTCTTGTAGGCGATCACATGGTGGCTATGGATTATACTCAAATTACGGACAAGGAAGTTCTAAAAATGTCGGGTAAGGAGCGGCTTTTAGCTCGTTGTAATGGTTGATGATCAGTTTTAGCAGAGATGCTTAGATCGATCCAGCATCTTATCATGGCCCTTACCTATTGTTTGGTTCTCTTTAATGGGGACGTTAACAGACCTATTGTATACACTTGGTGATAAGTGCGCCTTGGGGTTAGTTCTTTTTGGCATATACTTACTAAAATCTAATGTTCTCTAATATAGTTTGAGTAGAAAATCAAAAAAAATAACGGTTCCCTGTTTGTCACCTTTCGAACACAAAAATTTTTATCCAATTCAACAAAAGATGAGAACATTTAATTTCGCTCGGGGTTTTTTAAATCACAAACTTCATTGTGTTCGGTTCGGCTCATTAATGTTTGTCGCTTTTGTCTGATAAAAACAAACATTTTTTACAAAAACAAAATACACATACGAAAACTAAACAAAAAGCCAGCAAAATAATTTTACACAAACAAAACATATAAACAATACACACACAAGGTGTTCGTGGTGCGGTCGTTGCTAAAATTTGTTGCTTGTTCATTTCTTTATCAATGTAAAAAAAACATTATAGTACATTAAAATATAATGTTTGTCTACAGTATCACAACAATTGTTCTTTTTTTAAAGAAGAACAGAAATTTATATGTATTAAAGTTTATAGATATCCGATATAATGATTATAAACCTAGATCTTTGCAACATTTAGCTTAACATACAAAAATCGGCATAAAACGCAGAAAATCATAATATTGTAAAAAGTTATACTACAATTTTTCAGATGCGGTCTTACCACAATACAAATTTCCAGAAATTTGTTCCATTAGCCTTATTTTAATAACAGTAAATTTCAAATATATAAACTTATAACAACCTCCACAAGCAAATATTTCACTTAATTCAAATATGTTGTTGATAAATACAAAATGTGTTGTAATATAAAATGTTTACTACAAAGATTCCCTCGTTAAGCATTGTAAAGTAATTGGTAAAATTTTATGAACTTTTTTTTAACTTTATATTTTTCATACATAAATATAAAACAATTTTTAATTATACTCTGGTGTATAATGTGCAGGGAATTACGCTTGTAGTAAAAGTACTTTTATGGAATATATTAATTTATATGTATTTACTTTAAATACGGAAAATATGAACGAGTAATGTTTAAAGCGCTTTAAAGGAGTTTATTCATTGGAAATAATAAAATCGCTTGCGTTATTTTTGTGGTTAGGGCTCGATATGCACGTCAAAATTAGTCACTTATGTTGTGGTTGTCGACAGCAGCATTTTGTTGCAATATTAAACCAAATTATTTTTTTAATATAAATTGAAACACCAACACTAAAACTTTTTTAAAATATTTCTTTATAACAGCACCACTTTATTTTATTGTTTTGTAAATTTTTTTTCACAAAATTTTATTGTTAAAAACATGTGTTTTTGTTTACTGATTTGTTGTCATTTGTAGCAAATCAAGTAGCACATCTTGCATGATTTGCGGAATATTATTATCAAGCTAGCCCTTAATTTGTAGAAAAGTTGATGGGGCAATATTGTCAGTTGCAAAGAATGAATAAATGGATTACGTTAGAGACGTAAAAACTTGACAAACAACAAGTTAATAGTTAGTGGTGCGCTTATGAGAAGGTTACCTACCTAACATACATTTTTATTTCAGTTGCATTGCCATTTGACAACGCTACTAAAAAAGTTCTGACGCCATACACAATAGACATATTAATCAATTATTTTAAGGTCCTGTAAAATACGTTTTGCACAAAATAACCATCTAGAGTCGTAAAAACTGAAGCCTTAACTAGTTATGAATATGTGATGATGGTCTGCTTTAAAAACGTGGTTATAAAAAATATTAAAAATACCAGTTAATATATTATTAAAACTATACGTAGATAGGTAAATATTACATATTTTTATACATCTGTATGTATATATGTATGGGTGTATGAACGTTAATAAACCATATTCATATGTAAGTAAAATACACACATTTTCTGTATTTAAATATTTAAATTGAATGATTTATATTAATATATATAAAGACTGGTCTTTAGTTTTAATACAATTTAAATAAAATTTTAAACACGATAATGCATGAACTATATTTAGTACCACTTCACGATGAACAAGTGTTTTATTTTATAGTTAAATAATTTAAAATTACAAACCTTTTATTGTAGTGTGTTGAATGAATATTTTTCGGTAATTTGACAAAAAAAAATTTTTGAATTTATAAGTTATTACTCTATTATTATTACACTATTTAGTTAATAACAAGTTTTTAAAACACTTACCCGACAAGGTTTAAATAGCAGAGCAGTAAATTAATGTGTTTTTTAATAATCCTAAAAATAAAAAAGAAAACGGAATTAATAAATATTTTTTTTTTTTTTTTAAATTTATTAAGTTTATTTTCAATTAAATTCATTACAATAGGCGGCCTCAGCGCCTAGTGGCATTTTTGAGGCGAGTTGGCAAAGTTAATTTAAAATTAATTTCAATAAACATTCATAAATCAAAAAAAAGGGGAAAAAAAATTATATAAGTATTTAATAAGAAATAAATATATTTTACGTTAAAAGCTCATCTATATGTTCTAAAATGTGTTTTTTCAGTAGTTTTTCAAATGTTGAAATTCTATTTGCGTTTTTTAACTCTTGTGGCAAGTAATTATACCCATGAACTCAACACGCTGCTTCGGGCTATTCTTAAATTTTGATTATTTCTTGTATTAATTACATTTTGATTTGGTAAAAATTTTATGGTGTGATGTCCAATGTTATTCAAGCATTTAAATACGTAAAACAAAAGTTGCATTTTGTAAATACCATATAAATATTGGCAATATAATTTGGCATATGTCTTTAAACAGTGATGAAGTAAAATATAACATTGGCAAATTATAGATGATTTTTAAAGCTCTATTCTGCATGCGTTGTAACGATTTTTATTGATATCCATACAAAATGGCCAAAAAATTAATATGACTGTGGATTAAAGCATTATATATAATAAGTTTCGAATCTTAATGAAATTTGTTTCTGAATTTGTATAAAATGCCAACGGCTTGCGCGGCTTTTATTCTAAGCGATTGAATGTGTTTGTCCCAAACAAGATTGTTTTGAATATTAATTCCTAAGTACTTAACAGACTTAACTTCTATGATTTCTCTTCCATCAAAGATTATCGAAAAATTTATATTATTACAAGTTGGCTAAAGTCTTATCAGCTGAGTTTTATTAGCATTCAAGATAAGTTTATTAATTCTATAATTCTAACTCACATATTAAGGCTGCATCACGTTCCATGTAAGGTTTGACAACTGTTTCATGCTTATATGGGTTAAATAAGCAAACATCATCTGCATTCATACATAAATATTTTACCACTAAGACCAAGGGTATGCAAATCATTAATAAAAATGCTGAATAGTAATGGACCAAGTACACTACCCTGTGGCACTCCATTTTGAACACATCGTGTACTAATTTTGTTAACACCTATCAGGCCTGTTCTGCAAATCACTTTTACTCAAATCGCGTGCTTTCAAATCACGAGTGCTTACTAAAATCAGACGTGTAAAATTTAAGTGCCCCGTTTTTGTGTGTTTTGGTGTGATCTTCAATTGTCGAAAGCACACCGAGAAACACAAAAAGGGTATGACTTTCAAAACACCACAAAAGCACAAGTGTGATTTTAAAAACACGTGATTTGAAATCACGTGATTTTTAGAACAGATCCGTATTTGTACGAAATGTTGACGATTTGTTAGATAGCTTTTTAATAACAAACGATCTCTTTCCATAACACCATAAAACTTTAATTTTTGTAGCAAAATATCATGATCTATAAGATCAAATGCTTTATTAAAATCTTAAAAAATTCCAGCCACACCACCCTGCCTTTCATCTAAGCCCTTACAGATGTAGTTAATAACATTAATGACTGCTTCTTCCGTTCCACATCCTTTTCTAAACACATATTGAAAATCACTAAGCAAATTGTCATACATATACAATGACATTTGGTTGTATAAAATTTTTTCAATGATATTGTTAATAACTGACAAAACGGCAACAGGTCTGTACTTATCAACTGCAGATGCATTATTTTCCTTAAAAATTGGAACTATTTTATGTGTTTTTAAATATTTATTTTATTTATTTTTTTATTTTTATTTTTTTATAGCTACTTATATAATAATAAAATTATTATACAGTTAAATTGTTAGAGCACTAGCGTCTAAGGCCATCAGCTCATATTTTATGGCTTATTTTTTATATAGACAGGTAAAAATGCTAAGTTTAAAGTTATATGTACATATGATTTTGTTTTTAAAATATTTGGGTATGTTTTGGTAGTTATCATGCTGTTAAAAACGTTAACCAAAAAAAGAGTTACTTCATTAACACATTTTAAAAGTATTTTTGTTGAAACATTATCATGTCCACAACTTTTATTTAATTTAAACTCTTATATTACATGCTTCAGCGCATCTTGCGTAGTATAATTAAAAGTAAATTATATCATTATTTCCGATTTCAAATTTGATATTGAATCAATAAAATATTTACTAAACAATTCAGGTTTTTCCAAGTCATCAGAAATTTAGTCTCCATTAACGTCTTTAACACAAATGCTTTTTCTTGTAGTTCTTCCGAGAGACTCATTAATAAATTTCCAGCTCTTTTAAGGATCATGTTTAATTATTTCTAAAAAAATTATTCATACACTCTCTAAAAGCTTTTTTGATTATATTGCTAATTTTTTTCAATCTTTCCTTGATATCTGTCTTATCTGGTTTTTTTCCTTAGCCGTAAAAGTTTATTTTTATAAATAATTAATTTTTGCAAATTTCCATTAATCCACGGAGTTACTTTTTGTTTATTATTAATTTTTAGTATTTAAACAATTGACGAGTTTTTAACAGCATTATCCAAACAAGCAATTAAAGCAGCTGTATCAGTAGATGGGTCACCTGATTCACGTATTTGAGGTAATTCAGCTTGAATATATCTTTTTGCTCGATCAAAATCGCAATATAAACGTGTTTCTTCTTAAAAATTTTGATTGCGTGATTGAACGTTAATTTTAATAGAGATCATATTGTGATCCGATAATTTGCATTCTATTGATTCTACCAGTATATTTTTACATAGCTATAACCGTGATCTATGCATGTTCCACTTCTAGGGCGTGAGATCAATTTGTTGCAATTTTTTATATCATAACTACACAGTAAGTTCTTCAGATCCTCAGATTGTTGTAGGTCAAAAATATTAATATTGGAATCACCAACAAAAACATGTATTAACATGAAATATAAACATACAAATTTGAGAAAGAAAATATATTAGGGTGTCCCTTAGGCTGCCAGTTATTTTACCAAGTTGGAATTTGTTTAACGCCAAGCCACAGATTGGTTCGAAATTCCCTTGAAAATTTGAGCTCAATCGGATGAGTGGATAGGGTACCCATGACCTCACCAAAATTTCCAAAATATTAATATTTATAATATTTATTTTACAAACAAAAAATTGCTAATAAACGTTATAGATCAAACTCAGACGAGCAACTTTTGCTTACAAGTTTTTTTTGTATCTCTAATATCTTCTGAATTGAAAAAAAACCAAAAACCATGGATTTATTCTTATGTTTATATGGGTGATTTCATTTACTAAAGTATAGTTACATGAGGAAAACAAAAAATGATACGTTGATATTTTAATTTTATTTGTGAAAAGTATTTTTTTCTTTGGTTATGGCTTTGGTTTTTGTTTTAATTTGTATAGTTAAAAAAGAATTTCTTTATTGCAACTTGGAAAACGTAAACGGTAATCCGTAACAATTTGTAAAATATATTGGTTTTGTTTTTCGGTTCTTGATAAAATATTATTATAGTCCTGCATTAATTTGACTCTCCTCTTACCAGTATCGTTCACTTACTTTATCGTTACTTTTAAAACTGAGAGTTTTTTTTAGCTTCAATAAACTTTTTCGACCGTCTTTCAATTCTTAAATCAAACGGAAATGTACAGCAGCTGCTGGAAGTACGCGCTTTGAAGAGTGGTACGGAAAACTGGACGAGTCAATGGAACTTGTTTCATAATTTCAAATACAGTAGAGATGGAACTGTTGTATTTTGCTTGAAGGCATTACATCTTTAAACTTATTGTTAAAAACGTTTTTTATATTAAATTTTGCAAGTCAGATGGTCTTAATGTTCAAATATTTCAACGATTTCAACACCAACGGTGTGCTGTCAAAAATTAAAACAAAGTGTTGTCGAAATTACACCATCATGGTGATAAAATATTGATCAGTTTGTTGTCAGGATGAAACCAAATGGTGACAAAATGATAAAGAGGTGGTTAAAAATATATTGACACCATCCGTTATTAAATTGAGCACAAATGTCGTTGCCAATTTTGGTATTTTTATATCGGATTTTTCTTTTTGTGTACACACATTTAAAAGGAATAAACGAGCACATGCCTCATAAAACTTTATCACTCTCGCTCATTCAAATTCATAAGAATAAAAAAAGTGAAAAAATTGTAAGTTAATGATACGTCAAAGGTAAATGGGAGTGTATGTGTAAATAGGAGTAGGTGTTAGTTACAGAACATGAATGTGTCTACATGCTTCATACCCACATAAATTAATGAAGAAATTACACTTTATATGACAAGCAATATAAATTTCTAGCAAATATGCACCATGTAATCACAATGTAACCAACTGTTGATAAAAAATTTACTTTAAATGTGAAATTAGTTTAATAAAAATAAATTAAGAAATGAAGAAGAAACGTGTTCTAACAGCTTATGAAGGAAATTATAAATAATTAAAAAAGACAACAATTAGCCATGTTCTGGAAATCGAGATCGAGTAAAATTGAAATCGAAGGAACTTTTCAATTAACCAACATCATGGAGCACATGGATGTTGAGACGAATGTTTAGGCAACGGTGGCAGCACATGGACGAAAAATGAACAGTCTACACAAGTAGAATTAATGTGAAATTATGTGCGCAGTCGCCATGTACTATAGGCTATAAAATTTGTTAATCATTCCATTGAATTTGTTGTGTTTTATTTTAAAAAATAAAGATATAAACGTAAAGTATTGGCAGCACTGTAAAGCAGTGAAATTTTCCTTTAATTGTAAAATCTTCTTACAGTTTAAAATTACATTTTGCTAAAAAAAAAAGAACAAACTTCAATTTATTTTATAGATGTTTACAAAGTTAGTTAGCATTAAGCATTATTAAAAAATGTTTTTCTTTATTTTTTGTAACTTCATGAATTCTGCATACTTGTTCTGGTCTATTTCCTTTTTTACTTTCAATATACAATTTGCCAAACTTTTGTATATTTTTGTTAACAAAAAAACATCTAAAAATATATTAGAATATGAAAAAGACTGTTTATGCTCTAAATGGAAGCTAAACAAATAACTGCTAATATTTTTTTTTTGTTTTCATAATACAAAACCGTAAACAATAGTTAAGTGGGTTTGTTTATTATTTCCAAAAAAATAAAAATAATAATAAAAGCCTGAAAGAAATATAAGAGCAAAGCAAACAAAACAATAAAGTCTCAATATCAATTGTAAACTGTAGTTTTAGCGAAGTACCCATATTCAGTTAGTAGTCGGTAATAGTTACCAAAACAAAATGCTTTTTAGTTAATGAACAAATACTAAGAGCGGAAATATACTACACAAACTTTGTCGAAAAACAAATGTAAAAAAAATACAATATGAATCAAAATAAAAACACAATCTGTTAATATTTATGTACAAAAGGATGTAGAAAAAAACACAAAACATATACACAAAGTAAAACACCAAAATACTTGAATACATTTTAAAGAGACTGTATGTAAAACTTACACAGGAAAGAATTGTTTAAGGTGGTACAACCTCTTTAAACTAAAGTTAGAACGAAAAGTACGCCTTTAAACTTAAACTATTTCAGACTAACGCAATTTGAACCATGGAAAGATACATAATCGAGCAACGCGTTAACGTTATTCAGGCTTATTATGCAGCTTATACTGCAGAAAATATTGATGCTGTTCGCGATAGTGAGGCTGAAAGGCCATCCACCTCATCTCGTTGTCGTGCCGAACAATTGCACTTCTCACGCTCTATGCATAAAGACTTGTATTTACACGCTTAAAAGGTGCGATTGACTCAAGAACTAAAGCCTCTTGACCATTCCAAACTTTGCCAATGGAGGCAAAAGAGGATGATAAATTATCAAAGAAAATCACCTCATTAATGAGCCACATTTTCAACTCAGTGGATTCGTTAATAAGCAGAATTGCCGCATTTGGACGAATGATAATTATCATTAATCCAAGAGTGATTGTCGAAAAACCCATGCAGCCACAAAGAGCGACTGTTTGGTTTGGTTTATGGGCTGGCGGCATCATCGGGCCGCATTTTTTCTAAAATGAGGCCGGTCCGACAGATACTGTGAATGATGTTCGCAATCGTGAGATGATAACGAACTTTTTATGGCCCGAATTGTTAGATATGGATATGGACGATCTGTGGTTTCAAGAGGACAGTGCCACTTGCCACACAGCTAACGAAACAATGGCTTCTTTGCGCGACAAATTCAATGGCCGTGTTATCTCACTTGGTGGCGAGGTCAATTGGCCGCCAAGATCAAGTGATTTGACATCGTTGGACTTCTTTCTTTGGGGTTATTTGAAATAAAAGGTGTACGTCGTTAAGCCAGCAACAATTCAAGAGCTTAAGGTTTAAGGTTTATTTATTTGTGTCTTTCCTATGCAACAAGATTAGATCTTATTATTACAGCATAGACATTTTAATTAGAATAAACATGTTGATTATAAATTATTCTAGAGAGTTTACATATAAATACTTATAAATTAATTAGTTTAAAGATAAAAAGATTTTTATTCAAAAGTGATGTGAAATTGAAGAATTAAAATGCAGAATCTTTGTCTAAATAAATGAAAAATATGATAAATAACAGTATAAAAGTTAAGTTGTAGAATACAATTTAAAAATTTCTTTTTTAAACTTGAATGCGTTACTATTTTGCTGAATGTTGTGAGGTAATGAGTTCCAAAGTCTGATAGTTCCGGTGAAAAAATGCCAGGAAGAGACAAGAGTTCGGTATCTCAAAGGAATTATCTTATTTCCCCTATTTGATCTTGTGAATGAAATTCGTTCATAAAGGTAGGCGGGTACTTTGTCATATATAATTTTATGTATACAAATGAGGCTTCTAATTTTGAGAAAATTTTCAAAAGTAACTCCGTAAAGTTTAGTTTTATGCGAAGAACTACTGTCATACTTTTTCAGACCATAAACATATCTAATAATATTATTGTTTATCATATTAAGTTTTCCCATGCTGGTCGAGTCGCAATTGGCAAATAATTCACAGCCATAAAGTAAACAAGGCATTAGATACGCCTTCGCAATAAGAATTCTTGTTTTTAGTGGTGTAAAATAATGTGTTGACCATAATGTTCGTAGCATGCCATACATTCTGCCGGCAATTCTATTTACATGATTGCACCATGAAAGAGTGTCATTAATAATTATGCCAAGATTTTTTACCGAAGTAACAATTTCAATCTTATTGTTGTTTAGAAGAACATTAAAATCACGATTTAGATTAAGGGTTCTTTTATGGATTACCATGCATTTAGATTTACCAGGATTAAGGCTTAGCCCATTTCCCGAAGCGCAATGATGAATTCGATTTAAATCATCATTAATTTTCACTATCGATTCATCAATTGACTGCACAGTGCTATTTAAGTAGACCTGTACATCATCAGCATACATATGTATTTTGCAGTGCCTTAACTGTAAAGGGAGATCATTAACGTACAAAGCGAATAGAAGAGGTCCCAATATTGATCCCTGAGGAACACCTCTCGTTACAGATATAGAATTAGACGAGTTCCTATTCATGCATACAGATTGGGTGCGATTCGCAAGGTATGAAAACATTAATTTGCATGAGGTACTTGAAAAATTAAACATATTCTTAAGTTTGAAACATAATATATTGTGGTCCACTGTATCGAATGCTTTTGAGTGATCCAGAAGTATTAAAAAGTCAACAAAACCATCATCAATATGCCGTCGTATGTCCTCAGTAACATTAAGAAGAGCGGTTACACAACTATGCTTTGGGCGGAAACCTGATTGGTATTCAGAAAGTAGTTGGTGTTCATTCAAAAAAGTTGTAAGTTGATTATGTAGTAATCTCTCAAGTACTTTAGAAAGATATGGCAATATAGCAATTGGTCTAAATTCCGAATTTTGCTTTGGAACCGGTATTATTCTTGCATGTTTCCATTTGGCCGGGTAAGAGCTTGTAGTAATGATGGCATTATACAGATGAGTTATGTATGGTAATAGAAGAGGCAGCATTAATTTAACAAACTTAGGGTGAATATTGTCTGCACCAACTGCATTCGATTTGATTCCTAAACAGCAAGATAAGACATCCATTTGATCAACACATTGAAAGTTAAATCTATCGATAAGGTCGTCATTATCATTGTCTGCATTATTGTTAATATCATAAAAGTTTGGATTAGACAGTATCATTGGTATATTAACAAATGACTCATTAATTTCATTGACATCAACAGAATAATTATAATTATCCTTATCCCTACCAATACCTATTTCCCTGATAGTTTGCCAAGTCTGTTTACTATTAATAGCATTTGAAAAACGATTCGAATAGTAGTCAAATTTAGCTTTTATTATTCTATTGGTCACATTACGTCTCGCAATGTTATACTCATTGCGTAAAACAGTTGTCTTAAAGCGTTTCCAACGCAGGTAAGAAAAGTCTCTTAAATCAATTAAAATTTTGATTTCTGAAGTAAACCACGGTCTAGATTTATGAGTTATAACCTTTGATTTTTCCGGTACTGCTGAGTTATACATTGACAACACGTTTGATTCAAGAAATTCTAGTTTAGAGTCGACTGATACCAAGTAATAAAGTGTGTTCCAATCTATACTAGTGGCATGTTCCTGTAACTGTTGAAAATTTATGTTCTTAAAATCACGATATATATAAGTTTGTTCCTGTAGTTTTAGGTCAAAATTATACGCAAGAAATATCAAGTCGTGTTTAGAAAAGCACGATGCCGATATTTGATCGTAGATTAAAACACACGACTTCTTTCCTACATAAAAATGATCTATTAATGTGCTATTTGTAGCAGTATGATGGGTTGGCAGATGTGTGTTAATTGGCAAAAGACCCAGAGTACACATATCTAGATCAAGCGATCTATCCACAAGTGTGTTGCAATTAAAATCGCCAGACACTATGACATCATCATAAGGCATTATTATTCCTTCTAATTTTTCAAAGAAAACATCGGTTTTAACCCTTATACTTGGTCTATAGACACAGCCAATTAACAACCTCTTACCAAACGATAGGACCTCAATGAAAATATACTCCACCCTCTCTTTTCCATCAGATTTACATTTGAATTTACTTGTTATGTTGTTCTTGATATAGATAGCGACGCCACCAGCATGAGTAGCACGATCAGCACGATACATATTGTAGCCATTAAGCGAAACAATACTATTTGTAATTTTCTTATGAAGCCACGTCTCAGAAACACATATTATATCGACACCGGAGTTTTCAAAGGTGAAACGAAATTCATCCATTTTATTTTTAATACTTTGGGCATTTAAGTGGCAAATCTGTACACCAGTTTTCTGTTTAGCTAGTATTCTAACCATATTCATTGTTGTGACATTGGAACTAATATTAATTCTATTTGATCCAGACATTAATTAATAAGCTTTGAAAGTTTACAGCCCTAATAGTAACACATTGAAGATAAAACATATAACGTAGAAAACAAAGATTTAAGTAAAAACAATTATCACAAAAGTCTAGTATATTAAAACAAAATTTAAAAATAAACTTAATATAATTTTTGTATAACTTTTTCTCGCAGTATAAAGGAATCATTTTATATGACATCATTGTTGGGTTGAAAGGCATCATTTGAATTAGATGTAGGGAGAAAGTCACGCAGTTGCTCAATGTCATCAATTCTAGTCGGCTGGTCAGTACCCCCACGCTTAACGTACACCAACCCACGAAATGTATAAACTGAGTGTATGTGCCTACCTTTTTTAAGTTTTTGAGCATCCTTAAAAATTTTGTAGTTCTTGGCAGTTAAACTCTTGTTTACATAGAAAGGTTTGTCAGACCCCACACCGATATCATTCAGAAGTAATTGAATGTAATTTTGATTATTATTGTTACTGGTATTTTTATTTTTCTTAAATATTGCCAGTGATTTTAAAACGAAATTTTTGTCGTATGGTGACATTAAATTTACTATTATCACAGCATCAAGTGAATTTTCTTTATTTTTATTGTTCTTGTTTTTTAATCGATATATCGCTTTAACACTCGGAGTTGGTATATTTATTACTTCACATATAGTATCAAAAATATTATACAAGTTCTCATTTTCATAATATGGCACCCCATTAATACGCAAATCACAGGCAACAAAAAGATTTTCCTGTTTTAATGTTTGTAGTTTTAATTCTTGTAATTGTGCCCTTATATCTAAAATTTCATCCGCAACTGTATTAACACGTTCATTTACACAAGAAACTTCTCTTTTCAATTCGTCCGTTATCTTGTTTATTTTATTTAAGAGCAAATTTTCACGCTCTGTAATAAAGGCTTTCATTTTTTCAAAGAAATCATTTACTCTTACTTACATAAAAGTTTTCATACTTTCAAAGTGGTCTTCTAATCGTTTCTCAATAAGATTTAAAACACTCTTAAGTATGAGATAATTCGTCAATTATGCATCAGCGTAATCGAAAATGTGAACCATCGTATGGAGGTGTGCCGCAAAGGTTGCGGCGGCCATTTGGTCGATATTTTGTTAAATACATAATTGAACCATATCAATATTATCATAATAAAAAGAAATGACAGTCATTTTGTAAATAATTTGTGTTTAATTCAAAATCAACATCGACCCTTTAACCACCCTTTACTTAAAGCCGTTTTACACTGTTTACACAAGTCTTAAGCATTTCGAAGAAAATGCTTCCCAGATCTAATTATAGTTTAAAATTTTCCAGAAAACAGTAAAAACGTATGACAGGATTGCATTTTCCCTAAAATTAGTAAGACTTGAATAATGTAAAGTATCCTTTAGCCGATAACCAGGTTTTCAGTTGTGAAATTAACCGACATTATGCTTTTTGATCCCAATTCAAATTCTTAAAGTTAACTGCATCCATAACATTGAAATATAAAAAAACATTCATTTGCATTTTAAGCTAAATTTTGTCAGTGTATTTAATTCACTTAAGCTAATAATAAATTCATATATATTTTAGGAATAGAAAAAGTAATAAAATCTTTTTTGTATTTATGCAAATGTTATGTAAATTTGCATGGGAATAGTTCAAAGGATGAACTAAATATCCACAGTGTTATTATCAACATTTTGGTTTATTTATAACAAAAGTGATATTATTGCTTTTGTTTCGCCTTTAGGATAATATCTGGCAGAAGTTGATATTTAATATAATATTTATTGTTGTTTTTAGAAAATAAACTGCCTATTGATAATCCACAAATAATTTCAATAGCCGTTTATATAAGGAATATTATTTTTAAACTATTTAATAGCTTTTAATAAAATACGACTAATAATGTTTTAAAAAATATCGGCTTAAAATATAATTTAAGGAAAATGTGTGTAATCGGAAGGTTATAATCATCTATGGGCAAATGCAAAATGAAAATGCAAAAAGAGCGAAAGATGTGTATACATATACAAAAAACATAGAGCGAAAGAGCATAAAACCAACAAATGCAACCGTAAACACACCAATACAATGCCACACATGCAAAGGTTTCAATGTAGTGGTGCCCATACCTGGTTATAAAAGAACAATATAATGAATCAAGTTCAAAGTTTTTTAAAAAAAATAATAAAAATAATTCCAATCTTGTCGATTCGGTGCAAAAAATTTGAAACTACCAAATTAAAAATTTATGAACCATTTTGATCCTCTGGGGTAGTGGTTATGCGTCTTGGAGAATAATCCCCTTTTCATACCCTCCACAACAATTAGTTGTGCTGAGGGTATACTAAGTTTATTATATTCTGGCTCCTTGAGTAATTCTAAGTCGACTTGACCATGTCCGTCTGTCTGTTCGACTGTCTGTCCGTCTGTTGAGAACCCGCTCAATTTCGAAAAACTCAAAAGAAATAGACAAACTTGGTGTAAAATTACTTGTAGTTATCCTAAGTAGTAGAACAATGCACGGAAAGATAAAAGATTTGCAAAAATTCGTTTTTTTCGACTAGAAATGACACTGTGAAATTTCGTTAAGGTCGGACCCTAGGCCCAATATAAACCCTACTCCCGGAAAACTGTTTAGAAGGCCTAAGACCGTAATAAATAATGATATCATTTCAAAATTGGTACGTCACAGTTTTATAGGACTAGAAATGGCACTGTGAAATTTCGTGAAGATCGGTCCATAATTTACCCTAGGCCCATATAAACCGTTCTGTCAGAAAACAGTTTAGTACGCCTGAAACCGTAATTAATAATGCTATCAGAATAAAATTTAATACTTCACAGTTTTATAGGACTAGAAATCACACTTATAAATTTCGTGATGATTGGTCCATAATTTAGTATAGGCCCTATATAAATCCCACTCTGGTAAATTAATTAAATACACATAAAACCGTAGCAGATATATTTATTGTGGTAATATTTTTTCCAACTTAGTTTCATATGACCAGAAAAAATGTCATGCAATTTTGTGATGTACGGTCCATAATATACCTTTGATTCCATATTTACCAGCCTTCTGAAATTCACTGTAAAATATAGTTTTAACCGCAACCAATTTTAATGCTGACGACTGTTTTTATAAAGTAAAACTAATAATAAATAGATATCATATAGATATCACTGCTGCACTGGAGGGTGGAGGGTATCAAAGATTCGGCACAGCTGAATATAGCGCTCTTACTTGTTTTCTGAAAGATTAAAACAGCCGCTACACATACAGGCATTTGTTTAATCTAGCTGGCCAAATTTAATTTTTTTGTTTTTAAAAAAAATAATTTGTTATTATAAATATGCAAATTTTTTTTTGATCATTTAAAAATTAGCAGTAAAATTAGCAACCATATTCAAGTACCAAAAAAAAAAGGAAAAAGTAGATTAAGATAAATTTTCCAGAAATTTTGTAAAAACCCAACATGGAACCACTTAAAAAAAATAATGAAAAGATTTATTGGCTTCATAACACATTTTGTTGTAAAAAACAAAGAAATTGTTAATGTTTTTTCAATAACGTTTACTACCACTTTTACGAACAAAATTATTTTGCAGTTCACATGACATTTTCCATGCCAATCAAAAAAAAAAAAAGACATTCCTCAATGACTTTGTTACATGCCTTTTTTTGCAATAAAAAAAAATGCTAATTTCCGTCACAAAATCAATGTAGTCAATATAAACATACACCTACATACATACATGTAGTACGTCCCAGCGGTAATTGGAATGAGTAAAGAGGCCTAATATAAGGCCTTATTTAGCAGACACAAACCCTCCTCGCCGCTATTCCTACTTATTTATTTTTTACACAAGTTGTCATTGGGCGCAAGCCCTTCCACACTCCCTTTAATAAGAACTTCGATCCCTTCCCAAAGAAGGGAGTAAGGAAGGTCACTGAAATAAATAAAAATTAACAACTTCCTTTCTCCCTTCTTAAAGAAAGGAGTAGCGCATGTGTACTGCATATTTTCGAAGGTTTTTCAAAAAGAAATGTAAACCTTCTAAAAGGCATGCTTGTAAAGGTAGAATATCACACGAAGCGAATGTTTTAGAAAGGAGTTTGAAAGGCCTGCCACTTGCGGTCCTTTCAAAATTTACCTGGAGGGTTTTTGAAGGATTATATGCGTTAGCCGCAATATGTTTAACTGTTTTGGGTGAGCTTTCCGTAATATTGTTTCGATTACATCGTATAACATATATGTAAGACAATAACAAAAACTATAGAAACAAAAAGCAAAACATTAAATATAGATTATAGGAAGCAAATCAAAGATAGGAAATAGACAACAACACTGACACAGATACACACAAAAACGAATGCTTATAGAGACATTTCAAGTCAGTCACTCTGTCAGTCAGTTATGTATATGGATACTTGATACATAAACAATATTATTTATAGATTTTTTTTTCATATTAAATAAACTTTTAAAATGAAATTTAACAGCAAAAAATTACTGTTGGGAGTTATTTGAAGTCATAATGCAACATATGTGCATATAATATATACATATACATATAATATACAGATACTATATTTGTATATATTAGGGTTTATGATTTCCAAAATATTTTCCATTCCCGTGAAATCATACAGTTTTTCCCCTGGAAATTTTTGGTATAGAAAAAACATAAAATATAATAAGAGATGAAATTAATTATTGAACATCAATAAACGCTTTATGCAATAAAACGTTTTTAATCAGAATCAGAAACAGAAACTAAAACGTTTGCATTATTTGCAATATGTTCCCAGCATCAAAGTCATATAAAAGGCATTCTTTCAGCTAACATTTTCTCTAGTTATGCCGTAAAATCTCCTTGTCGCCTAACGAAAGGTTTCAGATAACAAATCGTAAAAAATAAGCAGAATTTATTTCGGAAAGACATTCAAGAAAATATCTTTCAGTTTTTTTAAATCAGGGGTTTTTTAGATTTTTGTCAAATTTATCAAATGATGTTAAAAACTAAATCCTGTGTTAACACTTTCGCATCTATTGGGACATATGTATCCCACTGAATGTTTTCAGAGTCCTAGTATAAGGTTTTTCCCTTTAAATGATTCAAAATTGTCCAATTTTGTTATTTAGACGTTTCATTACAAATAATAAACAAAGTCTTGCTTATTAGCATAACACGTGTTGTTTGGAGGAGTTTTTTGATCAGTTATCCAAACTGTATGAACTAGATCGTAAATCACAGAAATGGTGAAATAAAGTTTTAATAGATTGGTGATGTCAGCTGTAAATTCGTGGATCATATACATATATGAACTTACATCGTAAAAAGAAACCAATTTCTTGATTTTTTTTTTGTTTTCGACTACTGGGTCTTATATGTCCCATGCCAAACTCCTGATGGGACATATGTATATGTCTCACCCCAAATCTCTTCACTGGGTAGGGGCACACAAAAAAAAAGATAAATATTAGTTTAATATGCATATCTTTGTAAAAATTGCCCATTATAAAAGCTTGCAACTAACAAATCGTCTCTCGTACCGAAAGGGTTAAAAACCAAATGCAAAGATCAGATCATTAAATGGCGCTTAGATGTGTAATTATTTGCTCCAGACTAAAACAAAAATTTTCTTTAATTCTTTGACATCGATAAAGTGACGCAAAAACTTTTATTCAGGTTAAAACTTTGCAAGCAAATTTGCGAAATTAACCCCTCAAAAAATTACCGGAAATTTCAAAAATATTTTTCCCGGGAATTTTGTATACCCCAATTTAATACCCTGGTATATACGTTAATAAAAAGCAACAACTCCCACACATTGTTCGGATACAAAACGGTGACAAGAAAAATAAAAACAGAAACTATAAAATAAAAAAACGAAAAAAACAACAACATAAAAATGAAATCAATATTGTCGACAGACAGTGTATACTTATGCAAACATAATATTATCTAATATTTACACATGTACATAAAAAATTCATGTACATTATTTGCAACGGCGAAGTGTGTGTGTATTTGTTTTAGTGATAAAAACAGGAAATGAAATGAAAGATTTTGTACAATAAATGCGACTTTTTCCAACAACTTAAAAGTGGGTTACTTTAAATGATAAAAAAAATAAATAAGTAAATAGCTAATTTTTGTTACCTGTTTGGGGGGGCTTTAAAAAAACAACAAAGACGGTTGAAGTTTTGTAATCTTTGAAGATAGGACAGGTTTTTTTAAATAGCCTAAAAATATATATGCATTCCAGACAGATGTGAAAAAGATTTTAGATGTATACCTGCCACTAATTCCTATTCCATATTGGATATTTTACCTTTATAAACAATTTTCGATTTTGTTTGGTAAATTGAAGAAAAAATAATACTTAAAAAAATATCAAAGTAATTTCGTGGGAATACACAAATTTTTAATTTAAAAGATTCTGTTTATCGTGCTTAATTTCCAATTTTTGTTCTTGATAAAAACACTGAAATTTATTGTTGAAGGGATACGTTATTCCTATGCGCATTTCGCTGGTTGCTTAGGCCAGATCGTCAGGAAACTTCATCCAAAGATTTTAGAAAACCTAAAGATATTAAACAAGTAAAACTGTTAAGCGAATAAGAATTATAAGCAACAGCCTAACTTGTAACAATATCAAAGCTTAAACAAAAACAATAACAATAAACCTCTCTTCTTACATTCCCCACTACAATTGATTGGACTTCTTCCAACATTAATTGTAGTTGTTAGTAAGTTAAGAAAAAACAAAATGAAAACAAAAACAACTTGCTTTATTATTTTCGCAAACAAACCATCTTTTCGAAAGGAAAAAATCCTCCCGTTTCAAGAAGTATCTTTTTGGGGTCTTCAACCAATAGCCAGACACGTACCGAGATACCATGAACTTCTGACTCCCGTTGTACCAGATAGGATCACTGATGCAACACCAGAAAGTAAAATATTTTTAAAATGATCCCTAAATACCACCGGGAGGATATATTCAGACCCATTTTTGAATATTTATTTCTTTCAAATATGATTTACCAATTTCCATCCATCGAAATTATCGCATAAGCATATATACTACAGATCGGAATTTTACGCAAATTAAATACTGGCACGTTGTTTTATGTCGTTCCCCCAATAAATTTCTTAAATGTGTTAGAATTCGGGACCCTAACAGTTATAAGAGAAACGAACAAAAAAATCATATATAACCATTAATTTTGATGAATTATAGGTAGAGGTTTTAAATAACAATTATCATTTAAATATTTTTTTGGTTATAAATAACCATTATAACAAATAATTAATTTTTTTGGTTACAAATAACCATTATAACAAATCATTTAGCCTTATTGTGGTTGTCGTTATAGTGTCGTTTTTTGTAGTAGATTAAAGAACACATGTTGTGTATTACTTTAATCTATTACACAGTCGCATACGACAACGACAACCACAATAAGGCCGATTTATTTTTTTTGGTTACAAATATCCATTATAAATAAGTAAAAAGTATAGTCGGTTACTATTTGGGGCCTAAGGGCAATCATTTATCCGGGAAATGCAAGAAAACTAGGTTTTAAGTACAGACGGTGATTCTAGCGGATTAAAATTGCCTCTCAAGTAACGCATTACAGTTGCCACGTTCACTTCTTCTTCTTAGTCATCGAAATAATAAATGCACGGAACTTATCTATAAATACATATGGCCAATGGTAAAATATATATGGTCATTGAACATACCCTGCAAATAATAGGACCAGTCCAAACACGCGTGTAAAGACAAGCCCACAAGGGACTAGGACTAGTCCCAAACGTATGGAAAAAACATGGTCTATTTAACATTACGATGTCCTAGGGCAGGACCATATAACCCATCTTTGGACTACAAAGGAGAAGTTTTAAAACTACTCCATTGTGTACACAAGAGGATTAGTTTTTATTCGTTTAAAAACGAAAACATGTCGTTTAAAAACGAACACAAGTCGTCTCACTACAAACACTTTTTAACAATGACATGGTCCATGCTTGCATTACATCGGACCAGTCCATTGAGTAGTCCATTTCATGAAATTGGATCAGGTGGTCCAATAATATTTGCAGGGTAGGTACCATATAAACCCTATTCTAAAATCACTTTAAGACAAAAAATTTTCTTATAGCTGAAGATGTCTAAATAATATTCGGCATAATGAACTTTAAAATGAATCTCAACCTCATAACATAATTTTGTTTTGCCAGATAAATTATTGCCCATCAATGTTGCCAAAACCTAATGACCAAAAATGGCTAAATTTACTGAAAAAATGGGCTAAAAAATGGCTAAAAGTTTTTTATAAATAAAAACACGTTAAAATTCAATTCAAAAAAACAGAAATAATTCATTTAAAGGTGTTTACGATGAAATTGTAAGTTAATATAAATTTCTTAAACAAGAATAAACGTAAATTAATATTTTGAAAGATATTTAAAAAATTGAATCATCGATAAATTCGGTGTCGTTATTGTTCATCTCATAGGAATCACTAGAGCATATTAGTTTTTACTAATTTAAAGGTTCATAATCATAATCACTACATTATTTACCCAACCTTTTGAGTCCAGATTTACAATTAAAACAAGAAAGAAAGTATAGTCGAGCAACCCCAACTATATGATACTGTACACCACATTAGAACCTTTGTACCAAATTTTATTAAATTATCTGCAAATTTGCGACCTAAACTTTGCGCACAAGGTTTACATAGACAGCCAGCTACCCAGCCGGACAAACATCGGTTATTCGACTCAGAAAGTAATTTTGAGTCTATCGGTATACGTACAAGTGGTCTTAGGACCAATATTTTAAGGTGATACAAACATCAGCACAAACGCATAGTACCCTCTCCATATTTACCTAATCGATAAAATCGAAACCTATTTCTCAAATTATTTTTAACGATGGTTGCTTGGCAAAATACCCTCTCTACTTTAGCATTAGACCATGGAAGTGAGACCAACTTTATAGTCGATTCTAAAATTTCTAAATTTCTACCGATGTTTGTGTTGAGCCATTTGATAAATTTAATATTTGAACACAGTTCCTTTATTTTGAAATCATCACCGTTGTTTATAGCGATTTTCAACATTTGTAAACGTTGTGATTTAAATTAAAGGCGTTTTAATTGTAAAAATGTTTATTTTACTTTTTATAAATTTGCATAAAAAAATCAAAAATTATTCTTTTAAAAGAAAACAGGCAAAACAATATTATGGCTAAACAAGTTGAAAATGGCTAATGGCTAAACTAATTTTTTAATGGCTAAACAGGTTAAAAAATGGCTAAATCTAGCCACTAAATGGCTAAATTGGCAGCACTGTTGCCAATGGTCCCCAAAGAGGTACCGACTATTCATTCTTACTTAATTATAATGAATATTTGTAACCAAAAAAATTTGTTATTTGTTAAAATAGTTATTTGTAACAAAAAAAAAAAAATGTTTTACTCTAATTGGTTACGATTTTCAACAGCTTTTATAGAAAGTTCATACAACAAAAGTTTGTGGGCCTAGGTTTGTTTTAGATTTCGTTTAAAACCACTTTAACCTAAGTCCTTATACCCAACTTTTACTACAAGAACGTAAACCCAAGTACAGATGTGGCCAGTCAGTTTGTTCCGTTTTTATTTATATATTCGAAAAAATATAAATTTTTTTAATGCTATTTTGTAGCTGAATATATATTCTTTTTTCTTTTTGCATTATTTATTTATGGAATCTTCATATATAAAATATGAACTAACAACAATTAATCAAATCTTAACCTTATACTATATTTTATGTCCTGCCAGTGCCAGACAAAAATTTTCTTCATCACGGGTTCTGTTTACATATCTAGGTGTTTATCGCTCATCTAATTGGATAAGTGCTGCAGTGTCTCTTCTTCTTAAGCGAGTGTGGCCGCTATCATTTAAAATATTTCGAGCTAGTGGATTCGGATGCAATTCGAGCCTTTTAAAGTATTTTACTGCATACACAGAAATAATAGAAAATCGACTTTAATAAAACAATTCGTTCAGACAATTAAATATTTAACTAATTTTTGGCCCTGCAAAGGAATTTATCATATCAATTAACGGATTTGTATTTTCGAGTCATAGGACACAAATTTAGTCAATTAAAAAATTAATTGCGTAAACAAAAAATACACCACATATACACAAACAAGTAATTTTATGGGGTTTGATTAAAAAAATTAATTGAAGCAAACAAAAAATTAATTGAATAATTAATGTACACCAATTAATTATTTAATTGAATAATTTTTTGCAAAAATTTTTTCTGTGTATTTCGTAATCACAGTTTTAACTAATGGAACATTGAGATCCTTGTGAATATTTGAGTTTTTAACATACCAAGGGGCAGCTGTGATTATTCGAAGAAGTTTATTTTGGCGCCTTTGAATTTTTTCGATATTAGAGGCCGATGCAGTGCCCCATAACTGAATACCATAGCACCAGATTGGCTTTAAGATGGACTTGTAAAGTAGAAGTTTGCAGTCGAGACTAAGGACAGATTTTCTTCCAATAAGCCAATGAATTTGGATGGCTTTTAGTTTCATATGAGATTTTGCCTCTATATGGATTTTCCACGGTTAACGGCTGAATATATTAACGAACATTTAAAGTGGTCATAAGAATACAATGTGATTGGGATAACGTCCCTATTTTGTACACATCCTGAAAAGTCAGCACTTTTTTATTTACATTGTGTACTCTTAAATGTCAACCAAACCACAATATAGAGGACAAAATTTAAATACTTTAAATTGTCATAAATAATTATTATAATATTAATGTTGTTATTATTATTATTAGTATTATATAAAAGAAAAACATTAATTTACATTAGCAACACAAGCACATTCTTTGATTATGTATTTAATTCAGAAATTTGCAATAAAACTACACCAAGTACACATGTACTTGGGTACACGTTCTTGGGGGTCTCGACTTTGGAGGCTATCAGCTCCTCAATGCATTGTCGCAGATATGCACAATCTTCCTAGACGCGGAGTTTCAGCAAAAATTCTTAAGCGGTTTAGGAGGTACATTACTAGGAGATACATACTAGCCAGACCTGTATCCGGGTATAAGGACAAGGGTTAAGCTTAAAAGAATATTCTAGAATTCAATGAAACTTGAAGTCTTTTAAGCTAGTTCGTTACTCTGTTGATGTTGATAGTTAATTGTTCCTAGTTCTCCTAAGAAGTTTGCGATTGAAATCCAGTATAAGCGGTTAAGTAGGAACAGATTTATGGACCCATCTTTCTTAAAAATTGATATTACGATTCTGTTTATACAATGTTTTTTTTTATTAAGAGATACCAATAATTGCTTTTTTTTAGTACATCAAATCAAAGCCAGACAATTTGCAATGCTTGGTAAAGAATATCAATGACACGATAAAGCCGAATATAACATTGTAACTTGTTTAACAAATATGATTAGAATAGCAACCCAAAATGAATTGTCAACGTAGCTTCTATAAAAGGATTTTTAACTCGTTTTTTTACAACTTAAGAATTCATATTACACTCCTCTTGTTAAATTATAAATTCTTTTTAATACATGCTACCCCCTAACTACAGAAACATATGGTTCTTCTAAAAGGGTCATGGGCTTGAGCCAAATAAGTGCCTTAAAAATTGGGAAGGAAATAAATAAAAATATTAAATATTGTTAACTAAATATAGAAATGGTTACAAGCCATAAATGGTTGACCGACCACCACCTTAACCATAACATGCACACATACAACATCGCACTAGCACTCTTACAATAGTAAAGTTAATGGGTTCAAAAAGCACAAGAAATTTGAGTATGTGTATGTGTAAAGAATATCGATTTATAGACAATGACCAAAAGGATGTCCCTTTCCAGTAAGGATAATAATAGGAGCAGTATTGCTACGTTCGCACATACAACTTAAAGTATAAAATAACAAGATGATGATGATGCTGTTGATACTAAAACCGGTGCCAGGGTTCATGAGTTGTTCGGAAAGATAAAATGTTAGAACATTTTCTTAACGTACCATTTTGTTTAATAAACATAACATAATATGACCAAATGTGTGTAATATCCTTTTAGTTATAAATAACAGTTAAATGCTCACACATACATTTGTATATACAGGCATCAGTATTTGGATAAGAAAAACGTTTTTTTTCAAGGACTTTTTATATCGCAAATATATAATAAGAACAAATGAGCGGAAGTGACACTACAAATATGTGATTTGTAGTCGATTTAGTAAAGATACTTATCGCTCATTTACTTCAATAGTGACATAACTCAACAAAAAAAACAATTGGGAGTAAATGATGCAGAATTGTTTGCAATGTTTTTCTTAATTGCTGACAAGCCAAATGGCTTTGCAGAATCTATCTGCATATCAAAATTATTGAATTATATTGTTTATAAAATTCATCTTATCTTAGTTTCCCCGTTTCATGAAAATGGAATTTGGAGTTATGTTACTATTGAAGTAAATGAGCGATATGTTTGTAGGTGTGTATTAAAAATAATTCTTCGTATGTGGTGGAGAATGTGAAAATTATTTTACTTCTATAATTTTATTTAAATTTCTGCTTATAGACAAAATTTCAGTGAACAAAAGTGGTCAATAAAAATTATTAACTACAGTTTTTTGAAGTACAACAATTTTCTGCAAACCTTTTTAAAAATCCTTAGACTGGCATTAAGTGAAATTTTGGTTCAAAGGTTAGGGATGTTTTAAATGATAATAATGCAAGCTTTTCGATGTCTGTTGAATTTTCAACATATATTTTAATACATTTATATTCAGCTTTATGTTATCAGGCCATTAGGAACGAACATTCAATATTAATTTTTATGAAATTTTTGAAAGTTAAGGTGATTTTTAAGAGTGACCTGCAGCCGTATTTTGTAATTCGCTTAGCTAAAGCTGAATCTCGATTTTAGCGATGACATTTAAAGCTAAAATAGAGGCGAATTAAATTGTTATGGCATTGCCAAATTTAGCAATTCACGTAACATAATTGCATTCGTAGTCAAAAATCGCTAAATCACCTTTATTGATGTTTAGCGATAGGGATTAAGCTTTAGCGAATACATATACAAATCCGTGCGTGAGAAGATATTCTCCACCAAATCAGACGATAATATTTTCGTTGTTTTAAGGTGTGCAGAATGATAATAGTAAGTTCATCATCATCATGCACTGCAGATCCAGTAAAAATTAATATAAAATAAAATGTGCTCAATCAGGATTGTTGCGGGTATCTGCCTCGACAACCAGAATACAACGTGGCTGTCAGCACCTCCATACATACTTATAATTGTATGTATGTACCTATGATTTTTAATTCGTATTTTTAGTTTAATCGTCTTTGAATCTTTAAGACTTAATGATTATTCGCTACTAAATTAAGGAACAGGAAGTAGGATTGAACAAATTTGTATCTTATAGAAGCGCATTTTATAAATTCTATATTTTAAAGTGATTTTATGAACTAAAATAAATGTACGAAATATTGAAATCGAAACTGGGATAGCTTCGGTATTTCGATTAGAACGCTAGAATTTTGATGATGTAGATATTTTCAATTTCGGTCTTGCCAACCCTGCTACTGCTATAAAGCTGAAGAAAAATAAATTCCATTACATTCAGAGAATAAATGTAAAAATATGATAATCTCAAACAAAAATGTTTTTAAAGAAAATTTTAAACATATTATAGTTAATTTGACCATATTATTGTTACCGGCAGCTCTATTATAATTTATTTGTTCCTGCATAAAGAAGCCACAACCAAATTATGGTTGCCACCGAACATGTTATGGATAATAATAGCTAAAATTTGTTTAACACTTAAACTGTTGCATGTTGCTCTTGGAAAAGAGGAAAATATTATTGTTAATTTAAAAACAAATTATTGCAATATTAAAAAATATCTAACATGTTTAGAGGCAACCATTATATGTTTTTAGCTTCTTGACAGAGGACTAATTTTACCATAATATGGTTGATGGTGACAATAGTATGGCTTAATAAAACATAAATAAATAAAATATCGTCGCCTTAATATGCAAACCTTCTCAATCCGCTTTTTTAGTAAATTGAGATTTTGACGCTGTGTGGTAGAGAATGATACGCTTCGTCGACCAGGGGTCTAATCACCGCATTCGATACTATCGAATCGAATATACTATCGAATTTTTTTGCATACGATAGACACTGACGTACCGAATGAAAACTCGTGAAATGTAATGTCGAGTTACTCGATATCGAATGCTATTATTTAAATTCAATAAATTGCATTCGATATCGAGAGTCATGATACCAAAATAAATAATTTCGATAAATTTTGCTCGATATCGTATGCGGTGATTAGACCCCAGCATGTAGTTTCCTTCAATTTCAGTCTTGAAGTGTGTAAAACCAATTTTTTTTTGTTTTCCTCTCAAGCTGCAAATATGAAACAAAAAAAGCTTTTTGTCTTTCCTGTAAAATGTGCTAAAAGGGAGTTATCAGGCTAGCAAATTAAGCCGACGATATGTTTAAAAAAATAGTTTTGTTGGAGGTGACAATAATTAAACATGTTTTTTCTCTGCGTCCAATTTAATTGTCTTTGAATGTTTAAGACTTTGTGATTATTCGCTACTAAATAAAAGTACAGGAGTTAGCAATGGAAAACATTTTAACTTCAGGAAGCGCATTTTCTACATGTATAAATTATCTTATGTGCAAAAAAAAATTTACGAAATTTTGAAATTGAAACAGGGATAATTTCGGTATTTCGAATTTCGATTAAAAAGCTAGAATTTTGATGATTTCGGTATTGCAAACCCTACCGCCTGCTATAAAGCTGAAAAAATGTAACCGCTACTATAAAAGTTGTTTCTTTTGGAAACTAATATGCTATAGAGAAACAAAGTTACAAGGTTTCAAACAAATCATCATACAAACGCTACTGCAAAAAAAAAAACAACAACTGGAAACAGAAACTTAACCTAACACAAAGTCTCTTATCAGTTATCTCTCCAAATTGAGTTCTGACAGTTAAGAAATTGTTCTCTGTGTATTGCATATCGATCTAATTTTCATAAACTAATCCTTATTTAAACAAAACTTTGCATATAATAAAAAGTGCAATTTAAAAATTTATATAAAACAACGTATTATACACTAAGACCCATATTGTTGATATTACGAAAAAAAAGTTTTGGATAAGCCTGGTCTAGACACTTTTTAAACAAAATATTCGCAACAAAATAAAAACAAATTTATATTTACCAATATTCATGAAACATTTGTTACGCCTCCTACATTAGTTATCTTTATTCTTGATAAGTTTATTTGTAACCTTTTTCTCAGTAAAAGTTCATCACGAAATAAAATAAACAATTATGAGAACATTCTAAAGAACGTATAAAGATTACAACTTTTGTTGAATGCTTTGCAAAAGAAATAATAAGAATTGGCTTTTAATTTTTATCAAAAAATAAGAACAAGTATAATCCGTCACTCCTGACCATTTAATACCCTACACCACAGTATTAACAGAAAAATATTTGAGAATATAACCTGTTTGCGACCCATGGGCAGTCATCGACTAGGCAAAACAAACTTATGTCGTGAGGTTTAGATTTCTTTAAGAGTTCTTTGTGCCGAAAATAATCTAGATATATTTTCATCAATATGAATTCGTACAGAGATTATAGAAAGCGGGTTTATTTATTATTTAGTAGTAGTTTATTATTTAGTAGGTCCGGAATTGACAACAAATCCCAAAAAACCCGCTGCCTACAATCGCTGCATTACATGCACGAATTCATATAGAAAAAGTTAAAGTTATCGTTACCAAATATTTTATCAATACCAACATTTATAAGAAAGTTATCACATTAAAAGCTATTTTCAGGAGTGGTATTTATATGGAAGCTATTTTGAAATATAGACAGATTCCGAAAAATGTGGTAAGATGATTTAGGTGGCAATGAAACATTTTTGGATCCAATTAATTCTAAGCATCAAAATAATAAAATGGTTTATGGGCACAAAAATTCTAAAGAAAGAACTATGCTTGTAGGCTATTTTTAATTATAATTAAATTTATCAAAATCTTATCAAATTATCTGCAAAGTTGCAACCTGTACTGTGTGCAAAATGTTAACATGAACAGCCAACCAGCCAGCCGAAATAAATCCAAAAGTGGTTCTTAGTCGATCGGTATACTAAAAGTTGGGCTTAAAATCCATATAATTAATGACAACCTGCACTAATTGCTCACGCACTGAATTTACCACTTTTATGCACACTGGTTTTAAGAAGTTAGTGCTTTTATGCATCCCAACTGGAGCAATTATAGTCTGCAATCTAAAATAGCTCAAATTTTTTGTATGTGTTGTTTAAATTAAGGGCCGATGCTTAATCTGAACCACACCTGAACGTCAAGTTTTTTTCTGCATTTCATTTGACATTTCTCAATTTCAGACTAATTCAATTTGAACCATGGAAAGACACACAATCGCGCAACGCGTTAAAGTTATTCAGCCGTATTATGAAAAATGAAATCAAAACGCACATCGTGCACTTCGGGATGCAGTGATGAGGCTTATTTTCACCTCAGTGGATTCGTCAATAAGCAGATTCGCCGCATTTGGGCGAATGATAATCCAAGAGTGATTGTCGAAAAACCAATGCACCAACAAAGAGAGACTGTTTGGTTTGGTTTATGGGCTGGCGGCATCATCGGACCGCATTTTTTCTTAAATGAGGCCGGTTCGGCAGATACTGTGAATGATGTTCGCTATCGTGAGATGATAACGAACTTTTTATGGCCCGAATTGGAAGATATGAAATGTGGACGATATGTGGTTTCAACAGGAAGGTGCCACTTGCCACGCAGCTAACGAAACAATGGCCCTTTTGCGCGACAAATTCAATGGCCGTGTTATCTCACGTGGTGGCGAGGTCAATTAGCCGCCAAGATCATGTGATTTGACATCGTTGGACTCTTTCTTTGGGGTTATTTGAAAGAAAAGGTGTACGTCGATAAGCCACCAACAATTCAAAAGCTAAAGGATGAGATAATTCGGCACATTAACGGCATAGAACCCCAATTAAGTCTCAGCGTCATCGAAAATTTTGACCATCGGATGGATGTGTGCCATTTGGCCGAACTTTTGTTTCATACATAATCCATATCAATATTATCATAATAAAAAGAAATGACAATAACTTCCTAAATAATTTGTGTTTTCTTTAAAATCAACATCAGCCCGCATTAATGCGCCACAATATAGTAACAATTTTATAATAAGTTGTATAAAAACATTATTTATACCAATGCCTTTTCAAACTTGAGTCCATTAAAAAATAACAACAGCACACAAATTATTTTATTCAAACTAAATTTGCTAAATTTTAAAGAAAAACTTCGATACAGGCAAACAAGTTTTTATTCATTAGGGTGATGGAAATAAGCAAATTTTACTTTAAGCACTAAATATGCATATAAGCGAGTTTTCATAGATGCTTTTCTCTTTTTAAAGCGCCAAAAAAACGGAAAAATTACAAAATGCATATAAGCGATAAATGCTGTATAACAATAATTTTCAAAAGATTATTTTCGACCAGATTTATTTGAAACGAATTTTTATTGCTTTAAACATTTTTGTAATTGTTTTCTAAGAAATAGCAGATCATAGTTTACCAAAATGCATCTCGTTAGCAACATTTTTAAGGTACATAATGTCTGTAGATATATAGTTTTGGTAAAGGGTCTTGGTATAGTTAAATATACCGATTTAAAAAAATTTTGGTAGCAGCATTTTGATTTCAAGGATACATTTTTTGTTCAATTTATCTAAATAACATCACAATCTTAAATGGAAGGTTTATGGACACTAAAGCTCCATTCTTGGAGGAAATTTTAAATGGAGCCGGGTAAAGTTATGGACCGATTTCACTATTTTCATTAGGTTTCACTGAGCCAATTATACATTATGTCCCTAACTTCACCAGATTATCTCTCAGATTGCGATAGTACTTTGCGCACAAGAATAACGTGAAAGTCGATTGGTATACTTAGAGCAGGGCCCAAATCGTCGCACACGTGTTCGAATGAACTTTCGTATCGAATAAAACTTCGTCCCGTATCAATAACGGGATTGCGGCACTCGAAAGCTTTCGAATCGAAATTTGTTTAAAAATGTAATAGATTTTATGCTTGTATATAAATCAACAGTGTTAATAGTGACTTCGGCTTATCGGTTTTCGGCGCTTGTCAAAAAGAGCAACGCAAACTTTTAAAAAATTCGGAAAACTATAGAAATTTGGAAAAAATTTTATAAATTCAGAAAATTTACAAAAATAGCGAAAATTCTCGAAATTTTTAATATATCAAACAAGCCAATAAATTGATTAAAAGTCCCTAAAAGTACAAGGAATGGCAAAAATTCGATAAAAAATTTGAAAGAGCTGCAAACAGCTGCATGAAAGCAAAGTCTAGTATTTATTAAAAATTGTTAAAGCTGTAATGAATCAGATAACTTATAGAAAATGTCGCTGATGTTGCGAACATGGCTAAAATTCGTGAATAATTGAAAACTTGGTAACAAACCCTAAAATTCATTTAGAACCACTAAATCAAAATATCAACAATTAAAAAAAAAAAATATTTACAAAAATAGCGAAAAATCGCGAAAATTTTCAATAATTCGAATAAGCCATAAAATTGATTAAAAGAAGTCCATAAAAGTATACGGATTAAAAAAAATTCTGTAAAAATTGCTTAATTAGGGGGAATTCGCAAAAAATTGCTAATAGCGGCATAATAGCAAAGTCTACTTTATATTCAAAATCGTTAAAGCTGTAAGGAATCAAAAAAACTTACAATACAAAAATCGCTTCTATAGCAAACATGACTAAAATTTGCAAAAAATTGCAAAACTAAATATTATTATTTTTATCTTATTGCTGAAAAAAGTTTAATACTTAAATTTTTAGCTATCTGTTGAAGAAATCTAATAATTATTCTCAAAAAGTGTGTAAATTGTTTGTAAAAAAACAACTTAATGTTTTTACGAGAGCTCTTTACCTATCGAATGACATTGCGAGTAAAAGCGTATTCGTTATCAAATTACATAATCTCAAATTTCGATAGAAGTTTTTCGATAACGAATGGGACGATTCCCAAAAGTAAAATTTCGATCAGTCACTCGATCACGACTGCGACGATCTGGGCCCAGGTCTAAAACCAATATACACACCAGCACAAAAGCACATGACTCGCTACCTTCATATTGGTGTAGGGCATAAAATCGTAAAACAGTATATTTATTGTGGGGGTAAAAAAAAGCAAAAAATAACGTTAGATATCAGGCAAGAAAAGCAAATAAAAGGCAACACAAAACTGCAAACAAAAAAAATTTTAACAACATGATTTCAATATTTTTTCTTATTTGAAATTCCAACATGTTGACATTTGGGAAATCTAAGGAGGCGAGACTTAAATGAAGTTGAACATAAAATTTATATTTTTACATAGTTAAATTTAAGATGGTGGTAAGATGTGAGTGTGTGTGTAATAAAAGTCGCTTATGCTTATAACACAGTTACAAACAAGAATGCAAGTATCTATTTATGTACAGAAGTGTAAGTTTTAGTTCTATATGATATAGAGGAAATATGTGCAGGGAATATGTTAAACGAATAGATATTGTCATCATCATAGACATAGTCGCAGAAGTTGACATTTTTCGAACATTAAACAAAACTAAAAAAATGTTACTGGCAACCCAACGACTAAGCTTAAGATTTATCTTGAGAGTGTTTTTAATTTTTTCTTTTTTTTAATATCTTTTTTGAAGTCATGTTTGCTGCCATGTGTAGTTTTCCTTTTTTGCTGGTATGAGCAACAGCTGGGATTAAAGGAATGAAATCCATTAATAATTAAATTTGTGTAGAAAAGACTTGTTAAGCGGGGTTTTATTGCCTATTCTTTGATTTCTACTTAAATCGAGTTATATTTTAGGCTAGGGAAACCCCCTTATTTTCAGGATCGAATTAACAAAATTCCATTTTTTGAGAGTTTTGAAATTAAGGCTCCGGAATTTTTGGGAATTCGAAAATTTGCAACAAAAAAAAAGGAACAAAGTGGCCTTTGAATGCAAATACTTTAAGTTTTAAATATTGAAATGCCCACTTTTATCAATTGCTTCCATCATCTAAAGGACATTTAACCATCTGGTGTTACATCCACAGGGGATATCAGATGCATCCAATACCTGTGATTTGCCAAAATTTAAAGCTCTTAAAAGATATTGTCTGACCAGAGATCCTTTCTGGCCCTACGGGACTCAGTAGCCCGCCGTGTCACAGTACCGAACTGACTATTGATTTACGACTCCTTTAGTATACTTCTTTCTTGAAATGCCTTCTGTCTTATATTTAGTACTTCCAAGGTTTAAAATACAGTGCAAGAGAGAGATGTTTTTTTTTTCAAAGAATACTTTTGGGGATCATGTAACGGTTGTAGTATAAACCTAAAGTTGCAGGAAGGGATAAACAGGAAATCCTTTTAATGGATTAGTTTTGCACCACTTGAAGGAAAGTTCGGTCTGAGGAAGGATTATCCATAGATGCTGTTTCTACTCAACAGCTAATGCTAGCATACTTCCAAAAGCCACTGAGGCTCCAGCTCCTTAGCAAGGGGTGACAGTAGAATCTTGCCAGATTATGCACTCTAATTGCAACATGAGTGTGC
This sequence comes from Pollenia labialis, assembly GCA_949318255.1. NCBI lineage: Eukaryota > Metazoa > Arthropoda > Insecta > Diptera > Polleniidae > Pollenia > Pollenia labialis. The sequence continues at coordinate 141,430,416 of OX439139.1, read as the reverse complement.
TGGTTGCTCTGACATTCAGTTGCGGTTAGTAAAAGCATTATTTGTCACTGAGTGTATAAGATCCACCATGGATAAGGCCTTCGCGGCCGGTACCTATGTAAGTGTTTTTCAAAAAAATTTGTTTATACTCCAAGCTCTATTATTGTTCATGGATTTAGGGTATGAAATACTAGTAATATGAAGCCTAATACTACGCCTATAAATAACTATAACCTTTGTTTACAAATAAAATTAGGTTTATTATTAATACGATTTCCGTATGACGTGCTAAATTCCCAAATAAAAGTCTTACTTGTAACAATATCAAAGGCAAAACAAAACACCAACAATAAACAGTGAGTTTATCTTTTCTTACATTCCCCTACAATTGGTTGGGTTCTTTCCGACTCGAATTGTAGTTGTAAGTGGGTAAAAAGAAAAAAACAAATTAAAAAATTTTTTTTTTCACATAAAAACAAAGGTAAATAATTTGTTAATTGAATTTTCTCCCAGTAATTTCAATAAACTTTCCTATTAAATATAAATATGCAATAATGGTGAGAAAACAATTTTCTTAACGCAAAGACTGCATTCCTTTTATTACTTCATCAAGTATAAATAATGCATGTATGTATGTTTGTGTATATAAGTCAGGAATGCACGAGGCAGGAACGTTAAGTTAAAAGCAAAGTCAGCCAAAAGGCGTTTGAATTGACATAGTGACATATGCAGCACTTTTGCTAATACCCATTTTTTTGTGCTATTTTGTATTGAGAAACTATTTTTCTTGTCGTTGTTTTTTTTAGCAAAAAAAAAAAAAAAAAAAAAAATGAAAAAATCTAAAGATATTGCCATGTGTAAGTATGTGTGTTAAACGGTTGCATTTGAGAATATTTTGAAAAGTTCTATGGGAATTTTTTAGTTTTATTTTTTTAATAGTTTTTTTTTAGTCTACTTCTTGCTTATATTTTTTTTGTTGCACACATGAAACTGCAAGACGGCAGAATAGGAAGCACCAGCTGTATAGAGACTTTTAACCATAATTCAATGTCCAGTAATTGTATTGTGTCTTTGACATAGGGAATATTTTTAGTTGAATTGTGCTTTGTTTTCTTCGATATTTAATATTGCTGAAATTTATTGAAAACATTTTAACAACTTTCTAATAAAGCTGATTTTTTTTTTGTTTTGCACTTCAGTGTTACAAGACAATTTTAATAATTTATTTCAGTATGGAAGATAAGACTTAAGAAAAACATGTTAATATCAGTCATTTAATTATAATAGTTGTTTAATACTTTTGCTTATAAGCTGTTTCGTTTAAGAGTACTTTGGTTTTATTATACCCTTCAACAAAGGTATGCATATATGTATAAGCTTGGCATTCCGTTTGAAGTTTCTACAATATTGATTTTAGAGTCTAAGTGATGCGCAAAACTACCCTGTAGGAAATGTCACTAGTAAATCTGTACTGATTCACTATTGACACAGTCACCAGTACTACTGACTTATTATACCCCAGACAATGTTATTTACTTTAGACATTTAACATGTGCGTGTCATTGGAAATCTACTACTGACGTTGGTACTACTGACTAGGTAGTTCCTTTGGGAACATATGTAGACATTGGAACCAGAGAATCACTAGTACATTTAAGTAAATATAGTCTACACTTTTGGTACGAATACGAAATCATAGTCGACAAAACTGGTGACTTGGAGACACTTGCACCCAGGTTTCCTTCAGGGTAAATTCTCTCACCAATACACTGACAAAACCACAGGTGCACTGGGAGAAAAGTTGTGAAATTTAAAAGAACTGTTGTTATTTTTTTACGGTGTGAAAAATTTTGTAATTTTTTTTGTTTTGAAAATAAATTAAATATAAAAGAAAAAGTAAACTTTTAAATAAATTATTTTTGATAAATACTTTATAAAAATGAAAAAGATTTTTTTTTCACTAAACTTTTCATAGAAGTGCTGGCATATATTTTTGTCATTTATTTTGTAATTTCTATAAAGTTAATATATTCTGGGTTCTCATTTCAAGTTGATTTAACTATGTCCATCTATCCGTCTATGCGTATGAGTAAATGTTAAAATGGGTTTTCTAGAGACCCCAAAATGGAAGGGGTGATGGGTTGTTATATTTATATTATTTCTTTATTACTTTTTTACACATAACATACATGATTTGCCACTTAAATAGAGAAATGTTTTTATTTTAAAGAAAAAATGCAATCAATAATTTTGTTTATAATTCTGTTTGATGTATGTATGTTAGTGAATGAGTAGTCTTAGATGCTGCATTACGTTAGGTGAAGGGTATTTAAGATTCGGTACAGCCGAATGTAGCACTTTTACTTGATTGATTTAGTACTTTTTTCTTGGCATCAAATTTGTTGGGAGTAATTTTTGTGTACTTTTATAAAATACAGTTTTAATAAATAAGATTTTGTTTGTCGTGCTTAATTCCCAATTTTTATTCTGGATAAATACACTGAAATTTATTATTCAAGCATAAGCCAGTTTATATGCGCTCTCACTGGTTGCTTAGGCCAGCACATCAGGAAACATTTTCCCAAAAAACATTAGAAAAGCAAAAGGTATTAGTAAATAAAGCTTCGGAGTGAATGAGAATTGCAATCACTCAAAAAGTGTTATTTGCTGTGATATCAAAGCATAAATAAACTACCAACAATAAACAGTGAGTTAATCTTTACAAGGTATTTGCATCAGAGGGTCGATTTTTTAAACGGAGTTTTTTTTAACTTACGTAGTCTAAATGTCAAACTACGTACAAAAAAAATTTTGACAGATAGTATAACTCCCTCTCCCTCTCTAATTAATTTATCTGGTGAGCCCTCGGTTTTAATAGAAAAATACCGTAAAATGTACTTTGATGAATATTATTTTTATTCCTATACACGCAGAGAAAAAATATTGTTGGGCATGGTTATGGCAACAACACTATGTTTAACGTAAGAATATATTGTTGTCGTACACAAATAATTGTTATTTTTATTTAATATCAACAATATTATAGTTACTCTAAACATATCAATGTTCATCGCAATTATAAATTCGAGTATTGTTGACCCAAAAATAATTATTTTTCTAAAAAATAAATTATGATAACTTTTAAAACATATTTTGTTCCTCACAACTATATCATGATTTATCAAATTATTTTTACTCTAATAATATTATCAGTTGTGTCGTTTATTTTATGTGTGAGCGGTTAAGCAATGTAAAGATAAATTCCCATAAAAAAAATATGTTTAAAGAAATAAAAAAGTAAAAATATTAGCGGAGTTCATTCAGTATTAGTGATTTAATAGTGCAAATGCAAAATATCGTGGTTTTTTTTTGTAAAATCCAACAACAAAACACAGAGATTTCGTTATATTTTATTAAAGTGTTACGATATTTCTGTGATTTTCATAGGCAACCGCGTATGTCTTAAAACAAATTTTTGAGGAGAGCCTAAAACCCATTCCAGATCAAACTGTGGGCTAGGTATTGCACTTTTTAAACTTTTTCATTACGTTAAAAATCGAAATTGATCCATCTTTTTTTTAAAAAATTTTTAGAAACATGTAACAAGCGTTTAAAATTAGGCAATATGGCATCAACATCTTAAAATCGGAAAAATGGACATACGCGGTTGCCCATGAAAACCCCATATTTTGCATTTGCTCTTTTGCAAGCATTATATTCAAACTCCGCTATTTGATTAACATTAAGAAAAGTTGTAAAAAGCCACAAAATAAGAAATCGATGCAAACAAATTTTAATTTATTTTATATTTTTATGACAGTTGTGAAAGGTGATGTTTCATTATATGATTGCTTCTAAAAGTTATTACTTCTTAACTTATTATGATTAACATGACAATAATTTGATTACTTCTTAACTTAGTATGCATAATAATATGATTAAGGGAAAAAGATTACGATGTAATATGACGAGTATATTTAGTCATAATATGATTCAATAATAACCTTAATATGGTGAATACAATCATGAATCTTATCATAATCACCCCTATCGTGAATAAACATTCCTTGGGAGTTTCTTCCCTTTTCCCATTTTTTCAATTAAATTAACATAGGAAAAATTGGAGAAGGGAATAAACTCCCAAGAAATTTTTGTTCACGATAGGGGTGAATATGTTGCTCTTAGAATATGTTTACCACAACCATGTTTTTTCTTTGCGTGTAGAAAAAGCTGTTTCAAATTAAAGAATAAACACCTTAAACTTTAGATGTATACAAAAAAAAAAGGAATTAAATATTTTTTATCTGTAAAGTGTAGCTTTTTCATAAACTCCTTCTAAGCGAAAGTTTGTTTATTTACAATCCGCCAAAAATTATGCAATATTTAATATTTTAAAACTCCCCCATAAAATATATTAAATATTTTATATAAATTTTTACGAAACTTAAAGCAGATTTTCAAATAAGTACTGTTTGCTAAAAAAAAACACACACAAACTGTAGTAAAATAAACCACAAATCCAAAAACTTTTACACAGGTTGTTATTGTTAGTTATTGTACAGGGGGATTTTTTAGCGCTTGGTTTTTCAAAAATAAGGACGAACATGTTTAGGAGTGTTGAAATTTTATTTGAATAGATAGATTCTTGTTAATGTGAATGAAGTGTATAGAAAATTCTAAGGTTAATTCATTCCGATAGTTTTTTAAAGAACTAAGCTATAAAAAAAAAGATTTGCTAAATTCAGGACGATTAAGACACATCCAATATCCTTATGTAGACGACCAATCAAGTCGCGAATGCTGATGTTACTCGCTATAGACAAATAAAAACAGTCGTAAAATAGCTGAGGTAAGAGAAGCATCATTACCGTTTTTGTTCGGGACAATCAGTCTGGCATTATTTGCCAGACTACGCTTTTGTTTATTTTTTAGTTGTTTGATTAAAATCACAATTTTCCATTTTTATACCTTTAAGTAATCAATTTACTCATTATGGCGATAGCTGCAAAATCGACATAATGTTTGCTTAATTCTAAGAATTGTATGCAGAGAAAAACATGTTTAAATGTGGTCACCGCCAACAAAACGATTTTTAAAGAAAATTTTCAGCATGTTATGTTTAATATAACCATATTATTGTCACCTGCAACCATATTATGGTTGATTTAGTACTTGCGCAACTAACTTGCCGAGTCTGAAAGGGGTCTTATAGGCCAATATGTTTAAAAATTTCTTTAAAAATTGTTTTGTTGGAGGTGACCATCTTTCAACATGTTTTTTTTTCTGAGTGTGGTTAATTAAAATTATTTTTAATGAACAAGGTTACATTCAACATGTTCTTTCAGCGAGACAGGATTGCAAGCACCAACATGTTTCTTCGACATAAAAGATAACAAGTGTAGACACCGGGAATCAGTACAATCAATAAACATCAATCGTCTTATTGAAAAATTATTCTATGGATCAGTGTCAACGTTCAATGTCAGGATGGACATTAGTTGATGTATTATTCAATACAAAATTCGTGCACTGACATTTTCAAAAATAAATGTATGAGTTTTGCATTTTAACATTAGCCGGTTGTTAATAACAAGATTTTCATAAAGAACTAAAGAAAACTATATTTAAGTTTTATTTTATCATATTTTCGATTTGATTGTAAATCATTTCCTGTTATTGATGGCTTTATAAGCTGCAGGACCTAGCCTTTTCACTTCTTTTTCTTATAAAGGATTTGCAAAAAGATCCGAGGGCAAATTGCGGCATTCGATATCGATTGAGATTTCTATTCAAATTGAATTGCATTTTCGATCGATATCGCATGCCATAATTTGCCCCCTGGTCACGATACGAAAATAATTGACACATTTGCCAAAACTTTAAAAGTGGACTTGACTAGATCTTTCAACAATGACAGTAAAAGTATACAATTAATTACATTCAAAACATTGAACACTGAAAACCTGATTTAAAAAACACCCTTCGATTATTATATTATTTTGGGAATTCTTTTGGTACATGTTACCCCTTTATATATTTTTTTAAGTCGTCTGTGTGAGTATTTTTTGGGTAATATTGAACTAAGGGTTTATTTTATATAAAATAAATTTATAAATACACGGACAACCAGTCGCACAACCGTTTTCACAATCTACTCTTACAAATTTGTAAAAATATAAACAATTTTTGCCTGAAGAAAGAAAAAGAACGTAACAAATTTACAAACATTTTCCTGTCAACAAAGTTAAACTTTTTACATGTTGTTGTTGCTCTTGTTCTTGTGGTTGTTGTTGAATTATTTTAGGGTAAAAGTGGGAAAAATGGGTAGAGGTACTGAACAAAGTTGTTACAATTTACGAATGTATTTGAACATACTTATTTCTGTTGAACAACATCTTGTTGTGCCATAAAAATTCTCTTTTGCTTTTTGCTGTATTTTTTATTGCAATGTTTTTTCTTGATTGGAAGGGATCGTTTTTTTTTTGTTGTTTTTGTGTTTGATACAATAAAGTTTGTTTTATTGTTGCTGTATATTTTGACATCTATGGTGTCAAGCCACAAATGTATACAAACAATGTTCGTAAAATTATTTAACAGTAGGGAAAAAGACGATAAAATATCTTTGTTTATAAAACTTTTTGGTCTTAATAACTTTATTAAAAATAAAATTTTATAATTAAATTATAATTAAATAACAAATATGACCCCGGCGACTAATTGATTTATTAGGATCATCTACAATGCTTTCCTGTATAGCGGCTACAGCTTTTTCAGTGCGCACTGTTCGGCGTCTCACGGGATGTACATTGTCAGTAGCAGTAAAACGATCTACTGGTCTTCGATTAGCAGCTCTGAAGGACGATTATGTACACCATAAAATGGTAGAAGTTTACGATAAGTTTGACGAATAGAAGTATTATTTATATTAAAAATTTCAAACAATTTGTATACACAAAAAAAAATATTGTGTGGGCAAATAATTTAAGCATTTGATGATTATGTTGTTGGGGTAAACAAAAACTGTTGGCGAAAATTAAAACCTTTTGTCGCAAGAAATTTTCTGACATATTTTTTTTACCGCAACAACATGAACGTATTTGAAGTTTTTACAGCCTAATTATTTGTTGCAAATAGAATAACTTATGTCGTTAAAGGGTTTCCTCTGAAATAGCGGCACATTTAAAACTGCTGTTGACGTAAACGATTTGCATTTGCAGGAAATAACAGTTTTTATTTATTTTTGAATCAAATAATATTATTGTTGTCGAAAAAAATGTGCATTTGGCAGTGACATGATTGGTACTCCTTTACCATTGCGATCAGTATTGAGTCGTTTGTCAGTGTGAAACAAGTAATACGTGAGCTTTAGGTTTAGAGTTTTAAAATAATTAAAATAAAAAATAAAGTGTTTCCAAGAAACAAAAAACAATGGCGGAAGATGGTAAGGTTCGGTTCAGAAGGGTTATGTGCCAAAGGGCACACTTCCACTCGAAGACCAGTACGGTCCATTGTGAATCCCTTCAACATGTAGAAAAATAGATAAAGAAGATAGAAAAAGAGAAAGGTTAAGAAAAGAAGTATGAGGTGGATAGAGTATAGAAAATAAGAAAGTTAGTAGGTACAGTGAAGAACAAATTCCCCCTCTACTGTCCCCTCAACAGAAACAACTGCACTATTTCCCTGACAAACCCCAGTAGATCAGCCGGACTACATCCAGCGATGCACCCCAGTTCGTCGTGAAACCTATTTCCTAGCCACTTCTGTCTGAGTCCCTGCATCCTGGGACAATGGCACTGTACATGCTCGATCGTCTCCAGCTCCTCCGAATCCTCGTACAATCTGCAGAAGTCCGGTATGGCGTTGTCCCATCTGCCCGCAAAAGCCCTGACCGGACAATGACCCGTCAAGAACCCTATAAGCGTTCTAAGACTACTCCTATCCAATCCCAGTAGAACCCTGGTTGCCCCCGCGTCCAATCTGGGCCATAATGCCCTAGACACCCTGCAATCCACTCTGTCCTTCTCTGTCCACTCTGTCCCTCCTCTGGCGGAAGATAGTTTTCAGGAAATAATTCATATGGTGGATTTATCTAGTGAAGTGGTTGCATTGCTTTTAGCAATGAATATTTCAATGGAAACAATTTCTACATTCTTGGAATGCGGCATCAACAAAGTCGACATTTTAAAAATAATGCATTCAAAAGACATCGACGAAATATTTTCAAAATTAGGAACGGGGTTTATCGGAGAAAATATAATTTTTCGGCATGAATTGCAAAAGTGGCAAATTCAAAATGAGGTAGGATAAGGTTGATTTGTTCATTTACTTGTACATTCTTCTGAACTTTTTGCACGTTTATAACAAAACTTACTGTACACAAGCTACTTATATTTGTTATAAGAATGGACTATAAATGCTAATACTATTATACAATTATGAAAAAATTATTATAGTTTTTTCATTTTATATTTATGAACATGAGCATTACTTCCATTACTATCTTGCTGCAGATCGGACATAACAATCAGTAATTCAATGAAAACTTCAAACGAAGTCAACAATTGGGTTATTGCAAATCAATCGTACTCTCATAATTATGATATAAAAAACATTCTAAGTAAAACAATTATAGGACTAGACATTCTGAAAAATTACGAAAAAAATAACATGTTAACTGACTTTGAACAAAATATTGTAGTTCGCATTCTTATTGATAATTTTATCATGAATGACATTAAAATGAATGCCAAAGTTGTGCGGTCGACTTGACAATTAAAATATGGTTCTTAATGGACTTACAATATTGCAAAAAGAGAAAATATGAATGGATAGTTTTACAAAACTATTTTGAACAAACTTAAAAAATTTTAAACGTTGCAAAAGTTACAAAGGAGACTTTGTTCATTTAAGAAATGTAAAAGCAATTATCCTTAATATATTTTATAAAGTAGAAAATGAAATATGTATTACATAAGTATATTTAATTTTCTATTTCATATTTTCAGGAAGTAAAAACTGAGTTTTTTGAAAGTTTTCAAGGCTTTAAAAAAATTGAAATATTTTTGTGCTCAAAGCCCCAAAAAATAAACATTTTAAACAATAATCTAAAAATTACAAGAATGTTTTCATTTAAGAAGTATATTGAACTGTAGAGACAAGGATTTCTACATTTGCGACAAAAGTATGTTGAACTGTTGAGGCAAAAATACTTGCATTTGCGGCAAATGTATGTTGAACTGTTGAGGCAACAACTGTTGCATTTGTGACAAAAGTCATTGCACTGTTGAGTCAACAATTTTTGCAGTTGCGACAACAGCAACTGAACTGTTGGGGCAACATGTATGGCATTTTAGACAACACTTTTATTTTTGCCTCAACAATGAATTTACACTTTGGGACAACAAAAACAGACTTGTTGCTACAAATGCAAAATGTTGTTGGGCACAATCCGAATGTAAATTTTATTTGAATCAAAATCAAATTTTCTTGGCATTACAGTATTACCCGTTGTTCTGGTGTAAGTCGAACGTTCTGTAAACAGTTAAACGAATAATACATTCTTCTTAAATATATAAAATCTAAATTAAATCTTTACACGATGATCTTACAGGAATAAGTTAAGTTTTTAGCTAACTTTTGTGTACTTTCAACCACTGTTCTTACCTTCTTAAGGGTATACACATACATAAAAGTGTTGCTTGCTTTTTCTTTTATGAAATAAAGAAACAAAAACAAAACCATTAAAACAACAACATAAATAGTAGTACAAAATACTTAAGGGGATTTGTGGGTATTTTTTTCTTATTCAAACTTTATTTTTGTAATATTTTGTTACGGCTGACGAGTAACAAAATTGTTTTATACAATTTTATTTCTTAAACTTGATTATTATTGTAAATATGTATGCAATTTTATTTTTGTACTTTTTATGTGATCCTTAAACATAAAAATTTATATTATATTTCATTTTTATTTTTAACAATATTTTAGTCTTAAGGCTTTTTAGTAAAAAACATAAATAAAACAGCAGTAACAATAATAACAACAAGGAGTGTATGAAAAAACATTAAGAATAAATTGTTTCAGATACTTTATTGTTTACTGTTGATTTCGTTGTTCATAAGGTGTAAAAAATAAATTTTAACTTTTACCAGTTCGTTGCAAACTTGTCACAATAAATGAAAATTTAATAATAAATTTTTATTAACAGACTGTTTTTATCGCATTCTCTAAGTTTTGAAATATTTTTTTATAATATGTAATTTGTGATAAAGTTGTATTGGATTAATATTTTTTTTTAAATTTCAATGGGTTTTGCTAGCGTCCTTCAATTTAAATTAACACATTCCCAAATAAATAAATACTCTACTAGGGACTTTCACGAACCGCAAATACATTTTCCGCAGTCAGTCACATTATTTGATATAATGAAATTTGAACAAAATTTTGTTTCGTTTAATCATTAATTTGATAGCAACTATATTTAATCCTGAAAATAGTGACAAAAGTCCTTTTGGAATTGGTGGTGTAAAAAGATTTCAAACATTTTCAAATAACTACTCGGAAAAACTATTTTTAAAATTCCCGAAAATCGGATTAGTAAAAAAAATCTTCTATGATATCTTAATCCCACTTACAACTACAGGGTGGCCCAAAATTTACGAAGGGGTTTTAATTGGTTACAACTTTTATATTATAATTTTCTTTTCTTTTGTGAAAAGACTTGGGGAATTAATTATGAATAACTCTACAATCTACAAAAATAATAACATCCACAATTTTGCGAAAACTTGTGGAAAATATGCTAAAAAGAGCACGAATTTGCGAAGCAGAAAATCGCCACCACTTGCGAGATACTTTTTTTCATAACTAAACTAAATCTATTCCCCATTTATATACTGTATTAAAAAAAAATATTTTATAATTATTTCTTAAATAAAAAGATATAACGAATTAAAACCCCTTCGTTAATTTTGGGCCAACCTGGACAATTCGATTCGGAAAAAACCAATCGACCTTAGTGGAATATTGTTAGCGTTTTTGTATATCAAAGTTTAGATTTGTATCGTGGCAAATAAGACTTTGAGTGTTTGTTATTCTTATTCGCAATGTTCACTTTAGTGTTTTTTCTACCATAGAGTAAAAAATCTTTGCGCAGGCCGAAGGTCGGCAATGCAGGGAAGCTTAAGTTAGCAAAGGCGGTGTTTGCATACCATAGAGGAGAAATTCTTTGTAAAACAAACACCGGCTTCGCTAACAAAAGCTTCCCTGCGGAGCCGGACTTCGGCCATACAACTATGGACGTTCAATGAAATTCTGAAATTTGGCCCCTGCAGCGCCTAGGATGCCCCTACATGGGTCAAATATATGGCCGACCCCACTTTATTTTGCATCTTAATCATTTATTTCCAACATACTTACCCGCTATCTCCATTCCTTAAGGCGGCTCAATGCAAACTAGAAATATATTGAAGAAAAGTCCTATAAATGCCCAGGTGTCGCCCCTAGTGGGATAATTGTATGACCGACCTCAATTAATTTTTTGTCCTTAACATTTTCTCGAGACATACTTATTTTCACACGTTTTTTATAAAATTAGTAGCCTAGCTGCATTTTCCAATTTTTTATGAATTTTTAAAACGGCCATCGCGGCCGCGTTAAAACTGATTTGACAAATAATATGTATGTATTAGTAATATTTGGTTTTGCTTAACACAGCAACGTATCAAAATCAAACCATCAAATTTCATTTTAAAGCTGTTTTTAAAAGGTAAGAACGTGTGGTTAATTTGGTCGCAAAATATTTTTAATGTTTACAATTTTTTTTTTTTTTTTGAAATATGTCTTGCTATTGCTCTGGCATATGCAGGAAAAAAGAAAAAAGAAAAAACTGCATGTATAAAATTTTTTCCCTCCATTTATTATTTAACCACAAAATTTTTACCGTACGGTGTTGTTGCCATTTGGCCATTTGGCGTTTTTCGCAGCAACACATCAAATTCGCTTCAAATCATAGTAGCGGCGGCAGTGAAAATCTAAATTGTTTTGATTTTCGTCTAACTCACATCAACTATACGTGTGAGATTTTTTTCACAAAACTGAGTTTGACAAATCAATTTGATACGTGGCCATCGTGCTTAAAAAACAAAAATTTCGAAATTTTGATAAAAAAAATTATCTTATTTCTAAAACGACTGCTCATATTATTTTTACTTTTCTTAAAATAAATTTTATTGCGGATTTTCGGTTTTTTTTAGTATTTTCAAGAAACTCAACCGTTTTTGGTTTACCTTAAAACGAGCAAAGATTTTTAAATTTGATAGCTTGAAAAATAAATCTATATAAGTTCTAAGTTTACTAAAAAAGGTTTTGTACAAAACTTCTTGCTCAATTCGCAGTATTTTTCAGTTTTGTAATGCAATCAAAACCCACTTCCGTTTTTTTAACGTCACGCCAGGGCAGATTTTTGCTTATATCTGCAAATTCTTAGCGTCGATTACTGTATTTTTTTCTGAATGTAGTGCTACTTCATTACTTTGTATAAATAAAAACCCTTTTTACAAATTTGACTTCGTCATTTAATTTTTTTACATTTTGTGCTACAAATATCACGACACGTCAAAATGGAAATGCCCATATATGTTGTGCAACCTCTTCCATTTTTTAAATAACGGTATATTTCGAAAAAAGGGCTAACCTAAAAAAAACGGTTGGCACCATTGGATTCAGCGAATTATGTTAAAACAGCAAGTGCCCAGCTTGTTTAAAAAAAGTGTAAATTTCGAGTAAATTTCACAGTGTATTTAAACGAAAAACAAAAATTAATATAAAAAAAAATCTGCAGCGTCCCTGTGGTAAACCGAACCAAACAATGTAGATAAGGACTTAGAAATTAATTCAAAAAGTTATGAATACAAATTTTACTTCCTGGTTTAACTAAAATTTCTATACTTTAAAACATAAAATTTTTCTTAAATTTTACCAAGCAAATTCAAATGTTTTTAACATGTAGATACTATTGCTACTTTATTTAATATTCATTTATGTTGGAATTTCTAACAGTCTTTTTACAGGTCATGAATTCAAATAAATAAATAACTTAAATACAAAAAATAACTATAAAGGAAGAAAGATAAACAACAAACAACTTCATTCGTTGTTGACAAAGGACAGCTAAAAGGGTTTTTGTTTTTTCCTTAATATTAGCTTGCCAATAATGGTGGCAAGTTTCCGCAAGACAAAAATTCCCTAAAGGACCCGTTTTAAAATTCAAACTCGCCGTATTATGCAAAACATCGTAAAAGTCATACAACTTTTATCCCATAAATGTACCGTTGAAATGACTGAATGGTTGGTCCTTTTGAAAAAAAATTTACATTAAACTTCTCAAAAATTGTATTTTGTTTGTCTTTGTTCATCGTTTTTGCTCTTTTTTTTGCCGCTAAAGGGTCTACTAAATTTTTTGGACGGAGAAAAACTTTTGCCTAGTAAATTTGTTAAGGGTGTTTGGTAATCGATATTTTGATAAGGTTTTCAATAAGAAAATTTAATTTTATTTTCATGAAAAAGCTGTTTTAGGAAAATTAATACAAGTTCAAGTTTGTATGCTTTATCGTCTTTTTTGTCCGTATTATTTTAACTTTATAAATGGAAACTTTTGTTTAATTGACATGACTTAATGAATTTGAAATAAATGTAATTATAATTTAAAATTAATTAAATGCAAAGAATATAAAATGGAAATAAATACATATGTATAAAGAAAAAGACATTTTATAAATACAGAGGAAAAATAAATTTGTGTATACATATCGCACTAGTTCAACAATAGTGTATTCACTCAAAATTTTTCTCTTTTCTTTTTTTGGAAAAAAACGAACTGTTTAATATGTATTCATATCTAACCGCTGTAAAAAAAATTCTTTCGCACATATGCGTTTTATGTAAAATTAAAAATTTGTTTGCTTCTACTGAATTTTTTAATTTTGAGTTAATACACTATTGTTGAACAAGTGCGATATGTAGATAGGGCTTAAGAATGTCGTTAATGTACAGAACTAACTTATCCGTTAGCTCTAAAATTGTTCTTGGCTTATTGACGTACACTTTTTCTTTTAAATATCCTTAAAGAAAGAAGTCAAACGGTGTTAAATCACATGATGATGGCGGCCAATTAACATCGCTACGACGTGATATAACACGGCCATTGAATTTCTCACGCAAAAGAGCCATTGCTTCGTTGGCTGTGTGCCAAGTGGACCATCCTGTTAGAACCATATATCCTCCAGGTCCATTTACTCAATTTCTGGCCACAAGAGGTCCGTTTTCATATTATAGCGATCACCCTTCACGGTAACTACTTGGCCATCCTCATTTTCGAAGAAAAGAATGACGCCAGCTCATAAACCGTACTAAACAGTCAATCTTCGTGAATGCATCGGCTTTCCAACAACCACTCGTGGATTCTCTCATTTGCCCAAATTCCGCAATTCTGCTTGTTAAAGAATCCATTGAGGTGGAGGTGTGCCACGAAATGCATTTTGATTTGAACGCCCATTTTCGGTAAAGGCTTCTACTTAAAGCGCATCACAATTGTATACCTCTTCATGGTTGAATTTGTCAAACGCTGAAACAAAGCATTGTCGAATTAGGTTGGGCAAAAAGCTGTGACTCACAATTATCATCGTGCATTATGACCACCCTTTGTATGCTGGCATTTAAAAAAATAGTGGTACACTCTATGCTTTTGAAAAAATAGATGCCATTTTTAATTTATTTCACGGAAATATTGTGTTGCCAATGTTTATTTAGGTTTGGTTTGTTTCAGGTCATTTATAAATACCAAAATTAGACAATTTAATTTTGGAAAAAAATAAACTAAATTAATAAACTGTTAACTTTTTACTGCCGTATTCATAAAAAATAAAATAAGGTTGAAATGTGTTTTAAAGCAACATTTTTATACAATATTTTTTTAAAATGCATTTCAAATCCATTTTAATTTTTTATGAATACGGCAGTTAATATGGAAAAATTGTTAAGATTTTAAAGAATTACAATTTTTAAATTTCATAATACTAATCAGAGTTGCCTTAAACCCTTTTTCTTGCTTACTTATGTAAATACGATCCGCTTTAATTATTTTCAAACAAATTGATTTTCATTTATATCAATTTCCAATAAAAATAAACAAATAAAAACTACTTATTTTTAGGAAATAGTAGAAAATTTTATTACTATAATCAAATTATAGCTTCAATTTTGCTCATACTTTGTTTTATTATTGCAATAAAAAAAAAGAAAAAAGAAAAACAAGAAACCATATTCACTCACACCATTGACCCCTCGGGCACACTTACAAATTTCCACAGATTGGCTTTGCAATAAAAAATCCGAAACCCAATCAATGATTTATGCCTTTATTTATTGGTAACATTTTGTTTATGGCAAAAATGGTCATACGACATGAATAAAAATCCAAAGCCAAAATCCAAAACGTGTTGAGAATAAGATTCAAGAAAGTTTATTTTGTTAAAAATACAAACACACAAACAAAATTGACACGTTTCTGATACACAAACATACTACATAAGTAGATTCAATGAAAAAAAATAACATATCCTACCATTGTTTTTTAAAAAAGGTCCTTGAGGTTTTCAAAGTTTTTGGTTTGGTTTAAAACAGAAATTTAATTAGAGTTTCTTAGAGGATTTTCTTGAGATTTATTTTAAATAAATAATTCTCATCTTTATAAAGCAAACATTTTTGAGATGAAAAACAGGAATATTTTGTTAAAGTTTTTTTGGTTTTGTAATTTTGTCGCACAGAATTATTAAATGAAACAGATAATTGTCGCACGATATGTAAAATCAAGCAACAATTTTATGTAACTCTTTAATTTGTTTTGTGAGAATTTTTGAAATTGAATAGTTAAATTGGAATGGAAGACTTAAACGTTTAATTGTAGGTTAAAACAAAGATCGTAACGGCTGAACCTTAAAAAATTTTCTTAAGGACACCAAAAGAGAATATGAATATTGTTGCAGGGTTATATCGCATAGTCTTAAACAGGTAATAAGTATGTTGTTTATTTATTTTTTTTATACAATAAACAAATTTTCACAATGAAGGGTAACATACACATTTTGATGCCAACGCTTTATGTTGTACTTTAATAATGACGACATTTTTATACATTTTGCAAAGAAACAAATAAAACATTGAAAACT
This sequence comes from Pollenia labialis, assembly GCA_949318255.1. NCBI lineage: Eukaryota > Metazoa > Arthropoda > Insecta > Diptera > Polleniidae > Pollenia > Pollenia labialis. The sequence goes on along the minus strand of OX439139.1, from coordinate 141,414,208 downwards.
TTATTATGTACGTTTGTGAAGTAAGAATGGCAATGGACATTTAAAATTCTTTTGAACTTGATTTTAAATTGTATGAAAACACGTTTTTACACCACCATAGTGGAGACTGGCTCTAGACCCGTTTTTTAGTATACAGATCGACTACTTACTTTTTAATTTCTCTATTGATGTCCGTCCTCCCGCATAGGAGCCACTTTAGGGGGGTAAAATCAATGACCGACTTCCATTAGTGTTATTTGTACTTAACGTTTTCTCAGAAATATTTGGCACCTATTTCGTTCCCTTAGGGGGTGGGGCTGCCATACAAATATGGCAAATAAAATCCTTAAAAAAAAATGCATACGCTACTTCAAAAAGCTTACAGTATTATAAGTTTATTCAAGGATAATTTCGCGTTTTAAAAAAAAAATTTTAGAAATTTAGAAAAATTTGAATTTTAAATTATCACTTTCGGTTTAAAGTGTGTACAGAAATTTCCATAACTCGTAAACTTATAGAGATCCCTTTCTCAAACTTTCAGAGTATAATAAGAACACCATAGGCTAGAAGGAGAAAAAAAAAATAAAGTCCAAGTCAGAAACATTTTAATTCAAACTGGTCGTATCCGGTTTTGCAGATGAATTTTTTTTCAAATGTTTCTTTTTTTTTTTTTTTTGAAAAGACGAAACGATTTCCTTTAAGCAACGACTGAGCATCCCATAACTTAATATATAAACTTCATACAAAAAAAATATTTGGCACACACATACATATCCACTAGAAGTATAGTTCTGCCAAATATAAAATAACTTCTTTTGGTATGTGCGCTGCACTTATAATGCTTAATATGCAACACAATGAACTCTTATATATATCTTATCCTCATAACATAATTTTCTTCTAGCGGCTCCATAATTACCAAACGGTGATAAGTAGAGCACACCCTCGAAACTTTGTCTTTAATTACTGTAGTGCAGGGTATCATAACGTTGGCCTTGACCGAATATACTTTCCTACTGGTTTGCAAATGGATTGTCTAGAATATTCTAAGCCAAAATCTTCGGTGTACCAGAACTTGAAGGCGTGAAATATAATATACAAAGGCGGCTTCAGTCTCTTTCGGCTATTTAAGAAGAACATCTGAGCCGATCGGGTTACTAAAAGGTACAAACTTTCCCTCTATGGAAAGAAGAGGATATTGAATAGATGTTGATAAAACTTCAAGTGCAGATACACAGTCGATTTTTGTTTTTTACTTTGAACCTTTATATAAGGGTGCAAATTTCGGAATCCTTCAAGTTGACAGTCGGATTTTCTTATAGAGTCCCTTTTGAAAAATATTAAAAATCTACCAAAATTATGTTTTGTCACTGAATCACTTAAACTAAGAAATAAAAAGACTTCGAATATTTCAAAGAAAGCTAGATAAGGTAATTTACCAATTTAAAATATTTCCCCAAAATATTTTTTGATCTTAAGCTTCAAAAGATTTTTTTTTATTATTTATATTGTGATTTTTTTTTAATTTTTGTAATATCGAAAAAACATTTTTAAGTACTTAAATTTAGATATCTGAGAAAATTCTATTTCTGTGTGAAATAAATTATTTGTTTTCAAAGTTGGTTTCCACTTCTAATTTCTAGGTCATGTTCGTGTTTTCATGTCGTTTGTCAATGGCTGTGGTAATTGTATGGCAAACATGAAAAACAACACAACAAATCTATGGTAACAAGAGACAAACAAACCAACAATGTCATCATGCAAATGCATGTGTTCGTATGGTATAAAAATATTAGGGGGTCACCAAAACAAAAGTTGCCGACGTTACTTTTTTTCTAAATAATCTAAAAATCTATTTCAGAAGGAATTATAAGTATTTCTTACCAACCTAATTGGTCTACCATAACATGCCCGTGCATTTTAAATAAGCCCTGTTGTTCTGAAGACTGATTGCAAAATAGCTGTTTGGCTAAAGAAAATATGCCTCTACTAGTAACTTTAATTTATTGGTCAATTAACACCACATTAAGTCACTTTTTTATAAAAAGCTGACAGCCCACACCTCACACTAACACTACAAAATTCTAATAACTTTACTGAATTGCCTGCATTTCAAGTTAAGGCCCCATTTCGATACTCCCACACAGGCATAATTTCATTCATGCCTGAGCATAAAAGCAAGCATGTGAATCTGATTTTGGTTAAGTTCACAAACTATTTTTATAGTTTTATTAAAGATGCCGCAAATTTAAATTAACAATAACAAGAAAATATTTGAGTTCTCTACACAAACTTGGAATAATCAAAATATATTTTCTTTTGTTGCCTCCACTTGCAGCTGCCAACTAAAAGTAAGAAAAGGTTACTTCAAATAAAAACCTACAATAACCCAAAATGGAAAATTTTCAACGACATGGAAATTGCTTTTGTTTTTATAGCACTCGAAAAGGGCATACAGCAATTTTCTTAGAAACAAGATATGCAACAACTGCCTCATCACAAACGTGGGAACAACTCAGATACTGAAAAAGCTTATGAATCATAAAAGAAACGAATGCTATTCAGTAGAGAAACTAATTGCAAATACGTGCATATCTTTTTTCACACAATCTTAAATCAACTCCTTTTGGGTAAATAAATGGTTACATGCTCGTTAGTTAAATATTCTAAAAACCTCTCACACACATCCATACATATTAAAGCCTGCATTCATTTCAATAGTTTCGAAAAAAAATCATATTTATGTCAAAAAGTAGTGGTGTGTCATTCATCTAAAAGTTTGCACAGTAGAATGAATGAAAACAATTTGTGAACTATTGAAAAAGGGACCTATAAGCCATACTTTGAGCAGATTAAAACAAACATTTGTGTATGCCGATGTTGGAAAAAATAAATGAGAAGACTTTAATTTCCCGTGGCAAAAAAATGATAATCACAATACTTCATCGATCGAATTAAATAGGTATGAAGAATTTTGAGCGATTTTAAAATTCATTTGTAGTCTTTTTATTGTTGAAAATACAATTAAATTAAAAAATTAAAATAAGAGAAAAATGTTAAAAAATAAATTTTTAAAGAAGTTGAAAATTGATTTCCATCACATACCTGATTTGTTTGAATAAAACGACGGAAACTTGTAGCACACGAATAAAACAATTAGTTCAAAAAATTTCCACCACTACGCAATCGAAACCCTTAATCCGAGGTTAATGTTAATACGGTTTAATTGATTAATATGACGCTTTTAATATACAAAAAGGAAATACAGTAGACCCGCGATAACGTGACTATTAAAACCTAAGCGTGTTCACGTTTGCGAAGTTGTTCATGTTTACGAAGGTGTAATTTTTTTCATCTTAAAATAAAATAGACATATATTTAACTCAAATTCATATATTTTTTATTAATTCATATTCATTAATTCATATTCGTATTTGCTTTGGTAAGAAAAACAATTTACATTAAAATTATTTAAAAAAATGGGTTATCTTTTTTTGGATTTTCTTTTTTTTTGCAAAAAGCTGAACACCGCCTTTTCTCGGAGACCTCTTTTTATTTTTTCTATAACATCCACTTTTTCCTTTAAAGTTAAAAAATTTGGTAGTTTTTGCGAAATTTTTCACGACACACTTTATATTAAACTAAAAACAAAATAAGCAAAACAACAGCTCGCGTTACACAAAATGCCAGAATATATTCATAAGCAATCATTTACGGGGATTCCCAGTTTTTTAAAAAGTGGTGATTGCATAGTAATGTTGAAAAGAAAACAACATTTTCTATGTTCCATGAATTTTACATTTGTTCACGATATAGGGCTTTCTTACTGTGTTCACGCTACAGAATAGTCAATTTAAAAAAAATTATGTTCATGCTAGCCGGTATTCACGTAAGGCGGTGTTTTTGTTATCGTGAGTCTACTGTATTCTCCTAAATTTTCTATGCACTAGCTCAATTTCTATGGCCACTATTTAGCCTTTATTTCAGAAAGACATTTGCTTAGTGCTTGGAATATAATAAATCGATTGGACTAATGTTCAACACCAGTATAAACGCCATTTTTCGTGGGGTTGGCTTATCCTGTATGGCCGTTTTATGGTCAAAACATTGTTCAAATCCAACATATGGTTACCTCCAACCATATTTTTTTCTACGTATATCGTCAAATTTAAAGAAAAAATCTTAAAAATGGCTGAACTATTTTTCGGCGCAAACAAACAGTTTTGTGGCGGCATCACGCCATTTTCAAACCGACAACGACTTCGATGTCTGAAAAAACTATGCGAAAAAAACAGAAACAACGTAAGAAGCAATTATAATGTACACATCGTCACCTAAAATAAAAAAACAATGTATGTTTGTGACCTTCTTGGAAACAAAAATTTTTACAGACATGCAGAATTACATGTGAGTTGAAAAGATGACAAGTGAGATGTAAAAAATATGTCGTGCTTTAGTTTCTTTTTAGTATTTTTGACAAATTTTGTTGTTGTAAATAAAAGTTTTAATAAGTCATTATATCCTAAACTTTGCAACTAAAATATCTCTGTGTAAAATTTTAAATAAACAAAATGACTTTTAATCAGTGTTGTAATGTTCTAATACCTCTTTTACAAAATTTTTGTTATGTATTCTGCTTGTTTGCATCTAAAGAAATATCACCTTTTAATCAAGATATGAATTTCATTTCATATTTATAGTAAATCAGATGCATCCATCTAATATTTGTTTTAGCACATCTTATGTGTCACTTTGTTGATTTTGTCAGAGTTTCTTTCATTTATTTTCATTTTGAAATGTAGAAAATTATTCGTTTTTTTATTAGTTGTCATATTGCCCGTTTTGTTTTTTAATATTCTATTTCATTTTATCATTTTATGTAAATCTATTTGACAGATTTTCTTCAGGTTTTATTGCTGCCTTTTCTACGATTTTTTTTTTTTTTTATTAATATTTGTTTACATTTTCTTCTTTTTTATTAAAAAGGTATGAATGAATTATTATCTGTTTGTTGGCATCTTTATTTGCAAAAGAAAATTTATTTACTTAACATTTTCCTAAATAAACATTTTTTTGTTTTTATTGTCCACGTCACCACTGAAAGTGTCATTGCTGTCATGAAGGGAGTGTAATTTAAAAAGACACGAGTGAATGAATTTATTAACTGCAGTGTAAAAAGAAATTTTTTATACACTGGGAACAATGTGTATAGTAAGGTGGAGTATTTTTTATTTTAACCAAAGGGTGAAGATGATGAAGTTCGAATGCAAAATGCTCAACAAATCATAATTCAGAAATGAAGGACATTAATGCCATCAGGCGTGTAAACCGCATCAAACAGTGAATTTTTCTCGACATAATGGGGTTTTTAGCACCTGTTGTGTTCGTCTCACTCCATACGGGAAAATTTTGCTAATAAACAAACAAAATTACGAAGTCATGTATAAGTTACGTGAAAAGCTAACCGATTCTCAAAGTAAATTTGGTAGCGTTGTTCAAGTGTGAATCTTTTCATGGCGATATAATTATAAATGCCAATCAACCACTTCTCAAAGTAGCGGAGGATTTGTTATAAATGTTTGTTATAAAACTTGGGGCGCGGCAGAAACATTTGGCTGTTGTTCTTAAATAACTAATTGCTGATTGCCACCTATTGCTAACAAAATTCTACGGACTTCAAAAAGGAAGTTTTTTAAAGAACATCTTGCTCTAAAAAAAAGGCAGAAATAGAATCTTTATTAAAATGTGACACTTACTTTTATAACCCGAAAAAGGGTAAAGGGTTGATATTTGGTGTCCTTAATAAGGATGGAGGAAGCACGTATTTCTACTTCTTTAATCGCAGACTAGCATTCATTATAAGAAAGTTTTTTGCTTTGAATTGAGCAATATTGAAAACTTTACAAATGTACATATATCTATATATACACGCAGAGAAAAAACAAGGTTGAAGTATGGTTAAAAAAAACATATTATGGTCCCTGCAATGGCAACAATCAAACTTCTGTTGTTTTTAGCAAAACTTTTATCAAGATTGATAATATTTTGATTTAACAATAAAGTGTTTACCTTCCTTAAAACTTCAAATATGGTTGAATTTAACACTATAAGTGCCGTATATTTGCTCCTTAAACTCATAACCCGCTGAACCTATTGACACCAAACTTGGACAATAAATTACTTTAGTCGGGAGCCAGGTTTCTCTTACGTTTAATAAAAGGTGTAATATTTAAATTTGTTTTATTTATGGTACGATTTGGCTGAAATTCACAAAATACATTTTTAAACAAAAGTTATTTTCCTGATAAAATAATGATCCGATAGATTACGCTGGGGTCAAGTTATTAACAAAATTCTCCAGTATTTCATTTTTTATTTTTATTGAGAAAATCCTGAGCAGCAACGGGACTAAACAGCTAGTACATTTATATATATATATATATACATCGAGCCCTAATAGCAAAAATTATGTAACCAACAAAAATAAAATTTTACAGGAGAAGGTTTTTTTTAATATTTTTGCTTCGTTTCAAATTGCGTTTACTCTTATTTCGTAACGGTACCTCCCTGAGATATGAGATTTTTAGAGACGGTGCAAATGATCATAAATAATCGATTTTCATCAAAAAACAAAAATCTAAAATGTTGTTGGTTACATCATTTTTGCTATTAGGGATCGTTATATAAATATGTAAATATATATCTTTTCCCCGCGATTCCATATGGAGCATAAGGCCCAAAAACTTAAAACTTGAGGTATTTATTGCAGATACAGAAGAACATGCTCTTAAAGACATAAGAAACTTTTCAGAATTTTTGAAAAGAGTTTGATATAATTAAAATCTTTTTTGAATGGTCTAATTCAAGAAACAATTTTTTATCCCACTAGTTGCTTAGTGAAAACAATTTAAGAAATTTTTATTAAATGTCAAAATAAAAATTGTAATTTACAAAAACACAAAAACCCTTTCCAGGAAATCACAAATTCTTGTTTATCAAAGCACTCCCATTTAAAGCAAGAAAAAAACCATATAGTTTTTTGCATCTTCTTTCATTTAATGAGGATGCGTACTTCAAAACTTTTTTATAATCATTTTTTAAAAATCTAATACACTTTAATCAAAAGAATAAAATAAACACACATTCATTCATCAAAGTAGTCCTGTCTATGGAACAATGAAAAAGGTCCTATTTAAAAGAATATTCAGATCAAAACTAAGAAAAAGTAAAAGCTCTTTTGTGGTTCTACTTAAGACACACAAGTACCATCATAAAATACTGATTGACATAAAATACCATATAATATAAGTATGGATAAAAATCTTAATATTTTTAGTTCTCAAGAAAAAAAAAATAAACTACAAAAAAAAAAACTGCGATTATCAATGTGAGAAATATTGAATGAAGAAAGACTTTAGTGTGTATGTATATTTCACTTACAAAAAGGCAATAGCATGATGAAATGAATGGTTGAATAAATCTTCCACGACTTACCTGAAAATAAAAATAAAAAGAAAGACAAAAATCAGTTAAAAAGCACAAAAGGCTGGCAAAATTAATGAGAAAAGATAATTAAAATTGTTGTTCATAACCCAACTATTGTTAAGTTCTAAATAAATAGGTATAATAATCTTTATATTTAAAGTATTTAACAACTTGTGGTTTAAGTAAAAAATCAATATTAAGGGTATCCATAGTTGTCAAACCTAAAAGGCCCTAAGTAACCAAAAATTAAAAATCTGCATTTTCATTGATTCTCATGTATTGCATCAACACAAATCTTTTTACCAAATTCTGGAAGCTTTCGACCAAAATTTACGTTTTTATTAGCAAAAAACAAAATGCCCTATCTACAAAAGGAATTATTGTAAACCCTAAAAGTCTTAACTAACTGTTTGCATAATATGCAACAATTGTCAAAACAACTGGTAGGATTTACAAGAAAAAAATTGAAGAAAAATTAATTGTAAGCAGTCTACGGCAGTAAATCATTTAAAATAGTTTTTTGCTTCTCCTGTAAAATTTTGATAATGTAAGATACTCCCTTTTGCGTTTAGGTATATGGGGGATTTCGTGTCAAGTGTCAGATAGAATCGATAATAATTTGTGCTATATCAATGCTAGAAGATGTCTGAATAAAGGCTATATTGGACAAACAGATTTCTTCCGGCTGTATTAATTATTAAGTTTTTTATCGGGTGTGTTCTAGAATCCGAATCCACTCGAAAGTGGATTACTTTAGCATTATTGGTGTTCTGCATTTCACATCCACATGTTTTTATTCGTTTTCAATTAGAGTAGATATGGGTTGGTGAAAGTAAACCGAATCGACTTTTATTGTAATATGTGATAAAATTTTTAACAAAAAAATTAATATTGCTTTTAGCTTAAAATCTTCTTAATCCAACTTAACCAAAAATATATCGTTATCTAAAACGCAAAAGGCCCTTACTAACCCTAAATTTAAAGTCGACGTTTTCATTGATATTGATGTAATTATACCAAATTTTTTTGAACGATTTTTATGTTATTTTCAGACAGTTTGTTTCTTTAATCGATTTAGCGATCTCTTAGTTTTTGGGTTTGTTTAAACTTTGCAATTTTTCGCGAATTTTAGCCATGTTCGCGATATAAGCGATTTGGTCGTGTAAGTTTTCTGATTCTTTACAGCTTTGACGATTTATAATAAATAGTTGACTTTGCTTTCATGCCGCTGTTTGCAAATTTTTGCGAATTTCCTTGAATTTAGCAATTTTTACCGATTTTTTGCCATTCCTTATAGTTTTAGGGACTTTAAATCAATTTTATGGCTGGTTTGAAATATTAAAATTTTTCGCGAATTTTCGCTATTTTTGCAATTTTTTTTTTTTTTGTTATTTTCCGACATTTTGTTTTTTTTAACCCATTTAGAGATTTCAAATAAATTTTAGTGTTTGTTTAAAAGTTTGCAATTTTTCGAGAATTTTAGCCATGTTAGCGATTTTTTTTGTGATTCTTTACAGCTTTCACGATTTTTAAAAAATATTAGACATTGCTATCATGCTTCGGTTAGCAAATTAGCGATCATTAGTTTAACAAAAGTGTTTTCGAACAAAAACTTCGAATACACAAAAACATGCGGATTTGAGAACACCAATTTATCAATTATGCTGATTCAAAAAATTTTTCGTTTTCAATTCGAGTCTAAACCTAGAACATACCTGTATACGTCCTTTTTATGAAATATGAATTCTGACGGTGAGTTTATTATGTCAATTAGTACTTCCAATACGTTTTTTGTATAAAAAAGGAATGCAGGTATCAATTTCCATTACTTTCTTATTTTTTACACACAAATTTCTTTTATTTGGTTTTATATATTTTTTTATTCAATTAAAAAACACAAAACTTAACTAAATGAATGTTAAAAGCCTTGACATGACAACAAAAACTAAAGAGAAGAAACTAAAATGTGCTTAAAACCATTACACAACCTGTTTTGCAGCACAAACTCGGTTTATTCTGTCTGAAATCTTTCGATCATATATATGTATATATACACAGAAAAAATTATTGGCAGTTTCTTTTCAATTAATGGTGATTTTTGAATTTTAAAATAAATCTAATAACGTTCTTAATTGATTGAATTAAAAAAAATTTTTTTTTCAATTAAAATTTTACTTGATTTTAAGCTTAATTTTAAGTAAATGTTTAATTGAATCAATCAACTCTGTTGTTTGAATTGAAAACTTTGTTGAAATAATGCTAACACAAACATAGTATAAGAACGTGGATATAACGTTTATTTTCATATAAGTTGAGTGCGCCGGTAGGCTAGCTGGTAGTGAGCTAGACTATCAACGCCGGGGTTGCTGGTTCGATTCCCGCCAGAGACTCTGGTTTCTTTTCTGCAGACAAGCGAAGAGCTTCGCGGTATTAGCTTAGGGAATTAAAAAAAAAATATTTCTGTGTTGTAATCAATTACGTCAGTAATTCATTCAATTAATATATTGATATTTTTTTAAATACTTTGTTAATTCATTCAATTAAAAGATTGTTTAATATTAATAATTTTTTCAATTATTTTTGTAATTGAAATATAAAAACTTTTTAATTGGAAAAAAATCTCTGTTTTGCAATTTTTGCAAGTTTGAGTAATTGGTATAATCATTTCGGTGATAGGTGCAAAATTAAACAATTTTTTGCTTGTTTCAATTATTTTGGTGATTAAAACCGGTTTTTACTTTTTTCTGTGTATACGAAGATCATAAGCAGTGGCTTCTAGCGCTAGTAGTGCCATCTTATATCATAGCTCCAGCGGCCACTCTGACATCGGCCTTTGTGTACGAGTGCAAAAAAAACACCAAGAACTTCTATTTTAGATGAAAATATTGATACCAATAGTAGTAACAGAAGTGAGGAGTAACATTTTAAGTCAAATAAATGTAGCATTTAATGCCATTTTATGTGTTATTTTCCTTGTACTCACTTTTTCCTCACTTATATTTAATATCACAGTACTAACGATCACATACGCTCAAACGCTAAGGAAATTTTATAACGCACGCTACTGTTTAAGTTTGATTTGACATGAAAATTTTATGTCTGATTCGTTCATAATCACAGATCCCATATAAAGTAAACTTCCGAAAATTTCTAATTCTTAATGGAGGGCCTTAAAGATTTGGCACAGCTCTTACTCTTACTTGTAGCCTGTTATTTTGTTAACTAATTTTAATTTCCGGTACTTAATTACATGCTATTTATCTGCTTATAATTTAATTTTAATTTAGTTAATTCATATTTAAGCTCAAACTCAAAACGTTGCTAAAAATTTATAGAACAGTTTTGCTTAAAGTTTTTATCAACTGTGAAGTTGTTTTGTTGTTAGATATTTTCATGCTTTATATTTAATTTTATTTTATATCAAATTAGTTACAGAGAATAACTTTTTGTATTAGACAGGCAGTATAGACGAGTGACTGACTGCTAAGAAAGTTTTTTTTTATAAATATTTATAATAGAAATGGCCAAAATTATTCATGGAATAATTTAACAAAAAAGAAATACAATTTAAATAAATCGAGATATTTGATAAGGCAAAAGTAAAAAGACACGACAAACCATTTTTCAAGCAATTTTATAGATTAAATGGAAAATTTTATTTAGTCAAGGAAACAGAAAAAGGAGCAAGTTTGTATGCATATGAAAATCATTTTAGTATAAGCGTTAGTTTTTATTACGGCTACTTCATATTAATTCAGGAAAAACTTAAAGGTCTTATTTCATAAAGTAAATTTTGTACAAAGTTTAACAAATATAGATTTTTACACCTCAATTCTTTGGCAGCTGGATACATGGAATTGATTAACTGGTTTAAATCACTGTAAGTCTAAAAATAATATTATTAAAGATTTATATCAAAAAGATTTTATTTTAATATATTTTAGAGATTTTTAGTTTTTAAATTGTTTGAAGAAGAGAAAAGCATAGAGATATTGGGCGTATAACTGAACAGTGACTTTTGGCATTTTTTGTGACACATTATTACAATATAAGTTTATTCAAAGTACCAGCGATTATTAGCTATGACGATTTTCAGATTTCTGGTAATAATTTCATTCTGCGGTAAAATAATGTTAATTTTTCAAGGTCAAAAACAGGCCAAGCCAATCTCGGTTTTTTCTGTTTAAAAGTGAAGCGTATAGCGCTCGGAGCGATGTGTCGATCGAATTGAATAAATTTCGGACGAAGCAATATCTAAACTCTAAAAGTTTAACTATAATATGCAAGAGCTTGCTTAAGCTACTTTCAAAAATTAATAAAAAGTCTCTCAAATGCATTTAAAACCAGAGTACGAAAACAAACAAAACGAAACCTTTGCTTTCGTTTTGTTTTGTTCTTTGCAGTGAGTAAAACAAAAACAAAACCAAAACAATGAGAATGATTGTGCCATTTTGTTTTGTATTGTTTTTGCTCGAGAGCGCAAATTGTACATTAATATAAACGTACACAGCTGGAAAAGAAAAGAGTAAGAACAATATTCAGAGAAAAAAAGTTTGACAAACGTTTGGTAATTGATTTACTCATTATAAAATTTACTCATTTACACTATTGTTTCTAAGTGAAATAAATAGAGAGGTTTTTAGGTTTATTCGTTTTTATTAATGCTTATTTTGACTATTATAGTCAAACAACTACAAAACCACTACAAAAACCAAACAAGAACTTAATCAATTACTGCAAACAAAACGTTTCTCTATTTGTTTTGTACTCAGGTGTACGATTGTAACGGTAAATTAAAAAATGCACATGAGTGGAAAGCCAATTGTTTCGTTTTCTCTCTTTGACACTTGAAAAGTTTTTGTTTTGGTTTTGCACATGTAAATACAATTAAAAAATTTTGAATAGTTTAGTGCATTTTGCGAAATGTTTTGTTTGTTTTCATACTCTGTTTAAAACAAGTAAGTATAGTCGGTTAAGCCCGACCATATCATACCCAACACCACAGTATTTAAAAACAAATTTTTGAGAGAGTATGGATATATGAATATGGAACTATTTATGTTTTATATTTCATTTAAATCGGTTTGATAGTTTCTGAGATGTCAATATTGCACCCACTTTTCCTCTCGTGGTCCTATTTTTTTAAAAATGCATAGCTTATATGTCCGTATAAATATGGATCCATCTATATTTTAAATTTCATTAAAATCGGTTTGATAGTTTCTGAGAGGTAGAAATTGCCCCCTATCTCCCTTCGTGGTCCTACGATTCGGCCCATTTTTAATAGGATTGGTCTTTGTGCCAATAATAACCTACGTACCAAATTTTATGAAATTATCTCCAAAATTGCGACCTGTACTTTGCGCACAGGGTTACATGGACAGCCAGCTTGCCGGACATCGTTAGATCAACTCAGAAAGTGATTCTAAGTCGATCGGTATACTTTAAGGTGGGTGTAGTACCAATATTTTAAGGCGTTACACACATCAGTACTAATGCATAATACCCTCTCCACTATTGTGGTGTGGGTATAAAAACAAAACCAAAAAACATTTGATTCCGTACGGAAAATGCGATCTGTTTCGCCCTTTGCTTAAGCAAATGACAGTTTAATAAAACTTATATGGGCTACTTCAAATTTTTTGAGCACCTGCTGAAACCGACATACTATGGCTCTTATTTCGTTAAGTTTTATGAATTGAAAAAAACGTTGTACAGGGTTTGGATGACTATACTTGAAGGATATGACGTGCAAAGTTTGACGTTGAAAAGTCTTCACCTTAAGAATTGGTGGTCATCTAAAATTCGAAAAATTAAAAAAACGACTTGAAACTTGCAAGAGTTTTTCAATTCATTCCGTTTTCTTTGTAATAGTTTTAAGATTTCAGATCCAAACCCATGCAAAATATAGTCACTAGACTTGGAGGATATATCCACTAAAAAAAAATTTTTGATATCGCTGCTGGGCGAAAAGTTGCATGGTGTTTTAAAGTGAAACCAAAATTTTCCGAATTTTGAAATTTTTGAAGATTTTACATAGAGTTTTTGCGCCGTTTAATAAAAATGAGTTTTACGCGCAGAATTAAAAAAACTGCGTAATTTTATAAAGTTTGAGGTGTATCAAGTTGGTGTCAGCGCACCAATAACGTATCACGGACATCACAAACTTAAAAGAAATTAGCGTAAATTTTTTAAAAATGTATCTTTTTTGAGTCTGACAATCTGAATTGCGTTTTAAGTTGGCTAGTGTATTGCGTGATGTGAGTAACTTCGTAAAGGGCACCTCCGAGGCGATAACGCACTTTAAAATTTTTAACCGCAAAAATTTTATGAACTTTTGAAAATTTTTGCAAAAAAACAATTTATTTTTAAGCTTTTTTTATATCAAAACATGTCATGGGAACATGTTTAGGTATCTAAATAGATTCTTCGCGACGGACTAAACTGATAAAGTGCAAAAAAAATAATTTTTTTCAACCCTGGCGCGTGCAGCGGCAGTTTTTTCCAAACACATTTCGCTTTGTGACAACTGAAGTGCTGTATCAATTCCGCTCAAACGTACATCGAATAGAAGACTTTACTGAGCTTGATACTAAAATTGAAAACGCACCAAAAAATTTTAAGGATTTAAAATTTAATGGAGGAAACAAAATGTTTCTAACCTCAAAAAGCATCCTTGTATGAAATATTTGATTTGGTTTCAGATTATACATTTTAAAAGTTTTTTTCCCAAAATATTGCAAATTATGTCTTATACTAGCCGTAATTTTGTAAAATGTTTAACAATTTTAAATAAATTTTTATATGCATACACGATCAAAAAAAATTTTTTTATATTTTTTTCCAGTGTATTTTAAAAAGTATTTAAGCTTTTACAAATATTTTAATGTGCTAAGAAAGCCCTTAAGGGGTATTATCCACACGCGTTATCCTTTTTTAATTTTAACAAAATCTGTAATTTTTATATTTTTTTTTAATTTTTAACTTTAAACCGAAGTAAAACTGGCGCCGTGTAATAAAAATGATTAACGAGAACTGATTTCACATGCTAAAATGTCGGTTTATACACAAGCAAATCAGCATTGATGTCAGACAAAAAAAAAATTAAAAAAAAAAATGTCTAGGTGTCGTAAATTTTTGAAGTTGCTCATATATATTTATTTATGTATACATATATATATATATATATTTATATTTCCGTCGTTCCTATAAGGATCATAAGCAAAAGGACCAGTAGGGGAGCTCAAGTAGATAGAGCGTTAGTTGGTAATGCTCTTCTGGGCAATTATTGTAAAGATTGCGGCGTGGTGATTTGTGTTTTGCCCTTTATCAGGGGTAAAGTTCTACCTGTTGACGGGCATACTGCTTGGTACTGTCAGATAGCACCGTCTCTAGAGCAAGGGGTTAAGAAAATATACCAGCGTGGGGGTAAATTTTAAAACTATGCATATGTTTGCACATGAAGATGAATTATTTTTTCCAGCAGGATAATATTTATTACGTTTGTAAAAATAACAAATAGTAGCTGAATCTTGTTGGTTTTGGGTACCATTAAGTGTAGAGTTACTTGTTTTACAATTTTTGCTAGGTTGGTTTATGTATATATGCTTTTTTCTTTTGCTTCAAGATAATTTAAATATCAAAAGTTAATTCAAAACAAAAACTCCATTAGATATCGTCTTACATCAATATTTCTCCAAGTTAAATTATAGCCCAATTTTATAACATCCACATTATCTGAACATAATTCAGAAATTTCTACAAATAATGATTCTTCTGGCGTTATCCGTACTTCTACCGTATTTTCATCGGGATCTTGATATTGTAAAAATTGTAAGATAATATCACGTGTTTGAGCGAGACGATTCCAATGGGAAAATTTAAACTTTATTTGGCTACAATGTAAAGCTATACAATTGTAGGTGTAGAGTTCAAGCGGTAAAAGTTTTTCCGAAAAATAATCTAAACTTAAATATTATCAAAAGTTTAATTAATATTAGCAAAATTTGAGTACAAACCATTTTCTATATAAAATCCTGCATCTTTAGCGGGAAATATGTTTAAGTGCTTTTCCTTAAAGATCTTCTTTAAATCATTTAAGTTTGCTAGGGGCTCCTCAATATTCAGGAATATTTTAGGATTTATTTTAAATTTCTTTGTGCATTCAGTCACATAACCTTTTATTCCTTTTTGTGAGATATAGAAAATGCAGCGCACATATTTGGTGTCCAAGATAAAAACTATCTCATTTTCAGGGCTACAAGCAAATAAATTATTTGGATCAACTAACAATTTTTTCAAGTTTTCTTACTCATTTGGATTGGGTTCTAATTGCCAAAATTTAAAAGGAAAATGTTCATACTGTTTAAATGCGAAACCGAAGTAACCTTGAAAATTAAAAAGATATTAGATTTTCAAATTACGAAATATTTTAAATACATTAAAACTTTCAATTAACATACATATATTAACAAGAAACCCTTCAGTTAAATTTTTCAATAAACATACCGAATTATCGTGTATGCCAATTTTTTTGAAATTGAGTGTTTGATGCAAGCTTGTTCTACACTCAAAGAGACGTTTCCTGACAAAATATTGTAGGCGAATTTCACTTCGTTGCTCCAAAAATTTAAAGTATATTTTCATTTTGATATTGCAAGCGAACGCAGAGAAAAGTAGAAAAATGGCTGTCCTGCAAAATTTGGTTTTTGTAACATACGATTATTTCGCGCAAAGGGGTCGATATATTAACAAGAAACCCTTCAGTTAAATTTTTCGTTGTGTGTATAAAAGACAGTGGCATTCAAGTTGGTTTTGTACCTTTCCCTATGTCTCTTTTTCCGATAATTCTGTAAATGAAAGGCATTGTTCAAAAATAAACAAAACACATAATTTGGGTGTACCACTTGTACACCCAAAAACGATATAAATTTTTTTAGTGTTTATTCAAACACAACCCTGAAAACGGTTCGTAGCTACTTTCAAGAAAGTGAAGAACATTTAATAGTGGTCTGTTCTTCGTTATAAAACAGAAAAATTGTAGTGGTTCTATAGACAAACAATATAAAGAAAATTTACCAGCCAAAACGGTTGTAAGCACAGCTGAAACAAATGAACATTAATGAGCTGAACCGAACACAACGAAGTTTGTGGTTAAAAAACAGAACGAAATTAAATGTTCTCATCTTGTTGTTGAGTAGAATAGGTACAATTTTATTTTTGTGTTTGAAGATCACAAACAGAACAACGTTATATTTTTGATTTTTACTATTAGCGTTTGGGGTTTCCACAAATCTACTAAACCGAACACTAAGGAACGATATTCAATGATTACTTTCGAACACTGCTAATATGGTATCGCAGATACAAACTTGTTAAGTTCTTTAGGTAGGTAGGGTAGGAAGAAAGGCTGGTGTAAATTCTCCTTCACACCCTCACCCAGAGACCAATAGGGTCCATTGTAACGTCTTATTTAGAGATATGAGATAAAGTAGGTGAAATAAAGATCGAAAGCTTACAACAAATAAAAATGAAGGATAGAAAAGAAAGTTTCGAGAGAAAATCCTACTCAACGAAAATCGCCCTACGTGCGGCCAGCACCCAGTCTCCTGTCGCGCAGCCAGGCTATCCCTATGTCGAATCCTATTAGATTCTCGAGTCTGCAACCCGAGACGTCCCCTAATTCGCCCAGGAAACTACTGCCCAGCAACCTCAGCCTACTGCCCTGTAGCCTGCGACAGTGGCACAGAATGTGCTTAACTGTCTCCAACTCCTCCTGGTCCTTACACAACCTTCACATATCCGAAAAGTCGGATCCCAGTCTCACCGCCATCATACAGTGGCCCGTGATAATTCCCATCATATTCCTAAAGGAGCGACTGTGAATCGGATTGCCTAAACACCGGCCACAACTTCCGCGATACCAGCAGTCCATTCGGTTCCCCCAGGACTGATTGGTCGCGCATAGAATTCAATCCCTGATCCTTCTAAAATAGAAGCCTATTGGAGGCCTAACCGCCTCCATACAGTTAGGATTCTCAATCTCTGAACCCCGCCTAGCTAACTCATCAGTCCCATTATTGCCGCCTATGTCGCAGTGACCCGGCATCCAGCACAACCTTAACACATACTCCCTTAAGACTTCCTCCGGAGCTCTCATACAATCATCAACTAGCTTGGAGTTTACATAACAGCCTGTTACGGACATAAGAGCAGCCTGGCTGTCCACATATAAAGTGACCTCCGAGCCCCTCTCAATGTTGTCCCTCAACAGTTCTAAGGCCTTCAAGACCCCCACAGCCTCCGCCTGAAAAACACTGCAGTCGACAGACACAATGTCAACCCCCACAGCCGTGCCCCTCATCAACGAGCCATCTGTGAAAATAGCAAACCCACTAAATAATCTGCTCATACCTGACCAGCTCTCCCTTAAAGGAACTTTTACCTCCGGTAACCGCCCAAAATCTACCTTAGTGCCCACATAATCAGTGGAGCCGGGCGATCCCAGGCAATAGCTACCAGCCTCAATCTCACCCAGGATCCATAAGCATGACATTCGCCTGGCAGAATATGTAGAATGACAAAAAAAATTTCGTTAAGTTTATGGAATTTTATTACTGCGGTAATTTACTCGCTTAAATGTTAAACATATATTTTATATGTTAAAGTTTACGAGTGGTAACAGCAAAGTTTATCAGTTAAATTAACTTTAAGTTTTTCCAGTTTATGTATGTGATTAATCAAGCACATAGAAAGTCATATAACTTGTTTGCAAAAACAAATCGGCTAATGCTTTGTTTCTATTACGAAATCACATTGATCACTTCGTCACTCTGTAAAACTTACCTAATCTATTCGTTTCTATCACAACCGTACGCTGCTCTCTATCATATTCAGATTTCATAATATGCCGGGTAGTCCAATGACCGTAAGTACATGTTGGCAAATTCTCTTCTATAACTCCATTTTTACTAGTCTCCTGCATGTTTTCACCTGAACCGCGCAAACTTGTTAAAATATAAGATTCCGAAGGTTTCTCTAAAACACTTTTAGAACTGTGTAATTTCTTATGAACGCTACGGACGGCATGAAGTTTAGAAGCACTTCTCGTTAAATAGGCTGAGCTTTCTAATTTTTGTTTTCTTTTTTCATTAAAAGGTTTTAGATCTAGTATTTTGCGTACTTGGATTTTATGTTGCCATTTAATGTAATTAATCACTTTCACCAATTGAGCAAATGTTTTTGGTTCTCTGTTAACAAAAGTTGCATATTCTATTTCAGTTTCCTCGCTTATGATACGTATTGGTTCATCTGGTGTATAGAATGGAATTACTCTTTCTGGATTACCTTTCATTGGACCAAAAACAAACATTGGTTTGTTTTCGGTGCTTTGTTTATCAGCAATATGAGGATGACTTTTAAATAGCAGGCGTCCCTTAGTTTTACTTTTATCTTGCATAGCTTTAAGTTCGCCTTCTCTTATTTCTTTCGGAAATTTCAAAGAAGATAGCATTCGTGGTATTATATGTCTTTCCAAGTGCCTAATTTGAGCCTTATTAAGGAGGGAGTTAAGAGGAAAGTCCACAATATTTAAAACACCTTCAGGATCGCGAGCTAATTCTTTTTTAAAATGTTCTCCATGAGCTAAGCGAATTTTAGAAAAACAAGTTCTAAAAAAGCTTTCCTGTGAGATTTGCTGTAATTGTAATACAGAATTTGTTAGGCCTTCCTTATACGGTTTAAAAAAAGACAAATATTTGGGATCCAAATTAAGGCCAAGAACCGTTTCTTCCTCAGTTAGAGTTTCTAATGGTTTTGATACCGTTTTCGTAAAATCTTCGTTATCTTGTGAAACGATTTGAGTCTTCTTTACTTTGGTTACATCTTCGTACTGAGTGACTATAGGTTGTCCCCAATAACAAAGATACTCCGGCAATTGTAAGGTTAATTTAAACCAGGGGCATTGGGAACCACTAGACTGAGTAAACTGTTTGTCTTTTAGTGGTACTGATCGTTCTTTTAAAGACATTTTGTATGAATTTGGATGCAAGGGTACTACTAAATTTTTATCAATTACCAACTTTGAATTGTTGCAATGCCATGTCATATTAAAGCTGTCAAAATCCCAATGTTTAGGTTTTTCAACTTGATAAAATTGATAGATACCACCCAAAATTGAATATTTTTTTAGATTTATCTAAAGAAAGAAACAAATTTAAGGAACTTATTGAAAAACTTGCAAGATAAATACCTCATCTGAGTTTAAGTCCATTAAAATAGGATTATATTTATCATTCATATACCGTTTATATTGTTGTTGTTCTTCTTCCAAAAACTCTTGGAAAATATCGGGATATTGATCATCTCCACACCCAGGTTGTGTTCTGTCGCGTATTATAGATTCTCTTCTAGGATTTAAAATTTTTAGTTTTCTATTCTCTGAAATTCTTTTATTGGTTTTTTTATCCCTTTTATTTTTTTTAATTGCCTCCTGTTCTTCAAGGAGCTGCAGTTTTTCTTCAGCTTCACGCCGTTTTTGAATCAATTCATTTCGTACTCTGCTTTGCATTTCCAACTGCATTAACTTTTCTTTCGCCAAAAACTCCACTAAGTCTGGTTCCTCAAAACTTAAAGTTTGCAAAGGCACTTCTTTATCTATTAACAAACATTTAGCATTTTCACTGATGTGATCAAAATACATGTGCAAAGCGCGAATGGTGAAGGATTGTTTGAAAAATAAATCGGGTAAATGAAGAGTAACTTTAAGTCCGTGTAAATTGGTCTCAAAACAAGATCCCCTAAAAATTTTAGAATCCAACAACTGTTATTGATTTTTTAAAAATCAAAGATATACAACTTACTCCAGTTGGTTTGGACTTATTGGTACATTTTTTATTGACCAAATATGCATTTGAAAGTTATCATTTTGAAAGCTATATTCCGTTGTTGTTGCATCTAAAGATCTATATTATTAAAAAGTTACAGAAATCTCAATCTCTTAATTAAAAACATTCCTCTTACTTCATATAAGCCTCTTCTGAGCACAAAATTCGGTACGTGAAACGATTAAAGAACTCGGCTATCTCTTCCTGTAAAGAGCTTCTTAACTCTTTTATATCATTTAATCTCTCCCAGCCACATTTTTCTACTTCTTTGTCGTTATCAAAAAAATCATCAATACATTTCAGAATTTGAAGACAGTTGTCTATATCTTTGTTATACTCTTCTTCAAAAGACGTTTTCTTCTTAAGACTTAGCGTTGAACGTGTTAAATCTCTACGATAGAGGTTTTGCGTTAGGACACTACGCTCGTCAACAGATAATATCCAATCTATGGTTTTGTTCTTATTGAAATTTTCAAAATGTTTTAATTTTTCTAAAAATAACCGTATATCCGGAGGTAAATAAGCTTTAGGCAAGGTATAGCAGTTAACATAATCTTGCCATTTGTTTAAAGTCAATTGATGTTCATTTAATTGGTTAACTTGAGAGGTGGACTCTGCAGGGAGTATAAAATCATATACAAATTTTTTAGTTTAGAAAAATTTGTTCATAAAGTGTAATCTCCCTAAACGGACACCTTCCTTAAGGGGATGCCCCATTTTGAGGGTCTCTGTTTCCTGGTCCCTGCGTTGCTCTAAAGGAAGACATTCCCATTGCACTAACATATTTAAAGGGTCCCTTCGGTGTCCGATCATAAGAGATTCCACTGTATGTATATCGGTTTATTAAAATAATTACCGTTTATATAGTCAAGAGTATCTTCAAGATTCTTTATATGACTAGCATACTTTTGTTCTTTAACTTGCCATTCTTCCAATGTAAACAATTTGTAGACTGTTTCTGGAATTGGCTTTTCTTGTTTAAATTTAGATTTTTTTGGTGGCATTGTGTAAAACCCACGATTCAATTGTTAAATTTGTAGACGAGAAATTTTTAAAGCAATGCTTGTTTTCAAGCAATATTAAAAAATATGGAGAATTTTTGACGTATTTACATAAACTTATATCAAGGCGAATTCGCCTTGACTTATATATTTAAAATAAATAAACATCTAAGGTAAATATTAAAAGAGTTTAGGAAATGTGATTAGTGAAACTGCACTGATTCATTATTGTCTTTGTCACCAGTACTACTGACGAAGAGTAGACCGACAATGCTTTGTGCTGTAGATATTTACCATGTGCTTGTCATTGAAAATCCATTACTGACTTGAGAATTGTTGACTACATAGTTATTTTGATTTTTTCTTATACCTTCTTTCTTCCCAAATTATTTAATATATTTATTTAAGTTTTTTTGAAAAGTTGAGTCTAATTCTACTTTAGCAACAATTTGTATGAAATTATAAATAATGTTTATATAATTCTTATTTGGTTTTGAATGAAAAGGTTTTCTTAATTGAAAATGTGTGTGGTTGAAAAAAAGATTGTTGATTTATTGTAGACACCGAGTGAAAATGTTGCTGAACTTAAAACTATTGCATTAAATAATCATAACTTCCACTTTAAACTGTTGCATCCTTTTTACTAGTTCTAGCTTTACAGCTGTCAACAAATTTTTCTTTTTCTGAAAGGCAGACAAAAGTTAAGACGCATTGTTGACAGTGTCGCTCAATATTAACCAAAATATTTAATCGACTTAAGTGGCCACTTTATCCCAGGCTTCCTGCTGAGTTATTGTCAAATCTATACATATGCACAATGTAGAAAAAATACGTATTTGGGTCAAACAATCGTGAATACTTAAGTTTATATAATTAAAAAATAATAACTTCTAATCTTTAGACATTAATCTCATTTTGTGTATTTTTTATTAATTAACCACAAAAAAAAACCTAAAAATATTATACATGCATTTTAATAATTACAGATACTTTATCTTGTAGTGCTACTTCAATAGAAAGCCATGCATACACAACTGTAAGTATTTAGAGCACGCCGTAAAAAAACGTACACTTAAGGGCTGGATCATGGTGTACCATCACTATCTACACAAGGATAGTGTCTGAGTGGCAGTCACAGCCCTACAAAATAATAAGCGGCAGTAAACTCAAACTTAATTATTATTTATTCATAAATATAATTGAAATCGTGGAATAATGACAATCCAGTATACATTTATTATCTTTTTTTTTAATTAACTAAAACAAAAATGGAACGGGAAAAACAAAACAAATCTTATCACTAGAAATAAATCAATAAGCAAGGCTTCAAATGCATTTATTATGGTTGGAATTTAAAATAAATTATTATTCAAAACTAGAAAAAAAACAAAAAGAAAGAAAAAGTAAATATGTATGACAGTCAGTGTAAAAAACAATAACAGGGGAAGCACAAGACATGAAAATACAAAGTGGTCTAAAAGTAACGATGGCGTTTAAATTTTGTATACGATAATTTTTTAGTTTGATTTTTTAAATTGCTGTGAAAATTTTCAATTGAAAAACTAAATTTGATTATGAAATGCTAGGAACACAATTGAGTCGTACGTCGTATGAACGTAGAGCGTAACGCCGTAAATTTTTTGAAACACGCTTCAATTACCTACAATGCCGTCATAAACATATTCTGTTTTCTTTTAAAAATAATTTTATTAAAAAATTGCAAATTTATTCAATTTATTGTTTATTTGTTATCAAATATGTATTCAATTTAAAAACACAAAAATAATTTCATTTTATATTTTGAATTTTTCTTTTTCTTTGACAATACGGTCGTAACCGGCGTATGAAATATAATTAGATGTATGTCGACGTACGACGTATATAGGCTTTTACGTTTACGGCAGCTATTTTGTGCCTTTGTATAAAATAGTATACATTTTAATTTGACAACGTATCTTCGTCGTACGTTACTACGTTCATACGGTGCAATGGTGTTGCTACGGAAAACCTACAACCAGGGTTTCCGCTTGTCCACTTGAGTTGCAATTTGCCCCAATTTTGGCGGTCTGCGACTTATTGCGTCACTTTTTAAACTAAAGCTGGGATCACACGATTGCCGCAATGCACCAATTTTCACACTTTTTAATACCCCAATCGTGTGATTGCACAGCAAAATGGCTCATGAACTAATCGAGGACAATATTGTGCTTACTTTTGCCAATCAAATACAACCCTGGTGCTGCAATCGTGTGACTGTTTGCTATGCAACCGCGCGTCAGTACAAATAAAAAAAATTCACCAATATTTATTGTGTTCTTGTGCGGTAATCAAACAACACAATACGCGCCAATATTTGCCTTTTTTTTTAATAAATTTACTTTTTTGTGATTCTTTTAGTAGGTAATAATAATAAATATGTATTCATTTAACATGCATTACATTTTTTTTTAATTATTGCTATTAACAAAATATGTATGTATGTTCACAAGCATATTTAAACAAGGCAATCGTGTGATTTCAGAATATTTGATTGGTGCAATTTCATTATTGTGCGTGAATAAAGCACAATAAAAATTTTGTCATATTGTTGCATTTGTGGCAATGGTGTGATCCCAGCTGAACTCATTTAATTTTGCGCCTTGTTTAATCCTCTTTCTTCTTTTTAACAAAAAAAAAAAAACGTCGAAATGACAATCAGTAATTATTTTTCGTTTAGCAGCATTGCTTTATATATTTTTTGACACATTGTTATGGGGAAATATTAGAGAGTTTTTACAAAAATTAATAAAAATACAATTGGGGGATTCACAAAGTAGTCATAAAGACATACAAATGTCTTAAAACAATAACACGAAACAATATGACTGCTGAAAGCAACCCCTCATAGTTGAGTGTGACATTCTTAATTTGAACCAGCTGATATAAAAAAAAACAATTATAAATATTTTGTGTCAAAATGCAAAGAAAAACGAACAAGCTTATATTTAAGGTACGACTTTAACAGAACCACAGCTCAAAAAATTTTATTATTTTTTGTATTAACCAGTGTCCATGTTCTGTAACTCCAGCGTCGAGAAATTTTCGATGGAAACTTGAGAAATGAAACAAAAGCAACTGTTTTTAACATTTTACTTCGTCTGTCACGTACGGAAATTACTTACTCGTTAATTAACAGTAAAAGTGAGTCTGTAAACTTTTTGTGAGAAAAGTTCCCACTTTGAACTGTCAAATAAACTAACGAATAAAAATGGGGTGTGCAAAAATTTCAACACAAAAAAATATATTAAAAATGCAAAATGAAGTGAATAAAACCACGAAATAGATAAGTATTTTTTTTTTATTATTTTACTTTTAAAAGCCATTTGGAAGCAACAAACATTAAAGTTTCACTTTACATTATTTAGTTTAGCCAACGGTTGCATTTTTGCCGCCGTCGTTGAAAATTTTTCAATTTTATTAAATTTTGGTCGCCGTCAACGACAGGTGTGATTGGTGTTCAAACGTCTGCAATTGCACATCGGCTTCGATTGAAATATTATGACATTTGTTACGTAACGATGTGATCATTTTTGATAGTTTTCGACATGAGTTACAGACACACATGTTTCTCACTTTACAGGAAACGATGGAATATTTTCGACGCTAGAACTCCTCACCAAAGTTACAGAAAATGGGTATATAACATATTTGGGCGCAGCCGTAATATAGTTTTCTCTGCGTGCACATTATATCGGGAGATCGCTGCCGTTTTTTATTACTTTGGAAAGCACGTACACCAAATATAAGATTCATTTGTTAAAGCGATTTTCAAAAGGTGGGGTGTATAGGACTTATGATGGTGACGTCAAAATTTTTTCTATAACATACCACCTTAGCTAAGATCGAATGCGAACCGATTCCTATTTAATTTGGTAGCGATGTTAAGGTTGCAATTAAATAATTTCAGGATGAATTTACAGGCTGAAATATTATACACATTCACACGTTTTTCAATAGGCTTTGCTCCTAGGATAAAAAAAACAAGACTAAGTTATCTTCGGCAGGCCAGGAATCGTTATATCGATTCAGCAAGCAGGGCTGCTGCGTACTTTTTTTCCTTGTTCCAAAAAAATTAAAAAACAATCCCCAAAAATCCCCAAACTAAAAATCAAAAGCTTAGAAAGTTAATATTTTCTTTTGTTTTTTTTCTGACCAAATTTTGAATCTTGTTAATTTAAAATTTAAAATTTTTTTAAAAATAATAAGAAAAATTTTAATTGGAAATCCCCAAAAATTTTTAGTAAACAAATTATTTTATTTTGTTTGTAGCGACTGGTTTCGGCATGTTTTTTGTAATCTTTTTTATGCGATTCCAGTAAGGAATTACAAGCAGAGCAATATGCTGTTTTTGAAGACATATGGGACAATTAATAAGAATTTGGAGCTTGTTCAGTCAGTTTTAGCCATCCTTAAAATCAACAATAAATATACATATATCCGTCATTAATTTAATACTTCGAAGCATAATAAGTACTTGCCAATAGCCCAGCATTATTTTTCCCAAACATTATTATATTCTCTTTTATATTTCGCCAGCTAATACGCAAAAGGTCCCATCTGACATTTTTAAAAATTTCACAGCAGAAGCAAAAACTATTCAAAATGATTAAATAATAAATCGCTTTTATTTTCTTGAAAAACCTCCCAGTTGTTTTGACAGTTGACAATGTTGCATATTATGTTAAATTGCCAGTTAGGCCTTTTAGCGTTTACCATAGTATCTTTTGTAGATATGACCTTCTGTTTTTTGATAATAAAATCACAAATTTTAGTCGAAAGTAAGTAAGTAAGTAAGTCAGTAAGTAAGTAAGTAAGTAAGTAAGTAAGTAAGTAAGTAAGTAAGTAAGTAAGTAAGTAAGTAAGTAAGTAAGTAAGTAAGTAAGTATGTAAGCAAGTAAGTAAGTAAGTAAGTAAGTAAGTAAGTAAGTAAGTAAGTAAGTAAGTAAGTAAGTAAGTAAGTAAGTAAGTAAGTAAGTAAGTAAGTAAGTAAGTAAGTAAGTAAGTAAGTAAGTAAGTAAGTAAGTAAGTAAGTAAGTAAGTAAGTAAGTAAGTAAGTAAGTAAGTAAGTAAGTAAGTAAGTAAGTAAGTAAGTAAGTAAGTAAGTAAGTAAGTAAGTAAGTAAGTAAGTAAGTAAGTAAGTAAGTAAGTAAGTAAGTAAGTAAGTAAGTAAGTAAGTAAGTAAGTAAGTAAGTAAGTAAGTAAGTAAGTAAGTAAGTAAGTAAGTAAGTAAGTAAGTAAGTAAGTAAGTAAGTAAGTAAGTAAGTAAGTAAGTAAGTAAGTAAGTAAGTAAGTAAGTAAGTAAGTAAGTAAGTAAGTAAGTAAGTAAGTAAGTAAGTAAGTAAGTAAGTAAGTAAGTAAGTAAGTAAGTAAGTAAGTAAGTAAGTAAGTAAGTAAGTAAGTAAGTAAGTAAGTAAGTAAGTAAGTAAGTAAGTAAGTAAGTAAGTAAGTAAGTAAGTACCTTTTACATACTGAACAAAAATGGAAATCTTAATTAAGACCCTTTACACTGTATTAGTTCTTGATAAGAGTAAGGAAAAAGTTTTGCCACTTTTTTCATATTTTATGTACGAAACGAAGAAATAATAAAAGAAGAGAAAATTATATTAAAAATGTATAAAGTCCCCAAAAAATCCCCGAATTTTTCTTTTAAATCCCCGAAAAAAATCCCTAATCCCCAAATGACTTTCATTGTCCTTTTTGGTCGCATGAAATCCCCAACTTTGGCGATAAATCCCCTAGTCTGGAAGCCCTGTCAGAAAGTGATTTTATAAAAACTAAGTTAAACAAGATTCAAGCGATAAAAACGTCTTAAAAAGAGCACGACTATGTAAAGCTACGAATGGGCAAAACGCTACTTAATTTTTCAAATCTAAATCAAATTAGTGTCATAAAAAACAAATCATTTGACTTTCACATTTTTTTCGGGCCTCCCTGTATAAATACTATATTATATGATGTATTATATGTAATTACTAGTGACTACTACATATGATATTACATACTTTAATGATAACCTCTTTGTCCTTTTTTTTCGTTCTGTTTTAAGATTATTAACAGTATTTAATTATAAGTTATGTAAGTGTGTATTTCAATAGAAAATTTTTTTGCTTTGAATAAAAAAAAACATGGTGTTAATTTATTTTTTTGGGTTGTGTTTCCAAAAAAATACTTAAGTAACACATATTTAAAGGCTTTTTTTCTAAAGAAGCAAAAGAAAAATACGCCTCTTTTTGTGCACTTAAAAAAAAGTAGGCGTTTTATGTCATTAAAAATTAAAATAAAAACTAGTCGAATTTTGAAATTTTTTTTAATTCGTAACTTGTTTGCTTTGCCACACTGTGGCTACACAGGCAGAAAAGATTTTATTAAAGATATTCATTGCAGCGAGAACTTGTTAATATCTTTTTGTATCCGTAACTTGGTAACTGTATAAGCTACATAGTTTTTTTTTATTTCTCCGGCTTTTATTTTTTGCAAACGCTTCTTACTGGCTTATTTTTATTTCTATTCTCACTATTTAGAAACATTTTGTAGTCGGTATTCAGCGTCAAAACAAATTTGCTACGAAATAGTTTGCGTAATTTTTGTAAAATATTTTGCTTGGCTTAAGTGGTAGCTTGTAGTAACCAATCTATTTCACAGAGTCTGCGTTATTGCGAAGATCACACCAATTGCATATTAAGATGCTCACCAATTTTTTCATTCGAACCATTTATCAAAAACAAAACAAACTTAATGAAAAATTTAATCAAGTGAATTAAACGTTTAATTATATCAACAACATTACTGCAGAAAATTTTGTAAATATCAAAATAATATTTAATCGATACAATTAATTTGTTTACTAGTGCTTAAATTAAATTAATTTTTTAATTAATATCACAAATTTTTTAATTGAAATAAATTTTTTTTTTTTCAGTGAGTGCTAAAATCAATAGCAAATTTTGTAAAAGCCTGGTACCCTGTTCAATATTTCACGTGAAATGCTGTCGAAACGCATACGAAAAAACTTGTGCGGAATATCTACGAAATAATGTTGATAGAGTTGTACTCTGTTCATTTTGTCAAATGTTCGAAATGTTTCAGGCAACATTTTTTTACAACTGCAAAATAATGTAAGCTGCACTTATTTCACGTGGAATTTTAAGCAAAAGAAAAAAGTATTAACTGATTATTAAATAAGAAATAAAAAATAAAAATAACACAACCGGTAACAGTTTTTTATCCATATTTACTTTCTTTTTTATTAAATTTTTTATTTAATTTTAGTTAAATACATGTGGTTTGTTTACATACGCAAAACAATGTCGCCTACTTTGCAGGAACAAAAAGGTCACATTGTACAAACTCGCATGATGGGTAACATTGACACATGCCAAAATGTTCGTGTGAAATAATTAATGTTGCTCAACATTTTTCACAAATTTGAACAGAGAACTGGGCTTTATTAAGAAAATAAAACACTGAATAAGGCACTCAAAGATGTGCCGAACTATTGGTATAAATAAAAGTTTTAATGTTTAAAAAAAAGGCCTCAAGCTTAACATTTTCAAATTTCAAAATTCAAGTCATTATGATAAAATAAGTACCGATTCAATTTTATTAAAAATAAATTCAATTTATTTTCGATATAATTTTGATAAAACTTTTATACTGGGTAGGTATTTTGAAAACACTTCAACACATTTTCTGCTGTGTTAGTCATAACATAAAGAAGAAAATACATTAATTGGATACGAAGCTGCGAAAATGTTCCTTAACTCAAGTTCTAATCGCTAACCAGCTCTTGTAGGGGAAGCAGCTAGAGCGTTATTGCTATTATCGTTCACGGTGTTTCGTTTGTGTTCGACATTAGCAACATTCTTTCATTCTGTACTCGTACCAATGTATCAATATAAACATAAATATATATTAACTCAAGATCGAACATCAGCCTTTAAGTGGAGTGGTCTGGTTTAATGGCTTATATTACCGTATAAGCCATTGCACTAAATATTATTTGAATTTAACAAAAAGCTGGAGGGCTACTCTCTATCACTATTTATTTAATTTATAAATTTGCAAGCAAAAACACGTTTAGCGACTTATTTATGTTTTTTTTACATTTTTAACTCTTATTACCAATTTAGCTTCGTTAAAAAAAAAATTGCGAAACGGGTAGAGAGTACCAAATTGGCCTGTTATCGCATTTATCTTTCGTATCGAAATTGCATTTGCATTGCAATAGATAGTAGACACTCAGAACGAAATTAAAGTCGGTTTTACGTTTTGTTTTAAAATGTTTGACATTGTCTTCTTATCTCTGGGATCACCAAATATTGTAAACAACAAATCGCAATTTAAGAAGCATTCGGGTTCATATCTGCCTGCAATCGCTTGTTGTCAAAAGATTGAACATCCTTTTTTAATTCTGTTCAACATTTTTTAAAAATTGAACATCAAGTCCTCGCCCCAAGTCTTTTTATAGTTTTAAGATTTTTGTTCTTACAAAGTTAGTAACATTTAAATTTTTCCCTACGGCGCGAAAAAATGTAAACCAATAAATGCCTAAAGCAAAATTAGTTGAAATTGACTCTTGAGTTCCTCATAAGAAAACTAACTGTGTTTTTTTCATTTTTAATAACTCATACCTTTGATTAAATTTACGGTTAATAAAAGACCTACGGGATCAACCCACCATATTGTCCCGAAGGTATCCTGAATCTTTCGCATTGTTAATCATATAAGTGCATATAATAAACATAAAAATCAATGATTAATATGCTATTATAAAATATACTAATAATTTTAGCACTATATTTTAACAAATCTATTAACACTTTATCCAATCATGAGCATTTATTCTATGTTAAATTGCAAGCAAAATAATTTGAATAAACTTCAGTGTTACCACTAGCAAAATTCAAAATTGCACTTGAGCTGAAGCGAAATTACCCGATTTAAATAAAATTACACCTGATATAACATTAAAGTTTTATTTAATAAAAAGACATTTACAAAGAAGCAAAAAAACAACACCCTCATTGAAAGAAGATCAATATAAGTCAAACTGTTAAGATTCTTTTTGTAATTTTAAATAAATTAACAAAAAAGACTGAAAAACAATTAATAAAACATAAAATAAAACTCCTTAAATAATGAGTTTAGCTTCCACAGTTGGTTGCATATATCTATTGCAATTCCTTTATAATGGGTTTTTTTAGCCCCATAGAGCTTACGAAAGGTTAGCTGTCAAACGAACTGTCATACTGCTTTCAATTGCACATCATCATGAATAAATTCATTCTTGAATAACGCCACCAAATTATCCAAATTTACTTTGCAAATCAGCCATCGATTTTCACAACTTAAAGGCAACTTCATGATTAAACTGACGCAACTTATTATTTTACAAATAACGGCGATGTGTTGATTTAGAGAAAATAAACTGTGAATTTGAATACAAGACCCTGCGATGTGACATCTCTTGATTGATGTCACTGCATTATGCTGATAAAATAGCAGCAATTGACGTCTTGGAGGTAAACAGTGTTCATTTTATTTGTGACAAGCAGCCAGCAATGCTCAAAAAAGAGGAACAAAATTGGACGTCTGCAAGGCGTTTCGTCAAGGACAGGCTATTTGTTTGAAATCAGTTTCAATTAGTAATGCCGTGTATTAATCTGCGATTAAAATGATTTATATTTGTGTTGTCTAAAATTTTAAATTTCATGGTCTTTAAAAATACCCTTTTAACCTTATTTAGTAAATAAAATGCCTGCTTGGTTTCCCTTTCGTAATTCAGTTTTAAACTTTAGGTTCTAAATCACTCTAAGAGGTATCTTTATCCAAATCTAAGCGACCATCTTGCGATATTCATTACAAAACTTTTTAAAATATATATTTATTGATTGAAGTCTTTTCTTAAAAAGAAACCGAAACTTTGGTCCAAAAGACTGTGCATTTTTTAGCAACAATATTTAAAAGAAGTAAATGTCATCACTGAAATCGAATCTTGATTTTATTTGGGTATCTAAAGTAAGAATTCCAAATTACACCGGAATAACACCTAAGAGAAATTACCCACGCTATACCCACGACGGTAAAAATTATACCAAATTCGGGTAATTACCCACAAAGTGGCAACATTGATAAACTTATACAAATCATGTATCTGTGTATGTGTATGATTTTCGTATTTTAAAAATATTACGATAGTCCAGTGTTGCCAACTTTTTATGTCAAAAATTCAGAGTTTAGAATTGTTCGTGCTGATCGCTACAAAAATAAAACAAATTTTTTTTATTTTTTCATAAATGAGGTATCTAAAATTTGTAATATCTCTTTTGTTCAGTAATTTAAAATAATGATTTAGTTTCTCCGATTTTAATAATTTTTCATACATAAGCAAAAATCACGTAAAAAGCTGTTTTTTTTTTTTTGTAAGTCATCGTCCGGACTTGCAATTTTTGTTGCTGCATTTCTTAAGTTTATTGGTGAGGGAGGTGCGAACATTGGGGAGGTGTTTTCAGTTGTAATTTTTCCTGGATAAAACAGATGTAAATGGCTAAGTTTGCAATACTGCCATAATTCGGGTTTCTTCGTAGCAAGGTACCCGTTTACATTGAGAAAATTTCGTCGGTGCAACTTTTTTTGTAGTAATTTTTTTTTTCAAATTAAAAACGGATGAGGAAAAAAAGGTACTGCTGTACCCCATTTATTTCACCTCTCGCCCGCAAAGCAGGAGTTACGGCGACAAAAAATCACTCAGTGCAATCGTGCTCACCGTTTTTTTTTTCATAATTTTTTGTTCAAACTTTGAAACTCAGTGTATTAGTTCTTTGAATCTTTTTTGCTTTATTTCATATGTTTCTTCTTCCACAAAGTTAAATTCAGTCTTGTTACACTTTATGTTTCATAGTTTTTTTTCTTTTTTCACTTGCTTCCTTTTTTTCTGACTGTGAGTTTAAGTGTTTTTTTTTTTCAAAAGAATGTTTTTTTGGTTCTGGTGTGTTTTGGATTTAAGGTCCTATAGAATAAAAAGTGGTCTAAAGGTTTATTTGTGTAATTGTGTCCGTCTGTTTGAAATAAACGTTCATTTAATGAGGTCGACCATTAATGTGGTGTTAGTCTTGTATTTTATGTAATTGGTCTCTTGTGTATCATATTGTGTAATATCCTTTTAAGGATTTTTAGCTTTAGGTTTCTTTTAAGGAATAAAACAAAAGCATTTGTAAAAATTTACTTAGTCGCAAGAAAATAAACGATTTTTTGTAATTAAAAACAACTTTAAGTAAAATAAAGGTAAATAAAAAACAACCCTACTACTATGATCACAAATTTCCCTTAATTTTTTATTTTTTTATATATCAAAATAAAAAATCCAAATAATCTTTAGTCCCATATATGAACAAAATACTCCCACTCATAATCATCTACGTGAAAAATTTCTTTGACACAAAATTTAACCTAAATAATGAAATATTTAAAAAAAACTCTTAACTATTTTGTGGTCGAATATTTATTAAATCTTTTATAGATGCGCCGCGCCGCGCCGCGCACAAACAAATTATTCAAATTGAAATTTTTTCATTTACATAGTTGTGGTTGTGAAAATCATAATTTAAATGCGTATTAAATAATTATGAAAAAAAAAGAATTTTTTTCCCATTAATATAAAATTTATTAGATTTTTTTTTTTGGTTGGCAGTCATTTGTGATTAGGGAGGGGAAGGCTTTTTTGTTTGTTTGCGGTTATTTTATGAAACCCATTGTACTACAACAGAAATGTGTGTTTGTGAGGTTGCATGATTAACTAAATAATAAATTTGATACATGAGATTTTTTAAACGTAAA
This sequence comes from Pollenia labialis, assembly GCA_949318255.1. NCBI lineage: Eukaryota > Metazoa > Arthropoda > Insecta > Diptera > Polleniidae > Pollenia > Pollenia labialis. Next base: position 141,380,985 of record OX439139.1, on the reverse strand, counting down.
CAGTTAACAGATATGAGTTAGTTAGATTTGAAGTCATCATGTTGTTGATGCCGTTAGATACGAATAAACACTTGGCCCTCGATCAGAATGTGAAATTATAAGAAAAGAAGGTTATCTTTTATAGATATGTTTACATGATATCTGATTTGTTGATCGATCCTGATACCAGAAATTCAGGAAAGCTAAAATAATCCTTTTGTGCGATATGACATCCTTCTTCAAAGGAAACTATTAAATCACATACAAAGGTATATTAAACACATGAAAAATTTCAAGCCACCACGGCTTTGCGTATGGCACTTAAATAACAGCAATATTTTGGTTAAGATACAATTTGGCAAATTTTCAATACAACACGATGAAAGAGGGTCCACAAGAGCCAATTGCCCCCAGGGGGGCTACTCTCTATTGCGATGCGAAAGCTAAATGCCAACTTGGTACTCTCTATCACTTTCGCAAAATTGTTTGAAAATGGTGCAATACTGGCAACAAAAATGAAAGATGGGGCAAATTAACAGTAATATGTAACAGTAAAATATGTAAAAATATGGAAATTGGAAAATTTAAAGAAAATAAATTGTGATGATTTACGAAAAGAAAAAAATTGATAGATGCATTAAAGAGTACCAATCGCTAGATTTGCTACCAATTTCTTTCGCATCGCAATAGAGAGTAGCCCCCCAGAGAGATATGACCTGGACTAGTTTTTAGTAAGGACCATTAGACGACGAGCACGTTGCGATTTTAAAAATGTCGGATTCAATGGTGATTTTTAAATTGACTTACGAACAATTCTATTTGTGTGACATGGCATTAATATGAATAATTTTTTCCTTTTCACTTATTTCCGATCATGAAAAACTGCCATGCAAATTTTTTTAGAGGTAATTCAAAAGAGAATCGCCAATAGTTTTTCCCTCGTAATTTGTTCACTTTTCCCTTTGATTTTTTCACTTTATTTTTGCTGGGGAACATAATATATATTTGTAAGTAATTTTGCTTTTAATTCGAATATTATGGGCAAGATCAGTTAATAAGGCACAAACTGATATATTTCTCAACTAGAAGCAAAACAACGAAAAAATATTTTATTACATAACATTTTAAAAGTGCAAAAAACTAACGTTGTTTTCAAACTCCAATACTAAATATTTTGCTTTATTTTTTTTTTAACTTTTCTTTAAAAAATATACGTGTATAATATTATAAACAAAAATTTCATTGATTTTTAATTTACTTTTTTTACATTCACTGAAACTGATAGGGTAAACAATTTTTAACAGAACATTCACGATTGCTTTTATCCCTTCGAGGGGAGTGACAATTTTATGGGAACAAAAATTCCACTTGTTATTCACAATAGGGGTGAATATTTCTGACCTAAACTTAAAGTTATTTTAAGACACTTACGAGGCTATTCTTAAGGTAGAAGTACATACCACGCGTTAGTGCACGCGCGCTCTGTAGACTTCTGTCAAAAAAGTTAAAGTGGTGGTTTTTTATAGAACAAGTTACATGCAAAAAATGTTGACGCGTTTGCGCCAGAAAGTTGGTTAACTTTGAACTTTTTAACGCGTTGTGTTTCTTCGACAAGTAATCAGCTGTCAATAAAATAGAATAATTTCATGTGAATCATGAAGGAAAAACTTATTGAAGAGATTAAAAAACATACAATATATGTAAATAAAGCAGATTCAATAAAATAACCATTCTGCAAGTGTTTTTATGGTGCATTGTTTTCACCCGTTAATAGGATGCCATCGTTATGCCAGGTGTTACAGTAATATAAAACAAACTGTCATACACTTTTAATTGGTTGTTAGTCATGTTAGAAGCACCTGGCACGGCTGTTGGGTATGCTTTGACGATTCTGAATGGCCAAAAATATGCAAAGATTAGGCGGCTATAAGACATGACCTTGACCGTTTGGTTCCCAATCCCAAAATAAAAAATAAACAGAAGCTTTTATACATAGAAATGATATAAGTGACAACACTGAAAGCTCAAGGTTACTACGACGAATGTCATAGAGGCCATCTGCTAGCGCTTCGTTAAGGACCTGAACTGTCTGAAGTGAATTCCAATATTTCTCCAAAAATAGCTGGATCTAATAATCGAATTTTCGGATTTGTCCCAGGTAATAAAAAATTATAGATCTTTAAGTGTTATTTGTGCAAAAGATCTATTTAAAAAGATATTTCATTGGGGCTAAATAAAATCTAAGCCCATGATTTTACTTAGCCCCTTATCTTTAAAAATCTTAATATCATTTTCGAAACTTTTATAAAATAAATAATTCTCAGTCAACCATTGTGGTGTTAGTGCGATTTAAGAAAATGTATAGCCTTTCTAGGGTTAAGTGTTTATATAAAAAGTTCTAACTCTTATTTATGTTGAATGTATCGGGTTTTGGCTTTCATTTTACGGATAGTGTGTTGCAGACAAAAAAAACCCCTCCGCCAAAACATACATAGATTGTAATAATTTCCCAGTTTATCACGTTCAACAATTTATGAACACGTAACTAATGAAAAAATATCGTAAAAATATGAATAATAGTTTAGTATTCTTTGTATTGCGCGCCATGTATAACAAACATTATGTGTTGCTTTATGAATTTATAAAATATTGAAAATTTTGCTTTTAAATACAGCTCAAATCTAATATTGGTATACATGATGTGTGTAGTGGCACAGCTTAACTGCATAGATGTTGTAGCATGCATCATTTGGTGCAAGGTTCTGGGGTGCTTTGTGCAGTGTTGTCATATTTGGGAATTCATATTCAAATTGTGGATTTATGTAGTTTGGAAAATGGGAATAAAAAACAAATTATTTAACGGATTTGGGAAGTTTTTGGGTAAATTTAGCCTTGAGGGTTTTGTTGATATATTTTTAACTTACGTCTCTTATGCTCATTATTCATAATGTTTCATTGCATCATATAAGAAAAAAAATGGAGTTTATTAAGTGAACAGAATTACTTCATATTATTGTTTTACCAATTTAATCAAGTTTACAGGTGCAAATTACATTAATATCACAAATTTTTTTATTAAAATCAATTTTTATTTTTTTCTATTAAATAAAGTCAATAAACTTATTTCGAAAGTAATTTTTGAATTATGGGTAATTCCATAATTTGCTTTTCTGGGGGAAAATACTTTTAATTGTAAATACGAATCAAAAACAAATCTGGAAACTCCGGCTCTGTAAGTCAAATTTTTATATCCACACCACAATAGTGGAGAGGGTATTATGCGTTTGTGCTGATGATTGCAACACGTTAAAATATTGCTTTATTTGTTAGACTTTCTGATTCTCTCTATCGATATACGTCCGTCCGAAATTTGGTACATCGCTTCTTAATGTCACAAGCACCTGTTGAAAATGGTGATAATAGGTCCATTATTTTGCATAGCCTCTATACAAGATTTCTTCCGGAACAGAGTCTTTGTGCCTATAAGTCATCCTTTTATGTTGGTATTTAGATTAAATTTAGTCCAAACTTATTTAATTGCAATATTTGCATTCTTACAAAATTTTATTGGAATCAGTCCAAATTATGCCACAGCTCCCATAAAAACACTACTCTCGAAAATAGCTTATGCTGCCATAACTTCCTTATAAATGTTGGTATGTACATACAATTTAATGACAATTACTTTTACCATAGGAACTGTGTGTGCCATGGCAAATTGATATGCTAGTGTGTCTAAAAATAGCCATAGGTCCCAAAAACACCCCCTCAAATCTTAAAAGGCAAACAAATCTCATATAGATAAAGATATCTAAATAATATTCGGCACAAAAACCTTAACATGAATGCAATTTGTTTAAAAATTAAATTGTATTTACTATCTTGCTATTAAAAATGTTACAAATCTTTCTAAACTGTTTTTATAAATTTTAAAGAAATCTTTGATTTTCTATTAATTTCTCAATATTACCTTCTTCTATACATTTCTTTGAACATCAATTGACTTAAATAATTTTTTAAGAATGAAAAAAAATAAATGTTAAAATACCATAACATGTTTAATGAAATCTTTACACCTTCATGCTTAATAGAGCATTAACCCCCTAAAGAAAAATTAGAATAAAGAGAAGAGAAAAAAACTTTAAACACAAAAATAAATTATTTCTGTCTTAAAAAAAAATATAATTTAAAATTATGGTTTCGCTTAAAAATTAAATCTGAAAAAATATTTTACTTGTTTTCAAAAAAAAATCTGATATTTAACATTTAGGTAAATGTTCGGTAACACCCCCTCATATCAGCCATTTAAATTCGTTTCCTTAAACCGTAATATCTATTCTCAAAAAAAAGTTCAGGTTACATTTTTTTATTCTAATCTTTTTCAACTTTAAATTTGTTTTTTTCTCATCTAGTTATTTCAAAATTTTAACCATTAATCATAACTTTTTTTCGTTATATTTTTGTTGCCACTAAATCAAGTCTCATGTATCTGACAGGCTTTTATAAAAAATGTTTCCATCTTAGATTACAAAAAAAAGAAAGAAGATTGATTTGGTAACACACACTTGCATGGATTCTAGCACACAATGCAATTTTCTTTTGAAACTAATATAGTTTTGAAACATCATTTTCAGTTGCAGTGGGATTAGTCAGTCAGTTACAGATGTATGTAAGAAAAAGCAAGAAATTTTAATAGGTTAAAATAGTGAAAAGTTAGAACTTGGGCGACGAGGTAGGCTAGCTGGTAGTGAGCCAGTCTATCAGTGCCGGAGTTTCGGGTTCGAGTGCCGCCAGAGGCTCTGGTTTCTTTCCTGCAGACAGGCGCAGAGCTTGGCGGGATTGGCTTAGGGAAATAAAAAAGTAATAATTAATGATTACTGCTTCCATTACCAGGTAATGCCATCTTTTGAAAGAATTGTTGAATTCGATTATGTTTCTTTAGTTTTGCTAAATCAAATCAAATTTCCGGATATTCACGTTTATCAAGCAATGTTTTATGCTGTCCCGGGAATAAAGAAACTTAAGGGAAAGTCATAGTATAATAAGTACCAGGAACGTCCATTATGGAGAGCTGTCATTATTTTCCCATTTAATGTCAAATTAATTTATTGGATTTTTAAACATCATCCAATTTTTCATGAAGTTTGAACTTGTGTACACTTTAACTCTCTAATTTCTTGACTGCTCTTCACAAACGACCCATGGTTATTTAAGTAATTTTATAATCTTTCACTAAAAAAAAAGAAATATATAATTCGTTTAATATTTTTGATGACATATGCCTTTAAGTCATATCATCTTTTGTAAAACACAAATAACGGTAATTTTGTAATATCTCGAAAACTAATCTACTTTTGATAATTCTGACTTCATATTCAGATTCAGCTTAGTTTGAGATTAATTTGGTCATGACTTTATTTGTGACACAGTGTTACTAATGAAAAATTTATTTCTCGGTTCTACACCAGAAAGGTACGTTTATTGTGGCCGATGCTACACCATAACCAGTTTAAGGTATGTTCAGATGATTATATGTGATTAATGAAATGATTAAGTTTAAATCATGTCAATTTGAAGTGATTAACAAATCATTTGTATAGTTGAATAATTAACTCTATTTTGATTTGATTTTGCGTTTGAAGAGCTTAACTCTGCAAATGTGAACATACATCCATGTGAATAGCAAGGGATGTTTTAATATAAGGAAAAAAGTACCAGAATTACTAAATATATTTTTGTTTTTACCTCTTAAAAAGTACCCAACATTTTAATCTTGGCCATATGCTATCCCTATTTTAAATTTATTGAAAATAAAAAAGGTACCAAAGGCAAATCATTCCAAAAGTACCAGATTTTCCCCATTTAATGCCCCTAGAAATTAAACTGTCTGAAAATTAAGGTTATTATCAGTATGCAAATCAAATTTTCCGAAAAGAAAAACGTAATCTGGATCATATGCAATCTGTATACCAAATTTATCAAAAAGAGAAATAGTACCCAAAGTACCAATTTTTCCCGTTTTCACCTATAAAAAATATATATTTTAATCTGGGCCATATGCTATCCGTCAACCAAATTTCAGCAAAATCCATTAGGCATTTCTCGAGTGATTGCCCCATAAACATACAAACTTTTACATTTATAATATTGGTAGAATGTAATCCTACAATGTAACTTTAATTATTTAAAAGTGAAGTTAATTTGTATGTTTAATATTTAATCAATACAGCTTTAATTTTATAGATTAAAAGCTTCAATTCATTATAATTCAGAACAAAAATTTATAAAATGTTAGTGTATTTTCCGCGATCAAACAAAACAAATTCACTGTTAGTCCATCTTTAGTAAAGTCGATAAAAGAAAAGGTTAAACCAAACACATTAAAAATTTGTTGCTTTAAGTACCTTTGATTACATATATTGTAAGGAGTGTCATATAATGGCTACCAGGGAACTTAATGTATTTTAAATCACATTTCCAACATGTTAAAACTGTTGGTGTAAAATTTACATAAAAAAGAAGAAACAATTTATCTATTAGTACAACTAATCCATTAAGGATTTTGTTTATAATTAAGTTATAAATTTGTTGATAGGATAGCAGTGTTGCCACTTTGTTGGTAATTACCCGAATTTGGTATAATTTTTACAGCCGTGGGTAAAGCGTGGGTATTTTCTCTTAGATGTAATTCAGGTGTTATTTAAATTCTTACTTTAGATACCCAAATAAAATCAAGAATCCAATTCAGTGATGACATTTATTTCTTTTTTAAATATAGTTGATAAAAAATGCACAGTCTTCTGAACCAAAGTCTCAGTTTCTTTATAAGAAAAGTGTTCAATCATTAAGCGGCCGATACACTTGCAATATTATTGTATAGGATATTTGCCATATTATTTCCATTTTGTCCTATATTATGCAATAAGTCGCACTATATTTTCATTCATTCAATAAAAAGATGACCATAACATATAGAAATAACGTAAACAGCGTTGCCAACACATTTCACTATCTTTTTGTTGTGCAATAAAAATCAAAAGTATTTTGATTGTTGCCAATACATTGTGCCATCATCGTATATCACATACATATTGGCGATATAATTGTACAGTACGTAAAACTGAACAACTTTATTGCAAGTGTATGAGCCGCTTTAAATATGTATAATTTTCAAAAGTTCGGTAACGAATGTCGCAGGATGGACCTTATATTTGGATAAAGATGACTATCATAGTGATTTAAAAGCTAAAGTTTATTGAAAAAAGTTATTTCAACTAAAACTAGCATTGGGGGAAGATATGTTTTCAATATTCCAACATATAATTAATTTTATTTTTCTCTGGCAACTTTTAAATGCTTTAGGTTGAAGAATATTTAACTCCCTTAACAGTTGTAAAACTGAATTAAGAAAGGGACAGTTGTATAAAATCCTGCAGGCATTTTGTTTACTAAATAAGGTATAAAGCGTATTTTTTAAGACCATGAAACTTAAAATGATAGAAAACGCAAAAAAATTAATTTGAATCGCAGATTAATATACGGCATTACCATTTGAAACTGATTTTAAACAAATAGGCATCGCGCCTGTCGAAAAGCATTGCAGACGTCAAATTTTGTTTCACTTTTTCGAGCACTGCTGGTTACATATCACGAATAAAATGAACAATGTTGATCTTCAAGACGTCAAATGTTGCTGGTTTATCAACATAAACCAGTTACATCACAGGCCTAAGAAAAACAATCAAGAGGTGTCACATCGCACGGCTTTGAAATCTTATTGACAGTTTATTTTTACTAAATCAACACATCGCCTTTTTTTGTGAAAAATTAAGTTGCCCAATTTCAATCCTGAAGTCGCCTATAAGTTTCGAAAATCGACGGCTGATTTTCAAAGTTAATTTGGATAATTTGGTGGCGTTGTTCAAGGATTAATCAATTCATGACGATGTGCCTAAGCAAAAAGTGAGAGCAATATGACAGTTCGCTTGGCAGCTAAGTTTTTGTAAGATCTATCTGGCTTAAAAACACCCATTATAAAGGAATGGCAATGACCATTTTGAACCTTCTCTAGATATATGCAACCCAATGTGGAAGTTAAACTCATTATTTTATTAATTACAATAAGAATCTTAACAGTTTGACTATTTAATATTGATCTTCTTTCATGAGTATGTTGTGTTTTTGCTTTTTTGAAAATGTCTTTTTATTAAATAAAACTTTAATTTTATATCAGGTGTAATTTCATTTAGATCGAGTAATTTTGCTTCATCTCAAGTGTAATTTTGAATTTTGCTGGTGGTAACACTTTTCTTTTCTGAGTAAAATTCTGCATATATTCTACCTTTTACATTTTTTTATGTTCTATTTTAAAAAACATGTGTTATTTTAAAAGTGTTAAGCGTTCTTTTCTGAATATTAAAAAATGCTACATGTTCAACACTCATTTCAATTAAAGGGGCAGAGTGCAGCACTAGATCAAGGCGAATTCAGTACAAGGTGGTGGCAAGTTTCTAGTCGTAAACACTAACAATGCAATACAAAAAACATCTGTTGTTTCTGTTGGCTTTGAAATGTTGTAGTCTTGCCAACACTAAATCATTATAACAAAAAGAATACGGGAATTTTTTCTTTATAAATTATTTTTAACATGAAAATAAAAAATTTATGTTTTGCTTTTTATTGGTTTGAACAATGTTATTTTAACATTTTTCATTTAAAATTAATATGAAACAATGATAATTTTAAATAAAACCCATACTTTTGCAGAAGTTTACTATGATTTTTAAACAACATTGTGCCATGTTAATTTTACATTGATATTTTTTTCTGTGTGAATTAATGTGCATTCTCTCAAATTTTGATTATAATTATGTAGTACTCTTTAAATTATTGCAAAGGCTGTAAATATGGTATATTATATTGTGGTTCAAATTGTCGTATATCAAAGCCAATAGAAATCTGATGGGGTCTTAAATATTGGCAAAATCATATTTCTAAAAAATGGGATAACTTTCTGAACAACATTGGTAAAATCAGAGATCCTTAACCGTTTTACGGGAAACTTCACTCAGTTCAGTTAAAACTAACTCTTACTTTAACTTCCAGTCAACATTACGTTTTGACAGTTATAACTGGTAACTAATTATAACTAAGCCTTGTGAAATTGGCCGTTAACACTATAAATATTTTATTCAGATGTAAACCGGTAAATATGCTGTTAGTACTATTAACCCATAAAAGCCCTTATGACACTAAATTAATGAAGAATTTATAGAAAGAAACAGTAAATGTTGGAATTTTTGTTGAATTTTTTAAGTTTGCTATTTATTTTAATAGACCTGAACTCTTCGCACTTGGAATTTTTCTTTTACATTATATATATGCACTGTTCACCAAAACTTTAACAATGCATTAAAACTGGAGTGTCATAAGAACTTAAGGAGCGAATATATAATTGAGGTTCAAACCGGTTAAATTTCCATTAATTATTGATGATGATTTAAATTTTGCTCATTTCTTAACAGATTCAGTCTATACTTTTTGTAAAACAATTTTGTGAGATTAATATGTATTCAAATAATTTAATTTATAATCTATCTGAAAAACAAGGACTAACAAAAGAATATATAATACATAACGCTTCCTTTGAAACATTTAATGATCCCTTCTTTTGTACCCAGTTATTTATAATGCATTTTAAAATCTATCAATAACACCTTCTTTTCATATACCAATTTAAATGGTAATTTAAGTTTCAATGAAAACCAATGATTAAAAATCTATGACACAGGGTATTGCAGACTATAATTTACAAGTAACTATAGACTACGATTAAAACTAAATCAATTGATAGACAAAAGGTAGTACGTATTATAAAAACAACAAAGAAACACGACAACTCACACATGCCACACGTGTGACAGTTAACATGCATGAAACAGCCAACAGCAACAAAAACAATATCAAATCAAACTTAATTTCTATAAAATAAAATAAGGTAAGTTTTAAATACAAACTGATAATAAAATTGAAATAAGAACCAATTAAAGCCCGTATATTGAGAATGGAAAATTTAAAAATAAACACAACAAAAAATGTATACAACAAATTTAACCTGACTAAATAAAAAATGTGACAATAGACTACTCTGTCTAAAAGGAAAACCTTAAAAATTATCCATGTTTTTGATGAGTACATGTGTGTAGTATGTATTGTGTTGTGTTGTCTGTTGTTCAGGTTGCCTGGTTGGATTTAATATTTTGTTGCTTTGTGTTTCTGTTGTAAGCAAATACAATGACCTAAAGGAATTCAGGGTATATTAAAGTTAATGATTGCATACACAAGTAAGTAAACTAAAGAATGAAGCATTTTTTTTTTAAATAAAAACAGAACATATAATAAAAATGTATTCGGCTGTGCCGAATCTTTAATTATACTCTACCTAGAATTATAATTAAAAACAGTAATTAATGTTGGCTCTTTAAAGTAGTAATGCAGTAATAAGAAAATAATAATCATAGTTTTTAAAGATGTTGGTACACTTTTGGGTCCATAACTATTTTCTTATTGAATCAGGATTACAACCCCGAACTGGTTACGAGAACTTTTTCTGAAAAGTCGTTCGGAACTTAACGTGTTTTCCACAGACGAACATGTCTTAAACTATTTACGCAAGAATTTCTTCAATAGTGGCATAATTCAAAAATATACTAATTTTTATTAGAGCAGTGTAAAGTTTTTTTTTCCAAAAATAAAAGAAATACCTAAAATTTCCTTCTGGCACAAAAAGCATCGTTTATTCTGAAAACCCTAATATCTTGACTTTTGATCCCGGCAAAACTGAGAATTGTCAGTATTATAAAATAATAAAAAAGTACGTTATAACAAGTAGAATAAAGGCCCATTTTTGTTACAAGCGGTAAACTTTTAACGATTTAGAAATTTGTTATACACAATATCAATTATGATATTGCGTACATTAAGGTACTTTTACACGACAGGTATTTTGTACTGACTTTTTTAGATGTAAGATCCATATGCAATTATACGGAATTGACCAATACAGAAGGTTTATAAATTTTACTTTCACACATTCGTTTTTATTTCATTTGACACAATAGCAAATTATATACAGATTCATATATTTTTCACTTTATATGTTATTTCAGTTAATTAAAAATGTTGTTTTTTTTAAAGAATATGAGTAAATAAATAGATTTTAATGTATATTTGCCGCCAGAAACAAATGAGTTGCAAGACCGCTGATGTCGGATGGTTTGTTGATTCAAAACAGAACACGCTCTGAAAAAATTTTACGCTGCTAATTTAAGCTGACATTTAGAGCAGCAAAAAAAAATTTTTACAAGACATTTTTCATTTTGCAGTAGGATATATGACACTGCTAAACAGGGTTTGAAAAATCGCAGTAGAAACCAAAAACTGTCTAGCAAAATACGATGATTTGTGTACAACTTTTCGCTTTGTTGGTTTGACAGCGACTGAATCAGAAGTTAAGGCATTCGTTTTTTTATGACCGATGACAAATGAAGATGTGAGCGAAATTGCAGTTTTGATTGCAGTTTTTAAACGCTGCTACATACATATCGTGTAAAATTACCTTTGGCTAAAAAATGTATTTTTGAATGCATTTTAACACTTTGATAGAGAGTGAGCAAAAGCAGAAAAATGAGAGTAAATAATTATTTAGTCTCGCTATTTGTGCGTTCTTTGCTTAATCAGTCAGCAACGCAACAACTTAAGTAAGTAATAAATGGTGCCATGTCATGACACTACGCAAAGTGTCATAATGTCCACAACTTAACTTAAAACGAAAAATTCGGTGTGTAAAATTTTAATTACGTAGTTCCATTATAATGAACTTTTTACTAATGTAAATATAAAGTCCCTAAATTTATTTTGCTTTCTTAAGTGAATATTTAATTTCAAATTAAAAGTGAATAATTAAAAACTTTTTATGTTTCAAAATAAAATATGTGTTATATTATCAATATGTGGAGTTAAAATTCTTTGTAGTCTTCAAAATAAGTAAGTATAATGCCAAAAATTCTTGCAAGCGAGAATCTGAACAAATTTGGGATCTTAGCCGGCCTCCGGCCGGGCTGAACGATTTGTTCCTCTATGGTATAACAAATACGGGCTTCGCTCACTAAAGCTTATCTGCACAGCCAGCCTTCGGCCGGGCGCAAGGATTTTCTCCTCTACGGTATAACAAACACCGGCTTCGCTAACTAAAGCTTCTCTGCGTAGTCCATGGACACTATGACACTGGACGTTATAACATGCCACCTAATAAATTTTTTTTTATATATTTTGTTTGCTTTTGATGCGCTTAAAGTCAGCAAGTTAACTTCTTTGCTGTTGCTGGTACTTCATGCATATATTTTGAATGAATTGGTTTCGAATTTCTTAGTATTTTTGCAGAGGGAATTGTATAAAGTTCATTACCGTTAAATGTTTTTTTTTTTTGCAAAAACTAATTATGTACATATATGATGATGTACTTTTTTTTAGTAAGTTACGCAAGACCATATTTTTAGCACTTTTTCTGCTTTTGCTTTTACTGTGTTATTTTTCTTAAGTTAAGTTAAGCAATTACAAAAGTATTAAAAATATTTAAACACCGCTTTTGACTTCTTTCTGAGCTATTTTTTTTTGGTGATACACACGAAATGACAAGCTTAAGATGCCCTCATCCACAACTTGTGTTGGTGGAGGGTATCAAAACAACAAATACAAATCAAACAGCCCAACATGTTAATTAACTTGGTCGTTAGTTTTAACAAAGCCAGGCGCCCATTTACATACATAAATAGAAAAAAATTTAAAAAACTCTGTCTGCATTATTATCTATTCACATTATGCTGAGCTTTAGGTTTTTGTTATTTAAAATTCTTATAACAATATTCATTGTAAATGACAATTTTTTAAATAGTTTTAAATTACGTTTCTGCCCAAGATAAGTTTTTTTATTTTTTCTATTCTCTTTAAAAAAATATATGTATATTTCTCTCAAAATTTATTTTCTGTAGCTGTAAAATTTAACAAATTTTTATGAGGGTACAAGAAAGAAAACCATGGTAAAAGTAAACAAATGCATGTATGGAGGAAGTATCAACGAATCTGTACCTATGAAATGGTATAAAATACCTGTGTGTACTCATAGGAAAGTATTATTAGCTTTTAGTTTACTGACTGATATTTAATGGGCATTTTCCTTTTTGTGTTTGCATTGACCTTTTGTTCATTGTTTTTGTTTACTTTTCTTATTGTTTTTAATACAAACAGACATTTCCATTACACAGGTGTTTTTGTACCATTGTTTTATATCGGCATAAACCTTTAGGCCGGCTCAAGTGAAATCACCTCGCAAGAGCATATTCAGTTTAAAAACTAAAAGGGCTAAATTTTTAGTATTGCCGCAAAATTAACAAATATAAAAAAACATACGTATTAAAACTTTTAACTATTTTAAACTTTTTAAAATTTTTCACATTATCAATTAAATACAAAAACTGTTTTCTGTTTCGAGCTGCCTTCCAACCAGGAACGGATTATTCAGTACTATGGTTTTGGTAAAATATTGTTAACAAATTTTCTTTTTTCTTTTATCTGCTTGCGGCAATGTATACAAATAATTCCCAAGTATATGAGCATATACTTAGAAATGCCTAATTTTAATACGAAAAACTTGGTAGAACTTTATTTGAAATAAAATACAACCATATTTTATGGCAGAAACTTCTTGTGAAAGTTGGTAAATTATTAAAAAAATTTGTTGTGTTTTGTTGTTGGAATGTGATGAGGAAGATGGTGTTCCATATCTAGATGTAATATTCATTTAGTAATTTATAGCCAGTATATCAAAAACTCTTTCCTCTAATGGCGAAGGAGAACAATATTGACTTGGCCCAGAAATGTTTTTTTTTATTTCGGCGAAGTTTACCTTAATGTGCTCCTTAAAGACAACATCTTCACACGTATTTATTTTAAAAAATTGATTATGTAGGTATTATAAATAAAAACATACATTTTAATGTTAGGATGCGAACGTTAACGTTCGAAATCGATAAACTGGCAACAAGCTTCTTATTTAGATATGTATGTATCGTTAGCTATTATGAAAAAAGCGTAACTAACAAAAATTAAAAACCGAGTTTTTGAATGATTTTTATAAATGGCATTAAACATTAAAAAAAAAATGTTACACTTCTGCGATCAAAAATGTCGCTTTTATTAACAAAAAACAAAAGGGATTAACTACAATTGTGTTTATTTGATTAATGCAAAACGATGAAATTACACATTTTTTTTCTAACAAAATATAATGAAATGGTTTTCTTTGAAAATTGTCGGACGACTTATCAATTAATGTTTTTTGACATGTTTATAATTTTCGTTTAACAAAGTGTTTTGCTTCTGCTGTAAAATTATACATTTGTTAGTTATGCCTATTTGCATTTTAGCTAACGGTATAAATATTGTTTTTTGAACAAACAACCAGCGAGACAAACAAAATCACTTTTAAACGTGATTCTGGATCAATTTGTATACTTTAAGTCGAGTATAGATTTCTATGAACCCAGAATTTCACCTTATATTTTTGATTCGCCGCGAAACAAAAAAAAGGCATCTAAAAACAAATTGAGCATGTATCACAATATGCTTCAAAGAGGTGTAATATGCGCTAAAAACTTAAAAAAATTTTGCAAAAATGCTCTTTCAACTAAATTATGAAAAAATGCTGCATATGGTAAAATATGCAAAAATAGGCACAAATAAATCGATGCCAAATTTCATAAAAAGCAGCGTTTAAAAAACTGCAGTCAAATTAGAAAACCTTCCATTTCTTCCATTCTTCATTTTTAATTGGCAAAAAAAAAAGCTTTTGCTTTAAATTCTGATTCATTAAATGTAAACAGTCGCTGTCAAACCAACTCAAAAAGCGAAAAGTTGTACACAAAATTTTAAACAGCTAAAATGGATGAATATATTGCTTCTGTCTTCTTTGTTCACACAGCGAAAAAATAAAATTGCATATTTACTGTTTTTCTGGTTATAACTTTTAAGCAAATGAATAAAACTGTGATTTTTCTCAAGAATGTTAAAAGTACTTCTTTTGTTTAAGGAATTCAGTGACATTTTTAAATTTCGATTTTCCATCCCTGTTTTATACGGTATATATTATATGGAGTGCTCAGAGCTGAAGCGAACCAAGTCAAAAATGAAAATTCAACACTATTTTCAGTTTGAGTAAGTGAACTATAATTTATATCTTGAGCCATTGACTTGGATTTATTACCATTACCTTTGGAACGAAACAGTTTTTAGTCAGCGGAGAATTTTGCACCAATTTTGAAATAACTATATGTATTATGTTTTATGACTTGCTCCGGCTTAGCTTTGAACCCTTCATATGCACATGTACATTAGAGCGTACCACCTTACAAGGAAAGAAAGTTTCACCGTACCACCTCTAATATAAATTATTTTTGCAAGGAGGTTTCGATTTTTTTATCGCCCTTATCGTGGTTGGCGAATACGGCGAATACGCCCTGCGACTGTTTGGTAATAGCTTAAAGAAAATAAAGTCACATTCTCTTCTATTACCAAAAAGTCGAAGGCGTCTTTTAAATTCGCTAACCACGATAAAGGTGTATGTTTCAAAAAGACAAATGTTTTGCCGTAGGGATCATTGACCTTAAGTATCTCGTTCTAGTATTTATCCACCAGATCTCTGTTCGTACCACCCTAATGCCAGAAAATTAATGCTCGCAAAAAACTAATAAACTTTTGCTAAGGAAGTAATTCGATAATTCCAGCAGAAACATTTTTAAATTTAATTAAGTAGAAACTTAAAGCTCGCTAAAAATCCTTACAGTTTTGCCAAGGAAGCATTACTATAATTCCTACAGGACAGTCAGCATTTACAGTCGGATCTATAAATATTATGCTTCTTCATGTCATGCTTTTTTCCAAGTAATATAAAAATTTCCGTTCGGGAATTTACATCGAAACGTGAATAAAAAACTAAAATTTGTTTTTGTTTTATCGTAAGCGGCTAATTACAAAATTTATATGAAATAACCTAAAAAAACTCTCTCCTGTAAAATTTGATTTTTAGGTCTTACGTTATTTTCGGTCGATATGCTTCGCTGTCGAAGGCGCCATATACTGAATACGATGATGCAACAGTTGACGATATTTGAACACCGTCAGCTTTTATCGAATAAAAATAACTAAAAAGTTGACGAAACCTCCTTGCAAAAATACTTTATATTAGAGGTGGTACGGTGAAAATGTTTGAGGTACGGTCTAATGTAAATACCGTCGCTGTTTTTACTAACTGACCTAACTGAATTTTTTTTGAAAATTGAGTTAAGTATTTAAAAAAAAATATTTGTCTCTTTCTTTATTTAAAACATAACAAAAGATGATGCCATAACAAATAATGCATAAGCCCAATTTCATTCGTATTTTGGCTAGGAAATTACTATATTTAAGACAAAAAACATTAAAAGTGCTCTCCTTTAAAATTTGTTAAATTTTAGTTAGGTCTGTTAGTAAAAACAGCGACGATAATATGTGTGAAAACGATTCATGTTTTCTGCAACCTTTTTGTATTTTTAGACCAGTAATGTGATTTGTTATTTAAAAAAATTGATTTACATTTTCACAAAACCCATTTCATATACATACATAAATGTAAATGTGAAGGCCCTTTTTCGAAAATCCTTGCAATCCACCAATTTGTAGCACTACATACCAATTTTACGTGTCTTTTCTATTCTTAGACCTGTTTTAGTCAGGAGTATTTTTAACCCTGCAAGTTTCTTTTGTTTTGCTAGTCGTAAAGCAACAAAAAACAATGTACCCAACATATACAATTTCAATACATATGATGCAAAAAATACAAAAAAAACTTTTATATATTAGTAAGCATGTATGTACGTATACAAACACATTTGAATGATATTCGTCTATCTCAAGTTGAGCTCTAATGCTATTCAAATAAATTTTACTATAAATAAAATAAATTTTTTTTATCCTTATAAACTTTTCTGCGTATGTCAGAAAGGACATTAGACTGGCTCTTAAAGAAGACAATTTTTGAAATTAAAAAAATGTTTAATGATAGTTTTTTGATAATAAAAAACAAGTTGTTCATGCAACTGTGAACTTGGTTAAATCTCAATTGAATGAAACTGCAATTTCAAATCGAAAAAATTGATTGAAAAAAACCTTAAGTAATAACTGTGCAAAAATATATTTTTTTTTAAAAAATTAGAAAAGACAATCGATTTTCTACAAAATTTTTAAATTGTTTGTGCTAGCGCCATAAAAAATAGCAGGCGAAAACTAGTTTTTTGCAGAAAATCTTCCACCACATCGAATTTTCAATAAAAATTTAATTAATTTTAATAATTAATTTAAAAAATAATGTCAACAAAATAAGATTTGTATGGAAAGTTCTAAGCGACAAAAGGGTTTGCTGTGAAAAATTTCGAGCGACCAAAATTCTTCCATAAAAAAATTTCAGTTTTTTTACATGTCTATACCAAAGCGTAAGCTTCAAAACGTAGTCTAAAGAACGGCAAAATTTTCTATGGAAAATTTTGAGCGACAATGAGTTTTCTGTTCTAGTGATAGAAAATAATTTAAAGAAAGCTAAGCGGTAACAAAACTTCGCTGCTTGCAATAGTTAAATAAACTTGAAGTTTTATTTTAAGCCTTTCACCACATGTGGAAAGGATACAACCATATAAGTTTGTCGTTTCGTTTGTAATTTCTACAATATTGATCTCACCCCTATAAAGAATATTATTCTTGGTCCTTATGAGTAGCGATTAAGCGATGTCTGGGCGTACTTGTGTTGTTGTATATTTATGAAGCATATCGTTGCAAGAATTAAAGAACGCTGTAACTGATAAAACAAAAAATTTCATCATACAAATATGGGACCGGGACCAATTGACGCAGTATTTTTTCTGACAAAATGATGCAAAAAAAAAACTATTTTCGATTTTTTGTCAGATACAGCGTTCTTTAATTCTTGCGACGATATGCTCCATTCACATTTTCAGCCAGACTGCTATATGAGCAAAATATCACGAATGCCTTTAATTTTTCCAATAAATCTAAAAAATGTTCCATACACCAAAATGCTAAAAGTTCTCTTCTAATATAAGAACTGGGTTTTTGTCTTTCATCTTAAACAAACTTAGTAGAATACAGAGACAATAAATCAAATCTGTCAACAAAATGACCTGGATATATACAACTAATTACCTTTTAGCTCCCGAAATAATGCAAGCCTCAAAAAAAGAAAATTGCGCACTTAGCCGCACAGAAAAATTTTCTACTGCGCATCTACGTAAGCATAGAACGCAAATGAATGTTTGTTGTAAAAAATTTAAGACATATACAAATAAACATACACAAATCCCAGTTAGCGTTTTCAATCGTGTAAGATTCTACTGAATCTCATGAAGAGCGTTTTGATGGTCGACGAGCGCATTTTTTTAATCGTAAAAGATTCCTCTAACGGGAGAAACGGTTACATAAGCTGATTCAACTGTGAGATACTTCTACAACACAGCAAAAGACGCTTATATAATTCGTAGAGGGTATCGTTCCAGATGTGTTTAAAGATTATCTCACTAGCCTTTTAGAAAGCGTGTCAAGAACCGTATGAGAATCAGGTAGCGATTATTTTACAAATTGAGAAATGCTAAACTGTGTTACTGAGCCACCTAAATAACAGGATCGATCGTCTTTTTCATGATTACATTCATATAATTTATACGAAACAAACCTAAAGATCGCGAATTAAGCACCATCCTGTTGTAAAATCTTATTTGAAAGATCCTTAGTTCGGCTTATTTTGTTGAAATTGTATTGGCAATATAATTTTCTTGTTTCAAAAACGTAACTTTTATTGACTCATACAGAGAGTCGCCAAAGGTTCATTCCAAGATTAAAAGACAAGCTTGTCGGAAAACGTTATAAATAAAAAAACTTTTAAATGACTATCGTCAGATAATCATTAGAGGATTCTTTTAGGAATTGTATTTGAAACATCATCGTCTAACGAACAGCGTATACTAGCTGGGATTCTATATCTTCGTCACATAAAAAAATAACGGACCTGCGCAATACGTAATCTTGTTTTTTTTGATTCATGGTAATAATGGTTTTAGCACAGTCCATGTCATTTAAGCTGGTAGGACCAAATTTGGCTCAAATAAAAGAAGTAATAAATAGAAAATCAAGCAAATCGATTAAATATTTCACCTGGCTATCCAGTCAAATGTACTATCCAGTTGGGGAATAAGCTCGATAGGGTCCATACAATACAAGCTAGCTTGAGAAATTTGTTTGATCAGCGAAATTAATATTTTATCTCGCCTAGCGCCAATACAAATATACTCCCGGAATAACTATTTTGGCACGATACCATTTGAGCTAAATGAACCAAATTTTGCTTCTATTTTTTTTAAAATATAAGAAGTATTTAATATTAAAAATCAGCCAAATCTATCTTCTATTTCACCTGACCCCCCTACAAGTGTCCACGAAAGGGTCCATGCAAAACAAGCTATGTGGAACAAATTTAGTTCAAATATAACTTTTCCAACCATGGCGAAGGGCTTTTTATTAATACTGTGTTCACACTTGGGTTCTTAAACGCGTTTAAGCAACTCGAACGTGATTAAGCTCTAATCACATCAAAATCGAGATGATTTTCCATACATTGAAGTGATTTGTTAATCACTTCAAATTGACATGTTTAAAACTAAGGCCCTAATTTTGTAAAACATAACGCACGCGAAATTATTATATTGAAAGCAAAAACAAATTCATAAATAGTTTGTAATTTTGTTGTTGCTTTGTACAGAAATTTATTTACCGTTTTAAAATTTTTAACGCCACAAGCAATGAGGCGTATGAAATCTTAAAAACCAATGTGAATTTGTGTTAAAGGCAACAACAAAATTACAAAATATTTATATATTTCAATAAAATTCTTTGTCGTTGCGTTGTGTTTTACAAAATTATGGCCTAAATCACTTCATTAATCACATAGAATCCACTGAACATACCTAAAACTGAGTGTAATGTAGAATCGGCCAACATAAACTGAACAACCGGCCACGATTTCTTCTTAATGTTTTTATTTTTTTTCTTAAATTTTTTTTTTTAAATAATCTTCTGATAACTTTATAAAAGTATTTTTATAAATAAAAGAAATATAAATTTGTTTGTTGTGTTTTTTTTTTTTCTTAATCATCTGTCATCTTAATCATCTCAAATATAATGTGAACGGCGTTGATTAACTAAATCAACATTTTGATTAAACGCGTTTAAAAACTCAAGTGTGAACATAGTACGTATAAGGCAAATTCATGTAAACGGTGGTGTCGATACAACAACAAGTACAATACCAAAAACCAAAACATTGTATTTTATTTGTTTCTTTCGTTGGTCAATATGTCAAAAACACAAAAAACTTTTGACATTTCTCTTTCTTAATAAGAAAAAAAGAAGCACAGCGCCACCTGAAAAATAATTCGCCTTGGAATTTAAGATTCGGCATACCAAAAATAGCACGTTTACTTGTTTTTTTTTTATCGAAATCGGTATTCTAGTTATATTTCGTTCTAAGAACATCGTTATGGGCTACAGGTAAAGACTTTCTATTAAGGCCCATTTAACCAAATCAAGCAAATTTTTTTATGTGATTTATGGGCTACAGGTAAACCCTTTCTATTAAGGCCCATTTAACCAAATTAAGCATATTTTTTATGTGATTTAATTTTTGCTTAAAAAAACTGTTTATAAGAACCTACATACATACATTTATCGAAACATCAAACCAATTTCATTCTCATTGTTTTGCTGTTTTAATAGGTTCTTCTAAATGCTTTTGTTAAAACTTTTTTTATTGTTGTATTAGTTGGAACAATGCCCTAAATACAAAAAAAAATCCGTTTTTCAAATGTCTTTTTATTGTGAAGTTCTTACTATCGCACAAAAAAACTAAAGCAATAAGGAAAAAAGTAAGTACATATATTTTTTGTTAAGGTAGACCGGTCGTTATTTCTGAAAAAAAGGTGTGCGTATGTAAAGTGTACATATAGTTGTTTAAATTAAGATATTACCTCATTTTAATAGGCATATAAAATTGTTTTCGTTTCTTTCCTTTAATTTGTTTAGAACCTTTCTTGATTAAGGATTAAATAAATATATATTAAGTTTTAATGGGTTTTTACAATTTCCTGTGTTTCTTTTGATAATTTTTGGGTTAGAAATAAATACCTCCATTATTATTTATCTAAATTTTGCTTGTTGTTGAAATTTTGTATTTCCAGGAAACGCCCATAACTGATTCCTTTTAGTGTATATTTTTCAGTTAAACATAAATAGAAATCAAATGTATAGTATTTTACAGTAAGCTTTAAAATATCCCTTATTTGAACTCTCTCTTAAACATCATTTAACAATACTAACATGTATTTAACAATATATTTAATAAATTAAGTGCTTAAAAATAAACATTTTAAATTAATTAAATAATTTCAATGCCAACTTACCTTAATTAGTTAACTGATTAATGATGCACCCAGTCGCACAAACATAAAAATGTATCTGCTGGTGGTAATTTAAACAACAACTTTGTTTAAAAAAAGAAATCCATTTAATTATGGCCACAAAACCCTGACCTTTTCTTCATGCAGATACCGAGCATAAAAATAAAACCCTTTTTTATAAATTCACCCCTTTAGAAAAATGGCGTATGTGTATGCACGTTTAACCGCAAAACTGTTGTGCACTGCAAAGAGAAAGAATGAGAGAAGAAAAATGAGAACATGATTTAAAATACATAATATGAATATGGCTACATGCACAGGGGTTGTCAAATTTTTGAAAGGAATGTTGTTTGCTTATGAAAAATTTTTAAAAAGAAAAATTTAAACGCTATCTAGCTTGGAAAGCTCGAATAAGGGGACAAAACTATTCTTTATAATTAAAAAGGATGACAAATTTGAATTTGAACTTTCAGTGGGCAAATGTGGGGATAAAAAAAGTAATTATTTGGGATTTTCGGAGATACAAATAGCAAGGTGTGGATAAAATTTTAAGATCTGACAACCCTGGATGCTTGTAACAGTTAAATCAAATAAAAAGCGATTAAAATAATCACTATAAAAATGGAGAGAGCATTACACTTAAACAAACAATAGAAATCAAGGTATATTCACACAAAGTAGACTCATTTGGGAGTGTAGACATGCTGCTCTATAAAAATAACCGAGTGCAAAAATAAAAAACAAGAATGCCAAGTTAATTTAACGACGTCCGTAGGTCCGTGTGTATGTTGAAATGAATTTTTCGAAGACCCCAGAAATGATGGAGACTTGTTTGTTATATACATACATACTTGTGTCGCATATACTCCGTAAAAGTTTGTTATTAAAATTTAATCAGATCGATCCTTAAATAACTGAGATACGAGTAAAAAACTACACTCAAAATATTATGTAATTAAATTCAAACGAAAATTCATTTTAAATTTCATTTAGAATGAATTTTTTATTCATTTTTAAAGTATTTATTTATAAAACATCATCTTCCTTCAATTTTAATAGCTTTTACTTTAAAAAAATGTATTTTAGCCAATACCGGGCGGGATTAAATAAATGGGCGTGCACGAAATAGTTTTTATATCTAAAGAACGGTAAGAGAAAAATATTCAAAATTTGTTACACGTAGGTGCGTTACTAATACACAAAACCTTTGTAAAAAAATATGGGCTTGGCTCTTGTCGTAAAAAGACATTGTAGATTTTGTACATCTGGAGAGCGTCAAGATCCAAAATTTGTAAGTCAACATCCGACAAAATGTGGGCGGGTTTGGAGAAATAGGCGTGGCATAAAATAGATTTATTTATATCTAGAAAACGGTTTTTTTCTTATTACTTTCTGCTCTTTTCGCATCATGGTGAAGGGTAGATACGATTCGGCATAGCCGAATTAAGCACTCTTGCGTGTTATTATTAAAATTTCTCAAGGATCCAGAACATATATATTATTCTTTATAGAACATTTCATAAATATTTTTTTTGTGTATTACACAAAATCATCAACTTCATCCCTCTTGTGTAAAAAAATGCAACTTTGATTAATTAGAAATTGGAATGACTGTTTTCTTCTTAATTTTTTTATTGTTACAAATACAAATGCAATTACAATTGATATTCAAACTAAATTAATTGAGCAACAGTAGTGTAAACATTCAGCCTGTTACAGTGATGTAGACCAGGGTCTCTGTGGGTTACAAGGCTTGAATTCCCGAGGCATAAAATTTACTAATAACTAGAAAAACCGGAAACACAAGCTCACAATGTATTTTGATCGGATTATATATGCAGTAAAAACTTTAAAATATGCTCAAAAATAGTTTAAAACAAGAAAATTAACGTCAAAAAAAAGATCAATCAATGACTGACGATATTATTTTATTACAAGATCTGTATCCGAAAAGCGCCTTAAAATCTAGCAGCCGTACCTAAACAAGAGCTGAAAGCGTTTTCTAGCTTTCAAAAATTCTCATGCCGATACAATTTGCATAAAGCATCCCTAAATAGCGCGTTTAATAGTGAAGTTGGCCGCTATTGTTTAAAAATAATAGAAATTTAGTGGGTTTTCTCCTTTTTTTATTCCTATTATGTGGGTTTTATAAACAAGAATGTAAACACTACTGTTTGTGACACAATGTTGACGCTCTTGTTTAGATAAGTTATATCAGCGTAAAAGGTAAGCGAATTTGCACATAAATAATATGCATGAAAGGCAGTTTCAATAGTTTATGTTAACTAATAAATACCAACTCCCGATGGCTGTCGCGTGAATGCCTGCATAAATGTACCAAATAAGATCACGTAACAAATTAAAATTACAACGATTTGGAAACTATGTTAAGCACAGGTTACATGAATTGAAATTTCGATCATATGTTATAAGTATTGAATATTTGTACGAGCTAATAATGAAATATGTCCCTTCTCAGAACAATTCACATTTTATCACAACTATTTAAAAAAAAAACACAAAGCAATGAAAAAACTTCTTGATTTAATTAAAATTTAAATACTTTAACTAAGACAGTTGGCATCTCTGTTAGTTTAAAGTAAAGCTCAAGCTTAAAACCAGATCTAAGTGTTTTGATTAGAGAACAAAGACTTGCAAAGCAAGCTTTGGCTTTAAAAACCAAAAAGCTTTAATTTAAACAAACGCAACAGAAGAAATAATTTATACAAAACTGATAAACAGAAAATGAAATAAGTGATAATTCAATAAAAATCAAAACAAAACAAAAAATACGAAAAGTAAAATTAAATACGGATGACTAAACAAACGTTGCTTAAAAAAACAAAGCAGGGCAATAATGACTTGGAAAAAACCCCAAACAAAAATAAAAGCATCATTATTTAATATAAAGTTTCTTAAAACTTTGCCGAAAGAATTGAAAAAAAATCTTAAGAGATCTAATGACAGTATGTATTTTGAGAAAAAATCAGGTCTTTATCATAAACACACTTTAAAAGAACTGAACAAAAAAAATTTGACACGCTTTTAGAAATTGATGATGTTGAAAGGCATAACAAAAAAATACAAGCGTATTAAAAATATGTATGTAATTTAATTGAAATTAATACTTTTAAAAGCATAAAACACCCACAATTAATAACATTAATCTAAAGTTTACATAAAAAAAAATCCAAGATAAAAAGAAAAAAATATATAAAAGCAACTCAATTTTGACCAGAATATTAAAATGGGTCAAGCTCTTGTCTTTGTCTAACGAAGGTCGAGCACAGAGCAAAGAGAAAATAAATAAAAATATGTAAAAAAGAGGTTAAACGCAATAGCAACATAAATTTCAACGAATCGATAACCTTTGTAATAAGATTTTTCGTTTCTGTTTATTTTTTCCAAAAGAAAAGTTTAAAACATTTTTTTTTAATTTATTGCCACCAAACAACATGAACAACACCTTTGCATATGTAAAAAAGAAAATGCTAGCTTTCTTAGTTTTACGAAGAGGAATGAAGAAACGTAAATTCAAAAACATAAATTTTGTTATTTATGCCAGTATGAATTTGGATTTAAATGGTAAGAAATTTTGGTAATATGTAAGAGGCCAGCCATCCTTAGTTAAAAGGCCATAATTTAAAAATGTTTTCGGCTTAAGAAAACAGGAAACTTTTCTTTTTTTAAATTTAATTTATGTGAAGGGCGTGCTAGGCCTTTTATAAAGGTTTTTTTTAACCTTTTTGTATAAAGTTACTTAAAATAATTAAGCAATATCGTATGAAATGGGTTATTGGTAAAAAGTTCTAAACGTAAAAAAATGTTTTGATCCGCTCGAGAAGGGTCGTCTTATTTTATGTACGAGCATCACATCGCTACCCAATAAAAAATTTTATCATTTTGCGAAGCACTAATGGTACATTTAAAAAAATAAGCGCACAATTATGCGCTACGCAATAAGACATACAAAAATGCAGTAAAGTAAGTCAAAGAATTCTCAACAACTTTTATACAAAAAAAAATAGCTACGGCATTCCCTTACCACGAAGCAGGTTTGTAAGGGAGAGTACTAAAAAATAACTGTATCAAAACATTCAGTGTTTAAGGTCGATCTCCCTTACAAACCTGCTTCGTTGGAAGCTCCATTTTTTATTGGGTATATGCTATGTCTACACTTGGGTTTTTAAACGCGTTTAAGCAAAATGTTGATGCAGTTAATCAAAGCGGTTCACATTACATTTGAGACGATTAAGATTACAGCTGATTATGAAAAAAAACACAACAAACAAATATATTTTTCTTTAAAGTTTATATACATATGTATGTATGTATGTATATAAAGTTATCAAAAGACATATTCATGATGAAATTGTGAAAATTTATAAAAACATTAAGAAGAAATCGTGGTCGTTTGTACCAGTCATGGGTACGTTAATGGTAGCTGATTCTACATTATACTCAGTTTAAAGCAGCCCATACACGATTCAATTCTATTGTCAATTGAGTCGGTTTTTATCCAAATCAAAGCGTGTATGGCTTGTCAATTGATTAGTTTGACGGTTGTCGAATTAGTTGAAGAAAAATCAAAAGATTTTCATTTTTTTCAAGTTGACTAAGTCTTTCAATTCTATTGTACTGTGTGTGCTTAAATCTCTTGATCAGCTGTCAAAATTAATGTTTGTAGTTTTGTTTTGCAAAAAAAAAGTTAAGTATTCAAAAAACTTTCTTTTATTTCATTCAATTTTAAAATTAATTTAAAATCATTAGAATTGTGGTAATTTTGTTGAACTATTTATGGTTTTTAATCCAAATTTTTAATATTTTGGATTAATTTAAAAACTTTCAATTCAGTTGATGAAGTTTGTGGCCAAGCACCAATTCAGTTGAAAAACTCAGTTGACAATTGAACGTGTATGGGGCGCATAAGGTATGTTCAGAGGATTATATGTGATTAATAAAGTGACTTAGTTGTAATCATGTCAATTTGAAGTGATTAAAAAATCACTTCAATGTATGGGTAATCATTTCGCCTAAAACGCGTTTAAGAACACAAGTGTGGTATAAGATACTTATGTTTGCGTTATAGTCATTGTTGCCAGATTTAACGATATATTGGCCTTTTGATAACACTATGCTAGTTGAAAAAACAGACAAGCCGGGCACCTGACGTTTAAAGATAATTCGGGAACGCTGAATCTAGTGGTGCTAGCCGTTTTTTGAAAACTTGGACAAATTGAAAAATTTGTATAAAGACGCAACCAACACCTTTAAGCTTCCGATAATTTATTTTCATAAAAGACCACTTTGTCCACAAATTCCATCAAATTTCATCCGCCCATCTTCTCCCGGTTTCTTGGAATTCGGGAAAATCTTCCAGAGAAATTGTAAATTTAAAAAAATTAAAAAAACATGAAAAGTCCTATTATGTACCTAAAATAATAAAAATTGATAAGCGGGATATGTGTTAAGCCCTATATTTTTTCCAGTCCATTTCATCCAAAAATGTAGGTATAATTCCAATTTGAATACATATATCACAATTCTTTAACAGTTTTATGTTAGCGCTTTAACAAAACTCTGTTATGCAATAAATTTCGAAATATTATATACTTCACACACGTAACATCTTAGAGATTTTAGAAGAAATATTTTTTTTAAAATCCATTTGTAAAAACGCATATATTGTGGAATTCAAAATAAAAAATGTTTAAATCCTTAAAAATTGCTTTTTAGTACTGTGTGTGGATGGTATAAAAGATTTGGCAAAATCGAATATTACTTTTGCTTGTTTTTTTAATTTAATCACTTAATAATTTTAAAGAACGCATTTTGTTTACAGGCGTTAAATTTTGTGGTTCCTTAGATTTTATTTATTCAAAGCAGTATTTACGTAATTAAAAAATGTTGACAAATTCTTTTTGCGGTTTTGTTTCAAAATGTTTATTAATAGGTATGCAACGAATTTATAAATAATTTTATACGTGAAAGTTGTAACAACAATTTTTTTTAATAAGCTTTATTAAAATAAAAACAATTATGTGTTGTTAAAAAAGTTGTTAAAAATATAGACAGTTATTAAGTTTTAGTAACTACAATAAATTAAAATAAAATTTTCCTAATTTTAACGGAAATAAATTTGAAACTTATTTTAAAATAAAAGTATTGCATTGTAAAAACCCCGTTGTAATCTTGCCATGCAGTTTTTACAATTAGGGTCATGTAATAATTTCCCTAACACCGTCATTGTTTTTTGATGTAAGAAATTCCCATAAATATATTCAGAAGATTGCTTTCTCATGAACTCTTTCGTAAAGTCTATGTCGACTGTAATAATGATGACGATGATTTTTACACCAAAACATTCACATTAAACGTAACACAACTTTTTATCCACAAGTTTGCATACAATGCATGCAGAGTGAGATACTCGCACAAAACTAAAACTTATTTAAGTAATTTAACACTTTGCTACACTTCACTGAAATTTAAATAAATCTTGTTTTTTTTATTTTATTATTATTTTTTTAGGTTACAAATTTAAAAAGCGGATAATTTACCGTCTGCATGATCTTTAACTTTTGAAATTCATTCGCAAAAATGGACCGACGACGTTATGCTTTACATGAGTTTTTTTGTTTTTGTGCAATGTGTAGAAAATTGCATGAACTCACATTTAAATTCAATTTATATGATTGGCATTTCCAATTAATCTAGAATTTCTAAAGAAAAGTCAATTTTGCAATAAAGAAAACAATAATAAGACATTGAAAATAGTATAGCGAATATCAGTAACAGCGATATGGGCTATATAGTTAATTATTGTTTTAGAATTATTTCTGTAATTATGTATAACAACTTTGTTGTTGTTTTTTAAGAAAACCTTTTATTTTTAATCTTAGTTGATATTAATACTAATTAGGCTACTTTTGGATATAAAATCAAAACTTTTTGCGTTATATCCAAAATACCTAAATACAATTTAAAATAAATATATGGCCTTAGTTTGTTAAAGCATTGTACTGTCTTTGTACTTTTTTGTTATAAATTTTTTTTTTGTTTCGAGTTCCACAATATCTGTGTTTTCAAAATATATCTTTCAAAATTTTTACTAAAACACTGTTACATACACCGTTTTTTTGTAATTCAAACTGATACAGAATGCACAAACATATATGTATACCTACATACTATATAACCTCTAACATCAACAACATAGAAATAACTAGAGAAGAGACAAAGTTATACATATAAATCAAGTAAACCTAAAGTAAGCTATAAGTTAGGGGAAGGTGGTTGGTTAAAGTAAAGTTTTAATAATGGAACACTTTTTATGCGGCCGATAAAATTCTACCTTTAGCTATCGGTGTTGTGAAAATGGGGCTATTCGGCTGTGCCGAGTTTTTAATACCATTTACCTACTAAGAATAGCGTCCTTGACCACTCACACATTATTACCTAAATTTTATGGTAAAACCACATTTCTTTATTTACAATGAATAAAACAATTCGTAATGTTTTATTTCAATTCATTAGATGAATTGTTTTGGGTTTTAATAGTGTATTTCATAGCATCTACATATGAGTGTGTATACACCCTGCAAGCAATTTGGTAGTCGACTACAAAAATAACGCATTTATAATTAACTTTTTAAGGCGCCCGTACATACATGGTGTGTTTTAACTTTTTTAACTTTGCTTCTGTAAAAGTCAGATGCAGTCATCTGACAAAATTTCAATTAGAGCGTGATCTATTTTCTTCTGACAAACCATCTGACTTCAGAAATCTATGCCGGGCAGAAACCGTCATCGGCGTCCACTTTTGACGATTTCATTAGCCGGCTGAGATTGTTATTTTACAATACCGATAAATGTATGTTCTTTTAATCTTTTAATAGAAATAACGTACATATTTACATATGTATATAAAATTTAAGGAAAAACATTTCAAGATGGCTGAACTCTTTTACAGCGCAAATAAAAATGTTTGTGGCGGCAGCACGTTATTTTCAAACCTAGAATTACTTTGGTTTCTGCAATTACTATGAAAAAAAAACAGAGACGATGTCAAAAGCAAATTACATGTACGTTTGTGACCGAATATTATGCAGACATGCAAAATTACATGTGACTTTAAAATTTGACATGTCTGATGACAAAAACATGTCGTGCACATTTAGCTGTAGCAACTAACTAGGTATAATCTAACTATTAAGAAATGCAGAAATTCCCCGAAATCAATGCGAGTGAATTCTGTGCGGAAATTTTTTTTTCTTTTTTAATATTTTCGTTTGTTTTCTTTTGCTATTTCGAATTTTGATTTTTATAACTGTTAATTGTTTTGTATATGCAAAATTTTAATGTGTTGCAGTAACGCCTGCCGATCAATTGTCTCAAATGAGGGAGATACGGACATTAGAAATACCTTTAAGTTTATAAAAAAACGAAAAGTCTATGCAGAATGCATACAAAATAGAAGTAAAAATGCTTAAAATATTAACATTACTGAATTCAAAATAAAAAGAAAAATATTATATTCAAATAGTTTTTAATAAATAAAAATAAAATCTTTTCCTTATTAAGCTTATGGCGTATTAACATAAAGTGAGCTAAAAGCTAACTACCTTACTCACTTTAAGCTAACTACTAAGTAGCTTACTTTTAGTCAGTTGAAAAGTCATGCAGATTCGGACAATTGACTACTTCCTATGACATGCCGATGTTAAAATAGTCAGTTGGCTCCATTAAAAATAATCCACGCATCAACCACAACTCGCTTAAAAAAAGTCAACTTAAAGTTAGCTTAAAGTTAATTAAGTTGCTTGCAGGGCATGCATACTATGCATTGCATAGCTTTATGTAATCGGACAAACCCCTTTTATAAACTAAAGAAATGTTAAAAAAAGTTTGGAGACTGTGTGAACAAGTGTGCTTAAGTTGGCTTAAGCAACTGTGCGAATACATGTTAATTGTATGTGTCAAACAATGTTGTACATAAGGAAACTCTAAGTTAAGTTTTATGAATCCGTCATTCGCATAAGTGCGAAACTGATCGGACGGAATCAAAAGTTTTTTGGTTTTATTTTTGTGTTTTTAAATTAATTTTGCAGGCTTTTTTGTTAATTTTTGACAGAAGCTTATGCATATTATAGATGGGCCTATAGATTTTCAGTAGCAAAGAAGAATTTGAGCAGTCCGTAAGTATTCGTTACTTTAATAAAGAAAAGCCCTAACTAACGTTTCCTTACTTTACAGGAGAAGGAAAAAACTTAATAAAAGTTATAGTCTTATAGTCGCGATTTTTTTTAAACACATTTTTTTTATAAAATTCTCTAAGCAATATAATAAAAAACAGCCTTTAAAAAAAATCGGGACTTCAAGTCAATAATTCTTATCAAGTTTTTTCCTTTTTCTGTAAACTAAGAAAAACGTTAGTTAGGGCTTTTCTATATTAAAGTAACGATATGCAAAATAGTTTATAACATCGATGTTGAAACATCGATGTATCGTGTTTTCACCGATGTTTTTAAACATCGATGCTTCTTGTGGCAAAATCAATGTTTTTAAACATCCATGGTATTTGGAAAGATGTTGCGTCCCTAATAACTGTACGATTCCTCAAATAAATTGAAAAAAAAAAATATCTAAAAATTCAACTCAATCGATTTATAGTGTGAATAAATAAAAATGGCTTGTAAGTAGTCATGTTGCAGGACTCTAGTATTTATGTAAAAAGCAAAAAATGTCATTCCTAGAGTATTTTGAAAACCCATTTAAACATAAGCTCATGTGTAAACTTCGCTTCTCATAAGAACCGAGAATTTCTTTGAAACAGCCATATCGGTAACACTGTATTTAATTATAGGTGACTTACAATAACGGCATAACCACGACCATACAAACCAATTGAATTTTTGTTTCTATGGCCATCGTTGCGGTTATGGCAATATGTTTAAGTCACGTCTAATTGGACCTTTAGATCAATATTTTAGAAATTACAAACAGAATGACAAACTTATGCCTCTGAATACATACATATGTATGTATGTACCTATACCCTCTAACATTCGGGGAAGGGTATAAAAATCACACACAATAAGTTATAGGTAAAACGGCACATTTTTGTTACAAGCAGTACATTTCTAACAATTCAGAAAAATATTTTTACACAATAGGATCATATTGCGCATATTTCTGTGTTGTTACCTAAAAAAAGCATAAGTTTTGACTTATGCCACTTTTAAAGTAAATAAGCGATATGTAGGTACCTATAACGAAATACCTAGGTAACATTTTTACTTAAATTAATTGAGTTTGTAAAGCAAAAATGATGTACCTAGTAACTTAAATAACACAATAATAAAAACCATGTCATATACTTTTTTGAACCATATAATTAATTACTTTACAGAAAATAAAAAAAATAAATAAAATAAAATTTTAAATAATGTTCAGGGATAAGCAGGTAAAATTAAAAATGTAAAAACCTCAAATAAACAACAGTAAACACTTGTTAATATAGAAATAAACAAACAACAACTATAAAGAATAAAAAAACGAAATATGCAACACAAAATAAAATAAAGAACAAAAAGCTACTTAAATAAACACTGTAATTACAACCACTAAAAATAAAAATCGAGAAAAATTATATTGCAAACAGCGTTGCCACGGCAAAAAAAAAAAGACTAAAGCCTCGTACTCTGTTCAAATTTATGAAAAATGGTTGGCAACATTTGGGGTCGGTATTCACAAGATGTCATAAAGTTATACATGTCTTAAAATAATAACATGAAAAAATAAGACTGCTGTGAACAACCCTTCATAACTATGTATGCTGTTTTGAATTTACATCAGCTGATTTAAAACAAACATAAAAATATAAATAATTTCCTAAAATCAAAATATTTTTTTAATTCTAATCCATGAATTAATAAATTAAATTAGATCTTTCCTGATTATTTTTCATTTTTCAGACGCAAACCACATATAAATTTTATGTTGTTTATTTACCAAACAGCAGAGCAATTAGCCGATCTAATTGGACGCCGCATGTGTTTTGTTGCAAAAATTGCTAGCCGCAGGTTAAATACGAATGTTAGCCGATAAAACTATACCATCAACGGCGACGGTTGTAAAAACATAGCCGCTCTGCTCAGCCGCTCAGCGCAGGTCTCTTCTGATTAACTACGACAGCACAATAAACATAGCAAGCAATGTTTTATTAATTTAAGTTACTTTTTGTTTACAAAGCAACAATAATATTTTTAAACCAAAGTAAAATGTTAGAACATTATGACAATACAACACCTAATGAATACCCTAATTAATTATTTCACACGAAAATTTTCACATGTACCACAATTCGTTTTTCTTAACCATTCTAATGCTTTTGGTTGCACGAATACCATTCACAAAACTATAAGGTCCAGAAAAGCGGAACGGGTAATGCTAGTACTAAAACAAAAAAACTTTATTTTTGTGTAAGCAAAAGGAAAAATGTTAACAATTTTAGTTAAAAGTAACCAAAACGGCAACGCGTATTACTAACACAAAAATTACGCGGTAATATAAACAACAAAGCCAACTACAAATGTAATTTGTTGTTGCTTTTTTAAGCAAACATTATTGAAAAGCATGTACAGTGAAGACCAAAAGTCTACATGCAAACTACTAAGGTTCTGTGCATCTCCTCTATGGTGTAACTAATATCGGCTTCACGATCTAAAGCTTCTCTGCAAAGCAATAAATATAATCAAGGTTTCAAAAACTGCAGTCAAAATAAAAAAATTGCCTTTTCTTCCACTTTTTGATTTT
Organism: Pollenia labialis; assembly: GCA_949318255.1. Classification (NCBI taxonomy): domain Eukaryota; kingdom Metazoa; phylum Arthropoda; class Insecta; order Diptera; family Polleniidae; genus Pollenia; species Pollenia labialis. Next base: position 141,347,581 of record OX439139.1, on the reverse strand, counting down.
TAATTGGACAAAATAAACTGTTGCTTTTACTTCTGATTCATTAAATGTAAACAGTCGTAGTCCAGGCAAAAGCAAAAAACGTAAAATTGTACACAACAAAGAACATCGGCAGTAGACATTTTCGGAAGTGTTTGGATTGGCAGACTGAAACTTTTTATAAATCCCGAAGTTTACGAAGATACGACGTTTGGTAAACCATATAGGATGCATTCTTTCCACCCGGCCGAAGGCCGGTTATGCAGATAAGCTTTAGTTGGCGAAACCAGTGTTTGTTATAGGTACCATATAGATAGGAGAAAATCTTTGCGCCCGGCCGAAGGTTGTCTATTTAGAGAAGCTATAGTTAGCGAGATGGTGTTTGTTATTTAAAAATTTTTTTTTACACTTTTACTGAAATAGCCTACACAAGTATTAACCTAGTGCACTCCCTAATATTTTAATGAACAATTTTGTAAAACCTGTAATGGGAGTTAAACATTTTGATATAAATCAAGACAAGGACAAATTCTAAATTAGTTACAGGTATTTTGTATATGTGACGAAAAATCGTTAAAAAGAAGGTTGCATGTAGACTTTAGTCCATCACTGTATATTATATTCAAAAGCATAAATAAAAAATAAATAAATAAAGTAAAAACACAAAAAGAAAAAAAACGAAGAAGAAAAAACTAGTTTTTAAGTAAAAAACCCCAAAGGCACTAAGAAACAATAACAACAACGACATTTTATTATTTGCACGACTTTAACGGGAGCTTAGAATACGAACAATAAAGCGCAAAGGCAAAAACAAAACAGAAAATCAAATGAAATGAGAGGGGCCCAACAACCAGTGATGTCAGATTAGGAGACTTATACACAAGGTGGAGATTTTATTTTAAAAATAGGGATTAAAAATTTTATTTAGTAGGTATTTTGTTTGGAATTTTTTCTTATTTTTATTACTGAATAATATATTTTCATTCTATATTTTTTTTTTATTAAGCAACAAAAACAATCTTTGAAATAAACATTTATGACTGGCAAGTCCTTCTCTAGACCAGGCAATTTTTCATGTTAGTAAAGACGTAAAAACAATTATTGATGAGACAGAAAGAAATTCATCCTACTAAAGCCCTTATGACACTACATTTTTAATGCATTGTTCAAGTTTTGGTGAACAGTGCAAATATAAAGCAATAGAAAAATGTACCAAGTGCGACGGGTTCAGCTCTATTAAGATAAATGGCAAACTATCAAAAATTTTACTAAAGTTATCGATAAAAAATGAATTTATGTCAAAAAAAATGTAAAATTGTTCAACTTAAAATTGACATTTCAAGCTTGAAATAGTAAAAGTGTTGGTGAATCTGCGGTTTATGGGCAAATTCAGCGATTTACCGCTTATTGTTTTTAGGTTTCTCATAAACAAAAAGTTGGCAACATTTAATAAAATTAACAGAACAGGGATGGCTAAGTTGTTTCAATTGTACTTTTTTGTTGATACTTTTTAAACTAAGATTAATAATACTTATTTGTGGTGTTTTTAAAAGTACAATTTTTAAAGGTTGTTGGTACAATTTTAAAAATTCTCAACGCCATCCCTGAAACAAAACCATAACAAGAGAAAAAAAAAACTAAAAAACTTTGTTTACATTTTGTATAGTTTGCTCTTTCAAGCATTTACTGTTTCCTTCTATCAATTCTATATCAATTAATGAATAAAAAATGTAAGGTCATAAGGGCTTAAGCATTGGATTATATGGATTTGGGTTACGATTTTGAAAAAGAAATACATACATAATATTGGTAAATTAACTGTTGTCATTTAAAGCAAAGAAGACGTGTTTTTATATCTAAAGCTGGGATCACACGATTGCCGCAAATGCACCAATATGACACAATTATTATTGTGCTTTATTGACGCACAATAATGAAATTGCCCCAACCAAATTTTCTGAAATCACACGATTGCCCTGTTTTATACAAATTTAATTGCCGCTAGTTGGTACAAAGCGAAATGGTTACAACAATTGCCGCAGAACAGTCACACGAGTGTTCTTACTTATGTATATTAACTGCGAAAACAGCTGTTGTGGTAGCTTTTTTATTTGTTTGAAAGTTCTTGTTAGATTGTTCATTGAACAAAATTAAATGATAAATGATACAAATCATATATGTACATACTTAAACAAATTATTGTTGAATAGGTTTATTTAATTTTTTAAGATATTCCAAAAATTAACAGTCTGTTCAACAATTTCGTATGTTTAGGTTCGAATAGAAATATCTTAAAAATATTCGCACAGAACAGCTCAATATGCTTGTGAACATACATACTTAAAATAATTAATTAAAAAAATTTAAATGCAAAATAAATAAATACATACATACATATTTATTTTCATTACCTACTAAAAGAAACACAAAAAAGTAAATTTAATAAAAAAAGGCAAATATTGGCGCGTATTGTGTTGTTTGATTGCCGCACAAGAACACAATAAATATTGGTGCATTTTTGTCATTTTTATTGACGCGCGGTTGCATAGCAAACAGTCACACGATTGCCGCACCAGGGTTGCATTTGATTGGTAAAAGTAAGCACAATATTGTCCTCGATTGGTACATGAGCCATTTGGTTGTGCGGTCACACGGTTGGGGTATTAAAAAGTGTGAAAATTGGTGCATTGCGGCAATCGTGTGATCCCAGCTTAAAAGGTTATTGCAACATAGTCATGTCTCAAAAAAAAAATCAAACTTGGCGAAATGCGATTAAAGTTTCCAAAATGCACCTTTATATACAGATTTAATAAAATATATTTTGCTATAACTTCGGTTCAGATGGAGATACAATATTGGTATAATTTTAACATATAAAGAATGTATGAAGGAGCACTTTTGCTTAAGTAACTTTAAATTTTTAATTTTTTGAAATATGTGTACATATGTTGCAATAAAAGAGCGAAATGTTGAAGCGCTTCCCACCAAATCTAAGTATCCTAATTTTAGCTTTTTACTTCAACCCGTTATGAATATCAACGTTTCAATATACATTTCTGAATCACAATGGTAAAAACCGTACAAAAATATCTATAATAATACTTTGGGCTTAGTTTGAACAGAAGTTTATTATTATCAAGATGCCGGGGGATCACTTGAAGATTTAGCCAAGTTGGTATTAATAATGCTTTGTAAGCCAACAAGTAATGCAGTGAACCTTATTACAACAAAAATTAAAAATAAATTGCAATGTGAATCGCTAGAAAAATTATTACAAAAAAACTTATTTTAAAAATAATTCATCTTGTTGCGAGAAGTTTGATCCATCTCCAGAAATGATAAAGTTGTTTCATTCTAGAAATACATACATATGTACCAACAAATTGTACAGGATGATAAATTTGATTGTGAACTTTTTGACTTTGTTAATCAAGTTTATATTTATTAATAAAACAAAATGTACGATTGAAATCAAATATTTTTTGAAGAATTTAAGAGTAGGTATTTAGTGGGGTTTTTTGGGATAAAAAAATTATTGTAATAAGATAAATGAAAATCAACGATTTGGGGATACAATTTAAAAAACACCTGACAACCCTACCAAGAGCCTTTATTATACAAACAACAACAAGTTCTGAGTATGACAATGCAAAACCACTTTTTTAAATAATCCACAAAAAGCAAGTGTTATTTAAAATAAAAACAATAAAAAAAATCAAAATTACCGTATTTATATCAATGGAATTTGTTTTTGGCTTTAACGAGATGCTGGAAATTTGGGGAAATTTTTTGTTTCTTTATGTTTCCATTGTAGGTATTTGGTATCACTTAAATTTAATAAATTTGCTTATTTATTTAAATATGTAATTTTTAAAATTTTTTTACTACTTTACACAGTATTTTAAATCAAACTATTTATTAAATTTTAATTTCTTGGTTTAAACCTAGTTTAGTTTAAAAAATTTTACTTTTATACACTTTAATACATAAAAAACACAAACTCACTGACACAAAAAATGTACAATAAAAAGAAAACCTAAAACTTTTCGACACCCTCTTCTAGCACCGTTTAACTCGCGTTATTAAAAATTTTGTACACGTTTTTTTTATTTTTTAATTCAATTTTTCCATAAAATTTTACCAAAACCTTTTCTATTAAACACTAAAAACTTTATTTTATTTCTTTTAAAACACTCACGCTTAATCACTTTTTTTTTTGCTTGAATTTTGTTTAAAGCTTTTTTTTATTTGTTTGTTTTTTACACCAAAAATTTTTTGTATTACGAAAAAATGGTTGCCTTCAGTTCAAAGTTACCGTTCCTACGCACGACCGCTTCGACGTCTCATAGATAACTGAACTAAGTTTCAAAATCGTGTGTTAAAGCAACTCTGACGACTAGTGTCTTATTAGCGCGATACTACAGAAACATTAAATAAAAATTCCCATACACATAAAAACACCAACAAAATAATGTGCAAGAAATTGTAATAGATTAAAGAAAATTCTCTTTTTTCTCTTATAATTTAGTAAAACGTTAATAGCACTCTAATAGAGCGTTAGTGTGGATTTTTGACTCTCTTTAGGAGAGTTGTGTTGTAGATAAATACCGGCTTTTTTGTTTTGATTTTTCTGCTATAAACATTTTTATAGCATGTGATACTTTTTAATAGTTGTGCTTTAATCTTTTAAGTGTTTCTGTTTGGATTTGTTGATAATTGGCTTGTTGTTTTGTTTTTGTTTGTAAGCTGATTTTTAGTTATTATGTTGTTGTCAAAGATTGGTTTTTTCTTGTGTGTCATACGAAAATGAAAAACACGTGCTAGTTTTTTGTAACTGCCATTATTTTTGCCTTACAAGAGTATCAAAGGTCAATGTCTGCAAATTATATTTTGTGTGTCTGTTATTGATAACAAATTGATGTTTTTCATTATTAAAAAAAAAAAATAAATACCTTTAAAACTGTGTGAATTTGCAACTCTGTATTTGGGTTTTTAAATCGCAGTGCAAGTATGCTTGTAAGCTTTAAGCCAACCCTAATAGTATGCAATTGTTTTTGGAAAACATTTTTAAATTTGTGTTAAACTAAAATATATTTTTGTAATAAATAAATTTTAAGATTTCATATTATTTTAATGCCAGGACATCTTGTTGGCAGGTATACATACCAGAGTTGCCTGGTAAGGGGCTTTCATTCAGATGTTGGGGGTTTGTTATAATTAGGGTGTACAAATTCTTAGGGGAAAATTAAGGGGGTATACATTTATATTTTGGGTGTTTACTATTTGATTGTCTGTACAAACAATAACTTTATTTTACAACTTGTTTTTGGTTGAGCAAAAATAGCTAGATTACCGCTATACACGTCTGAAAATCGCGGAATTTCATGGAAGAATAGTTTAATATCTACGTTTGAATATAATTACTAAATAACCACATTTTAAGATTGTCTCCGAGGTAGATACCTACTTTAGTATCAACATTTTTAAATTGTTCCTGCTTATTAAACATCCAGTTTTTCATAGTTTAGTGAAATTTAATTCAAAAAGTCAATTTTACAGAGTAAAGCTTTTTGAAAAGACATTAAAAGAAAGTGTTTTAAAGGCAGAGTATACATAAAACAAAACGACATACAGCTTTAAGTAGCCTAAATAACCAAAGTTAACGGAAATGATTTGGCAACCTGATTCCAATAGTTTTACTAAAACGGATTTCTACTAGCAATAGGTACTTTGTTTACACAAAATACGCTGGTTAACATTGATGCCAGCGTTAGATCGAATTCCAAAATTGTTCGTTCCATTGAAAGAATATTTTCTCTCTCAACAAAGGAGCACGATGATATTGCAAAAATTATTTTGATGATCCATGTACTCGATTTAGGTTACTTTTGGCACATAGCCAAGCCGTTATAGGTATTTGATAAATATATTTGTCGTCTAGAGTCACAACATATTTCAATGCCTGAGGCTGCTTTTACTTTAAAGGAATTGCTCGCAAAGAAAATGTGTTTCTACCATTGGTTATTAAAACCATTTTGGCATATTAAGATGACAGGTAGTTTACAAAAATTTAAGATTTTGATTGGGTGAGAAGTGGAGCAAAGATAATGCATCAGTGGATCAGATATAGATGGAACATTTAAGCTATTTCAATGAAAAAAATATTTGAGATAAAAATATAATGAAGCTTGTATGAAGCAATTTGTTTGTATCTGCATTAAGTCCTTTAGAGCGCCAACTAAAAGATTACTTTCAATTGTTAATAATTTTTGAATTAAAGAAAAGTCCCAATTAAAATTGGTTACTTAAAGCCTATAGTACACGGAATGTAAAAAGCCACATGCACATGCGCATGTGGTTCTGACGTTATTTTGACGACACTAGAAAGCCACAATAGCAAGTTCGTGTTGTGTGTTGACGACAAAATTACGTCAGAATCACTTTTAATAAAAAAGTGCAAATTTCAAATGGACTGTGCCAAATATTTTAAAAAATTATTTGTACAGAAATTTACGTATGTATCAATTATTTTTAATTATTAAATTTTTTTGTTTTAAAGACTTTTACATAATTTTTTCATATGAATTTCTAGGTATATTTTATTGATTTTTTCATAGACAATAAAATAAGTATATGGTGGACTTCATGTCAAGTGACCCAATTTTGAAATCGATATCTTCCGAATTGGATGACATTTTTACCAAGGTTAGTCCTATTGGATAGTAGTTAAGTTACAAATTTTCAACAAGATCGGTCAAAAATTTCTAATTAGAGGCGGTAAAAATTTGACATTTTGGCCCAACAGGAGCTCTTTCTCATCCATGTAACTTGTTAGCTATTGTTGTTAGCAAAATGTTTCCCAAGTAGTTTAGATAGCTATTTGACCAATATTTTGAAAAAAAAAATTTTTGTTTATACATATTTAAAACATTTTTTATTTTTTTAGCGGGAATGTTTTTTTCTGTTCCTTGAAGTTAGTTTTGGTCGCTATGTAGGAAGCGAGTGGCATATAAAAACATAATTTCTAACTCAAGACGAGAGTTTTTTAATTTTTAGAATATGCATTTTTTTGATTTTTTCACATTTGTGTTTAAGTGTTTCTAAGACCTTACAAATAAAACTTATACTGAGAAACAAGACAAATCAACCTTTCCGACGGTATGTAACATACCCAACTATCATTTTATGCCTTCGATACTGTAATACCCACAATATGTTAATCCTAGGAATAAAATCCCTTTTTTCAATAGAAATGTAGACAAATAAATTTTTTTCTCTTAATTTGTAATAATAATAAACTTAATATATCGACCCCTTTGCGCGAAATTATCGTATGTTACAAAAACCAAATTTTACAGGACAGCCAATTTTCTACTTTTCTCTGCGTTCGCTTGCATATAAAAATGAAAATATACATTAAATTTTTGGAGCAACGAAGTGGAATTCGCCTACAATATTTTGTCAGGTGACGTCTCTTTGAATGTAGAACAAGATTGCATCAAAAACTCAATTTCAAAAAATTGGCATATACGATAATTTCGCGCAAAGGGGTCGATATAATTATAATAATAATAATTTCTAATAATAACGACTTTCAGCCTCCCTATTTATTGCCTTTATTTTTTTCTTTTTTTTGCCAATCCTGTCTTGGCGTTACTAGGTTCAGCTGTTGATTTCGCAATCGCATTGAGAAAGGGGAAAAAAAACTTTTTAAACTTGAGCCTTCCATCGACAAGCGGTATAAAAGCATGGTATTGATTAGTGCCGTCGATTGTTAGGACTAACCTTGGTGCAAATTTCATCCAAATCGGAAGATATCAAAGATTTCCAAATTGGGTCACTTGACATGAAATCCCTTGTACCATAGTCTTTAACTTATCTTATTGCCTATCCAATAACCCTTGATACTATTTATTATTTTTCCTTTTTTTCGTTTGAAAAATATGGTCACCTGAAGAGCACTTGCATGTATTATTTCTTAATTTTCGCCTTTAAACAATAACGTTTTTATATACCGACGTGTTAAGGAAGAACTTTGCCAGTTACTTGGGCTATAAAACTTGGACTCGGGATGATCCTAAAAATGGGTATTTAAAAAAATTTATATTTTGGTCATAACTTTTGCGTATCTCAGCCACTTTTTCCGAGTTTTTCACAAAATATGTTCTACGGATTTATATTTTCCCAAAAATTCAAGTTTTTATACAATTTTTTGATTTAGAGGTAGTCGTGGTTTTTGGTCATAGCTCAACCGATCTTGCTGAATTTCAAAAGCAAAATTACAGTGACCATACCTGACATAAATATATACCAAACTAGTCCCCATCATATCTGGGGGCTTCGAAAGCCCCATTTTAACAGGCGGACAGCCGGATTTGAACTTCCCTTCTCATAAGGATCCAGAATATGTATACTTTATAGGGTATAATATCAGTATTGTAGATATTATAACATGTGAAAAGGTGACAAATACACATAATGTGAACATAGCTTCGTACATTTACGGCCATTATTACAACTTGCCGTTAGTTAAAGGTAGGATTTTGTCGGACGTATAACAAGTTCTTTATTATTTCAAATTAACCTTTACCTATTAGGTAGGATACACTTGCCCTTTAACATATACATACATAGCTTTCTTTGAAATAATGAAAACCTCTTTTTACGTGGTACAATTCTTACGAAAAGTTGTAATAATTGCCCTTAGAAGGAAATTGTAGACGACAATAATATTTCCTTTTTAATTTTAAATGTTTTGTTAAATAAATTTATGTGCAATATTAAGATTATAATAATTCAAAGAAAATTAAACAAAAAGTTCTACTTAGCAAATCCATCAAAATCTTTCTAATCATAAAATTCACTTTAAATTAATAACAAATACATTAATTTAATACTTAAGTATGTATGTGTTAGACATCTAAAATGTATTTGTATTATGCAGGGGCTTAATAAATACAAAAATACGATAAATCAAATGTATTTAAGTTGAAACATAATTTTACACTCATTGAGAATAAATTAAAACTGATTGGAATTCTATTTTTCGATTTATTTCTTTCTTCACTAACATCCCACACACAATGAAAAATTCAGTTGAAAAATACACATAAAATTTGTTTTCTTCCTTTTCATCACCAAGACTAGTCCCCCTGAATATTTTTTTTGCCGACAACTATCAAAAGTCGTACCTACTCTTTTAACGGCTTTATATGGCTGGCCAATAACGATTTAAGAAATGTATAGCCGATTATCAAGCAAGACGAAACATTTTGATTAGGGATGTCCAGTTAATTTTTTGGGGGGGTTCGGGCAGAATTTTACACTAAGAATTCTAAAAGGTGTTTCTTGAGGAAAGGATTTACGGTACGTTGGGTTACTGTCAGACAAGAGTCTGCCAAAAAATTAGAAAATTATTAGACTTTCCGGTATATTTTATGAGTACATACATAGATGCTCTTTTTAAAAACCCCATAAGTTTTTCAAGTTTATTCTCTGTGTAGTTTGAAAAAATAAAAAAAATAATTGCTTTAATGTAAATTTATTATTTGTTTTTTTAATTATAAAACATCTGAAATATAAACCCTCTTACGGACCGACCTAAAATAGCGCGTCAAGCGTAACGTTTTCTAGAGCCTTGCTTTACCGCTGAAATTACATACTTTACTAAAAGCCTCAACGTTTTGTCATGTGTGTAAATAAAAAATGGATATACAATCGCTGGATTGATCTAAAAATAGCAAAATTGCTATAACTTTGATACAGGATACTGGCAACCGATACCGCTTAAATTTGAACACCGGTATTGATATCCATACCGAAATAACAAATACTTTAATACCGATACCGATAGGGAAATCGATTATTCGACTTTTTTCAAAAGCCGGTTTTTGGTTGAGCATTTTCAATACAACCGGTTAACCGGTTTTGGTTCGAATACATAAAAATACAAAAATTAATTTAGTTTTATTTGAATAAAACAAAAAACAATTCACGAAGTTAAGAAACCAACAACATACATAGATATGACTTAAAGTATTTGCAGACCTAACAAATATTTGACAATAAAAACTTAAAAAAAAAGCGTGACCAGTTGATCAAAATTAAGCTTTATTTTTAATAATTTCTATTTATTTACTAATCTTTATTTCTAAGATGATAATTGTATAATGTAATTTAGCAACTGTTAAATAACATTTGCTTTAGCCAAACGTTTTGCAAAATCAAAACATTCTTTAAGAAAATAAAATAAAATAAATTTATTTTTTGAGATATTCTCAAATATTTATTTTAAATGAGTTTTTATTTTATGGTGGTTAAGCATGTCTATATGAATCCGTAAACTTCAGACATATTTTTGCAAGCACAACCTTTTATCCAGGGTTATGTATTTCAAATTATTTTGTTTCAGCATTATAGAATCGAATTGTAATATGAACATGCTTTTTGTATGAAATATCTGTCAATTCGTCGATCACAATTTAAAACCTTCCATGTCATTGTTTGATTCCTTCAATTTTGTGTTAAGTTCTTGGCGTTTTAATAAATAAAACTGATGAATTTTCCCATATCGTTAATTCAGCAGGGATGTTGTAGTTTTAAGCATGAAGATATGATAGAACTACTTAAGAGTTTTTAAGTCCTTGGCACCACAACAGGCTAATATTTCACTAAATGATTCATTTTTGGCAGCATATTCAAGTAAAGTATTATTTGCAGTCTGTTATGAACTACTTGGAACAGATTTAAGTTTTGCTTGAAGTATATTTATGTTGAGCTTGTAGACTAATTAAAGGTCATTAACAAGTCGTGACGTTGTAGCACCTTAAGGCAGTTTTTATGACATCTTTTTAAAAATATACATATAATACTTAGAATACTGTCGAATTGTTAATCACTTTTGAACCTGAATTTTTTTTTTTTTTAGTAACTATTTTGAATTGTTTTTGGCTTTTATTACAAGAACACACGCTTATATAATATACATTGCTCATAATGTTTTTTGACTTTTGTTACATTATGTTTTGACATTCTTCATAAAAAGATCAAGTTTTCCCAATATTCAATTAGAAACCTACTTACTGCCACTTAAACGATTTCAAACCTAACGTTCGTATAGAATTTTATATGAAAAGTATTTAAAAAACTGAGTGTTTTTCATATAAATTTTCCATGCGTACATTAACGTTCGAAATCGATGAACAGGAGTTAAATTACGGGCACATTTATAACAAAAGTAAGGAAAACATTACACATTACTAAAATAACCGGTTTATTTTACCAAAATATTCGGTTTATTCAATATTCGAAAAATTGACATTTTCAATTATCCGACTTGCGCAAAATTAAAATAACCGGTTAAAACCGTTCGATCTCCCTCGTACTTACTATGCTTTTTAACATTAACAGCCAATTTTACTACCTAACTCGCTGTGAAAATCGAATTTTGCAATTTCAAAGCGTTTACCCCTCGATTTATGGGTTTGCTTCCCTACGCTGATGTAAACTAGCACATACCAAACATATAAACTAACACACTTGCAATTTCGTATTAAATTCACGTATATGTTTTAAAGTTCGCAAGTATGAGTGGGGGAAACTGTCCCACGTACACGAATGTTAACATCAGTTATTTCATATTGCCCTTAATAAAATGATAGAAACTTCTGATGTATAAACACATCGGCAATGCTCATCAGATGATGCATCAAATGGCTGTCATTGTTTATGTAGGGCTTCATGCATATTATATGATCATAAGAGGTTTTTGCAGGTAGAACATGCTTAACGCAGTGATTTGCTTAGTAAAAAGCTCAAGCAAGACAAAAAATAAAAAAAATAAAAAACTGTACAGTCTCTTAGTTGCATGGGTCATCAATTCCAAAAGTTCGGTTAACATTAGAACGCATAACAGGGTACCCATGTGTCCACTAGCAACTTTTCTAGCTGCAAAACCAATACTAATAGACTATTGAAACTTCGGATCTATAAAATTCAAGTCTTTTTGAGTCGTCTTATTGACTGTTTATGAAATTCGGTTAGCGGTTCCATAACTATAACCTTTCAAAGTTGACACCTACGCATAACCGGGGTACCAGTAGTTTTTTTTATGAATAAATGAGCAAATAAGAGTCTGTTCAAAGATCTTGTTAATTTAATATATGAAATTATCTAATAAATGTTTCTAAATTTTTAATTAAAGATTCTAAAATACATAAATATTTTTTTTGTTAAGGCACAATTTACATTGGGGTACAAATATACCCCGGTTATATGTTTGCGTCGTATTTGTTGGTGGTTTGTCTACTGGATGTATATTGATTTATAGCTTGGCTTAATTTTTTTGATATAATAATTAATAAACAAATAAAAATTGTATTGAATTTGATTAAAATCGTTTTAAATCAACGAGTTTTTGCTTTTTGTTGTTTACGATGTAGTGCTTTCATACAAATTTTTGAAAATTTAAAATTTAATATTAAATTTTAATTCCCAAAAAAAAAACCCAGGAATTTCATACGTCAAGTTTTACTCGTCAAGTCTTGAGCTTTTAGGAGAGATGGGGAAAAAATGCCATTCCTTTTCCCCTCTCTCCTAAAAACTGAAGACTTGATGAGTCAAACTTGGCGTGTATGAACCGGCACTGAGAGGTAATATTCATATGAATTGTTTTTTAATAATAGGCACTAATCAAAGGAAATCAAATATATTTCAAAACACAAAATATTTTTTTTACTACTCAATTTTATTTTGGCGATATCTATTTATTTTCTTATTCTGGTTATCTGGCGATATTGCTAGTTTATCATCCAGCAGAATCTCTTTCGTATTGCTTTGGAGTATTGCCGTCGAGACACGTTTCTTGCCGAAGGAAGTTGCTTCCCCAATATCTAATGGATTGATTATTGCCGCAACAGCATTTTTCTTCCAGGCAATTCGTTTGGCAATACATATGGTGTATTTCTGTGTTTGCTGGGTATTCACCTGCATAAACCATTTTAAATGTAAGTACGTGTGACTGGGAGCCTTAATGAATGTATACATATGAGTCTATGTTTGACTAAATCACTCTCTCGTACACCAATCAATCTAAATGTCAACAAAATACTACACACAATATTAGAATTTCCTTTTAAGTTCATAAAGACTTTTATCACAGGTCTATCCAAAAACATTTTTTGGGTACTTGTTCTCTTCTTTTTTGTTTGCTTAGGAGATAAGTTGACAAAAAGACAAACAAAAAACACTCAATAATAAAAGTAAAACACCTGTACGCATGTATGTTTTATGTTTAAATGAAAAATATGTTGTACATCGTACAAAAAGAAAGCACTAGAGAACAAAAATATTATAAAAAGATAGTGTACGTGCCTAAAATATTAATGAATCAAACCAAAAAGTAAAAAAAAATCAAATTAAACGAGAACTCATCAAAAAGATATTGAGATTATTTATTACAAGAAGTTTGAAATGAACAAAAGAAAAAAAATTATTAGAATTAAAATTAAGAAAGAGAATAAATAATGACAACGATGATGAGGATGACAAGACGATTAATTGGGAATATGTGAGTCTGTCAGGTGTTAGAAGACGCCATAAGCCTCCACCATTTAGTCTTCAGATAATAAATTGAATATGTATGCACATACAAACGCACGTATTATATATCGAGAAATTAATTTATTCAAAGTTATAAATATTTGTAGTATGGAAACTTTCTATTTGTTAATATTTAATTGCGGGTAAAGACTGAAAGTCTTTAAGTTAGAAAAGGCTATAAAAAATTAAATTAGTTTTTAAAAATAAACATGGACGAAAGCGGTATTTCGGCTCTACTTATTCTTTTATAAACTCTTCTATCAAGAGACAAAATTTTAGGAAAATTTTATGTAAATTCATAAATGTAAATTGGAATGAACTTTTAAAGTGCACTGTTGCCAATTTGACGGTTTAACAACGATTCAAGCGGGTTTCATGTGCCCAGCGCGGTAAAATTTCTGTTTTGACGGTTAGCGGGAATACTAGCGGTTATTAAATATCATTAGAGTATAACATTTTTGCTCTAGGTGTTTGAAAATTTAAATTTTTTTGAGATTGAAGATTGAATCAATCTCAAAATGCGCTTGATTCTGATTCTCATCAAAATACTTACATATAATTATTCTAACATCAACATTTGTCCATCAATTTTCATGGTTTATGAGGTATTTTATTATGTAAAATTGTAAAATTTCTGCCCATATTATTATAATTTTTAATTCCTTTAAACAAAAATTAGCATTAATTTAACTTTAAAAATTTTTAGCGCCACTTATTTCTGAATATCTCCAAAACTGAAAAAATGAACTTAAAGTGAATTTAATTCCAAATCGTCGGCTAGTAATTTTACCTAAATCGGACAAATTTGCCATATTACGGACGAACTGTTATTCATGCCAATTAGGTTGGCTTAGGTTTGGTAAAAAGGCTGGTTTGAAGTCAACTTCACATCCTCACACAAAGATCAATATGGTCGGTCCATTGTGCCACCATAGTCAGTGATATGAATGTTTTTTGTAACATAAAATCACAGTAAAATCACAAGAAGTTTAATCACACGACAAAAATTTAATTATTACAAATCGAATTTATTTATTTATTATTGTTTGTAAACAGTTTATGACAGAATTTAAAGGTTTTAGCAGAGCTCAATAAAAACACGTCTTACTCTCACGAGATTACGTCTCTATACCGATAGAATAGAGAATTAGAAAAAAATAGAAGAAATAAAGTGAAAGATAAAAATTCGTACCAAACAAGAGAGGACAACCATATTTAACAGAAATCTGCCTGCGTGTTTCCAGTCCCCAGTCTCCTGTTGCGCAGGTTCCCTAACCCACAGCTCAAGACATCTCCCAATTCGCCTTAGAATTTACTACCTTCTCTGGGTCCTCACACAACTTGCATATATCCGACGAGTCAGATCGAATGCATGAAAAACAAAATTGTTCGTAACTTATTTCTGAATAACTCCGAAACAGTTGAAAATTTAAAGGAAATGTTATTCCTAATCATTTGTCACTGATTTGATCGAAATCGAACAAATCATTCCCAAGTTATGATGAAATATATTAGTATAACCAGCCCCTAAAAATAACTTTAAATGGATTTGTAGTTAAAATCTTTATATTCCATATATTTTATTTAAAACTACTTTTGCTGCAAACCAGTGTTATCAACTTTATAAAAAATAGTCCATAGTGGAAGCTGAAGTAAAATATTGCTGGCTTAACATGTAAAGGCTCTAAGTCCATATTTGAAAATTTTACAGGAGAGACAAAAAACAATCAAAATACATGTGATGCAACAATTTGAGAGAAATGGTTAAACTGTACTTTTGATTGGGACTTAGAGCTTTTTCTTGTGATAAATTGGACTTAGCGCTTTTGCTCATCACAACAAAACAACAGCAAAAATTGAGATAAGATCTCAATTTCTTAAAAAGTGGATTTAGAGCCTTTACATGTTAAGCCAGGGATATGTGTTATCTACAGTAAATCAATGTTTAAATTAAAATACTTAAGCAACCGAAAATGAAAATAATTTTAATTATATTTAATTTTCAGGGATAAAAGTTTAAAAAGAAATTAGATAAATTGAGACGAAGCCTCTTTAAAATTTAAACGTTTTTTATATTGAAGAAGTTACACAAATAAAATCAATATGTGATTTTAGTGATGAAATTTAAAAAATTTTAGATATTTGGCCTGCATCAGACCTGTGCAGCATCTGATGCGCATTTGTGTTTAGTTTTCGATGCTCATGCAAATTAGCTGATGCCAATGATTGTCTGTTGCGCAGTTTGGTAACATTTCTGACATAATATGCATCAGACATTTTTGTGTATCGTGCTTATGTTTGCGCATAAAACAAAGTACCAAAAATTCAGCCCTGAATCGTTCAAGTTTAGAACAAATACCAAACTTATATATAAATTTTTTAGATATGAGGTTAACAAATTTACGCATTTTTAACCCGTAAACATTCGAATTTTCAAAAATCTGGTCTTAGTGCATCGATTTGGCGAGAAACCAACCTCCGGTCCAAATTTCAGGCTTCAGACGTTTAGGCTGTGCGATGATGAATCAGTCAGTCAATCAGTACCGTTACAATTTTATGTATATTGATTAATTTATTTTAATTTTTTAATTTTAAATTTATTTCATGGCCAATGTTAAACGTATTTAAATTAATTTTTTTATTACATAAAACGTTAATTTTGTATTAGCTAGGTGTAATTTCATTTAAAACACGTAAGAAAGTCTTGGCGGTCAAGCCACACCATTTGATATGTATGAGATCGACAAATACAAAATATTGCCGAATATAATCTAAATATCTACATCTATTTTAAAGCGATTTTAGAGAGTTATTTATGTGGAACCTATGGTCAATTCCGGACCTACCAGCACAGCATTTTTTCATGACATAAAAGCTATTGCAAATGTTTTATTATTACGAATATTTATACAAAAAAGAAAATCTGTTCAGCTTATTCTAAAAAGCCTGTTGTTAGTTTTTTTCTAACAAAAACAGAGATAAAAACTAGAAAATTCCACTTCATTAATTCTTAACGTACTGCCGGTTAAGTGTAAATATAGATGACAATGGTTGGCTTGCTCTTCGAATGAAGCAATGAATAAAATTCTTTATAAAGATACAAACAAAAGAATGTGTTTACAGTACGTTTTCTATCATAATTGAAAGTTAATAGCTTAATTTTTATAGAAACAAATAAATTACCTCTGTTGTTCTCTTTAACAGCTACAGGTATCTAAAAACTAGATAATAACCTCACACGCACGAAACAGGCATGGACAATTCAATACTTTTGTACTTTTTAGAAATATCGCCGTACTCCAACATTGTAAAAATTCCCTTTATCTATGGTAAATCATTCGGTTTGGCTAACCTTTAATCCTCGCAAATATTTAACATCCGTCGTCGAAAAACGAAGTATTGCAGAAAACTAAGTATAAGAATATCCTTACAATATCTGAATACAATATCAAAGACTACCCGTTATAACTTTTGATGCTCAACTTGTCCGTTTTAGAAAAGTGAAGAAAGAAGAAAGGGGATTGTTACAGAGATACTTGTATACTCGGACAGCACTCTTTGTATTTTTATTCTTAGATTCGCCCTGAGGGAGGAACAATGGCTGTATGAACATGTTTTTCTTTTCTCTTTGGTTCGCTTTGATATGCAAATAGCAAATGTCACTCTGTCCTTAAAACTAGAGCTGGCAGGAAACAACTTAAGATGCCATCGTTATCAGATTAAGGATCGGCAATTTATGTTTCAGAAAATTTTAAAAAGCTTAATTTTGGTGCGCTATGTAATCAGCTGTCCAGCAGCAAGCCCCCGGCGGCTTGTAGGGATCATCTTAAGGATACTTAACCTTTAACAAAAATTAAGAATTTTCATATCGCAAGAAATTTGCGCGATCTATTCAGATCGCGGCTGACCAGAAATCATAGCTGGTATCACGAGTAGCCACCGCAATGTAGAGAAAAAACATGTTTAAATATGGCCACCTCCAACAAAACTGTTTTTATGGAAAAATTTAAACATATTATGTTTAATTTAACAATATTTTTGTCAGTGACAACCATATTTTGGTTAAGTTAGTCCTCCATCAGCAAGTCACAATCAAGTTATGGTTGCGTGCAAACATGTTATGGTTAACAATAACTAAAATATGTTAAGCACTTATAATATAATGGTTAGCAAGCATGTTGCTCTGGGAAAAGAGGATAATACTATTGCTAATTTAAAAACAAATTATTGTCATATTTAACTATAGTATGGTTGTCGGTGGCAATAATATGGTTATATTAAACATAATTGCCCGTATTCATACAAAATTTTTAAATTTAATAAAGGTTTAAAGAACAAATTGACTTTGAAATTTAATCATTAATAAACGTTTGTTAAATTTAATAATCGTTTATGAATACGGGGGAATATGTTTAGAATTTTCTTTTTAAATAGTTTTGGTGGAGGTGACCGTAGTTAAACATGTTTTTATCTGGGTGCAGTGAGTTGGTACCGGACTGTCTATTGGTTGAGACATCGGTTAGTATTCCTCTTGCGGGAAGTGCTTTGGGTCTTTTGCTTGGAGTTTCGCCTTTCCGTTAAAAAGATCATGTAGTTGTTAACTACCTTAAGTAGTGGGCTAGGAAGATCCTAAAAACCACACTCATGAGCTGAGTTTTCACCACTGGAAGGAGTGATCACCCTGAAGGTGGATAATCTCAAGGTGCTGTTGGTACTCAACCAATGATGCTAGCATATTTCCATAAGTAGAGGAGGTAACATAACTGCTCAACAAGGGGAGAGTTTATAATCTGACCGGATTGTGCACTAAAATTGCTTCCTGTTTATGCTGGTTGCTGTCACATGCGGTGGTGGATGTTTTATAAACCGGAAAGCGTTCTTTCGGAATCGTGAAATTAGAAGTATATTTCTGCCACGTCTTAATTTTTTTTTCAAGTTAATAGCTCGACACAGTTCAATACTTTTATATTCCCAAAAATCCTTTTTTGTACACATTTGGGTACCATTTCAAAATCTTTATTTTCCATCCCTGTGAGAGAATTGTATAAAACCATAAACCACTCCACAAAAGTGAACCCACACGAAAATCTAATAAATAATATTGAAAAATTCTATCATAAATATTTTTGTTATGTCGTAAAATTTTTCCTCAGGAGTTTTTCTGAAAATATCTCAGTAACAACATAAGAACGCACAGGTGACATTTACAATTGTTACGCACGTTTTATTGTGGTCGTTATCATAAAGATAAATTAGCCATGCATAAAGAGAATTTACGAGACAATTTCTTTATTTTGTATAAAATGTTGGAGAGAAATAAACAAAATTTACTTGCGGTCATATGTATAAAGATGGAAGGAACAGTGTGTTACATAAAAAATTATTTTTAATTAACTTCTGAATGTTAAATTTAACAGCTTGTTAACATCCTTCTAGTTATTTATGAGATAAATTATTATTGTGTGTTGGGAAAAGGACCTACTGTTTTTTAAATTGAATATCTGCTGGCAGTCGATACTATTTGTAATACCCTGTCCTAAAGCGTTAAAGCGTGGGAGTTTTGGCTTATTATAAAGTGGCAAACGTTACAGAAAAAGTTAAAGTCTGTCTATGTATCCCTTGTACAAAGTATCCCAATAAAAAATTGAGCTTCAAACGAAGCAGGTCTGTAAGGGAGAAATTTAAGAGTTTCGCTTACCATCTCACTTACAGAAGGCATGAATTTTATATGGTGACTTCCCACTTTAAAGCAATCAATTTTTGTATATAAAAAGCGCGTTATTCAACGCATTTAAAAACTGGTGAACTTAGCGTTAAGTAAGGGAATGCCGTAGCACTTTAAATGTATTTTTAGCTTTTATAAAACTTGTTAAGAGTTCCTTCACTTACTTTACTGCATCTCTGTACGAAAATCACACCGTTTAAAATTAGTTAATTAAGGCTTACGGCCTTTGTCCGTTTTGTATTGGCATTTTTAGATTAAAATGTTCTTAAAATAAAAGGTATAGGATTTTATTATAGCGATTTTTTATATAAAGCGTACTTTTTTTAGACGAATTTGATAGAACGCGCTTTAACAATGAAGGCGGATATTATTACAATTCGTTGTGGTTTTAGGCGTCTTTTTCAAAAGTAAACTTTATATGGGGCCTATGGCAAATTGTGAACCAATCCTTGCGAAATTTTCCATTGCGATGGACACGCTCGAAAATAAATTTTTTAAAAGTGTGGTCGAATTTGACCGACTATACTTTCTAACTGGTTTTTATATATAAATGGAAATTTCGGAAACGATTTTATAAAGATCTTGCACTCCTGAAAATTACTTTATCGTTTATAGTAAATATTGTTAGCGTCGAATTTAATAGTGATTCAATAATTCGTTGCATCTAAACAACAATATCTTTCACCCTGGTTTTAATTTTGCTTCTTTGGACAATTCAACAGATGAAAATAATAAAAACGTGTTAATTTAATGTTTTCATAGTTTTGTTAAAAAAAGAATAAAGAAAAAAAGGTTTCTAATAAGGAATTCTTGTTAAGAGTAGAAAAATAAATAGGAGAATAAACTAAAAGGATGTGTGTGAGTAGTTGAAGTGAAAAAACGACCACCACCACAACAACTACCACTTGATGCGTTAGTTCAGATGCTTAAAATAATGAGTTCATAATATTATTTTGATTCTATACCACCTTGATTATATTAAGGATTTCTTATTTATCGGACTTCGTTTCGTTTTTGATTTCTGGGACCTTTTAGAAGAAAATAATGTAATAGAGTATAAAAGATTTTAATTGACAATAATTGGTCGTTTTATACCAAGAGAATGTGCTCAAACTGAATGGTTGGTATTCCTTGCGATCTATTTCGAAAGTCTGAAAATGGCAAACATCATTTTATAGTCATCTGAACTTTTTCCACATTGCACAGTGTTCAATGCACACCTTGCTTACGTCACCCAACATTTATAAAGAAATTAGTGATACAATAGAAATAATGAGCATTGATTTATAGTGACTTTTAACTTGAGCGTCAATAAGAGTAGTAGACGATAATCGCATTCAAAATTTAGGAACCATTCTAAGAACTTTTACTTGTGGTTATGCTATTGATACAGAAGCATTAAAAAACGTATCAGTGAATCATCGCAGCTATATTTAAATTTATATCCTTGGTACAACATGCCTACCAGCCTATATAAATAACATTCGTATCTTTGTCCATTGACATGATTTCAGTTTTCAGCAAATGAGTGAGAAATAAAGAGTTTATAAACTATAGGAAGTTTCATACTAGTATAATGTTTTGCGAATAAACCATGAGGGAACTATTAAATACGAACAGGTCGCAATTTTGGAAATAATTTAATGAAATTTGGTTCATTTGGTAATTATCACAAGGACCAAGCCTATCGAAAATGGCAGGTGTATCGGGGTTGTGCGACCATACTTTGTTATTAGTTTTAAATTATGCTTGAATAATGGAAAAATATTTACATATCACACTTGATCATAAAAAGAGTATAAACTCAAAATTATATTTTTTCACTTTTTAAAACAAAATCGACACGTAATGTTCATATCAGTGTTCGAACATTATTTAGCGATCGGCTTACACAACCAAGAACGATATCTATTTTTTTAATACCGTTCGTAGTTATTTTTAAGAAAATTCCGAACATTATATAGTGTTCAGTTCTTCCTTAAAAAATAGAACAATTGTAGTGACACTGTAGACAAACATTATATTTAATGTTCTATAATGTTTCTTTTTTACATTGATAAAGATATGAACAAAAAAAATATGACCGAATAAAGTCTACAATTTTAAAGACTAAATTATGGTAAAAGTTCCAAAATGTTTAAAAGATTTTGCCTACAACTAAAGTACTAAAGTTATTAAATTCCTCAAATAAACAAATAAAGGGTCCGCCAAATAACTTTTTTTTTTTTTTGAAAACGCTATAAAAAAACTACTGAATATTTTCTCAAGTTTCTTTTTTTATTTGAAAGTACAATCCTTCTGACTAATAATGGAAAATAAATTCATTCAAATGGCTGCCTCGGCTGGCCATGCAGTAGCCTACACGATCGGTCCAATTTTTAAGCACATTATCGATTGTGTGCAGCTGTATTTCACCAATGGCTTCACGAATACTTTCCTTTAAAACGTCAATAGTCTCTGGCTTGTCGGCGTAACACTTATCTTTGACGGCACCCCACAAATAAAAGTTCAACGGTGTCAAATCACGCACACATTCTGCAACATTGCCATGATTTTCAAAGTAATGTCGCAATATTTCCCAGCGTTGTTCAAGCGTATACCCAACCATATTCGTTCAGCGGAGGGATGAAACTAATTATCTGTCAAATCAGACATGAGCTAAGTGTTTCCATTCACGAAATAAGCAATATTTGAAAAAAAAACATTATATGGCGGATCGTCCAGTTATTTTTTGAGAACCCAGGTGCATTTGTTAAATTGTCCAATTATTTGAGTTTTGGTATCTGGCAACCCTAGTGTGTATAGTGTATATGTTTTGTTTGTGTAAAATTATTTTGTTGGCTTTTTGTTTGTTTTTTTCGTATGTGTATTTTGTTTTTGTAAAAAATGTTTGGTTTTTTTCCAACCAAAACGGACGAACATAAATGAACCGAACCGAACACAATGAAGTTTGTGGATTTAAAAAAAAACCGAACGGAATTAAATGTTCTCATCTTTAGTTGAGTTTGATAAAAACAGTATTATTTTTGTGTTCAAAAGAAGACAAACAGGAAAACTTTATCTTTTTTAATGTTTTTCGACACAAACACTATTTGTGTTTAAATTTTGAGTCAATACTAGCTTCGAATCGATTAATTACCCATAGGTTTAATTTTTTTATTGATCGGTTATCCGATTATTTAATTTTTTTTGTTTTACAAATTAAGTAATTTCAATAAATAAAAATGCATAAATTATTTATTATTTCGAGTTTATTAGTAGAAAAAACACAAATTACAGAATATCTAATTTCTCAGTTCTTTTCCTGGATTTCTCTTAACATATAAAATCTTCATGAACTCGTCCAAGCCAAAAGTTACTTAATCTAAATTTATGTGTGGCTTGGTTTAAGAAAATTTTACTTTATGCAAAATATCTTAACACATTTATTAAATCTAACTCTGTATGTTTTGTTGTTGGATTTCACAAAAAAAATTTTAATATTTTGCATTTGCACCATTGCAAAACTAATACTGAACTCCGTCAGGGAATGAAAAAATATGTTCTAAGCACCTGCCTTGTGCATATGGTACGAAACAAATAATTAAAAACGCAAGAAATATACTACAAAAAATTAAAAGTTTTGTTACATCGGTTAATCGAAAATAGCTAATCGGGTTGTAATTAATCGGTTAACTGAATAAATACCCTAATCAATACCCTCCTTATGATCATATGACACTTGACCATAAAGTGGGTTTAAGCTAAGCTACCAAAATAGTGCTAAAGTACCGGGTTTAAAAACATTCTTCTTGTCTTAAAATTATCGAAACTTTAAAAATGTATATTTAATGGAAATATGTATATTCCGAATAGAATTTATGTCCCAACTTAATTGTAAGAATTTAATTTGGATTTTAATAACTTGCATTGTTTGCTACTTTTTCGATGATTTCATTCTTTAAAATTTATTTGGGAGCTGTTTAACAACAGGTAGACAGTCTCAAATGTTTATCTTTTCAATTTACAGCGTTTTAGTTGTTTTACTTTGAAGCAAATAGATTCATTCTTTTTTTTATTGTTATTCATTTGCTAATGTGTTTTTTTCTTCTTCGTTTTAAAATGTGTTTATTTTTCGTTCTCTCTTTTCTTTCTGGTACTTCTTGTTTTACTGGCTGCTGTTGGTTTCCGTTCAAAATCCTAATAATGATTGTGGGAAACGCAAATGCCGTTTGTCTGCTTAAATGATGCATTTAAAATTGTTTTTGGTATTGAACGCAGCAAGAAATCATTTTATCTTTTTATTTTCGGCATTGAATAGTAATTCAATACTATTTCTCCGTTTCAAGAGCGGAGGCATTCTTTGGATGAATCGCGTTGTAGGTACTTACGTTGTTTTGTTTTTATAAAGAAGTGATAAGTACGTAGTGGTGTTGTTAATTCTCTTGTGGTGATGTTATTGCAGTTGTTGTTGTTTTTATCCCAGTGCACATGGACAACATGTGGTTTTTTTGTTTAAATTTCTGTGTTTTTAAAAGATTTTGGTAATGTGTGCAGTTTAAGGTTATTTTTATACTTTTCGATTTTTGCTTCTTACACATTTTAAAACAGTATTCCTCGGAGCCCCACTCCCACAATTACAAAAAATCGGTTTGAACAAATCGAAGGAATATTTGTGAAACTAAGTGACCGGCAATATAATAGAGAGGATATTATGTGTTTGTGGTAACGTGTGTAACACTAAAACATATTGGCTTTAGATCCACCATTTAGTATACCGACCGCATGAGTATCACTTTTTGAATCGATCTTACGATAATCGTTCGGCTGGCAGGACGCAAAGTACGGCTCGCAATTTTGGAGTTAGTTTAATGAAATTCAGTGTAAGCGTTTTAATTGTCTTAAGAACCACCCCTATGGTGGTATTTTACCTTTTGGTTTAACATCCTCCGGGGATACCATGTGCAGTAAAGGCTTTTTGTGGGCAATTATTGCTGTCTTTCAGGGAGATTGTCTTTGCGGAAGTTTCGCTTCTTTGTTGATTACATACTTTCGAGAATCACGTCGCTGAAAAGGATATTGGCATTGGTAAGTCAACTGTCAGGACAGTGGATGATGACGTCAACTTGTTGAACGAAACCTTTGTTAAAATCCCTCTGCCAAATGTTCAAACTGACTTCTATGATAAAATCACTTTCCCCGACACTAGTATAAGTAAATTTAATTTCCGCTGCCTAGACCTGTTTGAAGTAGTTGAAGGTTTCTATTCAGTTAAATCTAACGCTGTTGGCTTGGATGATATTAACCCCAGATTTGTGCGAATAATCTTGCCTTGGATAGTCCGTTTTGTCACCCACTTATTTAATACAATTATTACCACCAGCACTTTTCCAATAGATTGGAAACATGCCAAAATAGTTCCCGTGCCTAAGGCTGACAATGAGTACCGACCAATTGCAATCCTTCCCTTTTTATCCAAAGTATTTGAACGACTGTTACATAAGCATATTTCTAAGTATGTTTACGAGAACAATCTATTAACTGATCGTCAGTCCGGTTTTAGGCCACAGCGTAGCTCTATTACTGTCTTATCGGATGTGATAGAGGAAATCCGGGGAAACTTGGATGAAAGTAAAATATCGTTTCTGGTTCTACTGGACCATCCAAAGGCATTTGATACAGTGCATCATTCAATTTTATGTCTAAAATTATCAAAAATGTTTAATTTCTCCAACGGTGAATATACTTCAAATCCGTTACGGGTCACAAGACCCCTCGGACCCCTACTTTATTCGCTATATTCAAATGATCTTCCCCAACAAATCCGTTTTTGCAATGTTCAGATGTATGCTGACGACGTTCAGCTGTATCTAAGTAGTACCAGGGAGCTATTTTTGTCTAAGGTGCGTGAGTTGAATTATGATCTGAACATATTGGGGATAGAGGATGAGGTGAATATTTTCTTGGGAGGGTCAAAGATTGACATTGTAAGTAAGGCTAGGAAGTTAGGTGTTATATTTAATAAGCGTTTAACTTGGTCAGATCATATAACACAAGCCTGTGGTAGAACCTACGGCATGCTACGAGGCTTATGGGTAACTCAATACTTTACTCCGCCGAAAGTTAGATTATTACTTGCGAAAACGTATTTATTACCAACGCTTTTATATTCATCCGAAATATTTGCTGGTTGTAACTCAGGGGATATGAGGAAACTTAAAACAACATCGTAAGATACGTTTTCGGACTGAGAAAATTTGATCATGTGTCACAATTCTCGATTCGTATATTCACTATTACATTTGATAACTTCCTAATTTTCAAAAACTTAATATTTCTTTATAAAATTATAATGACAAAGGAACCAAAGTATCTCTTTGATCGCTTGCGATTTGCAAGATCACCAAGAGGTAAATTGTTGATTCAATTTAGATATCGTAGCCACGCTTCTGAATGTCAGTTCTTTATTCTTAGCATCCGTCTCTGGAATGAACTCCCTGATAATTTGCAGACCACTAGCAACGCAATGAGGTTCAGAAAATTACTTAAAGAACATCTTTCTTAAATTTTTTTTTTTTAAAACGTTATTTTTTAATTTTGTTTTTTTTTTATTTATTTATTTATTGATTAATTTATTTATTGATTAATTTATTTATTTAGTTAATTTTTATTTATTTTTCATTATTTTATTTTAATTAAATCAATGTATGGTTAACTTTTCAGATTCTAATACTGTAATTTATAAGATATTATGTCTTGTTGTGTTAGAATATCATATTTAATAAATACAAATACAATACAAAAATACAAATACAAAATGAAAAAACTAAAAAAAAAAAAAAAAAAAAAGGATATTCTCAAAATCGCACACAAGAGCTAAGAGTTCGACCAGGGTGTGGATTATCCCAAAGTGTTGTTGCTACTCAACAGATGCTGCTAGCATTTTTCCAAAAGTAGCGGAGGCTAGATATCTCCAGCTCCTAAGCAATACGCGAGTGTCGTATGATGTACTATAATTACTACCTGGATGTAATAAGAAATTTTTTTTTTTTTTTTTTTTTCATTGTTTATTTATTGAATCTTCATATATTAAATATGAACTAACAATAATTAATCAAATCTTATTCTAATTCTTTATTTATGTCCTGCCAGTGCCAGACAAAAATTTTTTTCTTCACGGGTTCTGTTCACATATATAGGTGCTTATCGTTCTTCTAGTTGGGTAAGTGCTGCAGTGTCTCTTCTTCTTAAGCGAGTGTGGCCGGCATGATTTAGAATATTTCGAGCTAGTGGACTTGGGTGTTGTTCAAGCCTTTTTAAATATTTTACTGCATATTTTGTAATCATAGTTTTTACTGATGGCACATTGATATCCTTATGAATGTTTGAATTTTTAACGTACCAGGGAGCGGCTGTGATTATTCGAAGAAGTTTATTTTGACGCCTTTGAATTTTTTCGATATTAGAGGCCGAGGCAGTGCCCCATAGTTGAATACCGTAGCACCAGATAGGCTTTAAGATAGAGTTGTAAAGTAGAAGCTTGCAATCGAGACTAAGGACAGAGTTTCTTCCGATAAGCCAATGAATTTGAATGGCTTTAAGTTTCATTTGAGTTAATTTTGCCTCTATATGGCATTTCCACGTTAATCGCCGATCCAGATGTAAACCGAGATATTTTACATGCGAATGTTGAGGAATTATTTGATTATTGATTGTAATAGGGGGGCAAGATTCCCGGCGCAAGGTGAATGTTATATGTACGCATTTTTGCTCATTTACCATTATCCTCCATTGTCTTAGCCATATTTCTAGTTGAAATATATGATCCTGTAAATAACGAGATGCTTCATAACTGTTTTCGTGTACGCTTAGAAAAGCTGTATCGTCTGCAAATGTTGAAGTCTATGTGTAGTTGTTTGTTGGCATGTCCGAAGTATAAATTAAGTATAAAAGAGGGCCAAGGATGCTGCCTTGTGGAACTCCAGCGCCAATTGGCTGAGGTGAACTTAAGAAATCTCCTTCTTTAATAATAAATTGACGGCCGACTAAGTAGCTTTCTAACAGTTTGTGAGTGTTTGCTGGTAAATTTTGCTTCAACTTATGTAGTAAGCCTTCATGCCAGACTTTATCAAACGCTTGCGAAACATCGATGAAGAGTGCTGAGCAATATTTTTTTTCTTCAAATGCTTTTCTTATGACATTTACTATTCGATGAGTTTGTTCAATTGTGCTGTGTTTTCTTCTAAATCCAAACTGATGGTTTGGAATACAACTATTGTCATTTAAAATTGGTGTTAATTTTGAAACTAATAATTTCTCAAACAGCTTTGACATATTTGATAATAAGCTAATAGGCCTATATGACTCAACTTTTGTATGATCTTTCCCTGGCTTTGGTATCATGGTAACTAAGGAAACCTTCCATTCTTGCGGGTAGTATTCAAGCCGTAAAATAGCATTAAAAATAAAAACAATAATTTTCTTTGCTATGCGAGGTAGCTCTAAAAGCATTTTATTACTGATCTTATCAATACCAGGTGCCTTCTTAGTGTTTAAGTCACAAATAGCCTTTTAGATATCTCTTATTTCAAATCTTATGGGAATAGCAGCTCTAGCAGCAACAGGTGGTAACTCGACCACAGTATCGTTAGATAAATTTGGTGTAAATACGTTTTTCAAGTGACTCACAAACAGATTTCCTTTTTCAATATCGTTTCTTGCCCAACTACCATTCAAGTTTCTTAGTGGTGGCTTTGATATAACTGGTCTTTTTAGATTTCTAGCCGCACGCCATAATGAGTAGTCAGATTGTGGAGTTGCATCAAGTTCCTTAAGATATTTTTCTAGAGAAGCCGTTTTCTGGGTCTGCAGTAAGTTTCTAAGCCTTTTTGTGCACTCTTTTAATAAATTCTTAAGTTGCGGGGATCTGTAAAGTTGCCACTCTCTACGAACTCTCCTTTTTTCAGTCAAGAGCCGCTCGACATCTGTGGAATATATTTTAATATTTTTTGTTTTTTTGGGGGCAGTACTAGAATGTTGAACAGCTAGTTTCAGATAACTGTCAAAATTAACAATAGAGCGATCTACATTTTCCGGTGTTCTAAGCGGAATATTTTCTGTACAATGGGTACTGAGATATTTTTTAAATTTTAACCAATTAATTTGTGTGGCTGACGGCGCAAAATAACCAGTCGGAGATACAATTCTATTGGGGTTCATTATAGTAACAACAGTAGGTGTGTGGTCGGAGGATAATTCTAAGGAAGCTTCAACATGAATAGTTTCTGTGGGGATGTTTTTAACCACGCCAAAATCTATAACATCTGGGATTTTTTGCTGATCAGTAGGCCAATATGTTGGCTGTCCGCTCGCGACCACATTTAAATCCATTTTAGAGATTGCATTAAACAAAACACGACCCTTTGGTGTTATAAGTCGTGACCCCCAGAAGGTATGTTTAGCATTATAATCGCCAGCGGCCAGAAAACAGGGTCCTAGTGATTTATAATATTCACAATATTGGCTTTCTGATATTGAAAATCTAGGTGGAGAGTATAAAGATGAAATTACTATGTTTCGATTTAGCTCTTCAACACAAACGTTTGTTGCTTGCAGATAATCCTCACGATGATCACACATTAAGTAGTGTTTGACTCGAGTTTTTATCAAAATGGCAGAACCTCCACAAGCTCTATCTCGAGGGTCCTTGGTATCATACAGTATATAACCATTAATTTTAAAACTATTTCTTGAGGTCAAATGAGTTTCAGAAACCATCATGACATCAATTTGTTTACTTTTAAGAAAATATTCTAATTCATTTTTATGTTGGCGGATGCCGTTTGCGTTCCAAAAACAAATTTTTAAACAGTTCATGGCTTGTTAAGTACAGCTTGCAATAACATCGATTGCATTCTAAGAATTTCTTGCATCATATTTCCCATTGTATTTGTAAAATTATTTACTGTTTGCACTAATGTTTCCATGGTTTTTTCTAGACGACTTAAATTAGAAACCGGAGTTTCATCATTACTTGGCGAGGCACCTTGCATAGGCACATGGTTTGATTTGAGAACGTAAGCATAGGATGTTCTGGTATTACCAGGCAGCGGAGCCTGTATGCCATTTGTGGTTACTTGATTTGTTACCTGCATTTGGGGAAGATTAGTTTTCGGTCTAACCGACTGCTTGACGATATAAGAAATGTAAGCAATAATTTTTGCATATGACATACATATATTAGAGTGAAACAACTATACAGTATTTGGCTACATTGCCACTATCATAATTTTGTTCTTACTACGTTTTTTTTCCTTAAAAACTTCCAAAATGTCCCAAAACCCATGCATATTTATTGTTTTTTTCGGCAATAAATAATAAAAATTTCAAAAAAAAAAATAATAAATATATTTACTTGTATTAAATAATTATTAACATAGATGACTATATAAAAATATTCAGTAAGTATTATAAAAACAATCCTTCAAATTGTATGTAAGAAAATGCTGTTTATGTTAGTTTTGGTCATTCATTTCTTGTAGGGGGACCAATTCTGTTTGGTACTGTTTAAACAGCTAAAACTAGGTAGGAGCCTTCTGGTAATGAACCAAGGCAAAAATACTAAACCGCATAATTTAAACATCGGCAGTAACTTTATTTTAATGAAAGTATGGTAGCATTGTTGGGAAAATAAGTGTCTATATGTGAGAGCATTAGAAGAAACGTTCTTAAAGTGAAATAGATTTTATTTCACGATGGCTTTCTACGACACATTTTAATGGAAAATTGTACCGAAAATGTGGTTTCGACGCAGTTCTGTTGAAAACTTACACGATCTTTTTGACGTTGCATTTAACAAAAATTTTTAGGCAACTTAATATTATATTTTTTTTTTAAATTTTCACTTTTACGTTTTGAAAATTTTACTGATATTCGTCGTCAACGATTTTTAAAGAATATTTTTGTTTCCTTAAAATTTACACTAAGGAATTCGTGTTAGTATCCAATATTTGTCATTCCTTAACGATGTCGTTATTTAAATTTCAAAAAATTATAGAATTGCACATTTTTTCAATTTAGGAAGTACAGCAAAACTTATTTGGAATATTTATTTGTTAATTCCACGAAGTGAAAATAATAACTTGTGTTATATTCTCTAAAATTCCGAAGACGTTATCAGAGTTACACCCCATTGTCATAATGCCTCTTTTATCAAAATATTTACGTTCGTAAATTATTGTGTTCTTTGCAATCATTTTGTCTATAATGTAATATATATTTACGAATGGCGATATGTCACAAAATATATTATGTAACGACAAAATATGCAACAAATGCAGTAACAAATCGATGCAATTTCTCACCAAACATTGTGCATTTACATATAACTCTAGCCCTTAATTATTTAGTATTAATTATCGCTCAAATCAAAAGCAAATCCACTTATTGTAGAAAAAACTGCAGCTCTTCTATTCAAATAAAAACCGATTTACATTTTCAATCCAATACAATTGTGTTTCTAATTTATCAACATTTTTTAGCAATTAATTTGATAAACAGTTTTAAACTGTTTTTCTTAATGTTCAGGTTCATTGAACGTTCTACTTGTTTAAGCACTTAACATTTTCCACGTTGCTTTTGATTTCGTCTGAATGAAAATTATAATAAAAATTTAAAAATTCTGTATTTCCTGTAAATAAATATGTACTGCGGAAAAGAATGAAACTTAAAATCAGAAGCAGCATTCGAGAAACAAATTAAACCATACAAAGGAAAACAGCAGCAGTTCCGCAGCCACTACAAAATGCAGTATTTAATAAAATAATTAACCTCTTTTGCTGTGTAAATGAAATATTTTTCCACTCTTTTTATATTTAAATGTACAACAACAAAAAAAAATCAACAAAAGTGTATTTGCGTAAATGCATGTGTGCGTGGATTTTTAAGTAGAATATTTTTCCTATATTTAATTTACAAGTGGCAATTCGTTCTTTTATTTGTTTTTACGTTTTGCTACTTTTTATATACTTATAAATGTATTTGAAGTACTTAACTACAGAATAACGTATGCATACATCCAAAATATAAATGAATATAATTTAATATCTTTACTTTATGCACTCAAATACAGACACACAATATTTTTATACTCATATCAACAATATAAATTTGAAAGTGCTCACAAATGCAGTTGTATTTGTATACGAGTAAAAATTTTACTAAAAAAAGAAGATTATTCATAACAAAAATTAATGTTTGCAAATTGCACAATGGGTGACAAAAGCGTTTAAAATAGTCAGCATTTTTAGACAAAAAAAAAATAATTTTTAAAACTATGTGATTGTTTCCTTCAAAAACGTGATTCATCATGCAGAAGTTTTTTGTAGAAATCCAAGCAAGTCTTGATATTCTAAATCCACTCATAGTTTTAAACATCTTCAAACAACATTTTATAGTGGCAATTGAAAAGTATGAGAATGAGTTTATGCCAGCTTTTGCCAACTGATTTGTTTGTGGAGCCGGGTTAGGCTTGCCATACAGTCTTGATTTTTTTGATTTATTCGAATTTTCAGTGCTCATCAAGAATCAAGGACAAATATTATTTTTCAAGATTTTGTAAAGCCATAATTATTTTTTAAATTGGTTTACAGTTTTTATTAAACAAAGCTGTTTAAAATGCAAACAAATATTTCATCGCTTTGTTTAAGTGTATTTGTTAAAAATCTACGTTTTTTTAATTCAACACTAAGAAATTGACAGCACTGATATGCTGATTCGAAACAGAAACCGTATGAACACTTGTCTGTATTTCCCTCTATACTCAACACTATGACTAGGAATGAGATTTTCATGCACTAAAAATTCCAAAATATGCATTAATTTTTAATTTTTTAATTTTACTAAAAAGAAAAAAAAATATAACAAATTCAGTCTGTTGTTATTAAAATATCTTTAAAAAACATAAATAACTAATTTAAATTTTTGTTTGTTCAATCATCCCTGGTACTACATACATAATTGTTTTTTGGGTACTGAAATTTTCCAGACATTTTTCAGAAAATCAATTTAAATAATTTTGTTATTCGTGCTTAATTCCCAATTTGTATTATTTGATAAAAACACTGAAATGTATTGTTGATGGGATAAGCTATTCCTATGCGCATTTCACTGGTTTCTTAGGCTCTATAAAATAATGAAATTTATTATTCATGACCATCCTTTCGGAAGGTCTTAGCAAAAATTATATTTAGACTCATTAGAGTGCTCCTCTCCACGGAAATCTTTAGTAAAAGGCGAAAGATTTATTCGACAACTGAAGAGAAGCCAGAGTAAATAAAACGTTATTAATCTAAACTATATACATTAAATTTTTTATTAACACAATGAGAATTATAAAGAAATAGAATATGAAATTAAAAACAAAAAAAAAAAGGTTTAAACATAAATAAGGGAAGTTAGCCTTTTAAAAAGAATCTAGCCAACAACAAATTTCAAATATGTACGTGTGTAATAGTTAATATTTATAAAGGGATGAATTAATAAAGCAGTCTTATTTTGTGCATTCCATGGTCTACCCAAAGGTTTGCTCACCTCTTCAACAATGCAAACTGGTTTTAACAATTTTGTTATTTTAATAAAAGTCTGGCCTAACCCAGTGCGCTTCGCTACGCTCATTAAAATAAAACAAGTTATACCACGTCAGCTGTTTCCAAATTTTGTATACTTTTGTAGTTTCCAAAATACGGCACGAATGATGCCTATCCAAGTAGATTTTATAAATTGATTCAAGGTCTTTTTTATTGAGAAAACTACGTTCTCTCCCAGCATTTAAACTTGGCATTAATGTTATTAAGGCTTATTAGTTGTTTTTGTTTGGCTGCAGGTCCACGTGAATAAATAAAATAAAAATTACAAATTCGTAATATTTTTGTTTTTTATATTTTTATTATGTTCCCAATATTTCGGTTAGCGGGGTATGAAAACAATTAAAAAATATATGCATATAGGCTTATTATGAAAATGGGCGTTCAAATCAAAATACATATCAGGCACTTCGTGATTTTTTCGTTCAATTTAATCGTCCAAATGTGCGTACAATCGGAAAAATCTTGAAAAACTTTAAGCAAACTGGATCTGCAGGAGAAGTACAAACACCAGTGCATGCTCGTACAGCTCCACTATAGTATATATTGTATACACAAAATATTGCTGCTGTTCGCGATAGTGTGGCATAAGAGCCGTCCAGCTCAACTCGTCGTCGTGCCCAACAATTGGTGCACTCGTCGTTAATGAACATTATGCATAAATACTTGCATTTAGACGCTTACAAGGTGCAATTAACTCAAGAACTAAATCGTGTTGACCGTTCCAAACGTAGTCAATGGTCAGAATGTTGGCCAGAAATGGCAACAGTGGATGATCAATTTTCGAAGAAAATCATCTTCAGTGATGTTGCATATTTTCACCTCAGTAGATTAGTAAATATGAAGAATTGCCGCATTTGGGCGAAAACCCAATGCACCCACAAAGAGTGACTGTTTGGTGCGGCCGTATTTTTTCCAAAATGAGGCCGGCAAGCAGTTACTATGAATGGTGTTCGCTATCGTGAGATAGAAACGAACTTTTTATGGCACGAATTGGAAGATATGGATGTGGACGATATTTGGTTTAAACATAATGGTGCCACTTGCCGCACAGCTAACGAAACAATGGCTCTTTTGCGCGACAAATTCAACGGCCGTGTTATTTCACGTGGTGGCGATGTAAATTGGTTTGAATTTTTTCGTTGCCCATAGTGCAAATTAGTACATTTGCAAGTACATTTTCAATGGTTACCTAGGAAGTCAGTTAAGTTTATTTTGCATGTGTCTGAATATTATTTTTAATATCACACACACATTCATAAATACTCACACTCACGTCTATGTACAGAAGAACACATTTAAGTTTTATTTGTTTGTATTTATTTTTTTAATTTCCTGTATAACGTCATTTTTATTATACAAATATAATTTTTTCCACCATATTTCTTTTCTCTTTTTTATTTTATTTTATTTTTTTTGCAATTTGTAGATGAATGGAATATGTGGCTTTAATTTACTCATGAAATATGTGAATATACACACACACCCACGCATACAGTCTGTGCAAAAGAGTGGCAGTGTAACGGGGAAAAGTTGCCATAAAAATCATCTTGCTGTCTATAAATTTGTATATGAATGTGACGAGTGCATAAAGTTGCAGCAGAAAATTTGAATTGATGCTCCTACCTCTAGCTATTTTTGCACAACATATGTTGGAGCATAGAGCACGTGTGGCACGGCAGAGTGTGGCTTAAGGAAAAATATTAAAATTAAGAGATAAAACAACAACGCTATGAAGCTTTAATTTAATGATGAAACTTGAGTGTGCTCGTGCTGCCAAACCCTCAATTGCTTGTTTTTTTTTGTCTTTTTTTCCCCCATAGAAGTCTGGCAGACCCCATTTAAATGCATTTTTTTCCTGTAGAGTCAAAAAGCATTTTAATTTGTTATTGTTTATTAAAAAAATTTTTTTTTTAAACTGTTTTAAACCAAAGTGCAGTGCATCAATAAAATCATATTCCAATTTAGTATTAAGCCCCCTTTCACTCAAGTAAAAAAGGTCTTTACTTTTTTTATTATTTATGTTAAAAATGTGCCATAAATTGGAAAAAGATTAAAACAATGATTGCGATGCATTAAGGAAACATATGACAAGATATTTTTTTCATTATTTACAAATTGATAGAGGGATGAAAATAAGGCTGCAATGCAACGTGAGTATTTGTATTTAATTGATAAAATAATCTGGTTTTTCATATTAAAAAATTTTGAGTGCATTAGAGTTTATTTTGTATTAATGCACATATTTCAAGAGCAGTTCGAGGTCAAGTGATTTCTGGAAGAGGAATTAATTTGAGACTGATGTCTCCAGAACTATTAAGATTTTTATGTTTGACATAAGAAAATGGTTTTTGCAATACTCTGGCTTAATTTTATTGAATATGTTTATAAGACATTTTTTTGTGGTTTTCTTCCAAAATTACCATTTGTAAAAAGTTGTTGGAGATAGAATTATGATATGAAAGCAACTCTTTCAATAAGACTTTTTCAGGCAAGGACAACAATTTTTGTGCTAAACATATAAAAAAATTTTCAAAAGATTTTGTTATTCGTGCTTAATTCCCAGTTTTTATTATTGATAAAAACACTTGAAATTTATATAAAAAAATTTTATGTATTAGGCAACATATCGCCAACTCTTTATTTGTTTGACATACTGATAATTTTCAAAAAAACCTGTTTCACCAAATTTTTTATGGTTTCTGACTATTAATCATTAATTTTGGTTCGTACCAACTATTTTAAAGTTTATTAAGTAAGAAGAGATAAACTCAGTGTTTATTGTTGTTGTTTTTGTTTAAGCTTTGATATTGTTACAAGTAAAACTGTTGCTTACAATTCTTATTCGCTTAACGGATTTATTTGTATGATATCTTTAGTTTTTCTAAAATCTTTGAATGAAGTTTCCTGACCATCTGGCCTAAGCAACCACGGAAATGCGCATAGGAAAAGCTTATCCCATCAACAATAAATTTCAGTTTATCAATAGCATGAAATGGGAATTTAGCACATTGAAACGAAATCTTGTCATTAAGTATGGTTTGGCTCTAAATGCCACTGTTTGGCGAATACATCAAATTTCTTACAAAAAAACGTACAAAATAAATGTCACTTTGGTCGTAGGAAAAAAGTAGTTAAAGCAAAAGGAAACAAAAATGTCAACATCTCAATACGCAGCAGTTAGTATACATATGCAGCACAAAAATCTACTTTTTTCACTTTCAATAAAATAATATTGATTTCTAACTTATTTCATAAATCTTCATACAAATTTAAATATGTAAAGAATATAATTCAAAAAAATTCTATTGGGTATATTTTTTTAGAAAACCGCAGGTAGACCACCACGACTTTTTGGTTTATGCGTCATACCAGTAAAGAGCTGACGATATAGCAAAACTATAACAAAAGGGCAATTTTTTAAAATATACAAATTTTTTTTAAAGTTTCTTTTAAGAAAAACTTGTTTTAAATTCCTTGATTTCCCCCTGCCACTGCAATTCTTATACATAAAATAATCAATATATACCTGAAACTAGGCAAAAGAGAGTGTCTCTTTTAAAACACCGATAAAACTTATGAACTTAATGGAATACTGTCCAAGGCGAATTTATTACAGGTGGTCTTAAAAGCCCTGCTGATATTAGCTAAAATCACTGTTGGATGTCAAAATTTTGTTTATTCCCTTTTATTATCTTTGTTTCTGTTTTGCTTTATTTCTGTTTTTGACATTGTACAATGATTTTACAAAAACAAATTGCTTGTGGTTTTTGTACGAGTTGTACTTGTTGTAGTACCGAGATTACCTGGGATGAATTCGCCTTGATACTGTGAAACGACCTGTCGTTCTTCGTTCACTTTTTGACATTTATGATCAACATGCATAGATTTATGCCTATCAGTCATCAAGGTTTCATCGCATTAAGGGACTTGTAAATAAACTTAACTGACACAAAAAAAGTGAGACTTACCCACAACAGACCCACAAGAGGCAGACTCTACAGACGCCATTACATTCAAAAGAAATGTAGCGTTTGCTTCGGCTTTTACTGTGGTTGCATCATTATACCTAATTAATATTTAAAAAAAAAGTTGAAATAATAACAAGCCTATAAGGCCTAATAAATCTAGAAAAATTAAGCCGGACTCGCTGAGAGCCAATGGAGATCGTTAAGGCACCACGGTCAATACTTTTTTGCTAGAAAATATGGATTATACTGCTTTGTGTCCATGGTCTGCAACTTCTGCATCGAGAAACTTTTCGATTGAAACGTGAAAAATTAAACAAAATAAATTGAAACCAATAACTGTTTTTCTCACTTAACTGCTTTTTGGAGGGTACTTGCTAAATAGATGTCACGTAAGCCAATTTATTTCCCGATTTGCAGAAAAAGTGTGTCTGTTAAATTTTTTGTGAGAAAGTTCCCGCTTTGACTGTCAAAAAACTCACGAAAAAAATTGAGTGAAAAAAAGTTTGATGCGAAAATATATGTATATTAAAAATACAAAATGCAATGAATAATAACACGGAGGAGTTATGTAATTTGTTCCTGGATAATTTTGTCATTATTTGATTATTTTGAATTTAACATTTTTGAAAAGTATACGAATGTTTTAAAAACCATATTGGAAGCAACAAATATTAGAGTCGCACTCTACAACGCACTCGCACTCGCAACGGTTTAAATTTAAATTTTTGTAAATTTTGATCGCCTTCAACGAAATTTGTGACCATCGTTTTCAAACTCTGCAATGTAACATCGGCTTCAAGGGTAATATAAAGACATTTTTAACGTAACAACGCAATCTCTTGTGTTAGTTTTCGACATGATTTACAGACACACTTGTTCCTCTTTTTTTGAGAAACAATTGAATATTTTGTTTCACAGCCTTTCGATGCGAGAAGTTCTCAGAAAAGTTACAGAATCCATCTTACGACGCTCGTCCTTCTATCAGGATGGCTGGTTGTCTGTCCAAGATAACCTTTTGCGCAAATTACGGGTCGGAATTTTAGAAAAAATTTAATCAAATTTGGCACATATCGCGAGAAGCGGTTATTTAATTTCCATAGCCCACATCCAAATTTCTTTCCGGAATAGGGTTTTGTGCCCATTAACCATCTTGTTTAATATATATTTGTTTTTAATAAGGTCCAAAAATATTTTGTCGCAACCTAAAAAAATCAAGCAAAACAAATTTTATTAAAATCGGTCCATATATGACCACAGCTCCCATACAAATACACGTATAATAAGTAATTGATAATAATTGACACCGACATTGTTTGCCGATAAAAATCGTTAAAGTTTCATTACAGAGTAGCTCTTAAGACAATATTCGTTAGCTATCGAATTTTGACTACTTAACGAAAATTTTTTTGTCGTTAAAAAGTTACAGAATTTCGGTACAGATCCCCTCAAAAAAATTCCTTTCAAGTTTAAAGTTAAAATAGAATAAACATTTTCAAAATGTTTTATAGTAATATGGGTATTCAAAGATAGCTAGCAATCCAATAAATTTAATAAAAAATCATTTATTTAAAATGAATTAAAAAAAATCAATGAAAACATTCAGCCGTATTCATAGCAAAAAGTTAACCACAGTTTGTACACCACGTACAACGAGCTGCTGACTAGAATGTCGATTAAGCTTAGCAGCTTATTAGCACAGAGTTAATTCATAACATACTTTTGTCCATTTGCTAACTTTAAATAAATCAACTCTGAATTTTAATGATGCCACATTTGTTTGCTCAAAAATGCAAATCGTTTTGCATTAATCATCGCTGGTTTTGACATTTTTTTTTTTTTGTTTTACCCTCCACATATAAATATTTTAAGAATTTTTGAAATCAAATTAAATAAAAAAAGAAAGCAAATTACAGACAGCAAATTAAAGAAAAAACCAACAAAATAGTTTGATATTAAACGGCTGTTTTTCAAAAGTTGGCAAATGTTTGGCAGATCGTTAACAAGAGATTAACAAATAGTTAGCCAAATAAACTTTGTGCTAACTTCATGCCAAATTTAAATTATGAATACGGTTGATTATGTTTAATATATATTAAAACTGATTTCAATCACTACAATAACTCTTAACAATTATAAAGTCAAACTTGCGAAATTAATCATGGTTTGGTTAAAATCTGCATGCTTTTAGCCAAATGATGAGGTATTTGTTGCCTTTTCTTAAATTCATATTGAAATAGTAAAGTTCTTATAAAACGATATCCGATACAATCTTAAAAAACCCAGTATGGGTTAAGTGTCAAGCTGAAATGTGTATATAATTTGTTCTTTTGTGAAATAATTTTGGGATAGTTGTAGCTGGGTGTAGGTATTCCTCTTTACTCATTCCTCGTAATCAATTAAGGGAGTATAAAAATATCATACGAGTTTATATAATTTTAATGCATATTTTTATTTTTATCCACTCCCAGTTTATAAAACTGATTCCACTAAAGTTAACTCAACTACTATGTACTTTTATTTTGTTCACTTTAACAAAGTTTCATAAAATATATTTTATTCGTACTTTAAAAATTCTTCCTACTTAAGAACAAAGTCCAGAATCGTTCAACCATAAATTATAGATACTTTTTCGAAAAGTTGTTGCCGTCAATGAGATGTTCTCTTTTT
Source organism: Pollenia labialis (assembly GCA_949318255.1). Lineage (NCBI taxonomy): Eukaryota > Metazoa > Arthropoda > Insecta > Diptera > Polleniidae > Pollenia > Pollenia labialis. The sequence continues at coordinate 141,308,021 of OX439139.1, read as the reverse complement.
GTTTTCTCTTTTCAACATTATCAATATTTTTGACTTGTTCAGTCTTTTTTAACAACAATTCGCAACTGTAAGTAAAAACTTTTATGCCAAAGTAAATTTGCTATCGTTTATTATACCCTACACAACTAGTTGGTGTACTTAGTTTGTCTTTGCGTGTGAAACTTTCTTAATGTTCATCTAAAATCCCATAAAATGTGTATGTTTTGGGTATTTAAGCCATTCTTAGTTGACTTAGTTTCCGTCCATCCGTTTAGCTGTCTGTCTGTAAAAAACTCGCTCACTTCTGAAATGTGGACCAACTACCCCAAAAAATTAATATATCGTAATCAATTTTTTATTTATTTAATTTTAAGGCGCGAAAGATAAGAAACGTAAGAGCTTAATACCACAATATTACCAAATGGAGATGTGACTTACTTTCTTAGGAGGGCAGTACAGAAGTTGGAGTCAAGATTTTTGTGGGCATTCCGACCCCGGTACATAAACCTGAACTTCGACTTCGCCACACCGAGTCCACAGCCGTGACTATAATTTAATAATACTAAAAATCTTCACCAAATTTTGTGAATATGGGCCAATAGTTTACCATAGGTCTCATATAAAGTCGGCTTTTAGTACTTTTAGTACTCGTAACGAATTTGGTCTCTCACTGTTTCATAAGATAATAATTACTTTGCGAAATTTCATGATAATCGATCCATAATTTACCATAGTTCCCATAAAAAGTCCACTTTAAGAAAACTCTTTATTTTGCGTAAAACCGTAACAAGTAAAAAGTAACAAGTTGAAATGTCTTAGACCGCGTTTTTGAGACGGCGAAATATAGTTTTTTTGTTATTATGTATTTCATTAAAGACCCAACAGTGAAACTTAGCTGTGGCGTCAAAATTTTGTGTACAAACTTGGTAATGGCGACACAAATCAGTTTTCAGATTAACTAAACCTAGTTTTACTGATATCTCAAAAACCCAGCCTTAATATTACAAGACTGCCCCACATAAAGCCAATTAAAAAAAAAACTGACCATATCTTTGGAGTACGCCAAAATCCGCAACGAATATAAAACTGTGAGGTTCGTTTTTATTAAAATGGATTCATAAATTATAGATTCCATATAAAGACCACTCCTGAAATATTCTTACTCTCAGTGGATGGTGTCAAAGATTCGGCATAGCCGAATATATCACTTTTACTTGTTACTTTATTTATTTTGTTTGAGATTTTTGCGACAGTTGTTTTGCTTATTTTTCTTTCATTTACTGTTGGTGAGTTTTGTATTGTTTTAGTTCGATGTCCTGCAATCGAACAGCCCTAAAACATAAAGTTTAAAGAGAAGAATAAGAAAGAAAGAGTGTAGTATAAAATTATAAAAATGTCAATGTTTTGATAGGGAGGGTAAAATGTTGTTTATAATTAAATTGTTGACGAAAAACTTTTTAATTACAATTTGACAAAACAATAATTCATTCCATGATAAGTTTTAATCAGACCCAAACCACAATAGTGGAGAGGGTATTATGGGTTTGTGCAGATGTGTGTAACTCAAGAAAGAATTGGGTTAACAGTGTAAACTTTACACCTAGTGGTTCGTAAAAACCGACAAATTTGAAAACCGCGGTTTCGGTTTTTGAAAATTCTAAAAACCGCGGTTTCGGGGTTTTTCGGCTTTTTGGGGAATTTATAAAAACTAATAAAGAATTAAAACTTTACGAAAAGTAACTTATTTTATTTTAAAATTTATCAAAAAAAAAAAAAAATTCAATAAAATTTTTTATTAAAAGTAAAATAATGAATAAAAATACAAACGTATATCGCTCATTGCTTATTTTGTTAATAACAAAACTTCAAAAATGTTAAGGCATTTAGCGAAGAATCGCTTAAAATTGATCTTGTCTTTGTGCAAAAATTTCCAGCTATTGAAAAGGCCTTTTCGCTTTCTGTAGAAGATGGTCTAATCGTTAATATTGAATTGTGAAGTAGTGAAATGCTTTTAGTTTTATTTTTGATATTTTTATACAAACTAAATTCTTGGCGAAGCATAGGAGCTGAATTTAATTCATCCTGCAAAGAAACAGCGTCCACCTCATCTTCTTCGGAATCGGACGTTTCATCATCAATGAGATAAAGACGCTTCAATAAATTTGCTTATAATTTAAAAACTTCCTTTGATGGATAGATAATTGGATTTCGAATAAACATGTGTGTAAAGTTAGCTCCTTCAGTTAGCTTCGTTTTGATGGCTATAAAGTCTCCTGTACACAAGCAACTTGTGTTAACATAGTCCGTACTCAAAGACTGTTAAGACAACAAAATTAATATTTTTTGTCAAAAATAAATAATCTGAGACAAAAATTAATTTAAAAATGGAAATTCAGAATAATTAATAAAACATATATTTTTTATTTAAACAATTTGGCCCGGACATGAATTACAAATAAAAAAAGTGCTACTCTCAGGACCCGAAAATGGGTAAAAATCGAAATGGTGCTCTTATATGGGCTAATAGGGTTGAAAGTTTAGATATTCTAGATTCCAGAACTATATAGTTAATATTCAGAATTTGTATATATTTTTCCTTGTGTTAACCGTTTCACTTTTGTTTGCTTTTCTTTCAAACTGTTACCAGTGTTACTAACACTTTGAAGAAAAAAAACATAGAAATTCCCTACATAAAATACATAAACCGGGGAAATTTAAAAGGAAAAACCGACTTATTTTTGTCGGTTTCGGTTTTAGGGCTTAAAAAACATCGGTTTCGGTTTCGAATTAAACCGACCGCAAAACTCTATTTACACCTACATTTAAGTAAAGGCAGAATCATTTTCTGAGTCGATCTAACAATGTCTAATGGATGGCTGGCTGGTTCTCTGTCCATATAAACCTTGTGCTCAAAGAACAGGCCGAACAAGAAAAAGAAAGAAAAAAAAAGAAATAAGAAAACAGAAGTAAGGAAGAACATGTAAATCAATTAAAATAGATAATCATTCAAAGCTAATTTTAATCTACCAAAGGGTCAAATACAATTTGGTTTAAAGATTGATGTTTGACTATGGACTGCCAGCTCGCTGTGAGTGTTAAACTGCAAAGCCCTCTGCAGAGATTGAGTGATTACATTTGAAACATGTAAGGGTAACCTGTCCGTAAAAAGCCTGGGTTCGATTCCCGCGGCAATCAAGAATGAAAAATGATCAATATTTTTTAATTAATTTTATGTTGTTAAATTCCTTTCTTCGTAAAAATAATTTAATGAAAAATAAATTTAATGAACTTTAGCCTCATTAAAATATTAAAAAGCTAAAGAGATGTTTCTAGCCGAGCTAATACAATCTTAAAGCCCAATTACGATAAAGAGACAAAATAAAAATTCAATAGATTTTTAAGTAGAGCGTTATCTAATTCCCCATCAAAGGATTAGTGCCATATACCACCGATTTGAAGCTTCTAAAAGCTCGCATTGCATCGCATCCTAACTGGCCAACTTTAAAACCCTTAAGCACAGCCCATTTTTAAATGTTTGGCTTCAGAAAGAAGTTTGGAAACTTCTTGTCTTCACTTTAACTCTTTTTTTGTCACCCACAAAATTTTTTTTTTTAAAATTGTCATTGACTTTATTATTTTCTTTTATTAATAAAGTTTTATTTTTGTTTTACTTCTATTGTTATTTCTTAATGATGTTGGTTCTTTTCAGTTTTTATTTTGTTTTCGATGCATGAAAAAAATCATTTTTTCATTAGCTTTTTTCAAAATTTTTGTTGTAGTTTTTATATTTTTAAATTCTAAATGCGTTTATTATTTACCCAATTGTGTAGTTGTCGTCGACGTCCTTTAAGAAAAAAGTAGATACACAACAAGAAAAGTTTTTTTTACTTCTGCTTAACTAGGCTAATGATTGAATCTGTCTTGGGCTGGATGAAAACTAGAGTTTTTTTGTCTGGACTTTTTTTAATTCCGGGAAAACGGGGGAAAAGTCATATTCCGGTATTCCAGGGATTACTAAATTCTTCAATGAAATTAATATTTCTTACTGGCTCGTATGTTTAAAATAATTAAATCTTAACCCCCGTATTTATAAACGATTATTAAATTTAACAAACGTTTGCTAAGGCAAATTTTCATACAACATTTGTTTTGTAAACCTTTATTAAATTTAAAACATTTTTATAAATAAATATAATAAATAATACGAAAATGGAAACAGCTGAATTTAAAGTTATTTCAAGGCACTTTGGAGATTATTTTTTTATTATAGGAAGGAACATTATTAAATTCAGAGCTCATCCTGGTACTAGGATCAAAATTAAATGAATATAGGGGAAATAGGAATTGAAAATCACCATTAGAAATATAAATTCTGACAAAATTTCACAATTAAACAAAATCAGTATGTACATAGTAGGAAGCAGTGGTAAATTAGCGAATATTTTTTTAACTCATAATGTTTGCCTCAGCAGAGAGAAACAATTTTGTTGTTGTTTCTAGTTCTCTTAAGCAGAATGGGATTGAAATTCATCTGAATCAAAATTGTCATGCACCCAAATGTGGAACCAACTCCACAAGAAAGAATGCACCGCTGGTCATTCATGTCACCCAATTTCGCGAAGATCGGCCTGTAATTAACGTTAGGCCCCATTTAAAGACTACTCTCGGAAAGCAGCAAGACAAGCCTTAAGCCATAACAAATATTGATACTGTGGGGAAATTTGGTTAGCATGACAACATAGATTTATTTGAAATTACTAATTCTGAATTTCGTGACCGAGTAATAATTTACATACGCCTTTTTAAAATACAGACTCGAAAAGCACTTTTCTTCGTAAACTAAACGGGTAAAAAGTTATTCGACTTTGAATATTGGGAATTTTTTTCTATGATCGGAAACTTTTTGCCCATTAACAAAAAATATTTTTTTTTTGTCAAAATTTTGAAATTTTTGTCTTTTAAAAATTCATAAAAAATTTAAAAATGCAGCTAGGCTTCTAATTTTTTTCAGACGTATAAAAACGAAATTAGAACTTTTGATTTTATTCACAAAAGTCGAAAAATTTTAATTAATTTCAGAATTTCATAAAACGCAATAAGTGTATGGGAGCCCCCCTAAAAAGTGTTGATAAGGGGCGAGTACCTCTCGAGAAAATGTTAAGGGCAAACAATTTGTGAAGTCAATTAAAAGCTGCTAACAGATTGTAATAATTTATGGCTTGTTTTGTTTGCAGCTTGTTTTTTTTACATATCTGCAAAAAATTAGAAGCATAGCTACATTTCCTAATATTTTATGAATTTTTCAAAAACAAAAATTTCGAAATTTGATAAAAAAATAATTTTTTTCAAAAAAACAAAATTATGTTTCTAAAACGACCTGCGTATATTAGAAAAAAGTTTTACCTTTCTTTAAAGAAACGTTATTTAATTTTAAGAAACTAAACTAAACCGCGAACATATGTTGTGCAACCTCCTCCATTTTCAAAATAACGGTATATTTCGAAAACGAGAGCTAACCTAACAAAACGGTCAGCACCATTGGATTCAGCGTACCCGAATTATGTTAATGTTAATGTTAATGGCTTGTTTATTTTTTCAACTAGCACAGTAAAATTATTGAATGTAATGATCAGCTTTATACACTGAATTTTTTTGTTGAACTGTTATTCTTTAATATGCTCCCTCACAAACCTGCTTCGTAGTAAGGGATTGTCGTGGCTCTTCAAATGTAAACTTGTGTTTTTAAATTTGTTAAGAATTGTTCACTTAACTTACTGAATATATGTATGTCTTATTGGCGTAGCACATAAATGTGCGCTAACTTTTTAAAATTTACTATTATTTCGAGTTTCGAAAAAATTAGCGTAAAATACATATATGAAGCTGATCTTGAAGGAGAGCTTTTTTTATGGATTCAAAAAGATTTTGATATGAAAACACTCAAAAAAACAAAAATAAATGTTTTTTTCAAATACCCCTAACTTGAATTTATTTTTCTAGTTAAAATTAAGTATTAAAGATATTTGAAATGTACTGAATAAATATAACAATGCAACAGAGAAGTGTGCTTAATATACTATTTTAACAAAAAAATCTTTGACTTTGCTAACTATTGTAAGTGATAAATGAGGAGTCCCTGTTAGTTATTAAAAAAAAGGTGAAAAAATTGCTTATACTCCTTATTTTTTTTGAAAAAACTATTTTTCGGCAACAAATTTTATTTAAGGGCCCACCGATTTTCCAGCCAGCCCATTCTCGAAAATCAGCAACACAAAAAAGCCTTCAATCGCAACATATGTTAATATGGTTATGAAATTTTATTCGATTAAACAACTTAAGGCACAAGGCCAACATAGATTTTATTTAATTTAAAAAAAAGTTTTTGTTCAAAAACTCCCGGGAATTGCAGATTAATTTTCGGGAAAGAGGGAATAGAAACCAAATGAATATCCTGGGAAATCCCGAAAACAAACTCTAATAAAAACCGAAACAAAGAAATTAATTTCAAAATGTAAAGAGAAATGAGTACAGACGAAAGTGTAAATAATAAGTAAGAATGCTTTTTTCGGCTGTGCCGAATCCTTGGTACCCTACAGCATTTATGATATTTTGGGCAGAGAATTAAATATGGGATCTGTTTTAATTAAGCTTATGAATAAATATTCAGAAAATTACACATCAGAATTTCTAGTCGTATAAAACTAATCTGTGCCAAGTTCAATTTTGTGCGATGGTTTTTTTTCGAATTATAACATGGATTTTAAAGACAAAAGTGCCTTCAATTTCTAGCGCTGAAGCTGCATCATTGGCCACTGTCAAACGCTGGTATAACGATTTAGAAATACTTAAGGACACGTAATATTTACACATACATACTGATGTATTTATCGATTATTTATTGCAAAATGCGATAAAAGTTTTCAACATGTACCTTTTTATATTGATTCAATAAAATATATATTGCTATGTGTTCGGTTCAGTTTGAGATATAACACTGATTTTTGTTTTACATATAGAGATTTTTAGAGATATGACTATGTTGCATATTAGCTGAATATATCTTGGCGGTGTAACACACGAAGCAACAAACTTAAGACATCTTAATTAGGCACTTGTTGTAGTGCAAAATATAAAAAGGACTCAAGTTGTTCATTTGTTGTTTGTTTTTTATCCAACAAAAAGTACAAGTAACTTTGGCTGGAGAATGAATGTTATCAGAAAGTTTAAGTTTTCGCAAATTAATTATTAAGCATTTCATTCCAAAAATGTTGTCAGTTGGTTTTATTAGTAAAGAGATTTCTTTTGAAGATTTTGGAAGATATATCGTCATGCCGAAGTTACATATATCTTCACGAATATCACAACAGCAAAAAAAAGAGATAGATCTATCAATCTCTATCTCTTGTTTAACTTCTCAAAGTTGGTGTTTAATACTCGACTTCCCTTGCTAAAAGTTTTATATTGCAAAGATTCAATTCCCCTAAAAATGGCTTTGTATTATACGTGAAGAAAACTTCTGCACGACTATATAAATTCCAAAATCCAAAATCATTGAAATTCAAATGCCAAATTTTATAATATACTGTATATGAAAAATACCCCAGTAGTTGATAGGGTATTATGCGATGGTTTATTCTAATAAATTCTAGACCAGAATTACACTTTTGTATGGGAACTGTACTGAAAAATTGGCCGATCTAAAAAAATTTGGTCACATAATTTATGTAACGAAAAAATATTTGTGAGCCAAATTAAATCTAAATTCAAACATAATAATATGGTTAATGTGCACAAAGACTCTATTTCGAAAATAAGTTTTTTTGGGGCCTGTGTAAAATTATAAATCGATTTTCATCCGTTCCAATAGGCTTCGACTTTTTGACAATTGAACCGTATGAACCAAATTTCATCCAATAACTTTCTAAATTGCGACCTGTACTTTGCGAACAAAGTTTACATGAAAAGTCACCTGTCAGCTGAATGGATGGAAAGGCGGACGGACGGACGGAAGGACATTGATAAATCAACACAAAAAGTGAATAAGTAAACTAAAAGGTTAGCCTAGAACCAATATTTATATGTGTTACACACATCAAGCGAAAAGCATAATACCCTCTCCACTATTGGGGTGTTAGTATACAAATTGTCATATATAAATATTGCTTTTCATAAATGTGGAATTCAGCTTTCAAATACCGATTTGAAAATATTCACAAAACGTTTACTGTTTCTTCAAACATCCCAATTAGTCTAACATTTTGCAATGTTTTTTATCTGTATATTCAGTGTTTATGTGAAAACTCCACAAAATTTAAATTTTCACAGATTATTTTTATGATTAGTGTTGACATTCAGAAAAATTGTGTTTTTGTACCGTTACTTCCTGTGTCCCTTTTAGAAAATCTGTTGCATTTATCTTAATGAAAAGTGACAATTATTTATAATTAATGCGCTCATTAGTGTTAATTTTTGTGACACAATTTCTTTAGGTGGGTGCTAAAAAGATCAGAAAAATGATTTTAATTACATCAACAAAAAAAGAACTCCTTTTGCGATTTGTGTATGTATGAAGGTGAATACAGAAAAGGAGTTTAGTTGTACAACCATACTTTTTTGATGGATAGAAAAGGGACAAATATTTTTGTGTTTTTAAAAATTTAACCAAGGTAATTTTTCATAATCTTATCTAGAATTCATATTCTATGAAATATTTTATAGTTGATAGATGTCGAAGGTTACTACTAAAGGTGGATCCATGCGTTCCAAAAAAAATATTTTTGTCCGGAGAAACATTTTTTTACTGCGAGTATTCTGCCAAACGATTTCGGGAAGTATGTCTGGAAAAACAATGATACCACACACAGAAAAAGTACCAATGTAAAATTAATATGGCGAAATGTTGATTGAGAATACTGTTTTATAAAAGTGTGTTTAAGAAAATTAACGAAAAGAGGATAGTGATTTTGTTTTTTTAACTGCTTTTACTTTAGTCATGTAACGTTTTGCTTTTTTGACTGTCTTCTACTTAATGCAAATGGATAAAACTTTGCAGGCATTCATACTCCCGACGGCAATACACGAATACATATGCGTAGTCAGGATGAAATGTAGGAGGGCGGAACTGTTTTGTTGTAAAATGGTTTTTTAACCGCCTTTTACTCAATCCAAATGTATGAAACTTCCGATGACAATACACGAATACATGGGCGTAGCCTGGATGAAATCAAGGGGAGGGCAAATTTTTTTTTTTGAAAATGCTTTTCTTTAGCTTCACTAAAGAATCTTGTAACGTTAATTTAACCGCCTTTTACTCAATGCAAATGGATAAAACTTTGCAGGCATTCAGACTCCCGATGACAATACTCGAATTCATTGGCGTAGCCAGGATGAAATCTAGGGAGGGCAGAATTTTTTTTTGTGTAAAATGCTTTTCTTATATTCACTTCGGAGCATCAAATCTTGTAACTTTAATTTAACCGCCTTTTACTCAATGCAAATGGATGAAAATTTGCAGGCATACATATTCCCGGTGACAATACACGAATACATGGGCGTAGCCAGGATGAAATCTAGAACTCAATATAAGAAAACATTTCTAGGGACAAAAATATTGTTTGGAACGCTTGAATGAATCGAGCTATAGGGCTGCGTGAATAAAAAGGTAGCTATAGCTAATCCTTGAAATTTTGAAGTTTAAACTACTTTTGAGGTGAATAAAAATATGAGTTAATGGTAGTACTTTATACTGACTAGTAGAAACAAGTTCTTCCAGTGTTGATTCAAAAAAAGTGTGAATTAAAACGAGTGAATGCTTAAAAATACTAGTTTTTGCTTTATTTTTTTTAAGCTTATAATTGCGGTGCTTGAAGTTTGGGTTTTGCTGCAATATTGAAATAAAAAAAAATTTTTTTTTTAAATAATTATTAGTATGTTTTTTTTTAATTTTATGAACATCCTGAAGATTAATTAAAATTGTATATTTTTCGGAAAAATACCTAAAATGGTAAAATCTCTGTAAATGTAACAATAAATTTAAATATTTACATATGTAGCACAGTGTACTTATTGCTCAAAATTACAATATTAAAAGTCCTTTTGAAAATTATTTTTTAAAACTTGCGAAAAAAAATAATCATATCTTAAAAAAGAAAAAAAACACCTCCTTCAAAGTTTCAGGATTTTTAAAGAACGGTTTGAGGCAGTATATAAAAAAAAAATCAGCCAAATAAAAAAATATGTTTTTGACTTACTCCGTTTTTTAAAATTAAATTTTTGCAGATATTACGTTTTTCAAAAAAAGAAATATTTTTTCAATATATTGGTTGTAGCCCTCTCTTTAATATGACATAAAAATCATTTTCGTATGTGAAGTAGTTTTCCAGATATTGAAGAAATAAGCTCAACACATTTGGCTAATTCGGCGAAATTACGACATTTTGAATATGACATAACTTTTGAAAAAAAAAAATTAAAATTTTTTTTTTTCATATATGGTCCTAATAGCATAAAAGGAACCTTCTCACAAAATTCCATTAAAATCTAAAGAGGTTGGGTCCCACTCTTGGTCGATTTGACATGGAATTACCCATGTTGTTTAAACCAGAGTTCGAAAACAAACACTAAATATCGCTCCTTAGTGTTCGGTTAGGTAGATTTGTGTAGAAAATCATTAAAAAATAACGTTTCCCTATAATCACCTTTCGAACACAAAAATAATACGGTTTTTATCAAATTCAACAAAAGATGAGAACATTTAATTCCGTTCGGATTTTTTTAAATCCACAAACTTCATTGTGTTCGGTTCGGCTCATTAATGATCGTCCTTTTTGGCTGCTAAAAAACCAAAAATTTTTCACAAAAAGAAAATACACATACGAAAAAAACAAAAAGCCAGCAAAATACTTTTCCACAAATAAAACATATACACAATACCCACACAAGCTGTTCGTGGTGCGGTCGTTGCTAAAATTTTGTGTTTGCTCATTTCTTTATCAATGTAAAAATAGAAATATTATAGAACATTACAATATAATGTTTGTCTACAGTATCACTACAATTGTTCTGTGTTTTAGTGATAAACAGAACACTATATAATGTTCGGCTCTTTCTTTAATATAGTTACGAACGGTTTTAAGGGTTGTGTTCTCTACACAATCACTAAAAAATAGATATCGTTCTTGGGTTTGTGCGCCCAACGCTAAATAATGTAAATCAGTATCGTATGTATTATATGTTGCTTAAAAAAATAACATGTGGCAGTATTGGAAGTTTAAACGCGAAATGTTATGCGCTTAAAGATGGTTTATATGTTTAAGGATTTCTAGATTTAAACACATTTTAAACCAAAAATAAAGTTAAACTTGTTCTGATTTATTAGCCTTAAATAATCTTAATCAATGAATCAGCGAAGTAAGGACATTTTACAAGTGTTACTTATCATTACATTTTCTTTTCTAAGATCTCAAATCATCACCTACTACTTGACACCATTCAAAATGTTTTATTTAAAATTTTAATATGCCATACTTTAAACATTATCTCTTCTTAATTATGCATAAACAAAGCCATCTAAATTATTAAAAAAAACTTTGAGCATTGCACGCATACATCCACTGTCTGCCATTTGAGATGTTTTTGTTGCACAGATTCTATTCGACTGCATGCGTCTGTTTGCCTGTCTTGTCACTATCAGCGTGCATTAGTTAAAAGATTATTTTGTGATTAAAAGATTTAAATTTTTCTTGTGATATTCCTGCGCTATACAAATGAAAATGGAAACGCAAGAAAGATAAACGAAGGGGAAATAAACATTTATGCAGATTGCTGATGTTCATCAGCTTAATTTAAGGCACCTCATCAACATGACAAATGTCAAGTTCAAGTACTCGTACTCGTAGTTGCATTTGAAATGTTTTTGATGCTGCTGCTGATGTTTGTTGCAAGTAAGCAGCTGCATAATGTTTCCCAATGATTACAGTTGGATTTAAGTTGAAAAGTGTTGTATTCTTTTGTTGTCTTTAAAAAAAAATTCACTTCTGCAATGTTTGTAAGTTGGAAAAATGGATTAATTTTGACATTTATGATTAGTGTTTAAGGAAGTTAGAGATTTTTTTTTTGCTTTTTTAACCAAAATTGTGTCACTGAAATTTTGTGATGAGTTACAACTGTTTGAGGGGGACTTATACATGTATAATTTTTTGTGGTACAAACTGAGAGTGTTATTTATTAAGATGGTTCGAAATCTTAATCGAATATTGAACTTAAAGTACACTTTAGATACATATTAAAAGATTTAAAAAAAGTAATTATGTGTTAAGATGGTTTGTTTAACAACATCCATCAATCTGCTACACAAATAAAAATGGACTCCCCTGCTACCAGATAGGAGCTCTGGCTACTTCCGCTATCTCAAGAGATCCGTCAATTTTGAATTTCTGGCGAATTCCAGGCATTGGCTACACCAGATTTGCCCAGAGAATATAATACCAGAAAGCGAAATATCCACAAGATGCTCCCTCCATAATACAGTAACTACGCATGTATGTCAAAAAAGAAAACAGAATCAGCACATTTAAACGAAACATTGATAAGTAATTTTTTTACTCCCAAGAAAAACTTTGATAAATAATATAAAAGTGCAGTGTAAAAAAAAACTGAACTGGCAAAATGAAATAAAGTAATATGTTTTTATTTTGGGGTTTCCTTTACACACCCTGCAAATAATAGGATTAGTCCAAACACGCGTGTAAAATGTAGCCCACAAGGGACTAGGACTAGTACAAAAGTAACCCAAACGTATGGAAAAACATGGTCTATTTAACATCACGATGTCCTTGGGCGGGACCATATAACCCAGCTTTGGATTAGAAAGAAGTAGTCTTAAAACTTCTCCATTGTATACCCAAGAGGATTAGTTTTAACTTCGTTTAAAAACGAAAGCATGTCATTAAAAAATGAAGACATGTCGTCTCACTACAAACACTTGTTAATAATGACATGGTTCATGCTTGCATTACATCGTACCAGTCCATGGAGTAGTCCATTTAGTTAAAATGGATCAGGTGGTCCCATACACTAATGCCCAATTTTCAGGATAGTATTTAAATCTATATTTAGTAAATTTTTATATAAATTTAAATTGTATTTAAATACAGATTTATTTTTTGAGTTTTATTTCAAAAGTCTTATTTAATTAAGATAAAAGTATGGTAGCACTACTAAATACAAAAAAATATCAAAAAAAAGTTTATTTATTTGCAAGATGGTCTCAAAAAACAACTGAATGTTATTGCTTTGCCTGTTGTTGTTGTATTGTTGTGATATTGAAGCCACCTTGCTTAAATATTTTAAGTGTACCACATCGGTGAATAAAGTTTGATTTAAGTATTTAGTGAAGAAGAGAATTTTGTATTTAAAACGATTTTAAACATAAATGTGTTTTAATATCAATCCTGAAAATTGGCCGTAAGAGTTGACAAAAATCAACCAATTGGAGTGACTATAAGAAAAGATAAACTCACTGTTTATTGTTGTTGTTTTTGTTTAAGCTTTGATATTGTTACAAATAAAACTAGGCTTTATAATTCATATTCGCTTAACAGTTTTATTTGTTTAATATCTTTAGTATTTCTAAAATCTTTGGATGAAGTTTCCTGACAATCTGGCCTAAGCAACCAGTGAATTGCGCATAGGAATAGCTTATGCCATCAACAATAAATTTAAATTCAACAATACAGTATGAAGGGGAATTTGGCACACTAAAACGAAACCTTGCTAATTCATTTTTTGACCCCCAAGAAAAAATTTTAAAAACAGAATTTTAAAAAAAGTATGCTCTAATTAATTACTACCGATAATAATTTTTGAGGCAAATGGCAAAGAACATAATTTTGAAAACTAGTGTATTAAAATCCATGGCTAAACTAAGTCATAATTTAAGAAGAATTTTCTTTTCTAGTAAAAATCGTTGTAGTAAATTCTAATTGTTCTCCAAAACTCTGCAATTCACCTAAAGAAACCAGTATCCCTTTGGATAGTATCCCCATTTTAATTTCTTTTTAGTAGGAACGTGTTTTTATTTAACTACGTTTCGTTTTTTTCTTCTTTATTTTTTATGACTGTGAGTGTGTTTTGTTTTAGTTTTAACTTTAACTTTAATGAAAGTCATGTTGCCTGATTTGCTTTATAGTCTAGCAGTCTGTTTAGTACGTTGGTTGGCTGGTTGCCTGGCTGGCATAAATGTATAAGTATGTGCATACATGAACATGCATATCCTTTCTTTCAATAATGTTGAAATTTTCTTAACTCATTCTAAGCTATTGACCATATAAGTCTTATTGTAGTATGAACTCACATTCACAAAAGCCAAGTCATCATTATCTACATCGTCATCGTTGTCGTCGTAGTCAGGCACGTCACCATTGCTGTGATGAGAAAATGTGGCAAACACTAACACATAAAGTTTACTATTCGAAACGTTTTGTTCGTTGTGTTACCTTTTGCCAATGTCCTCATGTTAGATTCTCAGCGAGAAAATTCGCAAGGCCTTCACTTATATTTTTCTACAAAATAGCATTAGCATTTTCTTCTTTAAAAAAATTATTCTGTATTTCTTTCTGTTTTCTCACTGAAGACTTTCCATTCTAATTTATCCTTATTTTCAATGTCTTTCTAGAAATTCTATTCTTCCGTCCTCCATAAAAGATCTTGCGAGGCCTTTTGAAAGCCTAAGAAGTAGAAGCTTACATATATTCATGGCCTTGCTCCATTGACGCGCTGTGTAGACTAGAAGTGAATTCAGAATGGGACTTGAACGAAATAGTCTGTAAAATAAGGCCTTCTAGAGGCCCGCATCACTCCTTGTTTCTTCCGCTCTGTTGTATGCGTTGTTAGAATATGTGTGTATGTTTGAGGGTGTGGCATGTAGTTATCTCAACGCAAAAAAACTTATATACAACCATATCCGAGTATAGCGTGCAATCAGACAGATGAATATGTAGTTTAGTAGTTGAAACTAAAAGTTTCTTTAGGTTAGGTACCTGTTCCTCAAAGAACGTGACCTCATGAGTTTGTGTTTGCAGTCACGTAAATTCTGGGTAATTTATGTTTTTGCGCGAAACTGTTGCTGAAATTAGAACGACGTACGCAGGGTGGATTTTTTCTTTTGCACCACTATATAAGTTTGCTATTTTTTCCAAATATGTACATACTTTTCGTCATGTAAAATTAAAAACGCCATAAGTAATAAAGCATTTAAAATCTACTTTTTGATTGATTATGATGAATGTATCTTGGTTAACTACATTATAATCAACTAAAAAGAGTTTTTTTTTTTGACGATTAGGACTTTCTAAATTTCAGGTGACGATACCTTTTTTGGTTTGTTTTTTTATAGTTAAATTGTTTGGAAAAAATATTTATTTTATTTCTGTTAATTCTGTTTTTTGTTCACAATTAAAAATAAGAATTTAAATTTAATTTTTTTAATTAAAATGTATTAAATCTATCAACAGTAGAGTTTTTATTTTTCCGGACTTTTTCGTTTCCCGGTAAAGTGGGATTTATTTTTCAATATTCCGGGATGCCGGGAATTCCCACTCAATACGAATTGATGCAAAACATTATTTAATTTAATTAATTCGAACAAACAATATTTTGGTTACCTTTTTTCAATGTGCAATAACATTTGGAATAATAAAAACTTGAGACTGATGATTATATTAAATTAAAAGTAACTATCCAAAAGCCAGCTTTAAAGTTTTAAATTGTTTATCTATAAAACTAAACAAATAGCTCTAAGCACTTATTGCCATAGAATAAATTTAAAGCCAACAGCATTTATATAAAACCAAAATAGTTTAATTATTCAAACCAATTCTTACAAAATATTTCTGTTAAAATAGGATTTTTGTTCAAATTAAGCATTTACAGAATCTTTTGAAATCCTATTTCTAATTTTTATTAAGAAGATTTCAATGATAAATCACATTTTCTTTTTACGGATGTTTGTTTTTATAGCCAGAGATGTTTGTTTTTATAGCAAGAGAAACATTTATATACAGGGGTGGAAATCGAAAACGCAAAAGGCAAGAATTAGAAAAGTCGTTTTTTAATAAGTTTTCTGTAATAAATGAATTTTTATATTGAACAAAATTGTATAACAAATCTTATAAAAATTCTTGAAATTTACGTTTTCTTTAGTTTTCTAGCACTTCCTTCAAAACTTGTTATTCTATTAAAAAAATTATTTTATTCGAATCGAATAAGCGTTTTCTTTCTTTCTTAAAGAATCTAATCCGAAAAATCTCTTATGCAGGCGCTCTGCATATAAAATCGTTAAACTTTTTGGAGCAAGTGGGTACAAAATTGTTTCGTCTTTTAACAAGTTAAATATTCTGTACATTTCTATTATTCTTCTTTCGAAATTTAAGAGCCTTAATCAGTAAACATTGCCTAACTTAACGGATATAAATTGAAATCTCTTTGGCGTTTTTACAAAAATGTCTTAAGCCAGAAACTGTCGTTTTTCGTTATGTTAAATTGAAAACTATTTATTTGGTGTATTTCATAGACTTTCTTCCCAAGAGCAGATGATAACGATTAAAAGCAGTTGTTCTAGACTAAAGTGATTTAAACCAAACAAAAAATGAATTAAACCCAATCAAAACCTCGAAATTTTTGACTTAAGACCTTTTGGCATAACGGCTAAGATCTGGCATTAAAGTTGCCATAATTAAATAAAAAAATCCCAAGAATTCCCGTACAAATTTTCCGGGATTTTTTTCGCGGGAAATTTAATGAAAAACACTAATCAACAGTTATAAGTTCAAGCTATTTACACATTCTGCATGTCAAAATTACTAAATTTTATATTTCAAAATGTCATTGTCAAGGACACAATGACAAATGGCAACATATTTTTATAAGAAGAAGAAAAATGGTTAAACAAATCAGCTGTTTTAATCGGGGTTTAAAAAACTGCAGTCGAAACCAAAAACGAAATTTATGTAAAACTTTTCGCTTTTTGAGTTGGTTTGAATCCAAACTAAAAGCATCCGTTTTTTTGGCTAATGACAAATAGAGAAGTGCAAGAAATGGCAGTTGTCCACTTTAACTGCAGTTTTTTAAACGCTGGTTTTAATAACTTAAAATAAAGCACACAATTTTTAAAAGAAGCGTAAAAGAAAATGTATATCGATGTTTAAAGTATAAGCGTATTAGTGCAAAAAGTGTGAGTGTGTTCAAACTAGAAAGTAATCAGGGGTGTGCTGGAAATCGAAAACGTACAACGCTAAAATTTGGAAGTTGTTTTAAATACACTTTTAATAAAATTTAATAATTTTTATTATAAAATTCTGTTTAATAGATAAATATTCGTCATAGAATTATTTTGCTACAGAAAACTTTTTAAAAAACTACTCCTGGGCCCTCTATTATACTGAATTTATACTTCGGATATGCCAACAAACAACTACACCAAAACTTCAACATTTGCAGCCGATACAGCTTTTCTAAGCGATCACGAAAACCGTTATTTACAGCGTCATACATTTCATCTAGAAATATGGTTAAGACAATGGAGGATAATGGTCAATGAGCAAAAATGCGTACATATGTATAACATTCACCTTGCGCCGGGAATCTTGCCCCCCTATTACAATCAATAATCAAATAATTCCTCAACATTCGCATGTAAAATATCTCGGTATATATCTGGATCGGCGATTAACGTTGAAATGCCATATAGCGGAAAAATTAACACAAATGAAACTAAAAGCCATTCAAATTCATTGGCTTATTGGAAGATATTCTGGTGCTACGGTATTCAACTATGGGGCTCTGCCTCGGCCTCTCATATCGGAAAAATTCAAAGTCGCCAAAATAAACTTCTTCGAATAATCACAACTGCTCCCTGGTATGTTAAAAACTCAAACATTCATAAGGATCTCATCGTGCCATTAGTAAAAAGTATGTTAACAAAATATACAGTAAAATATTTAAAAAGGCTTGAGCAACACCCAAATCCAATAGCTCGTAATATTTTAAATCATGGCGGCCACACTCGCTAAAGAAGATGAGACACTGCAGCAGTTACCCAACTAGATGAGCGATAAGCACCTATATTTGTAAACAAATCCCGCGATGAAGAAAATTTTTGTCTGGCACTGGCAGGACATAAATAAAGTATTAGGATAAGATTTGATTAATTATTGTTAGGTCAAAATAAATATATGAAGATTTAATAAATAAATAATGAGATGAAAAAAAATCATAGTTTAACGCTTCGATTTCCAGCACACCCCTGTATATTTTTTGCTTAAATATACAATACTAAAATCTGTTTACCTTTCGTTGGCGTAAAAACCGAGTTCGAATAACCATTATTGGGCATCACCGCTTATATAAACGTTTTTAAAACTATTTTGAAGACAATCCACAGGCAAATTTATTGTTTAAATTTTCGAGTTTATAAAGGGAAATACTTAAGGTGGCTCTGCAGATAGAGGCAGAGTATCGGTTTAGGCGGCATTAACCTTTGAAAGTTACTCTTCAATTTAGTTCATTAAGCTTACTCTTCGCCGAATCGACGAAATTAAAAAAAACTGGCAGATCAATTTTTACAGTAAAAAATTAACAAACAATTTTCAAACGTTTTCATGGGAATCAGAAAATTGATTAACGAGGTTTCGTTTAATTGTGCTAAATTCCCATTTCATACTATTGATAAACTGAAATTTATTGTTGATGGGATAAGCTATTCCTATGCGCATTTCACTGGTTGATTACGCCAGATCGTGAGGAAACTTCATCCAAAGATTAAGCTGTTAAGCGAATGAGGATTATAAACCGCAGTTTTACTTGTAACAATATCTAATTCAAAAATGCGGTGTAAAATTAAAAATACTGTCGTGTCTGTTAAAAACACTATCTCAAATTAAATAAAAGTGAAAAAGGACATTTGTGAGTTAAATTCGATTCAGAAAAATTATTTGATGTAAGGGTCAAGTGGTTCACTGGCATCCAAAATAACAAAGGAAGCACCCAGGTCCACTGAAAACCAAACGAGTTTATTATAAAATTTAATTTTCAAAGAACTTTGTAAAAATTATAAATAAACTATGTATAACAATGTATATTATACATACAAAAATATGTGTATGTACTACAATAAATTTCAAACATTTTTGTAAATTAGTAAAAAGCAGGGACCGTAACTGTTATGACTTTTATCAAAAAAATCAAGAAATAAGAGTTATTTTTGATTTTTAAATTTTTAGATAGAAAATAAGAGTTATTTTTGATTTTTATATTTTTAAATCAAGAAATAAGAGTTATTTTTGATTTTTATATTTTTATATCAATAATTAAAATCAATTCAAAACTCTTATTTATTTGCTGATGCCGTATGTATTATAATATGCTGCTTCATTCAAATTTCTATATGAATATAATATATTATGCGACTTATCCATTATCAGCTATAAAAACATGAATGCATAGAAATAGCTTATAAGTCAGTGTAGAAAGGTAATTTTCAGCTCTCAGATTAACATTGGGAGATTTGAGATATAATTTATCTGAGGAACATTTAAAATCAATTATGATGGTAAAATTGAACACCTGAAAACGACCTCTTAACACTGACTTGAATGGCAGCCAAAACTTATAAGCTATATAGCTGGTAATGGATAAGTCGCATAATATATTATATTCATATAGAACTTTGAATGAAGCAGCATATTATAATACATACGGCATCAGCAAATAATAAAGAGTTTTGAATTAATTTTTATTATTGATATAAAAATAAAAAAATAAAAAATAACTCTTATTTCTTGATTTAAAAATATAAAAATCAAAAATAACTTTTATTTTCTATCTAAAAATATAAAAATCAAAAATAAC
Organism: Pollenia labialis; assembly: GCA_949318255.1. NCBI lineage: Eukaryota > Metazoa > Arthropoda > Insecta > Diptera > Polleniidae > Pollenia > Pollenia labialis. Next base: position 141,288,137 of record OX439139.1, on the reverse strand, counting down.
TTTTATTTTTAATTTAAAAAAATTAAAATCAAAAATAACTCTTATTTTTGATTGTTAAAATAAAAATCAAAAATTTAAATATCATGCAATATTTTGGATGCATTTCGCCTTAAAATCATGATGGTGTAATTAAAAGTTTTCTACGATGTTCATTTATGTGTGATTTATTTCTTCAAAAATTTTAAAATAACTCTTATTTTCGGTCCCTGGTAAAAAGATATACATAAACACATTTGAATTATGAGTCTTTTTAACTTTATAGGCGGTTCAAGTAGTAAATTAGGAGGGGTCGGACAGGTGGTATAATTTTCGAGGGGAAATTAAAAAAATAGTTCATTAAGACAATGTTCTGTGTCCGTTGAGTCAACAAATTTGTAAAACTTAATTGTGCGTTAAATTAATGTAAAGGTTCACTAAGTTAACGAAAAATTCTTTCAAAATAAGTTTAGTTTTTAAAAAATCTTTATTTTATAGGAGTTTTCATTAGCAAAAATATTTTTTTATTTTTGTAAATATGGTTTTCGAATTAGGTTTATAGATAGGAAATTTTTTCAGTTTATATGAATTGTTATACTTTAGTTAAATTTTTATTTTTGTTATAATGGTTTTTGAAAAAATTTTTATGACAAATAGGTTTTTGAATTTAATTTCTGATAAAAATTTTTTCATAATTTTGTTATCGTTTTTGTTATTATTAAAATTTGTTAATTTCCTGACGATGCTAACCAAAGGTTAGCGAAATATTGAGAAAATAAATATAATTTTTTATAAAAAACGACCTCAAGCTTAAATAATTAAAAGAAGTTATTCTTTCATTAAATTATAATTATAAATTTTTCATTATATAAACGAACAGTTCATTAAATTATTAAAATAAAATCTTTTTAATGATGGTCATTCATTGTTACAACGAACAAATTCATTGGACGAAAATTAATAAATTTTTCGTTTTCTTAACGTGCATCTTCATTGTCTCCACCTAACTTTTTGGTTCAGTGTGTGGACAAACATTATATTTTAATGTTCTATAATTTTTCTTTTTTTACATTGATAAAGAAATAAGCAAACAAAAAATTTCAGCAACGACCTTAGCACGAACAGCTTGTGTGTGTATTATGTAAAATTATTTTGCTTTTTGTTTTTGTAAAAAATGTTTGGTTTTTTTAACCAGCCAAAAAGGACGAAAATTAATGAGCCGAACCGAACGCAATGAAGTTTGTGGATTTTTGAAAAAAAAACCGAACGGAATTAAATGTTCTCATTTTTTGTTAAGTTTGATAAAAACAGTATTATTTTTGTGTTCGAAAGATGACAAACAGGGAAACGTTTTTTTTTAATGGTTTTCTACACAAATACTATTAGCGTTTGTGTATTCCACAAATCTACCGAACCGAACACTAAGGAGCGTTATTTAGTGTTTATTTTCGAGCACTGATTTAAATACAAATTAAAAAGTTATATGATAAAGTGTAAATGATCTTAGCCGATTAAACTAGGAAAAAAAGGAATTGTTGTACAAAGCTGGGCAAAATTGTTTTTTTCAATTTATGCCCCTATTGCGGTTCTCCACTTCAACTTTTCAACTTTGTAAAAGTTTGGTCGACAAAAACGTTATAAATACACAACTGCTAAAAAGTAGTTGAGTTGTTTTCTGTTTTAGTTGACTTTTATTTTTAAAAGAAAAAAAAATAACAATGGAAAAACCGTAAGTAGAAAGATTTGTTATACTGTGTATTAGAATTTCACTGCATTTAATACATTCCTAGATCTTTGAAAATTACAACTAAAGCAAAATTTGTGAAGGCTTCCCAGCAAAAAAAAAATGGAAGTCATACTTTAAAAACGGCATCCTAATTACATCCAAAGTAGCAAATATTATTTTTTCGCTTTAAAGAAGTAGTTTCGAAGTACAAATATGAAAAGAGATTTTGAATTGCACCTTTTTCTTAAATAATTGTACAGAATTAAGTTGCCCCGGAAATTTTTAGAGAGGACTGCATTTCTAAAAAATGTTTGTATGATCAGAAAATTAATTTAATTTTTATTTGCGCTTCTAGTGTTTGTTTTTATATTTATTGTTTATTTATTCCAATACATATTTACAATTGTTATTCTAACGAAAACACCCAGCTATTGCATGTGACATTGTAGATTAGTATCTCAATATTAAAATCGTTACCACTGCAATTTTGATAGCTCCCGTCATTGAAAAATGGAAGAGCAACGCATAACTTTAATACAGGAGAATAGCCACTACGCGAACAGGTGTTTTTAAATGATCTTTAATTTCATCCAGCAAATAACAAAACGCTTTGAAGCTTAGTCGGAAATTACTTTTAAATCTACAAATTTAAAATTATTATTTAGTTACTTGGCATTAGGAAGTTCAAGAGGGTTTTCATTTTCATCGTCATAAAATAAATCGACACTAATATCCATTATAAATAAATTTTTTTTTTTCAACACAACGACTAAAAATACTTTTAGCTTAAAAAATTATTGAATTTTATAAAGTTTTCACTTGCCAAACGTTATATTTAAAGTTGGCAAATCGATATTTTAAGTTGGCAACTTTATAGCAAACTCAACTAAAAACAGTTGAGTATCACAATACCTAAAATGAGTTTGGTTGTGCATAAGTTGGGTTGACTATCAAACGACCAAACTGAGTTGAGTGGAGAACCGCAATAGGGGCATTAATTATTTTTTATTTCAATACGTTCTTTAAAACCAGTTAAGCAAAGTGTTGGCTATTAATAGCAGTATTTTTAAATTGCTAAACTTTTTTAAATTGATTAGATCGAATCTTTCAATGCTATCTTAATACAAAGATACTAAATTTTTCAAAACAAAACTTTCTAAATTTGCTATTTTTATTGTCGAAAAAAAAACATTAATATGTGATCGCTTACATTCTTTATTAAAAATTGATTATTATCTGTAATCACTTTAATTTGTCATGTATTAACAATCAGACAAAAGTGGTTTATAAAAAAATGTTTCCTTAATAGCTGTCAAAACGGTGAATAGCAGCTGCACACAGGGAGATTGATGAATTGCTCGACTTTAAGCATATTTACGTGCAAATATCAACCTCGAACTCGTCAAGTTATTGATTTTTTACCTTAAATTTGGATATAAACAGGTAGCTACCCGTGATTCCCATAAGCAAAATCCAAATCCAAAATCTCATCAAGTGCCTCTATTTCACTGAATTTGAAAATAATGCAATTTCTTACCTTGTTAAGTATAAGCGGAAAATACTCATGAAAATGCAGATAATATAACACCCAATCTACAACAGACATGAAATGCTATTAAAACATGATGTTATAACAGCGTTGTTAAAACACCTGGCCACTTTCGAGCATTATAAAGAAGTTTGAATAGACTGAAAGCGTTACAGAATTTGCCAGGTATGTGCATACCCAATTTCTATATGTTGGTAAGGAAACAGATTCTCAAATTAACAAAACATGCAAAAATAGGCCCTTTTTCAAAATGGTCCAGCTCACGAGAGGTCAAAGCTGGACCCGAAATATTTAAAATGGTATCTTAAAATAGTCCAAGGTTCATTTTTAGGAGGGTACATCGAGCACGAATTTTGCTTCCATACAACTTGAGTCGCTCTAATGTACATACATTCATAGTTTATGTGTGTTTTATTTAACTTTTCTTTTGAAACCTTTTGAAACGGATAACTCCTAATATAGAGACGGATGGCTCTTTGCCCAGCGATACGGCTGCACGGGGCGCACGCCTCGTTGGCCCGTAATTATGGACACGCAGGGATAATCAAATGCACGATTGTCGCTGATGGAGTGGCCTGCACCCCGATGCCTTTCTTTGGCGCAGGGCTCCTGACACAAATGGCGCACGGCAATATGCTGTCTAGTACTTTACATGTACAGAACCTTGGGGTTTATACTGATGGTTCAAAGAAATGTGAAAGGGATGGCGAAATTTTCTTCAGAAAGGAACTGGATGTGAAAGTTTCCTTTCGTCTGCTGGATGGATGTAGTGTCATGATCTCGGCTATAAGACGGGTAGCAAACTGGCTAAAGTATCATCGCATATCAAGAGATATACGTATATTTACTGACAGCAAGGCAGCCCTTGCTTCCCTAGCGGATTTCTGCACGACATCTAGGTTAACTGTAGAATTTCTGATGCCTTTGAATGAGATTGCGAAGCATTTAAGGGTTACGCTAATATGCATACCTGGGCACTCAGGCAGCAGATGGGCTGGCCAAACAAGGTGGTCGCATGCATGACGTTTTCATTGATCAATTCATTGATCATTCATTACTTATCAGGCGCGAGTCTTATAGAGTTGCGCAGTTGCGGTGGACCTGTTAGTCGATATACAGGATCCTGTGGCCTGGATATAATGAACGGAGAACTCGTTCTCTACTTATGTTCAGCAGGGACCAGATTAGGACAGTGATATCGGTTGTGACTGGACACTGGCCGGGGTCTACTGGAAGAATGGATCTGGAATTTAACGACTACTGTAGAAGTTTTAAAAACGAGGAGTAAGAGGAGACTGTGCTTCACTTTCTTTGCCGATGCCCTGGGTTGCGGGACATAAGGGAAAAATACCTGGTGGAACCGGTTTTGTCTATCCAGGATAGAACTTAAATCGCTTCTTCTCTTCACTAGGAAGACGAATTAGTTGGACTTTGCAGTGACGCCATCTGAGTAACTGCTCTATAGGATTGGGCATTGGCGCTGGGTATCACAAAGGGACCAAAAAAGGTCCCATATTAGATGTCTCTCAATGGCTGCCCATGAAACCTTAACTAACCTCTGTATATATACATATGTATGTAGATCGCCCAAATTTGTACAATCATACTCAAACACATTGTACATACATATCAATACAAACACGATTTTCTTAAATATAAATTTTAACTTAATATTAACTTAATATGTATGTATGTATATAAATTTTGATTTTAAAAATTTATAATTTAATTCTGGTGAGTGGGCTTATCACAGTCAAATATAAATAATCATTTTTAAAATTTCTTTCATTATTTTCCATGACACTCTGACAACATATAAAATAATTTTTCATAAAAAGCAGAAAACAATTTTGATTTTAATTTTGCCATGACAAAAAAAAACTGGCATGTTGAGTGAGTCCTCTTTTTTTATTAATTTGGATATTCACACTAAATTCCGAAAAATGCAGAAATATTGTCCTTTCCATATAAACGCAAATACAAATGTACATGTGTATGTTTATGTATGTAATAGTTTGCATGCGATTTCAAAAACAATAGTTGACAAACGTTGTCATTCTTTCTGTCACAAATCGTACTGTGTTATAAAATATTGTCATTTAATATATGCGCATTGTTCAACTCCTGTCATCAATTTAAATGTGTGCTGTTGTGCAGGATAGATAAATGAATGTTATGGCAGTAGGAAAAGAAAATTAAAAGATAAAAATATTGGTGATAATTGTAGATATTCTATACAACATGTGTATATCTTGACAACAAATAAATAAAATTGCACGTGCTGATAAAAGTCAATGAGCTGTTTATTAATGCAAACGTATTTGAAAAGCGTGATGTTTCATAAAACGAACACAATTACGTTGGAATTTTGTTAAAGGAATTCAAAAAATTACCCTGCAAATATAGGACTAGTCCAAACACACGTGTAAAATGTAGTCCACAAGGGAAAAATACCAATGTGAAATTAACATGCAAAAATGTTGATTGAGAATCATAGCAAATTTCTGCAAAAGTATGCCCTTTATTTAAATTTATCATTATTTCATATTAATTTTAAATGAAAAATATTAAAATAATCTTCAATCACGTTTATTTAATATTATTCACTGTTAAAATAAATAAAAAAATATTAAAATAAAAAAAAATATTGAATCCATAAAACCCTGTTTTATATAAAAATCAAAAGTTTATCTTGTTAAATTAACATGCATACATAGTTAAGTATGTTTTTTTTTTTTTTTTTTTTTTATTAATTCTCTAAGCTAATCCCCGCGAAGCTGTACGCTTGTCTGCTGAAAAGAGTCTCTGGCGGGAATCGAACCCGCAACCCCGGGGCTGATAGACTAGCTAGCCTACCGGTGCACTCTTTCTCTGTTCATTTTTTTATTTTCATTCTTAAAATTTGTTATAAAAAGAAGACAATTCCCGTATTCTCTTAATTAAAATTATTTAGTTAAATAGTACATCAAGTTTTTAAAGTGGAATGAATGATGACGAAAATCATATCGGGCGATTCTGCTGATGCTTCTGTTAACAAAGGAGAATAAAAAATAAGTGAAACATGTGTTACAGGGGTAAGTGTTTTGAATGTTTCTTAAATAAATGCATATGTTCTCTCTGAAGCTTCTTCACACTGTTATAACACACTCAAACCAATTTGATTCTACATGAAGTTCACGTTGTTTCAACTTCAACGTGATTCGGATTGTTATTTCAATATAAATGACATTTTGCTCTAACTTTACTGCAATGTTAAATTAACATGATACAGTTAGTGTAAAGGAAACAAATGTTGTTCGCATTTTATTGTAAAATCTGCTTGAATTAACATGAAAAACGTATGAAGCAAAATCACCACCGAAAAATTTTAAATCAACCTTGTTTTCTACGTTTTTAACTTGATTTTTTCTGTGTGTATGGATCTTCATTACGATGTCCTTGGGCAGGAACACATAACCCAGCTTTGGGTTACAAAGGAGTAGTCTTAAAACTACTCCATTGTATACAAAAGAGAATTAATTTTAACTTCGTTTAAAAACGAGGACACGTCGTCTCACTACAAACACTTTTTAACAATGACATGGTCCATGTTTGCATTTAATAAAAATGGATCAGGTGGTCCAATATTATTTGCAGGGTATGTATGAATAAATTTTGGTTCTTTTCTAAACACACAGAAAAAAATATCTCAAGAAATTTTTAAACAACGCATTCTCAATCACATTTTATTTGATTCAATTAAAAAAAATAATCAAAATTGCGCTTTGCAAAATAGCACTCAATAAATCATATTAATAATGAAATATTTCTTCTTATTCAATAAAAGAAAATATTTGAATCAAAGTAAAGACAGTGGCCGATAGTCATAGTCAAACGCTAAAGTTTTGCTACTATAGTCGAAATTAAAGTATGTTTTAAATTGAACCGACTTTAACTGGTTGCCACCTCAAATGTAGAAAATTTTTTCATACAACATACAACAATATATAAGCAAGTGACACCAATGATGTTAACTTTTATTTTTTCATTACCGTGCCGACCTCTAAAAATTACCGTTTTTGAGAAGAAATTACCGTACGCAAAGATTTTTTATCAAAACATTAATATGCTGTTTCCAAATAACAGACGATTGATTGTGTAGTAAAATTTATATGAAAAGAAATAGGACCATCGCCTGCCATTTTATTTTTGTTTACACCATGTTTCAATAAGTTGAAGGTAGCTGCGCTAAAAGACATAATAAGTCCTCAATTTAAATAAGAAAAATGAAAAATCAATTTCAAATAAAGAAAATGTTGATGAATGTACAGTTCTAAATAAAAAAGGAAATTTGGAATATCTAAAATTGTGCAACATATTAAATTAGATTTTATTTTAGCTAATACGGCCTTAGGATCTATATGTAATTAAAAATACCTTTAATCCATATTTTCCCAGCGTTTCGTGAAGGAAGTTCGCATAGTAACACAATTTTAAATGTTATGTATTTAATTGGAATTTTTATACAATGTATTTTGGGGATATATAATTATAATGATGAATTATTTTGGACCTCTGATTGACAGCACCTGTATTGGAAATAATTTGTCCAATGACTATTTGAATTTGTGCCATTTGAGCACAGGAAAAAGGCAAATGTGCCTTGTGTTCTCTAGGACAGTTCCGATGATAAAATCAATCCGATTGTAAACTGATTTTCGACCTATAACTATATTATCATGCTGCTCAAAAATGTTGGAAGTGTTGCTACGGAATCAGATTCAAGATTATTTGCGAGTAAAGAAGTTATTTTGTGAATTTCAATCGGGTTTTAGACGGAATTATAACACTACAGGTTTAACGTTAGAGGAGGTGGACATTTTAAGGATTAATATGAATAACAAATTTGAATCGGAGGAAATATTTTTAGATTATTCCAAGGCGTTTGACTCTATAAGCCATTAAATGTTAGCGCAAAAGTTGTTGAATTTATTTCAGTTTGTTAACACGTCTTGTAAGCTTTTAAATTCTTTCATTCCGAAGTCATTTAACCGAAGTCCAGGGTGTAAAATCATCTACTTTAAAAACTCATAGGGGCGTACCGAAGGGCGCAATACTTGGCAAACTACTTTTTATGATGTATGTTTTTTTACAAATAAATGTTTGTACATGTTTTGCTTACGCCGATGATATACAGCTAGTTGCGTCTGATAAAGGGAATGGTGTTAATTAATTATCTTTAAATAAACGTTTACAACGTATTCTACATTGGTCTAAACGAAATTTTTTAAATCTCAACCCGATAAAAACAAGAGCAGTTTTGTTTTCCAATAACTCACGTGCAATTGGCAACGTGCGCCAATTGGATATTTGAGTAAAGCCGACTCTGTATTACGGGGTCGTTGTATGGTGGACTGACTGGTCGCGTTGATCTACTACGAGGGTGCTGTTTATGGTCTTAAACTGGCTCCCGGTGGACATCACGGTCAAACACATGGCTCTTTGCTCTGCGCATGTTTATTTTTCCATGCACCGACCCTAGGGGTTTTATATTGATGGTTCGAGGAAAGGTGTAAGAGTTGGCGGAGGTTTCTTCATAGAGGAACTGGTTGTGAAAGTTTAATTTCGTCTGCCGGATGGATGTAGTGTCCTGCAGGCGGAGATGTCGGCTATAAGGCGGGCGGAAAACTGACAGAGGTATCATCGCATATCGGGAGATATACGTATATTTACTGACAGCAAGGCTGCCCTTGCTTCCCTAGCGGGTGTCTACACGACATCTAGGTTAACTTTAGAATGTCGGATGTCTTTGAATGAGATTTCAAAGCAATGGTAACGTTAATATGGATACAGGGGCACTCAGAGTGCCTGGGCAATCAGATGGCGAACGGGCTGGCCAAACAAGGTGGTCGCATGAATGACGTATTCATTGATCAATTCGTTGGCCTTCCAATGGCTCACTGTAAGTCACTTATCCAACGCGAGTCTTAAAGAGTTGCACAGACGCGGTGATATCTAGGGCACTATGGCCTGGATATGATGAACGGAGAACTGATTCTCTACTTAGGTTCAACAGGGACCATATTAGGACACTGGCTGGTTGGGACTTATGCTGTTAGACTGGAATTCAACGACTGCTGTAGAAGTTGTCAAAACGAGGAGGAAGAGGAGACTCTGCTTCACTTTCTTTGTCAATGCGGGGCATCAGGGAAAAATACCTGGGGGAACCGGTGATTGCGTGCTTGCACAGAAAAAAGTAAAACCCGGTTTTAATCACCAAAATAATTGAAACAAGCAAAAAATTGTTTAATTTTGCACCTATCACCGAAATGATTATACCAATTACTCAAACTTGCAAAAATTGCAAAACAGTGATTTTTTTCCAATTAAAAAGTTTTTATATTTCAATTACAAAAATAATTGAAAAAATTATTAATATTAAACAATCTTTTAATTGAATGAATTAACAAAGTATTTAAAAAAATATCAATATATTAATTGAATGAATTACTGACGTAATTGATTTTTATTTATTTATTTATTTATTTATTTAATTAGAAAAATTACAGTACAACAAGACTTTCAATCTTATATAATAGTACTGCTGATACAGTGGCAGATTTATTTGAAGTTACTTATAGATTAGAGAAATTATTTATATTAATAATAAGTAAAAGTAGACAATAATTTTAATATAAGTTACAAAATTTTAAGCAAAATGAGAAAATATTGCAATGTTAAAGTGCTTAGCATTGCCTAGGACTTGTATATTAGATGGGAGTTCATTCCAGAGACGGATGGCATTAACGAAGAAGTGTCTTTCTGATATTAATTTACGGTATCGAATGGAGTTTATTTTGTATCCTCTATTGGATCTTGAAAACGTTATTCTTTTGTAAAGATAGTCAGGTTGTTTACTATAAATAATTTTGTGCAAAAATAGTAGAGTGCGGCATTTTACAACACAGAAATTTTTTTTTTATTTTTTTTTTAATTCCCTAAGCTAATACCGCGAAGCTCTTCGCTTGTCTGCAGGAAAGAAACCAGAGTCTCTGGCGGGAATCGAACCAGCAACCCCGGCGTTGATAGTCTAGCTCACTACCAGCTAGCCTACCTGCGCACTCAACTTATATGAAAATAAACGTAATATCTACGTTCTTATACTATGTTTGTGTTAGTATTATTTCAACAAAGTTTTCAATTCAAACAACAGAGTTGATTGATTCAATTAAACATTTACTTAAAATTAAGCTTAAAATCAAGTAAAATTTTAATTGAAAAAAAAAATTTTTTTTAATTCAATCAATTAAGAACGTTATTAGATTTATTTTAAAATTCAAAAATCACCATTAATTGAAAAGAAGCTGCCAATAATTTTTTCTGTGTGGGGGATCTATCTGGGATAGAACTTAAATCGCTTCTTCTCTTCATTAGGAAGGCGAATTGGTTGGACTTTACACTGACACCATCTGAGTAACTCTTTAAAGGAAAAGCATTGGCGCTGTGTATCACAAAGGGAACATTAAAGGACACAAGTGAGCTGTCTCTCGATGGCAGGCCATGGGACCTAACCTATCCTATCATCGGTATCAACAAACTCTTCTAACATTAATTACTCAAAATGTTTGGATTAAATTCTGAAGCATATAGCGAGGTACTCATCTTCTTACTTACTACTGGCTGCGGTGGAAGGGGAACCAAGTTATACATTTCACTAAAAATTTCAATATTATCGAATTAGCTTCCAATATCCTCAGCAACGCGGTATAACCCATATACCAAGCAAGTAACTTGTAACAGTTTTGGATATAAAACCCATATAAGGTTTTAAATAGAAGGATCGGTTTAAAATAAAAGGATCTTTTGTCGAAATCTTGAAAGTGTTGTGTTTACATCAAAGCTCCAAATGAATATGTTTATTGACTTATGTTTTTTTTGGAAGGTTTTTTTTTATTTTTAAAAATTTGTGTAAGAACTTTTTTTAATATGGAGACTAAAAAAAATCACTCAAAAATGTCACAATATGCAAAAAATTCATTTTCACCAAAATATGCAAAAACAAATCGATGCAAATTTAATGATTCGGAAAGATAATTGGTGGGCATCGTTCTTAAGCCAATAGTATACGTAATGTAAAACGTCACATACGCATGTGGTTCTGATGTAATTTTGTCGTCATCACACAACACGAACTTGCTATTGTGGCTTTGTAGTGACGTCAAAATTGCGTAAGAACCACATGCGCATGTGGCTTTTTTCATTCCGTGTACTATAAGCTCTAGACTATCGACAAAAAACATGTATTTGCATCGAAATCGAGTCCCTTATTATAACCATTACAAAAAGAAATAATACATGTGTATGTACTACAATAATTTTAGAATTGTGACAGTCACCAAGGTATATTTACATAAGGTAAACTTGTTGGCCCATATGTTTGTCAGCTGTTTACCTAAGTTGACACAGCAATGTCAAATTCCGTGTATATGAGCCAAAATTTGTACATGTGTGCGTTAAATTTATATGAAGACAATTTTGACAATTCCGTTCCACTCGGTTATTTTTATAGAGCAGCATGTCTACACTACCAAATGAGTCTACCTTGTGTAAATATACCTTGACAGTCACTTTATAGTTTTATTTGTATAATATTTTTAGTTTTCCAAAGTCTTTGGAAAAATGATTCTTGATGATCTGGCCTAATCAACCAGCGAAATGCGCAAAGGAACTAGCTTATCCCTCAACAATAAATTTTAGTGCATTTTCCAAAGAACAAAAATTGGGAAATTAGAACATCGAAATTAATCAATAAATAAACAAAGATTCGCTAAGCTTTTGTTTGATTTATTCAAAATCTCCAACAATTTATTTTAACAAATCACGTAACCATTTTGTTTGAAAAGAGTTATTTTGGAAAATAACTTTTTTTATTGCCTCAATAAACTTGGTCGTTGACTAAAAACTTTTTGATCAATGCCGCAAAAATCGTCATCGCAGAAATAGTTTAATTTTTTTTTTTTTACCAAATATGCGATTTTCGTATTCAAGTATGAAAATTATATTTTTCTGTGCATAGACATAAAAGACAATGGCAATTTTATAAGTGGTATTCATGTTTTAACTTCATTCAACAACAATTTCGAGTTATGTCTTTTTTTTATACAAGATAAAAATATTAGATTCTGTCTGGAATATTTGTTCTTTAAATTATATTGTAGTTTTGTAAATTAATACAAAAACACACGTAAGATTTGCCAATCAGTCCCTTTTATAGTAAATTTTATCTTGTTTAAGTTTGCTTATAAATGTTAGTAGGAGGTGGGTAGTGCTTGGCCAAATGATGAATAACAATTGTGTCCGTCAATATAAAATGAAGTATTAGACAAAAAGATTGATACTGTCTGTGTTAACCCAGTAAACAAGAGAATTTGACGTGAAACTGAGAGTGAAATGAAATGGATTCTTTAATATTAAAAGTCTTAAGAATATTGGTTGGAAATTGTATGGAGCCTACTGGTAAGAGAAGCGCTTTATTTAAGCGGATTTATATATGCCTCTGTTCAAAAACAATTTCACACCATTCACACCAGACATACTACCTACCTACCTACCTACCCTTTATTAAATAAATTCCGAATCTTTGATGCCCTTTGATGGGGAAACTCTTTCTTTCTCTTTCTTTAGAACGTACAACTTGTTAAACTGGCGTTGGTGTATTTCCAAATCGGTATGGGGAAATATCATCACCATATGTTTAACTTAACCTGTTCTAAGGGGATAAAACCATAACGACTTGAACTATTAATTTTGAGTTTGTTGGGTTATATGTTTCGGATATGCAAACAGTGTTAATAATTTTGTACTTTCAGCATTTAATTGTAGTGGGTATTAGTGATGTTACGAATATTCGTATTCGTATTATATAAAAATAATTTTGCATTTTTTTATTTCGTTTGCAAAAACTGAATTTAAAAATCCCCAGAAAAAAATTGAATTGTGTAAATGTTTGGACATTTTATGTTTATCCAGCGAAATATCTGAAAAATTTTTTTACTGTAAACTGCTGAGAAAAATAAAATTTTTTTTTGATATTTTTGATTTTCATTAAATTATTTTTATAATGAAAGGAATTTTACAACATGAAATGAATTAAAATTTAATGATAATTTTTCATTCTTGACTGAGCTGGGAATCAAAGATAGGTTATCACGGACAGGACATGTTTCAATTGCAAACAGGCCTGTCAGATGTGGTGATTTATAAACCTAATTGGTGACGCAATTTTGTGTTTGGCGACATGGCGATTTTTTTTTGGCGAAATTTAAAAAGTTGACGATTTCTAAATGCGGTTTATCTTTTTTTCATATTTATATGAAAAAATTTATTTATGGGCCAATTTTTTTCTTTGAATTTTTAATCAATTTTAAAAATGCAATACGAGTGCGCTTGTTTAAGATGATAAATTGATAATATTGACAAATAATAACATGGTAAACATTTTGAAGATTGTTGCCATAGAAATTTGGTATAAAGCTTAAGCTTTCTTAGATTTTCGTACATTTTCCATATCAGAAGTTATAAATCATCGGAGCTTTTGCGAAAAACTTATATTGCAAAATAAATTTTAATAACTGAATCGTTTTCGATTGCATATGAATATTTACTAGTTACTTTATTATATTCAACATTTTTTCAGCTATGAATTTGTTATAGCTTTTTATTATTGTCCTCGGGGAAAAAGCTTTATAAAATACACAACTGAAATTATACAAGTGTCAGGTTTCAGAGCGGCAGTTTTTTATTAATGATATCCGTTTGTGGAACAGGCTTCCAAACAGAATTCAAACAATCAGCAATGCGAATATTTTCAAAAATGAAATTAATAAACTGTTTTCTTAATATTAATAATTTTTCAATAAATAATAATAAATATCAAATATCAAATTAAGCTAATAGAATAAACTCAAAAAATAAAAAAAAATGTTTTCTTAGATTATTTAATATTTAATTTAAAGATAATCAGCCTTCTTACAGCAATTGCACGATTTAAAGTCGCAAAACGCCAGATTTATTACGGAGTTCCGGAACTAGTTTGCTTGCCATCTGATATACTCTTTTACAGAAGTTCCAGCATACTCTCCGAATTTCTTTAAATGCCTTTTGCATTTCAGTTATATTTTCCAATTAAAAGCAGTTAGGTGTTATACTTTCTTCAACCCACTGCAACGAACGTTTTCCCAATTTCTGTAATGGGATTGGAATTATCTTGAGATCGCTAAATCGATATGCAGAGCACCAAAAATGCTGAAGTAATCCACTTTCCAGTAGATTCTGATTCTAGAACACTCCCGATGAATGGTTTTTTATGTTTTTTTTTTGTTGAAATATGGTCATCTTATGATTTGATAAATGCTAACAACCAAATAAACTACAAATAAATTTTAACATAATTTATTGCTAGTTAAATAAAGATGAAAATGGATGCAGTAAAATATTTAAAGAAGTTAAGAATAATAAATGTTAATTTAATCTAGCGTCCAAGGTAGGGGTTTCAACTAATCGGGTTTTATTTTTGTTCGATTAGAAAAACCCTTAAAAAAATTATACATTTAACATAAATACTATATTATTATCATTTGATTAATCGAAATTAGCAATTTTAAATTTTTCGAACAATTAATCGGCTAAAATTGTTCGATAAATCGAACAAAAATTAATCGACTGAACACCCTAGTCCAAGGTAATTATTTTTATAAATTAAAAAAAACTTAAGTTACCTTAAGTTACCAGGCATTCATTGTGTCTCATTTGACGAATTCACGCAACGTACTATTGCCGACGAATTCCTCGTACTATGCGAAGTTCGTCCCAGTTGTATTTATATGGTATGAAGTGAAATTTTATTTTACGTTAAAGACAAAGCTGGTTTTTAATAAGAATTATTAAAAAGTAAAATTATTTGTTTAATTATATGTATTATTTAACTCTTGTGGTTTTTCTTACGTATTTGCAAAATATTAGCTTGAATTTCGCTAAAACGAATACGAATGTCATTAAATAGGCGAATAATCAGCGATACGAATTCTAATATTTGTACCAATACTAGTGTATATGTATGTTTGTATCTAAAATGTAAGTAGTATTGTATATCCTATTCTAAATGGGTTTGTCTCTTTTAGACTTACAACATTTTTATCCACACGATATTATAGTTTAGTACAATGCACTATGGCAAAGAATTATTAAAGTGGCGTAACTACTATAAATGACTTAAGAGCTATTGAATGTGTGCTGTAATTCTTTTGGACCTAATCCGGATTACGGGATTACGTTTTCAGTCTAGAAAACTGTTCAACCATTCTTATAAATATGTTTCGCTAAAGATTTTTCCTTTTAGTTTATAGCTCATGCATTTGCTGTGCGATTGTGCTAATTCCGTAGGGTCCTTGAACTTTTAAAACACAAATTTTATATCCATCTACAGATCAACTTTGCAAACTATCGCAATTTTAAATATAAAATCCAAAATTCTTTGTAAATAAATATAGATTTTTTACATAAATGTGAAATAAAAACATATCACACCAGATGCTCTAACAGGTTTCAACTCAAAATTTTACAGTTTTCAGGTTTTCCAAGAAAACTTTATGCAGTGTTCATATCGAATCCTATTTGTGATTATATCGATTTTTTTTGCAAATAGTTTAATTTGTACCGTTGCTGGGGGGAATAAGCCCATCTTAATCCAAATTAAGTATTGCACTGCTTAAGAAAAAAAAATTAAAACTGTTCTCCTGTAAAGTTTTCTTATTTCGCTTACGATATAATCGCAAATAGGGCTCGATATCTACACAACAAAAAATAAGATTGTCAATTAAAATATGATGTTAATTAAAAAAATTATTAAATTTGCATCAGTAAACAAATTAATAGTATCAATTAAAGGAATAATTAATACGTTTAATTCACTTGATTAATTTGACTAAATTTTTAATGAAAACTGATTTTATTTTTGGTTAGATAATGCTTTAATTGAAAAAATATTACCGAGAATTGATTCTGTGTACCTACTACACAGAGAGGTCCCGTCGCTATTTATTTATATAATTTCCACCTTTTTGAATACTTTATAGCTTCTTAAGCCCATTGTAACATGATGGAACCTAAAAGAACAAAATTCTACAACGACAACATCAAACATTGCACTGTTTTAATCACTAGAATGCCCTCATATTTCATGTGGTTTAATTTTTGCTGCCTTAATGAGATTACAGGTCGTCTATCTAACTTTCCACCCATTTCATTATTCCTCACACAAACCACATTTTCACATACACACTCATTTACTTGCTAACAAAATCTCTAGTCTAGTCTGTGTGTAATAATTTTTTTCGAAAGGATATTAGCTTCAAAATATTTAAGAAATTGGTTTTTTTTATATACATTTTCCTTTTAGGTGCGAGTTTAAGTATGTGTGTGCTGAAATATTTATGGTTTGGATTAATTATCTTCTGGGTAAACTAATTAGGATTATATTACTTTTTATGTATTGTGTATGTGTGTGAATTTGAATAAGTTTGTAAGCATTCGAATCCACAAAATATTTATAGACACGCTCTTCCTTTATTTACACACACACACACACACACACAAAATAAATTTTAGCTGGAAAGTACTTTTAATACTTTTTCAAATATTTTTATTAACATCCGCAAAACCTTCAACCCTTGTTTAATGAACAAGAAAGTCTTTAAGGCAACGCTGTCTGTATGGATTTCTTTGTTAAGAGTAAAATATATTTATGGATGCCTTAATTATTTTTTTATTTTTTGGCTTTGTGTACCAGCAATATTTATTTTTAAGAATGTATATGTATTGTGTTCTTTGCCGCTTCTTTTCTTTAATCGAATATGATATTTCAGTTGGCTCACATATGGTTTTCATTGCCAAGAAAATATATTTAAGACTTGAAATTCTTACTGTAAAAGTTAAATTTATTTATAAAAAGTTTTTTTCCGAACAAAAAGTTTAAACTCACGCCTATAAACAGACATTCCAGACGTGTTTCTTAAGGAATCTGTCAGGATGTTTCTCTTGTTTTACCACATAAATTTAAAGCAAACAAAAACGCTTATAAGCTTTACTAACCCAGGTGTAACATTTTAAACTTTTTCTGAATCAGAATGGAAGTTAATTTATTTATTTAAAAGGTGTTTAATAAACATACCCACATTAATTAGTTAATTAAATGGCGTTCTATCTTCTATCTGATGTGTTTAAATAACAATGAAAGTGAGTTTGTTTGTTCGCTAGAGACTGCTAAACTACTGAAGCGATTTCCCTGAAGTTTTTACAGTAATTCTCCGATTATATGGCACTTTGCGTATTAATATTTGTTAATTTCCAAGTGGGCGTGGCACCTCCCATACAAAAACAATATAAATAATCTTTTATTTGAAACTAGAAACACAAAACTTAGTTCTCAATACTCAACATCAGTCAAAAAGTGTGCCGTGGTACCTCCCATATAAAGACAGTAAAGATTTTCATACAAAGACTAGTTCTGGAGAACGGTAAGAGTGAAAGTATTCAAATATGGTACAAATAAATTAAAAAAATACCAATACACAATGTCTGTCAATAACTAGCCTCAATCGTTGTCCCATACAACGACAATATAGGTTTCAATATATCTGGAGAACGCAGCAGTGGCCATGGAAGCTTCAATATAAAAACATTATAGATTTCTTTATATCTAGAAAACGGTAACAGTAAAAGTATCTGAATTTCGTACAAATTGCTTTGTTATTAATATACGAGCTCGGTTTATAAAAAAAATCTCAAAATGTATATGTATACTAGCTTTACCCGGTGCGCTTCGCTACACTGCTTTAACCACTTTATCGGTTGAGAGATATTTAATACATGCATCCTATGGAAGGTAGTTCCCCCTGCGCCCACCCGCTTTATTTTTATTTTCAAAGTGAAGTATACCATAAGAGTGACTTCTACAAAGTTTGAACTTTCTCACTATAACAGTTTTTAAGATATCCGATATTAAACATTGGCGTCCTATTAGGGGTAACACTTCCCCCGCTGCTATTTTATTTCAATTTTGGGGCTCAGAAGATCCTACTACCAAAAGTTCAACAAATTGCTTGCAGCGCCTCTTATTAATATTTCTATCTATGAGGGGTACTGCTCCTCCTCTGGCTACCCCGCCCATTACCATATTGAAATTTAAAGTTTGCCATAATAGTAGCTTTAACCACGTTTGATGACTCTCCCTTTAAAAGTTCTTCAGTTGAGCGATATTTAATATATGCATCCTATGAGAGGTGTTTCCCCTCCTACGCCTACGCGATTTATTTCTATTTTCAAAAGTGTAGTACACCATAAGAGTGATTTCTGCAAATTTTGAACATTCTCACTATAACAGTTCAAAATATATACGATATTAAACATTGGCGTCCTATGGGGGGTAACACTTCCCCCGCTGCTATTTTATTTAAATTTTTGGACTCAGAGGATCCTACTCCTAAAAGTTCAACAAAAAACGTGCAGCGGCTCCTTTTAATATTTCTATCTATGAGGGGAACTGCTCCTCCTCTGTCTACCCCGCCCATTACTATATTGAAATTTAAAGTTTGCCATAAAAGTAGCTTTAACCACGTTTGATGACTCTCCCTTTAATAGTTCTTCAGTTGAGCGATATTTAATATATGCATCCTATGAGAGGTATTTCCCCCCAGCGCCTATCCGCTTTAGTTTTATTTTTAATAGTGTAGTATACCATAAGAGTGACTTCTGTGATATTAAACATTGGCGTCCTATGGGGGAAACCACAACCCACGCTGCTACTTAATTTAAATTTTGGGGCTCAAAAGATCCTACTACCAAATGTTCAACAAAATGCGTGAAGCGGCTCTTAAGATATGCGATATTTAATATTGGCATCCAATGGGGGGTACCAATTCCCCTGCCCCTATCGAAAAAATAAGTAGCATATTTTATTTTTAGGGCTAACGTGATACTACTGAAAAAATTTCAGGAAAATCGGCTCAGTAGTTTAGGAGTCTATAAGCCAACATACAAACATTTTTCATTTTTATATATATAGATATAAAAATTAAAATATGTGCTCCTATAGACTATTTAACAAAGTTCGGGGTAATGCACTAAATACACTGTGTAAGAAATTTACACTTTTTTTATCCAGTGGTTCCAGCTGTTTTTTAGGTTAACTCTGGTTTTCGAAATGTACCGTTATTTCGAAAATGGAGGAGGTTGCACAACATATATTCGCTTAACTCAAAATGCTTATTAAAAAAACTAAAAAACCGAAATTTCGCAATAAAATTTCTAATATGCACAGTCATTTTAGAAACATATTTATTTTTGGAAAAAAAATAAAATTTTTTTTATCAAAATTTTAAAATTTTTGTGTTTTAGATATTCATAAGAAATGCAGATATGCTTGATTTTATTCACAAAATAGTGGAGATATATGGCACGGGTGAAGATATATGGCAATTATGTTTTAAGAAAATGTTAAGAACAAAAAACTATTGGAGGTCGGCCATACATTTTATCGTCCTTGGTATGTGAAAAATAAATAATTGAGATGAAAAATAAAGTGGGGTTGGTCATATATCTGACCCATCTAGGGGCATCCTTGGCACTGTAGGCGCCAAATTTAAGAATTTTTATTAAACATCCATATTTTTATGGTGGAAATTCTTAAATTGGCTGCTTCAGTGCCAAGGGTGCTAAATTAAGGAATTTTATTAAATCGCCATATTTGTATGATTGAAATGCCTACATTTGGCTGCTGCAGTTTTTTATGAATTTCTAAAAAACAAAAATTTTGAAATTTTGAAATTTTGATAAAAAAAATTATTTTTTTTCCAAAAAAAAATTCATGTTTTTAAACGACTTTTCTTAAAGGAATTTTATTGCGGAATTATTTTAGTTTTTTAATAAGCTAAAGCGTTTTTGAGTTACGCGAACATGTATTGTGCAACCTCCTCCATTTTCGAAATAACGGTATATCTCGAAAACCAGAGTTAACCTAAAAAAAACAGCTAGAACCACTGGATTTAGTGTACCCGATCAGGTTAAAACACCCGGTTAGCTTGTCTGTTTTTTCAACTAGCACAGTATTTTATTTAAAAATGGAATTTTATGTTCGTTTTTTAAAAATGTTTTGCTCTCTAAAAGGGAAGCATGTTAATATATGTGACAGCGCATAGAGAAAGGGACCAGTAAGGTAAAGGGAACAGTAAAAATCAACTACATCAAATAAGAGGTAGGAACGACCTGCGCGCGTTTTCAAGGTTGAACAACACGTTTCTGACGTCATGAGATGTGTCGCTTTCAAATGAGACCAATACCAACACTCCACAGGTACATCACAGATACACGTATTTAAAATGGCTCTCCTGAACAAAACCCTTAGGTCCCTTTCTATTTTGCGCGTCACATATGGGGTTCTTTAAATAACGGCGACGATTGCCTCAAAGACCAACAAAGCTACGCGAAATTTGCAAAAATTCTGAAAAGTGAAAAATTGCAAAAAAAAAAAATTTTATTTTAAACGAGCCATAAAATTGATAAAAAGTCCTTAAAACTGTAAGGAATGGCAAAAATTCGGTAAAAATTGCTAAATAAGCGGATATTTGCATAAATTTTGTAATAGCGGCACAATAGCAATGTCTAAAATTTAAAAAAAAAATCGTTAAAGCTGTAAAGAATCACAACCCTTACATACATATAAAAATCGCTTATATCGCGAACATGGCTAAAATTCGCAAAAAGTGCAAAGTTGAAACAAACGCAAAAATGTATTTATAATCGCTAAATCAGTTAAAAAAATCATAATATCCAAAAATAACATAAAAAAGTTTGCACAAATAGCGAAAATTTTTAATATTTCAAAGAACCCATAAAATTTACTATCAGGAATGATAAAAATTCGACAAAAATTGCTAAATTAGCGGAAATTTGCAAAAATTTGCTAACAGCGGCAAGATGGCAAAGTCTTATATTTATTACCAATCATTCAAGCTCTAAAAAATCATAAAACTTACAGTAAAAATCACGTCTATCGCGAACATGGCTAAAATTCGCGAAAAATTACAATATTGGAAACAAACCCAAAAATTTATTAGTAATCGCTCAATCGGTTAAAAAACAAAATGTCAGAAAATAATGAAGAAAAATTTTGTCATGTGTTAAAAACAGGGAATTCCACTTTTTCATATCTTGTGTTTTGTTCTCGTCAAATATCAAATAGCATTGTTTTAGGGCTGGCAAGCCATTTTATAGTTACATGCACCTTTGTAGAAGGCGAAATTTTTTGTGTAGAAAATAAAACACAATAAATTTAACTGCAAAAAATTATTTTTCACTCTTTTTTGCCAGCTTCTCTAAGATGATTATTGTTTTTTAAGCTACCACTAAAAAATTTTTTGTGATATTCTAAATGTTTTCACTATCACTAAACGCAGATTGAATGCAAAACTCTGCACTCAATTCAAATAGTGCAAAATTTAAACTTGCAATCAAACAAGCTGCATACAAATATTGTCTCACTAAAATTTAAAAAATATAATTTTGTATGTGCATGGTTTTTGATTTTTTTTGAGGATATGCATAAGCACGCAATGAAACAACATGGTTGTGGGAAACAAATTCTATTTAAATGCATCTTTACGATATTATGAGTACACGTATACAAAGTTAATATGTTATGGCTATTAAGTATCATAAAATTTTTGTGAGTAATATAATATGTTTTCAAAGTAACAATAATTTAGTTAGTAGAAAAATTATTATTTTTCAGTCAACAATACTCAAATTTTTAATTGCGATAAACATTTAAATGTTTACAGTAACTATAATAATGATGATATGAAATAAAAATAAAAATTTTTTTTGTGTATGACAACAAAATATTGTTACAATAAACATAGTGTAGTTGCCGTAACCATGCCCAACCATAATTTTTTCTGCGTGTAGGGGTTGTCACACGGCAAATCAGTTTTGACGGATAACGGAAATAACAATTATTAAATTTTGCTTGTAGCACATCAAAATAATTATCAGAGACCCCATACAGTAAATATCTTTCGAATTCTTGTAAAATTGTAACAAACCAACCTTAATCAGAGCGCCAAGCGTAACATTTTCCAGCGCTTAGCTTTAATGTTTAATTGGCGTACTTAAAAAAGAGCGTCAACGTTTTTTTTATCATGACCAGTTATATTAACTTATCTTAATTGGAACTAAAACCGCTCGATTTGTTTTAAATTAGAAAAACTGATATTATTTTTTAACAACAGCAGCAAAATTTCACTACTTAACGTTCTGTCAAAATCGGAATTTTCAATTGCAATGGGTTGACGCGCTTATTTAGGTTTGGCTGTAACACGCCAGAGCCAAAATAAATTATCTTTCTTGTAAATTATTTTCAAATTAATGGTTTTTACATAAATAATTAAAGACACACGCAGCTGATTCCCAGTAAAAACTTTGGCTAGAAAATAATGTTGGAGTAATCAGAAAAACATAAACGCACTTCTAACAATTTCACTGAAAGAACCAATTAATTTGACAAGGGATGTCTGTCCCAAAATGAACGCATTCAAAAGTAAGTCATTATTTTTTTACCTACATATATTCAGAAAAAATTAGTTAAATAAGTTGTTTTAGAAGTAGTTATAGAAAAAAATAATGAATGAAAGAAGCTTTTCCTTTTGAAACATTAAGCTAAGTTTTTACTGGGCTATAATTGATTTCGCTTATATTCATAAAACTGATACAGTGTAGTGCAAAAACTAGACAAAACAACACAGAAACAAATAATAAGAGCTTTTAAGTAATTAAAAAAATTTTAAATTTTTGTAATATACTTAACAATTTTCTTAATTAACTTGTTTGTAAATTGTCATATTAACAATTTATTTTATTTAAAAAATAAACACCTCCATCACAATAAAATAATTATTTTGTCAAACAAAATTAACAAATATAAAATATTTTGGTTGCAATCGCTAAAATGGCAAACGATTGCAAAACTGAATCAATCTTTGGGGAAAGTAGTAAAGTTGTTGTTTGAATAGTCAATAGATTTTAACTGGACTTTTGTTTATTCTAGTTTTCAAATTCTAGCTGATTGGTGCCAAAATTTCGTTTAATGCAGATGTTACAACATTCTTTTGCATCCAGTTCGAAGTCTTTTTCTTAAATTAGTATTATAGTTATAGTAATACAAAATTAATAAAAAAATTATTTCAACTACATTTCATTCTTTAAAAAGGCAAATTATCAACGAAATACTTTGTTAATATGACAAACTTGTAATAAAAATCTATATCTAATTGGCAAAAAATATTTTATTCAATATTACAAATTCATTGTTAAAAATATCTGTTGAATATTAACAATTTGAATTAACAAAAGTATTTTTTGTATTTACAAATTCGTTTTTAATTAAAAAATAATTTGTATTGGCAAATATGGTATTCAATATGACAATTGATTTGTCGTAATTTTTTTTTGTGAATTTGCCTAACTTTTTTTCTAAAGTTAATTTAAAAAATTAAGAATGGGCTAATGCAGATTTTCACAACCCCTAAAAATTAGTTAGTGGGTTTTGTTATAACAGGGAAAGAGAAATGATTTCTTCTTTTCAATAGTATTTATTTATTTGGTGGATATTTTTTTTTACTAATACAGGTGTGTTCTAGGTTACGCCTCGAATTTGCATAATTTAAATATTGGTGTTCTCAAATCTGCATTTTTTTTTTGTGTATTCAAAGTTTTTGTTGGATATTAATTCTATGTACATATATGTCAAAAACATAAAAAAGTTTTTTATTAGCAGTTCAAAAAATTATTGTAACTAAAAAAAATCCTAAAACATAAAATTTTTGCATACAAATTCCAGGAGCTTTTGTTTTATCTAATATGACATTACAAGTGATGTCTGAAAAGCGATTTGAAATTTTTGGATAAGTTAAAAAAAAGTTTGTATCAATATTTGAGTGAGAATATATCGTTACCTAATACGCAAAAGGACCTAACTAACAAAAAACTAAAAATCCAATTTTTTTTAATAAATCTGATGTATTGCATCAACACAAAAGTCCACAAACAATTTTGGAATCTATCGACCAACATTAGCGATTTTATTAACAAAAAACGACCCTATCTACAAAATATTATATGATAAACGCTAAAAGACCTAACAACCAGTTTATATATTATTAAAAATTATTAATTTTCAAAACAACTGTTAAAAAGTAAAATTTTCTTAAATAAAGAAACATTTTCTCTTGATCCAAAAATTCACGGTTTTTAGTGTATGATCAAAAATTTCTCAAAATTAAATCTCTTAATTCAATTAATTTTTAATTGAATCGACGTGTTAAGCAAATCAATAAAAAGTTCATTAATTTTGTTTTAAGTTTTCTTAAACTAACTACTGCTAAACATTTTTATGGAATAAAATTCAGACTTTTCTTCGTATTTTGTACAATATTAATGGCCGATTTCGCCAATTTATTTATACACCAATTTATGTTTAAAATTCCTTTTTCATTTCCAATAAAAATAAAGTTATGTGAAAAACTTTATTTAAATATAAATTAATATTTAAATATAATTGGTGAAATTGGCCATTAGCCACGAATACTTGATTTAATAGTTACTATAGAATTAGAATGATTTTATTTTTAGCTGTATTTAAGTAAATTTTAGTTCGCTTTGAGTCATAACTTTTTGCTTACATCTAGCCACACATTTCGGGCA
Source organism: Pollenia labialis (assembly GCA_949318255.1). Lineage (NCBI taxonomy): Eukaryota > Metazoa > Arthropoda > Insecta > Diptera > Polleniidae > Pollenia > Pollenia labialis. The sequence goes on along the minus strand of OX439139.1, from coordinate 141,263,094 downwards.
TCAACCGCGAAAATAACGTAAGCGCTAAAAATCAAATTTTGCAGGAGAGTTTTTTATTTGATTTCATTGAACGAAATTTGTCGCTTACGATAAAATTGTTCTTGCTATAAAATCGTAACAGTAGCTTATCTGACCATAACATTTTAGGAGATGATCCAAGTGTTGCCAATTAAGTTATTTATTAAAAAAAAAAAGGAAACTGAAAATGATGTCGCTTGTAGCGCTCGATATGTCAATAATAAGAAATTTTTGGCTTGGACGAGAATGGTGCAAAATTTTCTTGGTTAAGACGAATTTTCTGGTGATTAAGTAAATAATTCTTTCCGTCTAGGTTTTACAAGAAAAATAGAAAACAAATTAATAATAAACAATTTAATGCAATTTATTATTTTTATCAAATAAAATAGTGTTTTTCTTTTCCTGTAAAATTTTCAAAATGTTAGATGGTGACGACGATCACAGAGGACACACCTACTTACAACTACAATTCATGTTCGATGAATTCCACCAATTGTAGCGGGGAATGTAAGAAGAGATAAACTAACTATATATTATTTTTGCTTAAGCTTTGATATTGTTACAAGTAACGCTGTTGCTTATAATTCTTATTCGCTTAACAGTTTTGTTTTTTTTTTAATATCTTAAGTTTTTCTAAAATCTTTGAATGAAATTTCCTGATGATCTGGCCTAAGTATAGATAGCTTATTCATTCAACAATAAATTTCAGTGATTTTATCAAGAATAAAAATTGGGAATTTAGCACGACTAACAAAATCTTTTGAATTAAAATTTTGTATTCCCCAAAATTACTTAAACAACTTATTTATAATCAGCATTTTTTATTTTTCGAATTTATTCTATGAGCTAAATTTCAGTTATGTATTTTATAAAGCTTTTTTTTAATAGTCATATTCCTTCAATTTTTCAGAAATGGCTTTATACACTACCAGACTATTATATTGTATTTTCTTGTTACATTTTACCTTAGCTTTCCTTTGGAAAGCAATGAGGTATATTGTATGAACAAAAAAATTTACAATTATTAGACACCAGCAGAATGTAATGCATTTTCTGGCCCGCTACGGCCTTCGTCAGGATTCTTTGTGTCACACTGGATAGTGATACTTTATAAATTGAATGTATTTAACTCAACAATTTTAACAAATAGAAACTGGGAATTATTTCCTTCCAAAGGTTACTTTATTTTATACTCAACATTTTTTATTTTTCGAATTTATTGTATGAGCTAAATTTCAGTTATGTATTTATAAAGCTTTTTTTTTAATTTTTTTTTAAAGAATGTGAAAATAAAAAGATTTTAATGAGTATTTGCCGCAACAAGCAAATGACTTGCAAAACAGCTTATGTCAGAAGGTTTGTCAGTTCAAAACAGAAAAAGCTCTAATTAAAAAAATTTCCCACTAGTAATTCTATGACGTGCTAAATTCCCAATTTTTATTTTTGATAAATACACTTAAATTTATTGTTGAGGAAAAGCTAGTTTCTATGCGCATTTCACTGGCTGATGAGGCCATATGGTCAGGAAACCTTTTTCCAAAGATTTTAGACGGCATGTATGCATTTTACAGTTGGAAATTAGACAAGTACACTGCTAAATACATATCGTTCAAAAGTGCATCCAGATGTAGGAGCTTTTAAGCCACTTTTGTTATAAAAGCTCTATAGGATAACAACAGTCAAAGAGACTCAGCCTGCATGCTGTGTTTTGTTATAAGGTTATACACACAGAAAAAAATACCAATGTAAAATTAACATGGAAAAATGTTGATTGAGAATCATGTTAAATTTCTGCAAAAGTATGCCCTTTATTTAAATTTATCATTATTTCATATTAATTTTAAAGGAAAAATATTAAAATAATATTAAATCACGCTTATTCAATATTATTCTCTGTTGAAAAAATAAAAAAAAATATTAAAATATAAATAAATATAGAATCCATAAAACCCTGTTTTACATTAAAATCAAAAGTTTATCTTGTTAAATTAACATACATACATAGTTAAGTATGTTAATTTTTTTATTTTCATTCCTAAAATATGTTATAAAAAGAAGACAATTCCCGTATTCTTTTAATTAAAATTATTTAGTTAAATAGTACATCAAGTTTTCAAAGTAGAATGATGACGAAAACCATATCGGGCCATTCTGCTGATTGATCTGTTAACAAAGGAGACTACAAAATAAGTGAAACATGTGTTACAGGGGTAAGTGTTTTGAATTATTCTTAAATAAATGTTTATGTTGTCTCTGAAGCTTCTTCACACCAATTAGTTTCTACATGAAATTCACGTTGTTTCAACATGAAATAACTTTCATTCAACGTGAATCGGATTGTTATTTCAATATAAATGACATTTTGCTCTAACTTTACTGCAATGTTAAATTAACATGAATTATAGGTCTTTTAAAAGAAAAAAATGTTGTTCGCAAGCAATTATAAAATCAGGTTGAATTAAAATGAAACACGTATGAAGCAAAATCACCACCGAAAAATTTTAAATCAACCTTGTTTTCGACGTTTTAAACTTGATTTTTTTCTGTGTGTATACAAAAATCAATCCAAACCGAAAATCTGGAAGATCACCTTAGAAATCTATTTATAGCAAAGACGATAAGAAGCATGTGATGTAATCAGTACAAATTCCTCAGATCCCCAAGGTTCAAGGAGAGGAAGGTAGTGCTGCAATAAGTTGCATAGGCATTTTAGCCGTGGGACAATACTGAAACAGTAGAGTATATTAAAAAAGTATTAGAAAGTTTTTCAAACATATGGCATAATTACAGCCGCCATCTTCCATTATGTATGGTTTCAGGAATCTTTGGCATAATGTTATAGGGTATTATTAATAGATACAGCATTGTGTGTTAACAAAGTTTAACCAACTTTCAACAATGTGCTGTAAATATGAGCAAAACTCTGCATAAAACACAAGCACATATGTTTGCTCACTTGTCAGCAACAACGACAAAAAGTTAAAATGCGCAATAACATGTAAGACATTATTTGGCGGATGCGGAAGTGAGTGCGTATGATAAGTGGCATATTATGCTAACATTTGCATGCATGTTGTACCGGGTACCGAACCCGCATGGACAAGTATATACACACGTACACTATGTTCACACTAGACTAGAGAGTCAACGAGTTTTTTTTTACCTTTATGAACTTGTCATATTTGTTTGGCTGAGTTTATAGGAGTGTGTTTGTTTACATGGATCTTGTAAGAAATTAGAACTGGTGCTTGTATTTACAAGTATGTGAGTGTGTGTTCACATTTGTTGTAATTGCAAGGATGTTCATTATTGTACACATGTACTATAAAGCGGAAGAAATACTCCGTTATGCTTACAGATGTTCACAGATGTTCATTGTTATCTGTTGTTTAAATAAAACAAAAGTAAAAAAAAAAACAAAATCTAGAAATAGAAAACTTCAACTACCATAAATAATAGCATTTTATCTTGAAGCAACTTTCAAGATATGAACTGAACTAGTTCTATTATTATTTTTTTAATGAAAAATTTTAAGGAAACATTTGAAAAATGTCTTCAACTGTACGTACCCGTTCGTAAACAATTAATAATTTATGTTTAGACACTTGGGGAGTTTTTACATACTTGGAGTATTTATCTTGCTTTTTTTTTCTAAAAAAGAAAAAATACTTTTCCCCCTTAACGATTAGTTTCTTGTTTTAGTTTTAAAGCATTCACTTTTTATGGTATTCAGATGAGTATATTTTGTAGAATAATATTAGAACGATATGAAGTGCATCCCTTTTGACTTTATATTGCTGTTTGTATTTTGTAAATATTATTTTTTCAACAAAAATATTTATATAAAAAAAAATAATCTCTTTAAGTCTTATAGGGAACAAAGTTTTTCAACAAGAACTTTGTTTTCAAAACAGAGCACAACAGGTGTTTAAGTTAACAATTATTTTTTTATTCCAAATTTTGATATTTTTATTAGGCTTCAAATTTAATTTTCATTAAATTATTTTAATGGAGAAAGGAATTTTACAATTTTACTGATAATTTTTTATTCACTAATAAAATTTTCATTTTTTTTTTGGAAGTAATAAGAAGTGGCAATTGCAAATAAAAAATAGTTTAACCACGTATTTTCCAATATTTTTTCTCAACAACCGTTTTTACAGAAATTTTGCAAAACCTATGGCAAAGTGAAAGGTCGGTCAGTTGCAATTTTTGTAACAATTCCTGCCAAATCCGTATGCGGAATTCGCCAAGTGGTCGTTGTTGATAGCCCCAATTGTTAAGAACCTCAGGAAATTTACAAATTCGGTTCATCTTCAACATTGTGGTTTACGGGTGGAATGTTTTCACTTGAACTGGCAGCCATAGTTCTTGTTGGAAACCTCATAAATCTGTGCTCATTTAAAGATTAAATTTCTAAAAAAGCAATAACATTTAAATAAATGTTTAAGTGCAAAGTATTACTTAAATAAAGGGTGTATTCTTATTCGCATAGAACTTCCGATGGGAAAACTGTAAAACTAGCTGTCAACCAATATCCATCCAATTCGAGGCCGTGCGAAGAAGTCATCGCCGCAATAGACGTGAGTGTGAAAGAGGACTTGAATTTATCGATCCGACATCGTTTCAGCAAATCCTTGGAATATTTTGAGATAGATCTTGGCCTAGAAGCAGGCTAGTGCAAGAATTGAGCCAGCAGAGATACAATTGCGCCGCGTGTGTTCGGTGAAGGGTCTGAGTACCAAGTAGAAGTTAAACCAGATTTTTATCATAAAATCATCTTCAACAAGAACCCCATTTATGGCTTAATGGGTATGTAAACAAGCAGAATCGTCGTTTTTGGAGAGAGCACAATCCCCATTAAACTCTTGATAATCCACAAAATCCTGAAAAAATCATTGTTTGGTGCGGTTTAAAGGCCCGTCATCGGGCCATTTGTCCTTAAATCCGAAACCGGTGCCAACATTACAATGAATGGCAAATGTTTCTTGATTTTTTTTACCTGTCATGCGATTGTAAATCACTTGGACGAGAAATGGTAACAACAAGACGGCGCTACTTAGCATACAGCGCGTGGAACCATCACTTTACTTTGTTGATCCAAACGTTTGGTAGCCGAATTATCTCTTGAAATGCACCTGTGTGATTTGACACCTTTGAACTACTTTTAAAACGTAATTGGACTTACATAGTAAAATCTCGCAACTTATTAAAATAGATATTATGTATTTAAAATTCAAAATGTATCCAATAATTTCAAATAATAGCTAAAGCCAAGTACTCTTCTGTACAAATACGTCAAAAACGTTGAGCAATGTTTTTTATTCCATACGAAAATTTTGCAACATTGGTTTTGGGTATGTTAACGAAACCCATGTGTATGTTACTAAAAAGTATTTTTTTTTATTTTTATTTTTAATAAAATATTTAATAAACAATAAGGAAAGTGCAGTCGGTCAAACCCTACACCAAAGTATTTTAAAACACATTTACGAGAGTGTACCCTTTTCGGGGGCCCTGGAGAATCTTGCTTATGTGTACATATAAAAATGGATCTTTCTAAGTTTTAAATTGCATTACAATCGGTTAGAAAGCTTGTTAGAGGCAAAAATTGCCCCCTACCTCCCTTTGTGGCCCTATTTTTTAAAAACCGTATAGCTTATCGGTTTGATATTTTCTGAGAGGCAGAAATTGCCCCTGTCTCCCCTCGTCGTCCTACGATTCAGCCCATTTTCAACAGGCTGGGGCCTTTTGCCAATTAGAACCAATAAGCCGAATTTTATCAAATTGCGACCTGTACTTTGCGCACAAGGTTACATGGACAGCCAGCCAGCGAGCCGGACGCACATCGTTGAAATCAATTTCTGAGTCGATCGGTACACTTTAAGGTCGGTCCAGTAACCATATTTATAGGTGTTTCACACATCAGCACAAATACATAATACCCCAGCGGTAAAAAAAATGAGTAAATAGGCCTAATAGAAGACCTTATTTAGCAGACACAAGCTCTCCACTTCGCATTCCATACTCATATATTTTTTATACAGGTTGTCATTGGGAGCAAGGCAAAAGAATGTCTTTTGTTAGCCCTTCTGATGCATGTCTTTAATAACGCCTTATAATAAAGGACTGTTAAAAGGTATTACAAAGGTGAACCGAATAAAGGGCTTCTATTAAAGTACGCTATGAATACATACAAAAGAAGTACATATTGAATACCTATAAAAAAAGGTTTTTAAAAGGACTTCTGAAAAATTTAGTTTCACATTCATAGACATTTAGTATACATACATACATACAATTTCAATGGTAAGAATGCAAAATAGGAATTAAAAGGAAAAACCTACCGATTGGAAAAGATACCACTTCTTTTAATTTATTTTTTTCTTCTTCATTTTCCATTGAAAATGTCCTAGTTGGATAAAATGTATGTTTTAAATGAATTTTTAAAAGTTCACAGAAAAATTATTTTTAAAATTAATAATAAAAAAATTCCAAGATTCCTTTATATAAAACATTTATAATTTGTCAAGTAGATTTTTAAGCTGTTCTCCAACATTTTTAGAAAAAGATTTTATATTTATTATAATTGCAAAATAATTGCAAACGTTTAACATTTCTAAAACTATTGATTTAAAAAAAAATACTATTGATCACAAAATGAGCGAATTTTTTAATTTTAAAACTTATCGAAGGAATAACGAGCGTTTTAAATGTTTCTATAAAAAATTGATTGTTGATTAAAAATATAAGTGGTGAAAAAAACTAATTGTTCCGTTTGGAAGTTACAAGCAAATGTTTTTTTTTTATCAAATAACAACTTTACCCAAAAAATATGTTTGATCACAAGACAAGCTATTATTTTCGATCAAACTCTTTTTAAGGAGTAATAAGCCATTTTAATTATTTTTGTATTTTCTATATAAAAATACGATTTCTGGTGATTAATATAAACTTTTGTTTTCGATCAAACGATTTTCTTAACAAAAAACGATTTTTCCTTAAAATACGAGTAATCACAATCTTCACAATCAAAGTATATGAAATAAAAAAAATTAATCAAATCTTAATTTAATTCTTAAGTTTACGACCTGCCAATGGCGGATAAAAATTCTATTAAACAAGAGTCTTTTCCATAAAGGCGTTTCAAAACTTTAGTGCATGAAAAATAGCAAGTTACACAACGCGCGTTATAGAAGCCTTTTTCAGCTGTTTTTTATTTGTTAAAAACTTTTTTAATAGAATTCCAAGCTTCAGCTCTTTATTTTATATAATACTGTATGTTTTATAAATTTTAAATTTGTTAAATTATTCTTTTTTATTGTCAGATAAAATTCTTTCACAGCTGTTACGTTAATACGGGGGAAAATTTTAATTTTATCAGTTTCTTCCGCAACGCAACGTCATGTTTACATAGGTATACGTTTACATAAGACAAACTACGCGTTTATGGACGACGGAACAAAAATAAGAAACCGTTATAAGAACAAGATAACGTGCAAAAAGAAATGTATGAAATTGTTTTTAAAATGTTAAAGACAAAAGATAAAAATTTAACAACTCTTTCACTTCCCTAAGGGAGTACAGAATGTCACTAAAGACACAAAAAAAAATCAAAATTGAACAACTTCCTTTCTCCCTTCTTAAAGAAGGGAGTAGCGAATGTGTAATGAATATTTTGGAAGGTCTTTCTAAAAGAAATGTATACCTTCTAGAAGGCATATTTCTGAAGGCAGGATATCATTCGAAGCGAATCTTTTAGAAAGGAGTGCAGAGGCATCCAAACAGGCCTTCCACTTTCAGTCCTTTCAAAATTTACCGCTGGGACCCTCTCCACTATTGTGGTGTGGGTAAAAAAGGAAGTAAAAATGAATGAAAAACTGTTACCAGTTGTAATTTAATATTAAGCTTATAATTTTTTCCATTTGCTTAAAATTCCTCGAGAGATAATAGCAGTTGTAAAAAAATGTTGCTAGCAAAATTTATTTTTTTTTTCACAAAATGAACAGAGAACAATTCTATCAATATTATTTCATAGAAATTCCACACAAGTTTTTTTTTATATGAGCCCTGACGTGAAAATTAAACGGAGTACGAGGCTAAATGAAGAATATTAATGAGAAATGAGATTCCATTGGCTTAAATTACCAATTTTTGTGCTCAGCTTCTTATGAAATTTAAAAATTCAATAAATTTTTAAATTTTGTTTCCTATGCGTTTTAAATAAATTTAGGAGCCTTTGATCCTATCCCAATATGACAACTCATAAGTTAAAAATATGTTCAATAAACTTGGCCATTATCAGCTTGTAGAAGACGGATTTTAAGCCAGTGTTCGAAAATAAGCACACGCAGAGAAAAAATATGGTTGGGGATGGTTACAGCAACTAACTTTGTTTATTGTTGTCGTACACAAACAATTGTTATATATATTTAATATCAGCAATATTATAGTTACTGTCAACATCTAAATGTTTATCGCAATTATAAATTTGTGTATTGTTGACCGAAAAATAATTACTTTTCTAACAACTAAATTCTTTGAAAACATATTAAAATTCTTACAACCATAACGTGAAAAGATTCTGTACGTGTAGTCATAGTATGCTTAAGAAGCAAACAAAATATCTTTACTCTAATAATATAATGTTAGCGCTATTTGTAAAATAATTCTGAATCAGTTGTGTTGTTTGTTTTAAATATGCCATCGAATTATTCGAATGAGTAAGCGATTAAACAATTTAAAGAAAAATTGGAATAAAAAAGAATAAGCTTAAAGAAATTAAATAAATAAGGATATTAGCGGAGTTCAGTATTAGTCTTTCACTAGTGCAAATACAACAACAAAACAGCACACAGAGATTTCGTAAGATTTCATAAAAGGGTTACGATATTTTGTATTTGCTCTTTTGCAAGCCTAATATTGAACTCCGCTATTGTATTTACATTAAAAAAACTTAAAGCGCCACAAAATATAGAATCGATGCAAAAAAAAATATTAAATTATTTTTACTGTTATGAAAGGTGTTGTATCATAATATGATTACTTCTTAATTTATTATGATTAACATGACAATAATATGATTAAGGGAAAAATACCTTATCTTAAGTCGGTATTTTCAAAATGTAAAAACGGCTTTCAACGTTTCTCGTTTTATTTATGAATGACTTAACCTTAAAAATATATATTGAATTTGAAAGAAATCTGAAGTCGTCAATATTTTAAGCTAAATTTTTGGACCATATTTTAGTAGTGTAGAATGTTTTAAAATTTTCTTATTACATGTTTTTTTAACGCGATAAAATCATGAATGAGCCAAACCGACTGTCATGCTGCGCTCAGTTGTGTGCATTTAGAAGCATTATACTCCCGCTTGAACAAAGCTACCAAATTATCAAAATTTACTTCCAAAATCAGTCATCGATAAGCGCAACTAATAGACGTAAAATTGTGTTCAGCGATAAGACTCTGTTTTTGCTTAAAGGGCTTGGTAGTATACCAAATTCCCGCATATATGGTGATACTAATTAACCCTGGATGTTTATTTACTGTTCGTCGAATCGACGATGCTCATTTACACTTTATCATCTAAGTTTATTCAAATAACAATCTTTTTTAAACAACGTTAGCTGATGATGAAAGCTTTAAAAAAATAATTAATTTTAAACTACAAACAATTTTTCAAATTCTTAAAATTGTTGAGAGCAGAAGAACTTTTATTTTTTATGCTTTATATTATTTTTTAATAAAATGCTTTACTAAAATAATTTTAAGCACGATAAACAAAATCTTTTAAATTAAAAAAAAATTTAGTTGAGTTTTTACTTTAAAACCCGGTCCGCTGGAACTTTTGTCAAAATAGTTCGTCGATTCGACGAAGAGTGAGCTTAATGTACTAAAATGAAGAGTAACCTTCCAGGGTTAACAATAGACTTTACCGACTCCATTACATCCAGATAGTTTGGTGAGGCTGACAAGCTGATGACATAATCGAATTACAGTGCACTCTGGAAAACGTCAACTAATTAAAACCGCGGGTGTTGACGTTTAACAAATTGTTGACGTTTACGAATGTAAAATTTTAAAATAAAAAACATATCGATAATGTGCTTTTAAACGTTTTTATTAATTATAAACTAAATCCAAACATAAACAAATTCAAAAAGGAAATAAAAAAGGCATTCAACCTGACTAAAACCATAGAAGACAACTGGAACTAAAAGAATACATTTTAAATGAGATCATATTTTTAATTTTACATGCACACATATGCATTTAAAAAAAATCTGTTATTTTTTTCTGCTGTTTTTTTCTATCCAACACTTGGAAGAGAGCATTTTCTCTTAAACGTCTTAATACATTTAAGTCATTTTGCTCAACATTTTTGCATTGAGCCTAATCCAAATCCCTGTTAAATATTTCGACGGCTTCGCTTGGTTTTATTGTCTGCACATTTGTATCTAAATCGTTCTCCTCATCATCGATCACTTCCAACTCCTCAATTTCACACGAATTAGAAACATTATCCAGGTGGATCCCCAATTTCTGAATTGATTTCATAAAATAAATGTGTGTGTGTACAAATGTGTGTATTTTAACTGCTGCTAAATTCGAAATTTTATTTTATTCAGAGTTGACGTTTTAGAGCTTTATGGTTGGGTTGACGTTTTAGAGTAGGCAATGTAAAAAAAAGGGTTGACGTTTTGGGATGTTGACGTAAACGAGTGTTGACGTTTTCCCGAGTGCACTGTATATTAATGGAGATAAATTCCGCAACCTTATCAACGATTTTTTGGCCTGTGAGATTTTTATTTTAGAGAATAATTAAACTTATTGCTTGTCTGCAAATCTTGACCCACGATACAATGCACTTATATTTCACAGTCAATCGAATTCAATTGTATAGAAAAAACGTCTTATTGAGCTTCTCTATATTTCCAAATTGTTGAAGAAACGGTCACCTCTACACGCAGTAAAAGTTCTGATAAGCCTGCGAAAACAGGCCTTTAAAACATTTGTGAAATGATAAGAGGTTCCATCTCCAATTAGCTAAAGAAAATATGTATGTATGCATGTATATATTCTTTGATTCCAAAAGGTAAGATGAACAAGTTAAGATTCTGGAAATATCACCTTTTGTTCTGTTAGCATTTTATCTAAAATATACTGAGATATACTACAGATAACGTCAGTATAATTATATTACAGATTAAGGTTTATACTAAGTCTGGAATATTTATTAAATCAAACGGAGAGTAGCGCTTATGTCTGTGACATTTCAATGGCATTTTGCTTAAGCATAATAAAAGTTGTTAACTTTGCTGCTTTTTCGCAAAGTCAAAATAAAAAGGTTTTTCAAAAAAAATTACAATTGCAAGAAAAAATGCTGTAAAAGAGTCACTTTTCTCGTTTACAACTTGTAAAATTATGTTTGTATACATTTATATCGGTCGTCTGTCCGCTTCTCTATGTGTTTGATAGAGATTGTCATACAAGAATCAATCAAATAACACGAATGATTGACGTGTAACAGCAATAGCAATTACAAGAAGCAATTGTTTATAAATCGCACATTTGCTGCAACAACGTCATATGTCAAAATCGTAAATTGTGGGTAAATTTCAATATTTAAATTTGTTTTATGTCCCGATATGCTAGTTGATAGTGAGCCAGTCTATCAGTGCTGGTGTTGCGGGTTCGATTCCCTCTGGTATCCTCCAGATAAGCGTGAAGCTTTGCGGGATTAGTTTGAGGAAAAAAAATATTAAAAAAACTAATGTTTTTGAGTTATGGAGATGTTTCAGCAAATGAGTAACATGTATAAATACAAATATTTACATTTATAGACATAGAAATGTAGGTAGACACATGAGTTTTGTATTCATATATAGCTCCTTTATTACAACATAGTCTTATCTCATGTTTCTTCAAGAAAAGCGCTTCATTATACCTTCATCATAAAGGATGGCCCAACCATTTTCCCAACTTAATTTGACATTTCTTTGTTTCAGTGTTTGACAAATTCAACCATGCAGAGAGGTACACAAATGAGCAGCGCCTTAAAATTGTTGAAGCCTTTTGCGAAAATATGCGTTCAAATCAAAATGTATTTCGTGCACTTTGTTTTTTTATTTTGGTCAGCATAATCAACCAACTTTGTCCACAATCGGGAGAATTGTGCGCAAATTTCAGATAATAACGGTCTTCATGTGATCAGAAATGCGATGTTAATTGGCACCGTTGGAATTCTGTCTTTGGGTATAATTAAAAGAAAAAGTGTACGTCAATAAGCCAAGAACGATTTGAAAGCCAAAGGATGAGATAATTCAGCACCTAAATGATATTAAACCTCAGTTATTAGTCAGAGTCATTAAACATATGGACAATCAGAGGTATGCCACCAAAGCCGTGGCAAGCATTTGGCCGATATTTTGTTGCACACATAATTGTCATAGATCTTTCAATGATAATAAAAAATATTTAGAAAATTATCTGAAAACTGTTTGCTTTATTTTCAAATAAAATCGTGCGTTTTGGTTAAAGCGCTTTAAAAAAAAGCAATATTATATCTCAAACTGAACCAGCAACAACAAATACATATTTTTTAAAGCAGTACATATATTTTAACTTTTTGAAAACTTTAATCGCATTCTGTAAAGTTTGATTTTCTTGAGATATGACTATGTTGAAATGAAGGAGCGACATGGTTATTCGCACATCCATCGTTCTAGTTGTGTTCAAAGGAAATTTAATGTATTTTCTAATTTGTTTTATTTTGCTCTGCTTGCCAGTTTCCTGTATGAAATTGTAGTTCAGGCGGCCGTAAATCTATGCTTTAATAGAAAAGGTAACATTTGTAGCGGCTCAGGCAGGGACTTGTTTACATGGAAACTCACAAATTTGTATAAATGTCCAGATTGTTGTAACAAGATTGATGACAGCAATAAGACTTAGGAATTTCAAATTTTAATTTAAAACTTAGGCAACATAAGATATGTTCGTATGTAAGTGAAACATTTAAATCCAATAACTTGAAAATTTTTTTAATTAAAGAACAGAAACAAATTAAATACACAGAAAAAATAGAAAATCGACTTCAATTAAACAATTCGTTCAGACAATTAAATATTTAACTAATTTTGCCCCTGCAAAGGAATTGATCATATCAATTAACGGATTTGTATTTTCGAGTCATGGGACACAAATTTAGTCAATTAAAAAATTAATTGTATAAACAAAAAATACACCACATATACAAAAACATTTAATTTTATGGGTTTTGATTAAAAAAATTAATTGTAGCAAACAAAAAATTAATTGAATAATTAATGTACACCAATTAATTATTTAATTGAATAATTTTTTGCAAAAATTTTTTCTGTGTATGAATGAAAATATGAAGGGTATAAATGTCAAAATTGCATAAACCATTACACTGTGCAACAAAATGAAATTTGTTTCAAAAATAACAATGTTCTGCCAACTGATTCTTGTAGAGGGGACTTAAAAAAATTTACGTGTATTGGCGTTTTAGAAGTTTACATTTGAAACTCATTTAAAGTTGCAGTAAAAACACGTAGACAATCGTGAGATACTGAGAATTTTGCCATATAGTGTCTACAAAAAATTTATTCAAACATTACAAGCAACATTTTGTTGGTATTCGTCAACCATCGAATTCTTCTGGAAATGGGTCTTCTCGCAGCTTTTTTGAAAAAAGCAAAAGTCACCTTTAAAATTTGCGATAATATTTGCCGTGAAATTCTACTATTGGTCTCCGAACACACTTAATTCGAAAATTCAACTTTCATACCAGAAATACGCAACAACTTAAACAGGCCGGTTAATGAATTTCAGACGTAAACTTTGAAAACGCCGAAACACGTATATATTTTTTAGTCCCCTCTACAAGAATCAGTTGGAAGAACCTTGTTATTTTTTTTTTGTGTTGCACGGTGTTATTGAATCAAGCAAATGTTTATTAGGGAACATTTTGATAGAAAATTTGTTTTGTAAGGCTTTATTAAATTTGAAATATGATTACGAAGACAGGAATAAATATTTGTATTATAAAGATTTCCCACTTACTGGCGAATCAAATAGAAAATCACAAATTTGAATTTTTTTTTTTTTCGTAAAAAATATTGATTCTTAATGTATTTTGCGTAAACTTTCCTTCAGAAATATAAAGTCTTCATTATACTAACTAATTAAATTTCGAAAAGAGTTTCATACAGAAAATTTTGATGTTAATAGATAAAATTGATACGGAAGTTTTAAACGTTGTTCAACAATCACAAGCCTTCATTTATACGTTTCTAATAAATCCCAAAATTGGCCAAACTTTCTGGCTTTAAATAGAAAGTAATAAAAAAAAAAAGTAAACAGGAAATGAAGCAAATTACCAGGATATTTCCTTACACACATGCACTTGCATGTACATGCCAACATATGATACTAGCTAAAACAACAGGTAATATAATATTCTGTTTCCAAACAATATTTGGACATTAGGCTTGAGAACCCAGCAGACAAATTTCGAAACAAAGAAAAAAATTGTAATAAAAAACATTATGATCATGTCACAGAGTACTTCGTTCCCAAATAGTGAATTGGAAAAACTGGAGTAGTGATCTTAGAGAGATAAAATTCCTTTAATAAACGCGTTTTGGTTTACTCCCTTTATATTAAACCGTTTAGTTCTTTTAATACACACACTTATTCAACTTAACAAACTTCTTTGAAATTAATTATCACGTTCACAATTTTAGCAAATATTGTTAGTTTAGAACCGAACCGTTTTATGTCTCCAAACAAACTAAACTAATTAGTCATGAGTCACTCCTATTTTATAACTATTTCTAGACTTTTCCCGAACCTCCCTGTAATAATAAATATATTCCATTTCTAGAAATGACTGGGGAATTCATGTAGTAACTGTTATAATCTAAATACACTTTTTGGCGGTAATATGACATAAAGCTACAACTTACAAGATAACTTATAACTATAACTATAAATAAATCTTAGAGAATTTAACTTTTGTAACAATAATTGAACTAAGCTTAAGTTCACTAAATTATTTTAAATGAAGGAAGGAATTTCCAACATAAAAAGGATTTAAAATTTTTTATAATTTAAATTTTGACTGAATTATTTGCCGTTCTACAGTTTGCACTACTGCGGCACCTGCTAGTCTATAGTCAAACATAAATCTTTAACCAATGATAATGGTAGATCGAATTTTGCTGTAATTGATTATCCATTTTAAATTTTATCTACATGTTTTTCCTTTCCTTTATTTTTCGTACTTTCTGTCCAGACTTTGTCTTGCAGCCTTAAGTCCATTTGTTTTTATTTTTTTTTTCTTTTTTGTCTTTTTTCGTTGACCTTTCTTAAGTCTTTAGTACACGGAATGTAAAAAGCTACATGCGCATGTGGTTCTGACGTAATTTTGTCGTCATCACACAACACGACCTTGCTATTGTGGTTTTGTAGTGTCGTTAAAATTACGTCAGAACCACATGCGCATGTGGCTTTTTATATTCCTTGTACTGTAGGCTTTTGTACAACTTGAAAAAAACTAAAATGTAAAGATAGAGCTTGTGCCATAGTTCTTTTGAAAACAATTGTGATTTTTTATTGAACTGTTAGGAAAAATAAAAAGTTTTTAAATTTCTTAAATATATGTTCTGTATAAAGCTTTAAGAAGTCATTAAGCCAGTACACTGACACAAAAGGCACTACACAGAAACAATTGTTGCCAATTTTTTTCTCAACTAATCAAAAAGGAAATCCCTTGTTATTAAAAATTTAATCAAGTTAATTAAAGTATATCAACATCATTTGTGCAGACAAATTTTTTACATCAAACAATATTTAATTGATACTATTAATTTTTTAACTGGTACAAATTTAATTAACTTTTTAATTAATAAGTATCGAATTTTTTTTTAATTGAAATCATTTTTTATTTTTTTCTGTGTAGAAATATTATGTTATTTGCAATTATAAAAAACCCAAAACCAATTCGATAGGACGTCGTTGGTTTTTAATGCCAATTAAGCAAACTTGAACTCCGTAGCTAAAATCGGATATTATTTTGAGTCATTCAGTCATCTTAAAAATGTCCAACACAAAATTATTTGCGGTTTTGTGTTGTATCAAATGAAAATGTGTTTGATGTAAGTATGTAGATCATCTTACATTGATTTTGATATATTAAAAATAGCAAATAAATTTCCCAAACTCAAGATTAACAAAAATCTTCGTACAACATTACAAAAGCTTTAAAGCCTTTTTTACTTTAAAACAAATTTTATAGAAATGTTTGTTGTGTTTCACATTCTGTGCACGAATGGCTGTATGATTTTTTGTATATCTACAGGTAATGTAAACTAATATAAAGACCACCACCTGGGTGTGTGTATTTATTAGAACATTTTTGTTGCTAAATAATGTATTTTTGCTATTTTGTTTCATTTTATAAATTTGAGTGTGTCTGTGTGTGGCTATATTCTGGTAATAATTTTTAAGTATAATTTTTTCATAAGCCATTAAAAAGCTTTTTCAAAATAATTTCTGGTTTTATATTAAAAAGTATCTGGTTTATTTACTAAAAGCAGCTTTAAAACAAAACACACACAATTTGTATGCATATAAAACCAATATTTAATTGGGGTATTCACAAGGTGTGCTATATGTTATATTGTCATAATGTTCTAACATTTTGCAATGGTTTAAAAATATTGTTGTTGTGTTGCTTTGCAAACAAAAAGTGTCTAAAATAAATAGAACTTAGCTTGCTATGTTTGTTGTGCTGTCGTATTTAATCAGAAAAACCTCTGCGCTGAGCGGCTGAGACTAGCCGCATTAGTTTTTGTAGCCGTCGACGTTGATGGTATAGTTTTATCCGGCTAACTGGATTTAACCTGCGGCTAGAAATTTTTGCGACAAATTACTTGCGGTCTCAAATTAGATCGACTTAGGATTCTGCTGTTTGGTAAGCAAAAATAAAAATTATTTGTGTTTTGCGTCTAAATAATGGAAAATAATCAATTAAGATCTAAATAAATTTATTAATTCATGGATTAGAATTTAAAAATATTTTTATTTTAGGTATATATTTATTTTTTATTATGAGGGGCTGTTCACAACAGTCGTACTTTTTCAGGCTACTATTTTAAAACATTTGAATTTATGACACCTTATGAATTCCCCAAATATATATACTATTTATTTTTAATACATACTAGTCCATAAATTTGTTGATGTACTTAGAATGTTCCCTGCAAGTTTTTTTTATCGCAAAAGTTAAAAAGAAAAAATTGACGCAATTCCATTAAAATAATTGGACATAATGTCAGCAATTTAAAGACATTTACTGCCTGTTTGTAGAACGCGAGTGCAAAAGTGACTCGTTCAACTTACATTTAAAACAAAAACAAAATTTCAAAATTTGTTTTTGTTTTAAATGTAAATTAAACGAGTCACTTTTGTGCACGCGTTCTACAAACAGGCAGTAACATATTCAGGTGTTCTGGAAATCAAAAACGTAAAACGCAAGAATTTTAAACGTCGTTTTTCACTTAGATTTGTGTAATAAAAAAATTTTATGACAAATATTTCTCTATTAAACAGAATTTTATAACAAAAATATTAAAAATTAGATTGAAAAAAAAGAATTGCAAATTCTTGCGTTTTACGTTTTCGATTTTCAGAACACCCCTGATTATGTCGAGAAGACTGGTTTACCCAGACGGCGACATTTTTGAAACACTAAGTATGGTTTTTCCGAAGCAACTTAGAAGATACTTTCTAAAGCATCTATGTGAAGTAACTTAAAGTATTAGGTTAGAAGTAATGAAAATATGTCTTCTAGATCATTATTTCTCAACGCTGCTATTTTGAAGTTTTAAATGAAAAAAAAAAATTTGACGCATTAATTATACAAATATTTTTAATAAATAAGTTTGTTTGTTGTGCTTAATTCCAAATTTTAATTCTTGATAAATACACTGAAATTTATTGTTTATTGTGATAAGCTATTCCTATGCGCAATTCACTGGTTTCTTAGGCGAGATCATCAGCAAACCTATTTCCAAAGACTTTTGAAAAGCTAAAAATATTATGCAAATAAAACTGTAGAGCGAATGAGAATTACAAACACTCAAGTTCTATTTGCAACGATATAAAAGCTGTAACAAAATACCAGCTATAAACAGTGAGTTCACATTTCCCAACATTCCCCACTACAATTGGTTGGATATTTCCAACATTAACTGTAGCTGTACAAAGATGTGGCGCAAACGTAAAAGCGTGCTTACTTTAATTCTATTACATGTGCCGGATGCGACCGTATTGTCAAAGAAAATGAAAAACCTAATAAATAAAGTTAAAGAATTTAGAAAAATTGGAATTTTCTAATATTCTAATATTATAATGTGAAATTGACTAATTTTTTATTTATTTGGTAATTCTGCGTTCTATCTAACTAAACTAGATAGAACGCAGAATTACCAAATAAAAAAAAAATTAGTCAATTTCACATTATAAACTGGCGAACGAGAAGTTAATTTCACTAAATTAATACGAAAGTGATTGAAGAGCTACATAAACTACACAAGCGTTTTGTCTACAACGATAAGATGTTTCTGTGGACATAAAAATTGTAAATATTTTAACAAACATGCTTAAAACGTTTTTCCCATGCTTGTTTAACCGTTTGTGTGGATTATTTGGTCCGTAATGGGGTAATATTCAAGAGTAACATGTTTACCAAGCAGTTGTTTGTTGTAACCTGTAGCCCGTTTCTCTATTTCTTAAAATTTTTCTCAAGAAACGAGTGAATTGCAACAAAGACAATGTAAAATAATACAAACAAGTGTTTGCGAGAATTATCTGTCATTAAAATAATTTTCCAGGTATTATTGGAAGGATGTGAGAAAAAGTGTTTCTGTTGCGATGAGATATACGCCTCGCTAATGATTTCCACTGGATTTTGAATAAGGAAGACACGGGATCAAATTAAAATATACATTTATTCATCCAATGTTTCCTATATTAAAATTCCTAAAATTATATACATACATATGGTATTATTTAGAGAACTTATAAAATAACAATTTAATAAAATGCATGTAAAACCAACTCACTTTTTGGTATGGAAACCACTAGAGCTTTAATTTTGAATAATTATTAATTATTTTGGGCTAAGTACAAACACCACGCCAGCCTAGTAAGAGCAAGGTTTATAATTAATAAAAAAAGAAATGGAGTTTTGTAAATGGCGCGAGTAGCGCTTACTCCGAACATTTAATATTTCATTGTAATAGATTATTTTCTAACAAGTAATGCAAATTCGTAAAACTAATTTTAGCTGTTTTTGCCAGTGGCGGCAACATCCTCCCCCCCAGTATGGCAAGATGTGTCTTCATCTGCATACTCTTTACGGGAAGCCACGTCTAAAACAGCAAGCTTTGCTACAGGCCTTTCCAGGATACCACTTGAGGTAAGCACCTTTGCACTCCTTACTTGCCCGTCTTTTGCTAATCTTGTTTGTTGTACCTTTCCTCGTAACCAAACATTTCGCGGAAGAGAAGGATCAACAATTATTACTAAGTCCCCCTGACATAAAGCTTTCTGTTTTTCAAACCACTTTGACCTACATGTTAGGGAAGGCAAATATTCTGCCAGCCATTTTTTCCAAAAAATGTTCGCATATTGTTGCGAGATCAACCAATTTTGTTTTAGGACAATTCCGCTGTCATTGCACGTAGACAAAGGTTTGAGACCACTAGAGCTGCCCAACAGAAAGTGATTAGGAGTCACTGCCTCCTCTGTTTCGTTGTCTACGGGAACATAAGCAAGGGGCCTCGAATTTATTATATTTTCAACTTCCATCATCATACTTATGAGCAATTCATCACTTGGTGCTCGGGATGTCATAATGTTATATAAAACCGTCTTTACAGAGCGTACTAGTCGTTCCCAAGCGCCTCCCATATGCGGTGAAGCTGGGGGATTAAAATTCCACTTTGTTGTTGACGTGGTAAAGGCTTTAACAAATTGGTCTTGATCCACGTCTAAAAGAGCTTCCCTTAATTCTCTTTCTGCGCCGATAAAATTTGTGCCATTGTCGCTAAATAACTCACGCGGAATACCTCTTCGGGCCATAAAATTTCGAATGGCTAAAATGCATGAATTTGTAGTTAGCGAATGTGCGATTTCTATATGTATCGCTCTTACTGTTAAACAGGTAAATAAGCAACCGTATCGTTTTTCTTTATGTCTATTAACAGTGACCAATATAGGTCCAAAGAAGTCTAGCCCTGTAAAAGTAAACGGGGCTTCATACACAGCAAGTCGTGCACGAGGTAATTTCGCCATCTGGGGGACCTGAGGTGCTGCCTTTTTTATTTTACACCATTGACAATTGCGAGTTACAGATTTAAAAACAGCACGTAATTTCGAAATACAATATTTTTGCCGAATCTCATTTATTACCGTTTCATGGTTAATATGGTAATATTTTGAATGGTAGTGAAGTATAATTAAATAAGTTATGTAACTCGATCTAGGCAATATAATAGGACGTTTTTGTTCTATTGGAACCATCGCGTTATCAATTCGTCCATCTACCCTTAAAACCCCTTGCTCATCCCTGAAGGGTGTTTTTGTGTAAAGCTCACTGGATTTCAAGGCTTTAGTTTTAGATTTAATACAAGCAATTTCTATAGCATATTTTTCAGATTGAGCCTGACGGACTAAAAAACTTTCTGCTTTAGACAGCTCCTCACGTGTAAGCTCACCTTTTAATATTTTCTTTGTTTTGCAGTTTTCTATAAATCGAAAAGCATAAGCCGTTGCTCGAAGCAATCTGCTCCACCTTGAAAATCGTTGTACGTTCACTACATTTACTTTAAGAGCTATTTGAAAGGATTCATGTAGCATTTCCTCAGTTGTGTTCTCTTTAAATATTTGATCATCTGGCCAAGTATCTTGGGGTTTGTGTAAAAAATCGGGTCCTTGGAACCACCTACTTGTGTTGTCGACATTCGGAATTCGAGTCCACTTCGTAGCTTCGTCAGCAACGTTTTGTTTTGTTGAAATCCACCGCCAGTCGTTAATTGAACTTATTTCCAAAATTTCTGTAACACGAAATGCTACAAATTGATTATATTTTCTATGATTAGAATTGATCCAACTTAATACTGTTTTTGAATCTGACCAAAAAAATCTCTTTTCGATTACAACTTTATGATTGTCGCAGATAAATTTTGCAAAACGAGCACCAATTAATGCAGCCATAAGTTCAAGACGTGGAACTGATGTAACTTTTATTGGGGCTACTCTGGTTTTAGAACCAGCTAAAGAGCAGACTATCATTTCATTTTTTAAAAAACGAAAATAGCTAACAGCAGCGTATCCATCTCTGCTAGCATCTACAAAAGTATGCAGCTGTATTTTAACCCCATCATAGCTAGGCAAGTACTGCAAGTAACAACGTTGAATTTTAATGTGTTGAATACAAGGTAAGACATCAACCCACTGTGACCATTTATTCATCAGCTCGGCTGAAATTTCTTCATCCCAATTTATTTTAGAACGCCATACTTCTTGTAATAAGATTTTAACATACATTATGATATTACCAATAAGGCCTAGAGGATCATAAATCGACATAACTAGTCGCAACATTTCTCGTTTAGTAGGTATTTTTCTAGAAGAAAAGATTTCACTTTCTATGAGCCATGGCGCAATTTTAAACGTTATAACATCCTCTTGTGGTTCCCAAAATACGCCCAGAACCTTTTCTATTGAATGAGCTTCGTTTATATTCAAACACTTTTTATTATTGGAGCAACAACCAGAAAATGTTTTCATAACCTCTTCGCTATTAGACACAAAATTTCTTATATTAAAACCACCTCTTTTATGAATAAATTTTATATCTTTTAATAAGCTTATGGCTTCTTGTGTTGTATCAACGGATTCCAAAAGATCGTCTACATAATGATTTTCAATTATTGATTTTGCAGCTTGTGGGTATTTTTGTTGAAATTTTGCAGCATTTAAGTTTTTAATATATTGTGAAATACTAGGAGCGCATGAAGCTCCAAAAATCATTACATCCATTACGTAAACTTCAGGTGTATTGTCTTGATTGCAATCCCGCCATAAAAAACGTTGAACATCTCTGTCTTCTGGCCGTATAAAAATTTGGTGAAACATTTCTTCGATGTCCCCACAGAAGGCAATTTTTTTTAGGCGAAAGGAAAATAAAATAGCTGGTAATGAAGCCAACATGTCTGGCCCCTTTAATAAAAACGAATTCAAGGAGACTCCATTCGATTTTGCCGCAGCATCCCAAACTACACGAGACTTGCCTGGCTTATTTTTATTAAAGACAGCGAAGATGGGAAGATACCAGACTTTTCCGTGATTGTTTAATTCTTCCCGCTTTAATTTTCGTATGTATCCCTTAGACATATATTTTTCAATTGTATTTTGAAAAATTTTTAAAAGATCTGAATTTCCCTTTAACTTTCTTTCAAGACAGAGAAGGCGTCTAAAAGCCATTTCATAACTGTTGGGTAAATTTAAAATGTCACATTTCCACAATAAAGGTACCTCATAGTGTCTATCTACTCTTTGCTTAGTGTGTTGTTTTAAAAGACTAACAGCACGCACGTCCTCTTTACCTACAAGAGGGTCCTTGCAACCAATCCCTAACACTGTCAAGCGAATAAAAACTCTTGACTAATTCTTCTAAACGTTCTTCATTCTTAGAGCACTCACAAATATGAAAATTAAAGTTCTTACTTGGTTCAGTATTTTCAGCAATTGCCCCGTATATCATCCATCCAATATTTGTGCATATAGCAACTGGCTCATGAGGACCACCATGCCTTACTCTTTTTGAA
This sequence comes from Pollenia labialis, assembly GCA_949318255.1. Taxonomy (NCBI): domain Eukaryota; kingdom Metazoa; phylum Arthropoda; class Insecta; order Diptera; family Polleniidae; genus Pollenia; species Pollenia labialis. Next base: position 141,240,151 of record OX439139.1, on the reverse strand, counting down.
ATTCCTAAGTTGAAATGGTTAAGTCCAATAAGTATTGTTGGTTCAGCATTAAAATAACTTTCAACAGGTAAATTTTTTAAATGCTTAAACCTCTGTGCGAGATTTTTATAATCCAAAGATTGTGACGGTAAGTTAATTTTACTGACTGTACGCACATTAATTGGTACCCTCTTGTTGTTTCCACCTGAAATGTGAATTGTTAATTTTTGGGAGTTATTTTCACACCTTTCAATACCTCCTGTCCACTTTAAGCATAAAGGGTTAGTTTCTCCATGGAGTTCTAAAACTTCTATTAATTTGTTATCCACTAAACTAATAGAGGACCCTTCATCAATAAATGCGTATGTTTGCACTCTTTTATTTTTTCCATACACTGTTATGGGAATTATTTTAAATAAAACTTGCATCTCTTTAATGTTATGTGTATTAATTACTTCAACATCGTTTGAAACCTGTGTATTATTTTCTGAACTAGTGTTGTTATTTGTCTCTTGAGAATATCGATGTAAAGAAGAATGATGATAATATTGACACCCTTCTACTCCGCACTGTGTCTTTTTCTTACATTCCCCATAATGCTTACACAAACAAATTCTACACAACTTGTGTTTCCTTACGATATTCCATTTCTCACTACGATTAAGAGAAATATACTTTTGGCAATTTGATATTGTCTTACACTTGTTATTGTTACACACAAAACATTTACGATCTTCAGTATGTGTATGAATGTAAGCCTTTTTGCTGTTGTTACTTGTAGTATGTGATTTCTCTCTTTTGTGATTTAAAGTGTTATCAACTGTTATACACGTTGCAGAGATCCCTATGTTAAATATCCAATTAGAAAATTCACACATGTTGGGACTTTTGTTTTGATTTAACAGCTGTAATTTTTGGCTACCCCATTGCAGTTGATAACACGGTGGTAATTTTTGTATTAATTCTTGAAGAAGTGAGGAATTGTTTAATTCATTATTTAAATTTGACGCTTCAATTGTTGCAATTAAACTTTTAACATTGATTGCGAAACTGGTAAATGAAGATAAGTCATTTTCATCAACAGGAGGAGTCTGTTTAATACGACTTTTAATTGAGTTAACTATTTTTTCAGGTTGGCCGTATAAAAGTTTTAATATGGACATTACCCAATTAACATTTGACGGATGTACTAAAATATGTTGAACCTTTTGTAAGGCATCTCCCCTTAGAGATTTTTGTAATCTGATAAGGTTCTCAGGGTCTGTAAATCCACATATTTTAGTAGACCATTCAAAGGTGGAAGAAAATAAGGGCCATTCTTCAGGTTGGCCGGAGAAAATAGGCAGCTCTTTTGGCAATGAATGTCGTGCTTGTAGCTGACCTTGATTTAAACGTGGGTTGCAAAAATTTGAATTTGCGAATAAATTATGCGGCAAATTAGAAGAAAAATTATTTGTGGTGTTTGAGATACGTGGTAAATTATTAGTATGCTCTGTCGAATGGCCGATGGGGTTCGGCAGACTTTGGCGCAAATATGTTGAATTTCCATCTACAATGGTTGGAGGATTTGTAAAAGTTGGAACTGTGTTACTTGCAACAGGTGGTACAAAAGTAACCGATTGGCGGTAAGCCTGTTGTTGTTGTTGAAAGCCACAGGGGGCGGCAGAACTTGACCACCCTACAGGTGCAGAAAGTGTCGTTGTAGCTGTGCAGCTACTAATCGGTGGTGCATTTAAGCGTTTGTAATGATGCGGAATATTATATAATCCACATGAATTATCATTATTTGTATTTTCTACGTATGGCGGCATACTTAAATAAACACTTTCATTAGGCAGCGGTAGTGCTGCCTCGAGTGTTTTATTTGTATTATTATTTTCAGGTGCTGACTTGGGTCCTGAATGGACTTTTTCTACTGAAACTTCTGGGTTAGGCACTTCTTTAAGCCAATTACTAACCGATGAGGACTTCAAAGATGATAAGTCGCTCTGACTATCTTGTTCGTGTTGGTTGATAATTTTATATTTTTTGGAAATAAATTTCATTGAAACAGCACGCTCTTCTTCTAGCTGTTGAAGTTTTAATTGTACGCGTCTATCTTCAGACTTTTTTGAAGTACGACTAGAAGTGGTCCTAATAGATTCAGCCCGCGGTGTTATACAGGTTTTGCATTTGTAGGATAGGGCAGATATTTGATCTGCAGTGGCATTTGTACACAAGATATGATACTCTTTTTGGCATTTTGAGCACGTAATCATATTTTGGTCGGGGGGACATGAGCATTGTGGACAATTCAAACGTAATTGTTGACCTTCTAATTCCATTGGTACTTACTGTGTTTGGCACTTAAGGCGCTATAGGTGTGGGTATCTTCAGTAACTTCACGTTGTGGCAAAGTTTGGTTGGCCAACAGATTTTAAGTTGGCGAGAGGATTCTTAGTAGTTGCAAAAAGAATTTTAAAATGTTGCGATGAGATATACGCCTCGCTAATGATTTCCACTGGATTTTGAATAAGGAAGACACGGGATCAAATTAAAATATACATTTATTCATCCAATGTTTCCTATATTAAAATTCCTAAAATTATATACATACATATGGTATTATTTAGAGAACTTATAAAATAACAATTTAATAAAATGCATGTAAAACCAACTCACTTTTTGGTATGGAAACCACTAGAGCTTTAATTTTGAATAATTATTAATTATTTTGGGCTAAGTACAAACACCACGCCAGCCTAGTAAGAGCAAGGTTTATAATTAATAAAAAAAGAAATGGAGTTTTGTAAATGGCGCGAGTAGCGCTTACTCCGAACATTTAATATTTCATTGTAATAGATTATTTTCTAACAAGTAATGCAAATTCGTAAAACTAATTTTAGCTGTTTTTGCCAGTGGCGGCAACAGTTTCTGTAACAATATTTTGCGAAAAGTTTTTCACAAGAACTATCAAAATAAGTAACATTTGAAATTTGTGCGAGCAAATCAAAATATAGATATTTTAAATTTAAAAATAGAAAGAATTTAAATGATGAAAATACATAAAACATAATTGTTATATACATATATTGTTATTTAAATTTTTTTTCGCCTTTCCTTGTTTTGGTTTATATAAAAAATCGTAAAATTCCTGAGAAAAAATAAAAAGATAGTGCCAACTCGCTAATCCAAAGGTGTATAATCCGAATTATCCAGTAATCCGAATTATCCAGTAATTCGCATTGATTGCAAGTTCGCTAAACTGAATTGTTATTTATTTTATATTTCTGCTTTTTTTAAATTTTAAGAACCGATTTTCTGTGCAAACTTTAAAAATTTGCAACTAATTTTACCGCAATAATGCCGTGTGAATTTCTGAAGAGGAAATTCTTAGCTGGATTTTTAAATCTGACAATACTTCGAGGGAGCATCTGCACTGCAAGATATGCAACCCTACATTACAAATTATGTATGTTGAAAAAACATAACATTTAAAAAAAGCTTTACTGCCGTATTCATTAAAAACTAAACTGGTCTTGAAATATATTTTCAGAAAAATTTGTATAGAAATTTTTGTTTGAAAATACGTTTAATACAAGGCGAATTCATACAAGGTGGTCTTTGAAAACGTTGTGTCAAATATTCAAACAAAAAAAATTAAAAAAATATCAAAATTAAAATTAACAGTTCAACTAAAAATCACAATTGTTCTTATTCAAACAAATATTTCATTTGGTTTTTAATAATTAGAGTTGTGGTTATTTTGTTGAACTATTTATGGGTTTTAACCCATTTTTTTTTTAATATTTTAATTCGGCTCAAGCTCATCAAATTTTATTTTTCATTAAATTATTTTTATGAAGAAAGGAATTTTACAACATGAAAATTAATTAAAATTGTTATTGATAATCTTTCATTCTTGACCATGGCTGGGGCTCGAACCCTGGCCAGCAGTTTACCATGACATGTTTCGATCGCAACCACTCGATCTCCTCAGATGGATTTGCCGTCTTACACTCGCAGCCATCGACGACTGCTGACGTTACATCAATCCTTAAACCAAATTGTATTTTAACCTTTGATAGATCGAAATTTGCTTTTTTGAATGATTATCCATTTTAATTGATTTTACATGTTTTTCCTTACTTCTGTTTTTTTTCCGTACTTATGTCAAGAATTCTTCTTGAAGTCCAAAGAACATTTTTTGTTTTTTCATTTTGTCTTTCTTTTTCTTGTTGACCTTTTTCAGCACAACTTGAAGGACAAATGTATTTAATTTTAAATTGTGTGTTTTGAAATGTAATAACTTACAAAAATTTTAAATTTCATAATTTTAATCGAAACTTATAGAATTTAGTAAAGATTCCCCAGAACCACGAGAACGGTATACCATTTTGACACAAGGTTAGTTATCAGCTGCTGCTTACGTGGCAAGATAAGGTCACCTAAATTATTTTTTTAGAATACAAAACTTAATTTTTTCATTCTTGATTAATGAAAATAAAATAAATTTGTTTTAAAATTCTGGTCTGTGTTTTCTTTTCGGATATAGTAAATTATAATACATAATTACAGCGCATCCAGTAATCCGAATATCTCGTTAATCCGAATCAGGGTCTGCAATCGTTAATTCGAATTAGCGAGCTGGCACTGTAAATGTATATTGTTTTAAAAATTCGTTCAATTTAAAATTAATTTTAAACAAATTGTGTTCGGTTTCTATTAAAACATAATCAAAAAAACAAAGTTAAAGTTCATGGGTATTTTAAACATACATACATACAAAATGTCTATTGATCGACCTTTATTTTAAATTAATTTTTATTTTATTAGGCTTGAGGTCTATTTTTTTATAAAATTTTCTTTAATCCGATAGCATTTTTAAATTATTATTTTTCCCTGAAGAAGTCACACGAAGGCGTAACAAAATATCATATTGAACAAAAAAAAAATAAAAAATATTTAAATAAAAGCAAAAAGTGTCAAGCTTATTTTTATTAGGGGTATTAAATGTTCAAAATGAGTCAAGTCGGTCCATTTCTTCACCTGGTTCTCATACAAGCAATTGTTCTGTCGAAATTAAAGTGTTGGTGAGATTTTTAATGCTATGGTGAAGGGTATATAAGATTCACCATAGCCGAATATAGCACTTTAAATTGTTTTATTTAAATCACCTTGACCCAAATTTCTTTTACATTGACTGAAAAATGGGGTAATGGTTTAATCTTTTGATGACATAAACAATTGCATTTAATAATGACTGGAATAAAAAGTAAGCACTTCCCCTCGAAGAAATTTTGCTTTTGCCGATTCGAGGACAATTTTCACAATAGGGATCAATATAAAAATGTAAGCTGCCTTGTTTCCAAAAACATCTTTTTTCTGTCGTGCATAATACAAAATATATATAAAAAGATTTAAAATTGTCTTATTTCAAAGACTACACAGAAAAAATTATTGCCGAATTATTTTCAAACAAACGATTGTTTGAAATTTTTTTTAATTTCTACAAATTTTTTTACTGATTCAATTAATATTTTTGTTTGATTTTTATTTAACCAACAAAAATGTTGACAACTTTTCAATAATATAATATACGCGCTATTGGTTTCAATTTTTCATAATTTTGTATGAAATATTTAACGCTCTTTAATGTTGTCGTTTTTTGCATTTTTTATTTGATCGTAAGCAACACTTCTTTATGTGAAATATAAGAACAACAACACAAAACACATACAGTTTATTTTTGGACGCTTTAAAAAAGTACAACAAGAAGAAAGATGATAAAATAGCGCGACGAGGTTATTAGTAAAAAAACCAAAAAAATAGCAGGTAAAAAAAAGGTTTCATTCTTTTTAAACAACAGAAACAACAACAACATTATAAGAAACAAAATAAATTTTTGGTTGGTTTCAAAGTTGGAAAAAAAAGAATGAAAAACAAAATCCCGTATTCAATTTTTGAAAACTGTTTACTTAAATACATCAAATGCAAAAATAAAATGATGACGAAAAACATATCGAGTCGGTCTGCTGCCGTTGTTTGTTACATTTCTTCTTCTTTAGCCAAGGAAAGGATACAGCAACAGTGAGTGATGAAGAAAAACATTGTGTGTATAAACAAGACTTCGTTCAAAAATTATTCCAACAAAACATGTGTCTCAAAGCCAGCCGCCGCTCTGCTTCTGCCTTCATCTTCTCCTTCAGTGATAGCTTGGGTGCGCGTCATTGCTTGTGCAAAAAATTTTTGTTTGATTCAGCAAAATTATTTGTTTGAAATTTATATGAATTTCAGTAAACTTTTTGTTTGATTCTGTAAATTATTTGTTTAAAAAAATCAGTGTTTTTTTTCAGTAAACAAAATGCAAATAAATTGTTTGAATATGCGAATTTGTTTGTAGGACCGATTTCAGACAAAAAATGTTTTGATACTACAAATTTTTTGTTTGAATTCGAAAAATAATTTTTTCTGTGTACAGAATATCGCGACTTAAAAAAAAAATAAGCGAATCGGCACTTTGCTCATTTCGGAACCAAAAATCGTCTTATTATATTTATTTCTTTCGTTAAAGATTCGCTTTCATTTGACAATTCATTACTGGAAATATTCCAGTTAAAACAAAGTTTGTGATTTCTGTTTTCTCATTCAAATACAGCCACACTTTTTTCTCACAAATCGAGAAACGATGGTATTTTTTGTTTCACATTTCATGTGAGAAATTTAACAATGCGAGAAATACAGAAACGAGCTAATGGGTTCAGAACTCGGCTAAGCAAATTTTTTTTTGCCAATATAAATTTATGAAATCTCTGCTTCAGATCATAAAATCATTTATTACTTATTTTGCTCTAAAATATTTAATAATATAGAGCCAATTATGCTAAATTTAACAAAGCAAAAAAATGGCTAATGGCACAATTAATTCTTCTTGACTAAACAAAACCAAAAATACCTAAATCTAGTCAGTAATTGAATTCATTGGCAACACTGTACTTCACAGAAAAAGCTAAACATTAACATGCAATTCCTTTACAATGTTGACAAGCAACAACGCATTGTTCCGCTTATGCATTTTTGTACAAAAACTATTTACTTCCTAATTCACGATAAAATATAAAGTTTTTGTAAATTGAATGATCCCTTTAAAACAATATTCTTTGTTTTTGTTAGATGAACACTTTCCCCGGAAAGTTTTTAGTCAAAAATATAACGACAAATACTTCATTTTGATAAGGGAATGGTAAAAACAAATCTATTTTTTTTTGCAATCGAATTTACGTATGCGATGTTATGCTGAAAATCGAGTTTTTTATTTTTATCAAAATTTGGCAATTTTTAATTTTAATCATAATTAAATCGATAAATTATGGGCATGCACAATAAAACTTGAGAATTTTTAGAAAGAGAAATTAGTACCTTTGGTATACTTTCAACTTTAATAAAGGGGCTCTTGTTCTTTAGAACTTAAAGTCATCAATGCACAGTGACCAAAACAGTGTTAAACATATCGGGCATTTCTTTGGAAATACGATCGGAATTGATTTATGTGAAAGGCCTGATTGACTACACAAGAACAATATTTTATGTATGTGAAATGTACATAAGTACATATCGCACTTGTTCCTCTAAAGGACATCTCAAAATTTACACATTTTCACTGAGATTAATTTCTCTAGTAGTTTGCAAAAAAAATGCTGGTGTATCCCCCTTTGTGATATAAGGAATAAGTTTGTAAATTAATCTTAAACGATTTTGAAATCAATTTTGAGGATCGATTAACCGATTCAAAAACCGAAATAAAAATGTCGATAGAAAAATCGAAAATAGATTTTAGAATCCATTTACCATTCCCTAATTTTGATAAAGAAAATACAAATGAAAACATTTTTTTTTTTTTGTATATTTTGTAAAATATTTTTTCAATCTTTTAAAAGTCGAAAAACTTGTAAAATGCTTGTCGGGTTATTGAGTGTAAATATTTTACCTGTGTACACATTCACACACATCTACATAATAAGTAAAGGGCAAATAATTGTTGGGCCAAATTTAAAAAGTTTTGAAATAAATTCTGGATTTTTTTCCCTTAATTTGTTTTTGGTATTGTTCGTTAGTGTGAGTAACTTTATTGTGAGTTTCTAGAACGTTTGTAAACGATAAACTGAAACTAATATTTTATAACAGTAAAGTGTGTATACTTGTATATAAAATTAGTTATTTACAAAAATATATAAATTTAAGTTGATGGTAGATAGTGTTTATAGACCATTTAATTAAAAATAAAAGTTTCTCTAAACATTTTTGTAAAATTTCAAATAATCTACATATTATTTTAAAAGGTTTTTATTAAAGTTTTAAATGAATATACAATTGTTAATTATTTAAAAAATATTGAGAGCAATACGGGCCTGTTCTGAAAATTACGTGATTTCAAAACACGTGTTTTTGAAAATCACACGTGTGATTTTGTTGTGTTCTGAAGGTCATACCGTTTTTGTGTTTCTCGGTGTGCTTTCAGCAATTGAAGATCACACCAATACACACAAAAGAGGGACACTAAAATATCACACGTGTGATTTTAGTAGGCACATGTGATTCGAAATCACGTGATTTGAGTAAAAGTGATTTGCAGAACAGGCCTGTTAATACATTAATTTAAATATAAAGTGTTAATTAAGAATCAAAATTACAGTAGTTTTGATTTAAATGCCTTTTGCTTTAGCGCACTTTAGACTTAACTGCACAAAATTAATAATTTTGTTATTATTGTTTTTGCGGCATATTTGCACCAAGTTCAGTTAACATTAACTATTAGTTATAGCTGTCAAAAGCATATTGGTAACTGGTAGTTAAAGCAATAGTCAGTTTTAACTGAACTTGGTGAAAGCTCTGCAACTTACCAACGAATATAAGAAAATAATAACAAAGCTTATTGTTACCAATGTGGCTATCTCATTAGTATTATGGCCTAATTAATATTTTTTTATGTAAATTACTTTAGCTGCTCTTTAAGACAGTAAACCACAATTGTGTACTTGTACATTAAGGAAGATAAGTACATTTAAGATAATATCATTTTTGATTTAGCTGCACAAAAAATCGTTCAAAGTTAAATGTGCAACTAAGTCAAAAAATATGTAATATCTTATTTATAATGAAAAATAAAATCGAAAATTTATGAAATTTTACATTTTTAGTTATTATGAAAGTTAATTTGCAAAAGGATTTCTACGAGAAAAAAATTCACAAAATGCTAGGACCGTAGGGCCAGTGTTGCCAAAAGTTGGTGGCCAAAAATGTCTAAATTTACCAAAAAAATGTCTAAAAAAATTTAAAATTCAATAACAGAACAGAAAAAGTTATTACAGTTAAATTGTAAGTTGAGATCAATTTGTTACATAAGAATAAACGCAAATTATTTTTTTTAGCATTTAAAAATCTATAAATTCAATGCCATTGTTGATCATCTCATAGGAATCACTCGTGCCTATTAGTTTAAAATATTTTGAAGGTAAAAAAATAATCATGACAATATTCACAAAACCTTTTGAGTCAAAATGTAAGATAAAAAACAAATGAAAAATATAGTCGGTCAAACCCGACTATACATTACCCTACACCACATTAGAAATTTCTTCAAATTATATCCAAAATTGCGACCTGTACTTTGCGCACAACCTGACAGCCAGCCGGACGGACATCGTTAATTGGAATCGGAAGGTGATTCTGAGATGATCGGTGTACTTTATTTAAAGGTATAACAAACATCAACACAAATGCATATTACCCTCTCCACTATTGTGGTTAAGGCAGCGTTTAAAAACTGCAGTCAAAGTAGAAAAGCTGTAATTTCGTCCACTTTTTTATTTGTCTTTGGCAAAAAAAAAAGAAACTGTTGTTTTTACTTCTGTTTCATTAAATGTGAACAATCGCTGTCAAACCAACTCAACTTTTTCGTTATTTTGAAAGATGTTTCATCGTCATCCTTTATAGCAGTTTTCAACATTTGTAAAAGTTGTGATTTAAATGCGTTTTAATTGTTAAAAAGGTTTATCTTACTTTTAAAATTTCTATAAGAAAGTTAAAGTTATTAACTTAAAAGAAAAAAACGGCAAAAAATTTTTATGGCTAAACAAGTTGAAAAATGGCTAATGGCTTAATTAATTTTTTAATGGCTAAACAAGGTGAAAATGGCTAAATCTAGCCACTAAATGGCTAAATTGGCAACACTGCGTAGGACGTAATGCCGTAAATTTATTCACAAACACTTTCAATTCCCCACAATACCATTATAAGCGTATTTTGTTTTCTACAAAAAATAATCTTAGAAAATTACAAATTTACTCCAATTGTTCGTTTTTTCCCATTTATTTCCTTTTCAACTTTATATTCAATTTGAAAACGCAAAAACAAAATTAATTTTATAATTTAATTTTTTCTATTTCTGCGTATAAAATAGAATTAGATCTAAGACATTGAACGAAGTTGATACACTTTAACGTTTGCGTCAGCTTTTGTGTACCTTTGTATAAATTTATGTTTTAATTTGACAATGTATCTACGTCGCACAGTGGGCTTAAACATTGGTTAACTTATGGTGTTTTCTTTTCTAAAAAATAATATTGCATTATAATTGTGTAATATATTTTCATCAGGTTACATGCACCCTTACAAAGTGATACATTTTTCTAAATGACAATGGAACAAAAAATAGCTACGTTTTACACTTAACACCCATGTGTATTGAGCGTGTCAAATATTGATTGCAAAGTTTGTACTAATAAGCGATATTCACCACAGTTGTAGCGATTTTCAACATTATTTTCTTAGAATTCCCATAAGCGTTAACAACACTGATTTTCAATAATATTATTAAAAATGTTGTGCGAAAAAAATTAATTATAAAATAAAAGTAAAACAAACGAAAAACAAAAAGTTTTTATATCCATCACAAAAAAACCAAAAATCGCGATACAACACAAATTGTACGCAAACACATGAAAAAAGTTAACAAGAAAAATAATTGCTTGCATAAAAAAGTACTTAACACAGATGCAAAAAAGGGTATTATCTCACACTCAATTATGACTAGGGGTAAGAAATAGAACAAATTTGCCATTTATTTTTGCAACATATTTAGAAAGGAAAACGACAACTTCTCACATTTTTGCATATTTAGAATACATGGAACATTATTGTCAGAAAAGAATACACCATTAGTTATAATTCAGGGAAGCCCATTATTATCGGTTTTTTTTATAGTAAAAAAATTGGTTTTGAAAACAAATTGATAAAATGTATGTATTTTATTTGAAAAAGAAGAAAACAAGTCAACAACAGCTCCTTAAATTAAAGGATAATTCAAAAACTATTCCAAAAATATTTTTTTTAATTTTTTGCCCCGCCTCCCTTTTTGTTTTCTGTATACAAAAAAGCTTCTTTTAAAAATATATATGTCCAGCTTTAAATATATTCACTTCTATGCTTTAAATTGGACCCCTTTTATCCATTTTCACATGCATATTACAATGAACCTGGTTGAACCCTAAACAATATTAACAAGTTTGCACCAGTCACTAAAGTTACTACAACTGATATTTTTTTTGCCACGCCCTAATATACAGAATTTTTTGTTTTTTCAGCAATCAATAACATTTGTTCGATCTTTCTTTTAATAATAAATAAACAAAAAATATACCAAAAGCATTTATCAAAACAAAAATTATGGAGTTGGGTACAAAAAAACCTTCCAATGTTGATGGTTCCTTTAAAATATTTTTAATTTTAGAAGACTTAGTACAAAATACTTGCATCCGAAATATTTCAAGTTTAACAACGATACGCAAAATTTGTGAAAATTATTTGACTTTGACCACTCACTGCCAATAAAGTTAGTTAATCAAAGCAGTGATTTGAGCTGTTAGTTATGAATAGGGATGGAATTTCCATGCAAATGCCCACCAATTATTGCATATTTTGTGATTTTTGAGTAATTTTTCTTAAATTTCCATATTATAATAAAAGTTCTTACTCAAATTTTTAAAAATCCGAAAAAAACCTTCCAACAAAAATCTTAAAATGAATATATAAATTCTTTTGGAATTTAGATTTAAAAACAAGATTTTCAAGATTTCGACAAAAGATCTTTTTATTTTAAACCGATGCAGCACCTTACATGTTTAAGGTTTCAAATGGCTATTAAATATTATATCCAACACTTTTACAAGATACTATGGCTTTACCGCGTAGCAGAGGAAATTAGAAGCCAATTCGATAATATTGAAATTTTTAATGAAATCTATCCCTTTGGTTCCCCTTCCAACGCAGCCAGTAGTTACAAGATGGGGCATGGTTAGAAGCTTCAGAATTCTATTCAAAAAAAATGGAGTAATTAAAGAATGTTTTAAGAGCTTCTTGATGATACAGATGATGTGTTAATTGCAAAAGTAAAAGATATATTAAATTTAAATAACATCAGAAGTCAGTAGTTAATATTTAAATCAAATTAATTGATATTTTTAGAAAGTAAAATTAACAATGTGGAAGAAAGAATAGCCCGAAATATTAAAAAAAATCCAAGACGTTTTGCAAAACAAATTGAGGATTTCAAAAAATAAAATAAAATTCAAATTTGCGAACTGATCTGGAATCAAAGTGGGATCTGAAAATAATTTTTTTCAAAATGCATTGGCATTCTTCAAGTACAAGAAAAAATTATACTTTTCATTAAACAGTAATTTTTTGTTTAAACAAACAAAAATTTAAATTAGTAATTTAAGTTTTTAAAGATATTCCAATAACAATAGACTGAATTTTATATATTTTTGTTTTTAGTAAAATTTAAAAAAAGATTTTTTATGGAAAAGTTTTAAGTTTTTTGTGCTTATTTTTTATTTTTTTATTGCATATTTTAGAGTTGTTAGTGTATATTTTATGCGCATATTTTTAATTTTTAAGTGCATGAAAATCTCATCCGTAGATATGAAAAATTTCGTTTACTTTTAACCAAAATGAAACATGACTGTAAACGATAAAGTTCAGCTTTTGAATTTACTCTCATTTTTACTCAATTTAAAACTCTCTGTGCATCGTACACCGAAAGAATTATGCGTCATAAATCTAATGAATCAATTTCATTAAACTTTTTTCTTTGATCCAATGAAAAAGTTAATTACGGGAATGAAATTTTAAAAATGTAAAAAAGCAATTTCATTAACACTACGAAATTGAGTTTCGTAATTTCATAGAAATTTTTCATTAAATTAATGACAACTTAATATGTCTTTAAAAAGAAAAATTCAACTAATTTTTATAAATTATTTCAATATTTTTTTTAAGATTAAAATTGCCAGTAAGAATGTCAACAAACATATCAAGTATGCAAAAACTGAATATTACACCAAACGTTTTAGTAATGCAATTAATTCCCAACAAACTTGGAATACTATTCGTGAAATAGGAATTGGCAATGAACACGGCAATATTGACCACCAAGTGGATGCAAATATGCTTAACAGAACGTTTACTAACGCTCCTGTTATCCAAGCAAATCCTTCTTTTTTCAATTTTTCTTCGGACACTTTAAATACAGATAACGGGATAATTGGGGAACACTTCCAATTTTCTAGTGTTACTCAATATGATGTTTTTTCAACGTGCTCTTTAATAAAATCAAACGCAGTAGGAAGTGATAACTTAAATCCAAAATTTATAAGATTACTTTTGCCATTGATTTTGCCATATGTTACTCATTTGTTTAATACCATCATAATGTCAGGTATTTACCCGTTAAACTGGAAGCATGCAAAAATTGTGCCATTACCTAAGTCGAGTGGAGAATACAGACCTATAGCCATCTTGTGTTTTCTATCGAAAGTCTTGGAAAAACTTTTGTATAAACAAATGATTACGTATATTAATACTCATAGTTTGCTATCCAACACACAATCTGGTTTTCGTCAGAGTCATAGCTGTGTAACGGCTCTTGTGGAAGTAAGTGAGAATATACGGCAAGGATTGGAAGATGGAAATATAAATTTTTTGGTGCTTCTTGACCATTCTAAGGCTTTCGATACGGTAGATCATGACATACTCATCCGAAAACTTAAACACTTTTTTAGATTTACGAATACGTCAACCAAACTTATATTATCCTATCTTTCAGAACGCACACAATCGGTGTTTGTCGGATAGCTTATCCTTGACTAGGGGAGTGCCTCAGGGTTCTATTCTAGGTCCACTTTTATTTTCATTATATGTAAATGATTTGCCAAAACAACTCACTAAATGTAATATCCATTTATATGCCGATGACGTGCAGCTCACTTTAAGTAACCCAGTTCAAAATATTGCCTCGGGGATTTCCTACCTAAATGACGACTTAAACCGAATTTACCTTTGGGCTAGTGCAAACGGTCTCTGTTTAAATCCTCACAAATCTAAATGCATTGTAATATGTAAAAAAACCTTAATTCCCTCCATATCTGAGGATATTGTTTTAAATGGCGAGAAAATTGAAATTGTTAACAGAGCGAAAAATCTTGGTATCATTTTCAATGCCAATTTGACCTGGAATGATTATGTTAATTTACTGGTTGGTCAAACTTATGTAAAGTTACGAGCTCTCTGGTCCACACAATATTTCAGACCCTTAAGAATAAGAGCCTTACTTGCTAAATCATACTTGATTCCTTGCTTGATCTATGGGTGTGAATTATTTGGAAGCTGTGACTCAGTTAGTAGGAGAAAATTGAATGTCTTGTTTAATAACATAATAATATATGTGTATGGATTAAGACGGTTTGAACATGTTTCCTCTGTTGCCAATAATCTTTATGGAGTATCCTTTGAAAGTCTGCTAAAAATTCGTACTCTTACTTTTTTACATAAAATAATCAACACTCAAACACCTAAATATATATTCGATAAAATACGTTTTTTTCAATCGCCACGAAATCGAAATATTGTAATACCTCGACATAATTTACTTGTATCTGAATGGCAGTTTTATGTACATGCCGCTCGTCTTTGGAACAATCTTCCACAAAGTCAACAACTAAACAGCAATGCTAATAGTTTCAAAAAAATTTTATTCAATTTTTTTAAATAACTTTTACTTTTTTAATTTTAATTTATAATTTTTAAACTTTGTTTTATTTTATATATTAATATTTTTATATTTACTTGTATCAAGTTTGTTTTGTAACGTAATACGTTCCTGTACTATAAATATAAGACTCAGTCTTGTTGTACAGGAAATGGAATCAATAAATAAATAAATGATTAAATGATTAAAATGAACTTTGAATTAAAATATTTAAATATTTTTCTGTTAATGAAGAAAAAAGAATCTTTTGTAATTTCATATTTTCCATTCAAAATGTCACTAAATCAATGAAAATAAGATGAAATTCTCTAACTTCAAAATACTAATAACTAGAAGATATTTTCTTCATACAACTGTTGTAAAAACGTACTTTTAATATCATTTTTAGAGATAGACATGAAAACATATCAACAAATTATAATTTTAATGTTTCATAACATCAATGCATTACGCTAACGAAATACTGATTTTAGCTGAATCTTAGTATTAGGTTAAAAAAACAACGAGAAAGCAAAACAAGAGCAAAAAATTCTCAAATTTGTTTTCTTTAATTATTAATTTAAATACCAATAATTTACGTAGTAGTACAAGCCCGTAAAATATAAAAAGGCAGATAGAGGTCGCCCCGGGCTGGAAAATTAATTTAATACAATTTAAGCTAGCAAAGTAGCACATAACATGAAGTAACGAAATAAAATAAATATAACTTGATGATTTAAAACAGGAATAAAAAATTTAAATCACAACAACTCAAAACGCACATTGAAAAAATTACTGAAATAAATAAACGTTAATATATAAGCATAACAATCACTAAACTAAAAAAACAGTGTCATAAAAATTACCAAATTTAATCATTGTTTTAATGAATTTATGCCATTGAACAAATTAAAAATTTCATTAAAATATAAAAACATTTATACCAAAACAATGAAAAAAATTTCTTTATACGTTGTACTCTTTATTATTATGTTAATGAAATGTTTTATTAATGTGATGACAAATAGTCACAATCTTTCTTTTAGAAATTAAAATAATGCAAAATTTTCATGGATTTTATGAAACATTTCATTAACGGGGGCTTATGTAACATTCTTCATTAATCCAATGACGTGTTATATAGGTTGACTTTTAATGTAATTTTTTCTTGGATTAATGTCAAAACCCAGTGGATTTGTGAAGAAAATTCTTTCAGTGTGCAATTGTGTTCCTACTGCAAAAGTTGTGAAACATTTTGGAATTTTTTACGGCTAAAATAATTTCTAATAAAACTACATTTACCACGAATATTTTATTTAAACCAATTTTGATATTTTTTTTATTAAAATGACACAAGCATACGCATTTCCATGTGTCTATATTCACACAGCATTAATATCTAATGGCCTCTACTTGAAAGGCCTTATATAATACTTCCAATTTCTTTTTGATTAATGGCTTCCTTGAAAAAAATTTGGCGACAATTTTTTCTGTGCAGTATCAATACATGCATTCAGTAATTAACAAAATTTTCTTGTTTAATTTTATTGGTGGTAGCAAATGGCACTGGGTGAGGTTAATTTTTCTATAAAAAATTAAACGACCTGCTTCGCTCTCAAAATTTTGTATGGGAAAATATGTTGTTTCAATCATGTTTGGGGCGCGAAACAGGTATGGAAGAGCGAAACACGAATATTGCTGTCCGTGTGAACATGGTAGAAGGATAAAGGCCTTATAAAAGGCCTCTTCAGACTTTTTTTTACCACTAGAAACTAATTAAATTTAAATTTATACCACTGTATGTGTAACAAAGCATGTAACAAATATCTTCATGTATATTCAATTTATTTTTTTTAATGCAATATTTATTCATAAATTTTGAAAATTGCATCTCAATTTAATTCATTCATATTTTAATTGATGTTTTTATTATTGTTTTAATTGTTTTTTTGTTGTAGTAGCTAAATATGTTTTGTGTGATTTAAAAAACCACAAAATTAGATTTTCAGATTTGTTGTGAACAATAACAACATTTTGCAGAGATACGAGTAAAATGAGAAAAAAGCATTAAGTTGTATTAACACCATTTAAGTTTTATTTACCGAGATATGCATATGAATTGTATGTATTTTCATGATATTTTATATTAAATTGTTTTCGTAAATTGCAAAATAATTTTTCATATTATCGAAATACATGTAATTCCTTGCAGATATATAAATAAAGCATGAACAAAATTTGCCTGCATCATTTGTTTATGCATTCATAAAACTATTTTAATATATAGCTGTTTATACAAAATGTTAAGTCGTTAAAATGTAAATCTTTTGCTTAATTAATTAAAGTGAATATTTATGAATTAAAAGCTCATTAAAATATGTTTGCAAAGTGGGTTAAAATCAAAATAGGGTGCATAAAAACTTGCTCAAAGTTCTCCACAATAACAAAATAAACTTCTATAAATTCTTCTGACAAAAATGAAAAAGGGCTTTAGTCGACTTTAGCTATGCTTGAGATCTTCATGTTTGAAAGTACCCATGGTAAAGTATAATTATACGATTTTTTAAGAAGTTATAGCAAAATGGATTTTTGCTTTTTCAATGTGCAACACCATTTGGAATAACAACTTAAGTTTACAAATAAAATTATATTCTAACTTAATTTACCGAGCAATAGTAACGTCGTAACCCTTTTTCCCATTAAAGTGAGAAACAGTCCAGAGTCTCTGCCCAGAATGGAACCCGCCAACCTCGCACTGATAGACTTTCTCAATACCAACTAGTCTAACGGGGCATCCTAATTTATTTTATAATATTTACACGTTATGTAGCATTTTTTAAATTTGTGGTCAAAATTCATTTTTATAATTATTTATTTAACATTTAACTAAAATTTTTTTATTATTTAAATGAGATTAATTTGACAGGAAAAAAAAAACTTTGGTTTATGTTTGATTATTTAAAGAATATTAATTAATAGAAAAATATGTATAATTAATTCAAAATAATTTGTTAAACAAATGAGATTATGGAACCCCATATACAAAAATTTCAATAATTTTTTTCAATACGGTTTCAAGGTGTGTAAATAGAATTATAATTGTGATTTATTATGAATGTTTTTAAAATAAGTAAAATAGTTTAATTAAAATGATTTTATGTTTTAATTTTTTGTAAATAGTTAAAAATAAGAAAGCTTGAAAACACAATAAGGGTCCTCATGATGTCGCTTAAAATTGCCATTTGTGCAAATGCGCAAACTTACGAGTCTTGTTTCATGAAGCCCCTTTTTTACTTTTGTGTAATTTTAAACAATTAATGTCAGTTTGTAAGAAACGTCAATACAAAAATAAATTAAAAATTAAAATTCAAAAATATATATAAAATTTGTGTTTAAATTTGTGATTAATATGTATGAGAAATTTGCTTTTAAAAATGCTCAAAGAAAGCCAAAAGACCAATTTACTGAAATTATTGCTAGAATTTATTGTTTGTGATTTATAGACACTTGGATTTTTCATTGAAAACGACGTTAAAATCATTATAAGATCTGTTTGTATAAATGCACAATTGAACAGCGCAAGTTTACGAGACAAAATTGTTGGGCAAATTTACCAAGTTTGTGTAAATGAATTCTCATACAATTTTTGACAGTTCATTTACGAGGGCGTAAAAATGCACAGTTTGCACAGATTACGAGACTTATAAACGATATCATGAGGACCCTTAATGTTTTAATTTTCTCAATAGTTTTGCTGTTGTGAAATCTAAAAAAAAAAATTTTTAGCTGTTGCAGGTTTAAAGTTTTTCAGTTCGCTGTTATTTCAAAGTATGTAACTTTCGTTACTAAAACTATTTAAGAAAATTACAAAATATAAAGTTTTTTTATAGAAATGAAATAAATATAGAAGTTTTGAGAAAACAATAAAAAATTAAAAAAACTAATAACCAAAAATTCAGAGATAAAAAAGAAACTTTAGCAAAGTGTAGTAAATTTTGGAGTGAATATGAAAAAATTTAAAGAAGAAAGATTAAGTGGGGTCGAGCCGAATTTTTTTGATCATAGTTATTATGTACCATTATGTCAGCTTAAAATCCAAACTCTAAACTGAGAGTATGTATAAGAGAAAACTATACTCTACGGTCCACTTTTACTCAAATATACCCCCTTGGGACGAGTTTAAGGCCATGATACACTATCATACTAGTTGTGCGTTGAGAAAAATACAACCCTGTCATGGTAAATTGCCGTTGTTTTTTAAAAAGCTTCAGACAACAACTGATCATATCAGTTTTCGCCAGAATACATACCACTTGTGCGATAGTGTATCATGCCCTTTAGAAGCACCCCTTGGCTTTGCTATCTTTGTGGATAAATGAAGATACAGCCAACACCTGTAGTTGGCAGTGAATTAAAATTTAAAGATGTCCAGCTGCATTGCGGTGAAAGATGAACCTTGGACTTATTAGTGGGGAATAATATCTGCTGCATATTCTAATGAGCTCAATGGCATTCAACAGATGCTTCATTTCAAGTAGGGATTCGATAGTTATAGCTCCTAAGTAAAGGGTAAGTGCACGGCTAAGACAATAATATCCTTCATTTTTCCGCTTTATTGTTGTTGTTTTTCACCATTGAATGAGGCAACAAAGCCGTCCTAATTTTATGTAAAAAATCAGTACTATATCTCAAACTGAAACGAAGTTATAGCAAAATATACTTTATAAAATCTGTATATAGAGGTGAATTTTGGAAACTTTAATCGCATTTTGCTAAGTTTGATTTTTTTTTTCGAGATATGACTATGTTAAAATAACGGAGCGATATATCTGTTACTGTTAAATGTATAACATTTTAGAAATATATTTTTCATTTCCTGACATCCGTAACGTAACGACTTAATCTCTTTTGATTGTTTTCGACATGAGTTCAAGACACACTTTATTCTCACTTTTACAGAACATGGCTACTGGACTCAGACTAGTCATAACCGCAATTTCAACATTCTAAACTTCTTACGAAGGCCACATTTGGGGTTGTAAAAATACTAAATTTCTTGTGCTTTGTCAAAAAAGAGGAGTAGGAACCAGATTAGATACGGTAACTGCTACTAACAGTTTCAGTAAAAGAGGCGACATCTAGTAAGTACGCACACAAGGAATGATAATAAAATACCAAGAGGAACGCAACAACAACATAATCTGTGAACATACCGCAAGCTAAGGAACATTTATTTATGTATATTTCTATTCTTGTTGGATAGAAAAATCTTTAGAATCTCTAGAATTGAACGGGCCCGTATTCAATGATTAAGGTGAAGTTCTGCTAGAGCTAGGGAAAAGAGAAAGCACTACTGGAGGAAGCAGCGATAATCATCATTGCATTCTGCACGAAATATGTTGAAGCAGATTAAACATGATATAAATACCTAATCAGAGTTCAAAAATAAACATAATTTACTGTACTGTAGTGTTGTGTTAGGTAGAAATATGGCAAACACAAAAAAGTTAATTTGTTTATGATCTTCGTGCACAATAAGAATTCGGTAGTAAGCCAGCTCAGAATAAAGATTAGAACATTTCACTATCTTCTGTTTTTTTGGAAAAAACCCCACAAACTTCGCTGTGTTCGCTTTAGCACGTTAATGTTCTTTCTTTGAGAAGCGCAGCAAAAATTTTTTGTTGACTCATTCCTTCATCAATGAGGAAAAAGCCCTACAGAACATTAAAATAATATGTATGATTCTAGAACCGCTACAATTATACGGCTTCAAAAAAATTTGGAGTCAAATGCTTAGTAGTCCTGCATATCTATTTATATTTTTACGAAAAAAACCTATTGGGCGTACTTAAATATTTGCTTCTCAAAAAGTAAATAAACGAAAAGCTTAGTACCATGAAGTAAAGCATAATGAGAACAAATTTATTTAATTTTTATAATTTTAATAGTAACAAATACAATTACAAATTAAATTCTAAATTAATTATCCAAGCATTTTTTTATTTTTCGAATTTATTCTATGAGCTAAATTTCAGTTATGTATTTTATAAAATAGAATAGAATAAATTCGAAAAATAAAAAAATGTTGAATATTATATATAAAGTAACCTTCAGAAGGAAATAATTCCCAGTTTTTAATTATCCAAGCCTTAATAACTTAAACAGACCTTCAGCTAGTTATAACAGACTAAAGTCTCTGGCGGGAATCGAACCCATAACCCCCACACTGAAAGAATTACTCACCCCAAGTAGCCTACCACGGCACTCTCTTAAGGATTTAATTCGTGATGAAATAAATCTCAAGTGAACGAGTCGCGAAAATTTTTCTTAAAAAACTATTATTAGCGAAGGCGCTTTTTTAATCACAGAATAGAAAAACCTTTTCGCCAGGGCCAAGTTCGTTTATGCTGCCAAGCAATTAAATTAAGCGAAGAGACTTTTTGCCACACTCGCTCTGACCAAAGCTTGTTCTTGAAAAAAAAAAAATAGTTCTTAATTGGAACAATGTTTTTAAACTGCCTATTTAAAGATGATGATTGCAAAATTCGTTTGCTTATCTAACACTTAAAACAAAAATAAAATTTCAAAATGTGATTTTGTTTAAAATGTAACGAATTTTTTTGTTGTAATCTAAAAACCCGGCAGTGAAACCTTAAAATAGGTTATTATTTTACATTTGGTGGGATTTATTTAACAGGGATTAATGAGGCATTCGATATCGATCGAAATTCCCATTTAAGTTGTGTTGTAGTTTCGTTAGATGTCGAATGCCATTGTTTGGTCCCTGGTATTTATTTGAAGTTTATTTTTGGAGTAAAAATTTATTTTGCTGTTATTTCCGAAAATTGGCACTTTTTTACGGTTTTTTTCTGGTAACTTTTTTTTCGGAATTTTGATTTATGTGTACTATTTTGCGGCAGAGATTCCTTAAGAGCATTGCAATGCTCTTTTTTGTACCCTAATAAAATTAAGTATTACAGTAACTGAATGCAGGTTATTATTAAATTCGTTTTCCGTACTGTTAAAATTGAATAAAAATATAGATTTTTTACGAATAAATTTATTTTTTAAAAGCTTTTATTTAACGTACAATGCATGCATGTAATATGTATATGGATATGTATATGCATGTTTTGTTCGGGTAAAACCTTGCAACTCAATAATTTAGAAGTTATCTTCAACCGATTGAGCTGAAATTTTGTATTAAATGAAAGGGATTGCTAAGAATTTATCCAAAAATATAGAGTTCACTTTAAATCCATTATGGCGGCACAAACAACATGGCGGACTAATTATTTTTAATGCACATTTACAATATGGGTATCAAATGAAAGGGCTTGCTAAGAATAACTCGAAAAATAAAGTGACGTTAGTCTAGATACAATATTGCTGACTAAGTTTTTAATGCTAGCTGAGAATACGAATGCAAGTTTTAAAAAAATTAAAAGTAAAAATTCTTTTTAAAATATCAGATATTATTTAAATGCGCTAAAGGGAAACAAATAAATTAAAAGTTAAAGTCCTTTTTAGAAAAACAAATAAGTTTTAGCTTTTAAATTTTGACTATCAGCTTATAACGTCAAATAAATTGTGTTATCTATATATATAAAATTGTAACGTTACTGACTGACTCACTGACTGACTCACTGACTGACTCACTGATTCATCATCGCACAGCCTAAACGCCTGAAGCTAATAACTTGAAATTTGGACCAGAGATTGGTCACTCTCCAAATCGAACCACTAAGACGGGATTTTTGTAAAAAAGGGTAAAAACGGGAAAATACGGTAACCTTATATCTCCAAAACTAAAAGAGATACAAAAACAAATCTAATACTTATCGTCGTTCTTTAGAAAAATAAGCGGACAGGTGTCTGGTACTTTTTTGAAATTCGACCCTTTTAGGGAGTAAACGGGTAAAACCTGAATTTTGGTACTTTTTTGGCACCCCATCTATCTTTTGAACCAATAAACATAGAACTAAAGTTTATACCACATTCGAAACCTATTAAAAAAATACGAATACAAATTTGGTACATTTACGAAATTCGAACACTTAAGGGGTGGAAATCTTAACTATTTTTGGTACTTTTTTTACAAAACATTTTTCTCCATTCTTTGACATATTCGTAATAAATTATGGGCTCCCACTACAATACTGAAATTTTTGATACTTTAATGGGGGGGAAAAAATAGTACCAAAAAAGGAAATACGGGAAATTTTATATTTTTGTTTAGCTTTTTGGTTCTACAACTGGTATTTTTATAATTATCGTAAATATTGGACCCAGAATCATAAAATTCAACATGTAATGTTCTGAGTGGATACGAATCTATGAGGGAACTTTTTGGTACTTTTTTGTTCCTTAACTGGTACTATCTGAATTTCCGTTAGTATTGGTCCTAGAAACATACAAATCAGGATACAGTGTCCTGAGTGGATAAGAATCTATAAGGGGAAGCTTTTGGTACTTTTTTGTTCATTAACTGGTACTTTTTGGATATCCGTTAGTATTGGACCTATAAACATAAAATTAAACATGCAATGTCCTGAGTGGATGAGAATCTATAAGAGGGAAATTTTTGTTACTTTTTTATTCATTAACTGGTACTTTTTGAAGTTCGGTTAGTATCGAACCTAGAGAGATAAAATGAAACATGCAAGGTCCTGAGTGAATGAGAAAATAAACATTGGCATACAGATATGTCCACGAAGAAAAAGAAGACGCTAACGAAGTAGCTGGTTAAATGCTAGTATGGTATTAAAGCTTGTCGCGAGATTTACTTGTGCAGCAAAACAAAAAAAATTAACAACTTTATTTTAGCTATTAAAATTTTCAAACTAAGTAAATACAAGTACTTAAATCTCGCGATAAGCCCTTATATAATACAAATTGTGTAATGGCGTTATAAGTTGATAGTCAAAGTTTTAAAGCAAAAAATTATTTATTTTCTTTTAAGCGTATTTGAATAAAAGCTTATTTTTAAAAAGGTTTTTTACTTTTAATTTATTAACATTTATGTTTGTTATTCAAAAAAACAAACTACCAAAAAAAATGTTTTCCGTACTAATTTTTTTTATTTAATTTGGTTTTTGTCGGTTTAAATATATTTTTTTAAAGTAAAAACAATTAAATTTTACGGAAGACGCTGTTTAATAAATAAAAAATTCAAAAATTAATGTGAAATTCATTTATTTTAAATGAAATGTAAATTATCCGTTTTTTAAATGAATCTTAAGTTGTTTAAAATGAATTTTCGTTTGAATTTAACTACACAATATATTGAGTGTATCTAAGTTTTTTCACCTTTTAAGGCAAAATGTCCATTTAAATTAAAATTCCTGTTTCCATGTAGTGGGTCCAAATAGAGAATTTAAATAATGTAAACAAACATTTTAGTGTGTACTTCTGTGTATTAATGTATTTTGTAGGGTATTCGTTTTATTTCACAGCAAATATTTCCGAAACTTTTATACTTTAACCATATAAGTGCTTTTGCATGTTCATAAAGAATGTAACTCTATTAAGACTATTATACAGCTACACATGTAAATTTTCCAGGAACTGAATATGTGTTTCTCGAAAAAAAACAGAAAAAAAAGAATATATGAAAATGGAAAGAATCTCTGCCAAAAGTAATTCCATTTTACAAAGTGTTAACAACGAAAAGAATGTTTTTAATGTATAGAAACTAATAGTAGTACAAAGTAAGTTTTTAAATGTGTATTAAAGTGTGTAAATTGTTTTACTACAAAAAAAAAATATAAGAAACATAAAAGAACATCTTCTTTACATGCATCTTAAACACATCCATGTAAACTTAATAAAATTTAATTTTCGTTCAGTGCAAAAACACTTACACTAAGAACGAAAATATTTTCAAGAATTTTAAATTACATTTAAACAACAACAAAACCAGCAAAAAAAATTAAAAATGTTATAAATTTTTTAATTTGCAACTATAAAATCAGCTTGTATTTGTGTGTGTTTTACATGCACTTTCGACAATTGTTTTCTCATGTAAAGGATATACATGCATTTGTTGCTGTATGAGTTTTAATATATGTCTATTCATTTATGTAATTGTGTTATTTACCCAGTAAGCAATTTTACCGATATATCTGATGTTAAACAATGTACCCGTAACATTTAAAAGATTTATATTGCTGCAACTAATGTCGTTCTTTGCGAAAATTGCTTTTGCTTTTTTATTTTTATTGCATTAAACATTTAATGCATATAATAAACTTAAATAAATGTTTCGACAAATGATAGAACGAATGTAGGAACAAAACCAACGGAACGAATGTATAAACAAAAGTCGACGAAAATGTTCATTGGACATGTTTATTAATACTATTGCATTTGTATGCTATTGTAATTAAGCATGTGTTAAGAAAAAGTTAAAAAGCATTATTTTTACATGCATATTAAGTTTATTAAGAAAATTGTATCTAGGATACAGAACTATTTATATGAACAAATGTTTAACATTAATTTATAAGAAGGGGAAAAAGTAACTTATTTTGTTAGAAGCACCGAGTCCAAAACAGAAATTATGGACCAACCTTAAAAAATGTAGGCAAAAAGTAGGAACAAACATTATAAATATTTTATATATATCAAAATTTGTATTAGTGGACACTCGTCATGCCCATTTTGGTGGGCGTTATATGCATTTTTGATCGCTTACTTGCATTTTATTATTTGCATGCCTTTTATGATTTTGAACGAAAAATGCATCTATATTAACTCGCTTATTTGCGTATACAGCTCTAAATTTCATTAACATCTTGAGAAAAAACCATTTTATTTGCATCAGGAATGCATGCATGTCTATACTATGTATAAATGTAAATTAGGGTTGAGTGTCAGTAGGGATGCCAATCCCGAAATACCGAAATCCCGGGATTATTCTAAAAATTTAAGTCTCGAATCCCGGGATTTTGTATGTAAAAATCCCGAGATTTTGGATTTAGTAATATGTGGTATTTTTTTAAATACAACTATATTTAAATAAACGTGAGTCACCCTGGGTTAAAAATAACTTTAAAAATTTAATATTATATCATACTGGTTATGATTCTAGTTTTTAACTGGTTACAAAAAGAAGTCACAAGTGAATAAATGTTACATGCAATGCATTTTGTACACCAGAAAATAAAATCATAAGATAAAGTTCGATGTGGTCTTTTTTCTACGTGAATGATAAAAAAGGTGTTAAAAACGTTAGGAGATTCTACCAAAGGTCTTTTGACACATTTGCTTAAGCTTATTTTATTAGATTAATACTTGCATATGTATGTATATATTTGATATACAATAAATTAAATATTGTCATGTAGCATATGCATATGTATCTAATTATTAACGATACCACCCAGAAGTGTTTATTGCGAGCATTGTTTTCGTCGGCAGCATATGTTTTCAATAAAATATGGTATCGATTATCAGACGTCATTAGTTTGTTTTAGAAGATTTTTAAAATATAAGTTTTAATACATAATTTTTCCATATTATTTTTAAAGAATACATTAAACAGTTTTATTTTGTAATGAGTTTAATATTCTTCATGAATGTATTTGTTTTAATACTTATAAATAAACATTTTATTATAACTATGTATATAAGCAACTTCAAAAATTTACGACACCTAGACATTTTTTTTTAATTTCTTTTTTGTCTGACATCAATGTTGATTTGCGTGTGTATAAACCGATATTTGAGCATGTGAAATCCGTTCACGTTAATCATTTTTATCACACGGCGCAAATTTTTTTTCATACAAGGATGCTTTTTAGGTTAGAAACATTCTGTTTCCTCCATAAAATTTTAAATCCTTGAAATTTTTTGGTGCGTTTTCAATTTTAGTATCAAGCTCAGTAAAGTCTTCTATTCGATGTACGTTTGAGCGGAATTGATACAGCGCTTCAGTTGTCACAAACCGAAATGTGTTTGGAAAAAACTGCCGCTGCACGCGCCAGGGTTGAAAAAAATTATTTTTTTTTGCACTTTATCAGTTTAGTCCGTCGCGAAGAATCTACTTAGATACCTAAACATGTTCTCATGACATGTTTTGATATAAAAAAAAGCTTAAAAATTAATTGTTTTTTTGCAAAAATTTTCAAAAGTTCATAAAATTTTTGCGTTTAAAAATTTTAAAGTGTGTTTTCGTCTCGGAGGTACCCTTTAAGAAGTTACTCATATCACGCAATACACTAGCCAACTTAAAAGGCAATTCAGATTGTCAGACGCAAAAAAGATACATTTTTAAAAAATTTACGCTAATTTCTTTTAAGTTTGTGATGTCCGTGATACGTTATTGGTGCGCTGACACCAACTTGATACACCTCAAACTTTGTGAAATTACGCAGTTTTTTTAATTCTGCGCTTAAAACTCATTTTTATTAAACGGCGCAAAAACTCTATGTAAAATCTTCAAAAATTTCAAAATTCTGAAAATTTTGGTTTCACTTTAAAACACCATGCAATTTTTCACCCAGCAGCGATATCAAAATTTTTTTTTTAGTGGATATATCCTCCAAGTCTAGTGACTATATTTTGCATGGGTTTGGATCTGAAATCTTAAAACTATTACAAAGAAAACGGAATGAATTGAAAAACTCTTGCAAGTTTCAAGTCGTTTTTTTAATTTTTCGAATTTTAGATGACCACCAATTCTTAAGGTGAGGACTTTTCAACGTAAAACTTTGCACGTCATATCCTTCAAGTATAGTCATCCAAACCCTGTACAACGTTTTTTTCAATTCATTAAACTTAACGAAATAAGAGCCATAGGATGTCGGTTTCAGCAGGTGCTCAAAAAATTTGAAGTAGCCCATATAAATTTTAAAAATTGGCCTTTATATATTTAATCCCGAAAAATCCCGATCCGTCCCGGGATCCCGTTTTTTTTAATGAAAAATCCCGAATCCCGGGATTCAAAAAACCTGGTCCCATTTGGCATCCCTAAGTGTCAGTGAATGAAGAAAATAGTCATCCAATAAAATTTAATTGAAATTCGCAACCAAAATCTGACGTACCACTCTTGTGTACATTTAAAGTTTAACTGAAGAGTTTCGTTTTGATAAAATAATTTGTTTGTACAATTTGGAACGATGCTTGTATAAGAACTATTTAAATAGAATAAATTGAAATTGTCTGGTGATGCATAAATGCATGATATGCATATAAACAAATCCTTAAGCACAAAACAATTTTTGTTTTTTAAAAAAGCACACTAAAGTTGTGCAAGTTGAAATGCATAAAAGCGTTAAATGCTGTTAACCTGTGTGCAAGTAAGCAAACAACACTGTAATGCGAAAAACAAATTAATTGTCATGCTATTTAGCACATATTAGTTTCATCTAAGTAAAAGTATCCAAATTTCATACAAATAGCTTTATATTATAATAACTTTATTTAATTTTTTTTTTTAACAAAATCCATAAAAATCATTAAGACACTATCCTGAAAAACACTTTAAACGCCAATTTCACCAAGTTCGGTTAAAACTAACTATTAATTAAAGTTCCAGTTACCAATATGTTTTGACAGCTATAACTGATAGGTTATTATAATCGAAATTGGTGAAATTGGCCGTAAAACGTACAAAATTAAAATCTATATTTATAAAATTGTAACGTTACTGACTGATTCATCATCGCACAGCCTAAACTCCTGAAGCTTAAAACTTGAAATTTGGACCAGGGATCGGTCACTCCCCAAATCAATCCAATAAGACGGGATTTTTGGAAATTCGAATGTTATATAGTAAAAATAAGCGGACAGGTGTCTGGTACTGTTTTTATTAGGGAGTAAACGGGTAAAACCTGAATTTTGGTACTTTTTTGACACCCCATCTACCTTTTGAACCAATAAACATGGACACAAAGTAAATACCACATGTGAAACTGATCAAAAAAATACGAATACAAATTTGGTTCTTTTTCGAAATACGAACATTTAAGGGGTGAACATCGTAACTATTTTTGATACGGTTTTTTTCGAAACATTTTTCTCCATTAATTGGCATATTCGTACTAGATTATGGGCTGCCACTACAATACTGAAATGTTTTATACTTTGAGGGGGGGAAATAGTACCCCAAAAAGGAAATACGGGAGATTTGATATTTTCTTTAGCTTTTTGATTCTAGAGCTGGTATTTTTTTAATAAACTTTGGCATAAAAATATGTCCACGAAGAAAAAGGAGACGCTAACGAAGTTGCGGGTTAAATGCTAGTATCTAATAAATTTGGGAAGAATTTTTGCAAAGTTAGTTTTATATAACCAAAAATTATGATTAAAATATTATGAGGTTCGTTTCAAAATTAACTATAGGTCCCATAATAAAGGGTTGATTAAAAAAATATCTTAATTTTCTTAAAGGCATTTTGCTCTACTCTAATATGAAAATTTTACAGCTTAATAATTATACCTGCATGGCGTCAACTAAAATGGAAAATGGTCTTATTAAAAATGTTAACACTTTAAAAAGAAAATATTTTGAATATTTTTGTCTTTCCAATTTAGAAATTTCTAAAACTCTTCTTTTACTGAAACTTATTTTAAAGTCTCGCTGCCTTAAAATTCATTTTAGTCTACGATATGCTCAAGCAGACAAAAATATGCATAATATACATAAGTACTTATTGCATTTTAGCAAACATTCAAATGTACTACACAAATATTTATGTACGAATGTGTGTTTATTAACTTATAAGGAATTTTAATGAAAAAATCTGAGTTTAATTGGTTTGTGGATTATTAAACTACATTTGTGATTTTAATTGGAAATTTTAATGAAAATAAAATTGAGTTTAATTTTTAATACCCAATGGAGAGGATATTTTGCGTTTGTGCAGATGTGTGTAACACATAAAAATATCGTAGCTAGCAGAGTCTAGTTTACCGAATGACTTAAAATCGCGATCTTATGATACCCTTTCGACTGGCTGGCTGGTACAGGTTGCAATTTTTCAGATAATTTTCGGATTGAAAATGGTGAGAATTGGTCTATAATTTCACATAGGCCCCATGCAAACTTCTTTCTGGAATAGAGTCTTTCCGCACATAAACCAATTTATTTCGTGTTATTGAGATTAAATTTGGTCTAAAATTATCTCATTCAAACCTTAATCAGCCTAACAAATTTTATTGGAATCGGTTTATAAGTCCCATACAAATACCACTTCCAGAAATACCTTAAATTCTATAACTTTATTACACATGTTGGTATTGATATACAATTGAGCGAATATAACTTATATAATAGCTACGTTGCCTTGTCAAAACTTTGTGCTGGGAGGCCTAGAATTAACTATAGAACCCATATAATCCACCTTTCTAAAATCGCTTTAAGACGAATTAATCTCATATAGATGTAGTTATCAAGATTATATATGGCACAAAGAACTCGTAATAAATCCTTAACTCATAACATTATTTTGTTTATAAAATTATTTTGCTGCGCCTATGATTGCCCTTGGTGTAGGGAAATAAACGTACGGGCTTGACCGGCCATACTTTCTTGCTTGTTTCTTTCTTTGGCTTTTATTTCCTAATGGCCATTTTCTCAATGAACCATCAAACTGCCTGTTACTTAATGTCAACATAAATTTATTATACCGATAAACTGTCTGTTAACAATTTTGGGTTTCTCAATATACCAACAAAAAACATGGGTTTAAGCTGGCAACACCTCTCAAAATACATGTAAAAGATGGGAGTCAGCTGATTAAATTTATCTGTACGGCAAATAAAAGGAAAATAAATAATCGGCAGATGAGTGCTGGTTAGCTTTGCGACAGAATAGAAGCAAATGAGACATTGAGAAAACCAAATTTCTTAATTGTGCAGTTTTTCGTTGGGAAAAAAGTTAATCGTGTAATGAGAAAACGGCCATAAGACTTACAACTGTTTTTAACTAATATGTATGCATGTAGTTGAGCACAGTAAATTGCATTTGTTTAATAAAATTAAAGTTATATAAATTTAAATTGTGTAAAATTGTAATTAATCATTAAATACTAATTTTCTTTGAAATTAACTTTTTATGCAAGTTTATGTTTATTGTAATTATAAGTTTGTTAAAAATAGTTGAAAGCCGAGATAACGATAAAATATTCAGAAGTCTAATTTTTAAACTGAATAAAAACAAGTTTGAGTGCTATATTCGAATCTTTGATACCCTCCACCGACAGTTCGATTATATCAGGATTGAAATCTGTATGAAATCTACTTATTATTAATTTGTCTTTATAAAAACCGACATCAGCATTAAAATTTGTTGCGGTTTAGACCTTTATTAAATTTTTGACCAACAATAAGAAAGTTGTATGCATTTTTTTAGCATTTGAAATAGTTTGAGTAAAATGTCATGATTCGAAACAGATTAAGCCGAACTTAAATGTTAAGTTATGGACTAATCATCTAAAAATTCTGCAGAGTGATTTAGTTTTAGCCTTTACAGCGGATTTCAGAAGGCTGCTAAATATGGGATCTACGGTAAAATATGGTCCGTATATCACAAAATTTCATGAAATTTTTTCTAGCCATCAGGGCTGTGCTGGAAATCGCAAACGTAAAACGCAAGCATTTTAAACGCTTTTTTTTTTAAAATTTCTTGAATAAAATAATTTTATGACAAAAATTGTCCTATTAAACAGGATTTTATAAATAAAAATTATATGAATAAGTTTTAAAGTTTATTAAAAACAACTTAAAATTTCCGGCGTTTTGCAACTAATTTTCATAGAAAATCCGTTTCATAAACCTCTATTAAGCCTGTTTTATTTTCTGTATTTTAGGTGGAAAAATCAATTAAAAAGAATTTAACATTTCGATTTTAAAAAAATATAAAATAAGTCAGCAGTTAGTCTGACCCTAATTATAATTCATATTTTTTTTAAAGGTATGATCCTTTTAAATTTACTGTACATTAAAAGAAAATAATTTTAAACTTGGTTTATTAAAAATATTCAGAGCTTAGTTTTTATTTCTTTAAGTATTTTATAAGGTATTACTCGTAATTACGATAACAAATATAAATATAATTCATTAAAAACTATTTGTTTTATTTACAATTTGCGTTTTGAGTTGATCACCCTTTATATAGCATTTTTTTGTTAGTCGGGACGTATTTAAAAAATCTGGCAGCACTGGCTTAACTGTTCTTTGGGCTATAAGATATGTTTTTTATATTAAAAAAAATGTTGTAGATATTAAAATGCTCAAATGTTTATAGCTTAGAACTACATTTTTATTTAATATCTCTTACGTTGTTATTAAAGCGTTCAACAATAATTTTGTATCCAAAAATTAGTGTTTTTTGTCCGGAAGTCATTTGAATAAACAACAATTCGATAAAAGCTGAAGAAACTGAAGAAATATTTGTGTTTTGTCCTACAGTTACTAAGGATATTTCATCTGAAAACTGTTTTTAAACTCTTGTTAAACTTCGACTATTATTTTAAGTTTTCCGAAACAAAAAATAGCAAATTTATACCGCATCCAAATTCTTTCCAAGTATATAAACATTTTAAGCATTTGACCTTCACTTGTTTAAATTCCGTCCAAAAAAAAAAACTTTAGATGTTTTGCCTAAAATTCTCAAAAAACTTTGAAGATAACTTTTTTCGAAGAGTACTTAAACATTTGTATTTAGCTTTAAGAAAGATTTAAAGTTAAACCTAAAGTCAAAGTTAAATGGCATAAAATTAAAAGTGCCGAAATAAAAAGGCACAGAAAAGCACTTTTTAGTAACGAAAATGGGCAGCAAAAAAGTAGAAATATTGCAAGAAAACTATACCTTTGTATGGTAATTTATCATGTGGCTAAAACAAAAGTAACAAAAAAAAAAAAACAAAGCGAAAAACAAGAATAAAAAAACTTTTACCAACTTGAATGTCTAGCGTCTTTTTTTTTTGTTGCTGTATAGTTTGTCGGTTTTTCTAACACCGTTTGCAACGACAACAACAAACAGTGACTATATATCACCATAGCCATCACCATCATCATCGTCATACTCTAG
Source organism: Pollenia labialis (assembly GCA_949318255.1). NCBI lineage: Eukaryota > Metazoa > Arthropoda > Insecta > Diptera > Polleniidae > Pollenia > Pollenia labialis. The sequence continues at coordinate 141,207,071 of OX439139.1, read as the reverse complement.
TGCAACTTGCGTTTAGTTGTAAGTATTTGTGCAACCAGCCATCCAGCGAACCAAACAACCAAGTTAAGCTAAGCCATGCAACAATAACAGTGTAAGTGAGCAGCTATTTGTATTAGTTTCTTTTTTTTTGTTTTAATTTAAGTTTAGTTTCTGCAACATTTTGAAAAAGGAAAAAAATTGTAGCTAAAGATTTTCCACCATTGATAAATGTTTAACCATCTACTTTCATATGTATGTATTATGCATAAGTTGATATACATATGTATACACTGCGATTCATTAGAATAGAACCAACAAAATATTTGAGATAAATATTTTTCTATCAAAAAAATTTATAAATTCAAAACATGCAGAAAAAGTGCATTTACAAGAAATTAAAAAAAGTATTTTTCCGAAAATTAAAAATTTTTTTTAGTACGGAATTGATAGCATATCAGCCAAAGTTATACAGTGGTCATAAATTTCAAAAAGCCCCGAAAACTCACAAATAAATAAATAAAAGTTTATTTCTAAAATCTTTGAATGAAGTTTACTGACGATCTGGCCAGTGAAATACGCATAGGAATAGCTTATCCCATCAAGAATAAATTTCAGTTTATCAATAGTATGAAATGGGAATTTATCACATTTAAACGAAACCTTGTTAAAAATTGATTTCAATTAAATTAATTGTGGTGTTAATCAAAAAATTAATTAAATTTGCACGCGAAAACTCATTAATAGTGTAAATTAAACATTTAATTCACTTGTTCAATTCACTTTATTACACGTTTAATTCACCTAATTAAATTTTTAATTAAAACTTATTTAATTTTTGAATAATGCTTTAATTGCTGAAAAATTTTGGTTAATTTTTTCTGTGCTATGAAATTAGACTTACAGAGGAGGTACTTACACAGCTTTAAAATTTCAAACCTAAAGTAAAAACTCTTTCGATTTTCTTTAGACCATTCTACATTTTTTATGATTACTTTAAGTACGAGTCGAACTCAAAAATTCAAGTACGAATAACACTTAAACGTACTCAAAACAATCTTAAATGGGATGACTTTCGAAAATCAATCCCGCAATTTCTTGAAATAAGTACAAAATTCTTAAATCAACTAAAAAAGGAAATATTTAACTTTTCGTTGTGTTTTACCCTCCGGCTCGCATGTTTTGATTTTCTATTCACATTGAAAAAGGGTCTGCCCAGACCCATGTGTACGACGAAGGGTTAAAAAGAAATATGAACTCTTGCTTCTCATTTAGTTTATATTTTTATTTAAATATGTACATACGATTTTTAAAGTAAAAACCATATCGGGCATGATGTTGGTATTTTATGATTCTGTAATGTGTATAACGGGTAAGTAAATCAATCATAGTTAGTTTTTGTTTTTTTTTGTTTTTTTGTTTCAAGCACGAACTTTATAATACTTGAATCCAGCGCATTTTGAGATTGTATCAATCTTAGTTTTACTCTCATTTACATATTATTTCAAGTACGAAATCGGGATTGAATTTTGCGATTGAAAATCCGCACTTTCAATATTTCTGTACTAAATTCAAGAAAATCCGTGCCCACCGTACTATTAATACCGCTTCGGATTGATTTGAGTACGGATGGATTGAGTTTTCTTTTCAGTGAAGAAGCAAGCAGGAGTTACTGCATGCGAACCCACATTTTGTAGCACTTTTTTAATCAGAGAACATTTTTTCAGTAGGAAAATCTTAAACTTTTAATATAACTCGACAACAAGAACGCGTTTAATTTGCCCAAAACCATAAGACGTGAAATTTTTAACACCAAAGTTTTAAGAATTGCAGAAAAGTGATCTTTTCGGATACAAGTAACTTCAATTTGCACGGAAATACGAAACATTTCCTAGCTGCCATCACAGCACATAGGGACGAGTTATGGTTCGAACTACTTTTTCATTTTACAGCACTATTGAGCTTGAGATACAAAGTACCCAGAAGACCGACAAATAATTATAAATAAGTTTTGCCGTACAAGGACATATTTTTGGATCAACATGATAGCACACCTTTACACACGGCATTAATAGTCAAATCGAGGATTGTTTGTCAAAATATTAAGACGTTAAACCGGATCACTAGCCCGTAAGGTCTTGGGAAGGAGAAAACCAACACGAAAGCAACGATGGCATAACATCCGAATGGGACGAAATTTTCTCGTTAAGCCTGGTAAACTGTTCAACATTACACGTGAAATGCTGTCTAAACTCATATCAACAAGTAAAAGTCGGCTTTGACGGAAGTTCGATACCCTCCACCGAGTCTAAGAATACTTAAGAAATTGGATTTATTTGAAATCAATAAGTTATAAATCAATCTTAAAAAAGACTGGCGTTACAGTATTTAAATTCGGTGTGTTTTAAGGGGTATTCCAAAAGTTTGGATAATTGGATCATACTCCATTGAAAAAAATTCTAATTCTAATTTATATAAGAAAATTTTCGCTGTTAAATTCGATACTTTAATTATCTAGAATTTTTATAAAATGCTAAGATTTTTACATTAATTTTTTTTAAAACTTTCTTTTATTTTATCCTTATGAATCGCAGTGTATGAGTGAAAATGTATTTTTATATAGCAGACATTAAACAAGTACAAAGCGTTTTATAACAGTGGCAAACTCATAAAAAGGCCAGCAGCCAACAAACAAAGTTCCAAACACATCTAGACCCTTAAAATGATATTAATACTTACGTACACAAACTAGTAGATTTAGAAATGAACATATTTTACGGGAATTTCGCACACAAACGCATTTGAATTCATTTGTATCACTTGTCTGTGTGTGTTCATACCTGTGTGTAAATGCAAATGTTTTTTTGTAGTACAATAGAAGCAGGATATTTAAAATTACAACATAATGCAAACGGTTGTGTAAGACGAATAATTTGCATAAAAAATATTTCCAACATAACGCCATAGTGAAATGCAACTTTTTATTTTGCCTTCGGGGAGGTTGTAATATTTGCGGTATCTGGTGGAATAATACATTATGTTGAGAGCAAGAAACACATGAAAAATTGCTTTATTCCTTTTATTCCATTAAAGTTATGAAGTATAAAAATGTGTCGAACAGTTCGTTAGTAACCGGTACCAAGGATGCCATAAAATGGCCAATTTCACCAATTTATTTAAATATCAATTTATGTTTAAAGTTGGTTTTTTATATCAAATAAAAATTAATTTATATTTAAAACTATATTAAAATATGAATTTATATTTAAATAGAATTGGTGAAATTGGCCATTAGTGGCATTGTCAAATTACAATCAGAGTTCAGAATTTGTTGTATATAAACGCACACAATTTTCATATTTTTCATGAAAAATTTTAAAACCGTTATAAAACCTTATTCATAAATATGAACAATGATAAATATTTCACTTTTGTTCATTTATGAAAGAACGTGAACAATGCTACTTATATATATTTTCGGTAAATTACTTGAATATGTATTTGGCGGAAAATAAAAACACACACACAACTTGGCACGTAGGGCACCAAATACACACACACTTTTTGTGCTACGTGCGTGTAAATTTCCGAAAACTGCAACAATATGAATGAGCAACGTTGTTTATGTTCTCACGTTTGGTCGTGCGCAAGCGCTACCAAAAGCTTATCTTCAAAGTCGGTGTTAAGGCTCAGTTAGCCGGGAGTAACAGTAACAGTAACCTTACCGTAAAAAAGTAAGACCAATCTATTTCTTATAGATTGAGCCATAACATCTTACTGCTATAACTATAACCGTTCTAATTGCTTTACATACAACAAAATGAAGCAGCTGATTTGCATCGTAACGGTTACTCCCGGCTAACTGAGCCTTTAGCCTTTCTCCCCTCTTTACACCGTCTGTACCGTAGTTTTTAAAACATGTTAAAGCAATATATTATGACGTTATTTCCCATTTAATTGCAAAACGATTATGGTGTTACAGCTCTTGAATATTGGTAATAAAGCCATATGGGTTTATTTCTCAGTCTATTGAGAAACAAGGCCATGTGACTTTGTTGCCTTTAGCTTTATAACACTGCACTATTTCAAAACAATTTTACTTTATCATGAATGAATAATAAGTGAATCAACGTTTCGCTTCTTTTTTTACAACTACACACTATTACAAACGTGGATGCTACATTCGGCATTTATGACTCATTTTTATGGGCCGCATCCGAACAGTAGCAACATGATTTTTTGTCTAACAAATGTTTAATTAATATGGAGCAAAATACATAAATGGAAATTATGATTCAATAAAAAGATACAAAAGAGAGCGAGAGAGAGAGAGAAAAATGTTTAATGGTGGATTCATATAGCAGTTTGAGTTGCTGGACTCTGCAAAATGGGAAAAGACTATTCTCAATCTCTTTTTTTATGTGAAACAACTGTTATCCTTAAATTACAGACTAGAAAAATAGATGTATTTTAAAGCGGGTAGGCCTTCATACAAGAAAAGTTTGAGAAGGTCATTCCTTAAATACGTCAAGGAAGTTTCTCAAACAAGAACAATTTTCTTTTATCAAAGAAAATTCCCAATTCAAACTGTTGATAAGCTGCAATTTATTGTTGATGGGACTGCTTGCTTTGTTTATAGCGCCGCCATTTAAAGTCCGATTTCATTGGTTGCTTTTAAACCGCCTTCAATTTCAGGGCGCCACTTGTGCCATCTCGGATCCTTCCTCGCCTTCTCTGATTGCAGAGAAAAAAATAAATTTCACATTTAGGAAAGGAATTCAAATATGTTTAAAACAGGACTTTTTAACAGGATTGTAAATTCAAACACAAACATTTGTAAAAATTTTATTGGGGAAAAAAATAATTTGTTATTAACAAATAAGTTGTTTAAAGCTTTTTTACAATTTTAAACAAATATGTTAACAGAAACAAACAAATTTTTTATTAAAATTGGAAGTAAATTTTTAACAAACAACTCGTAAAATTTATAAATAGGTTGTTTATTTGTATAAAAAATTTTTATTTAATTTTTCGTATTTTTCTTATTAATCACAAAGGCACAACAACGACCACACCCAGCAGCTGTGAAAAAGATGAGCAGGAAAGATCTTCAGTACACCATATGTATTTTTTTTTTTTTTTTTTGAATATAATAATTCATAAATTCAGATGCTCTTATTCTCTTACATCTTCTTCATTCACTAACTTTAGCTGTATTTCCTTTCATTGGGTATAGAAGATCTCTCAATATATGGGTTTCGTTCAAATTCTACTTAATTTTAACAAATAGAGTTCGGGAATTTTCCTTTTTTTTGTGAATAATGCTATGTTTTAGCCAAGAAAAAAAAATGTTTCCATAACAAAAAAGTTTTCACATTTTTACATGAAAAACATCTGAAAATTAAAAATATTCATAAAAAAGCACAATATGTCAACATTAGAATCAACAAAAAGTGTATTCTTTTTTATAAACAAATTTATATAAATTTAATAAAATATTAAAGAAAAAATATTTTATTAAAAGTGGTTACGAAATAATTTTTTTGTGTGATGTTAAATCTATTCAATGATACTTGTTCACTAAATAATTAGATGAATGGAATTTTCTTATTACTTAACAAACTCCCTTAATATACTTCCAAGACTTGTTTTCTGCTCTAATAAATGTTACTCAAACATGTTTAAATTCCCTGCAAACTTTATTACGCTACACAATTTTTTTACATTACATTTTTACTTGAAATTTTTCAAGGTGTGTTCTTAATTTCACCTTAAATAAAATTCAAATAGTTGTGGCATTGTTAAGAGGGATAATATCGGAAGAAAGGAAGCGTCAGCGCGTATAATGATACCTGATTTCAAAATCGCTTTATAGCGTGTTATTATTACAACGCATGCAAAAACACAAAACCATTTAAAATCATGTACACGGTTTAAAACCACCACGTACTTACAATTATGTTTGTAAGTAAAAACGCTCAAAAGGATGTTGTGGAAAATTATTTCAAATGTTTACCTGCATTGCTCAAATGTGTAATCTACTTGTATTTGTGTTTGTTTTGCAATGTGTTTGTTTGTGTAGGTTTGAGTTTTAATCAAGTTGATTGAATAAAGGAAACAAAATGTTGTTTTAAAAATGTAATCAGAAAAATACGCAAAATGATGACTATAAATACATTTTCAATGGTTTTTTAATTGCTCTTTCATCAGTTAATTCCTGATTGCATGACCAGTGTGTTTTTATTAGTATTTGGGTTCTTTTTTTTGTTAGTGAAAAGTTTTGAACCTGTTAATTTTTGTTAATATTAATAACACCATGCTAGTTGAAAAAACAGACAAGCCGGGTACCATGCATTTTAACCTAATTCGATTACGCTGAATCCGATTGTGCTAGGCGTTTTTTTTAGGTTAGCTCTTGTTTTCGAGTTATACCGTTATTTCGAAAATGGAGGAGGTTGCACAACAAATATTTGCGTAATTAAAAACGGTTTGGTTTATTAAAATTACTAAAAAAAACCGAAATTCCGCAATAAGATTTCCTTTAAGAAAGGTGAAACTTTTTTCTAATATGCGAAGTCGTTTTAGAAATACATTTTTTTTTATCAAAATTTCGAAATTTTTGTTTTTAAAAATTCATAAAAAATTGGAAAATGCAACAGGATTAGAAATCGGTACAATATGGTCACACTATCGCGCCCTATTTTTAATTATTTTTTACAGTTCTTACTCTGACTCTGTTTCCATCCGCAGAAATTTTTTAAGTCCGACTCCTACTTTAACCATGATCTTTATTCAACTTTAAACTCTTTCTTTAAGCAGTACCTTTTAAATGGTTAGATATAGCAAGAAAATGAGTCTGACTCTGCCGCATTTGGCTTTAATATAGTTATTTACATGTGTAAAGTAGACTAGTCCTTATTTTCTGACTTCAACATTTTTCATTTTTTTTGTTTTGGAAAATATTAGAAATTTTTTATTTTCTATACTCTGGAATCGGAGTCTCGAGTTCTTGTGGGTACTTTAACTCCGACTACGGTAAAAAAACCTCAACTCTGACTCCACAGCCCTGGTTTTTTATTTAATATAAATATTTTCAAATGGTAAAAAAAGGCTTAAAAAAATAATGTAACTAGTAATCTTTAACAAAATTTCCTATAAAAAGTAAATTGTAGTAAAATTTTCTTAGCTAGTAAATTTTAACTAAATTTCCTATAAAAAGAAAATGCTGGCAAAATTTTCTGTAATTAGTAAATTTTAGATATCTTTCCTATAAAAAGTAAATTTAAGCTGAATTTCCTATAAAATGTAAGTTTTAGCTAAATTTCCTATAAAAAGTATATTTTAGCTAAATTTCCTATAAAAAGTAAATTTAAGCTAAATTTCCTATAAATTGTAAGTTTTAGCTAAATTCCCTTTAAAAAGTAAATTTAAGCTAAATTTCCTATAAAATGTAAGTTTAGCTAAATTTTCCTATAAAAAGTATATTTTAGCTAAATTTCCTATAAAAAGTAACTGTAAGCTAAATTTCCTATTAAAAGTATATTAAAGCTAAATTCCCTTTAAAAAGTAAATTTAAGCTAAATTCCCTATAAAATGTAAGTTTTAGCTAAATTTCCTTTAAAAAGTTAATTTTAGCTAAATTTCCTATAAAAAGCAAATTTTAATAAAATTTCCTACAAATAATAAATTTTAGCAATATTTTCTTAACTAGTAAATATTAACTATATGTTAAAAAAAAAAAAAAATTAATTCTGAAAAAAATTCCTCAAAAAAGTATATTTTAGCTTAAATATCCCATTAAAAGTAAATTGTAACAAAATTTTCTATTGAAAGTATATTTTAACAAAATTTCCTATAAAAATATTTTTATTTGTTTATCAAGCAGATGTTCGCTTATATCGGCGCACAAGTGGCCGGCCGACAAAAGTCAGCGCATTTGTAACATTTTGAGAGCTTAAAGGCTGTAAATCTTATTTTTACGCTGGCCAACTTATTGTTCCGGAATTTTAAAGGCAGATTCCTCGAGGAATAGGTGGTAATACCGCTACTACAATTTTTTTAATTATGTATTACTTTTAACAATTATCAGTACTTGTTTATTTTATTTTATAACAAAGGGAAAGAAAAGCACGCCGGGTGTAGCAATTAAATAATAAAAATCTAAAATATTTTTTATTTTTATGATATACATTTAATTTTATCATCTAGCGCACTGTTTCCAAATTGAATTCTCAACATTGTGCGGATAAATAGTTTCGAATCAATTTTCTTAATTAATGCCATAAACAATTTCCGATTTTATTACTTTTTTCGAGTGTTTAAAAACTCATCAAATTGAGCACACAATAAAAAGGCAACGCGATATTATTTATGACTTTTTTACATTTTTTCTTTTATAAAGTGTGACTAAAATAGTTTAAAAATGTATATAAATGAAATCAGCAATAACACAGCAAAGAACTGTAGTTATATGATGTGACTAATTCTTTGCCATTAAACTAAATGCGAATCCATTAATTAAGCAATTAACGTTTACGTAGTACAAAATCTTTTTGGGAGATTTACTGCCTCTTTTTAGAAAATGAAAACAAAACTATATTGAAAAGAAAAATAAAATACAAAGATTGATTTTTCTTTTTAATATAATTTCTTACAGGAAATTTTGTTTTTATTTTCCAAAAACAGGTAGATAAAGAGCGGAAATTTATATTTTTGCCTCATATTTGTTTTGGGTTATAGAAATTGAATATTAACTGAAGACATATTTTTGACATTTTTTTTTGAAGACAAACGGGGCCCCTAATTTGGGTACGCTGAATCCAGTGATGCCAACCGTTTTTTTCGGTTAGCTCCTGATTTCGAGATGTACCATTATTTCGTATCTCAAAAACGTTAAAGTTTAGTTGGTCACACATTTGACCAATCCTGGACGTATCATAGGCGCGGCAGAGGCTATATTAAAGAATTTTTATTAAACCGAAATATTTGTATGGTTGAATGAGCGTTTCTTTAAATATAGATAATTCAACTTTGTACCACGCTCACTTGCCCAACCCCGCTTCCATTTTGTCGGATGTTGTGAATTGATAACCAAGATGCTTGTACCAAATTAAGTAACATTGCCGTTCTCCAGATTTAGAGAAATCTTTAATGACTTTGAATGGAAAGCGCCATGACCATGAGCTTGTGTATTGATACCTAAGATGCTAATACGGCTCTTGCCGTTCTCCAGATATACAGAAATCTTAAATATCTTTGTATGGAGAGAGACACGCCCACTTGTTCGATGTTGTGTTTTGATTACAGAGATTGTTTGCACCTTATTGCCAGATATACATAAAAATAAAATAAAGAACAACACTGGTTTTTTTCATATCTCAGCCATTAATGGACCGATTAGGCTGAATTTCAATAGCATACAATTCCGGGCTATGTGTGACATAAATATATAACTACCAAGTCCCCATCATATCTGGGGTCTTCGAAAACCAATTTAAACGGACAGACAGATGGACAGACGGGCATTGTTAAATCAACTACGCTACCTATAAGAACCCAGAATATATACTATACTTTATAGGGTCTTTGCAGAAATTACAAACGGAATGACAAGCTTCTATATACCCTTTTAACTTCGGTGAAGGGTAAAACAAGGTGCTGGTCGACTAGGCGTAACACACGGCACTAAAATCTCAACTTACTTAAGAAGTTTATTTAACAGGTTTTAGTTGAAAAATTTCACTAAAAATAAAAACTTACCCAAAAATTAGATGGTAAAAGAATCAGAAACTAGCTTACCTAAAAAAAAAGCAAAAACAAAAAGTTAAATAGTACAAAACATCTATTAAAATTAGTAACTAAAAAAAGTATATTAAAATGTTAAAAACCTTAAAATTGTAACATTAAATGGAAGCCTTAAGCTCGTAGTAGGAAAGCACAAGGGAGAATGATGGGTTTTATTCAAGACATGAGTGCACGTAGGTGTGAAACCAAAAGAGAAAATAGCACGTTATAGTAGTTTTTATGGGGTCTGTTCCAGACCCATCTTTTAAGTATTGCGATCGATTCAAAACCTCTTTCGATCTTTCGATGTCCGTCCGTCTGACCGGCTGCACAAAGTACAGGTCGCAATATTGGAATTAATTTGATGAGATTTCCAAAATTTGTTTTTGTTTTAAATGTTATTTTCTATGCGAACGTTAACGTTCGAAATCGTTGAACAGGCTATTTGTTTTTGTTTGGGATGTAACGATACGCCTTTTTGCCGATACGATACTTAAAATAAAATATCGCCGATTTCGATACCGAACGCATACAGATAAAATATGCATAATATACATAAGTACTTATTGCATTTTAGCAAACATTCAAATGTACTACACAAATATTTATGTACGAATGTGTGTTTATTAACTTATAAGGAATTTTAATGAAAAAATCTGAGTTTAATTGGTTTGTGGATTATTAAACTACATTTGTGATTTTAATTGGAAATTTTAATGAAAATAAAATTGAGTTTAATTTTTAATACCCAATGGAGAGGATATTTTGCGTTTGTGCAGATGTGTGTAACACATAAAAATATCGTAGCTAGCAGAGTCTAGTTTACCGAATGACTTAAAATCGCGATCTTATGATACCCTTTCGACTGGCTGGCTGGTACAGGTTGCAATTTTTCAGATAATTTTCGGATTGAAAATGGTGAGAATTGGTCTATAATTTCACATAGGCCCCATGCAAACTTCTTTCTGGAATAGAGTCTTTCCGCACATAAACCAATTTATTTCGTGTTATTGAGATTAAATTTGGTCTAAAATTATCTCATTCAAACCTTAATCAGCCTAACAAATTTTATTGGAATCGGTTTATAAGTCCCATACAAATACCACTTCCAGAAATACCTTAAATTCTATAACTTTATTACACATGTTGGTATTGATATACAATTGAGCGAATATAACTTATATAATAGCTACGTTGCCTTGTCAAAACTTTGTGCTGGGAGGCCTAGAATTAACTATAGAACCCATATAATCCACCTTTCTAAAATCGCTTTAAGACGAATTAATCTCATATAGATGTAGTTATCAAGATTATATATGGCACAAAGAACTCGTAATAAATCCTTAACTCATAACATTATTTTGTTTATAAAATTATTTTGCTGCGCCTATGATTGCCCTTGGTGTAGGGAAATAAACGTACGGGCTTGACCGGCCATACTTTCTTGCTTGTTTCTTTCTTTGGCTTTTATTTCCTAATGGCCATTTTCTCAATGAACCATCAAACTGCCTGTTACTTAATGTCAACATAAATTTATTATACCGATAAACTGTCTGTTAACAATTTTGGGTTTCTCAATATACCAACAAAAAACATGGGTTTAAGCTGGCAACACCTCTCAAAATACATGTAAAAGATGGGAGTCAGCTGATTAAATTTATCTGTACGGCAAATAAAAGGAAAATAAATAATCGGCAGATGAGTGCTGGTTAGCTTTGCGACAGAATAGAAGCAAATGAGACATTGAGAAAACCAAATTTCTTAATTGTGCAGTTTTTCGTTGGGAAAAAAGTTAATCGTGTAATGAGAAAACGGCCATAAGACTTACAACTGTTTTTAACTAATATGTATGCATGTAGTTGAGCACAGTAAATTGCATTTGTTTAATAAAATTAAAGTTATATAAATTTAAATTGTGTAAAATTGTAATTAATCATTAAATACTAATTTTCTTTGAAATTAACTTTTTATGCAAGTTTATGTTTATTGTAATTATAAGTTTGTTAAAAATAGTTGAAAGCCGAGATAACGATAAAATATTCAGAAGTCTAATTTTTAAACTGAATAAAAACAAGTTTGAGTGCTATATTCGAATCTTTGATACCCTCCACCGACAGTTCGATTATATCAGGATTGAAATCTGTATGAAATCTACTTATTATTAATTTGTCTTTATAAAAACCGACATCAGCATTAAAATTTGTTGCGGTTTAGACCTTTATTAAATTTTTGACCAACAATAAGAAAGTTGTATGCATTTTTTTAGCATTTGAAATAGTTTGAGTAAAATGTCATGATTCGAAACAGATTAAGCCGAACTTAAATGTTAAGTTATGGACTAATCATCTAAAAATTCTGCAGAGTGATTTAGTTTTAGCCTTTACAGCGGATTTCAGAAGGCTGCTAAATATGGGATCTACGGTAAAATATGGTCCGTATATCACAAAATTTCATGAAATTTTTTCTAGCCATCAGGGCTGTGCTGGAAATCGCAAACGTAAAACGCAAGCATTTTAAACGCTTTTTTTTTTAAAATTTCTTGAATAAAATAATTTTATGACAAAAATTGTCCTATTAAACAGGATTTTATAAATAAAAATTATATGAATAAGTTTTAAAGTTTATTAAAAACAACTTAAAATTTCCGGCGTTTTGCAACTAATTTTCATAGAAAATCCGTTTCATAAACCTCTATTAAGCCTGTTTTATTTTCTGTATTTTAGGTGGAAAAATCAATTAAAAAGAATTTAACATTTCGATTTTAAAAAAATATAAAATAAGTCAGCAGTTAGTCTGACCCTAATTATAATTCATATTTTTTTTAAAGGTATGATCCTTTTAAATTTACTGTACATTAAAAGAAAATAATTTTAAACTTGGTTTATTAAAAATATTCAGAGCTTAGTTTTTATTTCTTTAAGTATTTTATAAGGTATTACTCGTAATTACGATAACAAATATAAATATAATTCATTAAAAACTATTTGTTTTATTTACAATTTGCGTTTTGAGTTGATCACCCTTTATATAGCATTTTTTTGTTAGTCGGGACGTATTTAAAAAATCTGGCAGCACTGGCTTAACTGTTCTTTGGGCTATAAGATATGTTTTTTATATTAAAAAAAATGTTGTAGATATTAAAATGCTCAAATGTTTATAGCTTAGAACTACATTTTTATTTAATATCTCTTACGTTGTTATTAAAGCGTTCAACAATAATTTTGTATCCAAAAATTAGTGTTTTTTGTCCGGAAGTCATTTGAATAAACAACAATTCGATAAAAGCTGAAGAAACTGAAGAAATATTTGTGTTTTGTCCTACAGTTACTAAGGATATTTCATCTGAAAACTGTTTTTAAACTCTTGTTAAACTTCGACTATTATTTTAAGTTTTCCGAAACAAAAAATAGCAAATTTATACCGCATCCAAATTCTTTCCAAGTATATAAACATTTTAAGCATTTGACCTTCACTTGTTTAAATTCCGTCCAAAAAAAAAAACTTTAGATGTTTTGCCTAAAATTCTCAAAAAACTTTGAAGATAACTTTTTTCGAAGAGTACTTAAACATTTGTATTTAGCTTTAAGAAAGATTTAAAGTTAAACCTAAAGTCAAAGTTAAATGGCATAAAATTAAAAGTGCCGAAATAAAAAGGCACAGAAAAGCACTTTTTAGTAACGAAAATGGGCAGCAAAAAAGTAGAAATATTGCAAGAAAACTATACCTTTGTATGGTAATTTATCATGTGGCTAAAACAAAAGTAACAAAAAAAAAAAAACAAAGCGAAAAACAAGAATAAAAAAACTTTTACCAACTTGAATGTCTAGCGTCTTTTTTTTTTGTTGCTGTATAGTTTGTCGGTTTTTCTAACACCGTTTGCAACGACAACAACAAACAGTGACTATATATCACCATAGCCATCACCATCATCATCGTCATACTCTAGTGCAACTTGCGTTTAGTTGTAAGTATTTGTGCAACCAGCCATCCAGCGAACCAAACAACCAAGTTAAGCTAAGCCATGCAACAATAACAGTGTAAGTGAGCAGCTATTTGTATTAGTTTCTTTTTTTTTGTTTTAATTTAAGTTTAGTTTCTGCAACATTTTGAAAAAGGAAAAAAATTGTAGCTAAAGATTTTCCACCATTGATAAATGTTTAACCATCTACTTTCATATGTATGTATTATGCATAAGTTGATATACATATGTATACACTGCGATTCATTAGAATAGAACCAACAAAATATTTGAGATAAATATTTTTCTATCAAAAAAATTTATAAATTCAAAACATGCAGAAAAAGTGCATTTACAAGAAATTAAAAAAAGTATTTTTCCGAAAATTAAAAATTTTTTTTAGTACGGAATTGATAGCATATCAGCCAAAGTTATACAGTGGTCATAAATTTCAAAAAGCCCCGAAAACTCACAAATAAATAAATAAAAGTTTATTTCTAAAATCTTTGAATGAAGTTTACTGACGATCTGGCCAGTGAAATACGCATAGGAATAGCTTATCCCATCAAGAATAAATTTCAGTTTATCAATAGTATGAAATGGGAATTTATCACATTTAAACGAAACCTTGTTAAAAATTGATTTCAATTAAATTAATTGTGGTGTTAATCAAAAAATTAATTAAATTTGCACGCGAAAACTCATTAATAGTGTAAATTAAACATTTAATTCACTTGTTCAATTCACTTTATTACACGTTTAATTCACCTAATTAAATTTTTAATTAAAACTTATTTAATTTTTGAATAATGCTTTAATTGCTGAAAAATTTTGGTTAATTTTTTCTGTGCTATGAAATTAGACTTACAGAGGAGGTACTTACACAGCTTTAAAATTTCAAACCTAAAGTAAAAACTCTTTCGATTTTCTTTAGACCATTCTACATTTTTTATGATTACTTTAAGTACGAGTCGAACTCAAAAATTCAAGTACGAATAACACTTAAACGTACTCAAAACAATCTTAAATGGGATGACTTTCGAAAATCAATCCCGCAATTTCTTGAAATAAGTACAAAATTCTTAAATCAACTAAAAAAGGAAATATTTAACTTTTCGTTGTGTTTTACCCTCCGGCTCGCATGTTTTGATTTTCTATTCACATTGAAAAAGGGTCTGCCCAGACCCATGTGTACGACGAAGGGTTAAAAAGAAATATGAACTCTTGCTTCTCATTTAGTTTATATTTTTATTTAAATATGTACATACGATTTTTAAAGTAAAAACCATATCGGGCATGATGTTGGTATTTTATGATTCTGTAATGTGTATAACGGGTAAGTAAATCAATCATAGTTAGTTTTTGTTTTTTTTTGTTTTTTTGTTTCAAGCACGAACTTTATAATACTTGAATCCAGCGCATTTTGAGATTGTATCAATCTTAGTTTTACTCTCATTTACATATTATTTCAAGTACGAAATCGGGATTGAATTTTGCGATTGAAAATCCGTACTTTCAATATTTCTGTACTAAATTCAAGAAAATCCGTGCCCACCGTACTATTAATACCGCTTCGGATTGATTTGAGTACGGATGGATTGAGTTTTCTTTTCAGTGAAGAAGCAAGCAGGAGTTACTGCATGCGAACCCACATTTTGTAGCACTTTTTTAATCAGAGAACATTTTTTCAGTAGGAAAATCTTAAACTTTTAATATAACTCGACAACAAGAACGCGTTTAATTTGCCCAAAACCATAAGACGTGAAATTTTTAACACCAAAGTTTTAAGAATTGCAGAAAAGTGATCTTTTCGGATACAAGTAACTTCAATTTGCACGGAAATACGAAACATTTCCTAGCTGCCATCACAGCACATAGGGACGAGTTATGGTTCGAACTACTTTTTCATTTTACAGCACTATTGAGCTTGAGATACAAAGTACCCAGAAGACCGACAAATAATTATAAATAAGTTTTGCCGTACAAGGACATATTTTTGGATCAACATGATAGCACACCTTTACACACGGCATTAATAGTCAAATCGAGGATTGTTTGTCAAAATATTAAGACGTTAAACCGGATCACTAGCCCGTAAGGTCTTGGGAAGGAGAAAACCAACACGAAAGCAACGATGGCATAACATCCGAATGGGACGAAATTTTCTCGTTAAGCCTGGTAAACTGTTCAACATTACACGTGAAATGCTGTCTAAACTCATATCAACAAGTAAAAGTCGGCTTTGACGGAAGTTCGATACCCTCCACCGAGTCTAAGAATACTTAAGAAATTGGATTTATTTGAAATCAATAAGTTATAAATCAATCTTAAAAAAGACTGGCGTTACAGTATTTAAATTCGGTGTGTTTTAAGGGGTATTCCAAAAGTTTGGATAATTGGATCATACTCCATTGAAAAAAATTCTAATTCTAATTTATATAAGAAAATTTTCGCTGTTAAATTCGATACTTTAATTATCTAGAATTTTTATAAAATGCTAAGATTTTTACATTAATTTTTTTTAAAACTTTCTTTTATTTTATCCTTATGAATCGCAGTGTATGAGTGAAAATGTATGTTTATATAGCAGACATTAAACAAGTACAAAGCGTTTTATAACAGTGGCAAACTCATAAAAAGGCCAGCAGCCAACAAACAAAGTTCCAAACACATCTAGACCCTTAAAATGATATTAATACTTACGTACACAAACTAGTAGATTTAGAAATGAACATATTTTACGGGAATTTCGCACACAAACGCATTTGAATTCATTTGTATCACTTGTCTGTGTGTGTTCATACCTGTGTGTAAATGCAAATGTTTTTTTGTAGTACAATAGAAGCAGGATATTTAAAATTACAACATAATGCAAACGGTTGTGTAAGACGAATAATTTGCATAAAAAATATTTCCAACATAACGCCATAGTGAAATGCAACTTTTTATTTTGCCTTCGGGGAGGTTGTAATATTTGCGGTATCTGGTGGAATAATACATTATGTTGAGAGCAAGAAACACATGAAAAATTGCTTTATTCCTTTTATTCCATTAAAGTTATGAAGTATAAAAATGTGTCGAACAGTTCGTTAGTAACCGGTACCAAGGATGCCATAAAATGGCCAATTTCACCAATTTATTTAAATATCAATTTATGTTTAAAGTTGGTTTTTTATATCAAATAAAAATTAATTTATATTTAAAACTATATTAAAATATGAATTTATATTTAAATAGAATTGGTGAAATTGGCCATTAGTGGCATTGTCAAATTACAATCAGAGTTCAGAATTTGTTGTATATAAACGCACACAATTTTCATATTTTTCATGAAAAATTTTAAAACCGTTATAAAACCTTATTCATAAATATGAACAATGATAAATATTTCACTTTTGTTCATTTATGAAAGAACGTGAACAATGCTACTTATATATATTTTCGGTAAATTACTTGAATATGTATTTGGCGGAAAATAAAAACACACACACAACTTGGCACGTAGGGCACCAAATAAATTTGACAAAAACACAATATGTACCCATTACACACACACACACTTTTTGTGCTACGTGCGTGTAAATTTCCGAAAACTGCAACAATATGAATGAGCAACGTTGTTTATGTTCTCACGTTTGGTCGTGCGCAAGCGCTACCAAAAGCTTATCTTCAAAGTCGGTGTTAAGGCTCAGTTAGCCGGGAGTAACAGTAACAGTAACCTTACCGTAAAAAAGTAAGACCAATCTATTTCTTATAGATTGAGCCATAACATCTTACTGCTATAACTATAACCGTTCTAATTGCTTTACATACAACAAAATGAAGCAGCTGATTTGCATCGTAACGGTTACTCCCGGCTAACTGAGCCTTTAGCCTTTCTCCCCTCTTTACACCGTCTGTACCGTAGTTTTTAAAACATGTTAAAGCAATATATTATGACGTTATTTCCCATTTAATTGCAAAACGATTATGGTGTTACAGCTCTTGAATATTGGTAATAAAGCCATATGGGTTTATTTCTCAGTCTATTGAGAAACAAGGCCATGTGACTTTGTTGCCTTTAGCTTTATAACACTGCACTATTTCAAAACAATTTTACTTTATCATGAATGAATAATAAGTGAATCAACGTTTCGCTTCTTTTTTTACAACTACACACTATTACAAACGTGGATGCTACATTCGGCATTTATGACTCATTTTTATGGGCCGCATCCGAACAGTAGCAACATGATTTTTTGTCTAACAAATGTTTAATTAATATGGAGCAAAATACATAAATGGAAATTATGATTCAATAAAAAGATACAAAAGAGAGCGAGAGAGAGAGAGAAAAATGTTTAATGGTGGATTCATATAGCAGTTTGAGTTGCTGGACTCTGCAAAATGGGAAAAGACTATTCTCAATCTCTTTTTTTATGTGAAACAACTGTTATCCTTAAATTACAGACTAGAAAAATAGATGTATTTTAAAGCGGGTAGGCCTTCATACAAGAAAAGTTTGAGAAGGTCATTCCTTAAATACGTCAAGGAAGTTTCTCAAACAAGAACAATTTTCTTTTATCAAAGAAAATTCCCAATTCAAACTGTTGATAAGCTGCAATTTATTGTTGATGGGACTGCTTGCTTTGTTTATAGCGCCGCCATTTAAAGTCCGATTTCATTGGTTGCTTTTAAACCGCCTTCAATTTCAGGGCGCCACTTGTGCCATCTCGGATCCTTCCTCGCCTTCTCTGATTGCAGAGAAAAAAATAAATTTCACATTTAGGAAAGGAATTCAAATATGTTTAAAACAGGACTTTTTAACAGGATTGTAAATTCAAACACAAACATTTGTAAAAATTTTATTGGGGAAAAAAATAATTTGTTATTAACAAATAAGTTGTTTAAAGCTTTTTTACAATTTTAAACAAATATGTTAACAGAAACAAACAAATTTTTTATTAAAATTGGAAGTAAATTTTTAACAAACAACTCGTAAAATTTATAAATAGGTTGTTTATTTGTATAAAAAATTTTTATTTAATTTTTCGTATTTTTCTTATTAATCACAAAGGCACAACAACGACCACACCCAGCAGCTGTGAAAAAGATGAGCAGGAAAGATCTTCAGTACACCATATGTATTTTTTTTTTTTTTTTTTGAATATAATAATTCATAAATTCAGATGCTCTTATTCTCTTACATCTTCTTCATTCACTAACTTTAGCTGTATTTCCTTTCATTGGGTATAGAAGATCTCTCAATATATGGGTTTCGTTCAAATTCTACTTAATTTTAACAAATAGAGTTCGGGAATTTTCCTTTTTTTTGTGAATAATGCTATGTTTTAGCCAAGAAAAAAAAATGTTTCCATAACAAAAAAGTTTTCACATTTTTACATGAAAAACATCTGAAAATTAAAAATATTCATAAAAAAGCACAATATGTCAACATTAGAATCAACAAAAAGTGTATTCTTTTTTATAAACAAATTTATATAAATTTAATAAAATATTAAAGAAAAAATATTTTATTAAAAGTGGTTACGAAATAATTTTTTTGTGTGATGTTAAATCTATTCAATGATACTTGTTCACTAAATAATTAGATGAATGGAATTTTCTTATTACTTAACAAACTCCCTTAATATACTTCCAAGACTTGTTTTCTGCTCTAATAAATGTTACTCAAACATGTTTAAATTCCCTGCAAACTTTATTACGCTACACAATTTTTTTACATTACATTTTTACTTGAAATTTTTCAAGGTGTGTTCTTAATTTCACCTTAAATAAAATTCAAATAGTTGTGGCATTGTTAAGAGGGATAATATCGGAAGAAAGGAAGCGTCAGCGCGTATAATGATACCTGATTTCAAAATCGCTTTATAGCGTGTTATTATTACAACGCATGCAAAAACACAAAACCATTTAAAATCATGTACACGGTTTAAAACCACCACGTACTTACAATTATGTTTGTAAGTAAAAACGCTCAAAAGGATGTTGTGGAAAATTATTTCAAATGTTTACCTGCATTGCTCAAATGTGTAATCTACTTGTATTTGTGTTTGTTTTGCAATGTGTTTGTTTGTGTAGGTTTGAGTTTTAATCAAGTTGATTGAATAAAGGAAACAAAATGTTGTTTTAAAAATGTAATCAGAAAAATACGCAAAATGATGACTATAAATACATTTTCAATGGTTTTTTAATTGCTCTTTCATCAGTTAATTCCTGATTGCATGACCAGTGTGTTTTTATTAGTATTTGGGTTCTTTTTTTTGTTAGTGAAAAGTTTTGAACCTGTTAATTTTTGTTAATATTAATAACACCATGCTAGTTGAAAAAACAGACAAGCCGGGTACCATGCATTTTAACCTAATTCGATTACGCTGAATCCGATTGTGCTAGGCGTTTTTTTTAGGTTAGCTCTTGTTTTCGAGTTATACCGTTATTTCGAAAATGGAGGAGGTTGCACAACAAATATTTGCGTAATTAAAAACGGTTTGGTTTATTAAAATTACTAAAAAAAACCGAAATTCCGCAATAAGATTTCCTTTAAGAAAGGTGAAACTTTTTTCTAATATGCGAAGTCGTTTTAGAAATACATTTTTTTTTATCAAAATTTCGAAATTTTTGTTTTTAAAAATTCATAAAAAATTGGAAAATGCAACAGGATTAGAAATCGGTACAATATGGTCACACTATCGCGCCCTATTTTTAATTATTTTTTACAGTTCTTACTCTGACTCTGTTTCCATCCGCAGAAATTTTTTAAGTCCGACTCCTACTTTAACCATGATCTTTATTCAACTTTAAACTCTTTCTTTAAGCAGTACCTTTTAAATGGTTAGATATAGCAAGAAAATGAGTCTGACTCTGCCGCATTTGGCTTTAATATAGTTATTTACATGTGTAAAGTAGACTAGTCCTTATTTTCTGACTTCAACATTTTTCATTTTTTTTGTTTTGGAAAATATTAGAAATTTTTTATTTTCTATACTCTGGAATCGGAGTCTCGAGTTCTTGTGGGTACTTTAACTCCGACTACGGTAAAAAAACCTCAACTCTGACTCCACAGCCCTGGTTTTTTATTTAATATAAATATTTTCAAATGGTAAAAAAAGGCTTAAAAAAATAATGTAACTAGTAATCTTTAACAAAATTTCCTATAAAAAGTAAATTGTAGTAAAATTTTCTTAGCTAGTAAATTTTAACTAAATTTCCTATAAAAAGAAAATGCTGGCAAAATTTTCTGTAATTAGTAAATTTTAGATATCTTTCCTATAAAAAGTAAATTTAAGCTGAATTTCCTATAAAATGTAAGTTTTAGCTAAATTTCCTATAAAAAGTATATTTTAGCTAAATTTCCTATAAAAAGTAAATTTAAGCTAAATTTCCTATAAATTGTAAGTTTTAGCTAAATTCCCTTTAAAAAGTAAATTTAAGCTAAATTTCCTATAAAATGTAAGTTTAGCTAAATTTTCCTATAAAAAGTATATTTTAGCTAAATTTCCTATAAAAAGTAACTGTAAGCTAAATTTCCTATTAAAAGTATATTAAAGCTAAATTCCCTTTAAAAAGTAAATTTAAGCTAAATTCCCTATAAAATGTAAGTTTTAGCTAAATTTCCTTTAAAAAGTTAATTTTAGCTAAATTTCCTATAAAAAGCAAATTTTAATAAAATTTCCTACAAATAATAAATTTTAGCAATATTTTCTTAACTAGTAAATATTAACTATATGTTAAAAAAAAAAAAAAATTAATTCTGAAAAAAATTCCTCAAAAAAGTATATTTTAGCTTAAATATCCCATTAAAAGTAAATTGTAACAAAATTTTCTATTGAAAGTATATTTTAACAAAATTTCCTATAAAAATATTTTTATTTGTTTATCAAGCAGATGTTCGCTTATATCGGCGCACAAGTGGCCGGCCGACAAAAGTCAGCGCATTTGTAACATTTTGAGAGCTTAAAGGCAGTAAATCTTATTTTTACGCTGGCCAACTTATTGTTCCGGAATTTTAAAGGCAGATTCCTCGAGGAATAGGTGGTAATACCGCTACTACAATTTTTTTAATTATGTATTACTTTTAACAATTATCAGTACTTGTTTATTTTATTTTATAACAAAGGGAAAGAAAAGCACGCCGGGTGTAGCAATTAAATAATAAAAATCTAAAATATTTTTTATTTTTATGATATACATTTAATTTTATCATCTAGCGCACTGTTTCCAAATTGAATTCTCAACATTGTGCGGATAAATAGTTTCGAATCAATTTTCTTAATTAATGCCATAAACAATTTCCGATTTTATTACTTTTTTCGAGTGTTTAAAAACTCATCAAATTGAGCACACAATAAAAAGGCAACGCGATATTATTTATGACTTTTTTACATTTTTTCTTTTATAAAGTGTGACTAAAATAGTTTAAAAATGTATATAAATGAAATCAGCAATAACACAGCAAAGAACTGTAGTTATATGATGTGACTAATTCTTTGCCATTAAACTAAATGCGAATCCATTAATTAAGCAATTAACGTTTACGTAGTACAAAATCTTTTTGGGAGATTTACTGCCTCTTTTTAGAAAATGAAAACAAAACTATATTGAAAAGAAAAATAAAATACAAAGATTGATTTTTCTTTTTAATATAATTTCTTACAGGAAATTTTGTTTTTATTTTCCAAAAACAGGTAGATAAAGAGCGGAAATTTATATTTTTGCCTCATATTTGTTTTGGGTTATAGAAATTGAATATTAACTGAAGACATATTTTTGACATTTTTTTTTGAAGACAAACGGGGCCCCTAATTTGGGTACGCTGAATCCAGTGATGCCAACCGTTTTTTTCGGTTAGCTCCTGATTTCGAGATGTACCATTATTTCGTATCTCAAAAACGTTAAAGTTTAGTTGGTCACACATTTGACCAATCCTGGACGTATCATAGGCGCGGCAGAGGCTATATTAAAGAATTTTTATTAAACCGAAATATTTGTATGGTTGAATGAGCGTTTCTTTAAATATAGATAATTCAACTTTGTACCACGCTCACTTGCCCAACCCCGCTTCCATTTTGTCGGATGTTGTGAATTGATAACCAAGATGCTTGTACCAAATTAAGTAACATTGCCGTTCTCCAGATTTAGAGAAATCTTTAATGACTTTGAATGGAAAGCGCCATGACCATGAGCTTGTGTATTGATACCTAAGATGCTAATACGGCTCTTGCCGTTCTCCAGATATACAGAAATCTTAAATATCTTTGTATGGAGAGAGACACGCCCACTTGTTCGATGTTGTGTTTTGATTACAGAGATTGTTTGCACCTTATTGCCAGATATACATAAAAATAAAATAAAGAACAACACTGGTTTTTTTCATATCTCAGCCATTAATGGACCGATTAGGCTGAATTTCAATAGCATACAATTCCGGGCTATGTGTGACATAAATATATAACTACCAAGTCCCCATCATATCTGGGGTCTTCGAAAACCAATTTAAACGGACAGACAGATGGACAGACGGGCATTGTTAAATCAACTACGCTACCTATAAGAACCCAGAATATATACTATACTTTATAGGGTCTTTGCAGAAATTACAAACGGAATGACAAGCTTCTATATACCCTTTTAACTTCGGTGAAGGGTAAAACAAGGTGCTGGTCGACTAGGCGTAACACACGGCACTAAAATCTCAACTTACTTAAGAAGTTTATTTAACAGGTTTTAGTTGAAAAATTTCACTAAAAATAAAAACTTACCCAAAAATTAGATGGTAAAAGAATCAGAAACTAGCTTACCTAAAAAAAAAGCAAAAACAAAAAGTTAAATAGTACAAAAGATCTATTAAAATTAGTAACTAAAAAAAGTATATTAAAATGTTAAAAACCTTAAAATTGTAACATTAAATGGAAGCCTTAAGCTCGTAGTAGGAAAGCACAAGGGAGAATGATGGGTTTTATTCAAGACATGAGTGCACGTAGGTGTGAAACCAAAAGAGAAAATAGCACGTTATAGTAGTTTTTATGGGGTCTGTTCCAGACCCATCTTTTAAGTATTGCGATCGATTCAAAACCTCTTTCGATCTTTCGATGTCCGTCCGTCTGACCGGCTGCACAAAGTACAGGTCGCAATATTGGAATTAATTTGATGAGATTTCCAAAATTTGTTTTTGTTTTAAATGTTATTTTCTATGCGAACGTTAACGTTCGAAATCGTTGAACAGGCTATTTGTTTTTGTTTGGGATGTAACGATACGCCTTTTTGCCGATACGATACTTAAAATAAAATATCGCCGATTTCGATACCGAACGCATACAGATAACCATACTGAATTTAAGTTAAAATACACAAAATTCAAGTAGAGTTATTTGTTATTATTATAATTTAAAATTGACGGCCAATTTCACCAAGTTCACTTATAATTAACTATCAGTTATGGCTGTCAAAATATATTGCTTAAAGAAGTAGTTAGTTTTAACTGAACTTAATGAAATTGGCCGTTAATAAGATTTTTAATAAGGTTTAAAAATACAAAGAATTAAATTAGAATTCATGATAAAATTAACAAAAAAAAATTTTTTTTATAAAAATAACAGCATAAGAAATAAATTATTAATATTAAAAAATTTACATTTATAATATTTGTGTTCAGCGACAAAGTATTCTCCACTTTTGCGGAGATGGACGATATTGCAAGTCCGTTCGCACCAGACCTGCAGTGGAAAATTGGCTCAGAGATGCAATATAACTCATTAGAGAACTTAAGAGTTCTTCCATCATTTTCCTCAAGTTTGGGTATAACATGTTATTGCTCCCGTAAACAAGTTGATTAGCGTCTCTAGAAGTATAAGGAAATCCAAAGTATCTCTGGACTTCTTTTTTTTTAGCACAATTACAGCAAATTATGAAAAGATGCTCATCCTCCTTGTATTCTCTTAAGATTTGTTAAAAATCGCTTCAAAGGCCTGTTCTTTTAGATTTACCATAACTTGTACTACTTGTAGGAATGAATGCAGAGGCATGTTTAGTAGCTCAATCAGAATTTTTTCAAACCGATTAAAGTCGATTGTCTTTGAAATATTCGAGCATTTGATCGAGGTTCGAGAATTGTAGATAAGCAATAGGTTTAATTATTTTCTAAAACAACAAATCTTTATTTTTTGCTAGTGCTTAGTCAATCGCAAAATTTTTGGAATCTGAACTATTCACCATCCCTGTTGATTCATTTATTATATGAAACAATTTCATTATTCTGTTAATTTTATGCTCTGCTTTTTTAAGTGTTTCTTTCCTTGCTATGCAATAATTAAGCATAGAAAATTAAATTGTTTGTTCAAAAATACTCCAAAAAAACAATAACATTTAAATTTCGCACCGTAATATCGGAAAATCTGGAGTATCGCCAATATATCGGTATTCGTTACATCCCTAGTTTATACGATTGAAAATGTTTAAAATCGGTCCTTAACTTCACACAGCCCCAAACAAAAGTTTATATTTTTTGCTAATAGGTCTAACATTAAAAATAGGTTCCATATAAATGCCCTACCCTATATCTCACTCGTTGGAGAAAATTAGCATCCAAACATAATTTTATTATGTCGAGTTCCAAATAGTGAAGACTCTCAAAAATGTGCTGAAAAGTTCTGTGTTGTAGGAATGATATGGTCGGGATTGACCAAAAAAACGTTCTCACTTGGTTTACTTGCAAAATACAAAAAAATTTTAATTTACAAGATTTTGTTAGTCGTGCTTAATTCCCACAAATATCTGTTATACTACACTTATGCTCATATCAAAATTTGTTTACATTATCTTTTTACTCACAAGTGAAAAAGGGTATCATATGTTCGCACTAGATCGACTTTATTGAATAATTATAAGTTTCTTTTATTTATATCAAAACCATATTGTTTTCTACTCTAACAAATACAAAAACTTTTGCTTGCTCTTAAAATCCGTTATCAACCCCAAATTTAGCGTAAAACCACTTAAGTTCATTTATTACATTTTAGTAATTTAAGGCCATCACAAAGTACTCCACAAAAACAGCAAAAATAGTCTTATTTATTTTTATTAGTCATTTTAGTCTTTCTGGGTTATTTACCAAACAATATACATTACACATGTCATTTATCTAGTCGTACATTTAAACCCCTTTTAGATTTCTCTTTTTCCAATTCTGTTTGCATGTGTGTAGTTTCGTTTTTTTTTTTGTTTCGAAATGTATCAGTTTTATGGATGTTTGCTTAGACTCATGCATACATTTTACATACGTATGTATATGTAAGTGTAGTTGAATTAACAAAAAATCATTTGAGATTTTGTTGTTGTGGAATTTTTTGTTTATTTTACCACTTTACTTCCGTTTTCCTGTTGTCTGTTCTTTGCCAGTTGTCATCTTCTTTAGTAAAAATAATAATAAATGATACAGAAATGTCTCAATGTTTGCAAGCGAAGTGTTGTGAGGAAAGGATACCCAAGGACAGTTGTAGTAAAATTGAAGATGCCTTTTTTAATATTAAAAAGTAAAGAACAATTGTGATTTTTAGTTGAACTGTTAATTTTAATTTTGATAATTTTAGTTAGGCTTGAGTTCATCAAATTTAATTTTCATTAAATTATTTTTACTGAAGGAAGGAATTTTTACAACTTGGAATTTTATTAATATTAATTGACAATTTTCTTGGCTGGGCTGGGGCTCGAACCTGGGTTGAGTTTACATGTTTCAAGAATCACCACATTTTTTCATCAGAATTCTTTGAGTTCTAACCTCTGCACCACTGCGGTGCCTGCCAGCCAACAGTCTAACATCAATGTTTAACCAGTGATACTGGTGGTTCGAAATTTGCTGTAATTATAATTTTTAATTCATTCACATGTTGCTTAAATTTATGAAACCGAAATCATAATCTATTTACGACCAATTTCACCAAGTTCAGTTAAAACTAACCTTTAATTAAAGTTTCAGTTACCAATATGTTTTGACAGCTAAACCCGATTGTTAATTATAACCGAACTTGGTGAAATTGGCCGTTAAGGAATTAGGAATAAGTTTTTTCGATTATTTATATAAGTAAGCTTAAACTTTTCAGTTACTAAAATGTTTTGCTATGGAGAAATGAAATTTTTTGTGGTAAAACAATCCATGAAGTTGCAGTTCTTACAATTAAATTTTGTATAACAAAACAACTACAATATTTGTTTAAATCTATAGAATATGGGCTAAACTAGGAATATCAAAATTATAATTACTAATCGCCTGTAATATTATTTCCTAGTGCTGACTCTTGGGTTTGCTTCCCTGCTGCCAGATGATGACAATTTTGTATCATTTATTTCAGTTTTCTGTAATTTTTCTTTGAATTGAAATAAAATTTATTTGCCAAGTGCCTATCATTTTAGTCAAAGATTTTTTTCACTTAATCTTCTTTTTTCACAAACATTGTCATAGTCTAGAATATTATTTTTGTTTTTTTTTACTACTGTTTCTTCCTGTTTAGGGCTCTGACAGTTCGTTATTAGAGTGATTTACAATTTGTTCAAATGATCTGTCATAAGCTCTGTTATAACAGTTTCTTATCTCTAATCCATTTTTGTGTTTTTTGTTTGTCAATCCTTTTAAGTGTATTAATGTTAAGTAAGATGATGATTACAAATTTTGGGCAATTGATTGTAAAAGCAGTAATAAAAAAGTTAGAAAGTTATAATGGATGTTTCATTAGAGGCAACTAAACACACTTAAAGCAAAAGGTAAACAATTTGGAATAGTTTTTTTTTTATATGTTACAAATTGTATTCTAACTTAATTTGTCCGAGCACTACCCAATAAAAATTTTTTATCATTTTGGGAAGCACTTATGCTACATTTAAAAAAATAAGCGCACAATTATGCGCTACGCAATAAGACATACAAAAATGCTGTAAAATAAGTGACAGGTTTCTCAACAATTTTTATACAAAAAAAACAAAATTTCAAGTGCTACGGCATTCCATTATTACCACGAAGCAGGTTTGTAAAAGAGAATACTAAAAAATAACTGTATCAAAACATTAAGTGCTTAAGGCCGATCGTTACATAAAGCTGAATAATGCGCTTTATGTGTCAAAAATGTATTGCTTCAAAGTGGGAACTAGCCATATACCAAGGCGAATTCAAACAGGTAAACTCATCTCGTCAGCCGTTCATCAGCTGTTTCCACTGCGAATTAAAAAATATGGTCAAACGTCAAAATATGATTTTGTTTTGAGAAGAAGTTGAATGAAAAGTGTTAAAAATATTATTTTTATAAAAAAAAATTTCAAAACTGCGAATGATTGAAGTGAATTTATTAATTTCTTTTATAAAAAAGTGATAATTTTAATTTGCAATAAAAAAATTTTGACAACTAACCAGAAAATTGTATAAACAAAATACATGGGGCTTTTTGTAGTTGTAGAGATGAGTTTACCTGTTTGAATTCGCCTTGCCATATACTATTCATGTCTTCCGTCAGCGCAATGGTAAGCGTAGCGTTAATATTTCTCCCTTACAAACCTGCTTCGTTGGAAGCTCAATTTTTTATTGGGTAGTAACTTAGACCTTAAGTCTGTTGTAAGGAAGCAGACGAGAATCTCTGGCAGGAATCGAACTCGCAACCCTTTCACTATTAGAATATGTCATTACAAACTAGCGAATAAAAAAGGTTTATTTATTTTTTGTTTAAGTTGATTTGTTGAAATCAGGAAGTAGCGTTAGATAGTTTAGAGGTTGTATAATGGCTGATTTTATCAGGTTTTATTACTTTATATACTTTATATACTGCTACAGGCATTGTTTTAACCGAAAATCTATTTAGGGTATTTCAGTGAGCTGTTACAAAGTGTCAAAAAGGTGCCAATTCAACCAAACTTGGAACATCGCTTTGTGCAAGTGACAGGTCCACTTTATATAAAGAGTTGGAACTAGAACTAGTCCCTACCGCTATTCCATCTTGCAGGGTTGTTTTCTTTTAATCTTGAAATTTTTCCAATAGTAATTCTCATTCGCCCTTTTATGTAATCAAGAAAAATCTGCTTTTAGGACCACTTTAATGTTTATTACCAAGAGCTTTAAACAGCAAAACAAATTATATTGTGTAACAACCACTACAAAAGTTATACTCTATCACTTGCACTTGTGTTGGCCTTATCTCAAGGTGGTCTTAACCACTGGAGCTATCTATCCTTCGCTATGTTAGAATAGTTAGAAGCAGGTCGAACTTGCCCACACGTGGGGAAAAATCAGCCCTCGAGCAGGTTATTTCAAGATCTCCCTTCCTGTGACCATAAAGTCCAAGTGGATTCTTTTGTGAAGAAATTATATTTTTGTGAAAATGTATCTTCTTTTGAAAAAATAAATATATTTTTGTGAAAAAAAACGAATCTTTCTGACGGCCTCAGGCAATTGTCAGCCACCAGGGGCCACTGACTTGCATGGTACCAGAAAGTATCTCTGGTCAGCCGCAATCTAAAGAGTAAATTTTGACTTCTACCGAATTGCATGTATGTTTTCTTTTCAATTATTTTTGTTTCTAAAATTATCTTCCCAATGCTAAGGGGATATTGGTAAATAAATTATGTAAATTCTCTACTTATGTACTAAAGACTTAAAGTAATTAATGGAAATAAAAATACGACAAACAGTTTAATGGAAAATAAAAAAAGCAAACAAACGTTAACATCGATTTTGTGAAATTACTTTTGGAGCCACTTAAAGCACAAGCACCACACACTCACAAATAACAATATAAATAATGCAAAAAAAACTTAATTAATTTAATTACACCAACTTTGGTATGTAGACTTCAATGCTTAAATACTCTCACATTCTCACTCACACAAACACATACAGAGAAGTATTGGTATATAAATGCATAATAAATAAATAAATGTTAAAATAATTACCCAACATAAGTCTTTAAATCAATATTGACAAACTCGCACATTGTTGGATATAAATTATTGTATTACACCCACACAGTTACTACTCACACAAGTGCAAATTTCATATACAGTTACACAGGCAATAATATCGAAAATACACATTACAGCCATCATAAAATTGCCATTATTAAAAATACATATAATAACTTTATTTTTATAGCCAATTTATGTTTGCGTCCGTTAACTGTGCTTGAGTATGTGGATGTGTGTGTTTAAGTATTTGCATAGTCAATCAGTTAAAGAAAGAAAATTGCATGAGCATACGATATGTCCTCATTTTGTTTACTTCCGGCCAGAACTGGTTGTAAGTAAGGCATTGATTTTAAAATACTTGCAAAGCTAACAGTGTTCTGCCATTCAGACTCTTTTGCTTTTTCATGAGGCAACTGCTTTTGATTTTGTTTAATAAATTAACAATGTTTAACATGCAATACGATGATTGGTTTTATATTCTGCAAATAATCAAAACAATTTCATTTATGCACCATACCTTTGAACATATTTGGTAGAACAAATAATTACACATACATGTATTTGCGAGTTTGTGCGTGCATAATTACGTACTAGCAAATATTGTCATAAGGACTCACTCTCTTTAAAATTTACTTTTAAACCAGATGGTTGTGATTATGTCGACGGTGAGCAAGTAAAAGGAGCTCACATTATTGTTGAATTTTATTTGAACCAGTGTTCGAAAATAAACACTTAGGTCCTAATTTTGTAAAACACAACGCACGCCAAAGTATTATATTGAAAGCAAAAACAAATTCATAAATATTTTGTAATTTTGTTGTTGCTTTGTACAGAAATTTATTTACCGTTTTAAAATTTTCAACGCCACAAGCAGGGTTGTTAGACTTTTTTCCTCAAAAATCGTCAAAAGTTTTAACCAAATTCGTCAAAATCGTCACGAAAATTGAACAAAATCGTCTACAAAACGTCAAATGTATAAATTTCACAAATTAAAGACAGTTTATTGAATGAATTGGTTCGAAAATATAAATTTTTAGCAAGAAATTCTATTTATGATGAAGAAAGTGATATGGTTAAGTTGTATTCTATTTATTTCAGCAAGTGAGCTGAATATATTTATCATTTAAAAAGAAAACATAAGAAAAACTATATTTGCATAAATGCATATCAAAATTTTTTTTTTTTCATTTATCCATATTCAGGAAAATATTAAATAATAAATAAAATCTCATTTGCTTTAAACTCGAGCTATTTTTAGATGATTAACTTTTAGCGCTATCTCTATTGCAAATTGTTTTTATTGTAAAAGATGATAAAAACCAAGGATTCTGTCTATATCAACAGTCTTTTTACCCGACTTGAAACGTTACATTACGTCCAATTTTAGTTCCAAACTAATGCATTGTCTTCTCTTTGCACTCATATTTCTACACAGCTTCTTGTTAAGAACTAACTTCTTACTTTTTAACACGCAACTATACTTAGAATAACTAACCTAACAGAATTAAATAGGATTTACCTTTTTACACACAGATAGAAAAATTCTTCATCGAAAAATGCATTCGTATGTAGCGACGCAAATCGATGCCAGAAAGTCGTCATAAAACTATTACTTTTAGTCAAAAAATCGTCAATCGGCATTTTACTGTTTTTTTTAAAAAAAATTGTCAAAATGACGAAAAATCGTCACATCTACAAACCCTGCTTGTCAGATTAAAGTGTTATAAAATTGATGCCAGATTAAAGTTTCAAGTAAATTTATTGACGGAATTAAATCGTCAAAATTAAATCGTGTTTGTATTGCCTATAGTCTGGTAAAAGTTTTTGCAGGTATTCTGAAGGGGTTTTTAAGAAAACTATTCATAACCCTTTTTTAAGCAGCCTTTTTTAAAATTGGTTCATACCAGTTTAAACACCTAACACTTTATTAACAAGGTTTCGTTTAAATGCGCTAAATTCCCATTTCAAACTATTGACAAACTGAAATTATTGTTGATAAGATAAACTATTCCTATGTGAATTTCACTGGTTGCTTAGGCCACATCATCACGAAACTTCATCCAAAGATTTTAGAAAAACTAAAGATATTATACAAATAAAACTATTAAGCGAATAAGAATTATAAGCCCTAAAAATATAAAAGTTAAAATTTGACTTGTATTTTTTAGTCAAAAATAAAAGTTAAAATATGACAGATTTCAGTAACAAATAAAAGATAAATTTTGGGCCGATATCCTTTGGTCAAATATAATAAAAAACGAAGTTAAAAGTAGAAATATGTGCTGCATTAATTTTTTAAGCAACGAAAAATTTATCTATGCTTAATAGTATTAAGCTGGAGGTCCATATCACGCGTTTTCGCCTCCACGCAGTGCGTGCTTTTCTAACCTTACTTGCGTTTTACTTTTCAAGTTACATGCAACGCTTTTTATGCAGCAGCAGCACAATTTAAAATAAAATTTAATTTGTCAAAATCAGCTGATTTGTTCGAACGCTGCTTGTGACGCTTACAAAAGTAGAAAGTAAACCTACTTTTCGCCTCAAGGCATCTACGCTTTTGTGCATGTAACTTACTACGTATAACTACACAGATTCTACTTTTTTGACAGCTGCGTGTGCTGCGAAAAAGCGAGTAGCGCGTGGTGTGGACCTCCAGCTTTAAGCAGAAAAGTTTTTATATTTCTGTGTTTGTATGTTTGTTACAGGTTATCTCCGGAATTGCATGTCCGATTTTAAAATATGTTTCAACAAAATAAGGAATGGTTCCACCTTAGTGCTTAGCATATGAGCCAGGGGCGCTAAACCTTAGATACTCAGAATAAATTAATACCATAGAAAGAAAAACACTCGGGATAAATCAAGTTTTTTATGATTACTTTAAGTACGAGTCGTACTCAAAAATTCAAGTACGAATAACACTGAAACGTACTCAAAACAATCATAAATGCACAGAAAAAATTTTTGCAAAAAATTATTCAATTAAATAATTAATTGGTGTACATTAATTATTCAATTAATTTTTTGTTTGCTGCAATTCATTTTTTTAATCAAAACCCATCAAATTAAATGTTTGTGTATATGTGGTGTATTTTTCGTTTATGCATTTAATTTTTTAATTGACTAAATTTGTGTCCCATGACTCGAAAATACAAATCCGTTAATTGATATGATCAATTCCTTTGCAGGGGCAAAATTAGTTAAATATTTAATTGTCTGATCGAATTGTTTTATTAATGTCGATTTTCTATTTTTTCTGTGTGGAATGGATTACTTTCGAAAATCAATCCCGGATTTTCTTGAAAGTATACAACTCTTAAATCAACTAAAAAAAAGAATTTAACTTTTCGTTGTGTTTAACCCTCCGGCTCGCACGTGTACCACGAAGGGTTAAAATTTGAACTCTTGCCTCTCATTTAGTTTATATTTTTCGTTAAATATGTACATAAGATTTCTAAAGTAAAAACCATATCGGGCATGATGTTGGTGTTTTATCATTCTGTATGATGTAATAAGGGTATGTTAATCAATCATAATCAATCTTCAAGCACGAATTCGGGATAAAATCAACCTTATAAATCTTGAATCAAGCGCATTTTGAGATTGATTCAATCTTAGTTTTACTTAAATCAATCTTATTTTCGGATTATTACAAGTACGAAATCCGGATTAAACATGGATAATTTAAGTATTTTGCGATTGAAAATCCGTACTCGAATCAATCTTTCTGTACTTGACTCAAGAATATCCGTAGTCATTATACTATTAATACCGCTTCGGATTGTTTGAGTACGGATGGATTTATTTTTCTTTTGAGAGTACACTGTTCAAGTTGAAAAACAGACAAACCGGGCACCTGGCGTTTTAACCTAATTCGGGTACGCTGAATCCAGTGGTGGTAACATACAAGTCAAATTTCAACTTTTATTTTTGACTGAACAAATATCAGTCAAATTTGAACTTCTATTTTTGACTGAACAAATATCAGACAAATACTATTTTAGATCGATTTCAAGAAAATCGTACAGTAAATTTCAGAGGTGAAGAAATAACACTAAGATTACACCTAAGACCACGGAAAAAATGATAATTTACAATAAAACTAGGCACATTAACGTTAATAGACTTAAAAAGATATCAGTAAAAAATAATAGTTATTTTTTGACCAAAAAATACCTTTGACTTTTTTAAAAGTCAAAAAAATCAAAAATTTACTATGACAACACATAGCAGTTGTTGCAGGAAAATTTTGTATTTGATATCTAAACCCAATGAGGTATCGTAAAACTGGATAGTAGATGTATGTGTGACCAACAGAGATTTACAATGACAATAAAAAAAAATCTCAAAATAACACTAATTGCAGGCTGGGCGACGATATAATCTCTTTTTATTTGAACCAACGATTTGTAATTGTGTGCGAGTGTCTGTCAAAAGCATAATGGTACCAAAAGAACTATAAATTTTCCATTTTTTCTTGTTTGTTTAATTTCTTTTTTGTATTTGTTTTTATTTTTAATGAAAGCGATTAAAATTTAAACGTCAGCCATAAACTCAAATTTAAAATTTGTATTTCTCCCGAAAGTAATGTAAACAAATTTAAATTAAAATTCATTACAAAAAAGTGTCTGATGATTGCATTTTTTTTAAAAGATATGCAGGCATAGTCACATATATTTACACTATATGGAAAATTTTTAAAATTCCACATATAAACCCAATATTATTGCTGTTGAAAAAAAAAATGAAGTGAGTAGATGGAAGAAAGATTTAAAAACTCAGCGGTAAATAAAAGTGTAATAAAATAAAAGTATTTACAAACATTATTTGCTTTTGAAAAGTATTTACACAAGTTCGTTATTCGAAAAGTGTTAGGTACATTTTTTCAACTGCAAAAACATTTGGCTTCTTAGTTAATTTTTAAAATTTTTCCACATTGCGTAAATAAATAAGGCTATGACTGTACTTAAGGGTGCCTCTTATACGGCCAAAAATTTTATTTTTGAGAAATTTAGCAGGCATACCCCTTTTCCAAGGATTTATTTGGCAAAATACCAGTTCCCCGAAATTACGTTAACCCGTAACGAATTGACAACAAAAGTGTCAAACGACCCGCATAAAAAAATACGACTACTATATTAAAACATGTAAATCACACTCACCGTGATTAATTAAACAAAAATTAAAGAGTGTTGTCCTCAAGGACAATTTTATTCTAAATACAACTGCGTTTCTAAAAATTCCTTATCACTTAGAGAAATGGACCGTATGGCACATTGTAGCTAACAAATAAGCCATTTATGAGAAAATATACATAAAAAACACTGCAGAGTAGGAGATTTTGAAAACAAAATGGAAATAATTCGGTATTTTTTAAACGGTTAGTCCTATTAATATAAAATTTCAGAGGACAAATAAGGACTCGCATTCGAGCTAAAGCTTGGATTTGAGATCTTTAGACGTATCAATTACAAAAATTAAAAACCATCTAAAGGGTGTTCCAACCATAATGTCCGATGTTAATTGTGAACCACACCTTAACGTCAAGTTTCTTGCCCAACTTAACCGCACTTGTTCGAAAATTAGCTCTGCTAAGCAGTTACCATAAATTGTTTTCGTTTTCGCAATATTTTAACGGACTTCTTGTGGCCAGAAATTGAGGATATAAACCTGGACTATATTTGGTTCCAACAGGATGGTGCCACTTACCGCACAGCCAACGAAACAATCGCTCTTTTGCGCGAGAAAGTCAAAGGCCATGTTATCCCATGTCGTGGCGATGTTAATTTGCCGTCAAGGGATTTGACACCGTTGGACTTCTTTCTCTAAGAAAATTTAAAAGAAAAGGTGCAAGTCAATATGCCAAGAACAATTCAAGAGCTAAAGGATGAGAAAATTCGGCACATAAAAGGTATTGAACCTCAATTTTGCCTCAAAGTCTAAATAAATACAGTCAGATAGAGTAAGGTCACCAAAGCCTTGGCTAGCATATTGTTAAGACTTACAGTCAGTGAATACCCATACTAATCACAATACCATCAACTTGAATTATTTTGTCATTTTATTATTTGTAATTGTACCTCAAGTTCATTGCCTTTTAAGTAATTGTGTCTTATTTTTGTTAATTGGTATTATTTTGCTGACTTAACATTCTCACCTCCAGTTCATTGCTTTAGGTTTATTATTTTGTAGAAATATAAAATTAATGTAACAAACATGGCAATTTAACATTTTTGTCAAATCAACATATTTTAGTTAGTAAGTTAGTATAAATAGCATAATTAAACCTTTAAAAAGTTTCATTAAGATAAAATACAATCAATTGTTTGCATTTTCGCTGGATCATCACTCTTCAAGTTCCAAGTAGGGATGCCAAATGGGACCAGGTTTTTTGAAACCCGGGATTCGGGATTTTTTATTCAAAAAAACGGGATCCCGGGACGGATCGGGATTTTTCGGGATTTCATATATAATAGCAAATTTTTAAAATTCATATACATAATTATAATTTAATGTTTATGTATAAGTATTAAAACAAATTAATTCATGAAGAATATTAAACTCATTACAAAATAAAACAGTTTAATGTATTCTTTTAAAGTAATATGGACGAATTATGTATTAAAACTT
Source organism: Pollenia labialis (assembly GCA_949318255.1). Lineage (NCBI taxonomy): Eukaryota > Metazoa > Arthropoda > Insecta > Diptera > Polleniidae > Pollenia > Pollenia labialis. The sequence goes on along the minus strand of OX439139.1, from coordinate 141,170,791 downwards.
ATATTTTTAAAAGCTTCTAAAACAAATTAATGACGTCTGATAATCGATACCTTATTTTATTGCGAGCATATGCTGTCGAGGAAACCAATATTCGCATTCAACAATATTTAATTAATTGTATCTGAAATATACATATGTATATTCAAGTGTAATCTAATAAAATAAACTTAAACAAATATGTGTCGAAAGACTTTTTTGGTAAAATCCCCTAAAGTTTGTAAGACCTTTTTGCACAACTTGCATACGTTAGACACTGATGTATCGAATGAAAACTCGAGAAATGTAATGTCGAGTTACTCGATATCGAATGCTATTATTTCAAATTTCATTCGATATCGAGAGTCATGATACCAAAATAAATAATTTCGATCAATTTTGCTCGATATCGTATGCGGTGATTAGACACCAGGGTGACTCACGTTTATTTAAATATAGTTGTAATTAATTTTTGTGGTTAAGTACTATGTACTAATTTATTTTTAAATTATTTAATTTCTTTTAAAATTTTTATTATTATTGAGTAGAAATTTGTAAGCCGGTTATGGCCAAAGGGCTAGGTTACTGAAATTTAATAAATTAAATAAATAAATAAATAAAAAAAATAAAAAAAACCACATATTTACTAAATCCAATATTTCGGGATTTTTGCATAAAAAATTCCGGGATTCGAGACTAAAATTTTTAGAATAATCCCGGGTTTTCGGTATTCGGGATTTCGGGATTGGCATCCCTAGTTCCAAGTGCTTGAAGAGAATACAAAACAAAACAAATTTAGGCAGACCAGATTCATGTGTTTGGTTTGAGCTCCACTAATAACCCAAGTCTTAGATCCTCCTATTAAAATAAAACTTATTAAGATAATTCTCTGAAAACGTTTTGTTGTATTTGCAATTAACATCGCGCGTTTGTTTAGAATTCTAATTTTGGCCCGATTTTCAAAATGTTTTCCAATGAAATCTTCTGGTCGAGCTCTTCAAAAAGTAAATAATATGCGTAGTTTATCTCTTATGGTTTGGGAAATATCGGGCTTTGAAAATTAAAATTTGTTGTTTTTGACCGAATCTTGTCTAGTATTTTGCAAATAGGAGACACAAATTCAAACATTTTTTTTTAATCTATTTTGTGTGTGAGCATTAATATTTTTAAGAAAAATTGCTAAAAAAAAATCATTTGAAATAAAAAAGTTAAAATTTTAAATTCTAAAATATCTCGGTTTTTGCCCTTTTCAGCTGAGAGTATTTTAATTTTTTTATTTTGGCATAAAAATAATTGTTAAGTAAAAAAAATGTTATTAATACTTTTTGAAAGGCTACGTACGTCATGCAGAATATTGCTATGCAAAAAAATATTCGAAAATTGTAATCACTAGTGGCTTAAGGCTCTTCCGAAATAGACCTATTGTTATGCAAATTTTCAATGTACTTTGGACTTCAAGAAGAATTCTTGACATAAGTACGGAAAAAACAGAAGTTAGGAAAATCATGTAAAATCAATTAAAAATGGATAACCATTCAAAAAAGCAAATTTCGATCTACCAAAGGGTTAAAATACAATTTGGTTTAAGGATCGATGTTTGACTATTGACGTCAGCAGTCGTCGATGGCTGCGAGTGTAAGACGGCAAATCCATCTGGGGAGATCGAGTGGTTGCGATCTAAACATGTCATGGTAACCAGCCGCCTGGGTTCGAATCTCAGGTCAGTCAAGAATGAATGATTATCAATAACAATTTTAATTAATTTTCATGTTGTAAGATTCCTTTCTTCATAAAAATAATTTAATGAAAATTAAATTTGATGAACTTAAGCCTGATTAAAATATTAAAAATTTGGATTCAAAACCATAAATAGTTCAACAAAATAACCACAATTCTAATTAATTTTCACTTTATTTAAATTTTTTGATATTTTAATTGGGCTTTTGTTCATTCCATTTAATTTTCATTAAATTCTTTTTAGTGAAAGAAGGAATTTACAACATGAAATGAATTAAAATTTTTAGATAATTTTATTCCTTACTGAACACGAGATTGAACTCGGGTCGAATTTATTATTTTTGAGAACAACCACGTTCTCATCATCTTTATGTCACATTTTCTCCAATTGCAAAACAATACAGAAAGAAGATCACCCAGGATATATTAAGATTTTTAAGTACGAATCGTACTCGAAAATTTCTTAAAATAAGTACAAAATTCTTAAATCAAGTAAAAAAAAATATTAAAATTTTTGTTGGTAGTGCCACTCTGAGAGTAAAATTGCAAAGTGAGCGTCTTAATCTCTTTTAACTTATCAAAGTTTGTTGCAGACACTACAACAATACCAAACAAGTTATTAAAAAACGATTTGCTTGTTGTGTGTAGAAACAACAAAAACAACAGAACAACACGAAACCACATTATATTCATGTTTAAAAAGTATCGGGAATTTTGCTGCAAAATGGTGTTTTATAATTAAAATTCTGTAAGGTATAAAACGGGTATAATAAAATAATAAAATTATCTTTCTAATTTTACTCTTGGTTAATTTCAAGTACGAACTCAGGCGCAATTTAAGATTGGTTCAGTCTTAGTTTTACTTAAGACAAACTCATTTTCGGATTATTTTAAGTACGAATTCGGGATTGAATATGGATAAGTTAAGTATTTCGCTATTAAAAACCCGTACTTGAATCAATCTTTCTGTACTTGAATCAAGAAAATACGTACTAACTGCACTGTTAATACCGCTTTGCTGCCTGTTTACAAAAAATTAAAACAATCACTCACTTGTGAGAAATTATATTGAAAACAACAATAAAAAACGATAATATGTTTTTGTTTTTAATATAATTTCTCACTCACCCACCTGTTTTAATTTTTTAAAAAAAGGCAGTCGTATTGATTTGGGTACGGATGTATTGATTTTTCTTTTGAGTATAGAATCAAACATCTTAATCATTGTTTGTAAGACCCAATATGTTTATAATTGTAGGCAACGGGAATCCTGAGTCGTGTACTTGGTAGGAAAAATATTTTCAAAAAAAAAATTATTTTTGAAGATTTCCGAAAGTGTTTCTTAAATCGGGATTAAATTAATAACTCTGGATCGTTTTTAATTTTTGTAATACCGTAGGTGCCCTATTAAACCGTTATGAAAATACAGATTTATTTAAATTTTTGTTTGTTTTATATAATTTCCTCCGGTAAACAACGCTTCTTTTCTTTTAGTGTGTTCACCTAAAATTTTTAACTGCAATAGGAGAAAAATTGATCCAATTAGCCCGATTTTTAACGCTTAAAAACCTTAAATGTCGAAAATGTTTAAATCATGTTAATTGAGCTTCGCACTAGTAGATGCAGTCATGCCAAAACCTTAATTCCTGGAGAAGTTTTGTTTGAACGCTAGGTGAAGTAATAAACAATACAAATCTTGCATTTAGAATATTTGATCTAAGTTTTAGCAACCCAGTTTGTTTTGTATGGAACATATCGTACAAACTTGTATGGGGGCTTAATGAGATAATGAAATGATCTAGATTGTTTTAAATAGGAAATTCTTTTTATGTGGGTATCGATATGGTAACTTCTCTACTTCTTCTTCGCAAATAACTATTAACTATGGCAATTTAAGCCTCTTGAAATAATATTTTTCTGATAGGTTTATAATTGTCTATAAGATGACAAACAGGGAACAAGTCAGTGGTGAACGGTATGAATTGGCTGAGTTAACTGAGTTAAAAGAGCAAATGCAAAATATCGTAGCACTTTAATGAAATCTAACGTAAAAACTCGTGTGTATTCTGTTGTTGGATTTAACAAAAGATCTACGATATTTTGTATTTGCATTTTTGCAAAACTACCCTGCAAATAATATTGGACTACTCGATCCATTTTAGAAAAAATGGACTACTAACTGCATGGTCCAATGTAATGCAGTCGTGGGCCATGTCATTGTCAAAAAAGAGTTTGTAGTTAATCAAAAAAGAGTTTGTAGTTAAACGACATGTTTTCGTTTTTAAACGACATGTCTTCGTTTTTCAACGATTTCAAAACTAATCCTCTGGAGAAGGGATTGCTGTTCGGTTTCAACCGAAATCGAAACCGTGGTTTTAAATGCCTAAAAACCGAAAACCGACAAAAAAAAATCGGTTTCAGCTTTTACTTTAACAAAAAGAAATTGCAAATTATACGTTTACTCGAACTTTATACATTAACTCGAACTTCATATACAAAAACTTTATACATAACAGCCTGCAGTAACACTTTGATTGTGGAATACATAAAGTTTCGTTCTAATATACTTAAAAATTATATAAAAAGTCTGGAAAAAAGTCAAAAAATGCTTGGTCAGGCCCTGGTATACACTTAAGGGTTAATAAAAGTACCTGTATCAGAGAACTGCAACGAATACTAAAATTTGGATTTACTCTGAATTGTTATAATTCAAACCGTTTTTGTTCAACAACAAAAATGATTTTGGAGTAACGAGCTCATTTCAAACAATCAGTTTGAATTCTTGTACTCGCATTGAACATGAACGTTTGTAATTTTTTTTTTTTTTGGTATGACTGCAGATCACTGCAAGGAAACGAAGCGGTGTTCGCATCATTCTTGCAATATTCGTTTTCAAATGCGATATTATGTTCATTTACACAGAAAAAATTATTGCCGAATTATTTTCAAACAAACGATTGTTTGAAATTTTTTTTAATTTCTACAAATTTTTTTACTGATTCAATTAATATTTTTGTTTGATTTTTTTTTAACCAACAAAAATGTTGACAACTTTTCAATAATATAATATACGCGCTATTGGTTTCAATTTTTCATAATTTTGTATGAAATATTTAACGCTCTTTAATGTTGTCGTTTTTTGCATAATTTATTTGATCGTAAGCAACACTTCTTTATGTGAAATATAAGAACAACAACACAAAACACATACAGTTTATTTTTGGACGCTTTAAAAAAGTACAACAAGAAGAAAGATGATAAAGTAGCGCGACCAGGTTATTAGTAAAAAAACAAAAAAAAAAATAGCAGGTAAAAAAAAGGTTTAATTCTTTTTTAAACAACAGAAACAACAACAACATTATAAGAAACATAATAAATTTTTGGTTGGTTTCAAAGTTGGAAAAAAAAGAATGAAAAACAAAATCCCGTATTCAATTTTTGAAAACTGTTTACTTAAATACATCAAATACAAAAATAAAATGATGACGAAAAACATATCGAGTCGGTCTGCTGCCGTTGTTTGTTACATTTCTTCTTCTTTAGCCAAGGAAAGGATACAGCAGCAGTGAGTGATGAAGAAAAACATTGTGTGTATAAACAAGACTTCGTTCAAAAATTATTCCAACAAAACATGTGTCTCAAAGCCAGTCTGCCTTCATCTTCTCCTTCAGTGATAGCTTGGGTGCGCGTCATAGATTGTGCAAAAAATTTTTGTTTGATTCAGCAAAATTATTTGTTTGAAATTTATATGAATTTCAGTAAACTTTTTGTTTGATTCTGTAAATTATTTGTTTGAAAAAATCAGTGTTTTTTTTAGTAAACAAAATGCAAATAAATTGTTTGAATATGCGAATTTGTTTGTAGGACCAATTTCAGACAAAAAATGTTTTGATACTACAAATTTTTTGTTTGAATTCGAAAAATAATTTTTTCTGTGTAGCTGCAACATGTATGATGGAGTCGTTTCAATCATTAACGCGAAAATTTAAGTACAAACCATTCATGTATTCTACAGTTTCGTTCTCGTTTGATCATTATACATATGTATGTATCAGTCGCAACTTTATTGGTTCAAAAAATACAAATGTTTGAATGAATGTATGTAAGCCCATATTGTTTTTCATATTGTGTGCATACATTTTTAGGAAATATGAATATAGTGAAAAAAAATGTTAAAAATTGGAATTTATTTGAAAATTAAATTTGCGAAACAGTTGTCTGTATGTATTTACATACATGTATTATTATTTTTTAGGTATATAATCAAATTCAATGAAATTTTTGGAGATATTAAAAAAAGTTAATAATAAAAAATCATTTTCTTAAACATATTTTTATATCAAAATGTAAAAAGGAGCATGGGTTTTCAATACAAGTAGTTTTATATAACAAAATATAATTTATAACTATAAAAGGAACAGTACTACTAAGAACAACACGCAACGCTCACAATAACATGAGCTTTATACCTATTGCTTATATAAATAAATCACAATGTGTATTTAAATTTTAAATAAGTGGCTTGAGCTTATAACATGAATTTTACTTCTATCATAACATAGAAATATATACATTCATGTTCGTTGCGAGTACAAGAATTCAAACTGACTGTTTGAAACGAGCTTTTTGCATTTAAGTAATTTCTTGTTGTTGAACAAAAACGATTGAATCATAAAGTTCGAGTGGTGGTTGCAACTGATTTCAATAAAATCATGTTCGAATCACCGAGCCGAAACCCGAGTACAAGAAAGCTGTTGTTCATAAACAGATGCATCGCTTTTAAATAAACAAATACAAGCATAATTTTGCTATCGATTCATACATCTTACTGAATTTTTTGGTTCGTGTTGACGTTTGAACAAGAACAAAACTGTAGAATACTTTTTTGATTTATACTGAATTTTTAGCTGAAGTGATTGAGTCGGCTCGATCATACTCCTTGCAGCTCTCTGACCTGTATTGAAACAAATAAAAAAATTGAAGTATTTACAAACAAATTTATATGTATGAAGTTTAACTTTGATATTTTCATAACCGAAAATCGAACCGAAACCGACCGGTTTTAATCATTTAAAAACTCTGGAGTATACCATGAAGTAGTTTCAAAACTAATCCACTGGATTATATCGTCGAGCCCTAGGACATCGTAATGTTAAATAGATCATGTTTTTTCAATTCATTTGGGTTACCTTTGGACTAGTCCTTGTCCCTAATGAGCTATATTTTACATTCGTGTATGGACTGGTCCTATTATTTGCAGGGTAATACTTAACGCCGCTACTTGTTTAAATTTATTTTTATTTCAACACTCAATACATTTATAATAAAAATGTCATAAATAAATGATTTAAAATCAAATTCAAGAAACAATATCAAAAAAGAAATATGTATTGGAATTTTAGGTTTGTTACAAAAACTTCTATCAGTCTAAAAGTAGTGCCCTACATCAAAAATGCACTAGTATTTTTATATAAATACTCGAACCCCGTTAGCACTTGTACCTCTTGTTCTAGCAATTGTACTAGGGGCACTTTGACAATTAACTCTTAAGGTACTGCAGGGAAGCTAAACCTACAAACAACACAGTGATATACATTTGTAAATGTATAATAAATTTTTGAGGAAAAATAAAAATGGGAATAGTGTTTACTATTGCCAACACATTTTTTTTTATAAAAACGCATTTATAAACCAACACGAGCAGAAAAAATTGTAGATAAAACTAATGAAAAACACAAAAATTTATTACACAAGAGCATTTTTAAAAAAATTTTATTCGTTTCGTTGACACATTTACAGCAACCAGGACATTAATCTTCATCTCATTTCAATATGTTGGCAATGACTTTAAAGTTAATATGAATTTATAAAATAAAATAAAATGTGGGATGTCGTTAACAAACTATTAAAATGTAATTTGAATAATTTATAGTTTTTTTTTGGGATTTAATATCCTTCACAAGTATGATTGGTAAATGAAGGTTTATTGAGAATAACATTCAGTTTGTTATATCAAGGATACATTATCAAAGGTTTCCTAGGATATTTTTTTGTGCAAACTGTTAGTTTTGTCGAAAGATTCCAAGATTTTTTTTTTTGGAGATTTGAGTTGATGCAAAATCAGAATCAATGAAAGAGTCGATTTTAAATTTTTCGTTATTTAGGACCTCCTGCGTTTTAGGTAACGGTCAGGGCTCCCAAATTTCTCCAAAGTCTGAATAAAACATTAAATTTTCTGACACGTTCGTTTTTTAATCTTCGAATCTTGGAACAGCCGTACCTTAACAAGAGCGGAAGGTGAAACGTTTTCTTTCGCTTAGCTTTTACGCTTATATGCCAAACCTTAGCAAGAGCGTCGACGTTTTGTGTGATAGTGTTCTTGTTAAATAAAACCCACAAATTGTAAATAAAAATAGAGACAAAAACGCTAGATTGACCAAAAAATAGCTAAATTGCCATTATTAATTAACAATAGCGGCAAACTTCACTATTCAACGAGCGGTAAAAATCGGGTTTTCCAATTGCAATGAGTTGAGGCAGCTCTATTCAAAGGCCGAAAACACGTGCCGCTTTTGTTTAAGTACGGCCGTAATATGCGAGTCTTAAGCTGCGGTCACACTTGTCAAATATTTGACGAAAAAAGCGGGACCAACAAGCAAACTAAATAATCATTTCCTTTAATTCCAATATTCTTTTTGATTTTAATACCACATCTTACAAAAAACTGTTTTTTGCTATGTCTCGCAGTATAATTAGTTTATTTTGTAATATTTAGACCATATTAAATCTCACTAACTATTAGCAAGAGTAGGGGTTACGCTTATTTGGTCAAATATTTAATAAGTGTGACCGTAGCTTTACGAAAATCTTCAAAAGATTATTATTAATATTATTAAATTAAGATTCGTCTTTTTTTTTATAAAAAATATTAAATTTATTAAACCAATATTTCGGCAGTCCGTTGTGTGCCTTCTTCAGGGCTTTTTTTCTTGAATTTTTGGCAAAATTAAAAATTTTAAACAAATTAAATAAATTTAATAAAATGTCATAAAACAATTTTCAATTAAATACAAAAAAGGTTTTCCAATTCAAAAACTAATCTTTTACATTATAAATAAATTTTCAACTTCCGTTTATATTTTTATAAACAAAATGCCTATAATTTTGTGCTAAACACTCACGGCCTTATTCATAAAAAATAAAACAGGTTAATAAAATGGCTATGAAACGAATTTTGTATGAAAATCGGCTTAATAAACCTTCTTTAAAGCTGTTTTATTTATTATGAATAAGGGGGTCAGTATCTGACCTAAAATTAATTCTCGATATTGTCGGTACATTTATAATTTGCAACATTTCTAACATAAACCTACGTTTATAATTATTTTCCGTATTTAAAACTCTTGTATTTTCAAAATCAGGATAATGGTTTAAATTTGCACAATGAGTTAATAAAGCTGTTTTTAGTGATGAAATATGTCTATATTTTTGATCTGACTTATGTCCTGCTAACCTAGTTTTCAGTTTATTCTTCGTTGTACCAACATATACTTTACCATATTGTTCATTAACATTTCCCCTACAAGGATTTTATAAACTACATTCGACATTTCCAACTTATTTATTTTATCTTTAATATTAGTAACTAATCTAACTATTGTGTTATAAGAATTTTGCGCAATTTTATACCTTTCCGTATCATAAATATTAAATTTTTCTAATCTCTCCAAAAATTTTGATACATAAGTTAGCGATTTATAAACTTTTGGTTCCGTATTACCGTTCGAGTTATTTATTCTATGGTTATATATCTATGGTTATATTGTATTAATAAATAAGATATAATTTCCTTCGGAAAACTATTTTCTCTTAATGCTCTAGAAATTTTCTCCTTATTATTCCTATGGAAACGAGAGTCACCTATTTTCAATACTCTATCTATAAAATTTCTAGCCGTATTAATAATAATCCTTTTAGGATGATTTGAAAAATAATTAATTATTCTACCAGACGATGTTGGGTTTTGATACCAATCGAAATAAACAGAACATTATTTAGTGTGCGGTTCAGACACCTAGGAACGATATCTATTTTTTAGTGTTTGTGTGGACGAACGTAACCCTGCATATTGTTCTTGAAGTTTTTCAAAAAGAGCCGAACAGTATATAGTGTTCCGTCCTTCGTTAAAAATCAGAACAATTGTAGTGGTACTGTAGACAACCATATTATTTTAATGTTCTATAATGCTACATTTTTTACATTCTTCATAACAAACAAACCATTTTAGCAACGAACACAGCCCGAAAAAGCTGTGGTGTGTATTGTTTAAAATATTTAGCTGGCTTTTTTTCGTATGTGTATTTTGTTTTTGTAAAAAGGGCTTGGTTATTTTTTCTCCACCCAAAATAACGCTAAGAACACTAATGAGCTAAACCGACTACAATGAAGTTTGTGGTTAAAAAAAAAACAATCTCAATTAAATTAAATGTTCATCTATTTGTAGAGTTGGATAAGAACCGCATAATTTTTGTGTTTGAACGATAACAATCAGGGAAACGTTACTTTTTCTAATAATTTACTACACAAATTTTCCACAAATCTACCGAATTAAACACTAATGAGCGATATTTAATTTTTATTTTCGAACACTGGTTTTAATATTCTTGAAACTGCAGTCGTATAAGTGGCATCGTATTGTAAATAATTAAATAATAAGTATACGTTACATAATGAACTTCTTTATTTAAATAATAAATATAAAATTTTTTACTTTCGAAATTTTAAGCTGCAAAATGTTTATTATTAATTAATTTATTTAAGTGCATGATTTTTCTATTGCTCTGAAATGTATTTACTGAGGTTTAATGTCAAATAACTAAAGATGCACGGAAGGAATAAAGTACTTAATTTTGCATGATTCTTTCCCAAATCAAAAATTTCTTGATTTTAACTTATTTTGTTCTCATTTAGTGCAAATTTCTTAAATAAAGAACCATTTTGCATAAACAAAGTATAATAATAAATAAAAAAAGTAATTTTTGGCTTGGACGAGACTCATGCAAAATTTTCTTGGTTCAAGTGATATTTAGTAAATAACTTCTTTAGTGTGCAAAACTGTGATATGAAATTAATTTTGTTTATTTAATTACGATCTGAATTTTAGGCGCATAGATAATTTTTAAAAAAAGGTCTATCAGTAAAGTCTAGGATTGAAGTCAGAACAGAGGAATATGCATAAGTAAGTACTTAAAAAAAGCAAAAAGTTAAATTTCACTCTCCTTTTTATTAAGGGCTGTTAAAATATATTTCTAACTTATGCATATCATATTATTGTTTGCGAGATCCTGCTTTGGAAATTTTAACTGAATATATAGTTTTCGAATTCTATTGTAAATTGAGATGGCTTTTGAAAACCCCTTAAAAAATCCGCAATGCTTTTATTAAGTAATAAGTTATTACCAGGGAAACCAAAAATATGCAATTGCATGTTTTTTCTTGTGCGACCAATGAAGGCAGCAACAATACATTTATCCGTTTTAGGGCTTTTGAGGAATTTTGGCATCGATTTGTTAGTGCATATTTTGGCATATTTTACCGTTTGGAGCATTTTTTTTGCATAAATTAGTAAAGAGAACTTTTTAGCGCATATTTCGCCTTTTTGAGTCATATTTTGATATCTGTTAAATTTTAAATTTTTTATAGATGACTACAAGAGCTTTAGCATTTTAGGATTTTCTGTTTTAAATATCTATCCGTATACCCAACGTGTTTATCCAATTTCGCCATCTATATTTAATATATTTTTATTCGAACATTGTAAGACAAAGCAGGTTGTCATTAAAGATAAATGATATTTTAAACTTTAAAATTGTATATCCGAATAAGCAAAAATTAAGGAAAGTGCAATTATGAACATACGTTATCGGCAATGTTTGCAATACATAGAAATCTTGACCAATCTTTAAGTATTACGATCAACTCAGAATCACTTTTTAAATTGATCTAACAATGTCTATCCGACCGTCTGTCTGTCCATATTAACCTTGTGCGCAAAGTACAAGTTGCAATCTTGTAGATCAAATTTGATCAAATTTGGTAAATTCATTTTAATTGGACGAATTCTTTGTAAAAAGTGAGAATCGTTTTTTAATTTACATATTCCTAATAAAAACTTCTTTCCAAATAAGACTCTTTGTGTCCGTAAACCATCTTATTATTTTATTATGTTGGTATTTAGATTAAATTCGCCCAATTTTACTGGAAATTAAATTCTTTTCGAATCATTTAACATAAATAGCTTTAACCCTCTTTTAAATGCTTACATTTATAAACAATGTAGCGGTTGTCCCTAAAATCCCTTTAACACAAAAAATCTCATAATATCCAAAATATCTTTTTTTTTTTTTGTTAAAAGGATATCAATTGTTTTATTATTTCTGATTTTCTTATCGCGATCTTTTATTATGTTCATCCCTGAAGTAAAGAAAAGTTTGTTAAAAATACTTTTATAGTGAATCTTTCGGAGGGTTCTAGAGGTCTGCAAGAATAAATAAAAAGCAATTTCAACGCACTCATTTGTTTTTTAATTACAATGGGTCGATCACCCAATGATAACGAAACAAATGAAAAAAAAAATAACCAGAGACAAAACAACAAAAACTCATTCAATTCAGCCATCTCAAGTCAAATGAGTAAATTATTCAAATATAATTTGAATGTGAAATATGTGTACCTACACATTATGTATGTATGTGTAAGCTTAACTTTTATAAATAAAAGAAGCCACAAGCTTACACACATATTATGGCAAGGCATTCAAATAAATGTATGCACATTCAATAATTCAAAAATTATTTGAATATTTTTTGTAAACTTGCTCTCTCTAACGGGTCATTCCAATGTTTTGTTATTTATGAATGCCTCTCATATTCATTTACAGTAAACAAGTTTTTTATTCAATTCATTCATTCTTATTTTTGTATATGGTTTACTCTCTTCTTATCTTTTTTAATGTTTTATAATTGAATAAATGTTGTGCACTTTGGGTAAAGGCAAACAAGTGAGTTATTCAAAGCAGACCACTAGTGGGTTCTGAGAATATGAAAAGCCATTCTCATGAAAGTTCTTTTGCTGGTATAAGAAAAAACAAATTTGCCGCCTTTAATTCGAGAATAACTAAGTTTAGAAAAACGTTTTCGCATATATAGAGAGCAATAGTGAATCATATGCATAGATGACCTAAATTACATTTACAGCTGTTATTATAAAATTAGGAAAATAATCTTCTGACCTCTACAAACTTTACCCTGAATCTCGTATCAAGACGTTAAGATTGCCTTAAGTTGGATGATATGACCCGTTAGAGAAGGAGTATTTTAAATTTTTCAATAAATGATATTTTTAGATTTTGTTTTAATTTGCATCAGTAGGATAAATAAAACAATCAGATAAGCAGTTCGTTGGTTTCGTAGAAGTAATTTAGTCGGTAGACCAACATTATTCTTCAATGGCGAAGAAAAAATGTTTTACTCAAAAAAAAGAAGAAATTAAACTTAATAAATCATTAATTTATTTTGTGGTTGGCAGCTTTAACACAAAAAGGATGGTTAGGTTAGGTTAGGTTAGGTTCAGAAGGGTTATGTGCCCAAGGGCACACTTCCACTCGGAGACCAGTACGGTCCATTGTGAATCCCTTCAATATGATAAGAATAGATAAAGAAGATAGAAAAAGAGAAAGGTTAAGAAAAGAAGTATGAGGTAGATAGAGTATAGAATATAGGAAAGTTAGTAGGTGATGTGAAGAACAAAATTCCCTCTCTACTGTCCCCTCAACAGAAACAACCGCACTATTTCCCTGACAAACCCCAGTAGATCAGCTGGACTACATCCAGCGATGCACCCCAGTTCGTCGTGAAACCTATTTCCTAGCCACTTCTGTCTGAGGCCCTGCACCCTGGGACAATGGCAAAGTACATGCTCGATCGTCTCCAGCTCCTCCGAATCCTCGCACAATCTGCAGAAGTCCGGTATGGTATTGTCCCATCTGCCTACAAAAGCCCTGACCGGACAATGACCCGTCAAGAACCCTATAAGCGTTCTAAGACTACTCCTATCCAATCCCAATAGAACCCTGGTTGCCCCCGCGTCCAATCCGGGCCATAATGCCCTAGACACCCTGCAATCCACTCTGTCCCCCCAGGATCGGTTAACGTCATCACGGAACAAAAAGGATACTTGATAAAATTATCAATTTGAATACAATAAATAGCAACAGCACAGAAAAAATTAAAAATTGTCTCTAATCACCAAGTTTGTACCAAATTCATACTATCAAGCAACCCATTTGTGGATTTTGCACCAATTACGCTAATGATTATATTGATTAGCTACTAAAAATTTTAGAAATTTAATATTTTTTTTTTTCAATAAATGATATTTTTAATTATAATTTAAAAAATTACCGTTGATGTGTTGATTGATTTTGACAATTTCCAACAACAATTTCACAAATCTAAATTATTTTATTTGATACGAAATATTATTCTGTTATTTAATTATTTTTTTAATTATTATTTTAATTTTCTTTCAAAAAAAAAAAAAAAATTATTGATTCAATTAACCCATTATTTAAATTTAAATACTTTTTGAATAATTTTTTTAATTGAGTAAAAACTAATAATTTTTTCTATTAATAAAAAAAAAGCATTATATTTCTTCTAGTTTCTAGCAGGTTAAAGACGCTAAGAGACCGAATTGCTATGCCATTTATACTCAGAAGTAATTTTTGCATTGTATCTGATTTTCTTGGCGATGAATGATGCTAAATTGATTAATAGAAAACAATCAGGCCCGGCGATCACAATTAATTCGCTAAAAGCGAGATTTTGAAGCTGCGATATTCTGACATAACGGCTACATGTTCCAATAGCAGTTAAAATATATTTAGTAAGCATTACTCTGGAAATATATCATCAGCCTTAGCCATAGAACATCGGTTGCCTTGTTCGACAGCCACTCGTAGCGATCAATGACTCTCACTAAAAAATGTTTAACTTCAGTATTGGGTATTTAAGATGACCTTTAATCGTTTTAGCTCCCAAAAAAGCAGTTCTTTTGCCGTAATAGTTACTAAAATCACTTAAGGCTAGTTTACACTATCTCACAAGTCTTACCTATTCCTAAATACTTTGTGAGATAGAAATCTATTGAGTTTTGTTGCGACCCTGATCCAATGAAAAGTGTTATTGCTTAGAAAACCATGAAGTCGTATGGGATGTCAAACTTTTCTTCATTATACTTGTCATTTTTATCACACATGCATTCACACTGTCAGACTTTTACATATTACTTGAATTTTTGACATGTATTAATACAAAGTATAACAGTGTAAACTAGCCTTAAGTGATTAATTTTTCTATTCCATGGTTACAGAATATATTGACTCTATTTCGCATTCCATGCCTTTTGTACATTTGCAGCTGGCAAAATAACCCTACAAAATAAACTATTGAGAGGTTACATGTTCGGTTTCAAAACAAGTCAAGCAACTTTTACATTTTTAAGCGCCATCTATTTACAGTCAAGCTAAATTACATCTGAATGGCGCAAATTTCTTGTCTTTTCAGACAACTGGATGGTGTGGTGTGCGAGTAAGTGTGTTAAGGAAAATTTGTTTTTACGTATGCATATGAATATTACGTTTACATCAAAGGTAAATGATGAAAGTACGGGTTGGAAAAGCCAAAGAAAAAAAATGTCAGAAGACTTTGACAAGACATGCACAAACGTGATACTTTTACGGTTAAAGGCTTAAGTTTTATTTTCCTTTTTTTAGGTATTTCTATTTATATATGTATGTATGAGTAGTGTTCGTTGATGTGTGTGTTCATAAATTTCAATGCCTCAAGTTTACTTAAGTTAAGTTGCCCTTTTTGTGTGTGAGTGCGGTTTGGTTTCTTTGTGTTATTTTGCGAAGAAAACTTAAGCAAAATAAAAATGTTGGAAAAAACATTTCAACTAAAAGAAAAGAAAAACTTGTTAAGCATTTTTACTTGGTTAAGAAGGGATTTTTCTTTAGATTCAAATTGTTTGTTTTTTTTTGTTTATTCTAAAGAAAAATTTATAAAGGGAATTAAATTTAAAGGTTTGTGGCATATTTATACACACAAATATTTGCAAAATTTATGTTGTATGTTTTCCTTCAATACAAGAGGCTTATGTGCGCTTATTTATTTATACGTTTTTTTTTATACAAAAAATATACACAACTTCAGTAGCTTGTCAGCTTTTTAAGCCGGCACGTATAAATATCCTTCCATTTAAAAAGGGAGGAAATCTATGTACACGTGTATACATTTATATTAGAAGGGTAGAGAAACTATAACATACATATATGTACATTGTACATACCTAAAGGTATCCTTAAGTAAATTTTCATTAATATTATTAAATTAAAAAAAAAACTTAATATTGGAAAAGTTTTAAGAGCTGAAATATGTTATAGGGGATTTTACTATATTGAAGAACATTAAAACGTTATTTATTTGCTGAATTAAGGACTTAGTTTTCTCTAAGCATTTTAAATTAAGGGCAAAAATTATCTTTAAAAAATAAAATTAAAATATTATATATGAATATCTATATTAATTGGCTTTATATACCTAAAACGCAAACGGCCCTAACAAATTTTTCATTGATTCTGATGTGTTGCATATATGGGTCAATTTAAAAAAAAACGTACACATCGAGTTTTTTTTTGCTTATTTTTAAAGTTTTTTCAATTCGCTTGTAAGAGTGGCAAATTTATTTGGAAATTTACGAAGAATCCGGTGGTACTTTTAGGCTGTCAAAAAAATCAATATTTTTTGATTTTTTTTAGATTTTCTATGATTTCGATCTTGAGCGTCACGCACCAAATATGTATAAGAAATCGCTAAAAATGCAAAAATATTTTAAATTCAAGCTAACTTCGATGTTCTTTTGTTTCTCAAGATCGACTTTTGTGAAAATCACCTTTTCGATTATAAACACAAAATCACGATTCACTTTGATTTTTAATTTTTTTTTAAAATTGACTAGTTATTTTAAAATTTTAAGATGAAAATATGTACATTTTTGTTGAAAAAAGACTTGAACTTAGAGGTTACTTGCAAAGTAATAGGCTTGTAACAATGTATTAAAAAAAAACTGCAATTATAAGCGTTTTAAGGGAAAAAATCTAAGTGTGACGCTCAAGATATTTTGTGACGATCAAGAGATTTTGTTGCACGTAAACAAGAAATAATGCATAATTCAAAGTTTAACGAAAAAAAGTTTATTCTTTTACAAAAATTAAATAAAAAAAAAACAAAAATTCTTCAAAAAACAAAAATTTTCACATAAAAAACTAAACATGTACATATTCTTTGATATCTTTAACAAAAATGGAAAAAAGGAAGTAATTCTTGAAGAAACTTATATACATATGTAAATAGTTGACGCAAAACAATAACTTAACTTAATTTAATTTATAAATTTTCATTCGAATTCTTTATGAAATGACAAACGGTTTTGTTTTTCTCATTCTCATTCAGTTTTAGCACTTTCGAATTAAGTTTGTGGCAGTTGCATAAGTTTCCGGGCCCCCAGAGGTTTAAATTGCAAAAGCACGAGTGAGATCTGTAAATCAATTCACCTCTGGATTTTGTAATTATATGGTGAATATCGATTATACCTTTATTTCTTTCTTCTTTCTTTTACATTCGCCATTACGCGCTTTATCGAGCTTTATTTTCTCTCGATATCTTCGTGCTCTTTCAACCGCCATTAATTTTGTTGTTTAACTCTTGTAAATACAAAAATAAAATCAAAATTAAGCATTTAAAGCTATGAAGGAATGTATATCAAAATTGACGCTCATGAAATGTTTGCCTATTTTGGTTTTTTTTCGTGGGCAATTTTTTTCTCAAATGCACAAATTATAAAAAAATGAGTTGAAACCATGTGAACAATGATTGTCAACTTCAATTTTTAACATTTAATATATTCGCTTGTAAAAAAATTAGCGTGACGCTCATGAAATTTTGTCGCGCCCTTACCATGGTGTTCACAAAAACTACGCAAATGGACACTTTTTTTAATTAATTTTTTTTTCGCTTTTTCACTTTTGTAATAATTTAAGTTTGTACTTTCCTTACATTATTTACTTTATTTAAATGAAAATTAAAAACTAGTAAAATTATTTGAATTATAAAAAAGTGACGCTCAATGCAAATTGTGGGGACAACCTTTGTTTGCAACGCCAAATTCGCACTAATTCAGTTTTAACGGCTATAACAAACCAAAACACAAGAAAGAAACGCAATAATTCGAAAACTGTTATTAAATGTTGCATATTTACTTTTTTCTTGGTTTTATTTTATTTTGTTTACTAAAAATTCTAACTTTGAAAAAAAAAATTCAAAAATCGACCCATATACAAAACTTCACAAATCTTCCGATTAAATTTAACGATGTTATTAACATAAAACAAACGGCCCTACACTGATAGAAAAGGCGTCAAAACGCTGATGTATTTTGACATCAGTACTATGACAAGTGTCTTCGTTTTTGACCCCATGACCCTATTCACCATTGTGATGCCAACCTTAACATCAATTGGCCAAAGTGTCATCAGTGTCAAAATGAAACAATGTCATCAATGGGATGACACATCGGCATTTTTATTTTTTTTTTAATTCCCTACTAATCCCAGTGAAGCTGTACGCTTGTCTGCAGGAAAGAAACCAGAGTCTCTAGCGGGAATTGAACCCGGAACCCTGGGGCTGATAGACTAGCTCACTACTAGCTAGCCTACCTAGGCACTAGTCCTCAGTACGATGACGCAGTAACATTGGAGAAAAGACACATTAACATATATCAGTAACTTCGGTTAAATTGATCTCGTCTTACCTTGAAGGTCGAATGCAGTATGTTGAAACTAAAAGCTTGACATCTTCACAGCTTTTGCCAATTATTAGGGGCGTTCCCCAAGGTTCCATTCTCGGACCGTTACTGTTCTCAATGTATGCAAATGATTTACCTGATAAGTTACACCATTGTCGTATTAGATTGTATGCTGACGACGTCCAATTATATATAAGCACAAAAAAACAAAACTTGGAGGCATGTACTGCCAAGTTGAATGAAGACCTCAAACGTGTTGCCCATTGGGCAGATACAAATGGTTTAAGTCTAAATCCTTCAAAATCGAAATGTATTATAATACGAAGGAGAACCCAGAAAATAGATCAACGTCCTAAAATCTGTATCAACGACCAACAAATTGAAATAGTTGATAAGGCACAAAATCTTGGTCTCATTTTTAACAACACGCTAACTTGGTCAGACCATATAACATTTGCTTGTGGCAGAACTTACTCAATACTTAGAACACTATGGCAAACACAAAGTGTAACACCAATGAAGATTCGAGTACTAATTGCGAAAACATATTTTATACCAGTCCTTACCTATGGATGTGAGATCTTTGCAAGTTGTGATTCAAATAGCAAACATAAGTTGAAGGTTGCTTTTAACAACATTGCGAGATATGTTTATGGCATAAAAAATTATGTCAGTGATGGCAGTTATATTAATATTAATATTACCCCGCTTTCAAAAAAAATATACGGGGTGCTATTTGAAGACTTGTTGAAAATACGAACTCTTGTTTATTTGCATAAAATAATAACCACTCGTGAACCAAATTATCTCTATAATCGTTTAAACTTTAGTCGCCTCGGAAGGAACAAGAATCTTATTCAATTTAGGCACCACACGCTAGTTTCGGAATGGCAATTTTTTATTACTGCAATACGTCTCTGGAACAATCTTTCCCCAACAATTAAAGAAACCAGCAGCGCCCTGCATTTCAAGCAACAGTTATTTAGATTTTATTCATAAATAGCTAACGTTATTATTATCGCTCTCAATATTGTTTTCGCATATAAGTATGTATTACACTATTGTTTTAATATTAATTGTTAAAATAATATACCTGTTTTATGTTATTAATTTGTATATTTTTATGTTATTGATAAATACTTTTGATCATAACTTCATTAGATTTCTACTCACTAAAACCAATGTTTTGTTGTAGAAGTTTCAAATAAATGAAATAAATAAATAAAATAAATATATTTAATGTCAGTTTGTCATTAAGTCAAAGTCACTGGAATAGACTTAAGCTAAATTGAGAGAATATTATGAGATATTTACCCGTTACATATGTTTATTTCACGTTTGTTGAATTACGGTCTTTGTTTACAGCAGAACTCTCAATAACTTTTATCGTCTTTATCTGTGGTCACCACCCATTACAGATTAACTCAAGTGAGGACACAGTTTAGTTATAAGTACCATCGTATTCAGCTTGTATAAATCTATTTCCAATAAATTTTTCATTTTTGTGTCTATTATATGCCTTCCTGTATTCCTAGAACTCTAAAAGCTTAAGCTATTTTTCTAAATGATTGTTTTTGCATAACCGCCTAAGTCAATTTAGGATTACAACATATATAAACATGAGTTTTTCATTATTGTCTAAATCAACTTAAGTCGTTATTCTTCAAACTTTATGAATTATTATACGGGAATAACAAACATGAGAGATTGAATCTGCAAATTTTTGGCATATTGTAATAGTTTATGTCAATTTATGTGCACTAAAAGTTTTTAATTTTATCTGGAACAATAGCTTAACTCAATTTTAACTTTTTGACTTTCCTTCGTTCAACAATTCATAAAAGCCAACGTGTCCTTTTTGGTAATATCTTTTGACTACGAGAGAAAACAACTATTTTTTTTTTAACAAAAAAGTAAGGAAATTCGCTTCTTTGGAATCTGTAGCAAAGTCGTGTTCTGATTTTAAGTGAAGATTCCAAACTTTAAACTGCTGTTCTGGAAATATTGAAAAACAGACTTAGGCAGTTATGACTGTTGTGACCACAGATATATGTATGTATGTATGTATATGTATATTTTACTTTTTTATAATTTTAAATTTTTATAAGGAAATGTCAAAAAACCTTAAGGTGACCATTTGAATTTCAAGAAATAAGTAAATCTTCATCGCACGACATAATTTTCTATAGAAAATTCGTCGTCTGACACAGATTTGCAATCGTCCGACGCAGTTTGCAATAGAACACCTGCCGTGCGAGACAGTTACTAGCTTTAAAAATCTTGTCGCCCGAAAAAGTTTCTATAGAAATATTGCCTACCGACTTAGTTTTGTCGAACGACACAGTTTTTATTAGAAATTTTGTTAAATGAGTTTTCTTTAAAAATTGTATCGGTGGACACAGTTTTCTCTAGAATTTTTGTTGGCGATAAAGTTTTCTATAGATATTTAGTTGCCCGATCGAGTTTAATATAGAAATTTGTCACCTGACGCAGTTTTCTAAACAAAGTTTGTCACTAGACACTAGAGATGAGCGATATTTCCGTACCTGTGATTTAATCACTGTTACTGAAAAATCACGAATCACAGTTGTGACCAAATCTGTTAAGTAACAGGTACTTGCTAAGTTGTTATTTTCTTATTTTGTTTCATACACAAATTTATGATATTTCACTGTTTGTGTGGGTAATAGCGTTTTTTGCACTCATGAATGTAATTGTTGCTATTTTTTCTTTTGTTCTCTCTTCTTCCTTTTTAGAATTTTTTTTACAGCCAATGTTTATTTGTTCAAGTATGTCCAACTAAACAGGTGATCGTTTTTGTTGCCTTATTTCTTTGTCAAACTCCATAACAAAAAATTTTCAAATATCCTAGAACAAAAATAAAAGTTGTGATCACAATCACAGTTTTAAATAACAGTGATTTTAAAATCACGTTCACTAATCACGATGTTCCTTAAAAATCACGGGATCGCTCATCTCTACTAGACACAGTTGCCTATAGAAAATGTTTCACCCGACACAGTTGAATATAGAAAATTTGTCACCCAACCCAGTTGCCTATGAAAAATTTGTCACCCAATACAGTTTTATAAAGAACCCTTGTCACCTGATACATTGTTTTTAAAGAAAATTTATTATCCGAGCCAGTTGCCTATAAAAAATTTTCGACCGACACAGTTATTTATAGAATATTTGTCACTCGCCACAATTCCTTATAGAAAATTTATCATACGATACAGGTCCTATAGAAAATTTGTAGATCGACACAGTCTTATGTAGAAAATTATTCACTCGACACTCTTTTTTAAGAAAAATGTATTACCCGACTCAGTTGCCAATAGAAATTTTGACGCCCATCAGAGTTTTCTACAGAAAATTTGCCATCCTTCGCAGTTTTGTACAGAAAATTTGTCATTTGACGAAGTTAGAAATTGAATATTTTGTCGCCCGACACAGTTTGCTATAGAGAATTTACAGTCTGCGATAGTTTTCCATAAGAATACGTCGACCGACACAACCAACTAAAGTCTGTTTAGGGTTTTTGGAAGCACGAAAACTACATGAGCGCTGAAATATGCGCTGGTTATAACACACTACTGAGAAGCAGTAGAGAAGCGAATATAATTTAATGAGTGAATAAACTCGCATTATATTTTATAAGTAAGCAGGTCGTAAGTGTATAATTAAAATCATTATTTTAAAGAAAAATTTTTCGAACTATGTTGTAAGTGTTTCTGTTATTCCCTTACATGGAAGCAGGTTGTATTGCAATGATTTTAATATGCGAAATATACCCAAACATAGAAATGACATGTTTAATAATTCAATCAGTCATCAAATCATTATTTAGCAAAAAGGAAAAAAGTAGTGCTTTCCAGTGGGAATTTGCCATACAAAAATCATGAATCTTGTAAGAAGGTTTGTTATCGGGTATTGTGCTTCTCTCCCTTACAAAACTGCTTGCCAATAAGCTCCATTTTTAACTAAGAAATGTCTATTTCCACAAAACTTTTTGGAACCTTTTAATTAAAAAAAATTTTTTTAAGCTAAAAGAATATTGTTATCTCATTTATCAGATATGCATGCACTTATTTTTTTTCCACTTAATTAAATAAATTATTGAAAAACTATACATTATTTTCACGCTAAATTACGTTCAAAAGAAACCCCAAACTCCCATTAATTCCAATTTATTGTTTGCTGCTGTTTCGAAAAGTTTCATTATTTAGTTCTGATTGTATTTTTATGTTTTGCGTGAAAGTTGATTGTTGGCATGTTGAATATCATTGGCAGCATAATTGCTGTGCTAATGATATTTTTAACTCCCCTCGTGTTGCTTTTATGTTAAAAGCCTCTAAATAAAATTGTAAACATTTATCCCATGTTAATATTTATTTTTTCTAACATGAACTCATTTATTATTTCATTTATACAGAGCTGTAAAAAACTGTAATCAATTGGCATTGAAATCAAAAGAATTTCAACCAAACTGATTTTTTCTTTAATTTCAAAATGATTTAAGATTTCAAAATGAAATATTTTCAAAATTGCAATATTTTGTGATTGAAATCATTTTAAAATCCTTCTTTTTAGAAATCAATGAATGCAGGTAATTTTTATTAAAATCATGCAATTTCAATTAATTCGTCTGAAATCACAACTGTGATTAAAGTTAAACGAAATAATATACACTTTTAATGTTGTATGCAAAAAATTACTGTGAACTGGAAGTCTTCGTTAAAATTTTTTTCCATCTTTTGCATAAGGCCGTTTGTGTTTAACCTCATTAGAACAATTGGTAAATAATAATGTACGTTGTTGGCAATTCAGAAATTCAGAGTCTAGAAGAATTAGTTTCATTTGAAGAGTACAGAGATGTTGATTCGGAATTAATTTTTATTGTAATTACTGGACTTTATTGAAATATAATTATTATTGCACTTAAATCAATTACAATCAAATTTGATTGCAATCAACTCATATATGACCTGATTTAAAAAAATTTCTTCAAATCATACAATCAATTTCTCGATTTTGAATGCAATGAAAAAACAAGCAATCATTAACGAGAAATTATTTAATTGGAATTAAATCGATTGCAATATTTTACAACTCTGCACTCTTACAACCTCAATCATTTAGTTAAAAACTGATAAGAAATTTAAAAAATTTAATAGTTTTTGTAAATGTGCATAAGAAGGATACGTGATTGCGTACTATTATAGAAATGTATCAGTATGCGGTCGTACTCTTACATGATTGCAGACACATGTTATAAATATTGCGTTTAAGTACAAATTCATGTGCAAGCCCCATTTTTAATACAAAATATTGACATATGCATATGAAAACAAGCAAAAGTGCTGTATTCGGTTGTGTCGAGTAGTATGCACTATAAATATATCGCTACCCAAAACGCAAAAGGCCCTATCTAACGTTTTAATAATTTTACAGGGGAAGCAGAAACCTATTTGAAATGACACTCTGCAGTAAACTGTTAATAATTTATTGTTCTTATATTTCATTGTAACAAATACCAGTTGTTACGGCAGTTGACAATGATGCATATTATGCAAACTGTTAGCAAGGCCTTTTAGCGCTTATAATATAATATTTTGATGAAATGGCCGTTTGTTTTTTTGTTGATAAGATCGCTAATTTTGGGCGAAATATTTCAAAACTTTTTGTGGAAATTTGTGTTGCGTTTATACATCAGAATCAATGAAATAGTAAATTTTTAATAATTGGTTAGTTAGGGCATTTTGCGTTTTATGCAACGATGTATTTTTTTTAAAGTGGTCTATATAAAAGTTTTTTTTTGGCAAATTTTATAACAGTATTATATGTAGGTTGTAACAGTTTAAGTTGCATTTAAGACTTTTTCAGAAGTAGGGCTTATATGAACATATATTGTAGTCAAAAAACAAAAATTTAAAAAATATTTTATTTCAATTAAGGGTTTATGAATATATGTAACTTGTATTGGAGGGTATTTAACTATATTTATAATTGTGTATTTTTTAAAATTCTATGTGGGCGTGCCACCTTCCATAGAAAAGCAATATAAATTTCTGTAAATTCGCGAACATTTTTAATATTAATTAAAAATTCTCTTACACTAAAAGACATGGCAACAATCCAGTAAAATGTGCTAAATTAGCGGAAATTTACAAAAACTTGATAATAATGGTATGATAGAAAACTCTTATATATGTATATTAAAAATCATTAAAGGTATTCACGTCAATTTCTTTTACCCTTGCAGCTGTGCAAAAACGCATAGTTGCACTTATTTGACGTGCAAAAAAACACATTTTGCTTGCAACTTCAATTTTCAGCATTTCCGAAACCTTTTTTTGAACAACGCAACTTCCGTTTGACAATATTCAAAGATGCATGCACTTGCGATTATTTTAAAACATGTTTTAATAAAATTCAATCGTAAGTTTCTTGAAAATTACACAAAATGAAATAATTTTTATTAATTAACAAGTTGAATTAATAACATATCTACCTAAAAAAAATTTCAGATAAGTATTCCAGTATTTTTGTTACATATTTCTGGTTCTTCCATTTTTTTTTTATTTTTTACAAACACTACAATTTATAATATTTTTCAATTTTAAGAAAAAATTGTACGTCAAAATAGTATTTCTGCGTTGTTGTTTACTGTAGAGTTGATTTCTTTAGTACTTTTAAGTTTTTTTTTTCAATTTGGCAATGCCATAAGAAGTTGCAAAAATTTTATGCTTTTAATCGGATAATCTTGCACGTACTTAGACCCTGAAAATTTTGCATCGTTTGTGCTAAATAGTTGTTTATGTGGTTGTTGTTATATTTTTGCACTTTTGCTTTTTCGCAAGGGTGCAACTTTTGACGTGAATACCTTAATTAAAACTCTAATTATAAAGAAAAATTGCAAACATATCAAAAATTTGTGAAAAAATTCAAAATCGGAATCAAATTTTACAATTTATTTGAAATCGCTGAATCGGACTTTTGTCTTATTTTCGATATTTGTCGATTGTTATAAAATACCAAAATGCTGTCGAAGTATTGTAATCGTCGACATGATGTGACATCAGTTTAAAATCAATGTCGACATCGACAACGACTTACGTATTTTCAGGAAAATACAACCCTGTCATGATAAATTGTAATTGTTTTTTTTTAAATTTTCAAACAATAATAAAATCAGAGAATCATTTTCGAAAATACTTAAGACTTTGTGGGATAATGTATAACGGCCCTTAATAGGGGCGATTGTGGTTTAATAGTTAGTGTTGCCAGTTATAGGAAATTAAAAACATTTAAGAAAGATAAATAAAAACAAAAATAACCATCAAGGGTAAATGCAAAAATATAAGAAGGGATATTAAAACAACAAAACATTTTTCAATAAAATTAAATTTATTTAATTTAAGTTCCAAAACATTCACTTAGTTCAAAAATATTTTTCAGCAATATTTTTTGCCCGTAAGTTCACAAAAAATAGTAAGAGAGCACATAAAAGAGAAAATTACATGAATATACTAAACTGGCAACATTGCTATGGAGTATTTATAACAAAAAATTAGATGAGAGCGAGACATGTAAAACAAAAGTCGTTTCAATGAACAACGTCTTTGTGTTAACGATATGAAAGATGTTCACTAGTTCACTAGTAGCATGAAGAAAACAACAGTTTGTTCAGTTTTCTCAATTTTATTCATACATGATCTTCAGTGAATGAACATGTTAATATGCGTTTGAATGAAGTTTTGCAGGCAGCCCTTTGCTCTATATTTGAAAAACTTTAACTATTAATGTATTCAAATTTATTTTCGAACAAGATCTGTATAAAAAAATTTTGAACTTGTTTTATTTTAGCGAGGGTAGCGAAGCGCACTGGGTTAAGCGAGCAGATTATAATGCAGTAATTTTTGTTTTATTTTATGTATTATTTGCAACATGTATTTTAGACGTTTAAAAACAAAAAACCATAGTGTGAGAAAAAGAATTACTCTTTAATGACTTTATTTTGTGTGGCGTGTTTTATAATGACCAGGGTTTCATTTTAAACAAGTAATCAACTTTACATGTTGGTAGACAAAATAATAATAACGAAAGGAAGTGCTCGTATGCATGAATGAAGTATGTAAGTATGTAAAATGTAAACAATTTTCAATTTAAGGTTGACTGTATGTATATCGTAAATAGAGTTAGAAGATTTAATTCTTTTTAACTTTAAGTATGTTGTTTCTTTATTTGATATTTTCAATTTTATCAATAATTTAAGAACCAAAAACTGTCATATAAATTGTGTGTCAAATTGCAAATTTGGTGTCATTCAAAACCTGACACTAGAAAAGAAACATTATAATACTCTAAAGTCACGAGAGACAAATTTGCTATAGGACGGTTTGCCAATTGATAAGTTATTAAAATTCTAATAGTCTGTTGGCATAATATGAAAATGTGACCAAGCAACTTGGAACAAAGTTTTATTATTAAGTTTTTAAATAAATATTTTTTATGGAGAAAAAAATTCTCGCCAATTTTTTTTTAATTAAACCATTAATCAAAACTACAATCAGTTTAACTTAAAAATTTATTCAAGTGAATTACGAGTTTACTTATATCAACAACATAACTGCAGAAAATGTTGTTATGTCAAAAAAATATTTAATTGATACCAATAACTTGTTTAATGGTGCAAATTTAATTCATTTTTTAATTAATGTGACAAATTTTTTCATTGAAATCGGTTTTCAGTTTTTTCTGTCTAGACTTCCCTTGCATTACTAATGACAGCACTATTACCTTTAAACCTTGCAATTCATTCCTTTTATGAAATTAAGACTTAATCTAAGTTTTCATCAAAGTGCAGTGGGAGACGGTTTGATGCTCAAATTAATACGAAAGTTTTAATTGAATAGGTTTTATTATTTGTCATGGAATCAAAGATCTTTAAAGGAATATGTTCAATATTCATTGTGAAAAGTCATTTAAACATTTTTCAGGTTTAGAAATCGAATCAGGACAACTTTCTGAGTTGGTCTGAGTATGTTCACCTGCTTAATAACTCTATGTATATAAAACTTTGATGTTCAATATAATTCTGCAATTTTGAAAATAAAAGAATCTATAACGACAAAGAGAATGTTTCAAATTCGTTATCTTATATCTATATATAAATCGGCAAAGGAAAAACAGTTAAGAACACTTTCCTCCTCTGTATGCCAACCGATTTTAACAATTTAATATACACCATTTGAAAGAAATTCATGCACAATACAAATTTTATTAAAATCTGTTCAATCCCTGGGTGCAAGTGCCTCCAAGTCACTAGTTTTGTCGATTATTTTGGTGACATTGTCAACGAAGTGTCTACACTACACTACATTTGCCACTATATTTGGCTTTAATAGGAAACAGATTTTATCAATAACAACTGAGAAGTACAATTCCTATAAAAGTTGACGAAATAATAGATAAAGATTGTTATGATTTCGTATTCGTACATAAAGTGTAGGCTACATTTATGTTCCCAAAGGAACTACCTAGTCAGAAGTACCAACGTCAGTAGTAGGTTTCCAATCACACGCACATGTTAAATGTCCATAGAAAAATCACTGCCTGGAGTATAAGTCACTAGTACTAGTGCAAGGCTATTTTCGGAGTTATAAGCGTTCAAATTTGCTACTAATGCAGCACACATAAATACAAAAAATTTTTTTTTCAATTATCAAATAATAAAAAAAATAGCGTGTTTGATTATTCGACATTTTTTAGAAATATTTCGACTATATAAATACGGGAAGCTAAATTTCGCATAGAAGCTAGCTTTCCCTCAACAATAAATTTCAGTGTATTTATCAAATACACGTCATACGGAAATCGTATTAATAATTAATTTTGTATTCCCGAAAATAACTTTGATAATATAAATTTTTTTTTTTTTGCTTTTCCGTGCTTCATGTGATAATTTTTAAATTTTCTATAATATTGAACTTAGAAAAATAATATTATTGGTGCAGGGTCCTGAGTGAATTAAAACCTATAAGATGAAAAATGTTGTTACTTTTGGTTTTTCATCTGGTACGTTTTAAATTTTTGTTAATGTTCGACCTTTAAAGGTAAAATTAAAAATGCATGGTACTGGGTGAAAAAGATCATGTAAGGGGAGCTTTTTGATACTTTGAAAATTTTCGTTAATATTAGACATAGAAAAATAAAAATAAACATGCAATGTCCTGATATTTTTTTTTTATTAAACTTATAAAATTAAATTAACTCACGTGGAAGTAAAAATATGAACCGCCAAAACGATGCACTAAGACGGAAAAAATGCTCAATACATGTAAATTCATATATATGTACTTAGATGCACTATGTTTTCTTCATATGAAGAATTTTGACCATTAGGCGAACATTAGTACCGATTAACACCAAACTTGGTCAATGAATTATTTTAGTCGGGTGCCAGGTTTCTCTTAAGTTTAATCCCGATATATGGGGCTGAGTCGTGATCAGCGTTACCACGACCATACAAAATTTGTAACCAAAATGTAAAAATAAAGTAACCAAAAGCGAAAAAAGTACCCAAAATTATTTTGTATCAAAAAAACTATTTTATTCCCACTTCAGGGTAAAAAATTGTGTGTCTAAAAAATAAAAAGTGTTTTGTTGTAACATGTACCCTTATAAATCGCTGGACTGATCTTTTAAAAGTTTTGACAGTAATTTTTCGAAATTTTAAGTAGTTTTAGTTTAATAAGTTAACACTTATTTTGAATTTTAAAAAGCTTTTGAGCTAGAGCTTTCCACCTTTTTAATAAAGAGATCTTACAAGTAATACTCTTAGGTGTTGCAGTGCGTTATGGTATCAAAGTGCAAAATTGAGCCAAATTATGCAGTGAATCTTTTATATATAGATGCTTTTGGCCTGGTGGAAATATAATCATGTTAAACGGGATCGGATTGAAAAGGCCTTTGACCTTATCGTTTATCTAGAAAAGTGTTTCAGTTAGACCTAGCAGATAATGGTCATCTACACTTGAAAGTATGTAGCTTATATGGTTAAGTTGATAGTGTGTTAAGGTTTAAGCTTCAAAAAAAATAATTTTTAAGTTTATAAAAAAAATATTGGTTTAAGATGCACAAATACCACACACAATTAAAAGGGTCGAAAAAGCTGAGCGGGTAGTTCTTGTTCCAAAACAGAAAATTTGTAAAGTAACCAATTTTAGTTAAAATTAACCAAAACGGCAACCAAGTTCGTGATATTTAATTTCGCTGAAATTTACAAAATAAATAAACAATGTAGTAAAACTTTTACTTACTTGTTATTCCCAATCGACTTTTCACACCACCTTCCTACTCAAAACAGTATAATATTGAACTTATCCAAATGACTTTTTCCATAAAATAAAAATCAAACTGAAATCTCCCTAAAACTACTCAAATAGTTCAATAAATCTTAAGAAGACAATTTAACTAACACCGATTGGTTAAAAAAAAGCTGTGTATATAAAAATAAATATGATAATAAATGAAAAAGAAAATACATCTAGGAAAAATATTAGAAATAAAAATAGTATCAACAAAACCATTACAACCACGACACCACCAATGTAAAGGACACGATACACTCAAATACACACACACAAACAGACACCATTTCTATACAAACACATTGAATTGTCAAAACCACAGGAGTTGAAATAATAAAAGAGTCGAAATACATGAATATAATCAATTGTTTTTTCCATATGATTACGAACCAGTAAGAGAATAAATTGCATGTGATGGAGCAATGAAAATTCAATTTTATCAATGCGACTGGAACCAACCAAAAAAAAAATAAAATATAAAATTTATCTTTATATGTATGTATGTTTCAAACTTAACTTAATATAAACATACATATGTATGTATGTATGTTTATTTTTTTGTTTAAAAAAATATATACAATAGAGTTTTTGTTGCAATTGAAAAAAATCATAGAAAATTGGTTATAAATATCAATCGAACAGAACTCGAAAAACTGCAAATCACTGGATGACATCGAAAATTTGAATTTAAGAGAATGTGATATACATTTTGAATGCCCTACACTATTCTTCAAATTACTGATCTTCTGGTAGGAGCCTAGCCTATTTACCCCAGCTATTAATTAAAAAATAACTACAATTAAATTCTAGATTTAAGGACCGAGACGGAACTTATAATGATTTCTACGAGTCCCAATGCAATTAAACAAGTAAACTTAAATATATTCGGCTGCACCGAATCCTTGATACCACCCACCAAGAATAAGCATTTTTGAAATTGGATTAATCTTCAAATCAAATCTGGCATCAGAAGTTCTAGTATAATAAATCTAATGCGTGTCAAATTTCATAACAGTGTTATTATTTGGTTCGGGTTTTAGGCATTTTAAAATCGGCTTTACCTGTAATAAATTGTGGACCAATCATTATAAAATTATATGGTGATATTATCATTTGATACATGTATTCACCACAATTTTAAGGTTTTAGACATATCCAAGCATTTTACGAATGCCAGGTGGAATCACATGGTGGTGTCCTCCGAGGTTACCTCGCAAATCGTCAGACCAGAGCCGTGTCTCCCGTGGTACTAGATCGACAATAATGGGAATATTGAAAGTATTCTTTAAAGCATACAAATGAATCAATCCAAATAATATTATAAATATAAAATTTTGTGTGTTTGGACCAGACTTCGAAAATAAACATTATATTCTGTAGTGTTCTGTACGGTAGAAATATAAAAAACACAAAACCTTAAAATATTCATTTAGTAAATACCTTCAAAAAACGTTTCTCTGTTTGTGATCATCCCTCACAAAAACAACGCTGCACTAAATCCAATCAACATAAAGATAAGAACATTTCATTGCGTTCTGTTTTTCGTAAAAAAAACACAAACTTTGTTTTGCTCGGTTAAGAAAACTAATCTCCTTTCGTTTTAGTTGTCTTCAGCGCCCTTTTGGCTGGTAAAGAGAACAAAAATTTGTTTACAAAAACAAAATACATGTACATATTATGTTTTTTAATATGTATTCCTCTAACTATCACTGGTGCATAGGGCGCCATGTTTTTACCCCAAAACAAAAACAAAAAGTTAACAAAAAACTTTCACAAAAACAAAACAAGTGCACAACTTCAAAGGCTATTTGTGCTTTGCTCGGGCATATTGCCAAGCAACAACAACAATATTAGTAAGAAGCATTGCTTATATTTTTAATTTGCTTATTCCTTCATCAATGTGATCAAAAAACTGCAGAACATTAATTAAGAAACGCAGAACATTACATAATCTTAGCTTCTTTCGTGCAGATAGTAATGAACAGTATTATGAGTTGTGTACTTATACAAAAACACTAAAAAAAATAGATATCGTATTTGGGTGTGTGAAGCGTAGCATATGGTCTAGATTCATATAGGATACTTTTTAGAAGTTAAATCGGGAATAATTGGTACCTTGGAACTTTTTCTCTTTTTGATAAATACGGTATGCTGAAGAAGGTAAAAACGAGATAAAATTGGTACTTTTTCTCCTTTCCATATATTTGATATACGTATTGATTACACAAAGGAACAAATTTAAACTTTTTTGTGCGCTCTAAAATTTGATTTCAAATATTAATTTATTTGAGGTCGGTGAATTCAAATCTAATCTATTAGCACTACTTTTGGAGATATACCGTTATGTACAAAATTAACGCACTTTCACTACATATATTGGAATAACTTAAAAACGGTTTACCATATTCAGTTAACAAATAACCTGAAACTCGGCAACGTTATTACCCAGTAAAAACTTCGCTTACTTTTTCAAAATGAATACCTTCTTTAACTCATTATTTAGTAGCTATCTTCTATAGCTACATCCATAACAACTTCTATAACTACTTTTTTCTGCATGTATTAAGTAAAAAAATAATGACATTCTTTTGAATGCGTTTATTTTGGGACATCCCATATAAAATTCATTGGTTCTTTCAGTAGAGTTGTAAGTAGTGCTCTTATGTTTTTCTGATTACTTAACACATTATTTTGTAAGCGAAGTTTTTACTGGGCACCTTTAAGCAGTGCTTTTACATTGTTTTTAAATTTGCCCTTTAGTTTCAGAGATATGGTTGAATTTTTAAAGAAAAAAGGAAAATTTTGAAAAAAAAACAAATTTTTTGTTCTTTAAAAATTAATAAAAAAAAACAAAATTGCGACAAAAATCAGAGTTTTGGTCGTAAAACATTTATCTTGGCATAATTTCGAATAAAATGAGTTTTTTCATTGTTATCGGTGTACAACTTTAGATTTTATTCACAATTTACTGAGAAAAGTGAATATCGATTTCCAGTATTCAGTTTTCGCAGTAAATTGTGAATATAATCAAAAGTTGTGCTCCGTTTACAATTAAACAAACCTCATTTCATTCGAAATTATGTCAAGATAAATGTTTTACAAAACGTCTGTTCCACAGTGTTATAGCCTACATTCACATACAGTGTTCTTTATAGGGGCCTAAAATTAGGAACATATGGTACACTTGGTATTCATTTACTTTTGGTACTTTTTCTCTTTTTTGTATACATATAAAATATGGGCCAATTGCCGGATAATAAAAAATATCGTTTTATGGTACACTACCCAGTAAAAACTTCGCTTACTTTTTCAAAATGAATAGCTTCTTTAACTCATTATTTAGTAGCTTTCTTCTTTAACTACATCAATAACAACTTCTATAACTACGTTTTTCTGGATGTATTAATGTAAAAAAATAATGACTTACTTTTAAATGCATTAATTTTGGGACATCCCAAGTAAAATTCATTGGTTCTTTCAATAGAATTGTAAGTAGTGCTCTTATGTTTTTCTGATTACCTAACACATTATTTTGTAGGCGAAGTTTTTACTGGGTAATAATAAAATAGTTGGGTGCCCAGCTTGTTAAAAAAAGTATAAAATTTTTGCAGAGTGTATTTAATATTTGTCTTAAATTTCAGAAAGTGTGAAAACGAAGGAAATTTCTTTAATTTTAAAACTATTTTTGTCCCTTAGGCCGTTTTCTCTTAACCCATTAACGCCCAAATGAAAAGCCTAAACAATTTTACTGATTCGACTTTTTATTTCTGTGTTAAAACCCTATTATTAACATACTATAAAAGAAAAACAAACAAAAAAGAATTCAAAGTTGTGTTTTTAAGGATGTACTAAGTTTAGTACAATGGGCGCTTAGGAGTGGTATTTAGCAAAACATCCTCTTTCCAAACATAGCGTTTTCAGGCACTTTTCACATGATGTTTTAACTCGATTAGAGCATACAATACATCTAAGTTGGCTTGGTATTTTTTGGGGGTTATGACCATTGTTTTTCTTTCTTCTCCTTCAATTCTAGATGACGATGGCCTTGTTTTATTGTTTTTTTCTCACTCAAATAGGAGCGTGCTATATGCCTACGAAACGATAGTTGATCCATACGTTCATCAGGATTTGTAATGCAGTACAGTCTCAATGCGTTTGAAATGCTCATATCCACTACGTATGTAAATAAGACCCACCACCACTTTTTTCCTTTTATTGCAATTCGGTACAGACTTATAGACTGATCCATTTGATCTACTCCTCCCATCCCTTTATTATAACTTTGGAAAACGTGAGGTATATCTTCATCAACTTTTTGTTTTCTCGTGGAACGCCATCTTTTAACTTTACCTAATGGCTCTACAGTATCGAAATTAGTTCCAATCGTGCAAACATTATTATCTTTCCACCTAACCATTAGAATTTAATTTGTTTTATCAAACCTATGGTCGTATTTAGCTCTAGACTTTTTACGCATATCCTTTGATGAAATCAATGGACATCGTTTCGTCCTGTTTTCGCGTAAGGTTCCAGTAGCGCTGTATTCAAGGCTCTTTAGGTCTACAAGCAGGTTGTAGTTGGTAAAAAAGTTATCAAAATAAACGACGTGTTATTTTGGATTCATTGGAGCTCTTGATAGTAAGCCCTTCACAACGCGACATCCTAGAGGATCGGTGGTAGCCTCAGATGTTTTTCCGCAATAAATATCAAATGTATAACAAAAACCTTCAAAGCTGGTCAATGCCCAATTACGATATCCGTATCGCACAGGTTTACCCATTATAAATTGTTTGGCAGAATGGTGACCAAAGTACTTAACCATGGATTCATCAATCGATAAGTTCTCATGTAACATTCCGAATTGACAAAACTTGTCATGTAAAATATCACAAAGTGGACGTATTTTGAACATCTTATCAGTAGAGCTCGATGCCATAGAGTTATCTGCAAAATGCAGGTTTCTTTTAATTTCCAAGAATCTGTTTCGTGACATGCAATCAGAAACGAATGCCACACCAATATCTTCATCTACACTCCAATATGACCTTTCACTGGGTAGTTTATGATACCCGGTAAATATAAGTATGCCCAACAATTTACGGAGTTCCTCTTTGGTAAAAATATTGTCGTGCCTGTTGTTTTGTCCGGCATATATTGTGCTTTCTGATGCAATAAGCTCAAGCAATTCATCGTCAACAAGAAGCTCATATATTTTCACTGGGGTTATGTCTTTTAGGATATCCGAAATATTAGCACGTCGTTCTTCAACAAAAGTTTGGTCTGGAGAGTTGGCAATTCTTCACCAGTTTCAACTCTTATTCTCTTTGGAACATTCCGAGAAGTAGATGATGCGAATGTTGTGAGGGGCTCGTCATCATCGCTACTCCATTGTTCTTCAACGGTCGATGCATTTTTTATAGTAACAACTTCTATATTACCAGAAACATCTCGAGGTATTTTGTTTCCATACAAGTCGTCGTCTCCACCCTCCTCTTCATCGGTGATAATAGCTGGATCAGGTGGAAGCATGAACACGTCGAAAGCAGCATCATCATCACTATATTGGTTGATAATGTCATGTATTGCTTCTTCTAAGCCAAAATAGTTTTTATTGCTCGTAAAAACACGTCGGTTTGCCATTTTCTATGCTTTCAAAGTCTCTAATTTAAAAAAGTTTAATAAAAAGTATCGAATTGAAAAAAAAACAAAAAAAAAAAGTTTCACTGCACTAAATTTTCTTACCTCAAGCGACCAGTGTACTAAATTTAGTACAGCAACACTTTTTATATTATAGCACGAACAACTTAAGATTACTTTAACTATTATGTGATTTTTTTAATAACTTGTAGTGTTATATGTTAAAAAAATTACTTTTTGACACTTTGCAAAGGCAAATTTTATAAAATAAACTAAATAAACCCTAACACGCCAACACTAAAAAATAACGCTTGAACAAAACGGGGATTACCCGTACTATTATTTGATTGCTTTTATAATTTTCGCTTCATTCATATTGCATATACTCTTATTGACAGATTAAAAGCGTTGCCAGAGTGAAAAATCGCATGAGGAGATTTTTACGTCATTTTCAAGTGGTGTACTATTTATAGTACAGAGGGCGTTAATGGGTTAAACAGATCACCCTGAATCTTAATACCAAACTGCTTAGGAGAACAAGAAAAAATGTTTACAATTTTCTGAAGTGTTAGTGTTACACACGGAATGACAAACCCTCATTAATCACTATGGTGGTGCAGGGTATAAAAATATAAATAAATGAATAAATTCTTTAGCACTCAATTTTTTGCAAACTATTTTCTCTCATTCCCTATTTCCAATTTTCGACCCGTTAATGGGTGATTTTTCTTCTTTTGTTTTGTGGTTTAACATGGCTGATTGCATTTCAACTGAATTGCGGTCGGAGTACGACAAACGAACAAGTTGGTTGCATAGTTTTGTTTGTTTGGTCGACATAAGGCGATGCAAAAGCCTTTACGCCCCTCTCTCATCACAACATAATCATACCGCCATAACATTTGCATTGTGATGGGTGTCTTATTCTATGGTGTGGATGAGTGTAATGATGACGATGTGATGGGTACAATTTCATTAGTTTTGTGGTATTTGTGGATTTCAATTCGATATTATCGCTACACGAACACAAATGCATATAAAAACACAAACTAAAATAATTTTATAAAATTTAAATGAAAAAAAAAAAAAATCACACGACAACACTTGTGCAATTAGAAATCACAAAATACAAAAAATAGTACACAAACACATACACATGCACCCAAACTCATCATATCAATAGCAATCATGTTGAAATCATAGCCATAACCATTAAATGCTGGTGATATTTTTGTCGACAGTACGATATGTGATGATGTCGGTGTTGTTTATAATTACTTTCAATAAATTGATATTAAAAAAATCCTTGCGAGGTGTTAAAACGAATGAATGCAATACCCTTCACATAAGCGCGCTAAAAAAATAGGACATGGACTAATAAATATCATGTAAAGAGAACAAAACGTATTGATTTTAGTTGATACCGGATTAATAACGGAATGTTTTCATTTTTGACATTAGAATTTCATTTACTTTTCACGCGAACTTAGTTTCATATCTCTCTTGTTTTGGTCATTTAGTTGCTTAGCCAATATTTATACTTTACGTTTCTTCATAAAATTTCTTTTTATCGTACCTTTCGTATGAAAAGTTTTCACTGTTTAGAATGCAATTCCTTTAGTCTCAATATTATAAACTCCTTCAAAACGCATAAAATTCGACTCGGATTTTTGCATGTATCTGTCCGTTCATCTATCTTTTAAAATCACTTTTTCGATTATGCTTAATATTTCACCCAAACTTTACACAAATGTCTCTTCAAAATGAGACTGTTTGAACAAGGCCAAAACACAAACGAAAAACTAAACGCCTTTGCAACCCACTTGGATCAAGTTTTAACGCCGCATCAAGCACATACTTGTTCTAGTCGTCGAATTATTTCTGATACAGTAAACGATCCAATAAAATTTAAATTAACTCAAGTAAGATCACCGATAGAAAGTGTCAACATTAGATCATCTCCCCTACCTGACCGCATCACAGGCTCAAGGATAAGAAACTTGCCTACATCTGCTTCTAGAATTTTGTTGCTCATCCTTAATGCGATATTATGGAATGCCTACTCATTCTATCCTCTTAAAAGCGATCTACAATTGTAATGATTCCTAAGTCAGGAAAAGACGCTAGTCCAATTACTTCGCACAGACTAATAACCTTACTTATCAATCTTATCCAAGCTCTATTCGAAAAAATATTCCTTTTAAGTTTAGCACCCTATCCGGATAATAAGTTCGTATTCCGAGCAAGGCATGGTACAATCGAGCAAGTGCGTGGAATTGTTACTCAAATAAGATCGCCGATTGAGACAAAGGAATATAATTCAGCATTGTTTATAGAAATTTTCCAAGCATTCGAAAAAGTTTGGCATGATGGGCTACTCATCAAAATAACACGAATGCTTCTTCAAACACTTACAAACTCCTTGAGCTCTGTCTAACTGGCAGAACATTCATGTAAAGTTCAAAAAATAAATGGAAATAAAGGTCAACCCGGCTTAATGTGCTCACTTAACTTTCACGCTCAGAAGACAAACGTGCCCAGCTGTAAAAATAATTAACATCACAGTTACGGCAGAAAATCATGTAGAGAACTTGGGAATTCATTTAGATAGAGGCTTGACATGGTCTCGACATATTGAAGCGAAAATAACGTCTATGGAACCAAAAGCTGCTCAACTACATTGACTCCTCGGTCAAAACTCAAATTTGTC
Source organism: Pollenia labialis (assembly GCA_949318255.1). Taxonomy (NCBI): domain Eukaryota; kingdom Metazoa; phylum Arthropoda; class Insecta; order Diptera; family Polleniidae; genus Pollenia; species Pollenia labialis. The sequence goes on along the minus strand of OX439139.1, from coordinate 141,132,436 downwards.
CTAGGACAACAAAGTTCTCTTATACAAGTTTATCATAAAACCAATATGGACATATGGCATCGAGTTATGGGGTACTGCATGTGCATCAAACATCCAGAAGCTACAAAGAAGACAGTCTATGTTATAACGACAAATAATCTGCGCCCCATGGTATATTCGTAATGACATTATTCACACAGATCCTAACTTTCCTACCATTCAGGAGGAAATTTAAAATTATTCAGCCAAATACATGGATAAACTTATGTTCCATCCCAACTACCGTGCTCGGGATGTGATATAGTTCGAAGGTCACCAGATGGTACATTGGCAAATATTTAAAAATAACAATTAGGATAAGCTATGAATACATATTGTAATTTTCGACAAGAAAGATTTAATAATAATATTTATAAAATAAGCATTTTGTCCGATATTGCGTTTTGGTAACCAAATTTCTTGTACCTAATTTGGAAACCTTGGCTCCGGAGATAAAAACAAAAACAAGGAATTTCTGGGTAAAATTGAAGACAGTCGCGGTTTTTTTAAAATCTCAGCTATTTGTGGACCTATCTGGCTGATTTTCAATAGCATACTTTTCGTCACTAAAGGTGATGTAAATGTATAACAACCTGGTCTACATCATATCTAGGTCAACGGAAACCCCATTTGAACGGACATCGCTTAATTAACTTCGCTACTTAAAAGGACCCAGAATATGTATAAACCCTTTCCAACTGTGGTTACGTTACTTACGCGCCACCCGTTCAAAGTCTCCATACACTCGCCAATTTTCATTGAACGTAGGGTAAAGGGAACGTGAAAAATTTACAATATTTACACCACATTATTTAAAAGTGAAAATAATTGAATTACTTTTTTCTAGCTTTTTGTTTTTGCAATTTCATTGGAATATCTGCAAAATTTGTTAACCAAATAAACCAGTACCATTTTTTGTTGGTGTTACTTTTTTGCGTTAGCAAATTTTTTTTTGTGGTGAAATATTTTTAAAAATCTTAATTTAACAAACTCATTTATAGTTAGTTTTTTGCGAAAATGTTTTGGTTTTTTGTAATTTTGCATTTAATTAAAAACAAAATCGATTTAAAGGTTTTTGTAAAATAGTTGTGTAATAAAATTTGTTAAAGGCGGAATTTAATAGCTTAAAATGCAGTAATAAAACTAAAAGAGAAGTGTATAGAAATGTTTAATGCAATATGGGAAAAAAAACATAAATTATTATAATTTTGATTTTTTAATCAGGCTAAAGTTCATTGAATTTAATTTTCATTAAATTATTTTTTACAAATGTTACTGTTACCATATTCGATAAAATTTCGTTATATTTATTTTATCGATACGATTATCGTTATAAAAGTTAGTGAATCGCGCTACAGGAATGTGTGTGAAGATAAATTCGAATTTAACTAGCAGAGACGCAAACCACTTTTTTTAGCATTGCTCATTTTGCAGTTAACAGAGCAATGTTAACGACTTAACAGTCATAGTAATATACTACGGAGACACAAATCAATGATTTGAATGACAATTTTGGACAAATATGGAGTTGCACATATATCCCACTATATAGAAATGGTAGTCCAGAGGGTCCTAAATACGATTCCAAAAGTTACGTTTCTGAAATAATTTTGGAATTTGAGAAAATTAATTTTGAAAAAAGTCATTTTTATTTGAAATTTCTGGAGAAGATCAATGACCATTATGGAAAAATAGGGAGTTGCACATTTTTCTCAAATTCCAAAATTATTTCAGAAACGTGACTTTTGGAATCGTATTTAGGACCCTCTGGACTACCATTTCTATATAGTGGGATATATGTGCAACTCCCTATTTTTCCATAATGGTCATTGATCTTCTCCAGAAATTTCAAATAAAAATGACTTTTTTCAAAATTAATTTTCTCAAATTCCAAAATTATTTCAGAAACGTGACTTTTGGAATCGTATTTAGGACCCTCTGGACTACCATTTCTATATAGTGGGATATATGTGCAACTCCATATTTGTCCAAAATTGTCATTCAAATCATTGATTTGTGTCTCCGTAGTATATTACTATGACTGTTAAGTCGTTAACATTGCTCTGTTAACTGCAAAATGAGCAATGCTAAAAAAGTGGTTTGCGTCTCTGCTAGTTAAATTCGAATTTATCTTCACACACATTCGATTTCTTTGTCTTTTTAGTGTATACATATCTTCAAAGATATATTCATTGATAATTTGTTGTTTTGCTACTTGCTACAAACCCGTTAGAAGCTTATGTAAGCAAGTTTGAACTAAATCCACTCGGGGGCTAAGGAAAAAAGAGACTTGGAAAATTGGAGATTGTTGTGTTTGTTTAAACAAAATTAATATCACTTTGTGTAGAATAATCGAACAAAAATTCGATTTTATCAATTCTTTCTTATAGGGAATTTTTTGTTCATTCTTGTGCTGATTTGCAGTACTTCGCAAATATACATATGTATTGCTTTATACATGATGAAAATACAGAACAATAATGTATCTTCAAGCGATCATTAATAAGAAATGCTAACTTTATAATATATATATTATATACACAAGTGTTTGCCCAGTGGAAGAAATTCGATCGTAATTATTTATGAAAATATGTGGAAAACATACATACATACATATGTGTATAAATGGATTTACATGTTCCGAGCAGATAGTAGATCGATTTTATTTTTATTTTCCTCTCAAGTCCGTGAATATTTAATTTAATTTCGTTAGTTAATAATATAAAAAAAATCAGAAGGTACCAACTGGAAAACATAAAAACGTACCAAAAAGCCTGCTCTTGTAGTTTCTCAATCACTCGAGACTCTGCAAGTTGACTTTTAGGTTTCTAACTTCAATACAGACCGCCAACTAACGAGATCGATGGAAGAAGTCGGCATGCTAAAAGCGCATAATATCCGATCTATGTTACTGTATGGCAAATAATTGGGGATTCATAAATTTTGCTATCAAGTCATCTTGTCATAATATCCTAATATTCTGCAATAGTTTAAAAAATTCTTGTTGTGTTTAAAACAAAAGACTTAAAATACGTTTATGCTGTGTTTATTATTGTGTCATAACTACACAGTAATAAATTTTTTGTCACACTTACTTAAATCAGCCATTAGAACGTTATTATACGTTTTTTCTTGGCACTCTGACAAATATTTATAATCATTTTATTACCAGCAGTCTCAAATTTAAAATAGCACATTCAATTATCAGGGGTTGCTCACAGCAGTCACATTTCTTCGTATTATTATTTCCAGAAATATGACTTTATGACGGGCTTCGCTGTGTATTCCCCAAATATATTTTATTTTGTTTTAATAAAATTTTACTTTATGTTTAAGTGTTTTAACGATTCTTTTCAAATAAGAGTTAAATTTCTTCAAAACTTTTCACTTGACATTGTTAACCGTATTTTCTATCTCAGCAGGTGTTGCTTCGGAACATATTTTTGTTTAAGCATCAATATTAGAGCAACTATGTCTAATTACAAATACCTTAAAACATACCAAGAAATTTTCAAGTAATTGTCATACTCTCTGTTCACAGTCATTCCAATTAAACTTTATGAGCTACTAACTGCAGCAGCTTTATTTCTAACGCTATTCAGCCTTATTCCTATTTGCATTAATTATAATTCCATGCCTTCGTTTATGTCTTGTTTGAATCACGACACATCTTGTGCAAAACAAACCAATTTTCTTTAGGAAACATGCGCATTATTCAATTTCATTTTGAATCCAACACAACACCAATTCACACATTCACCATTCAGTTGTTTTCTTAAATGCTTGAATAAATGCCACATGGTTGACATATCTTTAAATAACATCGGTAGCATGTTGCAATAATACAGTCGCCTACAAATCTGCTGTATGTGCATATACTATTCATAAATATTTATGATTTCAAATTTATATGCAGTTGTAAGTCGAAATATTAAAGTTAGTTTTGAGACAAATACTGCTTTAATCTATTATGTATGCATAAATTTATAGGGAATCTCGTATTTTTAATTTAAATTTTATAACATGGGTGTATTTCTCAAATAAAACTTATCAAAAAAGATGTTGATATAATTACGAGAGGTGTATGGAAAGTTTGAGCAAATAAATGGAAATGAATAATTTTTTAATAAAAATATTTTAAAATAACAATTATAGACTTATAGAATGAATTTTCAACATGGTTTGTTTTGAACAATACTATTTTCTTTTTTACCTGATACAATTAACTTTTGCAGGGCCTAATTCAACTATACATCAGACGTATACAGGTAGAAGAGATGGATGCGAAATTTTTTACCCATGTTATACCCCTACACAAATTTCTTGCGAAGTACTAGAATTTCTGGCCGAACAGATATAAGTTCAAAGTAAATAGAGACAGCTTAATAAAAGGATTTTAGCGAACAGAATTTTTAAAAATTTGGACCTCAACCAAAACGATAAGGTTTCTCTATATATTTCGCACGAAAAAAACTTAGAGCCATTATTACAACTACACAGAAAGAAAAATGCTCGGGATAAATCAAATTTTTTATGATTACTTTAAGTACGAGTCGCACTCAAAAATTCAAGTACGAATAACACTTAAGGTCACTACACACTATCCTATTTAGTCGTACGATATGTCAAAAAAATCGTGTGTGTTCATAAAGTATGATAGTGTGGCCTAAAGATTTAACTAAATGACAGATTTTTTTGACAAGTCTGACCGACTTGCAAAAGTTTTTAAAAATTTTCATAAAATGATAGTTCCTATGCGATCAGAGTTGTATTTTCTAATACAGCTGACAAGAAAACAACAATGTCGGCTTCATTGATTTAAAGCATCTTTTTTGTGTAATAGTGTGGCACCTGTAACAGACTTTTGTTGCGATTTTTTTTGAGTGTGATAGAAATTTGTCAGATTTTCCAGTGAATGAATCGTACGATTGTGTAGGATAGTGTATCACGACCTTTAAACGTACTCAAAACAATTCTACATGGGAATACTTTCGAAAATCAAGCCCGGAATTTCTTGAAATAAATATAAAATTCTTAAATCAAGTTAAAATAAGAAGAAACTTTTTTTTGTGTTTAATTCTCCGGCTTATGCATGTTTTGATTTTCTAGACACATTAAAAAAAGATCTGGCCAGACTCATTTGTAATACGAAGGGTTTAAATGTAAATTTGAACTCTTGTTTTTTCATTTGGTTTTACTTTTTGTGTTAAACATAAGATTAAATAAAGACGATTTAATCCAGAATTCGCACTTGAAATAATCTGAAATAACCTTAAAAAAACTTATCCCAGAGAACCAGACACAGAAGTAGAATATTATTATGATTGCACTGAGAAAATTAAATCGTAAAATCAAAGAAAATACACTTTGTTGCAAAGACTTTTATTGGTCAGATTGTGCCCAAAGACAAAACATCTTTACCGGAAAGGCGCAAAAATCTTTAGATTCCCATGAAATATATACTTAAAATCAAAGACTTAAAATCGTGTGGCAAGGATGTGCGTCTTTGGAAACACATGAAAAAATTCCTTAAACTAAGGAAAAAGTATTTTGGAACAAAGATTTTCATTCGTTAGTCTTAAGACTTGAATTTTTGATTTTAAGTACAATTTTCATTGTAACAAAGACGTAATTTTAACATTATTACAAAGAAACGCAATTAAATTCAACGAAAAAATTCTTTGAAATACTGATAAATAAGACTGATATGTAGAAACAAAGGCAATTTTCTTTAAAATCTGCTATAGAAATGTTTTAAAAAATTAAAATTTTTCTGCAAAATAAAATATTTAATGAAACCAAACACAGCATTTTTATAAAATTTTTTTATTTTAGTTTAATGTAATAAAAATAAAAAATAGTTCATATACAGCACATGCACAATTGAGCGTTCCTATCGACTGACTTACAATTAATCACAACCACGAAAACAATTCTTTTTATTTTTTACATATGTATATTGTAATCAATCGGCTATAGCCGATTTCGTTATGCATTCGTATACAAATTTAACTTTGCAAACTAAATTCTTTAAAGATACAGACTTTATCTTTTTTTTTTTAACCGCTCTTGCTTACCGTTGCAAGTAAACATGTGTGAACAAGCAAATATGTTCACTTATGCATTGAAGACAAAATTCTTTAAAGTTACAGACTTTGTCTTTGTAGCAAGGATGCTAAGCTTTAAAAAAACAAAGAAAAGTCTTTATTTTTAAATACGTTTTTCAATCCCTTATTAGCAAAGAAATTAATCGTTGTAGCAAATATTTTATCTTTACGGAAAAGATAATTTCTTTGATTAAGCTTCAAAGAATTTTCGTCGTTTGTGTTGAAGACGCACCATTTGCTTGTTTAAAGAATAAATCATTGATGCAAGGATTTTTTCCTTCTAACAAAGATATTTTCGTTACAATTTTACAAAGACCTTTTTTCTTTGATTTTAAAGTTTTTATTTTTCTCAGTGTGGTTTACTTTCCCGTTTTACACCTTACATAATTTCAATAATAGAACCCCAGCATCACTACCGACATGGTTTCTACTTTACAAATTTAAGTTTAACTAAATATTAACCAAATGGGAAATTTTGCTTTTTGTTTTACTTTTTAAACATGAACATTATGTATGTTTTTCTTTTTGCTCTGTTATTGTTTTTGTTTCTAGAAAATTAAATCGCAAATCATTTTTGTACCTACTCGTGTGGTGTTGTTGTAGTTTCTCTGCAAGCAACTCAGTTAACTTTAAGCTTAACTTTGATTTAGCTAAACTAATGGTGGTTGATGCCTGGATAATTTTGTAAAGAGCCAACTATCTGTTTTAACATTGTCGTGTTATATGAAGTGATCAACTGTCCGACTCTGCATGACCTTTCAACTAACTTAAAGTTTTCTACTTAGTAGTTAGCTTTAAGCTAGTTAGATTTTCTTTATTTGTAAAGAAATATTTTGTTTATCATCACAATCTCCCTAGTTTCGTACCAACTTGAATTTTTTACAAAATACAAATATCAGACAGTCTTAAATAATGGAGCCATTTACATATATATTTATGTAAGCTTATTTTAATGTAAGAATGGTAGGAAATGAGAATCGTATAGCGCCTGTTAAAGAAAACTAATAATGAGTTTAATGGAATGTTAAACACTTTTGTGCAAAGGTTAACGGTTCCGATTTAAAATGTATTCCCTTTTATTGATTTAATCCATAAACTTCTCCCGCAACCCATGCAGTTTTAATATCTTCTTTAAAAAAATGCGCATGAATTACTTACAAACAAGAACAGCACATTACTTAAAGCATACAGTGAGTGAGTGCAATGTTTATAATCTGCCTCTGCATCTTCATCAGTACTGTGTGTTTGTGTATGCAAGTGTTTAGATTTATATACTTTTATACAGTGATTTAATATAATTTTGACAGCTTTGAGTCTAATACAACCGACAAACAACATTTAGCACTGTCACCCAAGAAAGAGTTTATCGCTTTATAAGAAAGAAAAAAAAGTTTTTTTTCTGAAAAAGGGGGAATGTCAAGTTCAAGAATTATACCATTTCCTGACAAGATTACTACATACTGTGTTGGTGGCTGCCTCAGTCAGTTGCATTTGTCATCATCATCGTTGTATTTTCAACACACAGTGCTTTAAAGAGATGATGAATGACTTAGTTTTTTTCTTTGTCTCGACTTTTTTTCGTTTATTCTCTCTTTGATCTAAAGTAACGAGTCATTTCATGGAGGGCTTTTAAGTCATACAAATACTTTAAGTTAAGAGATATTTATGATTAATTTAGACACTAATGATATTTGATGTGTTAAAAGTGAAGTAAATTCAAACCAATAGTGCTTGCTAACGTAATTTGATGAGAACTATATTTTTGTTAATGGCATAATGATGTTGCACAATGTTTTCAAATACTTTTCGAAGCAGTTTCTATTTTTAGTTAAAAGTTTTAACTTAAAACACCGCATTGTTGGGTGTTATTGAAAGGACCAATTTCTAGCTACAAATATAATATACATATTTAGGATGTTTGTTAATATTATACTACAAACATCCTGAAAAATACATATGTATATAATGTAACATTCTTATATAAGAAACCATTTATCATACGATATCTTAATGTTCTCTTCATTTTCCTTTAGATAAAAACAAATAAATAAATCCATTGAATAGATTAGCATTTTTATTTAAAATACGGTTGAAAAAAATATTAAAAATGGAACCTAAATTTAAATATAAATGACATTTTGGATAGAACAAGCATTGAAATTTTCTTACTCATATTCATAAATTTTATTTTATTATCTGGCTTAGCAGATTTAATTTAAATATTTTGCTCAGCAAAGGACTACAATAGGGACGTGCATAAACAATTTATTATTTATTACTTTATTACTCAATTATTTTTTGTTGTTGTCTCATTTTTCAAATTTTCTTGGTATAAACACAAAATTAAATTGTATAGATAAAAGCATTTGTCTCTTCTTTTATGCTGTTGAGAAAGAATAAGCGAAAGAGGTTTGCAAATAATAATAATAAATTAAATTTTTAAATTATGTTCAAAATATTTTCGTGCTTGTGTAACAAACATTTTGCTAGCTCTTTTATGCAGTTTAGTAAATATTGAGAAAAAAACATGGCAATCAAAAATAAATTATAATAAAATAAAATTTAACTGGCCAATAAAGTATATTTATCAGTAACGAGGGTTCCTATGAGTATATAATTAAGTTGGTAGACCAAAATAGAGTCAATTAGTACTGAAATGTTTACCCAAAGATCATTAACAATTTCAAAACTTTTACAGTCTAAATTATTTTTATTCCCTTCAACACAGGTGATAGAATATACATTTCGATGTTTCGAAAAAAAAAGAGTTAGAGAGTTGGCCAGCCCCTAGGATTTAAAATTAGTTTAAAACAATTGCAGAAATTAGTTTTTAATTTCTTGCCTCATCTCTGGATACCGCCCTTAGGGTAGAAGTACATAAAACGCGTTAATTTGTCGACATTTGTCGTGCGTTTAAAAACTTTAGCGCACGATAAATTGCAAGTTACACAACGCGCTTTACAAAAGCCATTCCTGCCAGCTGTTTTTTATTTGTTTACTTATCTGTGCATTAAAAACGAATTCGAAAGTATATCCAGATATTTTTTTATATTATTGAATTTATTCTTGTATATAAATATTGTTTGCTTTTTAAGCTCTTTAATAAGTTTTCTTTCATGATTCACATATTTGTTAAATTATTCTTTTTAATGTCAGCTGATTTCTTGTCAAAAAACACAACGCGTTAAAAAGTTCAAAGTCAACCAACTTTCTGGCGTAAACGCGTCAAAATATTTCGCATGTTGCTTGTTCGATGAAAATACACTAGTTTAACTTTTTTTTGACAGAAGTCTACAGAGCGCATTGGTTTAAAATGATTAAAGCCGTTCGGTTTCGGTTCGGTTTTGAAAATATCAAATTTTTTTATTTGTTTTTATACAGGTACTTCTAATTGTATACCTGGGCCTGGCCCGGCATTTTTTGATTTTTTCCAGTTTTTTATATAATTTTTAAGTATATTAGAACGAAACTTTATGTTTTCCCCAATCAAAGTTTTTTTTACAAGAAAATGAGAAATAAGAGTAAATATTGTTCATAATGTATTCACCTGGGCCTGACCAGGGCCTGCCCCATTAGATATGTACTGCTGTAAATAAAATCAAAAAGAAACGTATCTAAAAGCATAAGCAACACATAATAATTCTTTCTTTACTGTTTTTTCGAAGAATTGTTCTATTTTCCGACAAAATTTTCCTGCTATAGTTACAAAAACTCCATACACAATACTAGTGGTCCCAGCTAGGCCCAGGTAGTAGTTTGTGCCACACAAATTAGGTGTCTACTTAAGGTTACATTTGTTATTCTTAGTACTTATTTTGAATTTTAAGAATTTTGAAATGACTTGCCATTGTAGCAGGGTGTTAAGTATAAAGTTTTTGTATATGTGCCTTTCTCCGAGAAAAGGGACCTCACTCAAAATATTACACTTTTTTAAATAATAATTTGATGCAATAAAACCGTACGTACCGTAGTATTACCGAAAAATAATATAAAATCATAAGTGGCTGTTACAACAAATTTGTGAGTGTCAGAAACAAATTAGTTTGTGTTTAGCAATAATTAGTAAAGTAATAATTAGCATACAGAATCCGTGTGGCAAAAACCTTGTTGATCATTGTTATTTGCAATTTCTTTAAGCATAAATATAATGTTAAAGTAAAAGCTAAAACAGAGGTTTTTTGTCGGTTTTCGGTTTTAAGGCACCGAAAACCAATTCCTAATTTTAAAGATATTAAAAAAAAATTCAACAAAGTGTTCATTCAAAATAATATTGAATAAAATAACATTGCTAAACAAATATTTGGGGTATTCACATGGTGTGTCATAATGTTCCAACATTTTACAATGGTTTAAAAATATTGTTGTTGCTTTGTAAACAAAAAGTGTCTTAAATTAATAGAACTTTGCTTGGTATGTTTGCTGTCGTAATTAATCAGAAGAGACTTGCGCTGAGCGGCTGAGCCGAACCGCATTAGTTTTTGTAGCCTTCGCCGTTGATGGTATAGTTTTATCCGGCTAATATCCGAGTTTAACGTGCGGCTAGCAATTTGTGTAACAAAACACTTGCGGTGTCAAATTATATCGGCTTAGGACTCTGCTGTTTGGTAAACAAACAAAATAAAATTTATTTGTGGTTTGCGTCTGAAAAATGGAAAATAGTTAGGAAAGATCTAATTTAATTTATTAATTCATGTATTAGAATTAAAAAATAATTTGATTTAAGGTAAATATTTGTTTTTTTATTTGTTTTAAATCAGGTGATTTAAATTCAAAATAGCACACTTAATTATGAGGGGTTGTTCACAACGGTCGTATATTTTCATGTTATTATTTTAAGACTTATGACTTTATGACACCTTGTGAATACCCCAATTATTTTTTTCTTTGTGAAAGTGCAAAAAATAGTGACCATTAACGGCCAATCTCACCAAGTTCTGTTATAATTAACTATCGGTTATAGATGTCAAAACATTAGTTAGTTTTAACTGAACTTGGTGAAATTGGCCGTTAATAAGTTTAAGTTTAATGTTATTTTAATTGAAAAAGTATAAACAATTTATAAATTATTGCGACCTACGACAACCGATTACAACGATGTTATGATAATGTACGATTATAATATGATAACAGTAATCATAATATGATTCTTTCAGATATGTTATGATTACTTTTAATCATAACATAATCACTTTGTATCATAATATGATTACTTCTAATCTTATTATGATTAACATGATATTACGAATTTATCTGGTCATAATGTGATTAATTAAAAATCGTAAAATTTTGACAAAAATCATTAATTAACCTTTTCATAATAGGGATGTGTCAGAAGCTAAAAGGACTAACTCCACAAAAGAAAAAGTAGAGTAAATAAGTATTGTTTGAAAAATTGATTTCCAAAATTTAAAATGTTAGAAAAAAGAAGTTGCCAAACATACAAAGCGTTGTTATTTTTGTTACAGCAATATGTTGTTTTGTTATGTAACTATATTTGCCTATTATCTAGCTGACAGCTTCTGAAAAAAATCAAATAAGATTGAAACCCTTTACGGATTGTTCATAGTTTTTAATGGAAAATATTAAAATTATAGAAGAACAAATTAATTTTAAAAGAGTTCAATATAATAAATTGAAAAAAATTGAGAGAGTTCAATATAACAAAATTGAGAAATTTTCGAAAAGTGGAGTTAGGCCTTTTAACTTCTGACACATCCATATTTTGCTCTTAGAATATTTTTAAAACATTCATGTTTTTTCTTTGTGTGTGGGGTTAAATTTGTTTTAATTAAGCCTTTAATGGCTAAAAATATCACCAAGTAATTTTGTGATAATCGGACCATAATTTTCCATTCGTACCATTAGAGGCCTTTCGAAAAGCAATTAAAGAAGCCTTATATTATAAAAAAATTAGTTTTACTGCATTGAAATTAGATCGTTTATAAGTTTTTTTTAATATAACTGATCTATTAATTACGGTAACTTTATTATAAAGTCCCCTCCTTAAAATCACTTCAATAAAAATTTCTGAAACAAGTCATGATATTTGGTTTAAAATAGGCAACGAATTACAAGACTGTGAGGTCAGGTTTTATACAGATTAACCTCTATTTTATAGATACCATATTAATCTCACTCTCGGTGGAGGGTATTAAAGATTCGGTATAGCCGAATATAATACTCTTATTTGTTTCTTTTTATATTTTAAATATTTATAGTAAATGTTTACGTTGCGTGTTAATTATCAAATAAAAAACCATTAAATATTTACACAGATAGACTGAAGCAAATAATCAATTAAATTATATGTTAATTGATTATTAAATTATAATCATACGGATATCAGTTACTCTCAATGCCAATCCCTTTTAAAGCCATCCAAAAACATGTGCTAAATCAATTTTACTGTTTGAGAAAGAAATAAAAAACGAAAGTTTTCTTCTAATGAAATCTAGACACGCACTCAAGAAATAATGGTGCTAAAATTAATTGCAATGGTTATTAAACAATTTATAGGGTGTGAATTGCAAATAAATCATAATTTGTGTTTATTTGTTTACCCTTTACACTCCTTTAGTAAATATTTACTATACTGTAAAATCTTTTTAGTGCCTTAAAAAGATAAAAAAAATAATAAATTCCAATTTCAGTTTGTTGATTTAAAGTTCAAATTTTGCTAAACTACTTTTAAATAATAATACGATTTCCGTATGACGTGCTAAATTCCCCGTTTTTCATATTTGATAAATACACTGAAATTTATTGTTGAGGGAAAGCTAGCTTCTATGCGCATTTCACTGGATGCTTAGGCCAGCTCATCAGGAAACCTTTTCCAAAGATTTTAGAAGGCCAAAAATATTATACAAATAAAACCCTAAAGCGAATAAGAATTATAAACACTCAAAGTCTTACTTGTAACAATATCAAAGCCAAAACAAAACACCAACAATAAACAGTGAGTTTATCTTTTCTTACATTCCCCTACAATTGGTTGGGTTCTTTCCGACTCAAATTGTAGTTGTAAGTGGGTAAAAAGAAAAAACAAAATTTAAAAACAAACTGCTTCATTCTACTGTCTTTGTAAGAAAACAACAAAAAAAAACCAATTTGCCAATTCAGTTTTTTGCACGGGCGCATGCAAGTATTTACATTATCAAAGTTATTTTATATGAAAAACTGGGAATTTAGCACGTCATACGGAAATCGTATTAATAATAAATTTTGTATTCCTGAAAATAACTTTGATAACACTGGTTTACATTGAAAATGTACATTTGATGAGATGTGATTTTTCTTATGTATTTTCTTCCGCTGAATTCAAAAATCAAGGTTAAATTTTTTTTTATGGAACAGTTTTTGAGATATGGTAATTTTCTCATTTTTTCACTTGACAAATTATATCTGGAGCTAGATATGGTCTATTGGGCCATCAACACTAAAGAATCATACGCCACAATGGCCAGTTTGCTAAAATACATTCAATATGAGCATCACAACTGGAATATATGTTCCGATCTCAAAGTCGTCGGCATGTTGTGTGGAATGCAGGGTGGGTATACAAAATATTGCAGATTTTTAAAAATATTTAACACCCCCTGAAAACGAGGCCTGGAAGTCATTTCAGCGGGTTGTTGCCAATTTTCTTGGGAACAATAAAAGCTCTAACTACGAGGGAATTATTACGGATTTACTGAAGAACTACAAGAAGATGTGTACGGAGTGCTATTATTTAATTTCATTCCTGCTTGTTTTCTATTGTATTGTTTTTACGATTTTATTTATTTCTTACAGGTGTAAATATGTCTCTCAAAATCCATTTCTTACATTCGCATTTAGATTTCTTTCCGGACAATCTTGGTGACGTAAGTAATGAACTATGTATGGTTTCTCACTAGAGAAACCGATCCCAAAATAAACCGAAGTCAAAGCAAGAGCCTCAACTATTTTTAACACACAAAAAAGTCAACAATGTATTAAAATCGTTTAAACCCAATAAATTGTAGAAAAAAATAAAATATTCGAAAAATATGGATTTGGATTGTTTCACTCAATAGCTTATAGCTTTGTCATTTTCGGTCGATTTTCTTCTGGTTGGTGTTAGTTCTTGCGTAGAAGTATCATCTTGATGCACATGAAAAGAAACCAGATGTTTTTTCGACGATTTGTACTTTTTCATCGGCACAGAAGCACTGTAAAATATGATTTTTTTTTGAAAATGTGCCATATTTTCATCAATATATTTTGAACCGCTTTACCAATCAAAGGTCCAGTTATACATATTTGTTCGTCATCTCAATACCTTCCATTTGGACCCAATAGGCCATATCTAGCTCGAGATATAATTTGTCAAGTGAAAAAAGGTCGAAAAAATGAGAAAATGACCATATCTCAAAAACTGTTCCATAAAAAAAATTTAACCTTGATTTTTGAATTCAGCGGAAGAAAATACATAAGAAAAATCACATCTCATCAAATGTACATGAAAACAATTTTATTTTGTAAACTAGTGTAATATACTTTTAACTATATTAGTTTTTATGGGAATTAAAAGTTTATATACCATCAATTCAGTAAAATTTGTAAATTAAGCTCATATTTTTAGGAGTTAAAATTAGAAATATCAAAGAAAGTTTCTGAATAGAATAGATAGTTTTCTGGCATAGCTCGGATTAAGATTTTAAAGCACAAGATATAGTTTTTTTATATCAGTTTGATTTACACTTTTTGCACTTATTACTTCATACCTACAGTAATGCTTAAGACAGGAAAACAAAGAAGAAGTTTACGAGATAGAGAGCCGTGACAATTACTAAGCTTTTTTTTTGGAAAAATGGTAAAAAACCAGTTTCAGTCAAAATATTAATGATGCTAAAAAATCAAAAACCGAGATTAAAATTAACTGCACATTTGATGACCTTGAAAATGTTGCAGTGCGTAAGAGTAGGAAAACTGAAGACTTATCTGTTTTCAAGCACCTTTAACCGTATTTGTATTTGCATTCCATATCAAATCATCTTATCAATAATAATTTTAATAAAAATTTCAATTTCCTTAAACTTTTATAAATTTATTACCAAATTACATAAACTTTTAAGTTCCACCCAAGTTGTTTTAAGATATACAATATTTAAATAAAAAAGTTTAAAAATATCGTTTTATGATCAAACTATCATTGTGAATATAAATTTTTAGGGTGTTGCACAAAATAAAACTTTGCACATAAACACACATGCACACTAGGGGTATAACTTTTGAACAATTTTTTAAATTATCAAAAAATACCTATCCATGCCATATAGACCATGAAAATCTATGATAAAAATTGGGGTCACTTTTTCGCGGGCGTTAAAAAAGTTCCCCCCCAAATCACTTTGAAGTTTAGTATTTGTATTTTGTTTTGTTAATTAAAAATACAATATCTCTATTGTAAAAACAAAAAACATTCAGTTCTATTTTACTATTTCACAAATAAGCCTTATACCACCAATTATACTGCATCCAAACAGTTAAAATTATGTTAAAATAACACGGAAACTCTTTTTTTGAACAAAATGGAAAAAACGGTTTGGGGGGGGGAGGTTTTTTATCCAAATTGATTTCACAAAACTGTTTTCTTGATATATACATCAGTGGCCACCCCGTCGTGATAGGTATTTTTTTTGGTTATACCCCTAATGCACACCCAAAAAAAGAGCATGAAGCAAAGAAATACAATCGCAAAATATACATAAATGTGCTTTCAAAAAGGTTTTCTCAGCGGTTTAAAATCAGAAGGCGTTGAATTGACAGGCCTATTTTTTTTTCTATTAATTTTCATATTGCTTAGCAGAAATAAAAAAGAAGTAATTTAGTCATTAGCCACTTAAAGCCACTTTTAAGCAGCAAAAATTTCTTCAAGTTGGCAACACTGACAATATCAGGATCAATACAGTACCTTATGCACCGTCCCGACTCACCAAGCAAGAATCAAAATATGCAACCATGAATTTGTCTCCTGAAGACTGATATTACTGATGTTTTGTTCTTCTTCCAACAGCGCTGTTCAAACGTTTGTTCGCACAGAAAAAAATATCTCAAGCAAATTTTTAACAACACAGCTTGTGAAAAAAATAAGTTCAACAAACATTCTATTTAATTCAATAAAAAAGTTTATCAAAATTCTGCTTTGCAAAATAGCAGTCAATAAGACATATAAAATAATGAAATAATTAAATATTTCTTTATATTAAATAAAAAAAAATATTTAAATCAAAGTAAAGACTGCATTTTTAAAACTTTTATCCATATTTCAAAAGCTTCGATATCGTTGCAAGTAAGAGTTGAGTATTTGGGATTCTCATTCGCTTTACAGTTTTATTTGTATAATTAATTTAATTTTTTTTGTGGCCTTAGCAACAAGCGAAATGCGCTAAGGAATTAGCTTAACCCCCAACAATAAATTTTCGTTATTTGTCAAAGAATAAAAATTGGGAATGTAGAACATCATAATTAATGAATAAATAAATAAATTAAGATTCATTAAACATTTTGTTTGATATATTCAAAATTTGCAACAATTTATTTTTACAAATCACGTAAACCTTTTCTTGAAAATAGTTATTTTTGGCAACAACTTTTTTTATTGACTCAATAAACTTGGTTGTTGACTAAAAATTTAAGAATTATAAAACAAAACTATTTTTACTAAAAACTATTAACTTCTCCGTCAATTATAAAATTGTTAAATTTATCCACCATATAAAGTTTGTTTCCGAACATTTTACTTCAAACACAATTAACAAACGTTTTCAGTTGTTTGAAAATAACCGTTGAATTAAAATTGGTACTGATTTGAAAAAAAGCATTTGACACACATTTTGTTCTATGAATTTGATATCAAATTGTTATCAAGTAATTTTCAAATAATTTTCAATGTAAACATTTAAAAAATGGAGATCTTTCAAGTTAAATGTGTTTTACACTTAAAGGAAAATTTAATATTACGTGAAGTGAATTCGCCTTTCTTGCGAAAAAATATAAATTATTAGTGAACAAAAATTGATAACAATGCGAAGAATCCGAAAAAAAATCAAAAGGGAATGTAAAGGAAATATAAGTTATTTGGCGGTACTACGCCATGACAATCCTCAAACCAGTCGATTATAAAGGCCTTTTAATTGTTTCCCTTCACCTCCATCTGATATTTATTTATTTTTTGCTAGATTTCTTTGTTTTTTTGTAGTTATTGTTCCTTTTTGGTTCTCGGTTCTAAAAAACTAACACATGTTATTTATGACCATAAAAATGTAATAAAAATGCAAACAATTTTATACAATTTACTATTGTTTTCATTGGTGTTTCTATTTAATATTCGATACAAGGAATTTGTTATTGTTTCAGATATTAAAAAAAAATCCCATAAGCACGCATCTGCAAGTAAAATGCATTAGTATTTGTTTTGATTTCCTGTGCATATTCTAAAATAGTTCAGCATGTAAGTATTGTGTGTGTGTTTGCAAATGTTATTGAAAAAATGATTAGACGAACTGATTTCTGAATAAAAATATGTTTTTATTGCAAAATAACGAAAATAAGCATGAAATAATTTGAACATAATCAAAACAATATAAATTTGAATTTAAAAGGTATTTTGAAGTGGGTGCAACACCGAAACCAATAATAATACAAATAGTAAAACCATAAATAATTTTAGGTAAAATCAATATAAAGAAGAAAAATGCATTTATAATCAACAATTTGAATATTAAGAACTTTGCAATTGGACTTTATTTTAAAATGTTTAATAAATTCTAATCAAAACATGAATTTATATAGTCGGTTATGGTTAATCTTTGATATGCTCCACTAAAAGACAAATGGATAAATCAAATTTAAAAATGGAATTCAAAATAACACTATGCATTAGAAAAAAAACAAGCAAGAAGGCATTGTAGGTCAAGACCGGCCAGTTGATGCCCTGCATCACGTAAGCATGTAAAACATTTTTGAGATCGTACCCTATTTGGCATCATGGGCAGTTATGGACCTTGCAAAACAAAATTATTTAATAAGGTTAAGATACACACACGAGCTCTTTTGCCAAATATTATAGAGATATCTACATCTATGTGAGATTTTATTTATCTGATAGCGATCTTAGAGAGGAGGCATCTATGAGACATGTGGTTTGGACTTATCAGCCTAAAATCCCATGAAATAGTAGATATTATAAAACTTTTTTATATCTCATATTAAAAAACTCTTTTCGGGAATTTTTTGTATAGGAGTTGTGGGCAAATATGAAACGATTTTAATAAGATATGGTAAGATGACTTAGGTAACATATTTTTAGACAAAAGTTGAGCTAACTGTCAAGATTATAGATGATTTACGGGCACAAAGAATCTATTCTCACCATTTTCAATGGACTTGGTCTTTGTGCCAATTAAATCATCTCCAAAATTGCGACTTTTACTTGCGGGAGATTTTTTTTAAAAAATGGAAAGAATTCTGAATTTTCTAAACGGTTAGTCTGATTGAACTAAAAGTTCCGGTGGTAATTAAAGACTTGTGTTCGAGCTAAAGCGGTGGATTTTGGGTCTATAGACATATCAGGAAGCCCGCCATGGTTTCACAAAGTAGGGCGCCTCGCGTATTGCAAAACTTAAAAGCGATCCAGAATTACTCATTTTTGGCGGATTTAAAACATTTGTTTGCAGTTAGTAGATCTAAGTAGACGAGTTCTACAAAAAAGTCAGCGACATGCCTAGTTTATCTTTTTATAGCTTATAGCGTTTTTACACTTATCATCATCTAACTTCAACGATAAATATGCGAAGATTTGGAAACATCTAACTCATTGTATTCCATACTACATCTTCTGATTATTTTAGTAAATATCATCACTAGAAAAGTGGCAATTAATTATATTATTATTGTGGCATCAAATGACAAAATGGCATTTGTTTTGAAAGCAGCGTTACCATTTGTCAAGTCTTTCGCAACTTGCTAGTCTTTTTTTATTTTTATATTTTTCAACAAATCCCAGCGGTAACTAGAATTAGTAAAAAGGCCCAATATAACCCTTATTCCACACTCTTTTTAATAACAACTCCAATCCCTTCCCAAAGAAGGAATGACTCTAAAATAAATAAAAATTAACAAATTTCTTTCTCCCTTCTTAAAAAATGAGTACTGAATATTTTGGAAGGTCTTTAAACAAAAATTTATACCTGCTGCTTCTAAGACCAAAAGTTCGTGCAGTGTATGTAAAACGGATTTTCGAAATTGTGGGCCTTGATATTTTTGAATTTTTTGAAAACCCATTTAACATATATTGCACCATATTTTGGTCTTAGAAGACCCCCAGTGAAATTTGATGCAGAAAATATTCGTCAAACATTTGTTGAAGGTACAAATAGGACAAAAATACCCCTTAAATGAGTGTTAGAGGGTGAATATATTCCATGAAAAGAATCGCCATACAATTCTACTGAAGACATCTGAAATTGTTTTTTAGCTCAGAAGTACATTAAGTATATTTTTTTGGACAATATGAGCTATCTAACTGGCAGAACATTCATGGCAAGTTCAAAAAATATATGCCCCCCCCAGAAAATATCGGCGGGTGACCATCAAAGCTGCATATTAGGACCGTTACTGTATATAATATATACTGCTGATATGGCAACAAGCCCGAGCACACATACTTCTTCGTTTGCAGACGACACAGCATTAATTAGTGTTGAACAGGACCCACTTAACTTTCACGTTCAAAAGACAAACGCGCCCAGCTGTAAAAATAAATATTATCACTGTTCCGGTAGAAAATCATGTAAAGTATTTGAGAATTCATAGATACGCCTAGAAAACAGATTCTTGATCAAAACCGAATTTGTCGCCAATTGAATTTCGTCAATTTTCAATTTTTTTCACCGATTGCATAAAGCATTTTCCTGATTTATTAGATACAAAATCAAAAGAATTCCAATAACCTCCATTTTTTGTTTGTATATTTATTAGTATATTTTATGTATAGTTTCTGGATTCACCCTTAACGTGTTTGCGATTGTTTGGTAATAGATTAAAGAACACGTAAATTTATTTCCTTAAATCTATTACCAAACAGCCGGAGGCGTATTTTAAACTCGCCAACCACGATAAGGGTGGTTATTTAACGTTATAAAACACAAACATACAAACATTATTTACCCGACCAACACAGACAATGTTGAGAACATCGTGGGCCTACTCCCTTAAACGTAAAGAATTGCTATTGCACCTAAAATAGTTCCAATTAGACCAAGCGGTCAGTGTTAAGTAACTGATAAAGAAGTGGACTAAATTCCTAAGTGGTGAACATGATGGACTTGAAACACAGCTCCTCTTAGAATTCCAAACGAAGAAGGAAGCAATACGTTGCCTATCCTCGCCCAAATTCCTAGTGACCACGGAGCTGAATGTCGTGGTGAAATCACTGGTAGAGGAGGAGAGTACTAATATGACTCATTACTCGATAGCATCTACAGCCACCGGATTTCATGGATAAACTCAGAAGGTGGAATATAGGATTTGAAGGGACTAGTGATCCATTGGAGTCTATAGAGCGTGCAGAAGAGTTAGTCCATATGTATGATGTTTATCTGGTCCAAATATTTTTTAAATATGAAATTAAAACTTATTTAATTTAATGTCTTACAAATTTATTTGTAAATTTTGACATAAAATTCAGTTAATAATAAGTTTAGTACTCACAATAAACAATTGGGACATATAACTTTTTTTTGGTTGTGAATACCAAATAATTATAATTTCATTTGTTGTGCTCCAATTGAAACTTTTCTTACAATCGATAATTAGCTGCAATAAATAAATAATAAACATTTACAGCCATATTTATAAAAATTTTTATTCATAAACGTACATTAACAGTTTTAACTGTTTGTAGCGATTTTGTGTTTAAGTATGGCAACTTTCTTTATATTTTGCTGCCATTTTATTGCTAGTGATGCATGAAACTTCTATTCGGTTCACATGATATTCTATATTTATTTATTTTTTTTTATTGTAGAACTTAAAAATTATTCTTATCAAATAAAACTACCTTTTTTTAGTTTCTGAACAAAATGTTGTCGAAAGGTTTGTTTGAACCTTTTTTAAATATACGATAAGAAAGTATTCCAATAAAAAGTTTATTTTCTTTTTATTGACATCGCAATTATTATGATTTGTTTATTCTATTTTTTTTTTAATATTTTTGAACAATAATTCGTTGTTTTAAACAAAAAAACAACTAGTTTTATAATATTATAAGTTATTAAACGGAATATCTGATTTTGCCCCTGAACATATTCTTTTAAATCATATAAAATATTTTAAAATAATTAACCATATAACTTTAAGTTGGATGTATAAAATAATAAAAAATTTAATTAAATGTTAATAAATAAAACATTTTTTTCATTATTTTTCACCAAATTTCACAAAAATAATATCATAAAATGCAGACACTTATTAAATTGTCATGTTATTTTTGGCTTAAAGAAGGGTAAATCGAACAATAAATTTTCTTACTTTATGAATGGTTTATTAAAGGTTTAATGGACTATTTTTCGTTTATGAATACAACTTTAGCAATTTTGCCGTATATATCGAGCCCTAATAGCAAAAATGATGTAACCAACAACATTTTAAATTTTTGTTTTTTGATGAAAATCGATAATCTTTGATCATTTGCATCATCTCTAAAAATCTCATATCTCTGGGAAGTACCGTTACAAAATAAGAGCAATAGCAATTTCAAGCGAATCCATAGACTTGCAGCAAAAATATTTAAAAAAAAAACCTTCTCCTGTAAAATTTTGTTTTGTTGGTTACATCATTTTTGCTGTAAGGGCTCGATATGATTAATTAACCATTAATAAGTTTTTATGAATACGGCTGTTATATTATAAAATTTATTGACAAAAGCAAAATAATTGATTGTAATGACCAATAATCGGTATTGCACTGCATTTAATTTGGTTGTGATAGACAATATTCGTACTAATTTTAAGTATTAGTGAAAGAAATTGAAAGAATTTCAGTGAGAATTACGTTTTCATATTAATTAGTATTAACAATCAGTTGGAGTTACACATTTTTAATAGTTGCAATAATATATTATATTACTTAATCATTATTTTATTACTGCAACCGTTTTCTACCCTATTTGTTTTCTGTGTGTAGACGCTTGACCTGGTCTCGTTATATTGAAGCGAAAATAACGGCTATGAAACTTAAAGCAGAAACTCAAACATGTCCTTAGACAACAAAGTTCTCTAATACAAGTCTATCATAAAACCAATATGGACATATGACATCCAATTATCTGGTACTGCATGCGCATCAAACATCCAGAAGCTACAAAGAAGACAATCTAGGATATTACGACAAATCGTTTGCGCCCCATCCAGAAAGAAATTAAAAAGTATTCGGTCAAATACATGGATAAACTAATGATCCATCCCAACTACCTCGCTCGGGATCAAATAAAGTTCGAAGGTCACCGGAAGCGAATCAGACAGCAGGACGGAAAACCTTAGGTCGATTAAAAAATTAATTCCGAGTCGATGAGTATACCAAAAGGTGGGTCTCGGACTAAAGGTTCAACTAAAATATGCTTGCTTAAGCTGCTGTCAAAAATTAGCAAATATCCTCTCATATGCATTAAATCAAAAAACATTTGATTCCGTATGGAAAGTGCGATAAGTTTCACTCTTTGCTTAAGTAAATGACGAATTCGTAAAACTTAACAACATTTTTGCTAAAGTTCAATATGTCAAACCCATATGATTCACATGTATTCGCACAGTTGATTAATGCCATGTTCGCACGGTGCTTTGGATTACTTCGCTCTCTGTTTTTATTACTTATTTGAATAACCATGTTCGCACTGCATTTTTCTAATCGGTTTTGACAGTTCATCTTCTTTTTCTTTTTTTTTATTAATTTTGTTTATTGCTAAATTTAATTGTTTGTTTGCGGTTACTTGTATTAAGAATGGAAAGAAAAAGTAAGTCAAAAATATTATTTCAAAGAAATACATACATATAAAATATTTATTATTTATATTATTTTTTGTAAAAATCACCCATATGATTCTTTTCAGATCAGTTTTGTTGATTAAAAACTGATTTATCACTTGAGTGATTGAAAAAGGATTCATATATGATATATGATTCATTTATATTTTTAAATAATGATTTTTAAATATTTTGAATTTTTGTTTTTGCCAAATGAAAAAAAAAATAAAAATAGAAACTTTCATAAGATTTTGTTATTCGTGCTTAATTTCCAGTTTTTATTATTGAGTAGAACTGTTGCTATAATTCTTATACGTTTAACAGTTTTATTTGGTTTAATATCTTTAGTTTTTCTAAAATCTTTATGGATGAAGTTTCCTGATGATCTGGCCTAAGCAACCAGTGAAATGCGCATAGGAATAGCTTATCCCATCAACAATAAATTTCAAGTGTTTTTATCAATAATAAAAACTGGGAATTAAGAACGAATAACAAAATCTTTTGAAAATTAAAATTTTGTATTCCCAAAAATTGAAATTACTTTTTGATAAGAAACTTTCATGCTAGAAAAATAAATAAGAAGCTTGGCTAAAAAAGAAACCCAAAACTTATTGACAATTTATGAACAAAAATGTTAATGCAAATTGTTTCTTTTCTTCTTCGCGAAAAACCGATAACTTTTGCTTGGTTTAAAATAAAGCTGGTTACAATAATCAAAAGCCATAATTATTAGAGAAAAATAAAAAACATGACAATTAAAAAATTATATGAAAAATAATCAAAAACTATATAGTATACGAATGAAAAATGAGACGAAAACGACTCCATAATGATTCTAAAAACTACCATAAAATTGATCAAAAAGGAATAAGAAAATTGTATCACAAATGATTCTTTCAGGTGATTCATCGGTAGGGTACCATTTTCTCATTTATGATTGAAAAATGAGCTCATATACGGGTATTTTGCTCTTGAAGCTGATTCCTAAATGATTAGATTATGATACAAAATGCTAGCTGGGTTTGGATTCCATTACATTTAATAATAAAAAATACTTCCTTTACATTTCTTTGTGTATGTTATATTTTATTTGTTTTTTTTATTGCTTTGACAGCTGGTGATGGAAAAGACCGATAAAAATTGGAGATCGCATTGATTTTAAAGTAATCCACAGGGTAAAAAAAATTTAATTACGTACAACTGAGATAATCCGCTCCCAAAATTTTTTATGACGAATTATGTAATTTGGATCATAATTAGGCTATGGATTACGAATGAGAGAGTGAATTACGAAAAACGCTGTCGTGCGAACATGGTATAAGCCAACTTTAGCATAATATAGTTGGGCCTTAAGTGTTGCATAGATCAGTACAAATCAATACCTCTCACATTGGATTGAAATTTCACAATATACGTTTAAACAAGAAGCTAATTTTAATTTGTAATTTCTTTGCAATAGTACTTTCCTTTTGATTAAAATTAAAATAAACTATGCACTTTATTATTTAAGCAAATGAAAGAATTAAAGCCGTAGGGACAGCTAAAAATTATCGTTATATACATAAAATGAAAAAAGCAAGACCAAAATATGAACTTCAATACACATAAATTTAATTTCGACTATTATCTTTGTCTTATAAAATTTATGAGATGTTATTTAAGGCCTTTTACAATGAATTTGATGACATCTGCTTACTTCATACATATTATTCATATAATGATATGTACCTTATTCAAGCCACACATACATACATATGCTTCAGTAATTTCATACATATTTAATATTTCGTGTAAACAAAAACAGCCTTAAAGCATACAAGAGGTAAAGTAGTCATTTATACATGCTGGGTTGGCTTTATCTTCAATAGGTAATGTAGTGTTGTTATTATTGTTGATATTATAATCGGAATGTGTGTAGACATGTTGCATATAAAACAGGATCCATGACAAAATTAAACAATGCAAATGCATAATTGGCTAAAAACATACAAACATTTGCTTATAAATAAATACATAAACACATAACTGATGCTGTGACATTACACCGTATGTAGTATCCCAGCAAGCCTTTTCTATCGAAAAATAATCCTAAATGATTTCCCGAACTCTTATCGTAAGTTTAATACAAAGAAGTCATCATTTGATTTGTGGCCCATTTTGAACTCCAAAGAAAATATACATACATACACAGAAAGAAAAACACTCGGGATAAACTAAGTTTTTTATACAGCATATCCGCCTGGAAGGTATACATACTACTTTGTTTGTTTATAATTTTTGATAAAATGAAAGAGAATGGATCTTATATTTATATGTGCTTTATTTAATTTTGGCAATTATGTATGGAATATAATATCAGATAATTGTCCGTCTCTGTAAGCCTCACAAAATGCTCATTATGTTTTTTTTTTCATTAAAATCGGGGTATTCATGGGCGAGCTGTTACATCCTATTGGCATATGTTGTGGAAGAAGCTCTTGTGTCAACTGAATCTTAAATGGAAACAAATGCAAATCCTTGTGCAAAATTGTAGCGAAAGTTGTTCTTTGAAGACCAAGCTCCTGAGTACGGCATCCAATTGAGGTTGATGGATTGTTTTACACACTTTCTTGAGCGGCAGGTTTGTTTTCAGCCGATCTTGCAGTACGATGTGGTCCATCACCTACAGACTCTCTTTCTTCGAAATCATTCACTACACGATAAATAGTGCGTTTTGTTGGCACGTTGTTTCTCGCAAAACAAATTAGCATACCTTCCCGGCAGGTACCCTGTACTTACTTTAAGTACGAGTCGTACCCAAAAATTCATGTACGAATAACACTAAAATTTATTCGAAAATGTATCCCGTAATTTCTTAAAATAAGTACAAAATTCATAAACCAAGTAAAAAAAGATTGAAATTTTCATTGGTAGTGCCACTCTGAGAGTAAAATTACAAAGTGAGCGTTTTAATCTGATCTAACTTATTAAAGTTCTTGCAGACACCAGAAAAGTATTTAAAAAAGATTTGTTGTGCGTTGAAACAACAGAAACAACAGAACAACACGAAACACATTATTTTCATGTTTAAAAAGTAAAATTGAGAACATTTGCTTCTCATTTAGTTTATATTTTCAGTTATAACTTTATGAACATATAAGTTTTTAAAGTAAAACCCATATCGGGAATAGTGCTGGTGTTTAATAATGAAACTCTGTAAGGTATAAAACGGGTAAATAAATCCATCATAATAAAATTCTCCTGCTAATTTCGCTATTAGTTTATTTGAAGTACGAACTCGGAATTGAATCGATAAGTAATGTATTTTGCGATTGGGAATCAATACTTGAGTCAATCTTTTTGTACTTGATAGAAGAACATCCGTTCTCACCGTACAACTAATACCGCTTCGGATTGATTTGAGTACGGATGAATTAATTTTTCTTTTGAGTGTACATAACGTTTCTTAAACGCAAAAGGCCTTAACTGACCAACAATTTCAAATTTACTTTTTACTATTTACTATTACTATTACAGTTTATGGTATTTTTTTAATTTTTAATTTTAAAGTGTTGTTTGCTTCTCCAAAAAAAATTTTCAAAATTATAGGGCCTTTTATATTTTAGGTAACGATAAAAAAGGAATATACATATAAAAGAAATTTCATTAGAAAATGCTTAACATTTTTCAGGTTTTAAAAATGAATTATATGTTTTACATTTGTTTTCTACAATCCGCCTAGATTTCGTCTAATTTTCAAAAGCTTCGAGTCAATTTTCTTTGACTGTAATGAAAAACTTTAGTTTTCTTTTTTAATTATTTACATGACTTCAGGAACTCCCAGGTAAAGTAGTCTAACAGGGCTAAATCATGCCAGCCACTGCAAAACACTTAAACAAGAGATTGGGAAAGCCTAAAATCCAGCCCTCAGAATTGCAATTATTGGTCATGCTGTATGCGCGGTGGAACCAGATGTTCTTCAATCCTAATTCGTCGAGCTATGGAGGAGAATTGATGATCATGGCTCTATAGCGCTCGCCGTAGTCGTTAGACCCACGGCGCACACAGAGACAAATTGAAAATTTAGTGCTACAAAATTATTTACTTCATATGGATTCAATAAATTTAAATAAAACTAGGTAATTCAAGGTTTTTAGGGTCGCTGATTATGAATCTGATGTCAGTTTTTAAAAATTTTGAATGGCGGATCCAATATATGCGGACAATTTTTAAAAAATTTATCGAATTTGCTTAAAACTTTTAACTTGGGATTTTTTGGGGTTGCTGATTACGAATCTTAATTTTTAAAAATTTAAAATGGAGGATCCAAAATGGCGTACAATTTTTAAAAAATCTATCGAATTCGCTAAAAACTAATTACACGGGATTTTTGATGTCAGTTTTTAAAACTAAAAAAATCACCCAATGTAGTTACGGAATTGTCATTTCTAATATATTTTCGTTCACACATATATTTTGTAAGAAGACGGCACTGAATTAACAATTTTGCTCTTGCGGTTCTGTTAGTTACAATTTAGTTACGGAATTCCCCTTTTTATTTTTTTTCGTAGCAGTTTAAGTATACATCAGTGGTGCACCCAAGTATTTTGTGAGTGGACTGCAAAGAATGTACAATTTAGCGAATTAAAAAAAGGTCATTTGCATGTGGGATTTTCAGAATTAGGTGTACTACCTAAGATAAATAGGCTCTATTTATTGAAGGGAAACCGGGGACACCTCCACTTGACTTTTTTGCACTTTCTAGTAGTTGTTTTTTTTTTTACTTAAAAGGAAAAGCCGTGGAACTGTTTGCAACTTTTTTGTAGCTCTAGCTAAAGTAAATTTTTAATAGATTTCATAATAAAAACACTGTGCGATCGGGTATGTTCTGTAAATCTCAATCACGAATCTGAGTGATCATTTGGAACGTAAAGTTGTCTTCCTCATCATCGAGACAATTATTCCGCATTCTTGAGGAGTATGGCATGGCGCTTTACTTTGATGTGACGTGTATTCTGTTAACTTCAAAAATCTCAAAGCAGAACTAACATATACCACCATTTGCTAATATTAAAGAATATTTTGATAAGGTGAAGACTTTCGCGCCACGTTGTACACATTTCTTAACAAACTTTTCATGAAATATTATGATTTAAAATCAATAAAAACTAAACCAAGTATTGATGTTTAAACGTTTTATTATAATTTTGTACTGATAGATGGCAATTAAAAAAACATTATTAATAAAAGGTTTCAAACCATAAACTTTCTAAAATAAACAGTCTAAAGTGATAATATTTTATTTAAAAGAGCTAAGTTCGATTATTATGCACTTTGTTCTCTGGAAAATTTCAAAATTATCTGCATAACTACCCAATTTATGGAAGTATCGAACTTTTGGTAGACAATCAAAACCGCTCTACCAAATGCTTGAAGGGATTAGTATGCATTTATAATTGTATGCATGCATGCATGCATAAAGTTACACAATAACTTAAGTGTATAGAGATACATACTACTATATGTTGTATGCATATTTATACCTAAAGTCATATATTTAACATATTCATTTTATACTCTTATATACATATTTCCTGCATTGCTTAATTTTAATGCAAATTTGCGCATGTAGAGTGCCAGCTATGCTCGTATGTTTATCTTAAAGATATGTGAAAAATGTTAATGGAAGATTTCTCTTAAACATCTTAATTTTCATAAATTTTCATATTAATTCGAATGTGTATTCTAAGTCAAATTACAATTAAAAAAGCTTTCAAACTTTAATTAGTCTTATTTCTTCAATATTTTGCAGGAATATTTTCTATTTTCTATAAAATAAATGTTACTCACCATCAGAAATAAATTTCAAGATTCCATCTTGATTTCAGTTTATTGAGCATACTGAAAAAAATAGAAAAATTATTACTAAATTTAACAAAAATTTTGCAAATAAAATAACTTATCTAGTCTGGGTTCACACTATGAAAGTTTTCTTTCAGAAAGTCTGAGTTTATTGGTGAGAGAGGAGAAAAGAAAAGCATGTTCTCTTCCCCTCTCACCAATAAACTCAGACTTTCTGAAAGAAAACTTTCATAGTGTGATCCCAGACTTACTTAAATAGAAAAGTAGCCTAGTGCATCTTTCAAAAAGAATTATATAAAGTACTGTGAAAACAGGTAAGAATTAAGCCGTTATGACACTACATTTTTTATTCATGAATAGATATAGAATTGATAGAAAGAAACAGTAAATGCTAGAAAGAGCAAACTATAAAAAATTTAAACAAAGTTGTTTATTTTTTTCTCTCTTGCTATGGTTTTGTTTCAGGAATGGCGTTGAGAATTTTTAAAATTGTACCAACAACCTTTAAAAATTGTGCTTTTTACCCTCATTGTACTAAAAGATTTTTTTAGTTGAAATTAATTTTATTTATGTTCTTAAAAAACACCACAAAAAGGTGTTATAATTCTTAGTTTAAAAAGTATAAACAAAAATGTACAATTGAAACATCTTAGCCATCCCTGTTCTGTTAATTTTATTAAATGTTGCCAACTTTTTGTTTATGAGAAACCTTAAAACAAAAAGGGGTAAGTCGCTGTCAAATTTAAGTTGAACAATTTTACATTTTTTTTGACATAACTTCATTTTTTATCGATAACTTTAGTAAATTTTTGACAGTTTGTCATTTATCTTAAAACAGCTGAACCCTTCGCACTTGGTAAATTTTTCTATTCAGCAAAACTTGAACAATGCATTAAAAATGTAGTGTCATTAAGGCTTTACGTTTGTATTACTTTTATTAAAAGTAAGCCAGGAACCTCCCGTACAAAATCATTATAGACTTCAGCATATCTAGAGGATGGCAAGAGCCATATACAACCATCTTGGTATTAAACTGTGTCTTTGGATGGATATACTAAAAACTGTAAGCTATTTTTTGTTTCGCAAACTTCGGAAAAAACTTATTTTTTTCCCCCGGATCTAAGAAGTTATTTTGTAACAAAGCGTACGAGAATCAAAATATAAGTGTACAGTACTTTAAGCCTAAGTTTTCTAGACATATACAAAATTAAACGGTCATCAACCCTGGAAATCTATCACTTACGCCCATTTGAAAACGTCCTTAAATTATTATTTATGAATTTCAAATAATACATTACATTAGTGAGGTAAAGTAATTTAAAACAATAAAATTTCCCGCAAAATCCCGTAACGGAAATTTGCTAAAAACCATTGTTCCAACAACAAAAAAAAATAATAAATGAGTCAAAATAACTTAAGAGTTACACTTGAATGTACATACATTATTCACGACCAGTCCAATCATCCCTACCGGAAGTACTGAACTTCAACAATGCCATATTCCTTAAAGACAAGTCTTAAAATAATATTATTTATTTCTAAAATTAAGATTTGTATAAAATTAAACTAACTTCTTGTCCTTCTAATTCAATATCTGTTTTGCATATTTTTGTATGTTTTTTTTTTGTTTTCTTTAGATTTTTTAGTTTTATTTTTTCTTCTTATCTCTTATTGAAATATTTAATTACGAAATGTGTAAAAAAGAGTTGAGTTAAGTTAAAAATCCCTCTTGTCTTATCGTATTTATTTTGCAACAAAATAAATTTATCTAATTCTATACACATACAAAGAGATATCCTACAGCTAACTACAACTCTTTAGCTCTTCATATATTTTATGGTTTGTTAATGCACTATGGTCACCATATGGGTAACCAAGTAACAGTGGGGTAAAAAAAGAAAATTTTAAAGAGTAAATTAGCTCAAAAAAAAAAAAGAATCTTTAAGTAAAAAAATATTTAGTTAATTTTGAATTTAAAAAATAAAAAAAATAATTATAAAATTTCTCAAAAAAATCCTTAGCAAAATTTTAAAATTTCATTATTTGCCTTTTTGGCTTCAAAAAACTTCTTTTTTAGGAAGAATTACATAATTTATGTTTTGTTGAAAAACGCAAAAACACAAATTTTGCCCACTTGTTTGTATCCTTGGCTTGCAATCGAGTTAAATTCCTATTAAAATATGCAAACAAAAGCAAATTTTATTACATTTTTTGCCTCTCTTCGTAGTTTATTTATGTCGTTTTTTGTGTCTGTTACCAGAATATGTGCAAAAGGCAAGAAATAAATTTAAAAAAAATAAAGATGAAAAAATCTCTACTTGACCACATTACTTGAAAAGTTTAATACAGTTTGCAGATTATTGGATTTAATTTTATTTATTTAAGACTTTAAAATACAGAATGAAAAAAATACAAAAATAAATAAAAAAAAATCTGAATTGATTGTATGTTTATAAAAGAGACTAACGAGGGTTTGTTACAAATACTGCACGTGTCCTTAAGGAATAAAATTAAAAGCTGCTAGTAATTGTTTTTTATTCTTTAGTGAAATTTCAAGTCCTCTTTTTTACATTTGTTTAAAATTAAATTTTCATTTTATACCAACCATCATTACAAACATTAGAATCCCTTAAAGGTATATTTTTTGGATAAATGAGAAATTCTAAGATGAAATAGCGATGTCCTTCCGTTTGCTTATCTTCCTGTTGAAAGCACGATTGGTGAATTAGGAGAATAAAATCTGTTGAGAATAATATGAACAGAACAGATTTTTCTGGTATGGAAAATCGGTCTAATATATTAGAAATATACAGTATATGAAATCTTTAAGCAAATATATTCGACACTCAGAAAAAAAAAACACTCGGGAGTACGAGTCGTACTCAAACATTCAAGTTCGAATAACACTAAAACGAACTTAAAACCATCCTAAATGGGAATTCCTACCAAAATCAATACCGACATTTCTTAAAATAAGTAAAAAATTCTTAAACCAAGTAAAAAAAAAAGATTAAATTTTTCGTTGGTAATGCCACTCTGAGAGTAGAATTACAAAGTGAGCGTTTTAATCTTAAGTTTAAACTTATCAAAGTTTGTTGCAGACACTACAACAACACCATACAAGTAGTTAAAACACGATTTGCTTGTTGTGTGTAGAAACAACAAAAACAACAGAACAAGAAGTAACACATATGGGCATTTCTCCAGAAATGTCAACCACAGCCAAAAAATTCAAAGTCCATAAAAGTATGTTGTTTTAACATATTTTTATAGGGAATCTATTAACTTTTAATAATGTAAACAAATTTTACATTAAATCACAACACACTCTGAAATATTCAAATGCAAAGTCGAACAAGTGCCAAAGTTCTATTTTGAACATTTCTATTGCCCGCTTTGTTTTGCTAAATGATCCAAATCGGATGCATAATGCATTGACAATTGCTTTTTAAATCTCGGTTTATATTCGTATAATAAAGGAAAAATGCAAACGGACCGATGCGATAGCCAGTTAAGGCAATTATTTTCTTTGCTTGACCCTATATTTCGATGAAGCGTGCGACATTGAAAAAGAACATTTGTTATCAGTGCGTCGAGGGTATTTGTACCTAGCGCGCTGTTTCCATGAGTTTGATATCAATTTTGCTCGCGTTTTTTCGAATCCAGGTTTATTTTCTGAAATTATTAATTGTGAATTATAATAAATACTCATTTATAATTCTTTTAAATCGTGAATATCACTCTGTTAGTACCAAATTTTTTTTACATAACCTTTTGTTATTCGCGAAAATAATTTAGGATGAAATGGTGGACGAATTCGAAGAAGGTGATTTACTTTATAACTTCCCTGATGACGAGAATGATGACGATCACTTCTCAGAATTATCGGATAGTGACTCTGAAGATGATACCGGTAATATGTACCTTGATAAATCTGATCTTGATTTACGCGAAGAAAAGCTAGTTGCTCGACTGTATGGTTCAAAAATACCTCCGTGTTGTTCAAATCAATGCTATGAAGTGAGCCCTAAGAAGATGACTGTGGATTTTCGTACGTCTTTCATGCATTTAGATAAGGAAACCCAAGATTTAGTTATTCTCGCACCTTTGGCAGCTCACCGTGGCGATGTAATGCTCAGGTCAAAAGTTGGTGATCGATCGCGAGCTATGAAGAAACGGTACAATCAGATATATTAGTTTCGAAGTTTGTCGATATGCCGTGATATGTACTTCTTCCTGTATACAATGGGAATCAAACGCTACAAAAATCTAATCGAACGTTACGACAAAAATGGTGTTTATCCACGCGAACATGGCTTGACGAATAAAATTAATCGTACAGATGCTTTAACTGCTTTGGAAAAAAAAGAATTTGCTTCATTTATCTGCCGTTTTACTGAAACTATTGCTATCACTTTACCTGGACGTCAACCAAATCATCGTGATTATCGTTTATTGAAACTTCCAAATACTGAAAGTAAGTCTTCTGCTTACACTAGATACACCAACAGCGTCGAATCGGGTGGTAAAGTCGTAAAACTTCGCACTTTCCAAACGCTGCGGATGAAATATTGTCCCTACATCGTCACTATGAAGCCGACATACGATTTGTGCGAATTGTGTCGGAATCTTGCAAAAGATGCTGTTAATACAGTAAACGTTACTGAAGTTGAAAAAGAAGCAGCATTGAAGGTGTATTCTGATCATTTGCAATTTGCCAGCACTCAGCGAGAGTACTATTACGACTTGAGAACATAAGTCAAGCCTGATCTAAATACCATGTAACCAGGTATTCCAGAGGAGGGTTCGGTCTATAGTATCACATATCCCACATACAAATGGTAAAGCTTTACTAATTATAATTTTTGGCTGGGTTTTTGTATGAAAATTTTATTGAATGGTTTAATGTTTTGTTAACATAAATAACAGTTTTTCGGCATGTTTTCAAGTTTTTACTGCTTATTTTTTTTAGCATATGTTTTGGTTTCCCTGGTCATAATAATGTTAAATACATTAAGCCGTGTGAAAGTTTATTTTACAACTAATTGTTATCGACGAAAACGGGAGATATTTCTCAATTTAATTTAAAATATCGAGTGCCTCTAAATATTACATTTGGCGAATTTATTGGTGCAGATATTATGTACGTATGTACGTACAATACTTCACCAAATCCCCTACACAAATTATCTGCGGATAATGTATTTTATTTAATATTATTCATACGTACAGGTAATCCCTATTTGGTTTTTTCTAGTTTAACTGCTATTCGCATTTTATGGGCTCATAAATATTTTGGCTGAAACTTGATTTTTTGCAGAACAGGCAATTTTTCTCGAAAGCCAATTGAAATTTTGTTTTCCCATCTTTGGCTCAACTGCAGTGATAGACTAGGAGAAAAAAATGGTAACATGCTAACGTGAAAAAACTGCATATAGTGCCTCAAAATTGCTAAAATATCTTTTTTTTTTACCATTTTTACCTAATAGAGTAACCATTCGAACAACGATTAATCGAGGAATAATTTAAATAGCCAATTTCGAATAAAGAATAACTCGAACAATTTAGGTCAGATAATCGATTAAAATTAATTTCTTATTTAATGTAAAAATATTTTGTTAAGATTTCTATTTACAATACTTGTACTTTTAAACATATTTAAGTCCATTTTTAGAATTGAGCGTGTGTTACAAATTATGTAAATCACTATTAACGTCAAATTCGTAGAAAAATTTATCAGCAGTTTTAAATGTGTGAACCATGTACTGTCAGATTATGGGTTACCTGTTATTACCAGGCTGTCAACCTTTTTATTACCTCGAATCTTTTAATCGGCTGGATGTTGACATCTGAGATATCGTTAGATCCGCCTTAAAAGCCTATGTGTCCTTGTTTGAAAACGAAATGTCAAATTTTTGCCACGAAAAGGTAATACGTTACAAAAACCAATTAACCAAATAGTAAAAGGGGATTACAAAAATACATTGAATATATACGAGTGTAATTGGAGTCAAACGAGTTAAAAAAAGATCCTGTTTTAAAAGTTTATAAAAAAATTCCTTTTATGTAGTAAACATTGAATTATTATCTTATCTTTACTAGAGCTTCTCTTAAAATCAGGAAAAACTGCGGTGATTTCCCGAAATAGCAAATTGGTAAAAAATGTTTTTCATCGCTATTTTACTGTTTATTAATAAAATAAAAGTATGAATTTAAATAGAGATGTTTGTTTTTTTCCATTGGATAAAATTATTTGAATTATTCGAGTTACTCGAGTAATTCGAACAATTTAAAACCTTTATTCGATTAATCGAGCAATTTTTAAATTCAAAAATCAATTAATTCCCTACTCGAACAAAACGAGAATCCTACACGAGAAAGAGTTTGCACTCAATGACATAAAAAATGTTGCACAGTGTTATATGAATTGGTTTACATATTAAGTTTTAAAATTTGTAAAGATTTAAAGCAAAAAACTAAAGAAAACAAATTTAATATTAATTTATGTTTAATCTCTTGCATTTATTCTGTCAGTAAACGAAATTTTCTCCACAAACCTGATACAGTATGTCAACAACTCATGTATACATGTCATCTGCAAGACACTGACATACATAAATATTAACAAAATTAAAAGAGCATGTATATAAATTAAAAATAACAGGCTTTTTTATTTTATGAATAAAACGAGTTAAAAAGAAATGGTTAAAACACATAGAATAATAAATACATGTTGAAAAATTGCGTATTATCCTGAACTTAAAATCCCCTTCAGAATCCTAAAATTATCAAAAAATTTTCAATTATACAATTAATGTAACACAGTCATAGCCTTTATAATATCACCAAGTTGTTTGGATATTTGGCTGATATGTTTGTGCTAAATCCCTAAGCTCACCCCTTAAACTCCAATACCTGGGGAGCGCAATCGCCGTTATCCCTGGGAATATCGACAAGGTCTTTGGATCCTTGTCGGATATTCTGGAGCTGTAACCGAAATCCATCCCTTGATACAGTCTACACTCCACGAAACGTATCGGCGTTTCGTCCAAATCACCATATGACCAAACCGACCTTTTTATCCATATTAAAGTAATCGATGCATTCAATAGAGGCTTACAAATATTATAGATATACATATGTGACCTTTTCCGAGAAAAGGGACCTAGTGTGTGAAAATGAAGTTTTAAAAGAAACACATTTCATCTTATTCTACACCCATTTAGCTACCAGAATCCACTATTAAGTTCAAACCCGTTTTTTGACACACTAGGTCCCTTTTCTCGCAGAAGGTCACATATTCTTTATTATTTTTTAAACAGTATACGCAGTTTTATTAAGAACCGCCAATTCTTAATAATTACAGAAAACTATTTCTTGCGAAGTTTTCCGCTTAAATTTCCACAAGTCACAAACCCTTTCCAAAATTAAGAATGCTTAATAAAAACCCATTCCCCTATATTCATCCTATAAAGGCAGAAGATACAAAATAGTTATACAATAATAAAAACAACTGCCTGTAAATTAAAGCTGATGTTGACACATTTGTGTGATGTGATAAGATAAAATGCAAAAAAATAATGGATAAAAAATAATTTCGTCAAAATTTTCTTTCTTAAAAGAAAAAACCAATAATTAATGGGAAACTTTTTAACAAGGTTTCTTTTAAATGTGCTAAATTCCCATTTCATACTATTGAGAAACTGAAGTTGATTGTTGAAGGGATAATCCATTCCTATGCACATTTCACTGGTTGCTTAGGCCAGATCGTCAGGAAACTTCATCCAAAGATTTTAGATATTATACAAATAAAACTGTTAAGCGAATAAGAATTATAAACCTCAGTTTTACTTGTAACAATTTCAAAGCTTAAACAAAAACAACAACAATAAACAGTGAGTTTATCTTTTTTTACAGTCCCGACTACAATTGGTTGCTTTTTTGTCAACTCTAAATGTAGTTGTAAGTGGGTAAAGAAAAAACAAAAATAAAACAAATTACTTTATTTTATTTTGTCGGTTCAGTTTATTTACACTGCCACATGCATATTTTGATAGGAATTAAACCAATTTAAGTAAAAACTAAATGCAATAATTAAAATGTGGATCAAATAAAAACATGATTTTAAAAGGTTTTGTTTATACTCGAAATTAAAAAAAAAAATTATTTTTAAATGTTTGTTTAAAAATACAGGCATTCTAAAAATATATGTCTAATTTAATAAAGTTTAACACAACCAATTTTGTATGAAAATGTTCCTTAATAAACGTTTTTATAAATTTAACAATCGTTTATGAATGCAGCGGTTTAGTTTTAAAGTCATAAAAAAAAAAAAAAAATTAAACAAATAATTTTCATCCGCTTTTAAATTTCTTAAAATGATTATTTCCTTTTTCCTTACTAAAGAGGATAATATTATAATTTCTAACAGCCTATTCATGTAAATAACTAATGTATGAGAAGGCTGTTTATTATATTTGACATATTTCAATTACTTTCAAAATAAATTGTTTTCCTAAGCACAATTCAGCCAATAAATGCTGAAAAAAGTCTCAAAGCTGCATCAAATAACCTTTAAGCTTTTTTATTCTTATGAAGTAAGAAAAATACGCAATGAGAAAGGGGAACCATAATTGTCTTTTTGACATTCCTAAAAGTATGTATGCTTGGCTTTTAACATATTTGTATGCTTGTGCGTTGTTCAAATTCAATATACTTTTCTTTGGATGGGTAAGTGCACAGGCACAGAAAATGAAATGAAAAACATTCACACACAGTTACCTGTAAAACATTCGAAGAGCACTTAATACATTTTAACAGCACTTTAACCTGTCTACTTATGGATGTGTGCTTTATGCACACGCACGTACATCCATACATATGTACATAAATATGTACATATATACATTAATATTTACCTTAAACATGGCTTTTTATATCTTCGCCGTTAGCTAAAAAGGTCTTAAGTCAAAAAAACGCATTTTGAGTTGAAATTAATTGTTATACCCTTCAGCACAGTTGGAAACGGTATTTATAAGTTTGTCATTCCGTTTGTAATATCTACACTATTGATCTAAGACCCTTTAAAGTGTATATGTTCTGGGTCGTTATGAGTAACAAAGTTGAATAACCGATGTCCGTCTGTCCGTGTGTATGTTTAAATGAGTTTTCCGAAGATCCCAGAAAGGATGGGATGTTACATATTTATGCCACATGAACTCCGTTAAAGCATGCAATTGAAATTCAGCAAGATCGGTCCACAGTTGCCAGAAATATGAGCAAAAACCACAAAAAATCCTTTGTTGTTGTAGTTGTTGTCATGTTTCCAAATAAGGTACAAAAATCTCAGTTATCAATAGACAGCACAGAAAAGATTTATTTATAACTTAAGAACGGTATTTTTATAATTTGCTGATCCTATCGCGCCGTGTAAAAGGCTTTATAAGATTATTTATAGTCTTTTTCATTTGGTAACAATAACTTAAGTCTAGCACAACTCCTTTTAATCGTAGTAAATTGCTTTTTAGGAAAAAAACCTATAAAATATACCAAATAAATATTTTTCAATTTAACATAACGAAAAACTATGGTTGCTGACTTAAGACCTTTTGGCTTAACACCAAAGATATATACATATGTACATTAGTATGTATGTGTAAGGACGATATACCCAAGAGAAAAAAAAATTTAGTTAAGGATTCCCTTAAAATAAATTTTTTTTGTGTAAGAACAAATCCCAGCTTGAAAAGATCAAAGGACAAACAAGATTAACGTTAATATGACCCAGCCGCAGGATGCTCTAACCACCGTGTGAACTTTGATCCATGACTTTATGGACTATTCACTTACCCGCTCTTAGAAAGTCGGCGACATCTTATCTCCACTGAAAAAGACCTTTTGTTTTATTACAAAAGCATACAGACCAAAACGTCAGATTGCCGAAAAAAATCCTAGGTTGCGGTAATAATGATGGAATTTTTAATTTAACATAATTGCGGAATATGGGTTTGTTTTTTAGCACAGCTACCACTGGATCGCAGAATTTTCCTCACTAAAAAAGAGTATAGATCCTGTAAAGACTTGGGGTATAATGCTAACTGCGGCTCTAGATAGGACACTGGTTAGCTGCAATCATAATATGATCTGCCAATTTTATTTCGCACCACATTTTCGTGAGCCGGTCTACTTTGCATAAACATATGCACAAATTCAAACGTAACTGTTGAAATAAGTTTATCATCACGTTTCAGGAGGCCAGACACGAAGATGGGATGAAGGTAAAAAATTTAAAAACGAAATTTTTCTGTTTGTGAATAGATGACGGAATACTTTTTTTGAATTTGTTTCTATTATAGGTTATGTTAAATACTCCCCCAAGTAAATTGGGTTAACTACTTATGTGCGGTAAGTAGTAGTTAGACTTTTAAAATGGCATAGAATACCAAGCAGTTAAATCATTATTTGTTTTAATGTAACTAACTTATCACGTTCGAGGTCTTATTTTAATTTTATATAAAACTTTAAACGTTTATTGTAACCAATATTTTGGCACTTCTTTGAATGCGTTCTTCAGGGTTTGTATTTATTTATTTTTTAACACAATTTAACAAACAAATTAAACAATATATATTAAAAAGGACATATTAAAAAAATTTTCATTTGAATACAAAAATATTTTTCAAATCAAACTTGATCTTTTATGATATAAATTAATTTTTAACTTTCGTTTATATTTTTATAAATTAACCCCCATATTCATAAAAAATATTTTTGATTTATAAAAGGTTTATTGAACAAATTTTCGTAAATGTCTATAATTTTGTGATACACTCTCAGTGTCCGACTTAAAATTAATTCTCGACATTTTTGGTACATTTATGAGTTGTAACTAGTGTTTTTCATACGGGATTTCCCGGGACAAAAATCCCGGAATCCCAAATAGATGTCAATTCACATGTCAATTCACATAATGCCCTGAAATTTCGAAAGAATAAGAGTAAAAATATTCAGAATATTTAATTTATATTTATTTTATAAAAACAAAAAAATGTTTTACCCACTTGCCCCAAAAAAATTAATGATTTTTTATGCAGAGCATCTGCACAGAAATTATTAATGAAGAAAAGGCTTATTCGATTTTAACCCGTATGTGCTCAACTTTTTTTTTTTTGCCAAAACCTGGACTTTTTTTGTTTTATATAAGTCTAGGCGACATAAAATAGAGGTTAAAAAAAAAAAAAATTTAAGAAGTCTACCATTTAAGAGATATCTAACGCCCCAATTTTGGAGCGCTGAGCACCGCTAGTCACCCGAATAATATCTTCCAAAAATGTTTGTAGTTGACTATACTATATGATGTGTTTAATAAAATTACTATTTCGGAGTCTATTTATAGTAAAAAACATTTATTTATTTATTATGCAGACATACAAAAAAGGTACAAAAGTTCACGTTGTTAAGTATTTTGATTTAGGAGTGAAAAGTTTCAAAGCAGTTAGTGTGGCAGCCAATATCACATTTTCGACATTTTTTCGTAGTATTTTTATGACACTGACCACAGCGTATCTGAGTAGCACTGGATATAATTATATGACCAGCTCCATCAAGACGGACATCATCTGGTACTCTCCTTTTCTTTGAAACTGGCTTAAGTGGACGGCCTATAGACCGTTCTGATGCATATCTTCCCAAATAAGTACACTCAAAAAAAAAATCAATCCATCCGTACTCAAATCAATCCGGAGCGGTATTAATAGTACGGTGAGTACGGATTTTCTTGAATCAAGTACAGAAAGATTGATTCAAGTACGGATTTTTAATCCCAAAATACTTAAATTATCCAT
Organism: Pollenia labialis; assembly: GCA_949318255.1. Lineage (NCBI taxonomy): Eukaryota > Metazoa > Arthropoda > Insecta > Diptera > Polleniidae > Pollenia > Pollenia labialis. The sequence goes on along the minus strand of OX439139.1, from coordinate 141,091,585 downwards.
ATTCAATCCCGTTTTCGTACTTGAAATAATCCGAAAATTAGATTGATTTAAGTAAAACTAAGATTGAATCAATCTCAAAATGAGCTTGATTCAAGTAATATAAAGTTGATTTTATCCCGAATTCATGATTGAAAAAAACAAAAAAAAAGAAATTACAAAGAAAAAATGATAATGAAATGATTTTCTTACCCGTATTACACATTACAGAATTATAAAACACCAACATCATGCCCGATATGGTTTTTATTTTAGAAATCTTATGTACATATTTAACCAAAAATATAAACTAAATGAGTAGCATGAGTTCAAATTTAAAAAAAAAAACTTTGAAAAGAAATTAATTTTCAAAAGTAATCCCATTTAGGATTGTTTTGAGTACGTTTAAGTGTTATTCGTACTTGAATTTTTGAGTACGACTCGTACTTAAAGTAATCCCAAAAAACTTGATTTATCCCGAGTGTTTTTCTTTCTGTGTAGTAACTACAGATCTGGTAAAAGCTAAATAGTCGAGATGCAACTTTTCTTGCCCAGCTGGAGATAGCCTATACAACTGGAAAGCGTTATTCATAGAAGCGTTTAAGGGCCACATTAAAAGTTGCCAGTACCATTTCTTTTTATTGATGCTAATGCGGTAGCAGGCTATGTTTTGGTCGAGACGATCCACCCCGCCCATATATTTGTTATACATTTGCACACATAATGGTTGTTGGATCGATATTTTTTTCTTTTCGCTGCTTGACCAACGATGTGCAGATCCAATGGGTGCAACACCTTCGCATGTTGATGCCACGGTAACTACGTTATTGTCATTGTACCGAACCAAAGTCACGCCTGATGTTTCGTCAGTCATTTGATTGTAGCTTCCACGCTCCTTTTTCTTCATTTGTACAAGCAACTTCAACGGCGCATGTTCTACGCGATTTGCACGTATTGTACCTGTACCTTGATGGCCTAATTCTTTCAAAGCTGTTAGCAATCTAAAGGATGTAAAAAAATTGTCCATATAAACATGCACTGGGAGTCCTATGGGCAATTTTGAAACTAAGTTGGTAACGACAGATCCTCCGACACCTAGTTCTGGATTGGTATTACCTGTGCTTGCGCCTTGGTATGGTATGGCTTGTACAAGATATCCGAGGCGTGTAGCCATACACCAGCATTTGAATCCGAAACGTATAGGCTTACCATGTATGTGCTGCTTTGTACTGTGATGTCCATAATATGGAATCATGGATTCATCAATACTAACTTCACAATACTGAGGCCAATACTTCATCCATTTTTCATTTAATTTTTCCCATAGAGGTCGTACTTTTGTAAATTTATCATTGATATCTAAAGCCGCATTATCAGAAACGTGCAAAAATCTAAGAATCTGTTCAAATCGTGAACGAGATATTGCATTAGCTACGCCAGTGTTATATGTATCGGCTCCAGTATCCCAGTACATACGATTCCTAGCTTGAACGTTATATCCACTAAGAAAAAATATTGCAAACACTAGGCGAATTTCTTCTCCTGTTACATGAAATTGTGTTGTTCCTTCAAAAACCGCGTACTTTTTTGAATTTTCTACATATAAATCTATTATATCTTCGCTGTAAAATAATTCAAACCATTCAACGGGAGACCTGTTAGTACTCAAAAAGTCAGGGCGAATCCATTCCTTTTTCTGGTGTTCTGGTAAGTCAATTTCATTCCATTTACGTTTTTCAATTACTTTCTTTTTTGGTTTTGGTTTTTTCTCTTTAGAACTGGATGCAATTTGCGACAGAGGTAAGTTATCTTCATCTGAATCGTCTTGATCTATTATTTCCGAATGCAATCCATGTTCTGATTTTCGCACGCATTCAAGCTCTACTTCAGCACGGAGTTGATTTCCCGTCAAATGGTTTAAATCTCTCTCAAGAGCATCTTCTTCGTCACTATCACCATCACTCAACATATGATTACTGGGTGGACATGTATAGATAGTACCCTCAAGTATGTCATCATCAGTCTCTAAAATATCTAAAATTTCAGCCAAAGATAACCTACAACAAAAAAATAAGAATTTTGTAAACATATTCAATGCTAACCAATTAGAGCACATGTGACATATATTTAAAAGTCGGTGTGCAAGTTCGTGCTCAGCGCTCCAATAATGGGGCGGTATAGAAATAACCTCCAAAAATCAATATTTTACCATACACAAATGATTTTTATCGCAAAACTGGATAAATACACACCAATCAATAAAAAAAACTACTTTACATGATCTTACTAAAAAAAATATAAAAATAATCTTACTTGTTATTGCGCGTCATTGTGTTTATCAGACTTGTACTCTTTATTTTGTCAAATCACATACTAATTTCATTGAAATTTTAATGCTCTTATTTTCTTATGTTGATAAAACACAAGTAACGGTAAAAGAACACTCAACAAAAATAATTAGTTATTCTTTAACCATACAGCTGGGAAATAACTGACAAGTTTTGAAGGAATTGCTAAGAAATCTAAAAGTGTCTACACTTATAAAATTATTACAGTAACTGATTGTGGGTTAATAAATTCGTTTTCCGTACTGTTAAAGTTGATTAAAAATACAGTTATTTTATGAATAATTTTATTTTTTAACATTTGTGTTTGTTATTCAAAAAACAAACTACCAAAAAATAATGTTTTTCCGTATTTATTTTGTTATGTAGTTTGATTTTTTTCGGTTAAAATATATTTTTTAAAAGTAAAAACTATTCAATTTTACGGAATATGCTGTTTAATAAATAAAAAAATTAAAAATGAATGTAAAAATCATTTGGTTTAAATGAAATGTAAATGATCCGTTTTTTAAATGAATTTTAAGTTGTTTCAAATGAATTTTCGTTTGAATTTAACTACATAATTTTTTGAGTGTAGATATTATATAATGTTCCTTTGGCTATACAGACAAACATCCTTAAAAAGTAAACGTGTTTTAACATTGAAATCTTACAGATAAAAATTTAAAATAGGCTTTCAAACGATTCTGTAAAGGCTTGTTCTAAACTAAAAGCCTATTTGAACAGAAATATTTTGTAATAATTTGTTTGAATAATTTAACTAAAAATTTATATAAATATAATCAACAGTTATAGTTGTTTAAGTATTTATTCCTAGCACTCCTTTTGTCCCAGATCGGAAGTTGTTACAATTCCAAATGTAATCGCACATCGAAAAAAGATAACCATAAAGTCATTTTGATTTAACTTCCTCTAAAATCCTACAAAATTCTTAAAATTTTGTCCATGTGTACATTTGAACGTAAGATCTTAAGGAGCTATTAAGCACTGTTATCCTTTTGCCACAGAAATAAAAAAGTTAAATGCATCTATATATGTTCAAAAAAATTAAATTAAATAATATTTTGCATCGATTTGTATTGAGCGGGAATTCCCGGGAAATTGAAAAATAAATCCCGCTTTCCCGGGAAAATAAAATTCTCTATTTGTAACATTTCTAACAAAAATCTTCGTTTATAATTATGTTCTGTGTTTAAAACGGTTGTATTTTCAAAATCTGGATAATGGTTTAGGTTAGCACAATGGGCCGATAAAGCTGTTTTTTGTGATGAAATATGTCTATGGTTTTGATCTGACTTATGTCCTGCTATCCCAGTTTTTAGTTTATTTTTTGTTGTATCATTATATTTTGAGGCGTGGCATAAAAGTGAGTATAATAAAAGCTAGGCATACTTAGTTTTACACGGACTTTCTTGGCACGTTTAAATAAATTTACATTTGGGGGAAGGATCACAGATGGCATAAGTGGCGCCCAGAGTTTGATGTCGGATTTAAAAGTCACCAAAGGTAAAAATGAAGCCACTGTCAACCCATGAACAACGATATGTGATATGATAAGATCGGACTTTAAATGGCAGCGCTACATATAAAAAACCAAAACTGCTGTATTTTGGGTAGTGGCAAAAAAAATGTTTACTGTTTTAGAAACTTCATTGGCTTATCTTTCATTCTAGGGGGCGACTGGCACAACTTTTTTTTTTGTATGGAGATCGACCCGGTCTATTATTATATTCCTAAAAATAAGTGATTCAAAATATCATGGAGATAATAAAAAGAAGATTTCAAATATTTTAACTGATAATAGCATTCCTAAATAACCCTTTAATTATTAAATTTTGTTAAAAATTTCATATAAGTAACTTTTTTTGACAATGAAAATTCAGTTTGTTACGAATATAGGAAATTTCAACAAAATTTTAATCTCTAGATCTCTAAATTGCTTCAGAAATGAAAACATAAATCTTTAATCTATGACTCTTTATTTTTCTAGTTATACAAATATTTTTTCAAAAACCATGTTCCATGCTCAATTAGCAGAGTCAATTTAAGCCAGAAAATTCAATAAAACTATTCAAGTATTTTAAATTTGTACTTTCGTAGATAATTCTTGCCGACATAAACAAAAGCCCTTTTATCAAAAAGATTTTTTGAATTTAATTTCTTGTAAATTTTTTACTAATTTTATGGAAAACTTTGAAACTTTTTTAGGGTTTTATTGTTGGCTGTTATACGTTTTGCTGCACTTATATTAGTTAACCCTTCGTCTTTGTAACTAATTTGTTGACATATGTATTACATATGCTCATACAAGGATAGACTTATAAAATAAAAGACACACACAAACATAAACACATGGACAGGGTGACAGATATTAAGTAGAGGAAATTTCATTGATCATTTTAAAATGAAATGAAAAGTTATACAAAAGAGCTTAACACATTTTTTATTGGTGAACATATACAGACCTGGTCGCAACGTTGCGCTCTCGATAATAATAGGTGCAGCAAATACCTGAATCTAGCCTGAGGCATCACAATTCAGTCCCATCTTGTACTACCAAAACCTATAACCGCCCGGAATTAAGAAGAACCCTGGACTATTCGAAGATAAACCTGGTAGCTTTAGCTTATATGTACACAATTCGCGTTGATTTGGCGCAAAACCCTGTTAGTTGCTGCAATTAACAGAAACTGTTCTGATGATGGATGTGGGAAGTACGTCATTGGTGATCCAACTATTTACTAAAATTGGCATTTGTGTGTTGGTGTTCACACAAAGGGCATCAGTCATAATATTCTGGGTAATAAGAACATCCTGATATATGGCCATAAAGGCTGGTACTCACGATAATCTTAAACATATCGGTTACTAGTGTCTTTAGAATAGGGATCTGCACAAATATATTTGTAAATGTGAAGTGCTCGTAATTAGGCATAAGCAATTAATTGAAGTATATACCTCAACAATATGTGGGCGGGATTGAAGAAGTGGGCGTGGGTACAAAATAAATTTGTTTATACCTTTTAAATGGTAAGAGAAAAATTGGTACACATACATAGCTGGATTTTCAATACAAAAGGGAAGAGATTGGTGAAGAGGGCGTGGGAGTGGAACCTTCCTTACAAAAACTTTAAAGGTTTCTGTATAACTGGAGAAGGCAAATTAGGTACAAGCATTCTGGGGAATGGAGAAGTGGGAGTGGCACAAAATGTATTTGTTTATATCTAAAGAACGGCATTTATATCACTTCCTTTGCTTATCGTAGCACGGTGAATGGTATAAAAGATTCAGCATAGCCAAATATAGCACTCTTTCTTGTTGTTAATCTAATTGTTCACATTGGCTTTCGTCAAAATGGTAAATACATACAGAAAACCCCAAATTATTTTGTCTTATACGAACACAACTACATACATGCAATTGACAAGGTTTTACACGATTTGCAAAAACTCACTGTACCACATGACGTTCATATAACGTTTGCTGTGCTTGATTTTTCGTGGTCATATTTTTTATATGTTTTCATATTTAAAGTTTAATTTTTTAGGAATGTATTTGACTGTGACTACAATGCTTGAAAATATTTTACAAACAGCAATCCCTCAACAACAAATTTCAGTGTATTAAAAATAACCTTGATAACAATTGAGTTCTCTTTATTGATTTTGGAGTAATGAAAAAAATAAAAATTATGTGCTTTGCTCGAGAGAAAAATAACTCCACTGTAAATTGATTCAATTGAAATTTAAATATTAACCAGAATTAAGAAGGTTATGGGTTCAATTCCAGACTTTGTGCTCCACATTAATATGGAGCTCAATACTGGGTAAAAATAAAATTCAATATAAAATTCTGTAACATATAAGTTTTTATTACGTTAATCTATTTTAATTTTATAGTCGAAGTACAGAACGAACTTTGTCTGTATCAATAATGTTTAGTCACACTTTCATCTGCAATTTACAAAACAATTTGCCAACAAAAATCTTGTAAGTTTTCAAAAGAGACAAAGAGGAATATATTTATAAATTGCTGATGTTCTAAAAACTTAGAAACCTTAAATAAGTTTTTTCATATCAAAAAAATACGAAATAAATAAACCACATTCAACAAAAATTAAAATGAACATCAGAGCATGAAAGCTAAAAGAAAAAATGAACAAATGGAATCACATCTGCAAACAGTACAGTGAAGAATAAAAGTCAAGATTCGTTCATAAGGGAGAGCTATAATTATTTTCCCATGTAATGTCAAATTAATTTATTTGATTTTTGACGCTTTTTTATATATTTTTTTTCCTTATTTTATTCTAATGACTGTACCTTGTACTCATTCTACCACGATTTTAAAATGTTTTAAAAATTAATTCAATGTTGAAATTTTTATTATTGAAATATGTGCAATTGCATAACACCATTAAAAAAAATCATCAAATGAATTAAATTTTCATAAACCTAAAGTTTTTCTAGAAGTTGTTAGTTTGAATTTTTAAATATAAAATTTAAGCTTCTTTCACATTTTTCCCCAAAGAATGTCATATATTTTACTTTAATTTTTAAGAAAAAAAACAAAAAAATAACTTATGTTTTTAAAACATTTTAGTCTACTTTAGCGACAATTTGTATGAAATTGTAAAAAACGTTTAAGCTTCGTTCACAATAGCCAGCAACATTTTGACTGGTGTTCATAATGGAGCAACAGTTTTCGCCAGCACACATATTTTTAATTAAGAAAGCGTGTACAAGTTTTTCTCACAACAATATTATACAATATTTTTTTATTTTTGAAAAAGTTTTATTAAAATTTTCATTCAAAACAAAATAATATTATTTTAAACGTCAGTTTTACATACATATTTTCATCCAAATTGTTGCTAAAGAAGTAGACTCAGCTTTTTAAAAAAACTTAAGTTACATTTTTGTTTGAATAATGAAAGGCAAATACATGGTCCAATTAGTAGGTCTGCTTGAAATGCCTGCTGATTTTTTGCAGAGTTGTGTTTTTTACGTGCAATTGTTTTTGTAGCAATTGCTTTTGACATTTATACCATTTTTTACACTAACAATTGCTTTTGTTCTTGACATCTTTATCATTTTTCACACAAACAAAATGCGTGTTGTTTTTTCTATTGTTGGATTGTTGTAGTTGCGCGCAGACCTACTAGTTGGGCCATGGGCAAATATATGAAATACTTTGCGAGGAAATTAGATAGAAGAAAATTGTTGCTGCCATTGTGAACGAATAAATTTTAAACGAATATTTTAATAAAAGATTTTTTCAGTTACAGAAAATTATTGCTTTCTTCAAAAATTTTTACAAGAATGTGTTCGCGTACTCAAAAAAATTTGCCAAAGAAGAATTATTCAAACACCAGTTTTAGTTTCTTGTTTAGTCCTCGTCCATATTATGAAACATTGGCTGCAGAAACAGCTTTAAATTGTTGGACCCTCTTCACTTGTATTCCTTATCACGTTATTCTTCCTTTTCAATGACAATCTCACAAAATCTGCGTGTACACAAAACAAAGTACCCTATTTCATTTGTCGCTGGCTTTTCACTTTTAAACTCAAATGTTTCGCAACAAATCTTTCATAATATGGACGGGGACTAACACAACAAACTTTTGAAAACGTGTAAAAAACAACCGGGGCAAAACAATTCTATAAAGCATGACAGAATTTCGTATTTTAAAGCTGGATACTGTCAATGTGCCAAACATTCTAACTTTTGCTGGTAGAGCCTTCTTTTACTTTTTTTTGTATTTTTTTTTTTAATAAACTGGGAGAAAATGTTTGTAAATTTTCAAACTACTCTCCCGTTGAAATCTCTCAACGCAACGGGCTGGCTCTAGCCACCTCAGTATTGCCCTGGTGTCATGCTTGATCCAGGGTTCCTACTCTTGACGAGTTGTGTGGTGTCAAAACGGAAACACTGTCGAATCTACTTGCAGCACACCTAATTTTTGGGGTGGTACCACGTTAACCAAGCAAACTCTCGTTGCAAGTATCTGCTAACAAAGTTAACGAACACACCTTATATGTTTATTAAATTTGAATGCATTTATTTTCCAAGTGTGGTAAAGGGTTCTAAAAATTAACCCTCTTAATTTATTATAAAATTTATATGAAAACCTCTACATATAAAAAAAAACTGGCTGAATACAGAAAGCGATTTAAGTTTCTACTACTTTTGTTGCTCACTATAGACAGCCCATAGTTTTGGAAAATTTACCTACCAACTAAAGAAACTAAATACTCCTCCATAAAAGCGTTGGGAAATATGAGTGTCTGTGTGTGGCTCTGTTTTATGGTTTATCAGTCTTCTTAAAAACCTATGCACAAAGAAATTAGTAAGAGTGCATAGTCGGTACAAGCCCGGTTTTATAACACCCTACACTTCTTGTAAGCAGTAATATTACAACTTTCAAAACTTTAACCAATTTGGGATAAGAAGAAATAGGGTTTATAACAGCACAAAATCTTTATATTGCTTTAAGCAGGGTTTAAAAACCTGTCGAACAAAAATCGAAAATTTGCGTACAAATTTTCGCTTTTTGAGTTGGTTTGACAGCGACTGCTTACTTTTAATGAATCAGAAGAAAAAACAACAGTTTTTTTTTGCCAATGACAAATGAAAACGTTGAGGAAGTGGCAGTTTATACTTTGACTGCAGCTTTTTAAACTCTGGGCTTGAGTTATATTTATGCCGTTTTTTATCTTGATACCAACATCTTCATAGCCGGATATTCACATCTTAAAGCAGTTTTCAGGAGGTGTCGTATATACAACTTATGGCCATTTCTGAACCTACTCTGACAAATATTACTTTATGAATTAGTAGCTTTTGTTTGCCAAAGTTTATATCTATGAACCTATGCTCCTTATAGGAACAACAGGATATAATATAACGGGTGGTTAAATTTTAAAGGCCGATGTTAATACCACGCCAAAACGTCAAGTTTTTTCAGCATTTCATTAGACGTTTCTCAATTTCAGACTAACTCAATCATGGAAAGATACACAATCGAGCATCGCGTTAAAATTGTTCAGGCTTATTATGAAAATGGGCGTTAAAATCAAAATGCTTATCGTGCACTTCGTGATTTTGTCGGTCAATTTAATCGTCCAAATGTGCGTACAAGCGGAAAAATAGTGCAAAAATGTAAGCAAACCGGGTCTGTTGGAGATGTGAAAACACCAGTGCATGCTCGTACTGCTCGTACTGCAGAAAATATTGCTGCTATTCGCGATAGTGTGGCTGAAGAGCCATCAACCTCAACTCGTCCTCGTGCCCAACAATCGCACCTCTCAAGCTCGTCGTGGATGAACATTTTGCATAAAGACTTGCATTTGCTCGCATCCAAGGTGCAATTAACTCAAAAACTACAGCCTCATGACCATTCCAAAAGCCGTCAATTGTCAGAATGGTTGCAAGGAATGGCAACAGTGGAAGAACAATTTTCGAAGAAAATCATCTTCAGTGATAAGCACATTTTCACCTCAGCGGATTCGTCAACAAGCTGAATTGCGTTATTTTAACAAATGATAATCCAAGAGTGATTGCCGAAAAACCAATGAACTGTTGACTGTTTGGTGCGGTTTATGGGCTGGCGGCATCATCGGGCCGTATTTTTTCCAAAATGATGTTGGTCAGGCAGTTACTGTGAATGGTGATCGCTATCGTGAGATGATAACGAACTTTTTATGGCCCGAACTGGAAGATATGGATGTGGACGATTTGTGGTTTCAACAAGACGGTGCCGCTTACCACACAGCTAAGGAACAATGACTTTTTGCGCGACAAATTTAATGGCCGTGTTATCTCACGTGGTGGCGATGTAAATTGGCCGCCAAGATCATGTGATTTGGCAACATTGGACTTTTTTCTTTGGGATTATTTGAAAGAAAAGGTGTACGTCGATAAGCCAGCAACAATTCAAGGGCTAAAGGATCAGATAATTCAGCACATTAACGGCATAGAACCTCACTTATGCTTAAGTGTCATCGACCATCGGATGGAGGTGTGCCGCCGACGTCGCGGCGGCCATTTCTCCGTTATTCATACATAATCGAGCCATACCAATGTTATCATAATAATAAGAAATGGCAATAATTTCTTAATAATATGTATTTTATTCAAATCAACATCGGTCCTTAAAATTTATAAAGTTTATCTCAACGCCATTATTTTTTTAATATTAAGAATTTATGGCAGTTAAAGCTATTTTTTGGATTGGTACTTCTATGGAAGATTAAGTCAAATATGGACTGAAGTGCCTAACATTTGGTTATATGACATCGGGACTAGGAGACGTTTAGTAGACTCAGTTATAACTTTATGAGCGCTATACTAAATGTTGTATTAAAAATCTATATTTTTTTGCGTTTCAAAAGTCGGCACAAATCAAAATATGCTGGTTGTATGCGATAATCTGTATATGTGTTTGAATGTATGTCTATGTACCTGTTTGTAAGGCTGAATTACTTATGTGGTTTTAAATAATAAAAGACGTGTTGCATAACATAGATCAAGTGTATGAAACACCCAAAAGGCAAAAGATGTCAGATGTTACAATTTCTTTATGTGTTGTCTGTGTTTCTAAACATGTGCATATTAATGTCTGTGTATACGTGTGTGTGTTTTTGTGTGAGTAGACAGACAACTCATTTTGTTTAAAACAGAAATTTTATCTAAAAGTCAGAAAAATGTAAAAGACAGAAAAAACTTGTTTAAACTCATGGCACAATTGAATGTAATGACAAAAGGTAAAATGTACTAAAACAGGGAGGGCTGATGTGGGAGTACCAGCCCCTTTAACAAGAAAGAAAATATATAACAATGCAGTTTATCTTTTTTGATTTTTATTTTACATTTTCTTTCACAAAATCAAAAGTATTTAGCTTTTGTCTCGACGCACATATTTATCTTACTTTTTGTGAAAGTGTGTGAATGTATTGCGTTGTGGTGTTTAAATGTGTTTTCACATGTGTGTAGGTATATGTTATAATTCTGAATTGATGTCAAAACAATATAAAATGCTACAGCTGATGGGAAAGAACTTTTAAAAGGAATCTTTATAGAAAAACAAGACACATAATTTACAACACCTGTAAATAGTTGTTATAAAATACAGTGGCACAATGGGGAATTTGATTAAAGGGGGCTATAAAACAAAAGCTTAGAAAGTTTTTTGTATAAAATTTATATATATATTCACATTAAATTCATTATACTAATAGTCATTATTAGAACTTGGTGTAAGTTAAAGGTGGTATTTTATTGGTACTATAAAAAGTTTTTCTTTACAACTTCGTTTTAACCAAAGTAAGCGAGAAGTTAAATCCAAGTTTGCCTTACCTGGTAGGTTAAATAAAGTAAAGTTGTAATAATAAAAAAACTTTTTATACTTCCTATAAAATACTGCCCCTAAATGACGCCAAATTTAGCTTAAGTCTTTAAATAGAATAAAAAAAAATTGGTTTACAAATCGTATTTAAAAGTAATTCAGGGCTACCGACCAAGTAATGCCTAAAATTATTTATCTTTTTCTTAACGAACGTTTATTCATCAACATAAAAAGCAACATCTTTGATTAAAAATATTAACGAATGGTGTTATAAATAGAAAGTGTACCCTATAAACTCTTACGAGAAATCTTAGTAGTAATAATATTCTGACCAGAAACGCAAATAAAGTATGGAGTAACTGATTAATACAAAAAGACTAAGAAACTAAAAACTTTGATGTGAAGTTAAGAATCACTTATAATTGAATATAAGTCTTATGTTGAGTTAAAAAGAACCCATTATATGGTACCTGTACTTGCTACAAATAAACAAATGTAGGCTTTTAACATAATATTTTGTCATGACTTAGAGTTTTTTTGTTGCCCAGCAAACTTTGTTTTGCAACATAACTTATTTCTTTCAGATGTTACAGTGTTTGCATGCCAAATTTTAAGAAACCCGGTTGATTAGTCAAGAAGATATAGGGAGGGGGAGCTTTTACCCCTCTTGCCCTGTTTCACGTCTTAAATATTAAACATTATAAGTTAAAGTTCCTTCCAGACGTTACACTGTTTGCCTGCTTAGTTTCAAGAAACTCGGGTGATTAGTTAGGAAGATATAGGGAGGGGAAGCGTTTACCCTTCTTGTCCTATTTGACTCCCTTTTCGCTATTTTCTTGCAGATGTTATAGTGTCTGAGTAAAATCTTAAGAAATCCGGTTGATTAGTTAAGATGATATAGGAAGGGGAGGCTTTGACACCGCTTGCCCTATTTCACGTCCTAAATATTGAACATTATAAGTTAAAGTTCCTTCCAGACGTTACACTGGTTGCCTGCTTAATTTCAAGAAACTCGGTTAAGGAGATATAGGGAGGGGGAGCTTTGACCCCTCTTGTCCTTTTTATCGCAAATTCCATATTCCCTTTTAGATGTTACAGTGTCTGCGTGTCAAATCTTAAGAAATTAGGTTGATTAGTTAAGAAGATATAGGGTGGGAGAGCTTTTACCTCTTTATAACCTATTTTACGCCTTAAGCGATATAAAATAGACCTTACCACATTTTCTCATGCCTGACAAATACACATACAAAATTTCCTAAATATTGGTCATGCCGTTTCGGAAAGAAAATTAAAAATAGAATTATGAATTGATTCACATTTTAGTTGTTTTGAAATAAATTTTGAATTAAAATATTAATTAAAAAGCAAAATATCTTCATTGATTTCTTCGTTTAAAATAAAACAATTAAAACTTGTCGAATTCTTGTTGGAAATTGTCAAAACCTGAAATATATTTAATTAACTCAATTAACACTTTGTAAAAATATTATTTATTTAAATAAAATATTCACAATTTTAAATTTTTTAAATTTTTAGTAATCTATATAATCATTTTGGTAATAGGTGCAAAATCAACTAAATGTTTACATGATTCTTGATTTAGTGATTAGAGACAATTTTTTTTTTTTTCTGTGTACCAACATTTCTAAGCAAGTAGGCATTAGAAGTATTTCGGGAATAGTATTTTTGTTTCGAAGAAAATTTGGTAAGATCTTGATTGCAATAAAATAAATTTGAACCAAATTTAATCAAAATATTTTCTTAACCTTTCTCTTTCTCCTATCTTCTTTATCTACATGTTTAAGGGATTCACAATGGATCGTACTGGTCTCCGAGTGGAGGTGTGCCCTTGGGCACATAACCCTTCTGAACCTAACCTAACCTAATCAAAATATTAATACTATGTTCACACTTGAGTTTTGAAACGCGTTTAAGGAAAATGTTGATTAAGTTAATCAAAGCCGTTCACATTACATTTGAGATGATTCAGATGGCAGATGATTAAGAAAATAACACAACAAACAAGTTTATATTTCTTTAAAGTATTAAAAATGGATAAAATACTTTAATAAAGTTATCAGAAGATTATTTTAAGTATAGAGCAATTCCATATTAAAGCGATCACCTTTTGGACGACCCCTCTCCGATTTTAAAATAAATAGTCTCAATCGATTGCCCAGCAAAAAATAATGTCCCTACATTTTTTTTTTTTTTATAGTGACTGGTTTAGTGGTGGTGTACACCACTGTTATGTGACAAAATTGAAGAATTCTTCATAAGGGACCTCATTGAAAGTTGTTAAAAAAAAAAACTACTAAAGCGATCGCAACGAGTGATAGCTCGTTGGAAAGGTATTGAATCAGGCTTTAATTGAAAAATAAAATTTTCCTAATTTTTCTTAGAAATTTACCTTTAAATTTTCCCATGAAAATTAAATTTTCCGATTTTCCACAGAAGCTCCTAAATTTTCCGGCTAATTTTTTTTTTTTGGATTCCTCATAATTTTTGCTTTAACAATCAGCAATAAAAAAATGGGCCCCGACTCCTTGTTTGGACAGGAGAAGATCATTTAAGAGACCACCTTGTTAAAAATACATTTTAAAAATTATTTTACAGTTAAAAATACATTTATGAAGAAAAAAACTTTCTTATTTTGCTGCTTATACTTAATTACAATATTTATTAAAAATGTAATGGCACACCAAACCCGACTGAGGCAACAGGTCATAAAATGTTTTGTAAATTTTTTAAATAACCAGGTAATAAATATTTCGCCTAAAATGACACGTGCAGAAACAAGTCATAAAACACAGATTTTCCATAAATATGGCGAAATATTTATTACCTGGTAATTTAAAAAATTTGCAAAACATTTTATGACCTGTGGTCGGCTTATAGGCAGTAACCAATTAAGTCCCTCTTTAAAAAACATTTTATGACCAGTAGTTCACGCAAATTTTCCTATTAAAGAAAAGCAAATATCGCTTATTTTTTTTTACCTATTTTTTACCAAAAAATAAATATAAATACATCACACACTTGAATACTAAACGTGAAAGTGTTAAAGTGTTTCTTTTTTTTTGTAAAGTAAAGAGTGAAGCTGTAAAGACAATTTAAAGTAAAATGAAAAAATTTTGCTGCAATCCGTTTAACAAGAGTGGACATCGTTCGAAAAAGATAAAAGTATTAAAATTAACTGGTGTTTCGAAGTGATACATGAATGAATTAAATATACAATACGGTGAAGAAGCAGAATTCATTTGCCCCAAGTGTAAAATCGATTTGTCTCAACAAGCAAATGCATTGAAACAAATGCAGCCACAATCCGAGAGTGAAATGACAAGTGAACAAAATGTTTCATCTGATAGTGAGGCAGACATTCCGATGGTCAATATGTCTTTGAGTCCTTTGAATGAGGCTATTACCACTTTAGGTGAAACGCCTATTAGAAAAAGAAAGTTGCGAAGTGAAACATACAGGAAGGAGAAAAAAGGCAAGGTTATGAGTGCAATCGCGACAATATTTGATGAAGGCTCTGATAACGAATGCAGTCAAGCAGATGACGTTGATGACGGCAAACAAATGATTGAGCAGTTGAAAAGAAAATTCAATTTAGCGACCACTTTTCCGGAGAAATATCTCATTTTATCTGTGCTGCCTCAATCAGGGTCTATACGCAAGATTTCTGAACAGTTTCAAACATCTTTTTACATCGCGAGAAGAAGCAAAGAATTAGTTCGACAGAAGGGCATATTGGCGACTCCCACCAAGAAATTTGGCTCAAGGACCCTCAGCGAAGCAACGGTGAAATTGATTCAAGATTTTTACTGCAATGATGACAACAGCCGCGCCTGCCCAGGTACACGTGACTATGTTATCACACGTGAAGATGGAGAAAAAGTACACTAGCAGCACAGATTATTATTATGTAATCTATCCGAAGCATACCATCAGTTCAATGAGAAATACCCAGCAGAAAAAGTGGGATTTTCTAAGTTTGCCATCCTACGACCAAAAGAATGCGTGCTGGCATTAGAGAGGCACGGAACGCATTCAGTCTGCGTTTGCATGTTTCATCAAAACATCAAATTAATTTTCTTTCCATGCAAGAAATTGAAAGTATTTCACGGTGAAATTGAAACATATAGGGACCTCCTGTCGAAGTCGTTGTGCGCATACCCCACGGAAAATTGTCATCTGTCCAAATACGACAATTGTCCGAAGATTGACGAGCTAGAGCAATATTTGGCGGAAAAGTTTGAACAGCTGTTAATTCAGGAGGTGCATTTCTAACAGTGGATAATTAGCAGCGGCAGATGTTTCCTTGAGACCGTGGTAAAGCAGATTCCGGAATTCATCGAGGAATTCGGATTCAAGTTGAATGAACTGAAGGCGCACCGTTTCATATCCGAGATGCAATCGAAATTTCTAAAGGAAAGTAAGGAGAAATTAGCCCAAAATGAATTCATTGTGATAAGCGACTTTGCCGAGAATTACACTTTTCTCGTTCAGGATTAAATTCAGGCTTATCACTGGGCAAACGACCAGTGCACGGTGCATCCTTTTTGCATTTATTTCGAAAACGAAGATAACGAACTACAGACCGTAAGCCTTGTTGTTGTCGCGGAGAGTTTAGCTCATAATTATGTGTCCGTTTATTTATTTCAAATGAAACTGTTTGAATTCTTAAGATCAAAATTCGATGCAATCGACAAAGTAACGTTTTTCTCAGACGGCGCGGCTTCTCAGTACTAGACTTGTGCCAAATCGTTCATTTCAGTGACCGGTCATTTTCGTTCAATCATTCAAAGTGAACCCGTTCGTTCAGTTCGTTCATTCCGTTCAATCGTTCGTTTTATGTACAAGAAGACAAAAACAACAGGCCAAATTGTTTTTGTACGGCAAAACATTCATTCACAACTGATTGAATACGAATACGGTAATGTGATAAAAGAAACAAGTATAGCATACTTGTTTGATGTTACACTCAAAATACTATGTAGGTAAATTCAAAAGAATATTAAGTTGAATAATTGAAAATTTGATTAGAAAACGGGTCATTTCATTTAAAATAAAGAAATTTTACAGCTATTTTTTAATGTTAATTTTAAAATGGATAAACGCTTTAAAAATAAATAAATTTTTCCGTTATTTTAAACTTAAATATAGTAACTACAAAAAATACATTCAAAGGTATTTTCAGTTAATTTTAACTCGATTTGAATTATGTACATACTAAGACAGACCTACCGAATTGGCGAAACATTTTTGTTGTTTTATTCACTATGTGCACATATATGTAGGTATGTAAATAATAAAATAATTTAAAATAAAGGCAGAATTAGTCTTTTCTTGCTGTTTTTGTTCTGTTCCGTGCCGTTTTGTTTCGATATTGTAAAAGTTACTTTTTCTGTAGCAACTTATCAGCCATTTATGAGAAATTTATTTATTTTGCATTGTCCATTGTTTTATTTAAATAACATTAATGCACATAGATTTGAAAAAATTAAATTTTATGAATTCTTTTAATTAAAAAATAGTTTATTTTAATATAAATATGTATTTTTTGTTATTTATTTTGCTGTCACTTACAATTACTTAACTAGTTTTTGATTTTAGCAAACTGAACCGCAACATAACAGAAATACTAATCAATTTCATAGGGTTTTTACTAACAAAAACAAATCAGCTGATTCGTTACAGAACATAACGTAAAGACTAACTGAGATTTAACTTTGCAGTTAAGTACCTATTTCAGTTTTATTTTAAGCATAACAAATAACTGAACATATTTATTTTTGGAACAACATGTAAGTTTATGAATTAGTTTAATGAATGTTTGATTGAATGTGTAGTAAAATTTATATGAAAAGTACTAAGTTTTTTGAGAGTTTTTCATATAAATTACTCTACACGTTCAATCACTTGTGTTGTGAAAACAGCACATTAATTATAAAATAACAAAATTTTCACTAAGTTTTAACTTTACGGAAAATGATTTAAGTAAATTACGTTCAGTTACTGCAAAAATTTTTGAGTGTACCCAAGAATGGATAACAAACGCAAATCAAATTCGCGTTTGTTTTTTCGTTTACCAAACAACGGATGGAAAAGAAACAAACTATTATAGTGCTTATGTTATACCAGTATACTATACTTGTTTCTTTTAACACATTGCCAGTGGCAATTTGCCACACTGCATAAAAAATTCAATAGTACAATCTGGGCTGCCATATCTACTGATTTCTCGCGAAACGTGGCGGTTTTAATACTTGTTTGGTGTTCTCATATTCTAAATGCTAATGTAACTTTATTTAAAGAGAAAGAATTACTTAAAAACTTTTACTGCCTGTTTTTAGAACTTATAATGTCATTAATCAATTTATATGATTTAAAAGCATGTTGCCTGTTAATACACAATTTTTTTAAATATGAAAGCTTGTCGCGAGATTTAAGAACTTGTATTTACTTTGTTTGAGAAATTTAGTAGTTAAAATCAATCACATCAACGCATTCAACGGTCAATTTCACCAAGTTCAGTTATAATTAACTATCACCTATAACTGTCAAAAACATATTGTTAACTAAAAGTTAAAGTTAGTTATAACTGAACTTGGTGAAATTGGCTGCAAGTTATTTAAATCTCGCAACAAGCTTTAAATCATATAAATTGTGTAACGACGTTATAAGGTGATAGTAAAAGTTTTGAAGTAAAATTTTCTTTTTAGAGCATTTTAATAAAAGTTTTTTTTTTTATATATTATTGAACTTTTAATTTAATTTGGTACCCATATTGAAGGAGAGCATAAAAACTTAGTCCGTCATATTTGATTTAGAGATTTAGGCACTTAATTTTTTGACTTATTCTCAGCAAGTCCTCCCATTTGATACCTACTTATATTGTAGGAATGCACTAAAAATAATAAGTCTGCCATCTTGGGTGTTTTACCAGGTTGGATTTAGTTTTTAAAATTCATAAGTAGTTTCTTAAAAACTATTTTTTTTATTTTAATAGTCTTAAGCGGCCCATACACTTGCAATATTATTGTTTAAGATATTCGCCATATTATTTTCATTTTGTCCTATTTTATGCAATAAGTTGCACAATGGTTTCATTCATTTAATACAAAGTTAACATAACCTATAGGAATAACATAAGCAGCATTATACAATGTTGCCAACACACTTCACTATCTTTTCGTTGTGCAATAAAAATCAAGTCTTTTGATTGTTGCCAATATTGTGCATCTTCGAATATTACATACACATTTGCAATATAATTGTACAGCACGTAAAATTTAACAATTTTATTGCAAGTGTATGAGTCGCTTTATTCAAAAACGAATGCTTAAGTAATGTATACATTAAAAGTGGGTTTTCCATACTAATTTCGTGCTCTAAAACTTGACTTAGCTTTAATAAATAAAGCTGTCGAATATTGAAGTTGGTTATTTATTTAAAAATCTTATTTTAAAACTAAATGGAATATATATGTATAAAATTTTCTGCTCAAATAAAAAAATTTTCATTTGGCGGGTTTTATATTAAGAACAACTGGCAACGCTCATAAACATTGTAGAATAATTGTCAATAGCAGCCAGGGTTGTCGGATTTATTTTGATCTTTCTTCCCAAATTGATTGTTCAAGATCGCCAAAGCCATTTTTGCGTTTTTAACAATATAAAATATGTATTTCAAACATTCATAAAAATATTTTGTATAAATCATAAAAAATAAATGTCTTCCTAATTGCTAAAATTTGCTAAAAATGGGAAAAAGTCGCCATGATATATATTTTGTTTAATTAAAATAAAATGATTGGTTAACACAAAAAAGGTACAATAGTTTACAATAGTCTAATTAAAGCAGCAAAACATTTTATAGGTTAGTGTTAAAGAATTATTGGATATATATCTAAAACGATATACACGTCACCGACAAGGTAATTCTTTCTGTTTGTTTTTTGGAAAATAATGTATACGATTCAGTTTATTCAACATATCGGCCTCTTTGCGCGAAATTATCGTATATGCCAATTTTTTTGAAATTTAGTTTTTGATGCAATCTTGTTCTACATTCAAAGAGACGTCACCTGGCAAAATATTGTTTGCGAATTCCACTTCGTCTTATTTTAACTTATCTTATCTAAGCACATGTATATATTCATTTTGATATTACAAGTGAAAGCAGAGAAAAGTAGAAAAATGGCTGTCCTGTAAAATTTGGTATTTGTAACATACGATAATTTCGCGCAAAGGGGTCGATATCGTGTGAAGCTACAAAAGTGCTATTTACATTTATATAATTTATAACTCGTATTAACGTGTCAAGAAGTTTATATTGCTCTCTATTTTGAAGGCGAGTTTTATTGGAGTTAATTATTAAAAAGAACTCTTTCAATAAAGAGTTACATAAAAAGTTATTTAAAATGGTACGTACCGGACGTATCCTTATAGCTATATGCTTTTTTCAAAAACTGATTTAAATTGGATGGAATACCATCATTGAAATAGCCTTTCCAAATAACAAATGGTAAATTTGTCTACGAGTCTCAAAACATATTCATGGCTTATACTATGTTCACACTTGGGTTCTTAAGCTCGTTAAGCAACATATAGAATTCTCTGAACATGAACGTGTACAACCGGCCACGATTTCTGCTTAATGTTATATATTTTTCCTTAAGTAATTCATAAATTTTCACAATTTCATCATAATTATGTTTAAAATAATCTTCTGATAACTTTAAAAAGTATTTTTATCCATTTTTAATACTTAAAAGAAATATAAAATTGTTTGTTGGGTTTTTTCTCAACCATCTGTCATCTTAATAGGGTGATCGATTATTCGAAATTTTTCAATAACCGGTTTTCGAATATTCCAAATAGTTGCTAGTTTAAAAAAACCGGTTTTCGTTTAAGCATTTTAAAAATAACCGGTTAACCGGTTTTAATTCAAATACATAAAAATACAAAAATCAAATTAAATTGTTAGTAATAAAAAGTTAATAAGAATAAAAACAAATCAAATCACGAAGGTGCGGAACAACAAAATACATATATGTTCCCGTCGATCCCATTAGGAGCATAGGGCCTCACCAGTAAATGATTAAACTTAAGCATTTTTTTAAACAATTTCTAGTTATTTGCTAAACTTTATGTCTAAGATGATAATTGCATTTACGTATAATGTAGGTCTATATGAAGCAGTAAACTTCAGCCATATTTTTGAAAAGAAACAAAACCTTTTATCCAGGAATATATATTTTTTTTTTTTTTTTGTTTCAGCATTATAGAAACAATAGTAATATGAACATGCTTTTTATATGAAATATCTGTCAATTCCTCGATCACACAATTTAAACCCTTCCAGAACATTTTTGATTCCTTTAATTTTATTTTAAGTTCTTGGTGTTTAATAATACTGAAGAATTTTCCCATATCATTGATTCAGCCGGTATGTTCTTGTTTTAAGCATGAAGATATGCTAGAACTACTTAAGAGTTTTTCATTCATTATTGGCAGCATAGTTTTACTTGGCGCATATTTATGTCAAGCTTGTAGACTAATTAAAAGTGATTAATAAGTCGTGACGTTAAAGATCCTTTGCAACTTATCATTTTACGGCCGTTTAAGCACAATTTTCTTTTAAGTCAGTTCGAAATATTACCAGAGATGACATCTTTATAAAGATATACATATATAACACTGTCAAATTGCTAATTACTTTTTAAGCTGAACTTTTTTTTATAGTGCTTTAAATTGTTTTTGGTTTTGTTACAGGAACACACGCTTATTTAAGCGATTTGTATTTACATTGCTCATAATGTTTTTTCGACTTTTGTTACATTTTGTTTTGACATTTTTTATAGAAAGTTTAAGTATATAAATTACACATTACTTAAGTAACCGGTTTATTTTACTAAAATAACCGGTTTATTCGATATTCGAAAAATTGACATTTTAAAATATTCGACTTGGGCCAAACTAAAATAACCGGTTAAAACCGGTCGAATACTATTCGATCGATCACCCTACATCTTAATCATCTCAAATGTAACAACATTTTGCTTAAACGCGTTAACAAACCCAAGTGTGAACATAGCATTATCAAATAGCCAGCAAAATCGCCATATATTTTAAAAGCCGCCAAAAAAATCGCTATGTCGCCAAATTGAAAATTAGGTCCCAAGAAACTTGACAACCCTGATCGTGCTATGAAAATGTGTAAAGCAATGTAGCAATGAGGAAATGAAATAAGTATATTTTACTGACATAACAAATAGACCACAATAGTATTGTTGTTTCTTTTCAACCAGTTGTTCGGTAACCAAGTGACCGACTGACTAAAAAGACCCAAGTGAACCATTGAACGAAATTGACCGATGAAACTGAACGGCCGTTCATCGTTCAACTGACTGATCCGTTCAATTGAACGAGTTCGTTCATGAACGACACAACTCTACTCAGTACAAGAATAAAAAAAATTTTTACAATCTTTGCATAATTGAAGAAGAACAAAACTGCAAGGTCGAGTGGCACTTTTTCGCGACGTCCCACGGTAAGGGCCCATGCGATGCGTTAGGGGGAACCCTAAAACGCATGGCGACTAAGGCAAGTTTGCAAAGGCCATATACTGACCAGATCTTAAATGTACAACATTTGTCTTCTTGGATTCAAAGCAAGGAAATTGCCATTAACACAGTTTTATGCACTCAAAAAGAACACGATGCCATGGATCGACGAATTCAAAACAGATATAATAATGTCAAAACTATAACTGGAACGCAAAAGTTGCATTGCTTCATACCAAATATTTCTGATATGTCAATTAATGTAAAGCGATACTCTTCGTCTGCCGACGTGCTAAATTTAAAGTTACTTTAATTTTATAATGATGCCAAGACAATTGAAATTTTTAATAAATATTGTAATTAAGTATAAGCAGCAAAATAAGAAAGATTTTTTCTTCATAAATGTATTTTTAACTGTAAAATAATTTTTAAAATGTATTTTTAACAAGGTGGTCTCTTAAATGCTCTTCTCCTGTCCAAACAAGGAGTCGGGGCCCATTTTTTTATTTCTGATTCTTAAAGCAAAAATTATGAGGAATCCAAAAAAAAAAAATTAGCCGGAAAATTTAGGAGCTTCTGTGGAAAATCGGAAAATTTAATTTTCATGGGAAAATTTAAAGGTAAATTTCTAAGAAAAATTAGGAAAATGTTATTTTTCAATTAAAGCCTGATTCAATACCTTTCCAACGAGCTATCACTCGTTGCGATCGCTTTAGTAGTTTTTTTTTAAACAACTTTCAATGAGGTCCCTTATGAAGAATTCTTCAATTTTGTCACATGACAACGGTGTACACCACCACTAAACCAGTCACTATAAAAAAAAAAAAAATATGTAGGTACATTATGGGGTCCTCCTAGCCGAGAAGGACCTCGACATAGCGCTGGTTCAGGAACCCTGGACGGTAAACGGAATGGTGAAAGGGTTCCCGGCCAAAACATATAATATACTATACGCAAAGGACAAGGGTAGGCCAAGAGCATGTCTTGTTGCGAAAAAACACATTAATATTTTCTTCTGTTCACAGCTTAGCTCAGCAGACCTTTCAGTCGCAAGGGTCGAGATGGCGGAAAAAAGAAGCTTTGTGATTGCCTCATGCTATATGGCACATGACAGGGACGCCCCTCCGGACGAGGTGCGGTCGCTCCTATCCTCTTTAGGTGCCAAAGAGGACTTCATTCTTGGATGTGACGCCAACGCCAGGCACACCATCTGGGGCAGCAGTGAAATCAACAATAGAGGTGAGTGTCTATTAGATTTCATAAATACTAACAAAATTACTATCTGTAACTCCGGCTCAAGGCCAACATTTAGATTTCCTAGTTCAGGTAAATTCAATGGTTGGGAGGAGGTTCTAGATTTAACACTTATGAACGATAGGTCTAATTTATCAGTTGATAGGTGGGGGGTATCAAGCAGCAGGTCCTTCTCGGACCATAACTGGATACTCTTCGACATTGGACACGTGGTTAATACCGGGAAACTTAGCTTTAGAAATCCGAGACGTACGGACTGGGCTAAGTTTAACGGAATTCTTGAACGTAGACTCAGTAGAATGCCGAAGATTCGGGATTCAATCTCTGCACTCGAGGGGGTGGAGGAGACCTTCAGTGGCGCCTTGACTATGGCGTTTGAAATCTCATGCCCCATCACGAGGGCCAGGAGGAGCTTCCCTCCCTGGTGGAACTCGGAACTCTCGGCTCTAAGAAGAGAAGCCCGTAGGGCTTTCAACACGGGTTATGCCAGTAAATCGTGGCAGGAATACCGCGAAAAACAGAGGGCATATAAAAAGGCAATAGCAGTCGCAAAGAGAAGTTCATGGAGGAACTTCTGCGAATCAATAGATAGCACCAAAGAATCTGCCAGACTTAGCAGAGTTCTGGCCAAGGGCCACTCGAACCCAACGTATGTCAAGAGGACGGATGATACCTGGTCGGAATCATCGGAGGAAACACTTGACATTCTACTTAACACTCATTTCCCCGGCTGCTTGGACGCTACTGATGGGGAACCAGCATGCGATGATTCGTTCTTTGAGATTGACGAATATATCATTTCGGAGGAAAGAATCCAATGGGCGATCGAAAGTTTTGCCCCATATAAATCCCCGGGACCTGATGGCATTTTCCCTAGGATGCTGCAGAGCGCACGGAAGTATGTCACTCCCTGGTTGAGGTTAATGTATAGACTCTGCCTATCCCTCAATTATGTGCCGGCTAATTGGAGGAGGGTAAAGGTGGTTTTTATACCCAAAATCGGAAAGAGTAGTCATGAGACTGCGGGGGACTTTCGTCCAATCAGTCTATCATCTTTTCTGCTCAAAACTCTGGAGAGACTTCTGGACTCACATATAAGACATCGACTGGAGGGTACATCACAACTCTCACGCAGTCAACATGCCTACCTCAGGGGTCGGTCTACGGAGACGGCGCTACACGAAGTAGTAGGGGCCATAGAACGATCACTGGAATATAAACAATTTACCATGGCCGCCTTCCTGGATATTGAGGGCGCTTTTAACAACGTCACGATCACTGCGATCGAACAGGCTCTGGCTGATCTGGATGTCCAGGAGTACATCATTAGATGGTTGGTGAGCATGCTGAGGTCAAGGATCGTTACATCATGTCTTGGCAACAGCGTGAGGTCAAAGAATGTTAGCAGGGGTACACCCCAAGGTGGGGTGATCTCTCCTCTGCTCTGGCTCATCGTTGTTAACTCGATTCTTACTGGCCTGGATAACAGGGGCATCAAGACGGTGGCCTATGCGGATGATGTGGTGTTACTAGTATCTGGTGCGTTTCTGGATGTGATGAGTGACATTATGTCCAGTGCGTTGGGGGCGCTCAGTAACTGGGCCGCTGAGTGCGGACTGGGAGTGAACCCAAACAAAACGGAACTGGTACTATTCACCAGAAGGACAAAAATTCCGGCTTTCAAACTACCGCGGCTGGGGGGTTGCGAACTTCCCCTGTCGAATCACGCGAAATACCTGGGAATCATCCTGGACTCGAAACTATCATGGAGATTAAATACTCAACACAGGGTTAGGAGGGCTACGGTGGCTTACTACGCCTGCCGTAGAATGTTTGGCACCAGGTGGGGCCTTAATCCTAGACTGGTCAAATGGCTATACACGGCAATAGTACGGCCCATTCTTACATATGGATCTCTGGTATGGTGGACCGCGACGAGCAAGAAATACATCGTGGTTCAGCTGGGCAGAGTACAAAGATCAGCCTGCATTGGAGCAACAGGCGCTCTACGCACTAGTCCTTCAGAGGCTCTGAACACTATGCTGCACCTTGTTCCAATTGAAATACACCTTATGGCCATATCCGTCAATAGCGCGGTCAGGCTCTCTTCATCGGGATGTTGGAGGGCGAGGACGTACGGTCATGCAGGGATCTTACGGAAGCAACCCTCATCTCTGAAACGACCAACGGACTACATGATACCCCGCATGGACTTTGATAGGAAATTCAAGGTCATATTCCCGTCAAGGCGGGAATGGAGCAGGGGTACTCTGGACGAGGAATACCGCACGAGGGTTTACACAGATGGGTCAAAGATGACTTGTGGTGTCGGCTCTGGTGTCTTCTCGGAGGAACTACATGTGAATCTCTCTTTTCGTCTGCCGGATTGGGCTAGCGTATTTCAGGCTGAAATATTGGCGATCAGGGAGGCATGCAGAACGCTATACGATAGGAACATCAGCGGCAAAATTGGCATCTTCGTCGATAGCCAGGCAGCTTTGATGTCACTGGAGTCATATAAAACAACATCCATACTCGTCAACCAGTGTAGGGAAGAACTGTCCAGACTGGGCAGTCTATCTGACATTACCTTAATTTGGATCCCTGCGCATAGGGACCATTATGGCAATGAACAAGCGGATGGGCTGGCCAAATCTGGAGCCGCTCTTGATATTTCACAGGCTGTGCCAGTCGCAACACCCCTGGGAACTATCAGGAGCGAAATCTTCAGGCACTATCTGGATATGGCTGACGACAAATGGAGGAAACTGGGTGGCTGTAAGGCTACCAAGGAAACGTGGCCCACATATGACATAGGTCGCTCTGAGCGACTTCTCAATTTCAGTCGGAAGGACGTGTCAAGACTCACGTACGTGCTCACTGGTCATTGGACGATCGGCAAGCACGCTATGAGACTCGGCCTCCCTTTCAATGAATGCTGCCGCAGCTGCAGGGAACCTGGAACTGAGGAGACAGTATTTCATCTTCTATGTGATTGCCCGGCGTTTAACTCTATACGACATGGACTGTTCGGGAATTACCTTCTACAAGGACTCTCGGAGATATCGCGGGTGGGACTCAACAGCCTGCTGAAATATCTCAACGCAACGGGCTGGCTCTAGCCACCTCAGCATTGCCCCTGGGTCAAGTTTTGATCGGGGGGCTCCGATTTCTTGACGAGTTGTGTGGTGTCAAAACGGAGCCACCGTCGGCTCTACTTGTTGCGCGCCGGGAACTGTGCGTGCTACCACGTTAACCAACCAACCAACCAACATTATTTTTTGCTGGGCAATCGATTGAGACTATTTATTTTAAAATCGGAGAGGGGTCGTCCAAAAATTTGCCAATTTTGATCGTTTTTATATGGAATTGCTCTATATTAATATTGAAATTGTGAAAATTTATGAATTATGCAAGGAAAAAATAAAAACATTAAGCAGAAATCGTGGTCGGTTGTACACGTTCATGTTGGCCGATTCTACATTATTCTCAGTTTGAGTGATTTAGTTGTAATCAAGTCAGCTAGACGGATGGACGGATATTTTCAGATCAAAGATGTGTCTCACCACTATTGTGGGGGGGTTGTAATTATAACTTGACTCAAAAACTACATTGATAAAATGTCTGAAATAAAGAACCATAATACGGTTATTATTGACCATATTATTGCTAATTTTGATCAATATATGATAAGTTTTAACTATAGAAGGGTCCTATATTACCTGCCTGCTGACATTACTACTCAGCTCGCAGTTTAATTCAATAAGGGTGTATTTCCTTTTCAAGTCAGTGACAGGTTTTCTCTCGAAGGGTTCTCTGACCGAATATCTTGAATCCGTATGCAGGGCAATGCCTTCTTTTTGATCATTGCAACTTCTGAGCCACTACTAACTTTTAGAAACCTTTATATTTTTTTTTAGGAATTTATGCAGTGAAAATTATTTTCGGAAGCAGAATTTGTATGGCAGCCACTTTTAAGCATAGAGCATTCAGAAAGAGGTTCTAAGTTGTTCGGTGAAGTTAAAGCTGGTTTTCATTTGAACAAACATTTTTTTAAAGTTGCAAATTTTTAACAATGTTTTTTTTTTGTTTAATTTTAATAAAATATTATTTTGTATTTTTGGAAATTTATGATTGATGGATTAAGAAACTAAATGATAAATAAATGAAATAGTATGTAAACCATAATAAATAAAAAACCTTATTTCCGTTTACACCATTGTTGCCAAATTAGCCATTTAATGGCTTGATTGAGACATTTAATTTATCTTGTTTAGAATACTTTTTAGTGTTATTCGTATATAAATTTTTAAGCACGACTCGTAATAAAAGTAAAGGCACAACTATAATATGCTTAAGTTGGCTTAAGCAATTGTTCAAATACGTGTGATATTATATATGTGTCGAACCATATTGAACTTAAGAAAACTTTTGGTTCATTTTATGAAACAGATCGCACTTTTCGTACCGAATAAAAAAAATTTTAATTTAATTTTTGTTTTTTTAAATACTTTTGTTGGATCTTAAAAAGAAAAAAATTAAATTTAATATGTGTTTTTTTTTCTTTTTGTTTAGGACTTATATTTTTATGTAATACACGTAGAAAAAAAGATATGGTTGGAGGTAACCATATTCTAAGAGCTACATAATATGGTTGGATTTTAACAAGGTTTATGTTTGCAGTTTACCATAATATGTTTAACTAAGACCATAGTATGGTTAAAATAAACACAAAATTTCCCGAAATCAACCATGATATGGTCATAATTAACCATATTTTGGTTAATATTAACCATAATAATGATCAAAACTATCCATATTATGTTTAAAATTTACCATAATATGGTAAACATGTTCCTGTATTTTGACAAAAGTAACCATATTATTGTTAATTCTGATAATAATGTTAATCATATTATGGTTTTTAATTGATCCATTTTTTTCAAATTGTTTGTTAAGTGTCAAATTATAACTTTATTTAATTTTTTATTCCTGATAGGTGTTCTGTTCCATTTTCATAAAAAATTCCCTTTGATTAATATTCCAGCATGGGACGACCTTCATTAACATTTTTTCTGTTGTACTTGGTTATTCTACGTAAATTTATGTATTTTATTCAATAATTAAAATAAAATGAGTGACAATTTTAAGCAAACCAAGGAAAATGCAAACGACCAGAATGTTGTTGATTTTTAAACAAGTTATTTTAAATTTAAAATTAAACATATAATGTTTTAAAATATTATAATTTCAAACATATTATTGTTATTTAAAATTAACCATAAAATATTTGGAAGCAACAATAATACGGTTATAGCTTTTGGTTTGATGCATTTAACTATAATATGGTTGCCGTGATAATAATACGGTTAAGGTTACCATAATATGTTTATGTGTGTGGTTGAAGCTTTATTTTATATAAACAATGTATTGTTGAGTTCAACCATATTTGAAGTTTCAAGGGAGGTAAACACTTTCGTGTTAAATAGAAACAAAATGTTATTAATCGTGAAAAAAGTTTTGTTTAAAACAACAAAAGCTTGTTTGTTGCCATTGCAGGGACCCTAATATGTTTTTTTAACCATACTCCAACCATGTTTTTGCTCTGCGTGTACACATATGTATGTATAATTACAATTTTTTAATACGTTATTGTCTGTCGCAACTGCACAAGTGAAATATCGTCTTCGTTTTCACTGATACACGATACTTCTTCTTCCCCTTCTTCACCATTTTGCAGGCAATTAACAACAATATCGTCAGCGCGACCAATCCTCTACAACGGAAATACATACAATCATGATCTGATGGAATAATCCACAGAGAAAATTTAAAATAGTTACTCATAACCAAATTCGTACAATCAAACAAACAATTTGTTGATTTTTCATCTATCACAAAAATGATTATATTGAATAAAAATTATTTTAATTAAAAAATTTGTGATGTTATTTAAAAAACTAAATTTTTTATTCATATATTTTTTTTTGTCGATATAAACAACATTTTCTGTACTAATGCCAATTCGCATAGCATTTTGTTATACTTAAGCTTTAACTAAATTTACACAATTTTCGTCGCGAAGAATTGGAAGTACTGGTAAACTCCTTCTATGAAATCTTTAATAAATTTGAAGCAATTTCATTCTAAAGTCAAAAGGTTTAGTAGAAGCCAATGTTAACAACAGACAAAAAATATTAAGTAAAAACAACTTTTATTTTTCAAATAGTTATTTATTGATGAAACTCATTTATAACTGAACACCGACCCAGAAACACTTATTCAAATACGCACATACATATACCTACATATAACGGGTCCGCCAAATAACTTTTTTTTTTTGAAAATGCTATAAAAAAACTACCGAATATTTTCTCAAATTTCTTTTTTTATTTTAAAGTACAATCCTTCTGGTTAATAATGAAAAATAATTTCATTCAAATGGCTGCCTCGGCTGGCCATGCAGTAGCCTACACGATCGGTCCAATTTTTAAGCACATTATCGATTGTGTGCAGCTGTATTTCACCAGTAGCTGCACGAATATTGTCTCTGGCTTGTCGGCGTAACACTTATCTTTGACGGCACCCCACAAATAATTGTCCCACGGTGTCAAATCGCAGCTCAAAGGTGGCCAAACGACATCAGCTCTGCGGCTGATAATGCAATCTTCCAAAACAGGCCGCAAAACATCGAGTGTAGCTTCGGCTGTGTGGCACGTAGCGCCGTCCTGTTGATACCAAATGTTGCCAATATCCTCCTCTTAAATTTTTGTGAACAAAAATTCGTTCAACATGGCCCGATAACGATCGTCATTGATTGTAACGGCCACTCCTTGCTCATTTTCGAAGAAAAATGGCCCAATTATGCCTCTGGACCAAAATCCGCACCAAACAGTGCCTTGTTTTGGATGCAAAGGCTTTTCAATGTATGTTTGCTTGTTTACATACCCGCCAAGATCAAAATGAACTTCATCTGAAAATATGATTTTTTTTTTGACAAAATCGGCATCTTCTGTAAGTCTATCGTAGGCCCACTTATCGAAGCGAAAACGCATTGGATGGTCAGTTGGCTTCAGCTCCTGAACCAATTGGACTTTGTATGGCGCCAAGGTCTTTATGCTAAATTCGTCTCAATGATGTCTCCGAAATGTTCAATTGTTGAGACACATTCTGCCACAGCAGCACTGATTTTGGCTTTTCACGCTTTGGTTTATCGATGAGTTTCTTTCACTTTTTTTACAAGATAACGAACATACGGAGCTGACGATGCTTCTCTATTTCCAAAATCCGTACGCAATTGTCGCATACATTCTGCAACATTACCATGATTTTCAAAGTAATGTCGCAATATTTCCCAGCGTTGTTCAAGCGTATCCACTACCATATTAGTTTAGCGGAAGGATAAAACTAATTATTTGTCAAATCAGACATGAACTAAGTGTTAACATTCACGAAATAAGCACTAGTTGAAAAAAAACGTTAGACGGCGGACCCGTTTATATTTCCATTTATCTATTATCCTTTTGCACTTTTAAATATTTATGGATGATGTGTAGAAAAGTGTGCCTGCGAGAGTTCGGTATCGTTTTGTTTGGTATTCAAACTTTATAAAATATAATTCATCTTTCTCAAGAACTTTTATTCATTTCTTAACTTTCAGACAGAGATTTATAAGAATTTTTTGCTTTATGGTTTTTGTTTGATTTCCTTTTAAAAAAATGAATGAAGGATAAAGAATGCAATCAGCCACAAAATGAATGAACGGAAGTCTATTTAAATAAATTTATTTTTGGGTTGTTTGGTTTATATTTTGGAGTAAAAAAAATAAGAAAATAGTAATAAGAACAAAGATAATAAAATCTGAATTCTATTTTAACAAGCAATCTTTATACAAAGAGCTTTAAAAATGCTCCAAAAAATTTTGAGAAGCAAACATATTTAAATTTTAATTTTGATAAATTCGAAAGAAAAAAAAACGTTGGAGGGGTCCTTATTTTTAACTTAAAAAAAACTTTTTTTTATTATTCATAATTAGAAAAAGAAAAATCAATAAGAACTTTTCTTAATTAAGCCACGACCTAAAGAAATTAACAAAGAAAATATTAATTAATAAAAGAAAAAAATCATTATTGCCTAAAGCAAAAAACTGGCAGTGAATCAAGTGTATTACAAAAACTTAAAAATGTGGCGTCTTAGATCTGTAGCACGTTACAGTTATTGGGGGTTCAACATTTACTATTCTCTTTAACCTTTCGTTAAACAAACTTTTAATATTTTTAAAGAGCTGACTTTGGATGTTCCTGATTTCTACATAACAATGTGGATCGTTCGATAGCCTGTGGAGGAGGCTCATCAGGCGAAAGCTGTAATATGTAGTGGCTTTCGGAACATTTCGAGGCCAAATTATTCCTTTTCAGTGGCTTTGATGTTAAAGGCTTAAGTTGAAATGAAAGCAAACCTTTAATTTTTTTAAGTTTGAATTTTCAAAATTAATAATAATTAATTAATATATGAGGTTGCTCATCTGACTAACTTAGAAACAGAAATCATAGTGGCAAGCTCTCAGACTCTGTGTATGCCTACCTAAAATATCCCGTTATAACAGATAGCAAGATCACAAGTCTAGGAAACTCATCAGCCCTAATGGTCCTCAGTATATCCTGAGCGGAAGACAAGAGCTGTTCTAATGCTCAGGGAGGGGGAATCTATAGCCAAAAGCAGGAGAGAAGAGGTAGTTCAATGCCTTCTAAATCCAGTGCAACACGTAACTTAGTATCAAGTCTAGCAAACTCATCCGCTCCAATGTTCCCTATCCTGAATGGTAGTGAACGGCTGTTATCGCTTTCAGGGAGAGTAAAACCGCGGCTATAACGGCGCACACAGGGGCCAAAGACGGTGATTTCATGGAATAATTTAAAAAAAAGTTCAAGCACAAAATTCTACATCAAAACGCGAAAAAATAAATGTCAAATATGTAACGCTGCTTTTGTAGTGGTGCCTAGAAATTCAAAATTGTGAAAAACATGAAAAAATAAAGAAAAAAAAATGTTTTTTTGAAAGGTGAATTTTTCTCAGTTTAAGTGGACATATCACTATTGTAGCTAAGGAAAAATGAATTGATCCGTGAAAATGGAACACTGGGGCCAAGTGTTCGACGGTACGGCTACCAGTTAAAATATCCATAGTAGTCGTTGACATAACAGAGAGTATCTTTGTCGTGAAAACTTTAATAGAGACTTTTGGATTACTTTGCCTAGAAAAAAAGCGACCTTAATTGTAGGTGCCTCCAATAATTTTCTGTAAGGTGACAATACACATTAATTAGACTATATGGAAGGCCGGGTCTTTTGACAGGGATCTGTTGGGGTAGTCTCATTACCTAGAAAACGAAATTTGTAAAATATCGTTAATGTTGATTGTGGATATACAAAATATTTATTGAACACCATATTTTTGTGATCATAAACAGAACAATATAAGATCTTGACATTAATTTATTAGAAAATAATTCAATATGCCAACATCCCTTTTTAAGGATTCATTAAAGAACTTTAGTTTTTATAATTCTTCTTTCAATTTTTGTATTGTTATAAAACTTGTACCTTATAGCACTCGTGTATCTTTAAAATTTCTAAGTGAAACAAAACTTTGATAATTAATGAAAGACAAAGTTAAAAAGAAGCAAAAAATAAACATTTGTGGTAGCGTGGCATGAGGATTTTTTAAAACAAAAATTATATAATGCTCTTGAAAGTTCAATATAGAAAAGTAAAATCTAAAAAAAAGAAGCAGCCGAATATCGTTAAAAAGGTAAGTAAAACAGACGGTTTGGTTTTGTCTTGTAAATTTTGCAATTTTATTACTTAATTATTTTACTGCAAAGGAAGTAACAAAATTCCACTTTGTCTCTGGTTTTCGCTTTTTTGTTTTTTCCAAAAACAAAAACAAAAAAAAAAACAAAATACTGTCATATACTTTTGTTCTTATTGCACTGGACTGGTGAGTTTGTAGAGAAACAGGAGCTGTTACCTAAACTAAACTAGAGAAGTATGACAATCAGTAATGACATTATAAATACTCTGCCATTTTTGCGCTGGACTTTAAGTTTGTTAGGAACAGCTACTTGTTATTAGTGCGAACAGGAGAAACATCTACATGTAATTATAATTTTTGTTGTTGTTTTTTTATTTTATTTTTTGCCTTGTAATTTCTGTTGGCTTCTTTACACAGGTTATTATTTAGAGTACATAATTGGTCTCTGGGGTTATTTTAATGTTGTTGTCGTATGTTTGGACGTGAAAATTGGTTAAACGTATAGACTTATCGCAGTAGAGGAAGGCCAAAGTAGGCAATTTAAACTGAATTTTATATGAGGTCATAAATTACTAGGAAAAATAACTAAATATTTATTTGTAAAATAAACAAAATGCCTACAATAAAAATTATTATGTATATTTAAAAAAAAATTTGTTAAACATTTTAAGAGACCATAAAAGGGAAATTTATGTCGTAAAAAAGAAAATACTAAAGTATCGTTCAAAGTTTTCAGCAGCAAGCAAAACTAAATAAATAAAAGCATTAAAACTTTTAGCAAAGAAATACATTCAAAACAAGTAAAAAAAATATAGTCGAGTCAATCCGACCATATGATAGCCTACACAAATCGTAAGTATTGACGAAGTAATACACCATGACAATGGGAAGTTAAGGACCTGCCACCAAATAAAATATAAGATAAAGTTTTATGTAAAATTTATTTTAAACAAAATTTATCCAGATAAAAATATCTGAACGAGATCTATTCTGGACGTACCAGTTCCTTAACTACCACCACAACATTTTGTCACGACTTAAAAGTACACTCACAACATTCTGTACGTTAAACTAACTGAAATTGTAAAGTAAAATAACTGAAAATTCAGTTAAAAATCGGTCTACTTATTTTTCATTTATTTTTAACGAAAAGTTCATTTAATTTTTATTGTCAAAAATTCAACCCCATGTTTCGTAAAAACAAATTAATTTTCAGTTAATTTATATAAAATAAACAATAAAAAATTAACTACATATTCCGTAAATACAAAGGAATATTCAGTTATTTTATTAAATTCTGTAATTTTCGTTTTCTCCACAAAAGAGCCGAATTTCTAAAAAAAATACCAGACAGACACATGTCCGCTTATTTTTCTTATGAGAGAGAGAATATTATTATTAACCTACCCCGTTTCACACGTTTTTTTCTTTTTGTTGTGCTGACCCCGTTGTTTACAGAAGAACTCTCAATTATAAGACACCAGCAGCATGACCAATTTGGCTTCGCAATTATTTTACTTTAAAAATTTTACTAAGTAATTTTAACAAATAGAAAATGGGAATTTGTAAAACAAAACAAGCAAATCGTTTTTTATAGATAACTAAAAATGTATTTTTGGTAGTTAAATTATATAAAATAACTGAATATTCCTTTGTTTATTACGGAATATGAAGTTAATTTTTTTCACAGTTAATTTATATAAAATAACTGAATATTCATTTGTTTTTACAGAATTCGCGGTTGAATTTTCGACTTTTAAAAATAAATGAACTTTTACTTATTTTAAATTAAATTTCCATTCAATTTTACATAAAGAAGAATTAAACTAATCAACGGACAATATTAACTGCAACTGAAAATCCGTATTATTATGCATTTAGTTTTTTTGAATAAATGTAAGAATCAGTTAAATATAAATTTGCTTGAAATTTTATATGTTTATTTATTTAAAAATGACTGAACGGAAAACTTCTTAAATAAACTACAGTCCGTTACTGTAATAATATTGTGAGTGTAAGAACATATTAAACACGAAACTAACTTTGTTTTCTAAAGTAATCAGTTCGTTTCTTAAAACAAGAAAATCCAAACATAATTTCTTGCTTTTACACAGAAACAAACAACTAAACTGATTAAGTAATTGAAGTAAATTTTTTAAAACTTTTCTAATTTGTTAACAATTTTCTAAATTAATACGTTTGGAAATTATCATATTAACAATTTGTGTTTTTTTTTTGTAGAAAATTAATTTGTATATCAAAGAAAAAAATTTTTTTTGTCAAAAAGTTTAAAATACAAAAAAAAAATAAAAAATAATTTGGTTGAAAATCTTTAAAGGAATAAAACATTGCTTACAGAGAAGATGACTCAATCTACAGGGTAAGTTAAGCAATTACTTAGACCCCTTTCACACTCGGCAAGTTATTTGCGCAACTGCAACTCTTGGTTTGTATACATCAGCGGTAAGGTCGGGGTAAAGAAAAAATGATGAGCAAACTATCTTCCGTTGCGACTTGAATAGTAATTGATGTATTTTCTCTCGCACTAAGATTTGCAGCAGCTGCAGGTTCCTCGTTTTGTAGCTTCTTTTATTTTTGGTAAACCGCTAGTAGATGCTGTACAAGCAAAATATGATGTTCTTATTTCGGTAAAAAAGTCAGCTGATAATTTTTTTGTAGGCAGCTTAGATTTTTGCGTTATTGGGCTAAAAATAGAGTTAACTGCCGTTAAAATTCTGCTCTCTTGCTATTTGTATCTACTGCCGACCACGGAACATAAATTTCAGAAACCAATATAAACGCGTTCAATGCGGATATGTCAATCTTATTGGATAATACAACATTTGGCATTGATTAATATTTCGTTTTGTAAACGTTATTAACGCCTCCTAAGAAAAATAAATTATCAGAGAAATAAATTCCTGACGATAAAGCTATACAAACCTTTTGCAGAGTTATCTGGGTTTTACTATTGATCACTGGTATCGACCTTTGTAGTTTAATGCCTTTATCTTTATGGCTGATATATGAAATCAATGCGGCGGTTCATAAGTTTTTCTTAACCTAACAGCTTTCCTGCAGACAAGCATAAAGCTTCGCGGGATAAGCTTAGGAAAAAAAAAAAAAAAAAAAAAAAAGATTTTGGCCATGTGTTATTGCCATTTGAATCGCAACTAATCTCAAAATGTTTTACTAACATTTCGATTGCAAGATCGACTTTCAATTAGTCAATCAAAACAAAAAATATTTTTTTCCAATTGGTTTGCTGCGACATCACTGTTTCGTTAATTGCAGTGCTTTATAGTGCACGACATTTTTGTTTTGTTGTCTGGCGTGTAAAAAACAAAGCGGCTGGTTTTCCGACACGGGGACAGGCCACATTAAATTGACTATGGGAGAAGCATGGATTTTCAAGGTCAATTCCGCAAACACTTAATGGCTGTCCTTGCTATTTGTTTATAGTCATTGCGAATGCAAAACGCACTGTTCGCAGGCGAATGTCCATTTAAAAAAGAAAGAAATTTTCCAAATCGGTCCAATCGTTAGTAGTTGACGTATACAGTTTTCACATATTTTGACAAAAATGGGCGTATAAATTTGCGTGGTCAGTTTTACTTGTACGGCTCATTACCCAAGTAAACATTTGTACCAATTTTTAACTGAATCTATAAAGAAATAAATTTTTTTTTGTATTTTTATATAGAGCGAATAAGGGTAAATAGGAATTTTACCGATATAAAAGTGGGAGCAGAAATGGGTGTGGACAACTTTTCTTTCTCTACAAAACATATTCGGACTTTTACGAACTTTAAAAAAATTTTGCCAAATCGTTCCAGCCGTTCTCATATGATGTGATAACCAACAATTATAAATTAATTTTTGTTTTTATAGAAGATATTTAGATATATTAGTGGCGGTAGAAGAGATTTTCGAAATGGGGCTAAGGTATAAAACCTGGAGCCCATTGTTTGCATAGACCTGACGCGCTCGCTCAAGGGCATTTCCCATAACTGTCTTAGAATTTCTGGTCCTCACTTATTTATTTTATTTATTTATTTGTTGTCCCATACACTAGACTTAAAGTCTAATGTTACAGTATAGGACTGAGTATATTTTATACAATTGGGAGATTCACAAGGTGTGCTATCAAGTCATATCGTCATAATGGGCTAAATAATATTTTACAATTGTTTAAAAAAAATATTGTTGTGGCTCAGACAAAATAAAAATTTTATTGCTGTGTTCATTGATATGACATAATTGTACAGTTTTAAATCTTAATTATAAGCGGTTGCCCAAAGCAGTCATATATAGTTCTTGTGATTATTTTAAGACATATGACTTTACAACTTTATGACCACCTTGTGAATCCCCAACTAAAACGAGAAATAACTAAACAAAATTTTTAAACATTAATCACAACAATAATAAAAAAAATATAAAAATAAAAAAATTTCTTCTCAGACA
Source organism: Pollenia labialis (assembly GCA_949318255.1). Taxonomy (NCBI): domain Eukaryota; kingdom Metazoa; phylum Arthropoda; class Insecta; order Diptera; family Polleniidae; genus Pollenia; species Pollenia labialis. Next base: position 141,053,811 of record OX439139.1, on the reverse strand, counting down.
GTCGCCTTAAACTGATGGATGGTTCTTGGCCTATCGCTATACACCTTACTATTTTTGTAACCCAAAGAAACAAATCAGGAGCAGTTAAATCAGGCAATCGCGTGGCCACTTAAACTCAGAAAAATTCGATATTAATAGATCGCCAAAAAAAGAGCCCTTGTTGGACAAACTATGGGAGCTGTGACTCTACCTCTACCTCGGGTATTACCCGGTAATTAGAGCCATTGTATGGTATTCGATATGAACTTTGTATCTAAATAATCGAGTGCTGACTTTCAACATAAAATTTAATTTTTTTTTCCTGTGCTGAGTCATAAATTTCCCTAGTTTTTTTTAAAGTTAATTATAAAAAAATCCAAAAAACACAAACAAAACATTTATTTGTTTTTCTTTATTATTGGCCACTTTTAATTGTTCATATTTATTTCATTTTATTTAGCGGGTGAGGCTAAATAAAAATTAAAATTTTTTATAAAATTTTTTGCCGACGTTAATTTTAATTCAGTTTATAAACGTTACTTTTGTGCCAACCTGTAGACAGATAACAGGCTCTTATGCTCTATACCGGCAGTACATTTGTTTGGCCCGCTAGATTATGACCTTGGAGCAATAAAGCTTTTGTAACAGATTTCATTATCAATAAATTTACTTGTTGCACTTTTTATAAAATGTTAAGATAAATGCACAGACATCAAGCCAGCTAAAGGGAGGGACTTTAGAAGAGATGATTCCATAATATCCGTTATCCTAATATACATATATGTCTGGGTCTTGTATTTTTTGGTATAACAAACTTGAGCACAGCCGCATTTTACCCTTCCCATCTATGATCGTGTAGGGTATACCAAAGCAATTTAATTTCTCTGATTATTTATAAATAATAACAACGATTTTTATTGGCACAATAAACTTTATTTTAATTTATTTAACTAAGAATATTTATTAAGGGCAGTTTGGCCAACCAAACAGTATCGTAGTGTTTTTGTATAATATTAAAGACGTTATTTGCTTGTAGCTTTTTTAAAACAAAATTGGACGATTTAATAAGTATACTTAAGCAATGCCTTTGTACGCACACTTCTTAAGAGAAAAAGACTTGGTGCTTATACACAGATGTGTTCTTAAAGAATACCAATCATTACAACTTAACATTTCGGTGCTGTAAACCCCAAGTGAGCACACCAAAGAACGCATGTGTGGACATCAACACAGATGTTAACTTTTCAATTCAAGTCTGTCAGGACTGTGCAGCAAAAACTTGGTAATGACTTGCAATTACTGAACAGCTTTCTTTTCAATGACTACTCTGCAATACATAGAAGTACTTAAGTAATGGCTGGCATATAGTCTGTAACATAAGCACTTGTTTATGAGTTGATTAACGAAATTTCGAATAAATTCATAATAAAATGCATCAAATTATGTTTTGGATAATAAAATAAATTCAAACTAAATAATAAGTGGAAATTTTGATATGTATTTTAAAATTTAAAATTTTAATAAGAACTACATTAGCCAATCAACTAAACGATATTATAGATAACGGTATCGTCTTAATATTAATATTTGATATCCATCTTGTATCATAAACGATAGTATATAAATTGTGCCTTTCCTTTAATACCGTTTTTCCATGAAAATATCATATCGTTTTTGCAATCATATCGTTCTCTGTTTTATTGTGTATGAATAAATTAGTGAAATTTTGCAATAGAAAGTTAATTTAATCAAAACCACTATTTGTTTGACAAATTCAGTTTTGTTGATACCAACGTGAAGTACTTATTTGTAACCGAACGAGGTAATGACTTATTAACCTCCCTATTTGTAAGCGAATTTAGTAATGACTTATTTAAGTCCCTATTTGCAGAAGAGGGTGGTGGGTACTTGCCTCCAATGGCATCACCGTATTAAAATTTCAATGTATAAGTAGTGAAGAGTAGTTATATAAGATTTTTAACTCATAACTTTTCAATGTAAGTTTTTGCTGGGGAGCTGAAGGCTTCTTACCTAAAAGCTAAACTTCAATCTAAGTTTCAACAAAAAAAAAAACCTCTATCCACTGTGTGGATTACAGACATTTTTAAGAAATCTTTCGCTGTGTTATCGATTTAATCAATAACATTTTTTCGTAGTACCAGAAAAGGCAATCTTAATGAATTGGCTGCTCCTGAACACAGAAAAAAAATAAATATTGATTTCAATTTAAAAATTTGTGAAATTAGTAAAAAAAAAAAATTAATTAAACTTGCACCAGTAAATAAATTAATATTATTAATTAAACGATTAATTTACTCAATTAAATGTTTAATTAACTTGATTAAACGTTTAATTCACCTGATTAAATTTTTAATTTGAACTGATTTTAATTTTGAATAATACTTTAATTGGTGAACACTTTTAGAGAATTTATTTCTGTATATCCCTTAACACAAAAAACCATTTGGAAATTTTCTTTTTAAATAATCACCGTTATTCAAATAAAAAGCAGTTTTAATTAAAAATTTAATCAAGAGAACTAAACATTTTTTTATATCAACAATATTACAGCATTGCAGAACATTTTGTATACATCAGAAAAGATTTAATTGATACTTACTCTACTTTTTAGTACATATTAAGATAATTTTTTATTTAATATTAAACATTTTTATATATTTTTCTGAGAAGTGTGTAGTGCGACTTGTATTTTTTACACCCAGCCAGCCAGCATGATGGGCATATTAAATCAAATCATTAAATGATTTTAAGTTGTCGAATTCTAGAACTTCAGCACAAACGCATAATACCCTTGACACATAAGGGGGTGTAAAGTACAGGGTGGCGCAGAATGAGAAGGAGGAAGGGTTCTTACAGACCCATGTTGACGAAAATTTCCAATCACATGGTTTATTTCTGACGCTGTGGGTGCAATGTGCACATTAAAATGACGACGATATGCACGCTGTGTCAACACAATTGACTGTTGATTTACAAAATAATTCATAATTAATTCCCCAAGTCTCCTTAACAAAATGCAGAAAAAAAACAAAGTAAGAACAATAATCAAAAAAGTTATAAAGAATTCAAACCATATTGCTCATTCTGCGCCACCCTGTATAATAAGCCATTTGCACATCAGGGAAAATATGTCAATTAATGAAAATTAAAAACAAACAATGATTTTATATACATTTTTTCAATTCGTTTGTTGGTATTAAATATATTATTAACAATTTATAAATCTACCAATTTAAAAATAAAATATGTCTATCAAACGTTATTACTCTGCCAGTATACTTCTCTAGAGGACACAACCTGTCATTAATTTTGTTTTTTCCCTTTTGAGTAGCTGGTGTAATTCTATAGATATTTTTGAAAAAAATAAGTAGTTCGTAGAGAAAAAATGCATAATTCTTTATGCATAATATTTTTTTTTGTTTGTTTTGTTTTATAATCTGCTGACTTTTATGAAAAAATATGTTATTAATTTTTTGTTTTATACACATACACAGTTACTGTCCCGGTGCGCTTTGCTACCACCACAGAAATAAAATTGGTTAAATTTAAAAAAAGATCCTGCGGGAACTTTGTGTCAATTGTTCTTAAAGCACTTATCCTGTAACCAGTAAACAGAATATTTTATAAAATGGACCGAATTGTGATAGGAAAAAACAAGACATATCGCTGTACCGGTGATTAAGTGTGCGACTGGATTTTGTGCAGGCTGATGCTGTCTATATTATTTTATATGAAGGATATCTTAAATATTAACATGGTTCGCTCGGGAAAATATGTGCTACAGGCATTGTTTTAACCGAAATTGAATGTGTCCATTTAGGTTACTTCAATGACCTGTTACAAAGTGTCAATGAGGTGCTAAATAACCCCCTCCTAGCACATCGCTATTTATTTATATAAATTGTTAGAACTAGAAACGATCCGTAACACTTTAGAACCGTTATCCTTCCCCAAATATTAAGATATTTATAATGTCCTTGTATAAGAAGTTCCGCTCTGACTTCTCGCTTTTTGAATTGAAACCCTTGAAAATAGCTGACTGTGACTTGTGTTTTACCGTGCTGCCATCTAAATATGTCACCATGACGCAAATTAGGACATTCGCCGATGATCAAATAATGATCAAAACCATTCAAATTGTATTGTGTTTTCGACCGATATCGAATGCCGTAACTCAGCCCCAGCAAATAACTGTGAATATTTCAGGAAAATCAGTTCAGTAGCTTAGTCTTCTATAGAGAACAAACAAACGCATTTTCATTTTTATATATAGATAATAATCTATATATTACAACTAGATAGATGTATACAAAAAAAAAAATTAACTATAAAAAAAATTCTAATGGATTTGCTTAAAACCATTTGCTGCAGGTGGCAACCACTACAACGTTATGTAAATTTAATTTTCTTTTTTTTCCTCAATTTTGTTTGTTACATGTCATTCTGCACATCATTTTTAAATATGAATAATAAATTAAATCATTTATTATTGGCCATTAACAGTTTTATTTATACAAACATGGTTTATAATTTTTCTTTTTTGTTTCTGTAGTTTCAATTATTTTGCTTTGTTTTATTTAATACACATTTTTTCAACAAATGAACAACAAAGAATTTCAGGAAACTATAATGTAATAAACAAGATTGTTATATTCGGCTGTGCTGAATCTTTATTACCCTTTGCAAAGAATTTTAATTTTTTAAATTTTTATTGTGCCCGAAATTAGGGAAAGTGTTTTAACTTGTTACCGTTTTAGAGGTACTAAAGTAGATTTGAGGGATTATCGCTTTTACGAGATTCATGCCTGAAATTGATTGATTTGTTAAAAATTTGGAAGGGTGATTTCTTGTCTTAAGCAATTAGAATGACAGACACTGAAATACAAGTATATTATCCATTACCAGGGAAACCAAAAATATTCAGTTATCTTTGTGCTTACAATGACGGCAGAAACAATAAATTTATCCGTATTTTTTGCATATTTTAGTAAAAAGAGCATTTTTCAGCTTTTTTTTTTAAATTAATATTAATTTTCCTTTTTGAAGCATATTATGATTTAATTTTTTATATGCCTGCAAGCATGGTGAAATAAGCAGGTGGCAACAAATACAACATTAACACAAAAATGGGAATTAGGTCCCAGATTACGTCAAAAAATATTGTAAATAAAAATCAAAGGGTGCCGCTGAAGGTGATGAAATAAACAAATTGTTAGCCAATTTTAATTTAGTTATGGTCAATATCTTATTCATTTTTGATATTATCAAAAACTTTAAAGAAAAACAATCTACGGCTGTCTGGTAATAGATTAAAGGAAATGAGTTTACGTTCTCTTTAATCTGTTATCAAACAGTCGCACGCGTATTTAAAATTCGCCAACCACGATAACTATGAATAACACTGTGTGTAATTTTTTAAGACATCGCAAATTAACCATATACGGACAATAAATAACCATAAAGGACAAAAAAAAGTCCCGTGTCTCCCAGTTTTGCCGAAAGTCATGCACTTTTTTTTATGAGCTCTTAAAGATTTAGGGCCTTGGTGTCATTTTTGCAAAAAAGTGATCATTTTCTCAGGCTCAAATCTTGCAAACCGTTCGGAATTTTGATTAACCCTATGAGACAAAGTTGTAGCTCTTGCCATAAAGAACAAAAATTGTGAACATATAAAATCAAAAAAACTTCATCTTCAAGATCAAAATCGCAAAAAACTTTAAAAAATTCGATTTTATTTTTACCTGAACATAATGATCTTCGGTAGAACATTACACAATACAATTGTTCATGTTATACGAAATATTATTTCCATTTTTTCTTACATTATGCAATAAGTGGCTCAATGGTCTTAATTAAAATATGGTGCAACTTTCATTAAAAAAAACACATAACCTATAAGTAAAAAAGCATTCGTTCGTAGTGCAATAAAAATCAAAAGTCTTTCGAATTTCGTAAACACATATAATTGTACAATACGAAATATTCAACGATTATATTGCAAGTGTATTGGCGGCTTAATTGGATTTATGTACTGATTCAATGCTTGATATATTATGGAAAGCTGTCTAAACTTTGTTTAACTTTTGTAACACCTTAAAAAGTTCGTAGTGTACTCTAATATATTTTAATTATTCTGTATATGAATATGTGGTCAAATAATTGTTGTAGATGTGTTTAATAGAGATAAAAATGTCCGCAAACCAAAAAAAATATTTGTTTTATTTCACGTCAATAAAGTACCAGAAAAAAATGAACAATAAATTAAATGAAACAATAAATAATAATTACATCAATATTTATTTGTTGTTAATTTCTGTGAAACTTTGAAAACCTAAATTAATGAAAATATGTAGATATGAAAATTTTAATTTCTTTTATATTTTTTTTATTAACCGGAAATCATTTAAAAATCTTTATGAGTATGACCACAATTAAAAATTTATATCATTATACAATTTAAATTCTTGATTTTATTGTTATAAATAATTTGAAGATTGTTGTTTGGTATTAATTTTCCTTAACGAAAAAAAAATAAAAAAAAATAAAATAAAAAAAAATAAAATGTATAAGAAAGTTTTCTTTGGCACGTATTTATCTTTGGTATGCAATTTTTCATAAGCGCTTTTACCATTCAAAATATTTCCCACAATCCCCATTTTCGATTGCTCGCAACTTTAAAGATTTTGCGGCATTTATTTAGATCACTTAAGCAAAGATCGTCCACTCATAAAAATCCAACTTGATTGATGCTAATTTTAAAACATGGAAGAGCATTATTTTAAGCGATGGATTCCATAATATCTAATGGGATATTTAATTTTTTTTTATTTATTTACTTATTAATATACATTTTGAAAAACTTGAATTTATTCTTATTTCGGAATATTTTTTTTTTAACATCAAATGCTTTATTTTATGTAATAATTACATCACGTAAAAGCAGTTTTTACGTATGGAAAAATTTATGTACACACTTCCACTCAATTTACATGATGGATTTTATGGCGTCGAATTTTGGACGTCATTTTTTTGTTTGGAGCAAGCGGTGTAGAGAAGAAAGAGGGGTAGAAAAATAGACATGATTTCTGTTTTCTCTTTCTCTTGCTTCTCTACACCGCTTGCTTGTGATTTCTAGTCAAATACAAAGAATTTTTGCAAAATCTTATATCCGTGCATTATTCCTCCATTTATGTTAGTTTTTGTAACAAAATTATCAATATTAAATGATTTTGTTATTCGTGCTTAATTTCCCAATTTTTATTTTTGATAAAAACACTGAAATTTATTGTTGATGGGATAAGCTATTCCTATGCGCATTCCACTGGTTGCTTGGGCCAGATCATCAGGAAACTTCATCCATAAAGATTTTAGAAAAACTAAAGATATTAAACGAAATAAAACTGTTAAGCGTATAAGAACTACCGCAACAGTTCTATTTGTAACAATATCAAAGTTTAAACAAAATCATCAACAATAAACAGTGAGTTCATCTCTCCTTACATTCCCCACAACAATTGATTGATATTCTTCCCAGATTAATTGAAGTTGTAAGTAGGTTAAGAAAAATCAAAATAAAAACAAAAATAACTCTATCACCCTTATCATGAATAAAATTTCACATGTAAATTTCCGATCGTGTGAACAGTTGGTATCATGAATAAAATTTGTTGTGGAAATTTCCGAATGTTTATATTTTTAAACTCCGAAAAAAAATAATTTGTGAATTTATTGTTTTACACACGATTGTTAACAGCTCACATGTGAAATATTTTTACGACTTATAAAGAAAATAATTCACAAAGAGTTGTCTGTCGGAAAAGGAAGAATATGTAAGTTTTTATTTTAAATTAAAAAAAAAACACTTTAAATGCACAAATTTAACTTATTTCATTTAGCGATCCCAAAATAGCTTTAGGGTTTGTTTAAAATTTTGCAATTTTTTGCGAATTTTAGAAATGCTCGCGAAAGAAGCGATTTGTTACTGTAATTTTTCTGATTATTTACAGCTTTAACGATTTACAATAAATAGTAGACTGTGCCATAATGCCGCTGTTAGAATTTTTTTTGCGAATTTCCGCTAATTTTACAATTTTTACCGAATTTTTGCCATTCCTTATAGTTTTTTGAACTTTTAATTCGTTTTATGGCTTGTTTAAAATATTAAAACTTTTCGCGAATTTTTTGCAAGTTTTCAATTTTTCGCGAATTTTAGCCTTGTTCCCGATTAAAGCGATTTTTTCCTGTGATTCTTAAAAGCTTTAACGATTTTAATAAATAGTAGACCATGCCGCTGTTTGCAAATTTTTGCGAATTCCCGCTAATATAACATTTTTAACCGAATTATTGCCATTTCTTATAGTTTTAAAAACTTTTAATAAATTTTATGGCTTGTTTGAAATATTAAAACTTTTCGAGAATTTTGGTTATTTTTGAAAAAAATTTTTTTTTGTTATTATCCGACACTCTGTTCTTTTAGCCCGTTTAGCGAATTCATAAATTTTTGGGTTTGTTAACAAATTTTTTTTTGTTGCTATTTTTCGCGAATTTTATCCTAATTTTTAATAAGAATTAGACTGTGTCTTAGCAAATTAGCGATATTTAATTCAAATATAGAAATAATTCCATAAATTTCCAAAAACACAATTTTCTTAAATACATTAATTGTTTTTTGTTTACAACTCCGAATATAATGACAAAGGTTTTTAAAATCAGGTATGTTATTTTATTCACAGGGAATTCATGATACGAAATTAAAATCCATGTGAATTAAGAATTTCATTCGGAAATTTTCACATGTGGAATTCATGATAAGGGTGTATAAAGCGGGCTGCCAGTCAGTTTTTTTTAGGCCGTGCACTTGCCAGTTTAATACCAAAATAATTTTCGTGGGAATACAAAATTTAATTTTAAATGATTTTGTTATTCGTGCTTAATTTCCGAATTTTTATTATTGATAAAAACACTGAAATTTATTGTTGATGGGATAAGCTATTCCTATTTCAGTTTTTCTATATATTTTAAAAATTTGTCAATATCATCAGAAAATACACGCTTATATGCTGAGCAAATTTTTATTCAGATAAGCGAATTTTAGTGTTTGGTGCAAGTGGTCTTGCAAAAAAGCAAATGCAATACACACAGTTTCCTTAAGATTTTATAAAAAAGCTACGAAATTTTGCATTTGCTCTTTCGCAAGACCATTTTCAGCAAACACTGAACTCCACTTTTATTCATTAGACAGTAAATACGAATTGCCAATTTATATCAATTAGCAATAGGTTTTAAAAATTTGGAAATAGTACCGAATGGAAATAGTACAAAATGAGAATTTTGAATTGTCCCAAAAAAAGTACAACTGTACCAACTTTATCAACCGTGATTACGACCAAAGCGAATCTCATCCAAGAACCGTAAGCGACATATCGAAGAATTTTCTTACAGTCCTAGTTACTTTAGTCCAAGAAGACATCTGGCTGCTTTTCCTATTACATACTATTTAGTATGCAGAAGCAGTGTTGCCACAGCTGTTTGATGAAAATATGCCAAAACTTTACAAAAAAATCTGCTAAATCGTAAATTGAAGAAAATATGCTAAAATTCTGCTAAAATTAACACCTTTAATTTTTAATACATTAAATTTTGCTAAAAAAATGCTAAATTTTAACAAACAAATAAATATGCCAAAAATCTGCTGAATTTGTATATAAAACATATGCTAAATAAAAAGGAATTTTAATATACATTTCATAAAAACTTTTATTTTTATAAAAATTAGCTCAAAAATACTGCTTTTCTAAAAAATTAAAATCTACTTACGGACAAGGAAATATGCTAAAAAGCAATTACCCAACTCTACCAATTTGCTAAGATGGTAACGCCGGGCAAAAGACGAAGAATCACATCCAAAGCCGCTTGGGAAGTACTTCTGTTTTCTTGAAAAAATAATAAAGCAATTGACAACTTCAATTAGTGTTGGGAGGATATCCAACCAACTGTAGTGGGAAATGTAATAAAAGATAAACTCACTGTTTATTGTTGGTATTTTGTTTAAGTTTTGATATCGTAGCAAATAAGACTTGATGGTTTGTAATTCTCATTCACTAAGCAGTTTATTTGCACAATATCTTCAGCTTTTCTAAAGTCTTTGGGAAAAGGCTTCCTGATGATCTGGCGTAAGTAACCAGTGAAATTCGCCTAGGAACTAGTTTATCCTCCAACAATAAATTTCAGTGTATTTATCAAGAATGAAAATTGAGAATTTAGCACAACAAGAAAACATCTTATTTTTTTATATAAAGTTGGCGGGGCACTTTCCATATAAAGACAATATATATTTCTGTTTTTCTGGAGAACAGCAAGAACTAAAGCTTCAAAATTTGGTACAAGCATCTTAGTTATCAATCAACACGATTCAACAAAATTGGATGGTTGGAGTAGTGGGATTAACATAAAACAGGGGCCTGATTCTGGCAGTCGTGATCGAGTAATTTCTCGATTCGAAAGCAATTTATTATCTAATTAAAAAAAAACTGAAATTCCGCAATATTTTTCCATTGTGAGTCGTTTTAGAAACCTAATTATTTAAAAAAAAATGATTTTATCAAAAATTCGAAATTTTTGTTTTTTAAAAATTCATAAAAAATTGGAAAATGCAGCTAAGCTACTAATTTTTTTCAGACATATAAAAAACGAAGCTGCAAACAAAATTAATGTTATAAATCTGTTAGCAACTTTTAATTTTATTCACAAAAGTCTTAAAATTGTAATTAATTAAAGAATTTTATAAAACGGGTAGGGTAGGTATGTTCGAAATAAATGATTGAGATAAAAAATCAACTCGGGTCGGCCATACATTTCATACATCTAGGGGCATCCTAGGCGCTGCAGGGGCCAAATTTAAGAATTTAATTAAACAGCCATTTTTGAATGGTTCAAATTCTAAAAATTGGCCCTGCAGCGCGTAGGATGCCCCTAGGCGCAACGGTTAGCACCATTAGATTCAGCGTATCCGAATTATGTTAAAACGTCAAGTGCCCAGCTTGTCTAAAAAAAAGTGTCAATTTCGAGCACAGTGTAATTAGTAGGGCAACCAAAAAAAAGCACTAAGAAACAGTTTTAAGCTCTTAAAAAAAGCGTTTAAAAACATTTAAATAAACTGTTATAATTAAAAAAGTAATTAAAATGTTTTGTTTATTTTCCACTTTTTTCGTTTAATACGTTGTTACAGTAAATTATAAATTGATGCGATACATTTTCGAAAAGAAAACTCTTTCTATTTGTAGTCAGCACGTTCTTGTACGTAGAAAAAGTTCTTTCTACGTCTACAGGTGTTAAGGGATCATATCTAAAATTGAGTATTTGCTCTGGAGTATTTTTTATACGGTTGGACTCACAATTCCGCTTGCCTCCCAAAATATTCCCAATATCTTTTAGTAGCGAAAATTCTTAATTTGTTAAAAACTCTGATTTAAATTTTGTATTAACTTTGTCTCCTATATCCCCTGGAACACCGGACATTTATCTTACGGTGTCCATACTTTTATTCACTTGGGAAATCAACTTTCTTTCCAATTTCGTTACAGCTTCGTGTAAAAACCCAAAATTTTCCGAAATGAAAAACATTTGGTTCCGCAAATCAATTTCATTCCAAAATATACAGAGAAATTCTTAGTAGCTAAAACTATAGTAGCTAAAAGGTAGTCGTAAAGTTGTAAAGTCATGTCTTAAAATAATTACAAGAAATATATATGACTGCTGTGGGCAACCGCTTATAATTTATATATTTACTGTACAGCTATGACGAATCAATGAACACAACATAAACATTTTTATTTTAAAACACAGCAGTATTTTTTTTAAATTTTGTAACATTATGACGATATGACTTAATAGCACACCTTGTGAATCCCCCATATATTAAAAAGCAAAAAAAATACGTAAGTATACCAAAAACAAAGAGAAAGGAAACTAACATACGTTTCTTTATAAAAAAATAATATTTAGAAAAAGAAATAAGACGGTACAAACTATGACGGTAAAAAGACGGTACAGAAAGAGTATTATTGTAAGAAGTGACTGCGTGACTGGGGAATTTGATCGTTAGAATAGATCTATGGAATTTGCGAGAGAAAAGAGCTTAAACAATGAAAAAAATATAATTCGTTGATAAAAAGGCTTAATAATAAACACTTAAACACACAAAAAATATTTACAACAATATAAAACGAACGTTACAGTACTGCTAAGACAGAGTAACATAAAAATAAAGTAAGAAAGTATAGTTGGTCGAGCCCGAACATATGACATCCAACACCACAGTATTAAAAAACAAACTTTCGAGAGTGAATATGAATAGGGATCTATTTATTTTTTCAATTTCATTAAAATAGGTTTGATAGTTTTTGATAGGATGCAATTGCCCCCTATCTCCCCTCAAGGTCCTATTTTTTAAAAAATGCATACCTAATGTGTCCATATAAATATGGATTTGTCTTTTTTGTCTTAAATTTCAGTAAAATTGGTTTGATAGTGGGCACAAAGACCTTATTCCGAAAAGCAGCTTGTATGTGGGCTATACACAATTAGAAAAACACTCGGGATAAATCAAGTTTTATATGATTACTTTAAGTACGAGTCGTACTCAAAAATTCAAGTACGAAAAACACTAAAACGTACTCAAAACAATCCTAAATGGGATTACTTCAATCCCGGAATTTCTTGAATTAAGTATAAAATTCTTAAATCAATTAAAAATAAGAAGAAACTTTTCTTTGTGTTTAAAATTCCGGCTTACGCATGTTTTGATTTTCTAGACACATTAAAAAAATGTCTGGACAGACTCATGTGTAACACGAAGAGTTAAAAAGTATTTAAATTTGAACTCTTGCTTCTCATTTTGTTTATATATTTGATTAAATATGTACATACGATTTCTAAAGTAAAAATCATATGTTGGTGTTTTATCATTTAAAACGGGTAAGTAAATCAATTATAATAAGATAAACTCACTGTTTATTGTTGTGTTTTGTTTTGGCTTTGATATTGTTACAAGTAAGACTGAGTGTTTATAATTCTTATTCGCTTTAGGGTTTTATTCGTATAATATTTTTTGCCTTTCTAAAATCTTTGGAAAAGGTTTCCTGATGAGCTGGCCTAAGCAACCAGTGAAATGCGCATAGAAGTTAGCTTTCCATCAACAATAAATTTCAGTGTATTTATCAAATATGAAAAACTGGGAATTTAGCACGTCATACGAAAATCGTATTAATAATAATTTCCTTTTTGGTTTTTTTCAAGGACGAATTCGGGATAAAATCAACAATCAAGCGCATTTTGAGATTGATTCAATCTTAGTTTTACTTAAATCAATCTCATTTTCGGATTACTTCAAGTACGAAATCGGAATTGAAAATGGATAATTAAAGTATTTTGCGATTGAAAATCCGTACTTGAATCAATCTTTCTGTACTTGATTCAAGAAAATCTGTACTCACCGTACTATTTATACCGCTTCGGATTGATTTTCTTTTGAGTATTGTAAATTATGGACTGATTCGCCATTGTGTCAATTAGAACCCATGTACTTAATTTCATTAAATTATCTTTAAATTAGCGACCTCTACTTTTCGCACAAGCTTACATGGACAGGCAGCCAGCCAGCCAGCCGGACGGACATCGTAAGATCAACTTAGAAAGTGACTCTGCGTCGATTGGTATACTTTAAGGTTGGTCTAGGACCAATATGTAAAGGTGTTACACACATCAGCACAAATGCATAATACTCTCTCCACCAGAGTTGTTGCAGTACAAGAAGAGTTTATTTTTTTAGTATTTATAAAAAAAAAAGTTGCACATCAAAAAAAAAAATAATAAGGGTCCTCATGATGTCGCTTAAAATTGCCATTTGTGCAAATGCGCAAACTTACGAGTCTTGTTTCATGAAGCCCCTTTTTTTACTTTTGTGTAATTTTAAACAATTAATGTCAGTTTGTAAGAAACGTCAATACAAAAATAAATTAAAAATTAAAATTCAAAAATATAAAAATTTGTGTTTAAATTTGTGATTAATATGCTTTTAAAAATGCTCAAAGAAAGCCAAAAGACCAATTTACTGATATTATTGCTAGAATTTATTGTTTGTGATTTATAGACACTTGGATTTTTTATTGAAAACGACGTTTAAATCATTAAAAGATCAGTTTGTATAAATGCACAATTGAACAGCGCAAGTTTACGAGACAAAATTGTTGGGCAAATTTACCAAGTTTGTGTAAATGAATTCTCATACTATTTTTGACAGTTCATTTACGAGGGCGTAAAAATGCACAGTTTGCACAGATTACGAGACTTATAAACGATATCATGAGGACCCTTAATAAAAGATTTATTAAATAAGTTTTTTTTTCGAATGAAAAAATTAAAAATGATCTTAAAATGGCAAAATAAGTAAAAAAACCCGATATTGCAAAAAAAGCCCTAAGAAATAAATCCAATATTATTTTGTTTTTTTATGATCGGAATTTGTTTTCAATCAAAAACATTCTATCTTGTTAACCAAAAAATAAGCTTTTGCTTTTTTTTGTTCTCCTAATATTTAGTATTGTGGTTGTTGTATTGAGCTGTTTATGGTTTTTGATCCAAATTTTTAATATTTTAATCAGGCTTAAGTTCATTAAATTATTTCATGAAGAAGGGAATTTTTACAACATGAAATTAATTAAATTTACTTGATAATTTATCATTCTTAAAGGAGCATATAGACGACATGTTTTTGTCATCTGACATGTCAATTTTTCAAGTCACATGTAATTGTGCATGTCTGTCAAAATCGCTGTTTTACATAAGGTTTATAATATTCGGTCACAAACGTACATGTAATTTGCTTCTGACATTGTCTCTGTTTTTTCGCATTGTTATCGCAGAAACCAAAGTAGTGGTCGGTTTTCAAACAGTTTGCTGCCGCCATGAAATTTTTTAGTTGCGCCGTGAAATAGTTTAGCCATCTTAACATTTTTTTCTTTTAATTCAAAGATACCAATTTAGGATTTTATAATAAAACGATTTTTATATATATATTCACATAAATTCTATTCAATGGTAAGATGATCAAACATATCTCGGTATTGTAAAAAATAAACTTCAGCCGGCTAATGATTCCGTCAATAGTGAACGCCGCTGCCGTTTTCTTCCCGGCATAGATTTCTGATGTCAGATGGTTTGTCAGAAGAAAATAGAACACGCTCTAATTGAAATTTTGTCAGATGACTTTGCGTCTGACTTTTACAGAAGCAAAGTTAAAAAGGTAACACACGACATGTATGTATTTTGCAGTGGGAAATTTGACATGTCAGATGACAAATACATGTCGTGTACGGTCGCCTTTAACTGACCATGGTATTGAACACACCTGCACGGACAGATTGATCTGACATGTTTCGATAGTCACCACACTGGCTTCAATGGGCAGCCGTCACGAGGACGGCTTACTTGGGTCATTTTAGCGTTACCTTTGTGACATAGTCACCACACTATCTACTCAGAATTATTTATAGCGAGACTGCTTTTAATAATTGACCTAGTCTGTAATAAAAAAACTCCCCCAAGCAGAGAAAACTTAATGAAAATCCACTATAATCAATTCTTATGCTTATCAGATTAAGGCAACAACAATTTCCTATTGCTCAAATTTAAACACCTGTCAAAGTTGAAAATACTTACTATTCTGCAACATCATGACTGTCTGCAGTACAAAACTACGACGTGACTGTCATTCAAGTGTAATGCAATTATATAAAATTTATTTCAAAACATGTCCTTTCGCTGACTTTATTTACCTTGCAAAAAAAAACGTCAATCTATCAATCGTTTTCTATGTATTCGAGTAGTTACAATGATAAACCAAAAAATTACTTCAAAACATTGTAACTGTGTGGAATAAAAATGGTTATAGGAATAAGACTATTAAAGTATAAAAGCTTTTGAGGATTGTAATTTGACTTAGAATACACATTCGAATAATATGAACATTTGCATAATAAAAAAAAGTTACTGAACATGAGAAATATGTATTATTTTTTAAAATTAAATTATTAACATCATTTTTAATTCATATCATATTCATATTCATATGAAACTTAATTTTTTTTTCTTACAAAAAGGATTTTTTTAAATATGCACCCGTTATTTAATAACCTAAGTATGCTAATAACAACATATGTTGCATCATAGTATTTGTAAATAATTTTATTAGACCAGAAACTAAACAAACTATAGAGTTAATTTTAATTGGAAAATTTTCTAAAAATCACAGGAAAAAATTAAAAGGATATCATTCAGATATAAATAAGAAAAAAAAATATCCTTATTTGGTCGTTAATTTTTAATTGAATTGCAAATTAACTTTGGTTTTACCTTTAACAATTCAACTTTAATTACCGTATCATTCAAATGTCTACCTTTATTTAAATTTTACCTTTTATTTTGCTAATAAATATTTGAATTTATTCCTTTAAAGTCAAACAAGAGGAACAAAAAAAAAACAAACAAACAAACTTTTATTTTACGTGCTCGGAATCACTAAATTTTGTTTTAATTTTCAATGCTTCCGGTTTTTCTATTGTCCCTTCATTTTGCTCCAGATTAAATCTCACTAAGAAGGTTGCTGTGTGATAAGACTAACAGATTTTTATAATCATCTTCCTGACGAAAATAAAAATAATGGAAATAAAAAAAGCAATGTAGAACAAGTGTCGTTTAATCGTAAAAATTGACTGGCCAAATTGTTGCTACATTTTGTTACTGGATCAATTTTTTCGGGTTTCTGTTAGTTTTTTTTTTATTACCGCAAAGTTTATAGTAAAATCTGTGTAGTGTCATCATCATCTTCTCTGGGAAACGTGCTTCGCATGTTAAACAATTTAGTTCATTCCCTTTTTATCTGCCAGGAAGCTTAAGAAGAAAACAAATTTAATTTAATGAAAAAACGTGTTATAAATTATCAGAAAAACAAATTGGTGTATTTAATAGAATTTACGAGTATTTCGATTTTTGTGTATCCGTCTAGCAATATGCGAAATTTGTCTTAAAGGGGAAGCAGAAATTATTTCCTTTAATCTTTTTTAATTGAATTCTATGATTAAAGATCTCAGTTAAACCAGACATTATTACATACCGATATCTTGAAGCAAAAAAAAAAAAAAAAATCGATTAAATAAAATTAGTTGAACTATAAAGACTCTGCTTGAATTTCAGTTGCCATAACCCTGCAGCCACACGTTAAAGCCACTTTCAGGTTGTTTACACAAACTGCTTGTGAAAACTTGGTTGAATTGACAGCTGTAGCACAGGCTGCACTCAATTTGATAATTTAAACATTTTAAAAATGCCCCTTACGAAGAAACAACTCAAAACAGTAGCTTGACTCAAAGGGTTTTGTAAAAACAGCTTTATTTTAATAAAGCACATTTATTTTGAAGGAATATATTTTTATAAAGAAACCGACAAAATTAATTTGTGATCATCTGTCGAGTTGAACGTAAAATTGCCAAGCAAATGGAAAGCAATCTCGTGGCCAATTTAAAAAGTGTGAGTATGTTTGTAAAAAAGTGCGAGTGTATGAGTGTATTACAAATTAAAAGGAATTGAAAGGCAAAACTTGATCGTGTGGCCTCCAAGTTAAATGCATTTGCAAATATAACTACCCAAAATTCAGGTTTCTTCAAAATATAAAACAACTTTCCGCAACCTGGTATTCAGTTGGAAATTAAATAGTAACTGACTTTTTGAGATTTATTATAACTACGGGCTTAAGCCTTGACAGGTGAAACATTTTTCTGTCAACAACAAAGGGTTTGTTGATAAGCAAAATTGCCGCAAAAAGTGAGACCAGTACACAACAAACCTTACAAACTTCATTACATGCAGGAAAATGAACCGTTCAATGAGGCTTACCCGCTGATACAATCGGACCATGTTTCTACAGAAATTAAACAGGGGCTCATGATACGATCAATGGTGATCGCACAATGATCAATCTTTTTTTTTTTTTTTTTGTTTGTTTGAAGAAATGAAGAAATAGAGGATGATATTACGTTCCAGATTGCAACTGCGACCATCGACTAATTGAAAATAAAATTTGGCGACATGTTGAGAAATGGACTACTCAATTCGAGAAATGGACTACTCAATTGGCATCCAAAGTCGTGTGATATTAAATCTATCTTGTTGCTGATAAACCACCAACAACTGCCGCATTGAGTGCCAACAACGGCCATATGTCATATGAAGTTATTTTCAATTGTTCCTGCCATGTATTAATGTTTCAAATAAACAATTTTATTTTTTGTGTTATTTTTTTTAGTATAATTTTAACCCTAGAACACACACCCGGGTACAAATGTATCCACTTGCAACTTTGCAGTGCTGTAACTCAGGAACGGCTTAACTTAAGGAATATAGATTTCGGATCTAGGAAAAATAAGTAATTTCTAATTGTTTAAAGGTTATTTTATGCAATTCGGATCAGTGGTTCAGAAGCCACGCGCTTCCAAAGTCGACACCTACGTAAACACACACCCCGGATACGTTTGTACCACACCAGTTTATATCAAAATAAAAGGCAACAAACCATTTTATAGTGTGTTTAAATTACATTATCTTATTTGAAAAATGAAAATAATGCATTATTGTTACATATTGTGCACTCGATATTGGTGATCGAATGTTCAAGAAACATTGGCTTCTTACATTTGCCACACACATTTTTGGGTTTTCCACGTCGTTTTGTTTCTTGAGCATAGGATAGGTTAGGTTCCATGGGCAGCCATCGAGATACAGCTTACTTGGGTCCTTATTGGACCAATTCGTCTTCCTAGTGAAGAGAAGAACTTCTACATTAGTCGTTAAATTCCAGACCCATTCTTCCAGCATGAGTCCCCACCGGCCAGTGTACAGTCACAACCGATATCACTGTCCTAATCTGATTTCTGCTGAACTTAAGTAGAGAGTTAGTTCTCCGTTTACCATATCCAGGCCATAGGATCCTGGATATCGAGCAGGTGGACTCACAGGTACACCTCATCTGCGAAACTCGGTAAGAATAGCGCCCGATAAGTGACTTACAGTTAGCCATTGGAAGTCCAATGAATTGGTCAATGAATACGTCATCCATTCGACCACCTGGTTTGGCCAGCCAATTTGAACACCTCGGGCCCATGTCCCAGTTTCTACCGATTGCAGCCCTACACGCATATATGGCAACTATTGCCCTTTCCACTCTCATCCGGAAATTAAGTCCCCATGACAGCTTGCTATCCAGAACCACGCCCAGATACTTGGCAATGTGAGAAATCTGAAGCTGAGTTCCGTTTAATCTCGGAAGACAAAAGTCTTCGGTGTTGTAGTTCCTCGTAAAGAGTACTAATTCCGTCTTTGACGGATTGACACCCAGCCCGCATGATGCGCTACAGGTGCTGAGTACCCCCAAAAGCAGCCTCAATGCACTGAGACATTACATTCCCTGTGATGTCCACCGCAACATCATCAGCATACGCTACTGTTTGTATCCTCATGTCGTCTGTCCTCATCAACATGGTGTTCATAGTCAAGTTCCACAATAGTGGGGATAGAACTCCCCCTTGGGGAGTTCCCCTGTTCACCAGCCTCTGAACACTGGTCTCACCTATCGTAGAGAAAATTACCCTATTGCTGAGTAGTTTGTCTACAAATCTACATATGTCATCGTCGATCCCCAGACTCCTCGTGGACGCCACAATAGATTCCGGGCTGAGATTGTTGAAGGCCCCCTCAATATCGAGAAAGGCCACGAGTTTGTACTCCTTAAATTTGCGCAACAGTTCCGACTAGAGAGTGAACAAATCTTGAGCATAACTTGAATAAGAGTTTCCTGCTGCACTCTTTTGCTTATATCTTTTGAACCATGTAGAATATTTGCATGAAACAGAACTAAAACATTCTTAAAATATTTATTTGCGCTTTAAAAAAAATAAAAATTAAAATGGAACATTTAAACATAAGAAAAAGCCAAAATAAGCTAGTAGGTACAAACGTATCCCGGGTGTGTGTTCTCGTAGAAAAAGTTGGGTATGCATCGTACGGTTAAAGGGCTTAAAAACACATTTTTTCTATGAAGTTGTATAAATTATATTATAATTCTTATCTTTATTTTAGGGCGGTTGGCCCATAGTCGAACATATGTACATTAACAAAAGTCTTTGGTCTTAGCTACATAAGTTTTGGAACCATAGTTTGCACTGATATAAGTTATGTCACGTTCTAACTGGCCACACAGTTCGCCTTGCTCCCGATTTTTATTCTTTAGGGATGCCTTAAGAGTATACCAATAAGCCAAGGCCCATCATTGAGCTTTAGACAGAAATTGTTAGAAAAAATATAGAAAATGCTCTCTAGTGAGCACATCACGTAAAGCAAACAATTGGATAAAATTACTGCGAAGTTTTTAGACTTTGAGAAGTTTAATTGTAATGATTACATACAATTACTCAAAAAAAAGAACAAAACTTTATAAGTCGATCAGAACGGGTTTGTTATGTTACTTATTATATATATGTTGTCATGTAAGTAATTTAAACATATGTATACGTTTACCTTAATTATTAGTGATTCTGCAGTATAAATTCTTGCCATTAACTGCAATCCATCATAGACAACTCAAACCGATGGAATGAATTGCTTGACAGTAAAATCTAGCAGTTGTTTTGTCAATTAATAATGTTGCATACTTTGCAAACGGAAAGTTGTAGAAAGGGCCGTTTGTTCTTGGTAACAAAATCGCTTGTTGTATCGTAAGATTCGTAATTTTTTTTGTGAACAGTTGCGTTGATGAAGTAAATCAGAAAAAATCAAAAATCGATTTTTAATGTTTGGTTAATTAGTCCGTTTGCGATTAAGGCAACGATATGTAGATAACTAACCCATAAATACTTATACTAGATAAATAATTTATTCATATAAAAAATCATAAATTTTTTTAAATTTTGGAACAGATTAATAAAACAAAGTTTAAAAGAGCGCTTGAAATATGGCTGCGTTATGAACGAATAAGTTATAATTGAAACTATAATTCATAAAGTTTCGTAATCTATAATGCCAAACAAAGCAAAATTGTTATGCTAGAGCCCCGGCATACATTTTTTCTTCACTTTGGTATCACTGTGTAACTTTATAAAAAAAATTCTTTTAATACGACTTACTATGAAATTATGGGTCAAATGTTTGCGGTAATTTTCACAAGCCATTTTAAAATATAAAAGTATTCTTGATTACATTTACCCATCTACATGCAGTTACATCTACCCGCCAACGCATACATTCGAAAAATCTTTTTAAACATATATTTTTTTCCTTCTCGTGTAAGTAACTGCTTTAATTTCAGTCATATTTTCAATGTATTTATTTCATGCACATAACTCCTCATCTACACCTGCTTACATACAAATATCTTTTACTCATATTCTGACAACATTTAGTAATACAGATAGCAAAAAGACTTTTAAATGCAGTTCCGCTGTAAAAAAAAATTAAACCGAGAACAAAAGCTGGACTACAATGTGTTGGTTGTTACGTTGCCAACACTAACATTTTAAAAATAAATTCAATTCTCTTTCAAAAGCGTGGATGTCAAGGATTACGAGAGGAAGGAAACAGAGTGAATGCATGAAAAACAAAAGAAAATGTTACGGAAAAGAAATTAAGATAAATTGCGGTGGGTGCACTAAAGTCGGTAAGAAAGAAATATGCAAAATTTCGTCAATATTCTGTGAATTTACTGAATGGCGAGTGTGTCCAAAATCTTTTAATTCTCAAAAAGAACTTTAAGAATTACCAAAAGCGGTATTTGTAAAGTTTTGCTAAATTTTCCAGAACAAAAGTTTCTTAAATCCTAGAGACATGTGCAATCAAAATGTGCTTATTAAGAACCCGTTATCTTCCAAATATAATACGAGCTGTTCGGCCCCGGCGCTGTCCGGGATTTTCCAAATAACATTTTAGCACTGGCATTTATTATTTGTATATAAATATTTAAGCCGTTTTTTTACTTTTTCAAAAAGATAAGTAAAGTTAACAATTAATTGGGAAGTCCATTTTTGCTGAGCAAGCAAACGTGATTAGAGATTTTTATGTGCAATTAAATATGCATTCATCTTATAAAAATCCTTAAAAAACTTACTTTAGTTTCCCTCATGTGCGGTTTTTTATACATATACAATGTCTGTTTACTTTTCTATGGCGCCATTGTTCGTTTGTAATCAAAGTCATGATTTACGTAACATAAACGATGTATTCATTTATACATCGCATGCAATCCGCACAGTGTCCAAATTGTTCACACTTGCCGACAAAACATTTCGTCTCTAGCGCAAATTACATAGAAACTACATATGTGTGGAAAACCACACACTGGGGTAACTTACGTAAGTTCCGAAATATTTCGTTTCTAAAAAATATTTCTTAATCAAAAAATGTGTTTTTAGTACTTAATTGATATTGTTAACAAAGTCAAGAAGTTTCTTTAGAGTGACTCAACAATTTTTTTGGTTATCTTGTAAAAATGATACCTTTTGTGTTGTTTTTCACACAAGGGTGATTTGAAGGTTAAAGGAAGTTATTGTTTGTTATCATACTTGCCAAGTTTCTGAGAAGAAAATAAAGTTTGGCTTACAGATCTAATTTTTTTGTACTGAACCACAAACAAAACAGACAGAAAACAAAATGACAGATTGGCCAATTGCGGCGCTGCGATGGCCGCCGGATCGCGGGTGGTTCTTGCTGGCAATCTGGACCATAAACACACACTAACACAAAAAATTATACCAGCTAGTGGTTATCTTTATATTAGAGGCCAAAAGTAGTCCTGGATCTCCGTTTCCTGCTGTTTCTTTCCATTCAAAAAATATTTACTTCTTTCTCTGCTCATGATTTTTTGTTTTGTCTCACAGCTGTGAATACGCAATACACGAGAATATTTTCTTTACTTTAATTTCGAAGAATTATAATAGTTGATAACAAAATGTTCTGGTTATAGCCATAAAACTCCATAAAAATAGAAGTGGTCCCAGCCAGGCTCTGGAGTTCTTAAGTGTAAGTTTTTGCGATACCCACAAAAAACTCCATACAAAATACAAGTGCTCCCAGCCAGGCCAAGGCGGCAGTTTGTGCCACATAAATTAGGTGTCTACTTTAGGACTAAGTTGGTTTTTTACAACTGACAACAAAATTCCCATTTTACCCATTATGTCCCATTATAAGCTTCTATCCTAAATGTACTTTATTTGCCTGCTAACTTTCTGTTAAGGAATAAAGCTGTCAAGTTGGCGCAACATATTTTGAACAAGATGTTTACAAAAAGAATCAAACGTACGTTCATTTACTCTATTTTTAATTTAAGAATAACAATAAATGAACTTTTTAAAGTTTGTAGTCTAAATGGGGTTTATTAAAATATACCAAGGCTCCCAGTTTTACCCAGTTTTACCTAATAAATCGATTTTCAAAATTTACCTTTTTGTGACAATGCCTCAAAAGGCAAGCTGGTAGTGAGCTAATCTATCAGTACGGGGGCTGAGGGTCATATTCCCGCCAGAGACTTTAGTCTCTTGCAGACAAGCAAATATTTTTGGGGGCTTAGTTCAGGGAAACAATTATAGAACAAAATGTAGAATGAAGTTTTGTTCCAAAAAATCCGTTCCGATTTTACCTTTTTTTGATTCTTTTATCCGTTCCTGACCCAGTTCTAGAAAAAAATGTAGTCTATAATTATTTTGATACAATATTCCATCTTGATACAAAATTCCATTAACTTCAAATTCACCATTAAGCCACAAAAAAGATATACCAATTAAAATGCTAATGCATATAAAACGAAAGTTTGTACTTGTGCTGGGAAACTATCGATAGTCTTAAAATATCGAAATGTTTTTGTGTATTCGAAGTTTCTTTAGGCAAAGGGTAATATTTATTAAAAATTATGAAAGAATCACAGGAAAAAAGTCGCTTCTATCGCGAACATGGCTAAAATTCTCAAAAATTGCAAACTTTTAATCAAACACAAAAATTTGTTTGAAATCGATTAATGATATGGCAAAAATTCGGTAAAAATTGCTAAATTCACGGAAATTCGCAAAAAATTTTCTAACAGCTGCATGATAGCAAAGTCTACTATTTATTATAAATCGTTAAAGCTGTAAAGAATCAGAAAACTTTCGCGAACAAATCACGTATATCGCGAACATGGCTAAAATTCGCGAAAAATTGCAAAATTTTAAACAAACCCAAAAACTAAGAAATCGCTAAATCGACTAAAAAATCAAATTTTCTGAAAATAACATAAAAATCGTAAAAAAAATTAGCTGTAATTACATCAAAATCAATGAAAAAGTCGACTTAAAATTTAGGGTTAGTAAGGGCCTTTTACGTTTTAGATAACGATATATTTTTGATTAAATTGGATTAAGAAGATTTCAAGCTAAAAGCAAAAATATTTTTTTTGTTATCACATAAATATTATTATTATGTTATATTATTTATATGTCAAACGCACCAACAAGTCTTAAGTTACTTTATAAAATGTGTAGCATCATGACATGCAGGAGAGAAAAGATAAAAACTATTTAAACAATGTATGTGAAAGAATGCAGAAAAACTATAAAAATAAATTTACTTGCCACTACTTACGGGTCGTATTTAAACTTGATTTTGTGGCAAAAGGTTGCTTTCATAAAATGCAATAAAATTCTGCATTTAATTTCTATAAAGAATGCTTTTCTGCGATTTCGAGAATACGTGGAAATATTTGATTCAATATTAAATATTGTGTATGGCGTATTTAAAACAATAAAAAGGATACAAAATTTGCAAACGACTATCGCAGATAACGAAAGTATAGAGCAGTGTAAAACTTTACCACAAAACTGATGTTCCCTCCCCAAGGGTGCTGTTGTCGTGATGAAGCAACCTACCTCTAGGCGTAGCATTCTGACAGAATACTATAGAGTGCGACAATACCTCAAGCTTATCTTGGGCTAAAAATCGGAAGATCTCCCAGATAGCGGATGACCAGAAATCTCTCTAGCTAAGACTTAGCCTAAATCGCGGAGAGTATGATTTCTTAGCATTGCATTTTCAAATAATATAGTGCAACCAATACCTCAAGCTTGTATGGGGCTTAAAAACCGCAGATCTCACAGATCGCGGCTGATGCTCACATTTGATTGCTATTCGAATAATATCTGTACCTTTTTTACTTTTAATTTTGTTAAATTTATTAAAAATCCTTAAATTTCCAAACAGCCTTAAAAAAAATATTTTAGCACGAACAATTTTGGCTCTCCATTTCTTTACTATCTTCATACTCCGCCAATGGTTCTTCTATTATCTGGGGAGCAGCAAATTTCAACAAATAGTAGGCTGCACTATTTTTATCATTTGTGCCCGACAAACGATTACCAGACAAGGGAAGATGACTTAATTCTTGACCACAGCATTGTTCATTGACATACAAATTGCTCGCCGTCATGCGCAATTTTTTCAAAAGATTTGCAGTCATCTCCTCATCCGAACAAAATATCGCACCACAACTCCCAAATTTCTGGGTGCGTTTAAGAGTTTCTATAACATCTTCTAGTTTGTTATTATCATAAACATATACACTTAATACAGGACCCATGATCTCCTCAATCATCATACGATCATTGGGATCTTTACACACAACAATTGTTGGTTCCATAAAATATCCGTGGGTTTTAGTAAAATTGCCACCCATAACAATTTCAAAATTTTCGCTACTTTTTGCATATTTTAGATGGGCAACAACATCCTCATACATATCCTCACGTAGTATAGCTGAAGCGTAAGTATTTTCATCGGTGGGATCACCGATTTTAAGTGACTCCACTGTGGATTGCAGTTGACAACTTATTTCTGGCCACAATGAAGAGGGTACGTAGAAGCGCCCGCACGAATAAGTTCTTTGACCGGCATTGCGAAAAGCAGCCTGTATTGTACGATCTGCCACCAAATCTACATCCGATGATTCGTGTACAAAGTGGTACCCCTTACTGTCACATTCGCCCACCAGCCGAGGAAAACATTTGTAGTGTGGTAAACGTATGGAGAGATCATGCCACAAATTTCTTAATGTAACAACACGGCCAGCATAGTTAATGCCCGCCAAATCATTGGACTTAATAACGGTATTAAAAAAAAGTTTATAGTTCGAGGGCAGAAATTGTAATGCTCCCCTTGTTACACCAGCACCCATAATTGCCTTGAATATAATAAACGAAGTGAGAACGAAATTAGGTGATGGTCTCCATACTACACAATTGCCCATTATAAGGGGACTTAAAGCTAAATTAGCGGAATTCCAGGACATGAACATAGGCCCTGTAGCAGCCACAAAGCCATCCAAAGGTCTAAGTAAAAATTTTGTCTTTATTTTATCCGTAACTGAGGGCAGTTTTATCTCTGACAGTTTTAGCAAACCATTTGCTAGAGTCCGTATCATTAAAATCAATTTACAGGCATCATGTTCAGCTTCCTGTCTGGTTTTAGCTTGACTTAAGATTATAGCCGCAATGAGTTCAGCTTGCTTTTTTTTATCCGACAGTTTATCAGCTGCTTTGTGAAAGATGTCCGATCTCAATTTTGCGTCTATATTACTCCAAGTTTCTTGAACGCTAAGAGCGTTTTCAATGGCCATATTTATATGATTTTTTGTGGCATGGTAATATTTTGCCGCAATACGTTGATGATTATGAGGCATGCGGAGATTTTGCTCATCTCCAGTAAAAATCATTTGATTTCCTATGACTACAGGAATGCTAACAAATTCGGCATAAAGCTTTTTCAGAGCTTCATCGAGTTGAGCACGATCGGGAGAACTACATTGAATTCCTTTGGATGCGGAAGTATAGAAACGGCAAGCAATTTGTCGTATTTTCCAGGACAATTTCGAGTTTGAGTACATTGAAACAAATTTTAATAAAAAAATAAGTTTTCAAAATAAAGTTTTAATTATTTCTTTAAAATGTCATTTGACAAACAAAACTACAATACATTGACATATGTATGTACATTAGAGTGGCCTTATTTAGGAAATGTTCGAAAAGTTCTGTTATCACTTTGGAATTTTGTAAGTTATGCACTAATGAACGGATCATATCGACGCATAATAATTCTTGTAGCTAATTTAATGTTTTACAAAAAAAGTCTCCTCTTACATGGGGTCTTCAACTGACAATTTTTTGTCAAACCAAACGTCAAAGTCTAAAAACTAAAATTTTTGTCAGGGTTTTTTTTATATGAAGTTTGACGTTTGTTATGACAAAGAATTGTCAGGTCAAGACCCCATGTTATCCTCACTCTTATTCACAAAGCATACAGAGGATAGCTTTCGAAGAAAGAGAAAGAAAACGTTTTTGGTAGAAAAGTGGCAATGTGTAAAAACAGGCCGCTACTTTCAACACGAATTGCGTAATCAAAACAAAATATTCAAAAAGGGCAGCTTTCGAAGAAAAAGACAGAAAAAAATACAATATTTTCTGTCTCGTGACGCCTCTGTGTGCTCTGTGGTTCTATTCAATTCTATTAAATTTTCATTTTGATCATAAGCAAGGCCCATTGAAAAGGTCTGCGCAAGAAGCCTGATGATCATTGTTTATGTTCTTTTTAGTTGTCAAAAGTTGTTTACATTTTGCTTACATGTGCATGTATACGTTTATGGTATGCCACACATACACGTTTTTTCCTTTGGCTTTGTATATGTGGTAGTAAAGTTTTGATAACTAAAAAGAATCGTTTTTTGTTTTTGTACAAGTAAGCAGACCTGATAGATGGGCCTTGATCATAAGAGACCTTTTTTGTAGAGTGTTAAATATGCTACAAGAATCAGGGCTGATAAATGACATTCCCAAAATTGTACTTAATTCAGTAAAAAATTGTACTTTTTCAAATCTTATTGTACTTAAATCCAAAATAATTGTTTACTATTGTTATCCGTAACTATGCTTTGAGAGCTGAGAATGTCAAACTGTTTAGACATTTCTTTTCAGTAAGATTTGGCAAGTCATTTTGCATTGTTTGATGCTACAACGACGCTTCTAAATTGTGGAAATTTACTTTGAAAAAATAAACCTGTTCGCGGGCACTTTTATCAAAGAATTGTGTTTAGAGATTAGTGAATAAAAGGCTACGGCAATAAGTAAAATTGCTGTATTTGAGCAAGAGCAATTTCAGGAAGTTGTTCTGTCACTGGCCCCTCATTGGTGCGATTTAATGCATCCGGACAACTTTTTAAGGAGCTATGTTAGGTAATTTTTTTATTGGAAGCCAACACTTACGACAGACGGCCAGATTAATTGGTCCAAAATTGAACAGAATGGACCGTGTAACTTGTAGCGAGGTAGACATATGCCTGAAATCATATTCCAACCACAGCTTGCAGGTAATAAAAGATCCTATGCATTAAAATTCACTTTTATACTTATTTGAAATATATATTTGGCAATTAACAAACCAAAAAATATGTAGTTCAGACGAAGATTTTTTAGCTTGTTTTTTAGACTTGAAAAATTTGTTCCATGTTCGATACAAATTTGGTACAGCAATTCTCTGATAACTGGAAACATTAGTTCATTAATTTCATTTTTCAATTATCCAACCTTTGACCAAAATGTTTATATTTTAAAGCATTTGAAATTTTTAAGTTGTACTGAAAATGTCATTGGAGTACTTTAGTACTTTTGCAATGCTAATAGTATTGAAAAAAGTACCATTGTACCAAATTTATCATCCCTGTCAAGAATTATCATGTGTTAGGAGGAAACAGGTGGTTGAATCATAATTGCTTCAGTGTTGCAAAATTAAAATTTTGAAATGGTACTGACCTTCAACTAAAAGAGTATTTTTCCCACCAAATGGTACTTTTTGTTAAAAAATAGAACAATAATTTATGAAAATAAAATGAACAAAAACAATGTTATTGGAATTCATTTATCTAAGTATTTAATAGCAAGTAGTATTTATATTTGAGGTACACATGTAAATAATATTTCTATTAAACATAAGCGTCAAGCGCCCCATCCATTTAGAATATTATTGTATATGTTATTCGCCATTTTGTCTCTATATTGCCCTATATGATTCAATAAGTAGCACAATGGTTTCAATTAAAATATGGTGCAACTCTTTTAATTTAAAAAGAAAAAACCTAACCTTTAAAGCAAAACAACATAGTACATTGTTTCCAACACATTTTACAGTATATTGCACTTCTTTTCTGATTTCGACATACACATTGGCGATAAAATTGAACAGTTATATTGCAAGTGTATGAGCCGCTTAAGGTACGTTTTTTCAGTATTTTCTAAAAAAATATTTAAAATTTTCAACATTTTTTATTTTTCGAATTTATTCTATGAGCTAAATTTCATTTATGTATTTTATAAAGCTTTTTTGTAATAGTCATATTCCTTAAATTTTTCAGAAATGACTGAAGTTTAGCTCATATAATAAATTCGAAAAATAAAAAATGTTGAATATAATATAAAGTAACATTCGGAAGGAAATAATTCCCAGTTTCTAATATTTAAAATAGTTCATATTTTTAATGAATAAGTAAATAAATTAAAAATTTTATTTTTTTCCACATTAATTTATACAGGAGACAAATTCCCATTTAAATTCACTTTTAATTTCGATCGATATCGAGTGCCGTAAATTGCCCCCTGGTATTTATGTTAACATTTTAACTTTTGCAAAGTTACATTATTCAGACTTGTTTATTAATCTTTGGTTCTTGTCAAACTTGAAAGAACTTCCTTTCCTTTTTACATAATTTTTCATTTGAAAATGTGCGTTCAATTGATGCTCAGAAATGTGGTACCGATAAAATACCAAAAGCAATATGTGAAATGTCAGCAAAAACATTAGTTTCGTTCTTAACATTGGTTATATATTTCCAAGAAATTTAAATACATTCAGTTCTGTAACGCTTTATTTCTGAAAGATCCTCTAGAACACGGAAATAAGAATTGATATTATTATAGTTTTCATTTTATATAAATTGACTTTTATTCGACCTTTACAAAATTTATTATTATTATTATTTAATTAAGCGGATATAAAATTTACAATGGAAAAGGAGTTTGAATCTAAATTGTCTTATTTAGACACTTTGATAATAAGAAAGGGAAAAAGTTTATTAATTGATTGGTATCAAAAACCAACATCGTCTGGTTGAATAATTAATTATTTTTCAAATCATCCTAAAAAGGATTATTATTAACACGGCTAGAAATTTTATAGATAGAGTATTGAAAATAAGTGATTCTTGTTTCCATAGGAATAATAAGGAGAAAATTTCTAGAGCATTAAGAGGAAATAGTTTTCCGAAGGAAATTATCTTTTATTTATTAATACAATATAATAACCATAGAATAAATAACTCGAAGGGTAATACGGAACCAAAAGTTTATAAATCGCTAACTTATGTATCAACATTTTCGGAGA
This sequence comes from Pollenia labialis, assembly GCA_949318255.1. NCBI lineage: Eukaryota > Metazoa > Arthropoda > Insecta > Diptera > Polleniidae > Pollenia > Pollenia labialis. The sequence goes on along the minus strand of OX439139.1, from coordinate 141,023,265 downwards.
GATTAGAAAAATCTAATATTTATGATACGAAAAGGTATAAAATTGCGCATAAATTTTATAACACAATAGGTAGATTATTCACTTAAATGAAAGATAAAATAAATAAGTTGGAAATGTCGAATGTAGTTTATAAAATACCTTGTAGGGGAAATGTTAATGGGCAATGTGGTAAAGTATATGTTGGTACAACGAAGAACAAACTGAAAACTGGGTTAGCGGGCATAAGTCAGATCAAAAATATAGATATATTTCATCACAAAAAAAAAACAGCTTTATCAGCTCATTGTGCAAGTTTAAACCATAATCCTGATTTTGAAAATACAACAGAAAGTTTAGCACAAAATTATAGGCATTTAATTTATAAAAATATAAGCGGTAGTTAAAAATTTATTTATAATGTAATAGACTAGTTTTTAAATTGGAAAACCTTTTCTGTATTTAATTGAAAATAGTTTTATGACTTTTTGTTAAATATATTTAATTTGTTTAAAATTGTTAATTTTGTCAAAAATTCAAGAATAAAAGCCCTGAAGAAGGCACACAACGGAGTGCCGAAATATTGGTTTAATAAATTTAATATTTTTTATAAAAAAAGAAACCTCAAGCTTAATTAAATAATAATAACAATAAATTATAGTTTTCTTTAACATTTGTAAATAACATTATTAACAACAGTATTATGCTTTTGGAAACAATATTATCCGGAGTGAAGTTGATTATCCCTTTTAAGGTTTAATTTTCAAAACAATATTTAGTTCTTAATGCTTAGCAAATTGTCGAATAAAATGATTTCGCAGTTTCTTTTTCTTTATAAACCATTTTCTTAACATTGCATGCTTCTATAAATATGGTTCTCATTTAATGTTAGAGTTTTCTCTAACACATTATCCAATGCAAACCTTTTTATAAATTTTCTTGCTACTTGTGTTAACAAATATCCCATTCTGGAAAGCAAAATATGAATCCTGGCGTCCATGCTTTGCAATTTAATATTCACGTCGTTAATTATTTAAAAAAAAAATAACAACATCATAAATTGTGCAACAAACATATGATGACCAAAGCCGTCTCTCGAAATGATCACATCACAGTTAAAAAGCTCAAAGGATAAAAAAGTACTGAAAACAACGCGGGGGTACTGCGGTATTTTTAATATGAAAAAGTACTGAAAAAAGTACCAAAGTACTAAATTTTTCAACACTGACTTGCTACTTAAATCAGAAATTTTCAACAAATTTTTTGTCTCAAATTTTTTTGTTCTCTTTCCACTCTTTTCCATTTGGCGATTTGTGATAAAACTGGTGATTTACTTGGCTATTTTTACCTATTAATTTAAGACACTTTTTGTTTACAAAGCAACAACAATATTTTTAAACCATTGTAAAATGTTAGAACATTATGACAATACCTTGTGAATACCCCAAATATAACAGAATTTTACCTATTCTTTTAACAAAATTTTATGTATATACACAGATTTCAATTGCAAAATAATTAAACAAAATCTATTGTGTTGATTTGAAGCAAATTTGTGTAGTTTAAAAAATTTTGATTTTATTTGAGGAAAAATTGAGTTGATTTAACAAGTTTTTTAGTTGAGGGCTTACTAAGGTGTATAGTTAATATTACTGATGATATTTGGTTCAGTGTGAACACTTACTAGTACCAATTATTAAAAATAATCAATCATTTTCTGTAAATGAACACACCTATATTGTTAGAATCATAGTTGCATTTGTTTATTTTTATTTAGCAATCTCTAATATCAAAAATGTATAATATTCTTCTTATACATTTCTAAAAAATATTTCCAAATGCGTTAAAATAGCTGCTAACTAAATTTACTCTGCCAAAAATTCATATTTGGAAAACAAAAATCTGTCTGTACTTCCATAATAAACATCGTCACCAGTATCAACAATTTAACCAGCGTATAACGAATTCAAATGTTTCATTTGTATCGCATGTATGATTTATATCAAGTGTTAACGATGTTGGCCAAGAGGCAAACTCAATGAATGTACTTACTAAATTCGCTAAGCAACATTCTGCTAAATTGACGCCTTCAGTACATTTTTCTATTCAATAAAATATGAACGTTAAAGCTTTGTGTTACCAGAGAAATACAACCATATTTAAAATTGATTGACAACATTATACAAAATTTAAAATTATTCAAGGTACATTTACACAAGTTAGCAGCACAAGAGAAGCCTATGCTGGAAGTCCCTTTTTTCAGTTAGCTTTATAAGGCTTTGAATATGGTTTTGAAAATTTTAAGAAATTGTGATATCCGAACGATTGTCAAATTTCTTTACGTATTTTTAGACACTTCATAACAAACTGATTCCACAGCATTAAACATTTTTAATGTAATAATTCTGCCTCTTAATTTTGTTGTATGGAGTTTGACATTTGAAATTTATATACCTTCATACATACAAAAAAAGGGACAGCCAGCATAACTCTCTCTCTATTTTTTATGCGGTCACCTGTATAAATTCACCTTGGACATATAGTAATACTCAGTATTATTTATTCGCTATTTGCCTAATATTGTTGACAGATGTCGAATATCCTGTATTTATTTTCTTGTGATAGAGGCAAACTCAGGGAATTCCAGAATATTTTTGTTCCTTTCCCCATAAAGCCTTAAATACGAAAGAAGATAAGGGCCAAATAAAATGTACAACGACGTCCTTGAACACAAACAAACATATTTACATTTAATTATTTAATCCAGAATCATTCGAATATTGGACAAACCGGATATTTGTTCAATAATTTTGTCATGCAAAATGTTCTCCACTTTATAATACATATTATGCATGAGTATGTAGAAAACTACTCACAAACGTACATTTAACCCAGCAAACACGAAGTCAAACTTTTGATATGAAATAACTTTACCATTTGATATCAAGCACAATTCTCACAAGTTTTTTTATTGTTTGATTTGAACATTTGAATTCAAATTGATAATGATTTAAATATAAACATTTGACATACAATGTTTTATCAATTTGATGTCAAAAATTGTTATCAAATGTTATTCTCATATCAAAAATAACCTGGCAGCACTGAAGTGAAAATTTATGAAAACATTAAAAACGGCGATTAAAGAAAAATGTGTTACACAATTATAGAAGTGTAACATATTACGTGAAGTTTATTCGCCGATCGCGGTGCTACGTCATGACAAACATCAACACAAAAACGAGCCAAGCATTTTCATCTTTTAGCTATGGCTCTTAATGTTAAGCTGAGAGTTTATTTAAATAAACAATGAATTTAAATTAAAAAAAAAATTATTATTTTATTTATGTTCCACATTGTATTAAAACCCACATTTGGAAAACATTTGAGAATAACTGAAAAAAAATGTATGTATATCTCAATTTTAAAATAATTTCCCCTTTTTGTTGAGAATGCTATGATTTTCAAATCATTATCAAACGTTTGTTTGTAAAGTGTGTACCCAACAAACACGGAGGTTTGATTTCAAATTGAAAGTGATTCGAAATCAAACCTTTTCTCAGACGACAAACGTTTGATAATGATTTGAAAATCATAGCATTCTCAACATAAAGGAAAAATTATTTTATTGAGAAATGCAATTATTCTCAACTTGCTTTCAAACGTTATTCTCAAATATTTTTCAAATGTGGATTTCATTACAATGTGGAACATAAATGAAAAATAGGTGTTTAAATTTCAATTGATTTTTTATTAAAATTAACTGTCAGCTTAACATTCGGCGCCATAGCTAAAAGATAATAATATTCTTCTTTCCGTCCTCAAATTCTTGGAAAGACGAAATGGAGTGCCACCGCGATCGTACAAAAAAATTTTATTAACTTCACTTTTCCGTTTTATTTTTATTTACATTCTTTCACTTTGTAATTAATTTTTAACTCACAAATAATTTATATTATATCTTCAAAAAGCAGCGAATTCACTTCACGAGACATGTTTTTTTGTTTAATTGTAAAACACATTTTATTTTTTTAATCGTCATTTTTTAGTGTTCACATTAAATTTCACTTCACTGCTGCCAAGTTATTTTTTGATTTGAGAATAACAAATGGTAACAATTTGACATAAAATTGATAAAATATTGTATGTCAAATGTTTACATTCAAATCATTTTTAATTTGAATTCAAATGTTAAAATTGCGCAATTGAAAAAGGTTTGAGAAATTTGTGTTTTATATCAAATAATAAATTCATGTCATATCAAAGGTTTGACTTCGTGTTTGTTGGGTATGTATTTTTGTACTGCAACAGTGCAATTACAGCAATGTGCAATTTCAATTCAACGGAAATCAACATTTTTGACAATTGTTATGTTTGTGTTGGTTGTATTGTGTTCATTCGTCTTTTTCCCGTTTCTTCCTCTGAGTTTTAGTTGCTGTCGCTATTCGAGTTATTGTTGATTTCGGTATTGTTGCTATTGCTGTGGTTGTTCTAGCTGCTATTGCTGCTACTGTGCATATTGCTTGCCAACTGCAAAACAATTTGAAATGCAATTTGTAACATTTGAATTGCTAACTAACGCATAATCAATGTGTATTAGTTGGTAATAGTAGAGAAACACATGCATACATGAATGAACATTGTGTACAGATGCAAGTGTATATATTTTTGTAAGTGTGTTTTTGTTAGAGCATGTGTCCATTTTACCACAAATACATAATCATACATTTTACATACGTATAGAACATAGAATGATTATACTGTCAAACTGTCCGTCTGTCTGGCATTTTTATTTTGATTGCACAACTAAAACTTGTCATCATTTATTATGTTGTCGTTCTTTTTTTTTTCTTTGTCTCGTTCGTTTTAATTTTAGTTCGAGCCATTTTGTCGATTTTTTTTTTTTTTTTTGTAAATTCATTTTATGCGGATTGATGCATGTTTAGCGTTTTAAATGTTTAATCAATTGATTGCATCTATATGCATATACATAAGTACATACATATAAATACATACAAACTGATGTAGAAATTAATTTAAGCATGTGTTTGTGTTCTAACGATTCACATTGAAACATAAACACATACCAATTACAGTTATGTAAAAGAATAAACTCATGTTCTACACCAATAACTATTTTCTTTTTAAATATTATCAAGGAATAGCAAAATATCTCTGATGTTCTATTGATAAGCGATATATTATAATACTTCCAGTCATTCCCACGAAAATTATTTTGATAATAAACTGGCAAGTGCACGGCCTAAAAAAACTGACTGGCAGCCCGCTTTATATTTTGAATGCGAAAACAATCAAGCGAGTTGTTTTTGTTTTTATTTTGTTTTTTCTTAACCTACTTACAACTACAATTAATGTTGGAAGAATTCCAAACAATTGTAGCGGGGAATGTAAGGATAGATAAAATCACTGTTTATTGTTGAAGATTTTGTTTAAACGTTGATATTGTTACAAGTAGTTTTTTTTTGTTTTATATCTTTAGTTTTTCTAAAATCTTTATGGATGAAGTTTCCTGATGATCTGGCCTAAGCAACCAGTGAAATGCACATAGGAATAGCTTATCCCATCAACAATAAATTTCAGTGTTCTTATCAAGAATAAAAATTGGGAATTAAGCACGACTATCAAAATCTTTTTAATTAACGAGATTTTTATTACGAATTATCGGGAATTACGATTTATCAGGGTACAAACTATCGGGATTTGACTGAATTAATTAAAAATCGTGAAAGCTGAAAAGAATCACAGGGAAAAGTCGCATCTTGTCTAATATTCAAAAATATCTTTTAAATTGCTGAAAGAGTGAAAAAACAAAATGTCGGAAAGTAAAAAAAAAGCGAAACTTCGCAAAAAAAAATTTAACATTTCAAACAAGCTTTATAATTATCTAAAGGGCCAAATACACTTTTCAAATGCTTGTCCAGCCGGCAAATTCAACGTGTGCGTGTGCTGGACGTAATATTCGCCGTCATATCTAAATTTTTTTATTTTTCATCAAGCGTTGTCGGTGTCACACAAAATTTGCTACTATTGTCTACTATTTACTATAAATCGGTAAAACTGTAAAGAATCAGAAAACCAACAGGAACAAATCGCTTTTATTGCGAACATGGCTGAAATTCGCGAAAAATTTCAACATTTGAAACAAGCCCAAAAACTAATTTGAGATCGTTAAATCGAAATGCAGAACTAGTGTTCGAAAATAAATACTAAATATCGTTCCTTAGTGTTCGGTTCGGTGTATTTGTGGAAAACACAACGCTAATAGTGTTTGTGTAGGTAGGTATGTTGCAATAAGAACAAGCAATTCTTAAGATATAAATAATTATATTTTGTGACACGCCCATTTATCCAAACCGTCCAAATTATGTCGGATGTTGTGTTTTACTAACCAATTTTTTGGAAAATATGTTCTATTAAAAATTGCCGGTGTTTTGATATATAAGTCGTTTCCATAGGTCATATGACAGCCCTAAAATGTAGGTTTGTATAAAAATGTTGATGTTTTTTAGCCCATTTTTGGAGTATTTTGCTCATAAATTGCCCATCGTCTAACCGATTTGACAGATTTATATACCGACATGTAAAAGAGCATATTTTCCATTAATTTTTGCTATAAAACTTTGACTCGGGAAGATCTATGGTTCCCGATAAAGCGTATTAAAAAAATTATTTTGGCCATAACTTTTCCGTATCTGATCCGATTTTTCAGATTTTTTCAGAAAATATTTTCTACTAAAAATTTCCGTTCTAGTGTTATATAAGGCGTAACCATAGATCATATTACAGTCAAAAAATTCAGGTTTTTATACAATTTTGGATATTTTTTGTATGGGAGGTACGACGTCAACTTCTCCAATCTCGCCCACATTTTGTGGGATGGTGTGTATTTAAAACCTCAATGTTTGTACCTAATTTGGAAACTTTGGCTCTAGCCGTTCTCCAAATATAAAGGGAAAAGTAATAAAAATACAACAACAACTAGGGATTTTTGGAAAAAATTAGATGTAGTCATGGTTTTTTGCTCATATCTCAGCCATTTTTGGACCGATCTGGCTGAATTCCAGTAGAAAAATTCAAATAAGAATGCCTGAGATAAAGCTACCCCAACCAAGCCCCCATCATATCTGGGAGCTTCGAAAAACTCATTTCAAAAGACAGACGGACAGACGGACAACCGGTTTTGAACTTCGCTTTTCAAAAATACCCAGAATATATATACTTTATAGGGTATAGGATCAATATTGTAGAAATTACAAACGGAATGACAAAGTTATATTTCCCTTTTACCTTCGGTGAAGGATATAAAAATAACGTTTCTCTTTTAGTCATCTTCCGAACACAAAAATAATAATGTTTATATCAAACTCAACAAAAGATGAGAACATTTAATTCCGTTCGGTTTTTTTTAATCTACAAACTTCATTATGTTCGGTTCGGCTTATTAATGTTCGTCCCTTTTGGCTGGTAAAAAAAACAAACACAAAATACACATACAAAAAGCCAGCAAAATAATTTTACACAAACAAAACATTACACAATACACACACAAACTGTCCGTGGTGCTGTCGTTGATAAATTTTTTTGTTTGTTTATTGCTTTATCAATGTAAAAAAAGAAACATTATAGAACATTAACATACATATAATGGTTGTCTGGAGTATCACTACAATTGTTCTGTTTTTCAACGAAGAACAGAACAATATATAATGTTGGGTTCTTTCTTGAAAATAGTTACGAACGGTATTAAGAGTTTTGTTCGTCTACACAATCACTAAAAAAATAGATACCGGTCTGTGGTGTGTGAGCCGAACGCTAAATAATGTTCTGCTTATTTTCGAACACTGTGCAGAACACCAATAATGGTGAAGTAATCCAGTTTCGAGTGGATGCGGATTCTAGTACACAGCTGATTAATAGTTTTGTGTTTTTTTTTTTTTTTTTTTTGGTAAAATATGGTCAACTAGTTAAAAAAGATGATACAGTAAAATAATTAAATAATCTAGCTAGCGTCTTAGGTATTTATTTTTTAAAATTAAAAAAAATCTAAAGTCTTAATACTTGGTATTCACGCACTTATTGTGTCTTATTTGACGAATTTACGAAACGAATTCTTGCCGACGATTTCGTCGTACTATGCAAAGTTCGTCGTTCGCCCCAGTTGTGTTTATACCATAAGTCCCCATGGCGTATTTTCTAGAGTCTTTACATTTTAAAAGAACTCCGATTCAACGTTTTTCCAACAATATGGCGCAAGAACAAATTCTGCAGAAGGCGCAAAATTGTGCACAAATATTCTTCCGCTTCCGCCAGACAAAAAAAAGCAATCTTTTATAGTTCTTTTTTAGTCAATTACTGAAAAAAATTTTGAGTTCAGAATTTAAAATTATAGTCTTTAAATAAAAAAGTAGTAATTTGGAATAAATACAGACACATGCATTTTAAATAAAAGAAGACAAACTGTATTTTGTAGTCATTGAAACTATTTGACAATTTTTTTCTGTGCGCATACAAAATAGTTTAAATGTTAATAACTAGTTCGGCAAATTGATAATTATTAAAGAAAGAAAAATATTTTATAGTAATCACTTGAGCATTTGAAAAATACAAACAGGAAAAAAGAAAAATGCAATTGAAAACGATTTAAGCTATAATTAATATTTTTGTAAGGTATGGAAAAAAAACAATATTAAATACTTCAAAGAAAAAAATAGAACAATAAACAAAAACCTTAAAAGATGGCAGTTGGTGGCAATAAAAGAAATTAATATCTTAATAGGTTACAATTCAACTTAAGCAAATTTCTTTTGTGATACTATTATAGCAGCAAATTTTCACAGCAACATCACCCGCTATCTTAAATATCTCCAACCCTGCGAATTAGGTATAAAGGCTGGCATCCAAAACGTTATAATACTTGGCAATCAAAGTCAAAAAAGGTATCGTTAAGTTTAACTATTCACAGTTTGCTTTTTGCGTACGCACCGATTACTATTTTTGTGCACTCTGGAACAGATGTGAAAACAGATTTACATGAGTACCTGTCCTTTGGCCAAATCTCATGGTGAATCCTTACCACTGGGTTGCACTTTTATGTATTCATTTACTATTCATTTACCAACCGGCCCCGGGTGTAAGAGGTACGTACCATCACACTCAGGTAGCAATTTCAAGTATGCACTTGCCGCTTGTTAATCAGCTCCTGCTATCGTACTTATACTTCCACAATAGCAACAGCAATTAGGGATAGTCCTCCCTCAGGCCGAACGCTCCTAAAAGTGACGAAAAATAAGACCTTTAGTGGGCTTTTAAGTAGTATCCCCTATCTTTGGGCTTAAACCACTTGATTCCCGGAAACATCCTGTTAGCCGACAGGCGAAACTTCCACAAAGACAATTTTACTGAAAGACAGAAATTATTTCCTGCAAGAAGTAGACCAGCGGAGGCCTCAACTTATAGTCAGACCGGTAACATGCCAGTGGTGGCTGCTGACCCCCGTGATACCAGATAGGATTTCTGGTCAGCGACCAACTTAAGTGACATTTTAATTTTGGATTTTGTCAAAATCCCAGGCATTGATGTTATATGTAGAGAAACATCCCTATTTGTAGGGATTTTCTTAAAAAAAATGGCCTTAAAGATTTAAAACATTAAAATGTAGGGACTTTGATTAAATATTTGGAAACCTTTTCTGAGTTATGATAGCACAATTAAAAATATTGTTGATACGGTAAAATTTGTAAATGTCCTTCAGATACCGCTTGTCGTCATTACAGCTTTGATTTTTACCGTTAATTTGTGAAAAACTCTTTTCTAAGAACGTAGAACTTATTAATCCAGAGCAAGGAATAGATAATTTGTCAAAAAAAGGTCATCGAAAAGTCTTGAAAAATGAAAAATTTTAATGAAAATTTCCCATTCCCCCTTATTGTCGAAATAAGCGATCGTTGATTTAGCACTGCTACATGCCAATACAGATAGCGCAAGGATTTTTTTCTATCAACACTGATGTTCGCACTAAGGAAAGAAATAAACTAAAATGTAATCTTTAATTTGCATTGTCCGCTCTTTTTATAAGACAATGTAAAAATGTTGTATACCTTCTAGTGCACCGCAACTTATTAACTTAAAAAAGTGGTATCCTTACCAGTGTTCGAAAATAAACAGAACAGAAGATCTGTCAGACATTCACAGTCTAATATGAAAGCATCAATTTCAAATGTATTTAAGGATTGCTGTTGCAAACAAATAAAAAAGACATGCCATCTATGTAAATCACGAGATCGCAGAACGGAACCAATGATTTCACTTAACCCTTGAGAAAATAATGCCAATGCATCAATAGGATAATTCGAGCTAAATACGTCTGATCTCTGATAAGCTTCAAACATTATCTTGTATTTCTACTTTAACAAATCTTTTTCATAGAAGAAACATTTTCAAACCTTTTTAATTTAGCAAATTTAAGCAACACATAATTTGCATTTAATTAACTGGTACTCCTGTGAAACCCTCAGTCACATCTTATAATAAATAAGTGCAATAGAAATACAGCCAACAAAATATAATGACACTAATCTGCATAATGTATTCAGTTATTTTTATACTTGAGATTTTTTTCATTGCAACAGTACGTGAATTTGTTGTATATGAAATTTTTAATGAAAGCCCTCATCTCATTTAAACCGTAATGCGGTGTATAATGAGACAAAACAACATGCACATAATTAAATGTTATCGTAGGGAAAGTAAAGTGTACAATGGGAGAAAAAACTATTCAAAAATAGATTCTTGCGATGGAAATTGTATCAAAATATATGAATTAGGTGAATTTAAATATTGATATCACAAAAATTTTAGAAAAATATTTGATTTCCTTGCTCTTGTCTAATGTGTTCAGATAATATTTTATTATTGTTTTATTGGTGCCAATTAAAGTTTTACTCTTCTTTGTACTTTTATCACCCACTGTACTAAATGATAATCTACAAAGTAACCATGCAGGCTTGTTTGCATTTATTTTAACTGATTGTACTTGTACGTATAATAAATGTATTTGTTTCACTGTTTAACGAATACAAGTGTTGTGTGGGTGTTTTTAACCCATTTATATTCTTCTTGCATAATTATTAACATGCCACCTACTAGAGTATCCACTCGATTAATCGTTGGTCGATTAATCGGGGACTTAGTCGATTAAAAATAATTTTTTAGAAAATTCTACTTTGTTTAATGTAAAAATATTTTGTTTAGATTTCTAACCATAAAACTAGGACTGCTATGTCCGGTCTCCTTAGGATCAAGCTAACATCGGGACTTGCTGAGGTCCAGGGGCATGCTTGCTTGATGGACGTGGCTCCGGGTCTATCTGTCTGTACAAGGGCAGACATAATGACCACGGAACTGGTCTTCAACAGAAGGTTCAGGGCAATCTTTCCGGACGAAAGGTCCTGGAGTGTTGGGAATCCATGTCGGGGAAACCATGAATTGCACTGGTATACTGACGGGTCAAAATCGGAGCACGGAGTGGGTGCAGGGGTCTTTGGACCTAATACACGACTCTCGATGGCAATGGGCGAATCACCGAGTGTTTTTCAAGCCGAGATTTTCGCCATTGATGTGTGTTGCAGCAACATTCTTGACAGGGGAATGGTTGGTGGCGGTAATGTGATTTTCACTGATAGCCAAGCGGCCATCAAAGCACTCACTTCTTGGAGAATGTCCTCGAAGCTGGTGGCGGAGTGCCGTGGAAAGCTACAGGAGCTGGGGACAAGGAGCAGATTGACGCTCTGCTGGGTGCTGGGGCACTCAGGGATCCCAGGTAATAAAATGGCTGATGAACTGGCCAGGGCTGGTTCTAGCGCGCAGATGGTGGGTCCCGAGCCCTTCTGTGGACTAAGTTGGGCAGGGGTTCAGTCCGTCATGGAGGACTGGGCTCTGGGCGAACATAGAGGATACTGGGTATCGCTACCGGGAATGCGTCAGGCAAGGAGATTTATCTCTCCCGGAAGGGTAATGAGGACGAATAGTCTTGGAAGATGGGATCTGCGACTGCTGGTGGCCTACCTGACTGGTCACCACGCGGTCAAATACCACCTTTATCGGATGGGCCTGGCTGAGGATCAGGAATGCAGACTATGTCTAGACGGGGACGAGACGACTGAGCATGTGCTGTGTGACTGCCCGGCGCTGGCATGGGCCAGGAGGAGGCACTTGGGGCATGGTACAATGTGTGCGTCCCAAATCAGTGATATACCGGCAAAGGCCCTGGTTGAGTTCCTATGGGAAGCAGAGGGTCTTTTGGCCAACTAAGGGGAGTGGGTACAATAGACCTAACCTGGTCGCGGTACCTGTCACTGTGGGGAAACCTCCCCGCTCCATCGTACGAAGAAAAAAAAAAAAAAAAAAAAAAAAAAAAACCATAAAACTAATTAAATGTTGTAACCTTTCGCATTTATTTTCATTACTCATACTTTTAATCATATTTTAGTCCATTTTTAGATTTGAGCGTGTGTGAAAAATAATGTAAATCATTATTAACAGGGTTTTAAAAAAGTGCAGTCGAAACCAAAAACTGTCAAACAAAAAACGAAAATTTGCGTACAACTTTTCGCTTTTTAATTAGGTTTGATAGCGACAGTTTACATTTAATGAATCAGAAGTGAAAGGAAAAGTTTTATTAAATGCTGAATATAAACGTCAAATTCGTAAAAAAAATTTATCAGCAGTTACAAATGTGCAAACCATAATTACGTCGGCCTTAAAAACCTAAGCGTCATTGTTTGAAAACGAAGTGTCTGTCGTAAAAGAGAAATTAAAAAAATTAACGAAACCTATAGAGTAGAGTTTTAAAATAAAGTGAATTTTAAGGGAATTACAAAAAAATATATAAAAGTTAAAACCGAATACATACGAGTGTAATTGGAATGAACAGAATTTAAAAAAAAGTTATTGTTTTAAAAGTTTAAAAAAAATCCGGAGAATCTCTATCGATTTCAATTTCACTCGACTTTAAGAAATAATAAATTGGTTTGAAATGTTTTTCATAACTGGCTGGCACTTCTCAAATCTCTTTTTCTGTTTATTAATAAAATAGAGATGTTTGCTTTTTCCCATTGGATGAAATTATTTAAACTCTTCGAGTTATTCGAGTAATTCGAACAATTTAAAACCTTTATTCGATTAATCGAGCAATTTTAAAAATCAAAAATCGACTATTTCCTTACTCTACCACCTACACAAACATACCAACCAGCCCACCAGTAGTCATGCATACAATGTGTCTCTTCTGAACGGTTGGTTGCCGCTAAATCTCTTAACCCTTTTCATTTTTTATTTTTTTATTTTAACATTTTTTTTAATGCTTGTTCATCATAAATTAGTCTTACACACTGTTTTACTATATCATTTGAATTCTTTTGTTTCAAATTCTTTACTGTTTCTCACATAAATTTATATGTGTACATTCCATACAGCCTCACCCACCAAACTGAGTCACTTACACAATTATAAAATAAAAATATATGTAATTTTAAATGCATAAGTGTGTCTGCTCACACACACTTGTATGAGCACACTTTTATAATCACATTTTCTAATGTAAACACTAAAACTAATTAATTTGCATTAAAGAAAATGTATGAGTACATTTTTATGCAACTTGAACAGTTTGAATGTATTCAAATAAAACAAAACATTTGCAAAAAAAGTATTTAAAAAAAAGGATGACTTTGTTTATCATAATATCCATATTAGATGGCTTTTGTTTTTAACAAAAATCCAACACAGTGGTTACTTTTGTGTTATTTTGGATGACCAATTATTAATTGCAATAGCAAACATATTCTTATATTTTGTTTTTTCACCTTTTTATACCCTCCACCACAATTTGTTGTGAAGAGGGTATATTAAGTTTGTCATTCCGTGTGAAACTTTTTTATTATTCATCTCAGACCCCATAATGTACATATATTCTGGGTCCTTAAGTGATTCTAAGTCGATTTATCCATGTCCGTCTGTCTGTCCGTCTGTTGAAAACACGCTCACTTTCGAATAACTCAAAACAAAAGAACAAACTTGGTGCCAAATTGCTTGTAGTTATCTTAAGCAGTTTGGGATTGAAATTCAGCAAAATCGGTGCAGTAGGACCAGAGCTTTGAAGCAAAATGTGGAACCACCACCTAAAAAAATTATAATTTTGTTACAAAAAATAACATAAATGGTGGAACAAGGCACGGAATGAGATAAGATTTTCCATAATTTACCCTAGGCCCCATCTAAAACCTACTTTTGGAAAACAGTTTAGTACGCCTAAAACCGATAAAAGTAATGCTATCATAACAAAATGTGGTACGTCACAGTTTTTTAGGACTAGAAACAACACTGTGAAATTTCGTGAAGATCGGTCCATAATTTACCTAGGCCCCATATAAACCCTACTACCGTAAAACAGTTTAGTACGCCAATAACATGCAATAACATTTTGCTTAAGCAATATATGCCAAGTACTAATACAAATATCCAATCTGAAATTTAGCGCCACTCAATATTTATTAAAAAACAAAATATCGATAGCAATTTATTGAAAAAAAATACAACTATTAAATAGTGTAAACGTATAGACCAGGGCAACCGAAAATATATACATAATAACTATTTTATAATATTTGGTTAAGCCTACGCCACAGTATTTATAAACACATTTTCGATTGGTCCTCTTTGGGAAACATGGGCAGTAATGAACCAGCGAAAATAAAACTATGTCCATTTAAAATTGAACAAATATCAAAATATGCTTCCCAAACGTGGAGTTGCTACCAAAAAAATGGAAAATATTTGTCTGTTTGTTTGTTGGCTTATGGACTCCTAAACTACTGAACCGATTTTCCTGAATTTTAACAGTTACATCACGGGAACCCTAAAAATAAAATAGGCTACTGATTTTTTCGATAGGGGCAGGGTAATTGATACCCCCAAAAGGATGCCAGTAATAAATTTCGCATATCTTAAGAGCCGCTGCACGCATTTTGTTGAACTTTTGGTAGCAGCGGGGGAAGTGGTACCCCCCATAGGACGCCAAAGCTTAAAATCGCATATCTTAAGAACTGTTATAGTCAGAATGTTCAAACTTTGTAGAAGTAACTCTTATGGTATACTACACTTTTGAAAATAAAAATAAAGCGGGAAGGCGCAGGGGGGAGATACCTCTCAAAGGAAGCATATATTAAATATGGCTCAACTGAAGAACTATTAAAGGTAGAGTCTTCAAACGTGGTTATGCTACTAATATGGTAAACTATAAATTTCAATATGAAAATGGGCGGGGTAGACAGAGGAGGAGCAATACCCCTCATAGATAGAAATATTATATGCCACATATCTGAACACAAAAGTCATTAACCTTTACAGGACAACTTTCAAAACAAAAATAAATGGGGTAGGTACAGGAGGAGCAATACCTTTTTACAAAAGCATCCTGTGAGCCCCAAAAATTATATAAACCACTTTTTTTTTTTTTGATAAAGGCAGGGAAGCAGTACCGCCATAGTACACAACTGTTGAATCAAATTTATGACTAAAAAAAGTGACTGATTCATCATCGCGCAACCCCAACGGCTGAAGTTAGAGACATAAATTTTGCACAGAAAAGTTACAAATTAAAAGCAAATAACTTTGTTTGCAATACACAACATCTGCTAAAAGGTGGAGTGGATTCGAGAAGTGGGAGATGTTAATCCATTACAAGGAAAGTGTTAATTACAGTGATCCGGAGAATTATTTTGTACAAATATTTAGCTTGGTAGTCCATACACAACATTTATCAAAAAGTAAGTTAAATTGGAGAAGTTGGCGTGGCGTGGTAGCTCCCATACAAAGACAATTTAGACTTCTTTATATCTGGAGAATGGTCACAATATGTAAAATTTTTTTAATTTGTAACAAATAGATGGGTTTCTTTACAAAATATCTGTCATAAAGATGGCTGAATATAAGCACAATATAGGTTTAATATTGAAATAGTAAAAGTTGGTACTATTTGCCTGGTTATCGATACTCACGATCTGTTTTAAAAAATTTGATTATTTTTATTTCAATGGGGAAAGCGAAGCGTACCGGGCAAAGCTAGTACACTATTAAATAAAAAATTATCGCTAGACTAATGTATGCAAAAAAATCAATTAAGGAAGTTGCGTCGGTCAAGCCCGACCATATGATAACCTACTGCATGGGAAATCATAGACCGGCCTAAACAAAATTATGTAATGAGGTCAAGGATTAATGCAAACGTTTTTTGTGACAAATATTTCTTAGATATCTTTATCTATATGAGATTTTTGGATGGGGGTAAATCTTGGACCTACCAGGAACACATTTTGTCATGACATAAAAAATATCGCAAAACTTTTTATCGCATTAAAAGCTGTTTTCAGTAGTAGGATTTGTATGGGAGCTTTGGTAAAATAAAAATATGGACCGATTCCAATAAAATTTGGTAAGATGATTTTAATTGCAATAAGATAAGTTTGGACCAAAGTTATTGTACATACCAACATAATAAGATGGTTAATGGGCATAAAGACCCTATTTCGAAAAGAAGCTTGCATTGGGGTAATTTAAATAAATAAAAATATGCACTAACAAATAGATTTCCAAATTCATAAAAAGCTCTAAAACGAATAAATATATTGTTTTTGTTTGAATTTGATATTAGTATAAGCTTTGCAACTGAATGCCACTTCTAAGCATTTTTATGTGTTTATACATACTTACATTTTTTATTTTGTAAATTGTATAAATATCGCCAAGGGATCTTTTGTGCATTCTACGCAGTGATGGATTGGGTGCTACGATCTATGATTTAAGAAGTGTTGTCATTTTTTATGAAACATGTACACAGAAAAAAAAAATTTTATAAATCAAAAAGAAACAATCTTGTTTTAAAAAAAAAGAGCTGTGAAATCGAGCCAAGCTGGTTTTTTTTTGTTTTAAAAATTTTCGTTTTTATTTTAAAAACTGCAATGTTTATAAAAAAAGTGATAATCAATTTTAATAGAAAATTTACCATTTTTGTATTAAAAATTATAGTTTTTAAAACAAAAATATTTCACTCTTAAATCAAGAATGTAATATTTTAAAATTAAAAATGTGTAATTTTAAATTAAAAGTACCTAATTTTGAAGGAACGTTGCTTCATATTTACCTATATACCAGGCAATAAGTAATTAACTCATTATTAAATTTTTAAGGTTTATTAGAGTATAAATATATACAGTTTAATACAACTTATACAATTTAAAAGTTATTTAGTCTTATTTGATTTATAATTATTTTTAATTGTTTACATATATAATCATTTGATGTACAAAAAAAACTATAAATTTAAAATAAAGCAAAGAATATTAAATAAGCTCATTAATAAACACTTCTTTTATCCTCCACGCAAATAACTTTTCCCTAAATTCCACTCGAAGGCCTATCAAGGGAATAATTTCTTTTAAATCTTCATTTTGTAAGTATTGTAGACTTCGGTATGTTAAACTACTCTCTAAAAAGATAAAAATAATGGAAAGATTTTAATATTGGCGACATTTTGGCTAACACATAACCTAAAACAAATTAACTTTGTAATAATAAGTTGCAACTTACCTTTTAGAATTGGCATAGCAATCATTAAATCAAAACGTTTTAAAAGATCCACTAAAGGATCACTTTCGGTATTTGGCTCGTGCAAAATGTCATTAATGTCATAAACCTCTAAAAAATCCTCGGAGTGGTCTTCCACTTTTTACAATATTCTTTGAGCTATAATATTTGTTTAACTTTTTTAAAACACACTTCACCGAGCTATAATACTTTTTTTAACTTTTTATACTTTTCAAACCACACTTCACCGAGCTAAAATATTTTTTTTTTATCTTTTTATACTTTTTAAAACACACTGCACCGAGCTACATTTTTTAATGACGCTTAAAAAAAATGGCGTTAACACTGCTGTAAAAAATTTGCATATATCAAAAATGGTATTGTCAACTTTTAAAATTAAAATGGTATATTTTATTTTCAATAACAAACCTCTTTTGATTTAAATACGTTTTTCAAATTGTAAAAGTTTTAAAAACAAACACGAAAAATTTTTAATTTTAGAATGTTTTTTCTGCTTCTTATAGTATAAACAAAAGTGCTACCTTTTAATATAAAAGAAAACCTTTTTGTTCTTAAAATGTTTAGTTAAAAAATAATATATTTTGATACAAAAAGGTAAATTTTTGTTTCAAATATGATTTTTATTGCCTAATTTTGTAAACAAAACCGTTTCTTTTTAAAATAAAATTGAACATTTATGTTTTTAATATTTTTTCAAAAAAATTGCTGCATTTTTAAAATAAAAACGCAAAATTTTGTTTTAAATAGCGTTTTTTGGTTCAGTGTAGGCCCTAATTTTGTAAAACACAACGCACGCCAAAGTATTACATTGAAAACAAAAAAAAAATCATAAATATTTTGTAATTTTGTTGTTGCTTTGTATAGAAATTTATTTACCGTTTTATAATTTTCAACGCCACAAGCAATGAGGCGTATGAAATCTTAAAAACCATGTGAATTTCTGTTAGAGGCAACAACAAAATTACAAAATATTTATGAATTTGTTTTTGCTTTCAATGTAATTCTTTGTCGTGGCGTTGTGTTTTACAAAATTAGGGCCGTAGTTTTAAAATTTCTTATTTCCAAGGCGAATTCATTACAGGTAATCTCGGTACTACAACATGTACAACTCGCACAGAAACCACAAGCAATTTGTTATTTTAAAATTTTTGTACAATGTCATAAACCGAAGCAGAACAAAACAGAAACAAATATAGTAAAAAAATTTTGACATCCAACAATTACACAGAAAAAAATTGTTTGCAAATTTAAGCATTAATCAAAAATAAAATCAGTTTTAATTAAAAAATTTAATCAGTTTTAATTAAAAAAGTTAATCAACTGAATTAAAAGTTTAATTGATGCTAATAATTTGCACCAGTAAACAAATTCACTCGATTAAACGTTTACTTGATTAAACGTTTAATTTGTTTGATTAAATTTTTTAATTCAAATTGATTTTATTTTTGATTAATGCTTTAATAGGTGAAAAAATGTTTTCTTGTGTGTATAAAGCTAAGAAAAGCAATAATCAGGGCTTTTAAGACCACATGTAATGAATTCGCCTTGTTGATTTCATATATCATTCAAATTGCATTCAACATATAAAATTTTTATTTAAATTTTTATTAAAGTAGACTACAATGCAGGGACCGTAAATAAAAGTTATTCGGAAAATTTAAACATAAAAACTCTTCATGTTAGAGCCAACGGAGACTTATAGTGTCATATATCAATAGATTCGAACTGACGAGCTCTTTCGGAATCTGTGGTGATCTTAAAAAAAGAGTTTAATGTTTTCCTTCAAAAATAAAACTCATTTAAGGAGTTTTATTTTTTCCGTCTTAAATAAAACTCATTTTAGGAGTTTTATTTTTTCCGTCTAAAGTTAAACTCATTTTAGGAGTTTTATTTTTTCCGTCTAAAATAAAACTCATTTCGCCTTCATAAAATAAAACTCTTTTGAAGAGATTATTTTTTTGCCTTAATTAAAATTCATTTGTTAACTTTCTTCTTTTTTAACAGACTTTTTTTATTTGTTTAATTTAACAAACATTATTTTTTCCAAATTTTCTGGTGAAAGATTTGACACTTACACAAAGTAAGTTTTAACATGGTATTTTTTACATTTATATTTAAGGGTTTTCAGTAGCACTTCTTTTTATATTTTGGCCGCTATTACGGTTTACAACTCAACTCAGTTGAGTTGTTATTAAGACAACTGGTTGTGATCAGTTGTAATTTTTGTTAATTGAAAAAAATCAGATTTTTGCAGCAAACTTGTTTCTGACGGAAAAAATAAAAGTCAAACGAGTTTTATTTTTTGACGGCAAAAATAAAACTCCTAAAATGAGTTTTATTTTAGACGGAAAAAATAAAACTCCTAAAATGAGTTTTACTTTAGACGGAAAAAATAAAACTCCAAAAATTCATAAATGAGTTTTATTTTATGATGGCAAAATAAAACTTAATTTTTAAGAGTTTGTTTCGGCCTTTTATTTTTACGTTGAAAAATAACTGTTAAAGATTGAGTTTTTTTTAATTCTTAAAATAACTGTTATAAAATAACTTTTTTGATATCACTTATAACCGTTACAGTCCCTGCTACAATGTCATTGTGGCATATAATATGAAGTCCGTAATATGTTATAAGTCTTTGCCAAATGAAATTGTATCAGAATTAATGCCTGAACGGACTGCAGTGTCTTAGACGCGCCGGTGAATATTCGTATCGTATCCGCAGGAATTTGTAGGTCATCGCAGTGAACCATGATATTCAAAATTCTTACATTTGAGCCATGATCAATGATTGGCTCAGTTGCGACATCATCAATGTCCGTTTGCTAATTTTATCATAAATTATTCTTTGAAAATGAATCTAATGAATCGCTCTTAATACTGTAAGCTAAGATAGTCTTAAACAATTTGTGCCCACAATAAAAATATAATAACATATTGCGCTAACTTTTACGGAGTTTATATCCTTGTGGATCAGATTTTTAGCTTAAAAAATATGTTGTCTTTGCCGCTAGATTGGGCTTATCTCCCAATGTGCTGCAGTCTGACATTTTTAGAAAACACTGGGCACCATTTGTAATATACATAAATAAACATAATGCTGGCCTATTTTCAAAGTATAATAATAAATGACTTAAAATAATAACAAAAACAAAGTTATAAATCACAGTAATTATAACGTTACTTATGCGCCACCCTTTAAAAAATATATGAAGGGTTGGGGTATTTGTATAAAAGCTAAAGTCAGATATACACAAATTCCTAGTGAATTTTATAACGTTATAAAGATTGCAATGAAACATCCAATAACAACTAAATTAAATGATTTATAGCTACCAAGGCTCTCTTCCGGAAAGAACTTTGTGTGGGCTTTTGTCAAACGCGAGTCCTATCGACTCTGTTTGATTGTATGCACGCAGTGCAACCAAATTTCATCAAAATAGCGATGTGTTCTTTATACGCAGCAAATAAAACCAACGGGCGTGTTAGAATCTATTTAGAAAGAGGTCGGTATACTAAGAGATAAATCCAGAACTAATATGGTGGTGTAGGGTATAACAATTTTAAAATATGCCCCACAGTACACTTAACTTTCCTGTCTCTTGGCTAACGAGGCACACAATAGAAAAAAAAATAAATTAAATAAGCCTCTTATATACTTTACATCTTTTATATTATGTAGTTGTAATTTTGTAAGAATGTGTGAGTATGAACATTACACATATAAAAGTTTCTAAGTCTTATCTAGTTTTTAGTCGGCTGTTTTATTCTTTTCAATGCTGTTTGTGCTTTCCTTTAGAATTTAGAACATTAGCTGCTTTAATTTCTTATTCATTCAGCATATAATTAAATTGTAAAATTGTTACAATGAGCACTGCTTACATACAGCAACAACAATACAACAGCAACTACAAGTAATGATGCTGTTGGTGTAACGTTGACAACGACCGCTACCACTACCTCAACTACATGTTGGAAGAAGTACGAGGAATACAAACAACAAATGCTGTGTCGTTTCTATGTAGTATCATTTAACAGTGGGGTGTAAAAGATTTCATACGAATTTATTCTTAACTATGTACTGTCATATTACATTTGGGTGTAAGAATTTTCATACAAAGGAACTTTATGCATTTAACATTGTTAAATACTTTAATAACAATTTCAAAAGGCACTCAATTTTGTTGTCGACTGTTTTGAAAGTAGTATACTTTGGCTTTGTACTAAGTGTGTATGTATTTGAATATTTTGTAATTTTTTCTTTATGGTTATTTAAATCGCATAAAAACCGTTATTGTTTATAGTAAAGGGCCAATCATGCTAATGCACTTACAAAAGCAAACGCTTAACTACTCACACATAAACATTCATGGTCTTATTAAATTTTAAATCAATTGTTTGCAATGGATTTATAAACTTAACTTTTGCTCATTCACGTAGTACAAATAATACAATTAAGGAAACTAAAAACAAAATAAATCCCTACATGCGTCTGTGTTGAATTTTTGATACCTTTCAGCCTAAATTAGAATTTTTTGGAAGTGGACCGTAGGATCTCAGATAAAATATTAACCAATCTAAATATCAAATGAAAAATTTGTTAGTTTTATATAAAAAGTTATGACTATATTCTTCGATACGGTTCTAGGAGCATTAGAGCGGAGTCTTAGAATCTAAGGAAATTTCGCGGCCGATTATCACAAAATTTAGAAGCGCGATTTCTAGTAATATAAAGCTAAAATTGCTTTTATTTTGCAAGTGTGATTTCTGTTTATGAATAATTTTAAAAAAGCTTTATTAAAGTACATTTTAGGTGCGATTTTAGGTAGTACGCAAGAAGTCGGATAAATTCGACAAAATTTCTGCACAATATTCGTAACGTTCTTAGGCGTTTTAAAGTATTTTTCTGTAGTGCGTTTTATATAAGGCCCATGTATAATTAAGGACCATAATAGTTAATAGCTTATTATAATACCCTATAAAATCGTTTGATGTGTGTCCCATATTAAAATATTGGTTGCAAAGCTTAAAGTATAGCGGTAAAATCAATATCACAGTCGATCTATAGATGTCCGCCCGGATGGCTGGTTTTCTGTCCATGTAATCTTGTCCTCGCGAGACCTGTAACCCCCAGGGAATGCCACTCAGATATGGGTTGCACCATGCTACCTGCAGGTAGCAACGTATGTTCCACGTTGGACGACTTCAAACAGCATTAGTTCTCCAAGCAAAGCGGCTTAATAGAAAAATGAAAACTTGCAACTCATCAGAAAGCAACGGGAAACTACTAAAGTAATTATCCCCAGAAAAAATCATGCAATACAACATGAATACAGAACAAAGGATATCGTCCTCAATCTCCGGTAACTCAAGGGCGCAAGGGATCCCCGGAGGTAAAGCAAAACGAAAACATCGGTATGTGGAATTTCCGAAGCCTGTATACTGATATACTTCACTCCATCTGATTTTCTTACTATTTATAACACCTATATCCGACCGCGTATGAAATACAACTCTCGTGTGAGGGCCGGTGCTTCAAAGTCTATTTTGGAGCTTCTCGATCGTGTGCAGGAGAGGGCGAAGGTTCTCATTGATGACAGTAGGGTATCCAATTCTATTGACTCCCTTGAGCAGCGTCGCAATATGGGTTGTATTTGCCTGTTTTATCGTTACTACAATGGGATGTGTTCTGACGAAATTATGGAACTGGTTCCCGAAACCCGTACGTTTGTTCGCAGTACACGTTTTTTTCAAGAGCCCATCCTTATGTGGTCGATTGGGAGGTGAATCGTACTTCGCATTACAGAGAGAATTCATTTTTTTCCCGGACTGTTCGTATGTGGAATAACCTTCCTGCCGAGGACTTCCCTCTCACTTGCAACATGATTAAGTTGAAATCGAATGTTCACAAACACTACTCCCTCTATCCTCCTTCCCATAACCTATTTTCCTAGTTCGAACACAATGCAATGCATTAGTAGGCGGCATCCCCTGAGGGCTGGTCCTAACAACAAAAGTAAAATAAAAAAAAGATGGAAAATTGGCAATTCCCTGAATGAGACGAATAGACTTAAAATGTATATGCTTGGAATCTGCGAAACATGTTGGCGAATTTGTATCCCAAAATGCTTAGATGTTCTCCTCGGGAATCCTTAATAAAAATAATCGAAAAGGCATTGGAATCATTTATTCAACTGTATTGCAGGATTTGCCCCGTTATCTGACAGGGCCATGTTGCTTAAAATTTCAGCCAAGCAAATCAACGTAAACACCATCCAAATTTACACTCCCCCTGCTGCTAAGCATAATGAAGAAATTGCATAATTTTGCAATGAAATTGAGGAATTTCTAGAAATAACGATAAGATAATTTTGTTTAACCAAGTCCTTGATTGCCCATTGGTGTTCAAATAGGGTACGCTCATAAAATTTGTTATGTATATACTGTGGTGTAGGGTATCAAATAGTCGGGCTTGACCGTTTTTGTTTTGAGTCGTTCTGAGAAACAGACATAAATATATGGCTAAATTGACTTATAATTCCTCAAGGACCCATATTAAGTATGGAAATACTTCATGTGATCTTAGATGAATCATTCTTGGATTTGTAAACAGAATAGCAAACTTATATCACCCTTCATCAGCACTCGTAGTGGTGTAGGGTATACAAATTATGTTAACCTTTTTAATAACAATTAATCTTCAGATTTATTTCCTGGAATTTAAAATTAGTTGATTTAACAGCTTTTGAATTCAGTGAGAATTTGATTATAAGGCCTACCTCCGACATACATCTTATTTCGTGAAAAATATCTAACAATTAATTTTAATAATCATTTCATATTCGTTTGCAAATTTGATTATGATAAATAGCAAAAACTTTTTTCATAAGACAAACAAAAGAAAAGTTCATAAAATCATTTATTCCACTCAGGCGCGGATTCAGGGGGGGGGGGAAATAAGGAAATTTCCCCCCCCTAAATTATAAAAATATGTTTGGTTTATCTCGATAATACAAGAATTCCAAATAATAATATTTTTTTATATGCACAAAATTTTAGGAAATCCCAGAAAGGTTTTTTTTTGTTTTTTTTATTGAATCTAACGAAATTTTCAATAAGTATCCAAATCTTAATTCTAAAAGTTATTGATTAGATATTTCCAATGAAGCATCTAGTTTACTGTATTCAAATACTTATTATTCTACATCAATCCCAGCAGGTGATATCTATTTATATCCAAAGAA
This sequence comes from Pollenia labialis, assembly GCA_949318255.1. Classification (NCBI taxonomy): domain Eukaryota; kingdom Metazoa; phylum Arthropoda; class Insecta; order Diptera; family Polleniidae; genus Pollenia; species Pollenia labialis. Next base: position 140,998,366 of record OX439139.1, on the reverse strand, counting down.
TAAACGTTTGACTTGAAAATGCGTGCGGTCGAATTATTAATAAGCTTTAGTATATGCAATATTTATGTATATATGTGTTATATGAATCAAAATTCTATTCGATAATATTTGACGAAAACACAGATTTGTCGGGGAAAACCCAGATTTCCTTATCTAAAAGATATTTCAACATACAACAAAAAGTTGTTAGGAAAGCATTTATTGGCTTTGTTGTAAACTCATATGAAGTGGCTTCAAAGGATATTGATAATGTGATGTATCAATTGATGCGAAGGCACTATCATCAATAGTTCTAAAAGTTTTGACAAATCTTGAACTAAACAATTTTGTAGGAAATGGAACAGATGGGTGTCCTCCGACGTCAGCAGAAAATGGAGTTGTTAGTAAATTCTGGCCAAATGCAAAATAAACGCCTTGCTATTCCCATAAATCAAACAAAGTGCCATTAATACAATAAGTTGTATCATTTGTTAAAGAAACGACAAATTTTTTTAAATATAATCATCCCAAGCGAAACGCACTTTTAGCAAAGTATTTGGTTGGACCGTCAAGACTCAATTTTACACTTTGCAACAAGTGTACATCATATAGTAGAAGCTTTGAAAAAAATATCTGAGTAGAAAGGTAGAGATACTTCATCAAAAGCCTCATATAAAGGAACTCGCTTAGTACTTTTGAATTCATTTACGGAATATTATAGTTATTGTATCACAGCCACTTATTATCATTTTACATAAGCACGATATAGATCTTCAAAAAGGATCAAGCCTTATCAAAACTTAAATCATGTGCCTTAAAGAGAAAAGAAATAAAGCCGAAGAACTATGTAAAGCGATTTTTAAAAAAGTTAAAGTTATCTGCGTTCAAATCGAGGTTCCAATCAAATTCAAAATGTTGAAGATTACTACCGAGTTGTAGGTTACATTCCTCTTATTGAATTTATTTTCGAAGATCTCAAAACACGTTTCCCAATAGATATCCTAAATGTATTGAACCTACCTAAACTTCTACCTCAAAGTGTAATCAAGTCAAATACAGACACAAAACTTTTAAAATCACAACTAACTGATGAGCTGATTATGTTTGATAAAACAGATAGATAAACACCTACTAACATCTAAAATTGAGTCTGAACTGTTGCATTGGCAACAAACATGGAAAATATCTGAAAATCTATCAGATAAAGTGGTAGATGCTATAATAAACTGTGATGAAGATATCTACCGAAATTTAAGAAAAATATTTAAAATTTTCATTTCAATGCTCGTCAGCAGGGCAAGTTTGAAATGGCACGAAAAATGGTTAAAAATGGCTGGCAAAATGGCACGAAAAAGTACAAAAAATGGCACGAAAAATTGCAAAAATAAACATGTTATTTAAGAAACATTTATTTTATTAAGTTTTTATTGTAAGTACAATAGTATATTTCTTCAAATTGTCAAAAAAAAAAAAAATTTGGGGGCAAAACGCAAGAATTTGGAAGTTGTTTTTAATACACTTTTAATCTTATTTTTGTTATAAAATTCTGTTTAATAAAGAAATATTTTTATAATATTTGTCTTAAAATTTTTTTATCAGGGAAATCTTATTAAAGAACGACGTTTAAAACTCTTGCGTTTTGAGTCTTCGATTTCTAGAACACCCCTGATAATCTTCTGTTATCACATAAAACAGTTCTATAAATGAAAAAAACACTCTTTCAACATCGCAAGATGTTACTGGAGCATATTTTAACAATAAAAGTTCAGATGGAGAAAGGTTGTCAATCAATTCATCCGTCTTACTTTAGTTAAAACAAAATTGTGAGAAAATCGGTTAAAACACTTTTTTAAAATTTAAATGCGAAGCCCTATAGATTTTTCAGGAGTATTGAATAATTTACTACACGTATTACGATCTCAAACGTTTTTTAAACTTTTTAACAAAATCTTTTTTACTGACATCTTTTATTATTTTCCTTAGCACTGTCAATTAAGCCAAAGCTTTCATTCATAGAAATCCCTTTCGTTTGTAACTTCAAGAGGCTTGAACAGATGAATTGAAAGTACTTTTTACGTCCGATTTTTGCATAATTCAGTTAGCATTTCGAATAGATTCTGCCTCATATTCGCTAAGCTTATTTTAAATTTTTTTTCTATTTTAAATTTCAAAAGATTTTGTTATTCGTGCTAAATTCCCAGTTTTTATTATTGATAAAAACACTTGAAATTTATTGTTGATGGGATAAGCTATTCCTATGCGCATTTCACTGGTTGCTTAGGCCAGATCATCAGGAAACTTCATCCATAAAGATTTTAGAAAAACTAAAGATATTAAACCAAGTAAAAATGTTAAACGTATAAGACTTATAGCAACAGTTCTACTTGTAATAATATCAAAGCTTAAACAAAACAACATCAACAATAAACAGTGCGTTCATCTCGTCTTACATTCCCCGCTACAATTAGTTGAAATTCTCTCAACATTAATTGTAGTTGTAAGTAGGTTAAGAAAAACAAAATAAAAAAAAAAAAAAAAAAAAAAAAATAAAAAACAACAACAGCTTACAAAAGATGTTGTCAATTAAGTGTTTTTTAGGCCGTGCACCCGCCTGTTTATTATCAAAAAGTAATTTCAATTTTTGGGAATACAAAATTTTAAATTTCAAAAGATTTTGTTATTCGTGCTAAATTCCCAGTTTTTATTATTGATAAAAACACTTGAAATTTATTGTTGATGGGATAAGCTATTCCTATGCGCATTTCACTGGTTGCTTAGGCCAGATCATCAGGAAACTTCATCCATAAAGATTTTAGAAAAACTAAAGATATTAAACCAAGTAAAGTCTATGTTGCAAAAAGGTATTATTTGGCAAGCTGGATTAAAAATTGATTTTTAAAAAAATAATTGAAGAAATGGCAAAAATGGCATATGCCATAAAAAACTTGCCCTATTCGTCAGTAATGCTACGAGAGAGAGAGGTCATTTTCTGCCCGTCGTCTAATAAAAACATGGCTCAGATCAACAATGACAGAAGAAAGACTGTACTATCTAAATTTTCCACACGAGGAAATCATAAATTGCTTATTAAAAAAAAATCAATTTATAATGAACTGATCTTATATTTCATTTAACCTTATTGTTGAGCTTTTTTAATATAATATACACACATTAATTTTAATAAACTTTTAAAAACAAAATTTTTACTTTTTTGCATCAAAAAAAATTTTCCCCCCCCTAAGGCTCGAGCTGGATCCGCGCCTGATTCCACTACTGCATTCTTTTATTTTATTTTCATTTCATTATATTTTTAATTATTACGCGCTTTTAATTCATTTAGATTTTATGCCTTTTTCAATTGCAGCCATTGTTTTGTAACACCAGCGCCATTGTTTTATATTTAATAACGACCTTCCCGTTCTTTTCAGCCATTTTATGCTTGATTATTATTCAAATTTTGTTTGTTGAAAGGGTTTACAAGGCGTTACATTTTTAAGCATTTTGCTTTATTAAAATCTACTTAAAGAATACTGATGGATAAAAACTTGTGTTTTATGAAGGATTTGGTGTATTTTGCATACCATAAAGGTTTTCAGAGTTCGATAGACAAATTGCAAAGATATTTTAAAAAAGGTCTTAAATTCTTGCAGAGTTTTAAGAAGTTAAGATAAATTTAAAAATTATTACTCCAATAAAGTACATTACATGAACAACTCATTTATAACACAAAATATCATATCAGATATGACTACATTCGGCAGTACCGAGTCTATAATACCCACCATTATTATTAATTAAAACAGAATATTAAAACTTTTTAATTTGAATGGGCGTAAGATTAAAACGTGCTTCAGAACGTTTTTTGTATAAAAATTTTGTTGTGTTAGCTTATTCCGCATATTTAACTTAGAGTCTTATCCTGGGTGGACTTTGATATGGGGGCTATGAGATATATAAATCGATTTGGCCCATTTTCAATACCAAACGTACCTATCACTTTAATTTCAAAGTTCAACTTTCTAAGTCTTTTATTTTGATTTTACTCTCGCTTTTAACAGACTCGGCCAGATCATCCTAGAACGGGTGGGCCGATGATGAAAGTGAACCACACCTAAACTTTAAGTTTTTTTCTGCATTTCATTTGAATTTGATAATTTGAACCATGAAGAGATGCACAATCGAGCAACTCGTTTAAGGTTTTCAGGCTTATTATGAAAATGGGCGTTCAAATCAATATGCATATCGTGCACACAGAAAACAAATTGGTTGGGAAACGGTTGCAGTAACAAAATATTGATCAAGTAACATAATTTATTATTGCAACTATTAAAAATGTATAGTGCTAACTGATTTTTAATTCTCTTGATTATATAAACGTTGTTCTAACTGAAATATGATTCCTTAAATTCTTTTATTAGTTATGATAACTAATTTAATTTAGTTCTAAAAATTAGTACAAATGGTTAGAATCACAACCGAATTTAATACAGGGCAATACTGAATATTGATCATTACAATCAATAATTTGCTCTTGTCAATAAATTTGGTTATAAAAATGTATATTCATCTACTGCAGCTAATAATTGATTGTTAGTATAGTTTCAATTCGAGTACAACAAATGAAAATATAATTATTTGGTATTCACAACCAAAAAAAAGCTAAGAGTCCCGATTGTTTACTGTGAGTACTAAACTAATTATTTTCATATAAAACTGAATTTTCTGTCAAAACTTAAACAAAAATGTTCTATCAAAAAAACAAAAATAAAAACATTTAATAAAATAAAATAATTTTTAATCGTGGTCAAAAACGAAAACTGTGCAAAAATTTATTTAAAAGGGGTAAGTAGTTTATGTATTCTTATATATATATATATACATACATACATATGTATGTAATATCTTAGTCGAACATACATACATAGATATGTATGTGCATATTGTATATGTAGGAATATGAAAGCTATATTTTGAACCCAGTGTACATTGGTCAAAATAAATAATAAGTATGCACATCATACATAGATATGTATGTATGTATATACATAAAAATATATAAATGTATATAAACAAATACATTAATATGTAAAAAATGATATCTTTTGGATGCCAATAATCCATTTGGTGTCGACTTTCGATGATTCAAACGATTTTGCATTTATAAAGGCAAGCTTAGTTCAAGATGATGAATTTTCCATTAAATAGGCGAATTGTTTAAAAGAAAGGCAAAACGTATTAAAAATTCAAACTACAACAAAATATGATTTCATTAAGCTATTTCCAATATTTAACACCAACGATAACTTTATCTTTAATTTGCTAAAATCGGATGTAATATCTTTATTTCCAACTTATTCTGGTGTTAAAACTTGGGATGGTTTTTACCAAAGAGTTTTTCAAAAACTTCGTTACACAAATGATAAAACAGCTCAAAATTTTTTAAATATTTCTGAAGATTTAAGTGAAGGTAAATAAAACAAGTCCATGTATTTCTTGAAAAGTATTAAAAAGAAAGAAAAGCATTCATATTACTTATACACCACAGTGTCAAATACCGTCACCTAAAAGGCAAAAGCCCCTATCTAGCATTTTGAAAATTTTACAGGAGAAACAAAAAACAATTTAAATAATAAATTACCTTAAACTGTTTAAAATATTTTTCTGCTACTTTTCTTGTAAAACCTACCAGTTGTTTTGGCAATAATTGTCAAAATAAGTTTCATTGATAGTTCGGGCCTTCTGATTTTTAGGTAACGATATGTTTCCTAAGATGTTATTGTCTAAATTCCAAGTATGTTCATAGTATGTGTATTTATATTGTTATTAATTTTCAGAATCCAAAAAAGCCATAGCATTTCTTTTGCTGCCTTATCTGTTTCCATCGACGGTGTTACGAGCCAAAAGCCAAAACTATACAAAATTAACAAAAATTGAAGTACAAGAAAAATTTATATCACATTTTGATGTAAGTTTTAATATATTTTAAAACAGATACATAATCATTACTAATTTTAATTATGTGCGGTTTGCATAATACAACCAACTGACTGTAGTTGAAAATTTATATGAAAACCGCTCAATTTGTTTTAATGATTTTCATATCTGTGAAATTTTGACAAAACAAAAAAGTTGAAAATATGTTGTTAATAGTAAGAACTGTTATTAAAAAAAAATTTTAGCTTACGTTTTTAAAATTTTGAATTATAAATGAAATTGTTCTTTAATTTTGGTTTGTTTTATTATTTTATAAAAATGATTTTTCACCGAGTTTTTTTTTAATTTTTTCTATCTTATCTCGATGTTTTGTCAAAATGCCACAGATATAAATTTGCAACTTCAATCAATTGTTCGTATTATGATAACTACACGTTTATTATTCTGTTTTACTTTAGACTCTAAAACAAGCCGACATTAATGAGACAAATTACATTCGAGTTGCAGCCAAGGATTGTTTTTGTTGGAAAGCTGTTTTTCTGTATACATGGGATTAAATGTACAATATTCTCAGGAAACTAAAATTATTTTGAACTTTATTCAAAAATATGTTTTTAAAATTTGTACAACATGATTTAAATAACACAAGTATATTACAAACTTATAGATTAACTGCCTGTTTTTAGAAAACGTAAGCAAGTGAGTGAGTGAGAAATTATATTGAAAACAAAAACAAATTTTCGTTTTTTATTGTTGTTTTCAATATAATTTCTCACTCACTCACTTGCTTACGTTTTCTAAAAACAGGCAGTAATACATTTCTGACATTTAAATATAAATATTGTTAAAAATTATTGCTTAAGTATATTTTAAAAATTTCGTTATGAAATGCACATGTTGTCAGAAACCATTTCAAAGCTTTATGTTGTATTCTGTACATTTAAGAAGTAATCACCGTAGTGCCACAAGATTTAAGTGCAGCGATAAATGCAACAGAATATTTTCTAACATAAAGTCACATTTAAAACATATTAAAATTTGTCATTTCAAAGATGTCCAATTAGTTTCACAAAAAAAAAATAATAATTTAGCTGTAATCAACAGTAATCAAGAATCAGAAATTTTAAATTTTGATATCGAGCAAACACCTGTTTCAGAACTGAGCTCACATAAAGAACTTTTAAAAATAATTTTAAAAGTTGTTAGTGACGATAGAACTCCAAGAACCAGTGCATTTAATACATTTAAAGATCTTTTCTCATTTTATGATGTTGGTATAACAAACGCAATGAGCTGTTTAACTGCAAGCGGTTGTAAAAATCAAGAACTTTTTTCTTTATTAAAATCTTTGATATGCCCTTCAGAAATAAAATCTGAATATTTGCTTTTGAAACACTTAAAAATTCAAAATGTTCTAATTAATTATGAAATTGTTGATCTCGGAAAAGAATATTATTTTGCTTACTCAAACTGTAATGAAATAGTCAAACAAAAAAATGATTTCTTCTATATAATAGTTGACATCCAACAACTTTTTACCGTTATTTTTTCTAAAACAAATTTGCTCAGCATAATTTTAAATTATGAAGAGCAAATAAATTCGTCAGCTTCGTTCTGCAATATAATTCAAAGTCCGCTGTGGAAAAACAAAATGAAAGATTTAAATCCAGACAATAGCAAAAATATAATATTAATTCCTGTAATGATCTATTTTGATGATTTTGAAATTTTAAATCCCTTAGGATCACATAGTGGCCAGCAAAAAATTGGAGCCTTATATATAAAAATTTTAGCACTTCCAGAACACCTTAATTCAAAATTATCAACAATTTTTTTGGCAATGCTCTTTTTCACAGAAGATAGGAAAAAATTTGGCAATGAAAAAATATTTAAAAAACTTATAGAAAAATTAAATGTTTTGCAAAATCAAGGTATTAGACTGAATAATAAAATAATTAAAATTATTCCATGTATGGTGGGCGGTGATAACTTAGGCATTAATTCAATTTTAGGATTCGTAGAATCTTTCAAATCAAACTATTTCTGCCGTTTTTGCAATTGCCACTCTAGTGAAACTTAATTATTATGCACTGAAAATATTTCGAAATTAAGAAACAGAGAAATTTTAAACACTGACTTTCAAATTTTTGGTATAAAAGAAAATTCAATTTTTAACAGTTTAGACAATTTTCATACAATGGAGAACTGTTGTGTTGACATAATGCACGTCCTTTTAGAAGGAGTTTGTCATTATGATATTTTACTAATTTTAAAGAAATTTGTTTTAGAAAAACAGTTGCTTCCCTAGAGGGAAGCGAACTGACACTGAACTAGTCCCGTGATAGGTCTTTGGTGTTAGAGACCGGTTCTAGTTCTAACACTTTATATGAATAAGACCTATCACTTTTACATGGGGTTGTCATTGGAGGGGGTCAATTGACACTATTTGACCAGTCACAGATCTATTCTCAATGAACGTGCTTAGTGTCAGTTACTACAATGTAGTGTTATTTCAATACAATCGTCCATGTTCTGGAAAACGCAGCGTTTTCAAATCGCTTACGATTTCAAAAACGCAAAACGCATTTCAGCATGTTCTGAAAACCAGGCGATTTGCTAGCGTTTTGCTATTTTTCGAAGTTGTTTTTGAGCAATGAAAACATATGTTTTATCATAACAAAACGTAAACAAACAATTTAATTTACAAATTAGTTCTGCAAAATAAATTTAAAATTAAAATGCCTACAGCTTTATTACATGTTCATAAGTAAACTACTGCATCACACAATTGACAAACTCAAAGCAAATTTTTTAATTGCATTTTTTTAATTAAAATCGTGAAAAAATGTTACAAGATTTTCATTAAATAAATAGAAAACATATTAAATTGAAATTGTGCGCCATTTCCTTTTCTCTTTAAAGTGCAGTTTTAATAAAATAGACCAGATCGCTTAAGTATACACTAGCGGTTTGAAAACGCCAAATTTCTAGCGTTTTCGTTTTTCAGAACACCTGTTTGGCGTTTTCAAATCGAAAACGCAAATTTTAAGCGATTAGCGTTTTCCAGAACATGGACGAATGTAGTATTATTTCAATGAAACAAGTCCTAGAATTAAATTAAAGAACCAAATTTTAGAATGTACCAACAAAATTTGTCACAGCACCGGTTAAGACTGTACTGTTATTCATTCCTTTTTCTACCTTTTTGTTCTTCATAAACCAGTTAAGTGATTGGTTCTTCTTTCACTGGTCATGAGGCCTTCCTTTTTGTACTGGTTCTATTTTCACAAATCCCAGGACCAGTCTGTTGGACCAATTGACACAAATTTCCCGCAGGGTTTCTATTGAGCTTTTAAATAAACGTATCGAATTATTTGATTTTGGACCTAATAACGTTAAACCACCTCTTTTTGATACAGATTGTTTAAGCAAAACAAAATTTAAATTAACTGCTTCAGAAATGCTATTAATTGTTAAATATTTTCCTATCCTGATTGGCGACCTAGTAAAATATAATGTAGAATGGAAACTATTTCTATACCTTAGAGAACTTATTTATATCTTGTTCAAGAAAAGTTTATCATTTGGTTCACATATATATTTAAAATCGCTGATTGAAAATCACAATAAATAATTCATACACATTTCAAATAGCAGTTTAAAGCCTAAATTCCATTTTTTAATACATTACCCAAACATAATAAAAAACATAGGACCACTTTTTCAAACAAACTCTATGAGATTTGAGAGCAAACACCAAGTGCTTAAAAAAACTGCACATAACTCAAACAACAGAATTAACATTCTGAAGTCTTTGCATATCAAAAATCAGTTTAAGATTGCAAGATTCATTTTATATAATAATTTCGATAAAAATATTTCAATTGGCTCTTTTAAAAAGAATTATATTCAAAATTATAAATTGAGTGCGACATCACGAGAAATAACCTATCTGAGGTATGATACCTTATATTTAAAAAAATATGTAGTTGTGTGTGTAAATTTTTATGAAAATTGCGAACCAGTTTTTGGGTTAGTTGAACATGTAATTAGTGACAATGATGATTTCTTTCTTTATATAAAATTAGTGGAAACATGGTACTTCGATTATCATTTTTTTGCATACAGAATAAACAGTCAAACTAAAATGTTTCAACTTGTAAACATAAAACAAATAAAACTAAAACATATTTCTCATATAGTTACTTCAGCCAATGGAGACGAATTTGTAATATGGGACTGTTAATTATTTTATCGTGTAGTGTATTAATTCAAATTTATCTTTTACATTTAACTTAAAATGTATGCATATACAAATAGATATATAAATATTAATAATTAACTAAATATAAACTATATATGTATATCATTATCTGTTTGAATAAAATTAAATTATGTAAAAACGATACATAAAAATAACTTAATAAATACCTATACTAACAAAACGTGAAGTTTATTGGAATTATTTTGATTTTCTATCTTATTAGTCGGGAAAATAGTTTATGCAACAGCTTTAAAAAAATTTGATAAAGTCAATCAAATCTTTGGTTATGAACACCAATTATATGGTAATTCAGTTGCATCTATCATATATTCGGATATAAGTACATTTTTGTTTTCTAATAACCATACTAACAACTGAAAATATCTGTTGTTATTACTGATAGTGTACTAAAATTCAAATGTTGCTATCAAAAATATTATGCTAACCAACGAAATTTTCGGTAATTGTAACCGAATTGTGTGATAGTACATGCAACCGACGAAATTCGATTGGCGACAAATTCGGTTGTGATCACGAATCTGTTTTCTCTGTGTGCACATCGTGATGTTTTCGGTCAATTTAATCGCCCAAATGTGCGTACAATCGTGCTCAAATTTGAGCAGACCGGGTCTGTAGGAGATGTGAAAACACCAGTGCATGCTTGTACTGCAGAAAATATTGCTGCTATTCTCGATAGTGCGGCTGAAGAGCCATCAACCTCAACTCGTCCTCGTGCCCAACAATCGCACCTCTCAATTGTCAGAATGGTGGCAAGAAATGGCAACAGTGGATGATCAATTGTTTAAGAAAACCATCTTCAGTGATGACGCATATTTTCATTTGGGCGAATGATAATCCAAGAGTGATTGTCGAAAAATCAATGCACCCACAAAGAGAGACTGTTTGATGCGGTTTATAGGCTGGCGGCATCATCGGTTTTTTCCAAAATGAGGTAGGTCAGGCAGTTACTGTGAATGGTGTTTGATATCGTGAGATGATGGCGAACTTTTTTTGGCCCGAATTGGAAGATATGGATGGGGACGATATGTGGTTTCAACAAGACGGTGCCGCTTGCACACAGCAAACGAAACAAAGGCTCTTTTGCGCGACAAATTCAATGGCCGTGTTATCTCACGTGGTGGCGATGTATATTGGCCGCCAAGGTCATGTGATTTGAAATAATTGGGTTATTTGCAAGAAAAGGTGTACGTCGCCAGCAACAATTCAAGAGCTAAATAATGAGGTAATTCGGCACATTAACGGCATATTCAAAATCAACATCGGCCCTTAAAATTTAACCCCCCTGTATGCACACAACGCACACTAAATCATAAACAGACACAACTCAAAATTCAAAAATGTTTAGAAGAGGCAGACAACTGGACTCAAACTCGCGACTCAGACTCCATATTTTTTGGCATATTTTGCAAAAGAAAACATTTTCAAGAGGGTCTGCTTTAAAAATGTTTAAGTCAGAAAATAACGAGCAGTCTACTTTTTAAAGCTCAATGCGGTACGTGTTAGAATTAAAATATCGATTTTAAATTATTAGAGAATCATTATCTTACTATAATTAACCATTTAAAAGGTTGAAAAAAGAGTTAAAAGTCACATTTGGACCAGTCTCATATACATTTAGCATCAATCTTAGAGTCGGAGTTGTACTTAAACATTTTCAGCGGATAGAGTCGGAGTAAGAACGATTGCTTAACGACACACCAGCCCTGATTCAGACAAATAGTTGTAATTTTTTAATCAAATAGAGTTTCACAAATGTTAAAGAAGACAGTGACTTAAATGAAATTTTCGGGGCTTAGGAAATTAAAAAAAAAAAAGATTTAGTGTGCGATATAAACTTTATAGGGTCTCCGATGATTATTTCGATGTGTAGCAAACGGACAGATGTACAATTTTTCCATATTCGAAACTAGCTTAGCAATTTTGATGAAATTTAAAAAATATGTAGATCAATCTTCAGTAAAACACACAGGCTTTACGTTTTTTTTTGTAGTAAGTCAAAAATTTAATCTGGGCTTTGATTGTTTAAGGTTAAAAGTACAAGCGGTCACAACTCGTGCTTCGAAATAGTTTTAAAAGAGTTTTAATATTCTATTTTTTTTTTTTATATAGAAAATCTGCTTTTGGCAATTCATTGTTATGTACTTGTTATTGTGGAGGTTAAAAAAACGATATTCATTTCCATAATATTAAAACTTATTAAAATACTTTAAACGAAAAATAAATAACGTTGTAAAGCTGTCTATTCAAAATGGTTTATAATATGAGAACTTTTATTCATCTTACATAGATTTTTTTTTTTTTTTAGAACAACAAAAGAATTTCTACGCACTTTCTTTGACACTTCTTAACATCATTAAGTTCTTGTTAAAATTTTTTTTTGTATCATTCAATGCCTTGTCAATTCAATTCAATTTAAAATTCATTTTGTGTTAAATTTTTCGACGACTACAAGTTTAACACAATCTAAAATTCATTTAGTATTAAAAGTTTAATAACAAATACAAACAATTTATCAAAAAAAAAAAGTTTTTCCTTGACTCTACATAGACTTGCCATCTCTTACAAGATTTTGCGTTTATTTTTGTACGAGAAGGCAAACTTTTTTGAATACATATTTAAAACTTTATGCCATTTATTTGTTGGGTTAGGAGTTGGAGTCATATTTAGCTAGAATTAATTTAAAGGTTCTAAATTCAATTTACTTGCAAGTGTATTTCGTTAAATCAATCAAAATTAAATATGATAAATGTCTATGTTGAGTTTCGGTTGTTTGTTTATTCTTTCACTTGGGAAAACTTAATTATTTAATATAATTTTTGGAATGAGAAATTGTTTATAAAGTAAAAGTTTTATTTTTAAATAGGAATATGTGAAGGCATATTTAGGGCATGCGCAAGGAAAAATTACCTACATACTAAGTAATTGGCAACTGGAACCATAGAAAATACTCGAGTCGGCCAGGAGGTTCGAGTTTAGTGTCGATGTTCGGAAAAAAGCTATCTCATACCGAATATTAAGTTTTAGCTTGTTATTAGTTTCCGGCATGGCACATTTTTCTCTAAATAGGAAACAAAACATCTTCTTAGTAATAATTTTACTCTAATGGAAACACTTCATAAAATAACAAATCAGACTAATAAGTACATCAAAAAGAAGGCACACAAAAGCTTCATATTTATGAAAAGAACATGACTTAGCACAATATCTAGAGCCTCTAGATGATGAAGATAAAGAAAGTTCAATTTATTTAACTGAGCCTCTAAGTTTAAGAAACTCCACTTCTAGGCCACCACTTGCGAGATATTATTTTTCATAAATAAATTAATAATATTCCCCATTTATATACTGTATTAAAAAAAAAGAATAATTATTTCTTAAATAAAAAGTAATTACGAATTCAAACCCCTTCGTTAATTTTGGGCCACCCTGTACAAGCGTATTGAGTGTTTGCTATAAAAATAAATAACAAAAGTTAAACTGGTTTTAATACAATAAAAAAATTGTTTGGTTACGGGTTCAGTCAAAAATCTTCCAAAGTTCGGAATCGCTTTAAAAAAGTCAGTTCGGTCGGACACTAGAAATAATCATACCTAATAGCATGGCGGTGCGCAAGATGACCCCAGGAAATATGACTCCAAAAGGAAAGTGAAGAACAGCCCCAAAATTTTTCATGTGACACAAAAACACGCAATTTTGGGGCAATTTTTTTTTGTTTTTTGGGGTTATTTTTAATTTTTTCGTTATGGTGTTTTTGCATTTTTAATGGAATTAAAAATGTCCCCAAATAAAATCACAATTTTTACTTTCGTTTACTAATAAAAAAAAATGTCAATTTTATGAAATGAGAAATCACACCAAACATTTTTACACAAATTTTATAAAACTTTATGAAAAAGTTTCTAGGGATAATATAAAAACCCCAAATTCTTATAGCAAAGTGGAGAAAACCCTTGCCGGTTATGCAGAGATGCCTTAGTTAGCGCAGCCTGTGTAGAGAAGAAAATCCTTGCGCCCGGCAAAAGGCCTGCTATAACGTGAAGCTTTAGTAAGCAAATCCAGTGCTCGTTATAAACTATAGAGGAAAAAATCCTTGCGCATAGCCGAAAGCCCAACCATGCTATCAATCGTACGAAAAATATCTTGTCATGTTGCAAGCTGTTATGTACAAAGTTTTTGTATGTATGTATGTATATGAAGTACGAGTGTATTGTATAATTGTTAAAGTAAAAGCTAAAACCGAGTTTTTTTTCGTCGGTTTTCGGTTTTTAGGTGATAGTGTGAACACAATCTGTCATATTAAATAAAATTTTTTGACAGTCGCTACAACACTCATTAGATTTCTATTTTACAAAGTATTATGGAATACGTAGGACTGGGTAAATGTGTAAACAAGCCTTTAATATTATCACTGAAAAGGTTTTTTCCAAAATAAATGACCGCCTCACCGAATTTTAGGGTTTATCCCACAATCGACAAAAGCTCTCATAAAAGCCACATTCCGAAAATTGCTTTAGCTTCTAAACTCTTTCAATAATAAAAACTGCAAAATTATGGTCTTGCTTAACTGGTCTGACAAGTTTTCTCACTTGATTTTCCTTTATAAAGTTTAAAAAAAAACTAATGGTTATGTTTTCTTCAGTAACTGAAAACTTTTTTAATTCAATGAAATTTATTTTCGTTGCTATTGGCATTTAAGCAAAGACTAAGAAAACGGGTGACATATTTGGTGTTTTAAAATTAAAGAGGCAATTTAAAGCGCTTCTAAAAACTAAAAATAGGGTGGAAAAGGGTCTACATTATAAGTGTAAGAGTATCAGTTTTTTGTTTCGCTGGTAATTTTCATATTGCCAATCTTAGACCCCGTAACACAGAAAAAATAGAAAATCAACTTAATTAAACAATTCGTTCAGACAATTAAATATTTAACTAATTTTGCCTCTAGAAAGAAATTGATCATATCAATTAACGGATTTGTATTTTCGAGTCATGGGACACAAATTTAGTCAATTAAAAAATTAATTGCATAAACTAAAAAATACACCACTTATACACAAACATTTAATTTAAAGGGTTTTGATTAAAAAAATTAATTGCAGCAAACAAAAAATTAATTGAATAATTAATGTACGCCAATTAATTATTTAATTGAATTATTTATTGCAAATATTTTTTCTCTGAAAGAATACTTTTGATTATTATCATTTGCGTAGTTGTTGAAATCAGTGTTCGAAACTAAACAGTACGTTATTTAGAGTTGGGCTCACACAGCCAAGAACGATATCTATTTTTTGTAGACAAACACTCCCCTTAATACCGTTCGTAACTATTTTCAAAAAAGAGCCGAACATTATATAGTGTTCTGCTCTTCATCAAAAAACAGAACAATTGTAGTGATACTGTAGACAAACATTAAGGGTCCTCATGATGTCGCTTAAAATTGCCATTTGTGCAAATGCGCAAACTTACGAGCCTTGTTTCATGAAGCCTCTTTTTTTAACTTTTGTGTAATTTTAAACAATTAATGTCAGTTTGTAAGAAACGTCAATACAAAAATAAATTAAAAATTAAAATTCAAAAATATAAAAATTTGTGTTTAAATTTGTGATTAATATGTATGAGAAATTTGCTTTTAAAAATGCTCAAAGAAAGCCAAAAGACCAATTTACTGAAATTATTGCTAGAATTTATTGTTTGTGATTTATAGACACTTGGATTTTTCATTGAAAACGACGTTAAAATCATTTAAAGATCTGTTTGTATAAATGCACAATTGAACAGCGCAAGTTTACGAGACAAAATTGTTGGGCAAATTTACCAAGTTTGTGTAAATGAATTCTCATACAATTTTTGACAGTTTATTTACGAGGGCACAGTTTGCACAGATTACGAGACTTATAAACGATATCATGAGGACCCTTATTATATTTTAAAGTTCTATAATGTTTCTTTTTTTTTGCATTGTTAAAGAAAATAAGAAACAAAAAATTTTAGCAACGACGGCAACACGAGCAGCTTGTGTGTGTATTGTGTATATGTTTTGTTTGTGTAAAATTATTTTGTTTTTGTAAAAAACATTAATAAGCCGAACCGAACACAATGAAGTTTGTGGAATTTTAAAACAAAAACCGAACGGAATTAAATGTTCTAATCTTTTGTTGAGTTTGATAAAAACAGTATTATTTTTGTGTTCGAAAATTTACTAACAGGGAAACGTTATTTTCTTAATGATTTTCTCCACAAACACTATTAGCGTTTGTGTTTTCCACAAATCAACCGAACCGAACACTAGTTGAAATGGCTTTACAGACTTTTTAAATTAAAACAAAATCAAAGAATTAAAATCTTTTAAAATTTGATTTTACACGGAAAGAATTATTAACAAAATATTGCTTGAACCAAGAAAATTTAGCACGATTCCTGTCCAAGCCAAAAATTAATTATTCTTAATATACATACATATGTGTGGCTAGGTTTAGGCAAATTGTTTCTTTATTTAAGAAAATTTTACTAAATACGAACGAAATATTTTTTTTTTTTTTTTTTTTTTTTTTTTTTTTGTTCATTGTTTATTTATTGAATCTTCATATATTAAATATGAACTAACAATAATTAATCAAATCTTATCCTAATACTTTATTTATGTCCTGCCAGTGCCAGCCAAAAATTTTATAGGTGCTTATCGCTCTTCTAGTTGGGTAAGTGCTGCAGTGTCTCTTCTTCTTAATCGAGTGTGGCCGCCATGATTTAAGATATTTCGAGCTAGTGGATTTGGGTGTTGTTCAAGCCTTTTTAAATATTTTACTGCATATTTTGTAATCATAGTTTTTACTAATGGCACATTGAGATCCTTATGAATGTTTGAGTTTTTAACGTACCAGGGAGCTGCTGTGATTATTCGAAGAAGTTTATTTTGACGCCTTTGAATTTTTTCGATATTAGAAGCCGAGGCGGTGCCCCATAGTTGAATACCGTAGCACCAGATAGGCTTTAAGATAGAGTTATAAAGTAGAAGCTTGCAATCGAGACTAAGGACAGAATTTCTTCAAATAAGCCAATGAATTTGAATGGCTTTTAGTTTCATTTGAGTTAATTTTGCCTCTATATGGCATTTCCACGAACGAAATATGAAAGTCAAAAATTATGAATGAATTTTGGATTTGTTTTTTTAAGAAATTAAATTGATTACTTTAGAAAATAAGACTCTGTATGGAAAATTTAGCAAAACCAAATATATTTTTGCTATACATATTTCATTATTTTTCGTGTTTTTTATAGTTATTTGTCCGGTATTTTTCCCCCTAATGGTAGATTCTTTATTTCCTAACATACATTTTGCAAAATTTACATTCTACATGTATGTATGTGTGTATGTAAATTTCTACTCATACATGTTTCATTTAGCAAATTCTTTAACAAATACACAAACCAATTAAGAATTTTCGTATGTGTAGTGTTATTGTTTCTTCTAGTAATTGTTGTTGGCATAGTAGTTAGTGTGCAACTAACAAATACATACTTAAATATAAGTGCATATATGTATGTATGTATGTATGTAGGAATATATGAATGTATGATTAGAGTTGAATGTATGTTAAGGTTACTACTGCAACTGCTTCATGATACAATAAAACTGAGTGAGCACTACTATTTAACAACTCATCTGAACTTTAAACAAACAAAGTAGTAGTTGCACTTGTCACCCCATTTGCTGTATGGAATGAATGTGTAAGTGTGTGTAACCAAGTGTTATCCTTGTTCGCCTTAACAAGACTACAAACCCATACACAAGTGCATTAACATGCATGTTTTACACATTTCGTTTATACTGCTCTGATGTGTTTTTTTCTGAATTTTTTATTTGTCTTTATAATTTCGAAAACATTAAAGTCATTCAATTGCAAATGAACAATAAGTGAAAAGAGATAAAAAAAAAGTAAAGATTTTTTAGAGAATGTAGTTTTTTTTTAATTTAAATAAGCATTCTTAATCAGCGAAAGTAAAGAAATTCTTTTGAAATGCTTGAGTTCATGCGAAAAAAGGATTTTTTACTCTATTTTCATAATGAGCTTACAAAGTTCAAAATTATTAATATTTTTAAAAGTTTTACATTAGGGTTGTACTGTGGCCATGATAAAAGCTAAGTGAGGTGTAAAAAATATTATCGATTCATTTGAAGCTCTGCTGATCTTACTTCGTGCTTGGAAGGTAAAGAGATGTCAAAGATTTAGCACTGCACTAAACATTACACTTCTTTCTATCTTATCATTTATTGATAAGGCCCTATATTCCTTATAGGATCGATGAGAATATAATTTGTAATATATTAATAGAGTTCAAAATTTGTGGGCGTATTACTTGTGCGGAAAGGGCTAAGGACCTTAAATAATACGTAATATCAAAATCAGCTTGATGTCGGGTACACTAACAGCTTATTAGACATGATGCAACCTTTCAGGGTCCTTTGGCAGCACTTGTTCTTTTTTAAAATTGGAGGTATCATCTTGAGGATCACCTACCTCTTTGATGTGCACCCTCACGGTATTTAAAAAGGTTTCATTTAATATCTTTAGCTTGGCTGAAGCTTTAATTAACATTATTTGGTATCAAGGCCATAGCGGATACGCAGGCCCTGGTTATTGGTAAGAATTCTTCGGGGATTATGCGGTGGATAGAGGTTAGTTTTAGTTACCTGTAACAGAGGCTGAAGTTCGGCTGCTGGTGGATTTCCGCGCGTGATGTTGTTGTTAGAACAATAGAAGCTGTTCCGAACGAAAAGTAAGTAAGATACTGCGAAATAAGGGATCATAGTCCAGACTGCGTTTTCAAAAAGTTGCTATCTCTGTACTAGTTTACCTCACACGGGTGCGTTGCTAGACGCATTATTTTCATCAGGTTTTAAGATTCCCGTGATGCTAGGTCGGCAATGACATACGTTAATCTTCAATACAACCGCTAGTTCTTTATATTCTTAATATTTTTTTCCCTAAGCTTATCCCGCAAAGCTCTTCGCTTGTCTGTAGGAGACTAACGTCTCTGCCGTAGATGAGCTCACTACCAGCTAGCCTACCGGGGCATCCTTATTTTTTCGATAGCTGTAGGATTAATTGTAACCTCCGTAGGATGCCAATATTAAGTATCGCATTTCTTATGGCCCGCTGCATCCATTTTCTTGAACTTTTTGCTGTAGCATCTTCTGAGCCCCGAAATTGAAAGAGGATAGTAGCAGGGTAAGTGGTACCCCCATAGGACTCCAATGTTAATTATCGCATATCTTAAGAACTGTTGTAGTGACGATATTCTAACCTGGTAGGATTAACTCTTACGATGAAATACCCTTTGAAAAAAAAACACAGGAAGTAGGTGCAGCGGGAGCAATACCCCCATAGGATGAAAATATAATATATCACGTAACTGAAATACTACTTCATGCGTGGTCAAGGCCACTATTGGTTAACAATAAATTTCAAAACTAAAATGGGTCGGACAGACTGTGGAGGAGGTGTACCTCTCATTGAACGAAAACCATAAATAACGCAAATTTGAAGACAAAAGCCTTTAAGCTTTGAAATACCCACTTTCAAAATAAAAATAAAGGGGGTAGGTGCAGGGAAGAAATACATTTTTACAAAAGCATCCTGTTAGCCCCAACAATTAAATAGACTACTTATTTTGTCGAAAGGGATAGGGGATCAGTTACCCCAAAGGACGCCACTATTGGTTCAAATTTATGACTAAGTAAAGTGACTGATTTATCATCGCGCAACCCAAACGGCTGAAGTTGGAGACATGAAATTTAGACAGTGAATAAGTCTCCCAACGAATATATTCACAAAAAAGAGATTTTTGCAAATTTAATTATCTAGAGTGTAAAATAGGTAAAAATAGGATAATAGGTTTATCATAGGCTATAACTGTATGGAAAATTACAAGTGGGCGAGGCACCTCCCAAACAAAGGCAGTATGAATAACTCCATATCTGGAGAACATTTGCCAAACAGCCGACCAGATTGGAGAAGTGGGAGGTGCTCCTCTATTACAAATAATAGTGACCCGATGAACGGCTACAGGAAAAAATCAAGATTTTGTACAAATATTTTGCTTGGTTATCAATACACAACATTTATCAAAAAGTGCGCTAATTATATTGGAGAAGTAGGCGGGGCGTGGAAGCTCCCATACCAAGACAATTTAGATTTCTTTATATCTGGAGAATGGTCAAAGTATTTTAAGGTTTTAAATTTGCAACAAATAGTTTGCTTTTCTTTACAAAATATCTGTCAAAAAGATGGCTTGTTTTGAGAAATGTTCATGACACCTTCAACGTAAGCATAATAGAGATTTATGTGTATCAGCAGAACGGAAATAGTAAAAGTATTTAAATTTGGTACAATTTGCTTCGTTATCGATTCTCATGAAAATTTCACCAATTTTATTTCAATGGGGAAGCGAAGCATATGTTTATAAATTGTAAACATGAATATCAAAGAATTTTTCGTTAAACTTTACAAATTTTTAAATGAAATTAAATTTTTGTAATTTAAATGATTTAAAAGAACAACAGATATCTGATGGTAGATGATTCAATTTCTTGTTAAATTAAAATTGGTTGGCAGCCCTGGAAATAATAGGACTAGTCCAAACACGCGTGGTAAATGTAGCCCATAAGGGACTAGGACTACTCCAAAAGTAACCCAAACGTATGGAAAAACATGGTCTATTTAACATTACGATGTCCTAGGGCAGGACCATATAACCCAGCTTTGGGTTACAATGGAGTAGTCTTAAAACTACTCCATTATATACACAAGAGGATTAAATTTATCTTCGTTAAAAACCAAAACACGTCGTTAAAAAACAAAGACATGTCGTCTCACTACAAACATTTTTTAACAATGACATGGTTCAGCTTGCATTACATCGGACCAGTCCATGGAGTAGTCCATTTAATCAAATTGGATCAGGTGGTACAATATTATTTGCAGGGAGGCGAATGTCACTGCCTGTAATGGTCACCTCTAAGTCACGTTAAACTATCTGAATAGTTTTACTAAACTGATCTCTGATAATTCAAATAGGTCGTCCAGCATATGCTTGAGGAGCAATTTATATTGTTTTACAATGCTGAATAACTCATTCATTTGTCTGTGGCTTACGGCAGCTGCGGGTAATAAATGGAACAGTTAATCTAAACTACATCTTGAGACACTTTAAATCCGTTTTTATGCGAAACTCTTACAAAATTTCTTTAAATTTCATTATTTTTTTTTAACCAAGGTCTGCAATAATAAATTTTTCAACATTAACTTTGTTCATTACACCCAATTAAAATTTATTAATTTAATTAATTATAACGTCGTAGCCCAAATAAATTTCTATAAACTTTTTTTTGGCAAATTTCATGAAAGCGTAAATCAATTAAAACAAACAAACGAAACTGTCTGCACGTTAAGTGACAGAAAAGTTTTTCATTTCTTTTGCACCATTTGGTTTTAATTCATGACAATAAAATTATTAAGTATTAAAACAATATGCAAAGTAATAAAAAACAATAATAAAGGACAGAAAAAAACAAAAAACAACTAAAGCAAATATTGTTAGAAAAAGCCGGCAGCTTTTTGGTGGTTTGAAGATGAAGAAATTTGTTAAGCTGATGCAAACGTACGTGCTTGGTTTTTATGACCTGAGACAATAAAAACAGCAGCAACAAAAACAAAACTTAAATAAACAAATAAAATGCCATTAAATTAATAAAATAAATTTTTACAAAATGCCAACGAAAATATTCATACTGCAAATATTATAAGAAAAAAAAAACAATTTACTTTTTTTTTGCTAAAGCGGTGGCAGCAACAGGAAAAAATTCCAAAAATTTCTGGAGGCTATAAAATATATAAAAGGGACTAAAAAAAATTGCAAATAAGCAAAAAGTATGAAAAATAAAATCGCAGACAAGTTTGTGGAAGATAATCAGTGGGTCAAAAAAAGAAAGTATGGAAATTAAAAACATTTAAATCGATTTGGATAAAGAATGTTTTCTTATTATATTGCCAGACACAGTAAAAAACTTTTTTTTGTAAGAAGTTGAACTAAAATCAAAATAAATATGGCCTGTTGGCTCGTCTTTTTCATCAAATATTTGTCAAGTGTGACCGTAGCTTCAGATATGTGAAAATTGGAGTACTAAAAGTTGGATGTGAGTCCAATTTTTTTCGCGTACGGTATAACAATTTTTTCGTTTAATACACCACAGTGCAAAAGTGGCAAAAACGTTATTAATACTTCTGCCACCTTAAGAACCAGCCCATTAAAAATATTACTGTTGGCAATATTTTTTGTTTTTGTCATATTCAGGCAGTCTATTGAATAAATTCATGACCATTTAAATTCCAAAAAGCAAAATAAGACTACTCTACAATAAAAAGAGAAAAAAATGACATTTTGAAATCCTTATAAGATCAAATTCAAAACAACATTCAATTCAATTACGTGTAAAATTTAATTGACAAAATTATACAGCAGGAAATGTTTTTTAAAATTATTATTTTAAAATCTAACACAAAAATATAAAGCTTTAATTGTCATAAGCCACATAAAAAACGCTTAAATATCATTTATTTTTAAATTTTGTTAAACTAGATGTTTGTTTTTTAAGCGATTTTTTAAGTTTATTACATTCGCATTACACATGAACATTTCAATGTGGTTGCTTCCCATTTAGAGTAAAGGTTAATGCGTGTTTGTAGTTGGTCTAAATTAAGACATTTACCAGGCACCACACCGAAATACTTATGGCATGTTTAAAGCATATCAATCAAATAAACTGAGAAAAATTTTGAAATTTATCGCGAAAAATGGAAATGAAAATATAATTTTAATGGAATGGAATACGGTACAAGGTTAATTTTCGGAGAGGACTAGTTTTGGGACTAAGATTCTTATAAGAGTTCATTGTGGACAATTTGAACTTGTTATATACCCTGATTTCCAAAAAAAAAAATTTGTGTAAAACTGGTTTCTTTAGTACATACCTTAAAAATTAAAATCATCTTATATGTTCTAACCTGAAATTAAAGGAAAATATTAATTAATTAAGTTTTTAAGAAATAATTTTATTTATTTATTTAAGATTACAAATACAATTACAAATTATATTCTAACCTAATTAACCGAGCAATAATAACGTAGACCTTCAGCCCGTTGTAGTAAAACATACCAGATTTCTCTGGGGGGAATCGAACCCGCAACCCTTGCACTGATACACTAGCACACTACTATGGATGAGATTTGCATGCACAAAAAAATCGAAAATATGCGCTTAAAAATGCACTAAAAGTTCCTAAATATGCACAAAAAACTTAAAAAATTTCCATTGAAACTCGTTTTTTAATTTTACTAAAAACAAAAAAAAATTCAGTCTATTGTTATTCAAATATCCTAAAAAATTAATAAAATTTTTTTGATTGTTGAAATAAATACAAACTATTTTATGATAAGAAAAACTTGAGGTACGCTCAAGGCGAATTCATACAAGGTGGTCTTATTTTGAAAACGTTGACAACACAGTAAAATATTTTAACGTTGTGGCAAAAATAATACAATACAGTAGTAAACAATTTAAACAAATATTTCATTTTCTTTTTAATTTTAAATTGTTTATTTTGAAATTTAAAGATTTAAGAAAAATTTTAAATCAAAAAGTAATTTCAATTTTTGGGAATACAAAATTTAAATTTTCAAAAGATTTTGTTATTCGTGCTTAATTCCCAGTTTTTATTATTGATAAAAACACTTGAAATTTATTGTTGATGGGATAAGCTATTCCTATGCACATTTCACTGGTTGCTTAGGCCAGATCATCATTTTATTTTGTTTTTCTTAACCCACTTACAACTACAATTAATGTTGAGAGAATTTCAACTAATTGTAGTGGGGAATGTAAGATGAGATGAACGCACTGTTTATTGTTGATGTTGTTTTGTTTAAAATTTGATATTATTACAAGTAGAACTGTTGCTATAATTCTTATACGTTTAACAGTTTTATTTGGTTTAATATCTTTAGTTTTTCTAAAATCTTTATGGATGAAATGCGCATAGGAATAGCTTATCCCATCAACAATAAATTTCAAGTGTTTTTATCAATAATAAAAACTGGGAATTAAGCACGAATAACAAAATCTTTTGAAAAAAAAAAAAAAAAAAAAAAAAAATTTTAAATTTCATTATTTTAAGCGAAACTAATAAAATTTAGTAATTATTCTCCAGAACCACATGAACGGTATAACATTTTGACACAAGGTTAGTAATCAGATGTTGCTTACGTAGCAAGATAAGGTCACCTGGTGTAAATTCGCCTTGGGTACGCTTATGCCTTTTGAAAAAAATTATTTTCAAATCCCACTTTGATTTTAGAACAGGGCCCTGTTTCTCAAAACTACAGGTTACAAATCTACAAGTGAAATATTTTAAAAGAAGCAACAATTTCACAATTTTTGTTTCAAATGTATTTAACCAGCGATGCCAACTTAGTGCTTTTGGCACTATTTATGGTGCTTTTTGATGACTTAAAACGCCAAAATTTTATCTGTAGTGCTAAACCTAGAAAAAGCACTAACTTGGTGCTTTTTCAATTTTTCGTTAGTGCATTTAGTGCTTTTTTAATTTTAATTTTTTTTCTACCGTTTTTTAAAAATACGATTATAGGAATAGAGGATTAAGATGAGCTTTGCTATTTGGATTACAATTTTGAGAAAGCCTGTAAAGATTTTAAGATTTCAAATGATAAAAAAAGAGATAAAGAAAAGTGGCATTCGTTTTGCCAAAAACTTTATTTACGATGTTAGAGCTAGGCTTCCTAGCAATTTGGAAATTTAACAAAAGGTTTCACTTTTTAGCGATGGCAACATATTTAGTAATCGTAATAACAACGATGTATTTGTTGGCGATAAACATTTTTTTAAAGATGTAGACACTGTGTCAAAAATAGAAAATGACTTGGAAAACATTAGGAATTGTGAATGGAAAAATAAACAACGATTTTGAGTCATGTAGAAAAGTTAAAAAACATGCAGTTGGAAACCGTACAAAAGAACGCAAAGACTTTAAAAACATATAAAAAGTTGAAACTTAGTATAACCAAAGTGTTAAATAAATTAAAAAAAAGTTGACAGAAAATGCTTTTATAACAAGCGTTATGTAACCCGCCATTTTTCATGAGTTTTAGTTTTCAAACGCACAACACTCGTCACCAAATAACCGCGTGTTGTGCACTTCTGCCTCTAGTCCTACTGCAAAAAGGTTTGACTAAGTATCAGAATGCAAACATACATGATTTTCTATATAACACCTTATGTGTGTTTTTTATTTTGAAGCGTACATAGGTTTAAATAATTGGATAATATCATACGCCAATTCTTTTATTAAACTTTGCACGATTTTAATTCAGATTTATTTAAACGATATACATAAATATAAAGTCATTGGTCGGTCATTGCAAATTTTCGGTAATTGCAACAGGCAAGATTTTTATCGAGTTACAAAAATCGAGCTCGCACTGTATTACTTTAAAACGATCTTATGGCCAATTCAAACATAGCTGATGGATCATCATGATTTGGATGATATTATTTTTATTGAAGATAATAATAATACAAATAAAAATGTTTTAATACAAATGTAAATATATGTATTTATTATTTAATCTTAAAAAATAGTCCCCATAAACGCCATCGCCTTTTTTTTAAATTTTGAAGGTATATAATATTCGTCATAGCCGAAAGCAACTTGTTTTGTGTTTAATAAAATTGAAAAAATGGCTAAGTGCTTTTTTACGCTTTTTTTTGCTCGAAATAGTGCTTTTTTTAAATTTTAAAGTGCGTTTTGCTCTCAAAAAGTTGGCATCACTGTATTTAACTTATGGATTTGTAACTTGTAGTTTGAGAAACAGGGCCCAGATCAAAAATATTTGAAATTTTTTTTTATTTTTTAAAATCCCTAATTTTTTTTGCAAAACGTTTTGAATTTTTTTTTAATTAGTCGGGATATTCTTTCTTTCACTTTGTTAATTTTTAAAGTTTTCAAAGTGTTTTTGAAGGGAAACATTTCATTAAAAATTGCAATATTATCGAATTGGCATCTAATTTCCTCTGCAACGCGGTATAATCCATGTGCCAAGCAAGTAACTTGTAACAGTTTCGGATAAAATATTATAAACCCATTGAAATCCAATACCATGCACCGTTTTAAAATAGAAGGATGTTTTGTCGAAATCATAAAAATCTTATCTCCAAATAATTTATTTATTGATTTTAAAATTTATTTGGAAGTATTTTTTTGTGTATTTTTAAAATATTTTAAAAAACCTTATTTTATAAAATAAAAATTAAAAAAATCACACAAAAAAGTCAAAATATGCATTAAACACCTAAATATGCAAAAATATGCATTTTCACCAAAATATGCAAAAACAAATCGATGCCTTTTCAACGCAAATTTAATAACTCGGAAAGGTAAGTGGTCGACATCGTTCTTAGGCTATCGACAAAAAACATGCATTTGCATGGAAATCGTATCCCTACTCATTACCAACTAGCCTACCGAGGTACCCTTTAACAAAATTAATGTTTTTTTATTGTTGTTTTCAATATAATTTCTCACTCACCAAAAAATTCTAAAATAATTTTTGGAAGTGTATTTCTTTGTATGTGGTTCGTACTGTAATCTATGGTTTATAAAATAACTGATGTGATTTAAAAGCCAATGATATGAAACATGCAAACATTTTTTGAAAATTTCGTTTTGCTTTTGGGCAAACAATAAAAAATGTGTAATAAACAAAATTTTAACAAATTGCATGATTAAATAAAAAATATTTTTTATAGTTTTTTGCTTAAAAATATTTTTGCAAAATATTTCTAAAAGTTTGTTAAATATCAAAGTTCAATTGCACTAAGATCTAAAAGTGTTATTATTTGTTAAGATATGGCGGAAAATTGTTTAATATATTTCCTGTTAACATTAAAAAAATTTTATTAAAAATTCCACTGAATTTTCACACGTAACCTTTATATGCAAGCATTTAAAAGTATAAATTATTTTCAAATCAAGTAAGTTAATATCAGCTGTTTATGTCTGAGTAATTGTTCTTGTTTATCCTTATTTAGTCCTTGAAAGTGGTGCCAAATTTATTTGAAATGACCTGACATTAAAGGGGCACTAATGCAGATGTGGTTGGGTAAACGTGAATACCTGCCTTGTCAGTATGACCCCATGGTGCTCTCAAGAGTGATGGAAAACAATGAGCTCAATAACTTTCCTATGTGCAGTGATTGCGCTCACAATTTTTAGTGTATGTTTCGGCAGATACACACACACTCCCCTTAGTTGGTAGTTAGTGCTACTGCTGAAAACTAATAAGTTTCTGTTGATTAGCAACAGCACCTAGGGAGATCGGCCAATAGGCCTAACTTTCTCAATATTGGTGGAAAGATAGCTTTAAACCCAAGATCTGCCTTCCCGCTACTACAATTCAATGTACCAGATATAGGCAGTTCCAGCGAAAAGTCTACTTTTTGTAACGTAACGCCAGAAGTATTTTAAATTGTTTCTCAAAAAATTGTATGTGTATAGTTTACTTTTTTATATTTTGGTGTAAAGCGCAACTAGCTCTACATTTGATAACAAAAGGGATAACGATTGAACAACATTGGCCGAAAATACAATCTTATTTGCAATCTGGCGTTACATTAGAAAAAGTAGACTTTTCGCTGAAAATGCCCATATTTACCTTAAAACGAGCAAAGATTTTTAAATTTGATAGCTTGAAAAATAAATCTGTATTGGTCCGAAGTTAACTAAAAAAGGTTTTATACAAAACGTCTTGCTCAGTTTTATAATGCAAGTCAAAATCCACTTCCGTTTTTTTTAACGTCACGCCAGCGCATATTTTTGCTTTAATCTGCAAAGCCTTAGCGTCGATTGCTGTAATTTTTTTTCTGAATATAGTGCTACTTCATTACTTTGAGTATATAAAAATCCTTTTTTCAAATTTGACTTCTTCATTTATTTTTTTTACATTTTGTGGAACAAATATCACGACACGTCAAAATGGAAATGCCCATATGTGACGCACAAAATAGAAAGGGACCTAAGAGTTTTATTCAGGAGAGCCATTTTAAAGATTTAAATACGTGTATCTTTGGTGTACCACCACTGAGCGTGTTGGTATTGGTCTCATTTGAAAACGACACATCTCATGACGACAGGTCCCTACCTATTGTTTTGTGTAGTTGGTGTTTGCTGTTCCCTTTACCTTACTGGTCCCTTTCTCTAAGCGCTGTCACATATGCAGCTTTTTCGCTATTGTTTGTCAATACGAGTATTTAATTTTTGAGATCGTTTACTTATTCGCTGTTCCCCAGCCATTTAACGAAATTGCTTGTTTATAATAATTTTTATTATGTTAAAAAAAAATACTTAATTAAAACTATTGCCCTCATCATGAATGAAATTTAATTCGTAATTGGTTCGTTCAATTTTTCATAAAAAATTTATAGCAAAAAGCAAAATTTCGGGAAAAATAAGTTTTATAATCGAATGGTTTTGCTATGTAAATTTTTATTTTTAATAAAATTACGACAAAAGTATGCACACATATATTTCAGCTTATGCAAACTTATCCACATGCGCGTCAAAACTTTTCTTTTTGAAAATTTTCCATAATAATAAATTGTTGCATTTATGTTAAAAAAAAAATAAAGCTAAATGTACTGTAAAATAAAAATTGATAATTTTTTTATGTAACTGCAGTCTAACAATCTAAAACAACAAAAAGATAGTTTTGCAAAAGTATATAAATTTTTTGTTAAGTTTATCGTGTGGATGTTTGCAATTTGGGTTCGCAAGTTTATGTGTGTTGTTCGCTCTACACGCATAAAGACAACTCCTTAAGGCAACAAACAACACTGCAACACTTTATTCTCAATAGCAATTAACAAAGTATACGAGAACTATATTCTGCACACATACACACACTTACCAGTGCTGCCAACTCTACATAAAATTTTAACGAGAACTAGAATATATATCAGGATGGAGTTTTATATGGGATATTCAAACATTTTCGTTGTATAATTTCGTGTCATATAAAACGAGTTTGTGCAACATTTATTAACAATCGGCACATTCCGCCAGCAATTAATGTAAATTTTTTACAGAAAAATAATTTTGATCCAAAAAAAACCTTTTGCTACTCAACCGATTGTGCTGGATAACAATCCTAAACTGCTTAGGAAAACGAGAAACAATTTGACATCAATATTGTTCTTTTCTTTTGAGTCGTTCGAAAGTAAGCGTGACGGAGAGGCAGGCATGGCTTAATCGACTAAGATTTACCCCAGAACTAATAATATACATACTTTATATTGTCTTATGCTAAGTTCACACTTGGGTTTTTAAACGCGTTTAAGCAAAATGTTGATTTAGCTAATCAAACCCGTTCACATTACATTTGAGATGATTAAGCTGGCAGCAAAGACAGCTGATCGATAAACAAAAAAGAACAAGCAAATTTTTATTTTTTTTGAAAGCATTAAAAATGGGGAAAAAATACATTGATAAAGTTATCAGCAGATTATTTACTATCACCCCACACTTCCACGAGCATCTCTTCCTGCTTCTGACTACAACGCTTCTTTCTTTTCCAAATCCATTTAATTTTTATTACATTTTCACTTTTTTTTTATTTAATGAAAAAATAAATGACCGTCAAAGAGGTACGTTCATTGTGGCCATTTTTCAGTTTGAGGCAAGACGAATTTAAATTCGCCTTGGTTTGAGGTATGTTCAGAGGATTCTATGTGGTTTATGAAGTGATTTAGTTGTAATCATGTCAATTTAAAGTGATTAACAAATCACTTCAATGTATGGGTAATCATCTCGATTTTGAAGTGTTTAGAGCTTAATCACGTTCGAGCTGCTTAAACGCGTTTAAGAAGCCAAATGTGAACATAGCATTAAGTGGCTCATACATTACTACAGCATGCAAGCGCAGTTAGGCGTTGCTGCTGGTGCTTTAGTCGTGTATGGGCATTTTGTGTGATTGAACGCTTTGATGTAGCGGTGTCAAGCAGAGATTGAAAAAAGTTATCCTAGAGTAAACATCATATGAAGTCAGAATTGTCCAAAATAGAACAGTTTTCGAGATATTTTAAAATAACAGTTATTTGTGTTTTTATAAAGATGAACGATTCTAAAGCATTTGTTTGTGCCAGTATGCTGGAGTAGTGTATGCTCAGCTTAAGAAGAATACTTAACACGACATGACACAACGTGTTTCAAATGTAAAGTGAAATAAAACATACATAGAGCTATGATTTCAATGAAGCTTTTATTTCATTATAATGGCTGGGCCTTGTAAAAATGTACCAAGAACCACGTCATTTAAAAAGATCTCTTTTATATTGATTGCAGCAGTCGAACCTTTTAAGGTAGTTTTCGACCATGTTTTCGCACATTTAGAACACTAGAGAATTATCCGCGTAGACTCGGTCTTTGACGTAGCCTAACAAAAAAGTCTAGTGGCGTTAAATCGCATATTCTGGCCACCAAGATCGTCAAAATCTGAAATAACTCGTTCTAGAAACTTCCCATGCAATAAAGCCAAAATCAGTCGTTTTGTATAGCTCGTAGCACCACCTTGTTATAACCACTTATAGCTCAGTTTAAAATCTTAAATTGTTATTCGTAAGAAAGGCCTTACTGCTGAGAACGCAGTTGAATCGACAAATTCGGATTATCCACCATACTTTCACTAACAGAAGCGATATTTTAGCTGCACAGAAAAAACAGAAAATCGACTTTAATTAAACAATTCGTTCAGACAATTAAACATTTTACTAATTTAGCTCCTGCAAAGGAATTGATCATATCAATTGACGGATTTGTATTTTCGATATTTAGTCAATTAAAAAATTAATTGCATAGACTAAAAAATACACCACATATACACAAACATTTAATTTTATGGGTTTTGATAAAAAAAATTAATTGCTGTAAACAAAAAATAAATTGAATAATTAATGTACACCAATTAATTAATTAATTGAATAATTTTTTGCAAACATTTTTTCTGTGTAGTTCGCACATTGCGATTATGCACATGCCTTACCACAGCTCTAACTATTCCAGTGTCTTCAAATTTCTTCATCAACTTGCCAATGCCTTGCACAGTAGATTGATTATGAGGACCATAATCACCCATACTGCTCGAAAAGTGGCAACGTTTGAAACACCACTTTTTTAAACTTTTTTCGCGCGTTCCCCGGTTGTTGTTAAACGATCCATATTCGTAAATAAAAATACACAGATATCTTGAAGAAATGAAAATCTCAGAAGTATGAAATACAGAAATTTGCAGCTAATCACGCATATGGACATCAGAGTCATGTTTATCAAGAAGCAGCCATATTATGTAATGATGAAATCTACTCAAGGAGACTGAAGAGAACTAAGCCACAAGATCTGGTGGCTGTTATTGCATGAATTTTATTAAACAGATAAATATTACTTGTTAGTCTAAGACTAGGTGTAATGAGATGAAATGTATATATGTATGTATATAATTTCTGCAAAAAAAAAAAATAATAATTATTAAATTATACTTCTGGCGACATATATTAAAAAGCTGACAGCCTTACCAGACCGACGTTTTTTAACCGCTAATTGGATATCGCTGTACTAAGTATATCCTCATTCAGCACTATAGGTGAAGGGAAGGATTTATGTAAAAACTAATTTTTCTAATTGTTTATAACAATAAATATATTTCGGCAATTCACAAATTGATATTTTGTGTCATATTGGTTTATTTGCTATAATTTTATGAATGTTTTATGTTGTGAAACTCCAAAATAGCATTTATCAAAATTTAAAAAAAAACGTGGCTAAATGCTGAATTATTATTTTTATGGCCAAACAAGATAACTTAAGTTAAGCTACTAAATTGCTAAATTGGCAACACTGACACACACACCCATTTAAGCTGATGCATTTATTAAAGTTTGTGCGTTGGGTTTAAACACTTTTGTTTGCTGACTTAAACACATACATGCAAACAAATTAAAACTGAAATCTAGACAATACTTACTGCTAAAATAAAGCATCAAGAGGAAAAACCAGAACGCATTCATAGTAAAATTTAACTTTCTGAGTCAAAGCAAAAAAAAAACAAAATACACTGAACATAAATAAAACTGTTTTTGTATTAGAAAAGTTTTTTAAATTTTGTGGAATAAAGAATTTTACACTTGTGAGTGCTAGGAAAGGCCAACATTTAACATCGAATTAGTTTAAAATCAAGACTCCTTGACTAAAACATCGAATATCTTACAATAAACATCGTTATATTAACTTAAGGTTCTCGGTTTTCCTGAAGATGAAACATTGAAAACTAAAGAATAAAAAGAGAAAAATAGACCTCGTGTTTAATCAAACCATGTATTTAAAAAATATTATAATTATTTATGTTGAGCGTTTAAATGTTGTTATAACCTAAAGCAAGGTCTGTGACAATCATAATATGGTATTGCTGCCTAATGGAGAAATAGTTTTATCATAACGTGGTTACCCGTCACAATAATATGGTTGCAGTAATAAAAATATATAAAAAAAAATTGTTCCTTATAAAATGTTTTTTTTTTTCAAAGTGACCAAAGAGAAAAGTATATTTTCTGTATTTTGTGCTTAAACAAAGTGAAAAATGGATACTTAGTGCCCTATTCACTGGACATTCAGCTCAATTATGAATAAAAATACCGCGGGAGTTTTCTCCCTTCTCCCATTTTTCCTATGTAAATTCAATTGTAAAAATGGGAATAGGGAAAAAACTCCCGGAGGATTTGTATTCACAATTGGGCTGATTGTGACATCAGATACTATCAGCTTTTACAATATTAGGGAATTTCACTACCAAATAATTCTATGAGATGAACGATGAGACATCTTAATATCTGTCCTGAAACTGTCCTCCTTAGGGTCTCATAAGCAGAGTTTTCTCATCATTAAATGTATAAAATGTTACGGAAAGCTACTTTTAACAGTGTAGAGAATATTATTTCTCTCCCAAGCAAATAATTTGTTTGGCCTATATTTCTGCAATTAAATGTTACTCGACGTATTCTCCTGTTTTTAACTTACAACAAACACAATAGTGAAAGGAGATATTTTTAAATGAAATATGATTCACAATAATCTTAATTTAACTCATACACATGCAACACAGGTAGTAAGTATTCTGTATGTAACGTAATGCGGAATATCGGCTGATGCCCAGTTTTGTATTCAAATGCTCTTTCTGTTGATTGTGAGAAAGGGTATAAAAGAGCATATACCTCATGTCGTTTTACCGTCGAGAAATGTAGATACAGTCAAATCCTAAGGTTTGTTTGGAGCTTGGAAGTAGCAGGCCTTAAATGGGTTGATTCTATCCCATGCTCCACAAAAAGACTTCATCTCATGGATCACGTTACCAAAAAGGTAATCATAATCACTTTTTTCTATAACTATATGCCTTAAATCGAGCTTAAAAGTTGTTCATTGCCCGAATGCAATACATTTCGTAGCCCCAATGAAACTACGAATTATCTAAAAACACCTGTCTTGCACGATTCATTGCATTAATGTATCTTTCATTACTATTATGAACATTTTCATTAAATTAAACTTTTCATTACATTAATGTAAGGGGGTCAACGTTACGGTTTCATTCCTGTTCCGAAGCGTTCTTCTTTTAGTGTAGCAGCCTTAAAATCGGGGAGATCTTAATAATGTCGGGTTAGGTGTTAAATCTTTCCCGTAACCTAGAGCGAACTTCGGCTTGCTGATAAATCTTCCTGTGTGCTTTTGCTGTGCAACAGGCGCTACATTGCAGTAAGGGTTAGTTAGCTCTAGCCCTAAAGCAAGGAATGAAGACAGGCAACGGCCTAGGCATTCCTGTTTATATACTAAGTGAACACTCGGTGTTTAGTGAGGTGAGGCTATTGTCATTGATTTTTCTTAAACAATCCAAATTTTTCTATATATTTATTTCTTTCCTGTATGTTACCAATGCAATTTCAGATTATATTTGGACTTCATTTATCGAGCAATAGAAACTTCAAGCGCGTTGTAGTGAAACAGATAAGAGTCTCGTCGCAAATCAAACCGGCACCACCAAATGTGCTACCGGAGCACCCAAACAGCCAACTTAATATACTCTCTTACTCAGAGTAGTATAATTTAAACAAAATATCTATATTTTTTTTCATATAGAACGTGCTAAAGTGTTTAGCTAAAATTGCACAAGTACACGTACTCATATCACAAACAATTCTCAGGCTAAAAATAATTTTTGCTGCTGTCTAGAAAAAAATAAATAAAAATATTTTTATACTATTGTTTGTTTAACCACAGACTGAGAACGAATAGAAAATATTTATGTTTTTATCAAAACCAATTTATTTCAAAGTTATATTTTTTACTATGAATGTGTTTTGTAGGGGTATTTAGAAAAAAAAAAAACCCTGAAAGCATTCTAGTGGTAATTTTAAAATGTTTGCAATAAAATACTGAA
The DNA here is from genome assembly GCA_949318255.1 of Pollenia labialis. Taxonomy (NCBI): domain Eukaryota; kingdom Metazoa; phylum Arthropoda; class Insecta; order Diptera; family Polleniidae; genus Pollenia; species Pollenia labialis. The sequence goes on along the minus strand of OX439139.1, from coordinate 140,963,562 downwards.
AAAGAATTTCTACAAAATTTTGTGAAATAATTCTAGGTTTGAATGTAAAATTTAATAAATGCTAAAATTTTTTTGGAATATCTAAAATAGGTGGGTTATTACCAAAGTGAATACAAATTCAAATAAATTTCATGCACGAGGTCTAGTCAATTAAGTCTATGACTTTTTGAATTAACCGCCTCTTAACTGAAAGGGCAACACTGCTTCTATCAACATTTTAATAATCTGCGTCATTAAATTTATGTTTGAAAGCTATTGCCAGCAGACATACTCCGTGATTCGAGAAGAATATGGAATAAACAGTGAATTTTGTGGGCTCATTAAGCATTCACTTGCAAAAATCCATGGATATGGCTACCTTTCGGATTTAGCCACATGTTTCTCAACATATTGAAATAGTTCAGTCGGAAGAGTTTTAACTCTAATGAAGAAATATTGATTTTGAAGACCTCACAAATCTTATTATTTCGAAGCAATAAAACATTGGAAAAACGTTGAACAAAGTGTACAGCGCTAAATGGAGACTGTGCAGAAAAATTTAAGAAATGTTATTCAAATATCCAAACATGGTCGAATTTATAATGTCTCTGTATGGGAGGTGCCACGCCCACCTCTACAATCCAGACCACATTTTTATGAAGGTTGGGCTTAATAACCCAACTATCTCTTTCCGACCCAAGCAATTTCAAAGTTGGCGTATTTCAATGAAATTTTCAGTATATGATAATTCGCCCTGAGATAACGTAAAAATGAACCGTAAATGTACATACAAAGCCAATGTCCTTAGAAACGGGACATATGCACAAATGTGTACCTTGGGATTTCACTTGGACAAAATATAAGCATTTTTTGGCAAAAGTGTAGTTAACAGGGCACACGAAAAAATATTGGAACACCTCTGGTAATAAAAAAAAAAAACAAAATTAAAATTTAAGGGGGCTGAGGCCCGTGGGGCCCCTGAATCCAAAAAAACGGCCCTGTCCACTTAGTGTTTAGGTACTTGAATTAAAGGTAATTTTACATGAAAAAAAAACATTTGGAGTGGGTGGGAGTTTAGGAGCCATCTGGGGCAAAATAAATACCCCTCCAGTAATATCTATATTAGGGTTCTTAAATTAAAGGTAATTTGCGCCGGATTGTAAATATTTTGATTCAATTTTGTTTTTTGTAATGTTTTATGGACTATTTTTTCAAAAAATGTTCCTTCTTTTTGTTTGCGAAAATACCTTGTTAGTTAAGGTGCAAACGATTTGTTTGTATTGTGCCAGTTCTATGCACATTCATTTCCGCCAATCGCCCCAAAGTATTTAGTAAGCTGGTAAAATACCGAACAAAAAAAACAAAGGAACAGTTTGCTTACGCAAAATTGAGGTAGTAGAAACCCATATTACACATATGTGTAGGTACACACTGGCACACCAAAAATTCTTTGTGTATTTAAAAATATTTGCATATTATTTAAATGTTTGATGCTTCATTAACAAAATTATAACAAAATCTGCATAAATTCAGTGTAATTTAAACAAAATAATGATAACTCCATATCTTGTCTTCCGTACTGCGAAACATGATCATCATTTTTGCACGCGTCCACACAAATACCAAAATAAACCTTGCAAAAAAGTATAAGACAACTATTAAGAGATAACACATAACATGTAAAGACTAAAAGAAGTTAGAAAAGTTAGAAATTTATATACAAACGTCTCTCTTCAAAAAATGCAAAATTTACCTACACATTTGTGTAGCCAGGGCCAGAAAGGGAAATGTGTACCAAATTTCCAAAGGAGTGCGCGGGAAATAAATAGTGCATACTTTTAGGCATCTAGTTTTAATACCATGTGTTCAAAATCAATACCGTTACATTTTTATAATTGCTAATACTTTAGAAGACCTCGTGCTAAAGTTCAGGTCAGTAGAAAAATTTATTTCTCTAAAAATGTCGAATCAACAAGACGTCCGTAAACGTATTGCTAAAATTTGTAACGAAAATCCAAGTTGCCGGTACAAAACTATTGCTAGGCTTGCAAATGTATCCAGAAATACGGTGTCTAGGGTAATAAAAAAATATAAGTTGTCCCTGACCATCGACAGAAAGCCAGGCAGCGGTAGAAAAAGTGGATTTTCGGATCGCAAGATGGCTGAGAAAATTAATAGAATTTTGTTCAAATATCCCTATCTCTCTGGAAGAAAAGTGGCTTAAAAGGCAAAGTGCTCCGAGATTTCGGTAAAAAAAGTTAAAAAAGAGGCTGGTCTGAGAACATATAAAGTGCAAAAAATTCCAGATAGAAATTCGAAAAAGAATTTGGTGACAAAACAGCGTGCGAAACCTTTGCAAAGGGATTTTTTGAAAAATTTTCAATGCTGCATTATGGACGACGAAACTTATGTGCCGTCTGATTTTAAGCAACATCCCGGGCAAGAGTTCTATGTTGCAGATAGTAGAGGAAATGTTGCAGAAGAATTTCGTGTGGAAAAGAAATCTAAATTCCCAAAAAAATTTTTGGTTTGGCAAGCCATTTGCACGTGTGGTCAAAGAAGCAGTTCCTTTGTCACTTCTGGTACAATAAATGGTGATGTTTACATTAAAGAATGTCTGCAGAGGCGACTTCTTCCTTTTATTAAAAGACATGATATACCATCATATTTCTGGCCCGATCTCGCTACTTGCCACTACAGTAAAGCAACGATTGAGTGGTATCGAACCAATTGTATCAGATTTGTGCCAAAGGAGGCTAATCCACCAAATTGTCCGGAACTTCGGCCAATTGAAAGGTATTGGGCTTTAGTAAAAAACATTTAAAGGACACTAAAGGAACTTCAAAAAGTGAAAGCGAGTTTAAGAAAAAGTGGGCAACTTCCTCAAAAAAAGTTACGGAAGCTACAGTGAAAGCCCTAATGGAAGGTATTCCAGAAAAAGTTAAAAATTTTATAAAAAAAAAAATAAAATATGTTATAGTTTGTTCAATTTTGAATTTTAATAAAATATTGATTTTTTTGCCATTTTGAAGAAAATTGTTAACCATTTTTTTCGTTAATTTAGCCATTTTTGTTATAAAGTTTTGACAACACTGAATTCCACCTACATTTTCTCGGATGTTGTTTATTGATAACTGATATTTTGGCACCTAATTTGGAAACAACAAGAAAAAGGGACATAATTAGATGAATTCATAATTTTTGCTCATTTCTCAGCCATTAATCGGTGCATTTCAATAGCAAAATTTAAATGAGCATATCTAACAAATATATACAAACAATATTTGAACTTCTCTTCTCATAAGGATCCTGAATATACTATGTGTTCTTTATAGGCTCTATAATATATATTTGTGGAACGGAATGATAAGCTTATGTATACCCTTTTACCTTCGGTGGTTGGTATAAAAATCACGTACTTATTGAGCCGCGTATATTCAAAAGAATGAAGGTTTAAATCCCTCTGTTACCACAAACTGTTATTGCTTCAATAAATTAATTCTCTTATTGAGAGACTAGCACAATGTCTACCGACCTACAAGCGATCGTAAACATACAATTGCCATTAGTTGCTCAAAATCCTCTCGAAGGACCCTCGTAATTCAACAACAAACAAAATAAATGATTTTATTTTTCAAAAATTCTCCACTGCCAGTGGTTTTTTATTTAAATATGCATTTTCTTGTAATTTAAAATTTGTTTTATTTGTAACAATTTATCTCTGAAACTAAAAACGAAAAGAAAAAATTGTTGAAAACCATCATTCGCCATTTCATATTTGCGCCTTTTCACATTTTAAATAAATGTAAATTTTTCTGTGTTCTACACAAACGACAGACTTAACTCATGCAAAAGAATGGAGAAAAAAAATAACATTTTATGTTTTAAATTAGATAATTTTGTGACAAACATTTATTACTTGTCGCAAGACCTCGCAGTCATCAGACACAAAGCACAGAACTAAGGACGAGACATATTTAGCTCCGAACAATAAAAAGACGGTTGGCATTTCGTTTGCGAGTTTTAAGAAGTGTTTGTGGTTATTAGTTTTATCATTGAGTAAATTATATTAAATTTGTTCAAGGAAATGAAACGATTTCTTACATTGTGCTAAGGATATTATAATAGAAGCTAAAGAAAATGGATATTTAAAAATATTCGCAAAAATGGAGTAAAGGATAATGTTTTATTTATTTTGGAAGCTGCGGCTTTGACCCTGATCTATATAAATACAATGTGAAAAGCTATTTTAGTTTATGTGAGCCAAAAAACAAACAATGTAGGATGAGACTTATTGTCTTAAATCGGCTCAATCAAGTTACGCTCAAAGTAGGGAAACCCCTACTTGTATGTTTTTTCTGAAATAGTGACGAAGGTAAAATCTTTCTAAATTTTAAGGTATTTTTAAAAAAAAACATACACAATTATTTTAAGTTACTTTTCGACATAATGATGATCAAAGGGCCATACAATTTAATCTTGTTTCGTTAATTTTATTTATTTAAAATTTAAAGCTGATTGGCCTACAGCATCCGATCCTGGAGCTGGCCATGTCAGTGGATTTATTCACTGCAGGTTTACGGTTATTTCGCCAAAGTTCGGTCGACAGAGCATCGTTTGTTCAAGAGTATGCGCCACGTACAGGAGAAGTTGACTTTTTGATATTCTAGTATTCGTTTTAACTCTTCACTATCCCAGTACCATTCTAACATTTTGTACAATTAATACTGTAAAATAAACGTTATTGTCCTTTTTCTCAAAAATAAAAATTGTTTTAATTAAATTGTAGGTAGTTTTAAAAAATTTTGCAACACTGGCGCCAAACCGGCATTCGTTATCGATCGGAATAACAATACAGTATCGAATGCCCCCGGATTAAAACAACATAAATGGTTCACTAATCTTTTTTAAAGGAAATATATCCGATTCAGAAAGCCTAATTACACTGTACTAGTAGCAAATTTTAAAAAGCTAATTTGAGTTTTTTTCTTTAAACTCCCTCTGGGAACACATGATTACCACAAAGCATCTTCATCTTCAACGATTTGTTGCAGTTTTTTTCTAATCGGTTTTTGTTCCAGCTAAGTAGATGATTGGTCTGCTGTGCAGATTCTAGGATAATGGGCCTGCAATCTGTCGTTGACTAGAAACAACGCCGTTCGTGTAGTGGTGGGGAACCTTACCAATCTTTGATTTCTACCTTTTTCCCAGGGGGTTGCCGGCCAATTCAAATACGTTGAATTAAATGGTGAGATTGTATTCGCGATTAAAAAATTTAATTCTAAAGTACCAAGATTTTGTTTGTCGTGCTTAATTTCGAATTTTTATTCTTGATTAAAATACTGAAATTTATTGTTGATCGGATAAGCAATTCCTATGCGCATTTCACTGGTTGCGTAGGCCAGATCGTCAGGAAACTTCATCAAGAAAAACTAAATATATTATACAAATAAAACTGTTATTAAGGGAATAAGAATTATAAGCGCCAGTTGTACTTGTAACAATATCAAAGCTTAAACAAAAACAACAACAATAAACTGTCTTATCTTTTCTTACATTCCCCACTACAATTGATTGGAATTCTTCTAAAATTAATTGTAGTTGTTAGTAGGTTAAGAAAAAACAAAATTAAAACAAAAACAACCTACTTAATTGTTTTCGCAAGAAAATCAAAAAATAAAGCATGTTGCCAGTTCAGTTTTTTTAGGCCGTGCACTTGCCAGATTATTATCAAAGTAATTTTGGGGAATGCATAATTGTCAATTAACAAGATTTCGTTTGCCGTGCTTAATTCCCAATCATTTTGTACACTTTTGTGTGGATTGTTAATAAAAATTTTTCGTAATTTTTCTTCGCGGAAATTTTTTTTTCGCAATTTTTTTTTTTTAATTTTAATTTCGAATATTTTTGTAAACCCTATTGAATACAAACAAAATAACATAACATTATAGTTTTTATTTACAGAAAAAATGTGTTCTCGAAATTTTTCAAGTTGCAATTTTTAAAAATTTTAATCGCGAATAATTAGCTTAACCAGTAGGGTGGCCAGCTAAGAAAAAAATTAATTTCGCAAAAAAAAAACAAAAATAAAAACTTGAAAAAAATACTTGTCGAAAAAAATAACTTAAAATTGTATTAAACAGAGTTGGATTGATTTAAATAAAACTGCGATCCTAAAACTTTAAAAAATGTCGATAAATAATACTTAAGTAATGCAATATTTAATCGCGAATACGAGCGCTAACTTCAAAAAATGATAAGCACCATTGAGTTCAGCGTATTCAAATAAGCTTTATAAACTTTTTGAAAAAAAGTTTAAAATTCTAGCACAGTGTTAATTATATTAAAGACAAACCGAAATGACTAAATGAATACATCCCATTTTTGTGATGTCGAAAAAAATCTAGAGAACAAATTACGTTAACGTTTCCAGACTGTTCAAACACGTCTATTCAAATTGTGCGTCATAAGATGGTGCAGAGTGTGCCATACAGTGTAATGACTTTTAAAAAAGTACTTACGACCTTAAAAAGAATTTACAACCTTAACCACAAAATGTTTATTTTTACTTAAAGAATTTCTCTTATATTTAGTATGAATTAATTGTACGGTTTAAAAAATGATTTGCTTTCAGTTAGTTGCTCAGTAAAAATAATAGAGAAACATTGTCTTTAAAAAACTTTTCTAAGTATGGCAAATTATAAAGTTATTTCTACGGCAGAAAACGTCAAATGGCCGGTAATAAATAGTTTAATAATATTTTAAATCATTTGTCCAGTTAATCAGGTTTTTTGTAAACATAATTAATTCAAGGCTTATGTTTCCACTGTTCCTTTGGCGGGAGAGCAGCAATTAGAAAAAGCTGAAAAAGTTTTAGAAAAAGCTCTTGTAACCTTAGAGGCCTATGGAGGTCCGCACTTTGCAATATCGCAGTTGAAATCAGCCGCTAGAACTAGTATATTTCTTTATGAAATCTTAGCAGATCTTTTCGATTCTAGTGGCGAAATAAAAGAGTGTGTGGCAATGATTCTTAACGAACCCTGGATGAAGGCCAATAGTATTGCTGCAGCGACATTTGAATTTGCCGATAATGGAATATTTGATGATAATGCGGAAAAGTTGGTTATTAAGCGTAAGAAAAGTATTAAATATTATAAGGATAGTGAAGTGATTTATGAAGGGCAAAAAACTAAAGTTATTAAAGAAGAAGAAGAGGAGGAGGAGTGTGAGGATACAAATTCGAATAACAAACTGGTAACGGATGTTTAACACGGTTTAAATAGACTTTCTTGTTATGTTGTGTTTTGTGTTATGAGTCAAAAAATTTTAAAATAAAATATTTTTATTTTAAAAAACTAAATACTGATTTGAGCAAGACATATTTTTACTATAAGAAAGTCCTGGTTCAGTCCTAAATGTAATAATGTACAAATTTTAATTAAGTTTTTGCGCTTTTCAACAAATAAATTTTTAGATTGATAGATTTAAATAAACATTTGTTAAGAACGCAAAGTGAAAAAAATATCTTTTGAGGTGATTCATGGAATTTATATGTAATGTTTTCGTCACAAAATAAAATAGTCCTTTATCTTGGTTAGGAACCCAATTTTAGGGTTATACGTACGCGTCTTAGTTGCACTCTCAAAGACTTCGATGCAATAAAAACTAGAGTGATTTCTGATAATTGTAATCCCCAGGAAGTTAAATTGAGCAAGGAAACGATATTGATCACGTTCCTTCAGGTTTCCCATTGAGGCTCGGATTATGCCATTTATTAATTTATCATAAAACACTTATTTTTATATCAAAAATACCGAGTTATATAAATATTTTAGCTTAGAATTAAGAATAAAGTTCGGCCTGCTTCCCTACAAAAGTGAAGTTGGATAGATTCTGGACCTAGTTCAGACGTGAAACCATGTACTTAAACATGCACTTGTGTTTATGTTTACACATGTTGATGTCAGTAGCTGATTTGTGTTCACTCGGCGTATAAACCACAGTGTGGCCAGGCCGAAAAACAGGTACCTACTCCAGTTTATATAGAATTTTTCTGCGGTAAGGATTTCTTCAGTAGTATGTTTGATCGTCTTAAATATTTTGCAGCTAATATTTAAAGGGCACTACAACACGTTCAATATATATTGACCGCGATCTAGTATCACGATGTTTATTTATCTTCCCAATTAAAAATTTTATGATTTTGCGAAGCACTAATGGTACATTTAAAAAAATAAGCGCACAATTATACGCTACGCAATAAGACATACAGAAATGCAGTAAAGTAAGTGAAAGAACTCTCAAGAACTTTTATAAAAAAAAAACAAAATTTCAAGTGCTACGGCATTCCCTTACTTCGAAGCAGGTTTGTAAGGGAGAATACTAAAAAATTACTGTATCAAAACATTCAGTGTGTAAGGCCGATCGTTACATACAACAATTTTTATATGTGCTAAATAATGCGCTTTATGTATCAAAAATGTATTGCTTCAAAGTGGGAACTCGCCATATAAAATTCAATTCTTCCGTCAGCGCAATGGTGCTTTGAACGATTCATCCTCAAGACAACTTCACTGAATTGCACTTTATTTCAATATAACAAATCACACATTGGATTTAGTATTTGGCCAGAAATTTTTTAATTTTCAAATACAAAATAGTTAAACTTTTTCGTTGGTAATTCCAGTATTTGCTTATATACATACATATATACATATCACACTTGTTCAACAATACTGTATTAACTCTAAATTTAAAAATTTTCAGTAGAAGTAAAACAATTTTTAATTTTACATTTAACGCATATTAATAAAAAAAATTTTAGATATAACGTGTCCATTTTTTCCAAAAATCAAAAATATAAAAATTTCGAGTTAATACACTTTTGTTGAACAAATGAATAATTGTATTTTCTACAAATTTTGTTGAATAAAAGTTCTAAAACTATAAATCAATTTTTTTATTTAAATAATATTCAGCTTGGAATATTCATATAATAAAAGCATTTTAAAATATTTCTGCAAATCCAACTTATAAATTTTTCCGTTTGCCAGTATAAGTCATCGTCCAGACTTGGAATTTTTTTTTGCAGCAATTCATGTATTCTGCAATTCTATTTTGTTTTGTAATTCTCACACTTTTTAGCATGAAGTTGGCTGTAGTTGTAATTGTATTTACATATATGTAAAACTAGCTTAACCCGGTGCGCTTCGCTACACTGCTTTAACCACTTTATCGGTTGAGAGATATTTAATATATGCATCCAATGGAAGGTAGTTCCCCCCTGCGCCTACCCCCTTTATCTTTATTTTCAAAGTGAAGTATACCATAAGAGTGACTTCTACAAAGTTTGAAATTTCCCACTATTACAGTTCTTAAGATATGCGATATTAAACATTGGTGTCCTATGATGGGCATCACTTCCCCCGCTGCTGTTTTATTCCAATTTTGGGGCTCAGAAGATCCTACTTCCAAAAGTTCAACAAATTGCATGCAGTGGCTCTTATTAATATTTCTATCTATGAGGGGTACTGCTCCTCCTCTGGCTACCCCGCCCATTTCTATATTGAAATTTATAGTTTACCATAATAGTAGCTTTAACTACGTTTGAAGACTATCCATTTAATTGTTCTTCAGTTGAGCGATATTTAATAAATGGATCCTATGGGAGGAATTTTTCCTCCTACGCCTACCCGCTTTATTTCTATGTATTTTCAAAAGTGTAGTATACCATAAGAGTGACTTCTGCAAATTTTGAACATTTCCACTATAATAGTTCTTAAGATATGCGATATTAAACATTAGCGTCCTATGGTGGGCACCTCTTCCCCCGCTGCTATTTTATTTTAATTTGGGGGCTCAAAAGATCCTACTACCAAAAGTTCAACAAAATGCGTGCAGCGGCTCTTAAGATATGCGATATTTACTATTGGCATCCAATGGGGGTACCAATTCCCCTGCCCCTATCAAAAAATAAGTAGCCTATTTTATTTTGATGCTACTGTAAAAATTTCAGGAAAATCGGTTCAGTAGTTTAGGAGTCTATAAGCCAACAAACAAACAAACAAACTGACAAACAAATATACAAACATTTTTCATTTTTATATATATATGTAGATATAAACAGCAGAAGTGGAAAGACAAGATTAAAATACAAGACTAGAATTTCATAATCTGGACACTAATGCAATTTTAAAGCAGAATTGTAAAAATTGCAGCAACCGAAATTGCAAGTCTGGACGATGACTAGAAAATGACAACCACTAAAATTAGCAAAAATTTATATAGCAGACTTGGGTTTCTGATGATTTACTTGGGACTCGACGTGGTTATCGGAGGGTTAAGGTTTGTGGTTAATTATACACGCTCGGCTGAATAGCGGGAAATGCAGTTATTCACAAGTACTTAAATAAGTTAATAACAGGAATTCCTGCTAATTTTAAAATCAAATTTTTTAACCGTCAACACTGAAATATGTTTAATAGTCCCGTGATAGGGTTTGATGGTAGAGACCGGTTCTAGTTCTAACACTTTATATGAATAAGACCTATCACTTTTACATGGGGTTGTCATTGGAGGGGGTCAAGTGATACTATCACACATCACAAATGTGATAAAAAAATATTTTCTTTTCACAAAAATAGTTAAAAATAGTTGATCTAATCAAATCTAATCAAAAATAATCAAGAAATCTAATCAATTATTTTTTGGATTAGTTTTGATTAGATTTGATTAGAAATGCTAAACGTCACTAATTGTGATTAGATTTCTGATTATTTATAATCTAATCAATTAGTAATCGTCTAAAATGACTAACTAATCATTACACTCACAATATTATTACAGTAACGGACTGTAGTTTATTTAAGAAATATTCCGTTCTGTCATTTTTAAATAAATAAACATTTAAAATTCCAAGCAAATTTATTTTTAACTGATTCTAACAGTTATTAAAAAAACTAAGTGCATATTAATACGGATTTTCAGTTGCAGTTAATATTGTCCGTTGATTGAGTTAAATTCTTCTTTATGTTAAAGTAAATAAAAATGTAATTTAAAGCAACGAAAAGTTCATTTAATTTTTACTTTCAAAAATTCAACCGCGAATTCCGTAAAAACAAATCAATATTCAGTTATCTTTTATAAATTAACTGTCAAAAAATTAACTACATATTCCGTAAAAACAAATAAATATACAGTTATTTTATAAAATTTTACTGTCAAAAATTCAACATCATATTCAGTAAAAACAATTAAATATTCAGTTATTTTATATAATTTTACTACCAAAAATTAATTTTTACTTATCTATAAAAAATGAATTGCTTGTTTTGTGTAAGCAATACCCATTTTCTATTTGTTAAAATAATTTAGTTAAATACATCAAATTTTAAAAGTAAAATAATTGCGAAGCCATATCGGTCATGCTGCAGGTGTCTTATAATTGAGAGTTCTTCTGTAAACAACGTGGTCAGTACAACAAAAGTAAAACAAACGTGTGCAGTAACTGGGTAAGTTAATAAAAATATTCTCCCTCTCTCGCTTATAAGAAAAACAAGCGGACAGGTGTCTGTCTGGAATTTTTTAGAAATTCGGGTCTTTTGTGGAGTAAACGAAAATTTAATAAAATAACTGAATATTTAATTGTTTTTAATGAATATGGGGTCAATTTGACAGTAAAAATTTGACAGTAAAATTTTAATAATTAACTGAATATTTAATCGTTTTTACTGAATATGGTGTTGAATTTTTGACAGTAAAATTTTACAAAATAACTGAATATTTATTTGATTTTACGGAATATGGTGTTGAATTTTTGACAGTAAAAATTATATGAACTTTTTGTTAAAAATAAATGAAAAATGGGTAGACCGGTTTTTAATTGAACTTTCATTTATTTTATATTACAATTTCAGTTAATTTTACGTACAGAATATTGTGAGTGTACTAATCAATTTTTCAGCACAATTAAAATTTCTAATCCAATTGGTAATCATTAGGATTTCTAATCATTATTCCCAAGCTATGCTAAAATGTATTATTATTTCAATAAAAAAAATCCACGGGAGCCAAATTTTAGAAAGTCCCAAAAACGCATCACACCACCGGTGACTGTAATTCATTTCTTTTTCTTCCTTCTTGTTCTTCATAACAAGTTAAATGATTGGCTCTCCTTTCACTGCTTATGACCAGTTGGAACAATTGACACAAATTTCCCGCAAAGATTATATAGAATTAGTACTGCTATTAGTACTAAAATATACCGTTCCTTTAATTTAACAATAAAAGATGCAATACCAAGGTACCCTGAGAATATCGCGCTGATCGCCACGAAAACGATTATTTTTTATACACTCAGAGTCATCAGATCGGATATGTGAGCATCAATAAAGCCACAAATTATTGAGGTTATTTTATAACTTAGGACAAATGCAGAATAATTTTTTATTTTAGATTTACCATAAGAAGATCAGTTAATTTATTTGAAGATTCCGATATTTTGTTTATTATTAAAAGAACTAATAAAAATATATAAAATATTTCAAAAATAATGAATTGTATTGCATCAATTACACAAGCCGGGGTTGGAGTTAAAGTCGGACATTACACATTTCAGCTGTTGGGGTCGGAGTCCGAGTTGGAACAAGTTGGAACAAGTCTTCTAGTTAGAAGCTGATACTTGCGTGTGTACTTGAATAAGGCTGTGCTTGCTTTTTTTTTTTTTTGTTATGACTAAGTCCCGGCCAAAAAAAGAATTTTTCCCTGTAGTGGATTGTACGATTAACCTGCATATCGATCACAAATAGATAGGCTCTTGAGAAAAACGTGTATTACGAACAAACGTACGGGTCTCGGGAACCAGATCCCTAATTCCATCAGAACACATCCCGCTGTAGTAACGATAGAACAGGCAAATGCTACAACGCACATTGCGACGGTGCTGAAGGAAGTCAATAAAATTGGAAACCCAAATGTCACCAATGAGAAGCTCCAAAATAGACTTTGAAGCAACGGCCCACACATTATGGTTGTATTCCACACGCGGTCGGATATAGGTGGTTAAATAGTAGGGGGATCAGATGGAGTGAAGTACATCTTACACCGTCTTAAACAACCGAGGCAATTGGATGCTTCTTTCGATAACTTGCATATAACTTCTGTCCATTGGACATCACATTGTATATACGGATAGGGCACCTTCATATGTCGCGTGTTTCTGCGTTAGCGCGCTGCATTGGGAGTTTCGGGCATTACAATTTACCCTATTCGCACGACCCTATTCCGAGACTATGCCAAGGTCTCTGCCAAGCGTATCATTCATATTGTGAACGCTTGGTCTTTAATCAAATGAGTACGAATGTCAAAAGTTGCTGTCATCAACAAAAGAGAAGAAAGGGTTGGAAGTTTAACATAAAAGGTTATTTAGAAAAATAAGAAATAGAATAGGAGAAAGAACCCCATCTATAACAACCCGTATAGTGCGATCTCTGAGAAAGCTCGATATAAATCGAGAGAAATTATCACAGACACCATTTTTTCCAGATCACTTCAGCGTCCTCCTATTTCAACCATTACTTGATGTACATAATTATTTTATGTTTTCTCTTATTTTCTTGAAATTATTCAAATTTAAAGAAATACATAAAATTGCGAAAATAATGGCAATAAGAATAGCAAAGTACGAAGCAAGAAATGTAAAATAATACAAAAAAGGCATTTACATAGAAAGTTGGCAATAAAATTTTTGTATGACAGTGGCATTATTTTAACATAATTGCCATGATTATTGTATGACATTACTATAAAAATGGTATTTTATACAGAAATTTAAATAAAAACACATTCACACACGTGCAATGAAATTGCTCTTGTACGTATTTCCAGCACAATGTCCTTTATGAATACGAATGGATGGATGTATTTTTGCATGTGGCACTAAATCTGCTGGAATAACAAACACACATACAGACATATTATTTTATTTTATATCCTTTTTTCTTTTAGCATAACAAAGAATGAAAATGTCATCATGTGTTATTTGCAAAATGAAAAACTGTCTGGCAAAAATAATAAAATAATATATTCTAATAATCTTTTTGTTTTTAACATTTACGATTATAAAAATGACACATCAGTTTTACGAACAATCATCATTTTTGAAATGTGAAAATCATTTTCATTTTGTTTATTATAAAAACAAGTTTTTATGAATGTATTTTATTATTTGGCAGAGGCAAATGTTTAAAAATTTAATTGAATTCGTTTAACCCATATTACAACTTTTTCAAAATTAAAAAACAATTAAACTACTGAAATAAACTTAAATTTATTAAAAATATTAATATGCCACATTATATGTATGTATGTAAATATAATGTGGCATAAGAAATGATTTTTAAAAAGAATAGCTAAGCATCAGCGTTGCGTAAACAGGTAAAATGTTTTGCAGTTTTATGCCGCACTATTTATAGGGAGGTCCCGCGGGAATATATACGGAGACACCCTTAGGATGTTTGACAGGTGCTACATCTTCCGGTGAAATCAGTTGCAGTCAATAACAAGAATTCGATAAAGTTAAAAGAAAGAGATCTATCCTCTTTAGATCGCAGCTCACTAGAAGTCCTATGTGGAGCCTGTCTCTAGGTAAACGCCCTAAGGGGATCACGAGGTGGTTTAAACCAAAAACAGCAGGAAGGTAGATATTTGAAAGTCGGCTTAATATGGAGATTTTCTACTTTGAAGAGAAGTTGGGTGCTGGCAGATCTCCCTGTGCGCTATTGCTCTTTCAACAGATGCTGCTTGTTTTCAAACCGCAGTGAGGGTAAGATAGATCTACTCCCAAAACAAGAAGGAGGTGTATAATTCCACCGAGCTAATTTTTCAACTTGCATCCACGCAGAGATAAAGCCATAACATGTTCGTAGGCAACCATAATATGGTTGTGGCTACTTGATGAAGGACTAATTCACCCATAATATGGTTGTTGGCGTTAATTATATGGTTAAATTAAACATAATATGTTTAAAATTTTCTTTAAAAATAGTTTTGTTAAAGGTGACCATATTTAAACATGTTTTTCTTTGGGTGCATGCTGGTTGCTTTGACAAGTGGGACCAGTGCGAAGGGTATTATGTGAATGTGTGCAACACATAATAAATTATTTTGATTAAAGACCTCCCTTTTAGTAAGCCGATCGGCAAAAAATAATTTTTTAAATCGATCTAAAGATGTTCTGTGTCCATATTTACGTTGTACGCAAAGCACAAAGAAATTCAAAAGACACGTTAAAGCTGTCATGAGGGCGAAGCCTAAAATAGGTGAGAATCAGTGTTTAATTTTAAAAAGCACCCACACAATATTTTGTTCGGAATAAAAGGTTTGAACCCAGGCGTTTACGGACAAGTTACCTTTTCAATCGCAACCACTCGATTTGGTTTAGAGTGATATTTGACTATTGACTGCCAGCAGTCGTCGATGGCTGCGAGTGTTAAACGGCAAATTCCTCTGAAGATATCGAGTGGTTGCGATTGAAACATGGAAGGGTAACCTGTCCGTAAACGCCTGGGTTCGATCCTCACGTCAGTCAAGAATGAAAAATTATCAATAAATTTTAATTAATTTCATGTTGTAAAATTTCTTTCTTCTTAAAAATAATTTAATGAAAATTAAATTTGATTAAAAATTCAAAATTTGGATTAAAAACCATGAAACAGTTCAACAAAATAACCACAATACTAATATCTAATCCTCTTAAGTATACCATGGAGTAGTTGGAGTAGTTTTAAGACTACTCCTTTGTAATCCATAGCTGGGTCATATGGTCCTGCCCTAGAACATCGTAATGTTAAATAGACCATGTTTTTCCATACGTTTGGTTTACTTTTGGACTAGTCCTAGCCCTTGTCGGCTACATTTTACACTCGTGTTTGGACTAGTACTATTATTTGCAGGGATGGAACAAAGTACTGTGAGGCGGTGCGAACTATGGCCACAAAAAATAATTAAAATTTACCCCAAATTTGTCGCTCTTTTTCATAATGCAATATGGCCCAATTTTTTTAAAATAACCCTTAAAATAAATTATGACACTAAATTTGGGGTAATTCTTTATTATGAAAAATCCCCTCAAAATTATTAATGAATTTTAACCCTAAAAGAGTTAAAATTAAAAAAAAAACACAGAGAAATTACAAATTTCATATGCCCGAAACTTAAAATCCCGTATTTATTATCCCGAATTAGGTCCCAAGTTTAAAAACCAGAATCTCAACATCCTGAATTTGAATATCCCGAAAGTTTAAACAGTTTTGGCTTTAAAATTTACACAATAGATAGCAGGGTTTGCCCCTCTATGGCATAACAAATGCCTGCTTTCCTAACTTAAGCATTTCTGCATATCCCTTGTAATTTTTACATTAAATTCCAAAAAATTATTGTAAATTTGTTGAAGTAATATTGCATAACTTTAACATTTACATTTATAACACTGCTCAGCAGAAAAATCCTCCGTTAATTAAAACTATATGGACTATATGGATTTTGATGCGCTGAACCCAAATCCGTTCTCGGTTTTTTTCCATCAGATCGAGATTTTGTTTAATGGGCGTGGCAAATTTTTTGCCCTTAATTAGTCAGGTACGGAGACATATTTCATACTAACTCGAGAACCAGTCATTCGATTTTCAAAAGTAAAACACCAGAGGATGTGTAACAAAATTGTATTTATTTTAGTCGAACAGAATTTTTCTGTATCTCTTATCGTTTTGGAATTATTCAGAAATTAATGGAGACGACAGGGTGTGTGCTTTAAGCGAGGCGTTGCTACAAAATTACAAATCTGGCAACCTTTTTTGCTTGTATTTGATTTTGTTGTACGAAAATAGATAGAAGTAAAGAGTTGCCATTCATTGCTGCTACAAGGCGCTTTAGTGCGCCCACTCTGACGTTGTTTGCTGCATTACACATATTTGGTCAATATTGGGTACCTGCGGTAAATTGACAATAAAATCTAAATTTTTTAACCGATTTTTATGGTTTATGGCTTTTTTTATTTTTAAGATAAGTAGCTCTCAGAAAAAAGTGCCAAATGTGTAATACTTGCTTTATATTTTTTTTAATTCCATTTTTAAATTGAAAAATATTACGAATTTTGCACAAAAATTTTTTTTCCATTAATTTCTGAATAATCCAAAACGATAAGAGATACAGAAAAATTCTGTTCGACTTAAATAAATACAATTTTGTTACACATCCTCTGGTGTTTTACTTTTGAAAATCGAATGACTGGTTCTCGAGTTAGTATGAAATATGTATCCGTACCTGACTAATTAAGGGCAAAAAATTTGCCACGCCCATTAAACAAAATCTCGATCTGATGGAAAAAAACCGAGAACGGATTTGGGTTCAGCGCATTAAAATCCATATAGTCCATATAGTTTAAATTAACGGAAAGACAAAACTTATTTTTTGCAGAGCAGTGTAATTGAGAAATAGCCCCAAACTAAAAATTGTAATTTTATTTGGGGCCATTTTACGTTTTTTAATATTTGGGTCATTTTTCATTCAACTTAAATGCAAAAACAACTCAGTGAATAAGTTAAGAAAACCCTAAAATTGCTTGTTATTGTTTCTCATGTAAAATTTTGGAGCCATCCTTCATTTTCTTTTTGGGACCATTTTTCCTGGGGTCGTTTTTTGAACCGTGAATCTGAAGTATTAAATATTGGTATTAAGTCGATATATTGTATTTTATTTTTTATATCAAAATTATAAAAGGTTGTTGTAAATAAAGAAAGGCTTTAAAGAACAACATTCAAGGTTTTAAAGGACTGTTCTGATATACCTTTGAGCGTAAATGGCTGTGTAGTCAAAAGGTTTTTTTAAATAACGATTGTATTACAAATAACTATTTATATATGTAGCTCAAGGTAAAAATATATTTCATATCACTTTTAACTTAATTGTTAAAAAAATATACTAAATATAAACTAGAGCTCTATATTATAGCATTTATTTTTTACATGCAAAAACAGCGGCGAAATTGTCAATTCCTATACATGGTCAGTTTTACAGAGTGACATAAATACTATAAAATAAAAGTATTAACGTTCTATCGGCGAAACCCTATCGAAAAAAAGGTAAGCAGTTATGGACCGATCTTCACGAAATTTCACAGAGTCATTTCTAGTCCTCTACAAAAATTACCGTATACATCGAGGAAAAGATTACTTTGCACATAAGATTTTCATGAACGGCTAAAAGGTGGGTTTAGAAACAGAATTCTTATGCGTTACAAATTAAACAAGATTTTGCCGTCCATGCCACGCCCATAGCGCTTAAGTGTGTAATAACTTTCATAGCTAGCAGTTTCCTATTTTGTTAGCACTATTACATTTTACTCTGTTGAGGAAAAAAAAATATTATTGCCCAGCAAATAATAAGACTAGTCCAAACACGCGTGTAAAATGAAGCCCACAAGGGACTAGACCTACTCCAAAAGTAACCCAAACATGGTCTATTTAACATTACGATGTCCTAGGGCAGGACCATATAACCCAGCTTTGGACTACAATGGAGTAGTTTTAACTTCGTTTAAAAATTAAAACATGTCGTTAAAAAACAATGACATGTCGTCTCACTACAAACACTTTTTAACAACGACATGGCTCATGCTTGCATTACATCGGACCAGTCCAATCAAATTGGAACAGGTGATCCAATATTATTTGCAGGGTACTAATTTTTGCATCAGTAAACACATACATATACAAACAGAGACATATGCATTCATGGGAAAAATGGTTTTTTTTATTACACGCACGTCTAAAAAATACCTGATAAAAAAAATTTACCCGTTTCATACACAAATTCTAAAAAATATAAATTAACAAAAATATTATTGAATAGATGTAAAAATGGAACAAACAAGAATTGAGATTTTAATAACCAGAGACAACAAAATTGAAATTTATATTTTCGAGAATTAGACAAACAGCACAATTTATTTATTTGTTTCACTGATTTCGAATAGAATTTTTACATTTTTTAGTTTTAATTGAGGTGTAAGTTAAAAATACATCTGCTAGAGGTTTTACGAGATCTTTCTTGTTTATTTTTTTAACAACTCTCAATTCAATTAGTAGAATTTTTTGCAGCGCTTACAATCGTTGCTATCAGTGTTTGTGTTTTCTCTACTGTGAAATGTAAATAAAAGTAGAAACATTTTTTTGTTAGAATCAGTATTGTTAGAATTTTTTGTAAATAACCTACAAATTTAACTTTTAAGCTGAAAGAAATAAATGAAAATTTTAATGCTCAAAAACTGGATAATATGATCTATTTTATAGAGTTTTATGGTACAAAAAAAAAAATGTATTTTAAAGGTGCAAAATAAGCCACCCTGTATTAATTTTTTTTAAAAACAGTACTTAACATAACCATTAACATGGTCGGTTTTCGGTTTTAAGGCATTAAAACTGCGGTTTCGATTTCGGTTAAAACCGAACTGCAATCCCTAGATTAAACTCATTTTCTTTTAAATGGCTACGTTAACAAGCAAGACTGTAAAATAAGAACTACGTGGAATCCAATAGCAGTTCATCAGCGACAATAACACCCACCTTAGTACACAGTTTGGGGCGATGTGTAATCAAAAAATAATAGTTTCATAGTTTAGCGGTGTATATAAGGCGATGTTTGATAATTTTGTTATTCCAGCTGTGGAATTCTAGCCAACCATTAATGTTTAAAAGCTGCTATAAATTTTTCTTGGGGGTTATTGAAAAACTGACGGTTCACACACTTCAAATTTGACTCGTCAAGCCTTGAGTTTTTAGGTGATAACGGGAAATAAATGGCATTCTCTTCTCTCCTAAAAGCTCAAGACTTGACGACTCAAAATTGACGTGTGTGTGAACCGGCACAAAAGAGAGTGTATAATACAGTCAAAAGCCATGCTCAACTAAAATCTAACATTCGAAACTATTAATACGATTTCTATATGACGTGCTAAATTCCCAATTTTTATTTTCGATAAATACACTGACATTTATTGTTAAGGGAAAACTACACTCAAAATATTATGTAGTTAAACTCAAACGAAACTTTATTTTAAACAACTTAAAATTCATTTGAACAACGGATCATTTACAATTCATTTAAAACAAATGATTTTTACATTAATTTTTAATTTTTTTATTTATTGAACAGCATATTCCTTAAAATTTAATAGTTTTTTACTTTTAAAAGATATATTTTAACCGACAAAAATCAAACAACATAACAAAATAAATACGGAAAAATAAAAAAAAAATTATTCGTAAAATAACTATATTTTTATGAAATTGTAACAGCACGGAAAACGAATTTAATAAACCACAATCAGTTACTTTAATAATTTTATGAGTGTAGTTTCTATGTGCATTTCTTTAAATGATTCGTTGTTCAAATGAATTTTAAGTTGTTTAAAATAAAGTTTCGTTTGAGTGTAACTACATAATATTGATTTATTTTATACTGATTGATTTACTTAGCCGTTTTACACCTAACAGAATTGCAATTATAAAATACCGACATGGTTGATAAATTAAAAACTTAATGTAAATATTTAAAAATATAAACTTAATGAGAACACTTGCTTTCAGTTTTACTTTTTGAACATGAAAATAATGTGTTTTTGTTGTTTCTACACTCAACATGCAAATCATTTTTTAAATATATGTGTGGTGTTGTTGTAGCGTCTACAACAAACTTTGAAAAGTTATATGAGATTAAAACGCTCACTTTGTAATTTTACTCTCAGAGTGGCACCTCCAACGAAAAGGTTTGTCTTTTTTTACTTGATTTAAGAATTAAATACTTATTCTAAGAAATTCCGGGATTGATTTTCGAAAGTGATCCCATTTAGGATTGTTTTAAGTACGCTTTAGTGTTATTCGTACTTCAATTTTTGAATACGACTCGTACTTAGAGTAAGCATTAAAACTTAATTTATCACGAGTGTTTTTTTCCTTTGTACTGTACCAAAGCCTGCACAATGGGGCTATGAGTTTTTAAATTTTTTTGCACACATCAAATCGCTGCTTTAAAAAAAGTTCCGGCACCAAACGAGTTAAAGTTTGTTCTATATTAAAAAAAATGAACTATTAAATTTGCCATTTCATAGTTTTAAACGGCTATACTTTAAGAAATCTAACGAAAACTCTTTATATTTTGTTGTGTGATTTAACAGAATGGCTACGATTTTCTGCATTTGCTCTTTCGGAAATTCGCTAATGCAGTAAAAAAAATATGTGTGCATTGAAAAATGACCAGTAAACTCTATTTTTATTTAGTATTGTCTATCACATGGCGATACGTAAATTTTTTGTAAAAAATAAGTCATAAACCTGCTTTACAATTTCAAGAATTTATAAAATTAGTGCGATTTTTCCTACGCTTATATTTTAGAAAAAAAAAATAGATAAAGGAATTTCCTCCATCTTCTGGAAACACTAATTACACAACAGAACAAAATTCAATTTGGAACTTTACAGCTGTTGTTACCTTATTTGAGGTCGTTACAGTACAGTTACGCTTTCATCAAGATATTTGTACTATAGAGGAACGATATCAAAGTCACTGGGACGCCCATATGATGGCGCAGAATAGCTCCGTAATTTCACATAGTCCCCATACAAGCTTCTTTTTGGAAAAGGGTCTTGGTGCCCATAAAGCCACCTATTATGTGGGTATTTTAATGGAATTTTGTCCAAACTTATTTTATTACGAGTCAAATGACATTACCATATTTAGCCATAGCTCCCGTACAAACACAAGTCTCACAAATAGCTTTTAATGCCATAACTTCCTAAAAAACATTGGTATTGACATGCAATTTAAATAACAGCTTATATAAAATCGCAACATTTTGTGCTAGTAAGTCCAGCATTGACCGTAGGAGCCGGATTTTATTTCGGCCATTTTATTTAACTTATTTTTAAATTATATACTTTTTGCTCATATTGAGTAGGGATCCCAAACGGGATCGATTAATAAATCCCGGGATTCGGGATTTTGGAAATCCTGATCCCGAAAATCCCGGGATTTGTGTTTCTTTAATATACAACTTTTTTAAATAAACAACACTTTTTGTATTTATGTTTGAATTTTTAAAAAACAAAAACTAGCAGAACAATTCATCGAAAATACGTTTTTTGCCTCATTTTTATCAGAAAAAAATACGGCGTCAATTGGCCCCGGTCCCATATTTGTATGATCAAAAAAAGTTCACTTACGCAAAAAAAAAATCGTTTGCTGTAAGCCGCAGAATCACCGGGAATAATACACTTGAGAGGAAATGTTTACAGCCAATATATAAAAAGAGAAAAAATAAAAATACGTTTTTAAAATCATGTTCGTAAGTTTTTTTTGATATGAATAGTTTTATACTTTGGCTCTGGTGAATATTTAATGTTTTGTCAGATACAGCGTTCTTTAATTCTGGCGACGATATATATTTTTTTTATTTTAAAAAAAGAAAACTTTACAAAACAATTAATTAATATTATATAAGAATAATTAGAATTGTGGTTATTTTGTTGAACTATTTATGGTTTTTAATCCAAATTTTTAATATTTTAATCAGGCTTAAGTTCATCAAATTTAATTTTCATTTAATTATTTTTATGAAGAAAGGAATTTTACAACATGAAAATTAATTAAAATTGTTATTGATAATCATTCATTCTTGACTGACCTGAGATTCGAACCCAGGCGGCTGGTTACCATGACATGTTTCGATCGCAACCACTCGATCTCCTCAGATGGATTTGCCGTCTTACACTCGCAGCCATCGACGACTGCTGACGTCAATAGTCAAATATCAATCCTTAAACCAAATTGTATTTTTAACTTTTTGGTAGATCGAAATTTGCTTCTTTGAATGATTATCCATTTTTTAATTGATTTTACATGTTTTTCCTAACTTCTGTTTTTTCCGTACTTATGTCAAGAATTCTTCTTGAAGTCCAAAGTACATCAAATCCATCTGAGGAGATCAAGTGGTTGTGATCGAAACATGTCATGGTAACTAGCCGCCTGGGTTCGAATCTCAGGTCAGTCAAGAATGAATGATTATCAATAACAATTTTAATTAATTTTCATGTTGTAAAATTCCTTTCTTCATAAAAATAATTTAATGAAAATTAAATTTGATGAACTTAAGCCTGATTAAAATATTAAAAATTATATAAGAATTTAGAATTTTTATTATGGTTTTATGTCTTAAATTAATTCTAAACGCTTGAAATGTTACCCTGTATTTATAAATGATTATTAAATTTAACAACGTTTATTAAACGAAATTTTCATAAATAATTTGTTTTGTAAACCTTTATTAAGTTTTAAAAATGTTTAGGAATACAGTCATAAATCTGCAATATTTGTTTATAACTTCTTTATAAAACACATGACTATACAAAATAAAAAACATGTCGTCCACATGACATGCATCATTTGAACGCCAATTCATGTTTAAAAGACAAAAGAATAATCATGTCAATAAGACATGAGCCGCATGAACTCAGACTTTATTAGACCGATAAAGTGTCCGTTAACGATTTTGGGTTTCTCAGTATACCGACAAAAAACATTGTTTTCATTTGGCAACACATATAAAAGTTGGGAGCCAGCTGATTGACGGCAAATACATAAAAGAAAAATAATAATTGGCAGATGAGTGCTGGTTAGCTTTGCGACAGAAAAGAGAACAAATGAGGCATTGAGAAAACCAAATTTCATTAATGTGCAGTTTTTCGTTGGAAAAAATGATAATCGCGTAATGAGAAAACGGCCATAAGACAATAAATAATTAGAAAGTATAAAAACTCAATAAAAACTAACATTTTTATACAGATAAAAATTTTTCATACATAAAAATTGTTAACATTAAAAGTCCCGGCATTCATTAAAATAAATCCCGGGATTCGGGATTGCATTGAATTCTCTTTATTTTTTTTACATTTAATATTCATTTGGTATGATTTATAAAAAAAAAATATCTCTTAACCTCTTATGGAACACCTCATATGGAAAATCGACACAGAAATTCATTCGCCCAAACACACACACACAAAACAATAATCTAACGGAAACCAAAAAAACGCGCGGAAGTGTCATGTGCATTTATTAATGTTGTGGTGTCTGTGTTTGTGGATTGTTTATCGTCGAGCGTTTATTTGTGTTTTTATAAATTTCTGCATTATACCTAGAAAAAATCCATATACATAAATCGTATGAACGTGTATAATTTTATTTAAGAGTGTTGTGTTGTTTATTTTTTACTTTGTTTTCTGTTTATTTATTTATCTCTTGTTGATTGTGTCGCACATGGTGAAAAACGATGACATTGTCGCTGCTGGCAATGATGATGCTGATGACTATGGCACTGATAATGATTATAGAAGTTTTACACAGCGTAAAATCATATGAGCACATTCATAAATACAATGGCATAAATGTGAGTTGGCAATCGTGTTTGCCTTTGTACAGTTTCATGGTTTGTATTGTGAGTTTGGTTCACAAAGAGTTTTGGTTTTGTTTAAAATTTAAATTTAAAAAAAATCCAGAATCTCGAATTTAAGAAATTTGTTTGGGTATTCAGTCAATATAAAGATTCTAGCTTACAGTCAGTTTCACTACTTTGATTTTAATTATTTTTTTTTTGCCAAGTTTATGTTTCAAAGTAAAATTAAAAATATAAAGACGAATCGCACCGAATATATTATAACCTTCAACACTAACGTCAATATTTTAAGACAAAAATTTTCGATTTTTTTTCTATATGTGCCGAATTTTTCGAATTTGCTTGATTTTCCTAAACAAAAGCGATTTTGGTAGCTCTTTAACGATATGCTAAAAATCAATTTTAAAAAGGCTTATGATTAGGATTTAAGTCACAGAAATATAAAGTCAAAAAGAATATTTAAACGGGGCTAGGTGAAATAATGGGACTATTGTTCCTGTTTTTTAAATAGCACGATATATTCAAAGCTGGGCAAATAACTTCAAGTCTAATAGACTAAGGGTTAAAAAATCAGAGCACGTTAAACTCTCTTTTTAGTGAAAAATATGTTAAAACCTACAAATCTATAAATCACTAAACATATAAACCATCTTTAAAAGCATACAATTGGGCGTTTAATCGACCAATACAGACCATATGAATTTAAAAAGATTTATCGTAGTGCTGCCACATGTTATTTTTTTAACAACTTATAATACACGGGACACTGATTTATTGTTGTTGAGTTTAAACTACATATAAATTCTAGTTTAGTTCAACTAAACCAACTTTTAAACCATGAGTGATTTATTAGCCATTAATCACAAAGATCCTAACCTACGATAGTGTAGAGTAATGGTTCACAAATATGGGTCAACAGTCACCTTTTGGGGTTTAAAAAGAGGGCATCAAAAAAATAATTATCTCTAAAATTGTATTTTAATTTTTCACATTCAAAACCTGTCTGTATATGCGATTCATTTTTTGAATGTCACATTCATAAATTTTTAAAAAAATGTGTTCTTTAGGATTTCGCTAAGCAAAACAAAAAACAAACAAAAATAACACGGTGTGAACCCCTTTGGTTAAAATGAACCCAACAGATTTAAATTTGACCAACATAATTAATAATTACGGAAGAATTGTGTTTTTTGGTCAAGAAAAAAAAAAAATGTGTAATTATGTGACTGCAGTCAGTTTTATTATAGATAATTGTTGTACTCTCCACAACTAGTGTTTAATTATGGTATACTAATGGTGTTTCCTTTTCCCGTCTTTTAAACCCTGTAATAATACTATTTGTAATTTGACGAGAACAAATCACAAATTATGAAAAAGTGGAATGTTTTTTTTACAGCTGACAAAAAGTTTGTTCTTCATCATTAAAGCTCATTTCATAGCAAAAAGCGCATCAAAAGTAATGAAAAACAACTCATAGAATTTATATACAACACTGCAATTGAACATAAGGCTGCCATTAGTAGGAGTGAATTTGTTAGAATAAAACATGCTAACTTTTTATAGAGCAAAACCTTTTTAATAAAAAAACCCCAAATTGCATTTGGTAGAAGATAAAACATCATAAGTTTGTCATTATGCTTAAAACATATTTAGTATACATCTGAGACGCGATAAAGTATATCAATTCTGCACCCTTGAGTAATTCTAAGTCGAGGAAAAGAATCGGTCTGTTATTTACCATAAGACCCCATAAAAAGCCCACTCCTGAAAAACACTTTACACTACTATAGCAAAATTTGGCACCATTTACTTTTGTGGCGATCAATTGATAATTTACCATAGGCCTCAAGTAAAACTAATTCTCGGAAAACGCTAAAATACGAGTTAAACCTTAACGAATAATGATATTGTAGTAAAATCATTTTGATACCAAAAATCACTCTACCAAATTTCCTGCTGATTGGTGCATCATATCTCATAGATCCTATTTAATACCTCCTCCTTAAAATGACGTTAAAACACCCAAAATCGTAACCAATGATGACATTTTATTGGTATTAGATCCAATTAAGTTTTATACGACTAGAAATAATATTATAAATCTTTGTTATGATCCGCCCATTATTTAATATACAAATATTAATCCTGAAACATTTTTACTCATGGTAGAGTATCAAAGATTCGGCACTGCCGAATAAAGCAGTTTTAATAATGGTTTTGCATTTTTTTTTATTATTTTTATACAACAAGTATCCCACAATCATAAGAACGTTATATCATCCTTAAAATGATTTTCATACACAGGTCTTTTGACTTAATGCAGTGTGGCCAAAAATCCTGCGTCTATATAAAAAAAACAACAAAATGCTCATGTGCCTAGGATATTTTATATTACTAAAAAGGATTACAAGGGCCAATAGGCAGCAGCCGGACGGCCTTAATTTGATGGACTGAGAAATCTAAATCAATCTCTTCCGGAAACATTTTTTTTAAGGCATAACAAATATCAATGCAAACGCATTATAGCCTCCCCAACTAAAGTAAAGATGAAGACAAAAGTCACTTATGAGGCGAATATAAAATATATTCATATTACTTTATTGTCCGACTTGTTTTTATCGCCGTCTTAAAAAATGTTTAGGTAGGTAGGTAGGTAGAAAGGCTGGTGTGAAGTCTCCCTCACACCTTCACCCAGAGACCAGTATGGTCCATTGTGACGCCTTAATTAGAGAAAGATATGTAGAGAAGGAAAGTAGGTGAAATAAACAGCGAAAGCACAAGTCAGAAAAGAAAGATGGATAGAAAAGAAGGTTTCGGACCAGCCCCGAAAGAAATCCTGACCAACCAAATTCGACCTACGTGTGGCCAGCACCCAGCCTCCTCTCGGGTAGCCAGGCCATCCCCATTACGAATCCTATCAGATTCTCAAGTCCATAACCCGAGACATCCCCTAATTCTTTCAGGAATCTATTGCCCAGCCACCTCAGCCTGCTGCCCTTCAACCTGGGACAGTGGCACAGAAAGTGCTCACACAACCTGCACATATCCGATAATTCGGATCCTATCCTCACCACCATCCTGCCTATCATACAGTGGCCCGTGATCATTCCTATCATGGTCCTAACGCAGATCCTACTCCTGCCCAGCAGCAACCCCGAATCGGACTTCCTAAGCACCGGTCACAGGCCCGATTGGTCGCGCCCAGAATCCACTCCCTGATCCTTCCAAAATAGAAGCCTATTGGAGGTCTAACCGCCTCCATACAGTTAGGGTCCTCCATCTCTGAGCCCTGTCTTGCTAACCCGCCAGCAACTTCATTGCCTAAAAAATGTTTATATGCATAAAGATATATCCAAGCTTTTGTATGCTTGCATTTTTTTAACATCTTATAAACCTTTGAGATTAAAACTTTTAACTCTTAACTGGCAAAAGCGTTGGGAACTAAAACATAATGTTCACATATTTTACTCCAATATTATTTCAGAGGATTAGAATAATTCATCGTGTGGGGGAGGTGGGTGGGGTAATAGTCCATAGTTCTTGTCGTAGATGAAAACGAGAACCTTTTTTGTTTTTTTTAAGATAAACTTATTGTTTTAGTAAAAACTCGTGTTACTTAAATAAAAGCCTCAAATAGTTTTCATTCCGCTCATTTTTTTTCGCTAAATAGTGCAATCTGATTATTTAAACGTTTGAATCTATGAAACTTTAATTAGTAAAACTTGATATCAGACACACAATCACGAACATCTGAAGTTAATAAGATTTAATGAATTTGGGAAATTGTAAAATAAAACTTTAAGTAAAAAAGGTATACTTTTCGCTAGAAATGTCCACATAGACCCTCGATACGACTTAATGAAAATATAGTCAAAAACGATCAAAATATTGTTTTTGGCTTGCCCCTCCGATATTTTCTCGCAGCTGTTTTTTTCCTTGAAAATTCAAAAAAAAAATAGTTATTTACGGTAGACTAAAAAAAGTATAGCTCTGTGATAAGCATTGAAAGTTCTTTCCGGATTTGGAAACAATTTAAATGTAAACATATCACTAACAACAAATTCTTGAAATAATTTAGACTTTTAGCTTTCATTGGCATTTCTCAAAACACTTTTCGCGTTTAAATTTATATGATTTATTTATTTAATTCTTAAAAATTGCACAAAAGTTAAAAAGGCGCTACATGAAACAAGTTTGCCCAAATGCCAATTTTAAGCGAATTTGCAAGAACTCTTTTTGTTTTGTTTAAAAAAATTCCTTAAAAGTGTTAACCAACCATCCTCCTCCCCAAAGGGTATAGCTGGATGCATAGTTAACATTTGCCAGCGTATTGTCTAAATTTGTTAAGTGACAGAGGATCCTAAATATGCTAACATTTAAAAATTGTTCTTTTCAAATTGTTTTTATTGGTGTTGTGCTTTAAAGTAAAAATTAACTTTGAAATCTCCAAATTTTTATTTCATTAACACATACATATACATACACATATATTTATATACACATACTTATGCTATGAAAACTATTTCTTTTCTACAGTGTTTTTATTTGTTTATAACATTTTTGTTTATTTTCTTTTAGAATTTCTGCAAAATTAGTTTTCGTTGGTGTACGTTGCGGTTTCTTTAGAATTTATTTCAGCATAGGGCAGTAAAGGAATTTGTTCTTCAATCTAAAAACTAAAATAAATTTATAAAACATTTTTTATTTTTCGAATTTATTCTATGAGCTAAATTTCAGTTATGTATTTTATAAAGCTTTTTTGTAATAGTCATATTCCTTCAATTTTTCAGAAATGACTTTATACACTATCAGACTATTATATTGTATTTTCTTGTTACATTTTACCTTAGCTTTCCGTTGGAAAAATAAAAAATGTTGAATATAATATAAAAAGTAACCTTCAGAAGGAAATAATTCCCAGTTTCTATTTGTTAAAGTAGTTGAGTTAAATACATTCAATTTATAAAGTATCACTATCCAGTGTGACACAAAGAATGCTGACGAAGGCCGTAACGGGCCAGAAAATGCATTACATTCTGCTGGTGTCTAATAACTGTAAATTTTTCTGTTTATACAATATACCTCATTGCTTTCCAACGGAAAGCTAAGGTAAAATGTAACAAGAAAATACAATATAATAGTCTGATAGTGTATAAAGTCATTTCTGAAAAATTGAAGGAATATGAATATTACAAAAAAGCTTTAAAAAATACATAACTGAAATTTAGCTCATAGAATAAATTCGAAAAATAAAAAATGTTGAATATAATATAAAAAGTAACCTTCAGAAGGAAATAATTCCCAGTTTCTAAATTTATAAAAAATAGAAACTGGGAATTATTTCCTTCTGAAGGTTACTTTATATTATATTCAACATTTTTTATTTTTCGAATTTATTCTATGAACTAAATTTCAGTTATGTATTTTTATAAAGTCATTTCTGAAAAATTTAAGGAATATGACTATTACAAAAAAGCTTTATAAAAATACATAACTGAAATTTAGCTCATAGAATAAATTCGAAAAATAAAAAATGTTGAATATTTTATAAAAAATAGTTAAAATATTAAAAAAAAGAAATACTTGTTATTTATAAAGTTATATGTGATTGGAAAAATAAATAAAATAAATAAATATATTTGCCGCATTCACAATCGCCCTTGTATCGTTGTATATTGTATGTTGTATAAAAAACCAATAGTGAACTATGTTTTTGAATACAACATACAATTGATTCAACGATACAAGCGGTTTTGTGAATACGGTAAATAATTTTATAAAACCCGCTTAGAAATTCTCAGAAATTTAAAATTTCATGAATATTTGCGAAATTGTTGGGTTGTATTTTTAACCCTGTTCCGTTCACAGGAGGGCGCGGATTTAAAAATTATGAGGATTTTTCAAACGATATTAAAAAAAAAATTATGTCTTGACAAAATAATACAAGGTGTAGCTCCTTTTTTGTGCTTTTATTCGGTACCATTATCTAGTGCAATCAAAAATGGCACTTGGAGTTTTAACCTAATTCGGGTACGCTAAATCCATAAATCCGGAGGAGGTTGCACAACATATGAGTAGGTGAGTTGCAAAACTCGTTCGTTACAAAATTATTGGAAAAATGGACATGTGTTGATACAATTAGTATATTTCTTCTTATAAATCGCCAAAAGAACTGTTAGAATCAATTGTCACCTGGTATTTTTAATTTTGTAACGAACGAGTTTTGCAACTCACCTACTCATATGTTCGCGTAACTAAAAACGCTTTAGCAAAATTCCGCAACAAAACTTTTTTCCAATGTGCGCAGTTGTCTTAGAAACATATTTTTTTATCAAAGTTATTTTCGGGAATACAAAATTTATTATTAATACGATTTTCGTATGACGTGCTAAATTCCCAGTTTCCCATATTTGATAAATACACTGAAATTTGTTGTTGAGGGAAAGCTAGCTTCTATGCGCATTTCACTGGTTGCTTAGGCCAGCTCATCAGGAAACCTTTTCCAAAGATTTTAGAAACAGTGTTACCGTTCAAAATTTTCAAAAAGGGGCACAAAAAGGGGATTTTCAAAAAAAAAGTGTCACAAAAAGGGGAATTCTGAGAAAAAAAGGGGCAACTTTAAAAACAGGAAAATTAAAAAAAAAACGTATGTATTTATTAAATTATTTTCATCGAAAACTAAACATAACAAAAAATAAACTTCATATTTATAAAAAAATACATTATAGGTATATAATACAAATTGTTTGGGAAAAACACACATATATATATCGAGCCCTAACCGCGAAAATAACGTAAGCGACATAATTTTCAATGTTCGTTTTTTTTCAATAAATGACTTTATTGCCAAATTTCATACAAAATTTATATGAAATAAAAAAAATAAACTGTCTCCTGTAAAATTTGATTTTTGGCGCTTACGTTATATTCGTGGTTAGGGGTCGATATATATATACATATATACATATATCGTGAAAATACATGTCTTGTTTGCAAGTAAACGATAATGAACTGTTGCATAAAATTTTTATTTCAATTATTTATACAAAAACAGTTACTGATTACTTGTCAATAAAACGAGCTTAAAATAGTGTAATAACAATACTTACAAAAACAAAAAATAGTTCATAATATGATTTGATACAAAAAACTTTACATTTAAATATATAGAAATATGTATATATGTATAAGTGCACTTATCCGTCATAAAAATCCTTACAGGTAACAATTTTTAACATATAAAAGTATTGATAGGAAGATAGTTAATATCAGGTACAGATCCATTTTTTTATAAATTGCAGTGTTATGTTGTTTCTTCAACTATTAAATATCTATTTTTTTTTAAACGTAAATCTATATTTATTAATCAATTCATCACTTGGAATCCAATCTTCCAAGTCATTTTGATACAAATTTAAAGCGGATAACATAGACTGACAGGTATCTACTTTCAGTCTATTTGTCACTTTATTTTTTAAATATGCTAACTTAGAAAAAATCTGCTCAGCGGATGCACTACTATGTGGTAAAGTAAAAACATACGAAGCAAATTTATACAAGTTTAGATATAAATTTTCACCCAAACAGTTTTTTAAATTGCCAATTTCGTACCAAAATGTTTCAGGCTTTGACATTTTAAAAATTGCTTCATAGCTTTTATCGTTTGATCTGGTTTCTAAAAGTTTGAACTCTTTTACAAAATCATCTGGGTTAGTAATTATATCAATGAAAACGGTAACAATTTCAAAGTAATTTATGTCTTCAGCTGACTTAATAAATACTGGATCTAAAACCTTTAATGAACTCAGCCTCTTATCGCTAATATTAATTCTTGATAAAATTTCTTTGCACAGCTTTTGGTAAAAAAGTAAAATGTTGTTTTTAATTTCTACAATATCACTACTTAAGATGTTGTTAGTACATATTTCTAACTCGGCTTCGTGGCCGATACATATATTAAGAGTTTCTTTTATATGCAGAACATCAACAAAATCAATTTGTTCTATATTTGTTTGCATAACATAATCTTTTTTTTAAAAAATTTTTAAAAATTTCTAATACAATATCTTTCGTGTATGAAACTAAATATATAATATGTGATGATTCGTTTTGAAAATTAAGGTTTAATTTATTCATAATATTTAATACATATACTAGAAATTTGATGTAAATTTTATTGTTAATAGATAGCCCTTCCTGAATTATTTTAATTTTTTCCAAATAAGATGCTATTTTCTCTTCAAATTGAGCTCGGATTCATTGATTGACAGTATAAAAAAAATTTGGTTCAAAAAGGGGCAAAAGTGGCACAAAAAACTACAAAATGATACAAAAGGGGATTTGAAACAAAGGGGTCAAAAAAGTGGCACGGCAGTCAAAAAGGGGCAAAAATGCGACTTTAGTCGCATAACGGTAACACTGTTTAGAAAGGCCAAAAATATTATACAAATTAAACATTAAAGCGAATAAGAATTATAAACACTCAAAGTCTTACTTGTAACAATATCAAAGCCAAAACAAAACACCAACAATAAACAGTGAGTTTATCTTTTCTTACATTCCCCTTTATTATTTTTTTTTAATTCTGAGAATCATAAAAAAAAGTCATTAATGTTTTTCCATAGAATTTTGTGGATATCTCTAGCAAATTTTTGAAATTCATACTTTTACTTAACTGTGAATAAAAGCGAAACGCGTTTATCGATTTACATGATTTATGTCTCATTTTGTTCATAGGTTATGGGACTTTACGTGAAAGTAATAGGACTTGACACTTTTTTACCGTTTTGGATTTTTTATGAATTAAAAATAAAAAATTTCAAAAAATGTTGTACTGTGCTATCATTGGACCAAATGCTGCAATTCTGCTTATTGACGAATCCACTGAGGTGAAAATTAGCCTGATTACTGATGATTATTTTCTTCGATATGCATTTTGATTTGAATGCCTATTTTCATAATAAGCCTGAATTACTTTAACACGTTGCTCGTTTGTGTATCTTTCCATGTTTCAAATTGAGTTAGTCTGAAATCAAAAAATGTCAAATGAAATGCAGACGTTTAGGTGTGGTTCACATTCAACATCGGCCCTTAAAATTTAACCACCCTTTACAAAAAGTACAGTTCACAATTTTAGAGACAATTTGATGAAATTTGGTACAAATGTGTACATTTTCATAAGGACGAATAGTAAAAATCGGCATATAACTTTATCAAGCTTCCATACAAATTATCTTATAATGCCAGTGTTTCAATTGAACTTTACCCAAAATATTTTATTCCAACCTTAATCATCTAACTAAATTTTATTTTAATTGGTCTACATCACATCTTCCAAAAAAATACTATTCCCGAAAATAGCCTTTAATACCTTTACTACCTTATAAATACTGGTATTGACATGAAATTTGGTAAAGAGAACTGCTGTCTCCTGACATGCAGCTCCAGAATTGAGGGAAATATAAAATTATTATCTCCCAAAACAATGTACGAATCTCATTTTTTACTTTTCTCCACCTTGACCCTAAAAGTTGTATTCCTTATTTAAAAATAATGCCTTATTTTAATGTTCTTTATTTCTATGTATATCAATTCTGTAAGAAAAATATACCCTCAACCAGAATTATGTAAAAACCAAACAATCTTTAAACGAACAAATACCTTTATGTATTTCATATTTCTAAATTTAAGGACATTTACAGATAAATATAGACAGCTATACAGACATACATAATTTTAATTTTTATTTTTATTTATAGAGAAATTTTTATAAGAGTTTCTATGGAAAAATACTTTTTGGAAATTCTAAGAGAATTATGAGATCTAAAATTTCTGGAGTTCTTTGCATTTGAATTAAAGGCACTCAGGCAGTTTATCGGCGTTAAAAAAATAGTTTTTCAATAAAAATATTAAAAAATTTGGAAACTATTTCCAGAAGCTGATTGATTTTTTCAGAAAATTTTGTATTATATATATTTCGATTATATAACATTACTAATTTTCTTTATTTCCATCAAATTTGTTTTCCCTACAACACAATAAATGGCGAGATTTTATGCGTTTGTGCTGATGTGTCAACTTAAAGACAATTTGTGTCGAGCATCAGCCTTTAGTATACGGATATTATGTAGAACAGCTAAACAGTTCTTTAAATGAACGTGTAAGCCTTATTGAAAATCGGTTCACATGTTCGATTTAATACGTCATAAGGACGAAGCCTATAGAAAATATTCAGTATCGGCTTATAATTTCGCATATTCCCTATACAAAATTCATGCCTCAGTAGCGATTTCGTAGCCATTATTTAACTAAATTGGTTGGTTCTTGGATTAAGTTCAGACCAAAAAGAAGTTGTATACGTTGCCGAAAAATAAAAATAAAGTCTGGGAAATTAGGGAACCCTAATAAAAACGCAAGTATGTGTGCAACCGTATTCATTTGTTTATTTTGATAGAATGCATAATTTAAATATTTTGTAAAACAAGTACAACGAAAACCACTTCAAGAAAATTTTTCTTCGTTTTTGTTTATGCTCAGTCGAAATAAAAAAACGCAAAGAAACTGCAGGAAACTCAAAAGATAAATGAATGTTTTTGTATATACTTCTTTTTTATTTTTAATATTTTCATGTGAATGTTGGCTGGTTCATGTTTGAAACCATACAATGCAAATACTACAATTCTATAAGCAGGGTTGGGCAAAATACAGGCTTTGATGTCGTGTATTTAAAATACGATATGCAAAATACTTCTTTTATTTTAAATCAATGTGGAATATATTGTATAGCACATCATAAACAAGACCTTCTAAAAATATACCATAAAAACACACTTAGGACATGCTAAATAAAGAATCTTTCTAATACGAGAATTTTGTATGAAATTATTCATGGCCGAAGAACATAATGTTTGAGACAACTTATTTTTTATTTATAATGTATCACTATCGAATCTTTTGGAATCCGCTTCAAAACTAAAATAGCCGCATGCAAGCTCATCTATCGCCTAAAAACTATGCTTTCGTTGTGATAAAATAGTACCCTACCGATGAATCACCACTGCACCCCCGACCCTTTTTCGGTGCTTTATTCACAGTTCATCATGGTAATGATGATGAGCTGCTCGATAACACGCGATCTATGGAACCGACCCTAATACTATGTTTGCACTATCAGCAAAACAACTTGTTTAGACTAAAACGTGTCAAAGTGTTTCCATTAAGTAAAACTAGTTTTGGTTTCCGAATTTTCGAGATCAATTTGAAATTTATATTGCATACAAACATGAAAGAAAAAAAAATATGTATTGAAAAAAAAATATTTTTCTTTAACATGAATTTTCCTTGTTGTTTTTTTTAATACACATTTATACATACATATATGTATGTGCGTATAAAAAAGTACACAATTTACTACCTTTTTATTATATTATTTTATTAGTTTATCACTGCAAACAAATAAATCAGCTGGAGGGTTGCATAAACCTATTTAATAAGTCTTGATATTTTGGTAAATATGTCACTTTTACGAAATTGTCAATCACTAATAATGGATAACCCAGAGTTGTATTCATGATTTTCTATATGTTTTGGAACAAAACTAGTTTTTGTTTGAGTTTTTCGAAAATGAAAAATGTATGGGAAAACAAGTAGCAAACAATTGCTTTGCTGCAAAACTAGTTTTGTGGCCCAAAACCTGTAAGTGGAAACGTACTATAAGGGTCTATACCGATGGTTCTAAGATGGGCGATAGAGTAGCTGGTGGTTTCTTTATCGAGGAATGGGACATAAGGGTCTACTTTAGGCTGCCAGATGGCAGTAGTGTGTTGCAGGTGGAAATCTCTGCCATAAAACGGGCGGAAAACTGGCTGAGGTATTGTCGTATATCGGGAGATAAATGTATATTTATGGACAGCAGGGCTGCCATTGCAGTTCCGGCTGGTGTCTTCACGACATCTATGTTAACATTGGAACGCCGGATGTCTCTAACTGAGATCGCAGATCATTCCAGTGTAACGCTAACATGGGTACCAGGGCACAGTGGATGCCTGGGTAAACTAACTGCGTACAGTCTGGCCAGACGAGGCTGTCTCTTAGACGACGTGGTCGTCGATGGCCTGATTACCATCTCAATGGTCCGCTGCAAGACTCTCATCAGACGAGAGTCGTACAGGAGGGCTCAGGTGACATGGCAGGGGGAGCATACCTGCTTGATGGCCAGGACTCTATGGCCATGCTATAACGCGGCAATAATAAGCGTGCTACTTGGTCTGGGTAGGAACTGGATGAGGACGGTGATATCGGACATTACGGGTCACTGGGTGATAGGAACTCATGCTAGGAGGATAGGTCTTGATTACTATGACTACTGTAGAAGGAGGAGGAGGAGACGGTGTTTCACTCTCTCTACCAATGCCCCGGTCTGGGGGACATTAGGTTTAGGCATTTTGGGAAACCGGAATTGCCATGTCTGGACGATGGGTCTAATGTGGGACTGAAATCAATCTCTCTGCTCTGCAGGGAATCGGGGTGGTTCGAGGCTGCAGCGACCTCTGGGGAATAGTCTGATTAATACGTACTGACTCTAGTCACTGGCTAGCAGTATCATAAAGGGATCGCTATAAGGACCCAAGTGAGCCTCCTTCGTGACGGCTGCCCATTGAACCAAACCTATCATTTGTGATACAATTTGCAGATGATTGATGATGATTTCAATCGCTCTACTGATAAATCAGTTTTATTATCAAAAAATTTTGCAATAATTTCTAAAAAAAATGAATAAATCACATATAAATCCGCTTTCAATCGCTCACGTGCTAAATCAGTTTTTAATCATCAAAAGGTATCTGGAAAGACACATTATCTCTTATCTTAGCTCGGTAGTGAATGTATTTTGAGGGCGAAAGTATTTGAACTGCGAAATACAAAACTCTAAAGCGACAGGTATTTTAAATACAGAATACATTTTGAGAATTTATTTAATATACAAATATTTTCTTTGCATCTTAAATACAAGTATTGGAAATACTGCCCAACCCTGTGTATGCATAAGTATGTTTATGTATGGATGCATTTCAACATATATGTATATGCTTACACATATATGTATGTATGTATGATGTTTGAATTTGTATGTACGTATGTTGGCATTTCAATAGAATGCATTCATATGTGGTATAATGGTTTTGTTTTTGAGGTTAAATATTATGGTCTTTGTTACACATGCGACTACGTACATCAACATTTACATCATAAAATTGTTTTCACAACATACGCAGAATTTTTTCAGTGTTTTTTTTCATTTCTTTAATTTATAACTGTCAAATTAATAAATACTATAACAGACGAATATTTATGTCTGTACAAATTCCTTGTTATTTCTTTTATCATTTACCCGACAGTTATTAAAACGTTTATAAAATATACATTATTTTCCTGGAATTTCACAGAAAAAATTTTTGCAAAAAACTATTCAATTAAATAATTAATTGGTGTACATTAATTATTCAATTAATTTTTTGTTTGATGCAATTAATTTTTTTAATCAAAACCCATAAAATTAAATGTTTGTGTATATGTGGTGTATTTTTTGTTTATACAATTAATTTTTTAATTGACTAAATTTGTGTCCCCTGACTCGAAAATACAAATCCGTTAATTGATATGATCAATTCCTTTGCAGGGGCAAAATTAGTTAAATATTTAATTGTCTGAACGAATTGTTTAATTGGAGTCGATTTTCTATTTTTTCTGTGTTAAGATACTTTTCATATTTTCATAGAAAAAATGTAAAAATTTAATTCAATTTCAAAAGATTTGGTTATTCGTGCTAAATTCCCAGTTTTTATTATTGATAAAAACACTTGAAATTTATTGTTGATGGGATAAGCTATTCCTATGCGCATTTCACTGGTTGCTTAGGCCAGATCATCAGGAAACTTCATCCATAAAGATTTTAGAAAAACTAAAGATATTAAACCAAGTAAAAATGTTAAACGTATAAGACTTATAGCAACAGTTCTACTAATTGTAGCGGGGAATGTAAGACGAGATGAACGCACTGTTTATTGTTGATGTTGTTTTGTTTAAGCTTTGATATTATTACAAGTAGAACTGTTGCTATAAGTCTTATACGTTTAACATTTTTACTTGGTTTAATATCTTTAGTTTTTCTAAAATCTTTATGGATGAAGTTTCCTGATGATCTGGCCTAAGCAACCAGTGAAATGCGCATAGGAATAGCTTATCCCATCAACAATAAATTTCAAGTGTTTTTATCAATAATAAAAACTGGGAATTTAGCACGAATAACAAAAATCTTTTGAAATTTAAATTTTGTATTCCCAAAAATTGAAATTACTTTTTGATAATTTAATTCAATTTAAAAATTTGCGATGGTACTTAAAAATTAATTAAATTTACACCAGTAAACAATATAATAGTATCATTCAAATATTTTTTTATACCCTCGGCCGCAATTAGTTGTGAAGAGGTTATACTTAGTTGTCATTCCGTGTGAAACTTTTTTATTATTCATCTCAGACCCCATACCGTATACATATATATTCTGGCTCCTTGAGTATTTCTAAGTCAATTTAGCCATGTCCGTCTGTTGAAAACACGCTCACTTTCGAAAAACTCAAAAGAAATAAACAAACTTGGTGTCAAATTGCTTGTAGTTATCCCAAGCAGTTTGGGATTGAAATCCAGCAAAATCAGTTTAGTAGGATAAGAGCTATGAATCAAAATGTGGAACCACCAGCTTAAAAAATGTTGTTACAAATACTAACATAAATGGTGGAACAATGCACGGAATGATATAAATTTCAAAAATTCGTTTCGTTCGACTGGAAATCACGCTGTAAAATTTCAAGAAGATCCGTCTGTAATTTACCCTAGGCCCCATATAAATCCTACTCCCGGAAAAGGGTTCAGAAGGCCTAAAACCGTAACTAATAATGCTATCATTGCAAAATTTGGTGCGTCACAGTTATATAGGACTAAAATAGAGTGATGTCTGGTTTTAAAAAACATAAATTTGAATACAGCGGTGAAATGAGTACAGTGAAATTTAAGAATGCTGCTTATTATGCGATCTAAAGTAAATTATATACGGTATATCACAAAAATTCATGAAATTTTTTCTGGCTACGGTTTGAGGCGTATGTCTGCTACGGTTTTAGGTGTATGTAATTAATTTACCAGAGTGGTAGTCTGATTTCTAGTCCTATACAACTGTGAATTTAATAAATGTTATTGTGATAGCAATATTTATTACGAGTTTAGGCGTAATAAGCTGTTTTCCGGGAGTATGGTTTATATAGGCTCTACGGTAAATTATGGACCAATTTTCAAGAAATTTGATATTGCACTCACAATATTCTGTACGTTAAATTAACAGAAATTGTAATAAAAAAAATGAAAAGTTCATGTAATTTTTACTATAAAAAATGCAACCCTATATTCCGTAAAAACAAAGGAACATTCAGTTGTTTTATATAATTTCAGTAATTTTTTATCAAAAAGGTTTTACTCGTTTACTTCACAAAAGAGCCGCATTTCTAAAAAATACCAGACTTCTGTCCGCTTGTTTTTCTAATGAGAGAGAGAGAGAATATTATTATTTACTTACTCCGTTACACATGTTTGTATTACTTTTTTTTACAGAGAAACTCCAAATTATAAGAAACCAGCAGCACGACCGATATGGTTTCGAAATTATTTTACTAAATAATTTTACCTTAATAATTTTGACAAATAGAATATGGGAATTTTTTACACAAAACAAGCATCGTTTTTTTTTAGATAACTAAAAATTTTTTTTGTAGTTAAATTAGATAAATAAAATAATAATAATAAATAATATTCCTTTGTTTCTACGGAATATGGGGTTGAATTTACTTAACTTTTTGTCTGAGATTAGGGTTTATATGGCACCTTGGGTAAATTATGGTCCAATTTTTACGACATTTGTCAGTGCGATTTCTAGTCTTATAAAACTTTGACGTACCAAATATTATTTTGATTAGCATTCTGATGCTCAGCTGTGATCCAACTGAGCCGATTTTGCTGGATTTCAATCCTAAATTGCTGAGGATGACAACAAGAAATTTTATGCCAAGTTTGTTCTTTTCTTTTAAGTTTTCGAAAGTGAGTATGTTTTCAGCAGACGGACATGGATAAATCGACTTAGAATTACTCAAGATGCCAGAATATAAATACTTTATTGGATCTAAGTTGTATAACAAAAGAGTTTCAAATGAAATGACAAACTTAGTATACGCTCATCCAACACAAGTCGCGTTGGAGGGTATAAAAAACCAAATTATGTAATAGCAATAAAAAACACGTAGTTTGTAAGCTTTATGGTGCACGCTACGCATGTGTAATGTAAGTTAAATGTGTTTAACAAATATAACTCATACGCACTAATGCCCGTAAAAAGAAAGAAAACACGTCGCACAGTGGTTCAGCTTCATACGATTGGCGGCATTAAATATAAGGAAACATGGTAGAGCCTTGAATTTCGGTATGGACTAATATTTGCTTTTGATAAAAAAATACTGCAAAAA
This sequence comes from Pollenia labialis, assembly GCA_949318255.1. NCBI lineage: Eukaryota > Metazoa > Arthropoda > Insecta > Diptera > Polleniidae > Pollenia > Pollenia labialis. The sequence goes on along the minus strand of OX439139.1, from coordinate 140,922,513 downwards.
TGAAGAAAATCCGAGCACAACCACGCATACTTCCCATATAACACAAAAGTTAAAAATCATTGTAGAGTCACAATTTTTTGTTCAGAGCCTTGAATTTCGGCATGGACTAATGTTTGATTGTGATAAAAGAATACTACAAATTTGAAGAAAATCCGAGCACAACCACGCCTACTTCCCATATAACACAAAAGTTAAAAATCATTGTAGAGTCACAATTTTTTGCTCATTGCAATTTTATGATAATATTAAGCAATGGTGAAAACATGAGCAATATCTGCTAACAACCACGCCTACCTCTCACACAAAATGACCACAAAAAATCCAATATTTTTCTTATTAGGAAAGCTAGATCGATTAAAACAGCTACACAGGCTTAAATTTTCTTGTTTTTTATTTTATTAAAATATAAATAAAATGCGCAATACCATGCTTGTGAATGAAATTTGTCCTAACTTTTTTTAGTTTTTTACACCGGAATTGCTTAGGGGCAAAAATGGGCAGCTGAACTTTCGAGTATCGTTAGCTGAGACTTCAAGCTTTAATTTGATATAAGTCTCAGGCTCGAGGTCGCTGGAGATCAATATATACAAGCCATAGAAGTTGGAGAAAATAAATATTTTTAGACAATTTATAGTAGTAAAAGAATTTTTTTTTTAATTTTCAAAATTTCAAAAAGCATGAAGCGATAGAAAGTAGCATATATTATACGGCCATTTCAAACGCATTCACTTAGGTCAACTTTGAATGTCTCTGGACAAAAAAGTAATAAAGCTATAAGCCTAATATTTGGATACATGATAATTAGAGTGTTTATTACAAACTGTGGAAAAAACAGGTAGATCAGCAGATATGAAAAAAATTAATTAATGCCGCTCTTGAACCTGTGTGCGTCGTGTTCGTACCTAACAGTTATCTTTGCCTATTTCAACCTTTATTTTGCCTACGTGTTTTTACCTTCAGTTTTCCTTTAAAATATGGCAGCTTTTACACCATAGATTTCTATGAACAGCCAGATTTCTTTTTGTAGAAATTACGGGCATAAAGGTAAAATGTTAATATTTTAGAGAATTGATTTAATAAAATCAGTGATTATTTCTTAATTTTCAGGATTTTTTGTAGTTATCCAATTATTTGAAATATGTAAGTGTGTTTGTATGTATATTATAAATTTTGTTTTGAAATTTTTAGAAATTTTGTATGCTTATTATGGATTTTGATTATCGACAGAAATCTTTAAACAAACAGTTCAGTGAAACATAAAATAATTATGTGATGACACATTTACACTATTTCCACATCATCTATAGCAGGGATTCCCAACAAACACCTGTCATCGAGCCCCTTGTACAATTTGTTTTTTTTTTGCGGACCACTTTTTAAATCAAGGCTTTCTCATGAGTTCATCAATTGTGTGTAAATTTGCCTTTGCTCTTAATATCTAAATCGTATACAAATCTTCCATTGTTTTAATTTGTGGAATCCAATCGTATTTCTCTGCAAACTTTAAGTCAAAAAATACCCCCCCCCCCCCATACAAAAATATTATTTTTTTTTCTTATATCTGAAGAACTACAATAATGATAATAATTTTGTTCGGTGCTGAGCTTTGTCAGGATGAGTTTGATGATGACCTGACAACATTTTAGAAAATATAACAGGACTCTAATGGAATAATGGAAGATTAAAATGATTAAAGGAAAATTACTGAGAAATTAGATAATCTGGATTATGGGTTGCTTTCGATAAGTGAATGAATTGTTTCCAAGTCAAGTCTTATCAAAACTAAAGAAAAGAATTGCTTCAATCTTAAACATTTAAACCAATTTATTTTTCGAAAACATTATTTTATAAGATCTCCTTAAACTATTGAAATGATTAATAAAATGATCTCACAATAAATACATAATATGTATTATTCAATTAAATACAAAGTAATTATTTATTTTTTGTTTGCTCGTTTTAGTTCAAGAATTGTTATGTTTCTGCTATTTTTTTTTACGAATACACTCCAAATAATAAATAATATTTAATTTTTATTTATTGAAATTACTTAATTTAGAAAAAACCCTATTAGCCGGTTAACCGATCAAAAACTAAATCAACCGATTAGTAAGCGATTAAACCAAATCCTCTATTAATCAATCGAGCGATTTACCGATTAATGCAAAGGCCCAATTAAATGAATACCCTTAGAAACAACCCAACTTATTTTCAACTTATTTTCCATTGACTACGCTAAAATATGAACATGTGCAAAAGCTTTAAAATATGAACAACTTATAGTTTTATTTTTAACTGTTTTTATCTAACTACACAGCGTTAGAAGTGTTAGAATAAAAATCAATTTTTATTCAACTGCATAATACTTGGGGATTACCCCAGCTATATTCTATTAAAATTTTTACATATAATTTCAACGTGAATAGTTCTTAAATATGAATTAAAAAAAGAAAGCGGTTTTGAACTTTCAAAAGAAAAAATCAAATTTTTTAGAAAATTTAGATTTAGCGAATAAATTTGTTTTTTTTTATGTTCTAGCAATACGTTTCTTTGAATTGGAAAAAGAAAAATGTGAAGTCTTCCGAATTCCCAAAAAATGGAAAATGCATGCACCGATGGTTCTTGAAAATGAGATACAAAAAGATCAGTGTTAGCGGAAACGGCAAATATCTGGAGATTTTTAAGAGAGCGAGGCGACGAAAGAAAATCAAAGACTTTTTCGCATAACTTTAATTTTGTTTTTCGTTTTTAAAAATCGATAGTTTTTTAAATTCAATGAACAATAAATAATAAAACTTTAACATTAGAAAATTTAATTTTTATGGAAATTAGAAAGGAAATTAGATGCCATTCGCAAATATGAACAATCTTGCAAAAAGAACTGGCTTTGTTTTAATTACTAAGTTCATATTATCGCGAGTGCACTGTATTAAACTGATCTCTGTTTACATCTAATTTACATTTTGTGTAGTAATATACATATCTAATATGCATTATACGTGTTAAGCTACGGTCACACTTTTTCAATAGTTAGTGAGAATTAACATACTCTTAATATCAAAAAAAAAATGCTTTTTATACTGCTAGACATAGAAAAAAACAGTTATCTGTAAGATGTGGAATTATAATCAAAATAAATATTGGAATTAAAGGAAATAATTATTAAGTTTGCTTGCTGGTTCCGTTTGTTTCGTCAAATATTTGACAATTGTGACCGTAGCTTTAGTTCTGAAGTACATGTGTATGTGCGTTCAAATTATTAAATAAATAATTTAAAACCAGCCATAACCCGATTACTCGAAAACGGGGGTTTTTGCAAAACCGAAACCCCGATTTTTTCAGAAGTCGGTTTTCTGAAGTATTCGAAACCCGGTTTTTTTGGAATTTACGAATATTTGACAACTCTACTACAAAAGCACCGTTACATACTTGACATTTATTTGTTCGCCTACTGATTTATAATCTATTGAAATTGAAATTTTTAACAATTAACCACATGAAATCAGTGCACTATTCATTTTTAAAGTGGTTTTTCTCATTGAACCAGTCTTGCAGGAATCCCAATTCAATTTTACACAGACAATGGAATAAAAATATAAAATGGTATAAAAATGTACATTTTGGTCTTTAATTTACATAGGGCCCACTGTCTGAATACCCTTTAATACACCTTAAACCGCAAATAAAAAGCATAATGTCACAAAATTAGCTACACTTTAGTTTTATGTGACCAGAAATTGTAATATAATATTTTATAAAGATAAGTTAAAAATCAATTCAAGAAATCATATAAACTCTACTTATAAAAATATAATTATTAGTGAATGTGTAGTTTTATAGATTCCCCACATTATAAATAACGTTATTTCTTGTCTATACTCATGTTTCCCTACTGGGTTAATAATAAAATAAATTGAACAGCTCCAATGAGCTAATGAGATGACTGGCAATTATTGAAAATAATACGTGCGTGTATATGTATGTGAGTAAAACAAGCTCTCATGCATTCAAATGACCTTTTTATCCTTGTTTTCTTGGTAATTTTAGTAAGCCTAATTAACTTAATTAAATGCTACTGGTTCAAAAGAGAAAAACATAAAAACTTTACAAAAGCAAAAAAAAAAAAATAAAAAATAATGAAATAATAATAATTATAAAAGACCTATAAGACCTATAATTAAAATGAAAGTATTAAAATCTGTTATAAAACTAATTAAGCGTATTTGAAAAAAAGAGAGAATGAAAAAGAAATTACTAAATGGCCTTTTGCCATTACCGAGGTACAAATTAACGACTGAGTGTAGGAATTTTCTCTTCCTTTTGTTTAATTGTAGCCACTAACTTTTTCTTTTGCATTCAATAATGAAATCCTTACTTCCGTTTAAGTTTTCTCATTTATTTTTTATATCTCTCTCTCTTTCCATCTCTTTCTACGAATTCCCATTCAACTAATTTTATGCAAATGTTGCGTAGTGCCACCTTTTGATTATTTAACTTATTTTGCTCTTTTGTAATATTGCAAATTTGTATAATTTATGCAAATACTTTTTAGATTTTTTTTTTTCTTTTTTTTTTTTTTTTGGTATAATATCATCCACATTGTAAATAATGAAAGGATTGAAAGGATTCTTTTGTGTTTATTTTAACACTAATTCCCGACATAATATGATTTTAATTAAAATTTCTAAGCTAAACGGCAGAATTAAAGCCAATGGGAAAAGATTTTTTAAAGGCCAAAGAAAGCGTACATTTAAGAAAACTGGTAAAAGTTAAAAAAAAAGTTATAGTTAGAAGCTAAATGTGAGTTCTTTCCAAAATTGCTGATAGCACTACTAGGGCCATGATTTCTAAATCTTGTCTACACGCAGAAGAAAAATATGGTTAGAGATAACCATTAGGCTCATTTAGGTGATTTATGTATGCAGAGAAAAAATATCGTTTTTTTTTAACCCATTAGAAGTCACTGTACTCAAATGAGTACAGCTGGCATTTTGCAAGTTTTTAAGCAAAAACAATTAATTTTTAACCGTTGCACCGTTATTTAGGTTAACAACAATAATACCAACAGCAGTGGTTAAAAAAAATTTGTGCTTCTTTTTTTATTTTTGGGTACAAATGTTTAGGTCTGATTTGTGTCACGAATGCAGTGTGAAGGTATGAGAACTATTTTAATAATATTGAAAACAATATTGAATTTTTTATTGGTAATTTTAAATTATTATAATTAAAATTGTATCAGAATAACTCACAGACAAAAAGAAATTACTTATATAAAAAAATAATAAACTTAGAGCAGTATAAAATTGACTGCACTCGTTTGAGTACACTGACAACATGCATTGGTAAAAAAAAATTTGTGTGTTATGGTGTTTTATTTTCTACAAAAAAATGTGCCTTTTTTTTAAAAAAAATGCAATGCAGCATGAGTTTTTTAGAATAAAACAAGCCATCTTTTCGGGAGCAAAATTTTCAAGAAAAAGACACCAAATTGAATTTTTTTTTAAAAAAAGGCACATTTTTTTGTAGAAAAGAAAACACCATTAAATTTTTACTATGAGTGTAGTACATTTTACGCCACAGCGCCTCTAATTCTTGAAGTCGAATCGATCTGGCTTTCTTCGAATGAAATGCTTAGCAGGATGGTGTACAAAATATTCCTAAAGACGAGACAATCATAAAACATTTTGGCTACCATACCGATAAGCAAGTCATTCGAGGAAAGCCAGTTCGATTCGGCTACAAAAACTGGGTTGCGGCTATTGCTGCCGGTTAGATTTGTACTCCGGAAAATCGCATGTTGAATCTGCTGATACATCTGGTTCACGAGTTGTAAAAAATTTGTTGGAGTAGTTGAATTATACTGCACGAAATTATAGTATTTTTTCCAACTTTTAACTTGATCTTTTCCATCCGCTTATCAGTAAAGAATTTCATATCCTTAACTTGAATATTTTCTGATTTGTTGCACGAAAAACAACATCTGTTCGCTAGATCAATATTTCCCAATTTCAATATATTCAAGATCTTCAATTCGATAATTATCTTCTATTTAGCATTTTTCCTTTAAACCTTTTTCTTTTTAAAGAAAACTACACACGTAACTGTTAAATAAGTATTTATCTTACTTATGTATATATTTAACATTTATCTTTATCTTATTTTAATTTAAACTTTCCAAAAGAAAAGAAACGCGCAACTTAACTCATTAAATGTTTAACGTCTTATTTATTTTTCTTGCAAAAATAAAAGGAAAGTGGTTGCAAGTGAATTTAGATTTTAATTTGAATTTTTTTTTAATTATAAATTAAATGTGCACGTACTTGTTGAACTTTAACTTTTTTGCCGTTGGTATTTGAAAAGTGAAAAAATGGTTCAAAGGAATATAAATAAGATAAATGCCTGGATCAAAAAGTATTTTTTTGTTTGTTTTCGAATTTGTTTGACTGAAGTTAAAATAACAGCAACTAAAGATTGTGTTTAAAATATTTGAAAGTTTAAATAATTAAGAGTTTTAAGAATAATTTATATTTTTAATTTATATTAATTATTTTAATTATTAAATTAATGAAATCACTATTTTAAAAGAAAAGTGAAAATATTCGTATATATTGGTCACGACATCTAATAATTGAACATAAAACTAACTTATAATGCCTACTAAATAACGTTTTCATTACTTGGAACTAATGCCATTTACTCTTCTTTGGCTATCTAATGACGGTAAACAAAATATGCAATTAAGCTCCCTCCATAAGGCTAGCGTTCCTAGAAGATAAACTGATTTGACATTTTTATTAAAGCTTACAAAAAAGCCAAAAAAATCCCGGTCGGTTAAAAGCAGTTTTTATTTTTTAGTAAGCCGTCAGTCCGGTTTTTGATTTTTTAATTTTCTATTAAAATAAAACAAAATTGATACTTATTAAAAAGAGAAACTGTAGCACTAATCCAATAAGAAGAGCGCTAAACGCCAATATGAACGGGAACCTTCATTAGGAGAATATTCGTCCGGCATTGGCAGCACGTAAACTTAAGAATTAGAAAAGGATTTGATTTATTACACATCCCAAAGAAGTTTCAACCCATAGTTCAGAGTACATATGCTTTTCTTAAGGACTGAGTTGCCGAATCTGAATTTGTACTCAGAATTTCTCTTTGCTTAAAGTTCTAAAAACACCTGTTATCGCCATATTCGAGTTTTTATGACTGCGAAAATTAATCTTTGTTTATAAAACCTTATTTGTCGTCTTTTTCATCAAAATTTTAATACATCCCACGATATTTCGTTATCAATTTCATGAAATATTCAATGTTTCCAAAAAATGTACCTTTCGATTTTGAACAAATTTTCAGAACACGTACATTAGGGTGATTACTATTTTTATTATTTCACATTACAAAAATAAAACCCCTTTAATTCGAGGAATAATTGCATTCAGATGACATTAGTAACATCAAATTTTAAAAAAATTGAAAAAAGTTCCCCCTTTTTTATTTTTTAATTTTTTCAGTACAAGTCTTACTAAGAAGAAGTCAGTTAATCACTTTTAAACGACCATAAAATGTATTTTTAAAATTCCAGCAATAGTGTAAAGGCAAACAGGTATACTTGGACGAAGAATCTACCTTCCTCTTTTAAACAGAAAAGGGATTTAAACATTCCATCTGTTGAAAAGCTCTCCAATCTCACACGGATGCCGACAAACCGCCAAATTCTTGGAAACTTCACTTTTCTGTTCAACTGCGAGAAACGTCGACTGGAAAGAATCAAAAATATTATTACGGATATAGAATTTCTCTGGAGGGAAACTCTAGACTTTCCACTTTTATCCAGCGCGCTCATTAGAAAGAAACTTAATCGTCTAATTGATCTTAATGACAAAAACAAAAAAAAAACCGTCTGACAAATTCACTGCAACACTTTCTCAGTTATTTGATGTCACCAACGTGAATGGAGAATGGAAATGCTTGGAAGATAAAGAGTTCTACCAGTGTCAAGTTGAAAGTGGAGGCAAGGTTGGTTATTCAACGGTCAAACAAGCCCCTTTGGAATCCATTCACCCAAGAAAACGAATCCGGCCATCAATATCTCAAGTTCAAACCAGTACTTCTCAATCGCAACCCACACATGATATTGTCTCTGAATCTGCCTCCGATTCTTCACCCAAGTCTCCAAGCTCTTCTTCCACGTCATCTTCTTCTGAATGCAAACCGAAATACAAAAGAACGAGCACTACAACAGCAAGTTTACTGGTACTGAAAAACAACATTTCTACACATAAAGCACATAACGTTCTTGCAACCATTTCTAAACAGGGTCATGATGTGCCCGTTCCAAGTCAGTCGGGTGTCTGGAAACGAGTAATCTCAGAAAGACAGCAAATGAAAGCCAAAATGTTTGAAAAACTTCAAAGCAAAGATCCCTATTGCCTTCAGTTTGATGGCAAAAGGGTCCAAGGGAAAGAGTATCAAGTAGTTCTGCTGAAAAATATCACAACCGAAATCAAACTAGGTATTCTAAAATGTGAGAGTGGTTCTGCCGCGGTTATTCACAAGGAACTACATCACCTAATTGATAAATACGATGCTTGGGGAAATATTCGTATGATAATCTGCGACACGACAGCAGTAAATACTGGTCGTTTGCACGGGATTGTAAAGCTGATACAGGATGATGTCTTGAGCAAGGGCTTTCAAAAGCCACAATACATTGGATGTCAGCACCATGTACTCGACCTCCTTCTGAAGCATGTCATGAATTTCCTTATTCAAGAGCCAACGAGCAAACCAGAACTCAACTATTCCTTCATTGACAAATTTTAAGAAAAAACTATGTCTCTCTTCAGGCTAATTACCACAAAGTTGAGACAGATGATGTTAACAAAGACGAGAACCCTGGATGGCGAGATGATTTTAAGTTCTTGTATGAACTATGTCAGGCATATCGTCATTACAAAACCACTTCACGATGGCCCCGAATCAGCTGGAAGAAACTCCCAAACTTACATCAGGCAAGATGGAACTCGCGTGCAATACATGTTGTCATAGCACTTTTTTTGATGCCAGAGTGGCGCTATATCCTCAGTACAGCATGCTTGGTTCCAGTCGCAACACTACAACGAAGCGTCCTTCAATGAACTGTTAACCTCACTCACCAAGACAAAATGCAAGAAGGCAATTAAGTGTTTGAAGATGCACTGGTCGGTCGAGGAGTCATTAATTGGCATTCCCAGATCTAACCAAAATGCTGAACGTGCTGTAAAACTGATGGAGGGACTTCATGCGAACTCGAAAAAATTTGAATTTTTGAATCTAAAGTTCATAGGAAAAAATAATTTTTAAATTTTTTTTTGTACATTCTGTACTTATTACTTACTAACTGTTTTATATGTTTTTACTATTAACCTTTTGAATAAAGTAAAATCAGCATGTAACTTTTTTTAAAACAAATTAATTTTTCACTTTTTTCATCCGAATGAAAGGGGGAACTTTTTTTAAAAAACACAAAAATGCAATTAATATTCTTAAATAACACAAAAAACTTCCTCGATTGCAAGTGGTTTTATAATTTTTTTTTTTTTGTAATTACACTAACGTACATATAGTCCTTGTTGTTTGTGTCATAGAACTTTAAAAATAATTAATTGGTACTAAAGCAAAATAAACAGAAAAAATTGTTTGCGCCAGTAAATGAATTAATTGACAATATTTCAATTAAACATTTAATATAATTGATTAAATATTTAATTAACCTGATTAAATATTTAATTAACCTGATTAAATATTTAATTAAAACTGATTTAATTTTTGATTAATTCCTTTACTGGCGCAAAAAATTTTTTTCTGTGTAGACAAGCTTTATTCTATTGAATAATTATGGGCATAAAAAGCATTTTCCTTGAAATCCGTACAAATTTAAACGTTGCCCTACTCGAGTATCCGAGGGATATTGCGAGCAAAATTTTTTTTTCATTGTCTTAAGTGTGCAAATCTATATTTTTCCGATTTTGTTGAAGAACATTTTTTAAAATTTTAAATTGGAGATTTGAAAAACACCCCAAACATTTTGTCCGTTTTTGACATCACCTGTGGACAGGTTCACACCGTCCAAAAAAAAAAACACTTTTTTGATGTCATACAATTTAGATTCTTGAATAAAAAAAAAATTACAGATGTCAATTTCAAAAATCTCTAAGGTCTGTGCTCTCGATCAAGAAATAACACTGTGCTCGAAATTGACACTTTTTGTAGAGACAAGCTGCTCTGCACTTATCGTTTTAACCTAATTCGGGTACGCTGAATCCAGTGGTGCTTGCCGTTGATCCATCTAGAAGCATCATACGCGCTGTACCGGCTAAATTTAAGAATTTCAACAACACAAATATGGCGGTTCTATAAATTTTTTTAATTTGGCCCCTGCCGCGCGTAGGATGCCTCTAGATGGGTCAAATGTATGACCAACTGCACTTTATTTTTCATCTCAATTATTAATTTCCAACATACCTAACCGGCTGTCTCCATTTAATAAAGGGGCTCCCATAGAAAATGTTCAGACTGGAAATATATTGAAGAAAAATTCCCATAAATGCCTAGGGGTCGCCTTTAGGGGACTAAAATGTATGACCGACCGCAACTAGTTTTTTATCCCTAACATATTCTCGAGACATACTTGAACGTTATCACCACTTCTTAGGGGGGCTCCCATACAAATATTGCGTTTTATGAAATTCTTAAATTAATTAAAATTAATTTTGTGAATAAAATCAAAAGTTGTAACCAGATTTTAATCATTTATGGCTTGTTTTTTTTATACGTCTAAAAAAATTTTAAGCCTAGCTGCATTATCCAATTTTTTATTAATTTTTTCAAACAAAAATTTCGAAATTAATTTTTTCCAAAAAAAAAAAAATAATGTTTCTAAAACTACTGCGCATATTAGAAAAAAAAGAAAATTTTGTTGCGGAATTTCGGTTTGTTAGTACTTTCAATAAGCTAAAGCGTTTTTAAGTTACGCGACCATATGTTGTGCAACCACCTCCATTTTCGAAATAACGGTGTACATCGAAAACCAGAACTAACCTAAAAAAAAGCGTCTAGCACGACTGAATTCAGCGTTCCCGAGTTAGGTTCAAACGCCAGGTGGCCAGCTTTTCTGTTTCTTCAACTAGCACAGTGTAATTGGCACATAAGTTGTCTGGCCATTATTTATTACTGGTCTAGTTCTTAACCGCTTTGGTTTTTTATACCGTTTTGATAACATATTTGTATCTACATTTCAATTCATTAATCATCTAGAATAACACTTTTACGACATTTAACAAATAACAAAAAGTGATTTATTCGCCTTGTATTCACTATTCAGGATTTTAATCGCTTTAAGACATCTCTAAATCTTTTTTATTCACCCAAAATTTTGTTGTTTTTAGTTTTTTTTTTTTGGTTATTCGCATATTTCGTGGAGATGAGACACTAAATTTGAACATTATTCCCCCTCATACCTGAAGAACCACTTAAGGCCCCATACAAACGTCTCTCCGGATTAGATTCTTTGTACCCATAAACCTTCATTTTATGTTGTTTTTTTATTAAAACCATAATTAGTACAAATAAGGCTCGAAGTCTCTTACAGCACCTCAAACATATATAAATAATTTATCCAAATAGATTTTTAATGAACTAAGTACTTAGAAGGTAATTACATTAAAATTTCAATGGAAAATAAATAACTAATTAACTAAAATCTTTTTAACTGCCATTTTGAAAGACGATGCACGGGGATCGGTTCTAATATAATTTGGTAAGTTATCGCTAATAAAGAGCAATCTTGAGGACGATTGATAGCTATAAATAATTAGGTATTATCAGGTTAAAAGTGCACTTGATCTTGAGAAGCATAGTTTTTTTAAAAAATCACCAGTAAAACTAAGTAACGAATATTTAAGTATGAAGTCAAACTGCATCCCAGAATATGTATTGAGTATTGAGATATTTTATCATATTTCCATTTGTTTAACACATATCTGGCACAGTTCATGATCACTTTCTACAATTTATATTTTATAATTGCATCAAGTTTGCCAAAAACAATTGCACCGTATGTTACAATAGTTACGATAAGGGTTTTTACCAGTTTAAGTTTTATATCGCTCGAAAAAAATGCTGATGAATACCATAGTTTTCGAAGAACATAATACATTCTTGTCATGGAGTAGCTATCCTTGCAATTAAGTTCAGAGTTAATAAAATTACCAAGGTTTTTCACAAAATTTATATATTTCACAATGTCATTTCGCATACAAATTTCAGGTAAGGTATTGCTAGGATATACAACTGTATATGTGGTGGCACGCACGCACAGGGCTGGTTGGCAAATGCATTGTTTGTCACCCAGTGCTTAAGATCTCAATGAAATTAGACCCTGCTCTATGGTCCTCATGTAAATGTATCCCTCTAATTGTATAATAATTACAAAAGACTTTGTGATAAAAAAAGGCCAGAAATAATAAAAATGTTTAGAAAAAAAACAATATTTGAATGCTCTAGATTTAAGTCACATTAAAACAAACGAGCAATTGTAGCTTTCATAGAATGGCCCAAATCGCTCATTGCTTTAAGTTCTGCTTATACATTTCATATAAATATTTACAAAATCATCATGGGCAATGGCCTATTAAGATCTAACTGCAAGAAAAACTTAAGTCATTTGCCTGAACCAAAAGCGAATGGCGATTAATCCAGAACTTTTTAAGCAAATCAATAGGAAAGTTTAGGGTGTTCAATTAATCGGGTTTTATTTTTGATCGATGAAACGATTAATCGGCATTTTAAATTTTTAACTTATTCGATTAAACGAATAAAATTTTAAAATTAATCGATTAATCGAATAATTCGTAATCCAACAATTTTATAGTTACGAATTTTTTTTCGATAATATTAGAAAAAATTTGTACTTAAGTAAATAAAGAATCTTTTTTAAATAAAACTTGTCAATGTAGCTTCAAATTGTTGCTTCACTCTCGGGCATTAAGATTTTTAAAGAGTCAATATAACTTTGGATTTTTGAAACTTTTAAAGGACGTTCCATCCTCTGCTATGCTTCTGCAAATAATTTCTTTTAGATAATCGATTGAAGTATCTTGTTTAAAATATTTATTCATTGTTGGTGGATCATTTTCTTCTTTTGACACCTGTTACATTTTGCATTATTAGATTTATCTTTCGTAGAATATTTTTGAACCAAACTCACTCTAAAGAGAGAAACGCATGAACTATTTTGTAATGAGAGCTCATAAAAATATCCATTTTATCTAATTGATTCTTAAAGTATTTTTTATTTTCGCCAAAACAACACTTCAAACCGCTGAAAACTACGGTTATTGAATTTAAATTATCGTTCGATTTAAATTTTACATCACTTCGATTTCTAGAACATACCCGATAAATTAATATAAATCTTTGAGTTAACATTCCTTTGACGTTTTTTCTTTTGTAAATAGAATTATTAAATTGTGTTGAAAAAATTCAACAAAAATATAAGCTACACGGAATGCAAACAGCCACATTCGTATGTGGTTCTGACGTAATTTTGTCGTCATCACACATCACGAACTTGCTATTGTGGCTTTGTAGTGACGTCAAAATTACGTCAGAACCACATGCGCATGTGGCTTTTTACATTCCGTGTACTGCAATCTAAACTGTTTTTTTTTAAATTCCTACGGACACATACATTTAGTTTGTTTATTCGACTTTAAACTTAAAAAAAATTAAACATTTAACAGAAATACTATATATTATTATCATTCGATTAATCGGTATAAATTTTTTGATTACTCCTTTAATCGAAATTAGCAATTTTATATTATTCGAACAATGGATCGTCTAAAATTGTTCGATTAATCGAACAAAAATTAATCGACTGAACACCCTAGGAAAGTTAAGAGGCAAAATTACCTTATTAAAGGTAAGAAAATTTACTAGAGACAAAAATCACTATTAAGTCGTAAAATTGGAATTTAATCTTTAAGACTCATGCTTTTTAAATGAGTGTTGGTTGAACTTAATAACGACTAAAAACTTGTTCACAATAAAAAGAGTAAAAGGAAACTGTATTTAAATGTCTGTGGCAATTCCAGTGAACAAGGCTTGTTAAGGAAAGGCGCGAGTACAGCGCTTAATACAAAAGCTGCAACTTCGGAAAAGATACAACAGAAACAGTTGCACATTTTATTAAAGATAGCCCTAAATAGTAACCAATACATAAATTGGACCATAAAGCTACGGTCACACTTATCAAATATTTGACGAAAAAATCGGGACCAACAAGAAAACTAAATAATCATTTCCTTCAATTCCAATATTTATTTAATAATAATACCACATCTTACAAACAACAATTTGTTGCTATGTCTAGTAGTATAACTTATTTATTTTGTGATATTAAGATCATGCTAAATCTCAAAAACTATTAACAAAAGTAGGGGTTGCGCTTATTTGGTCAAATATTTAATAAGTGTGACCGTAGCTTAAGTTTAATGATTCATAAGTTAAGCGATCCCAATAATCAGTTTTCTCAAATTAGGTAAAAAAAAACGGTAAGCTTATTCATAAAAACAACACAGAAGATGTTTTTTTCAGGTCTTATACGCGATTAGAATCTATTTACCACCATTTTGAATTTAATTTAAAAAATTTTCATATCCTTTTATTTATTTTTATTTTACCTCTTGATCCATTAACAAGACATTTTTTAATAAAAATTTTCTAAACCTAAACGTGATACCTAAATAAATCAACGTTTTAAAATCTTTTCTCACCCATCTAACCTTATTTAAAATTAGCCATTTATTATTATACACAACCTGCTTTGCTCCTCTTATTTATTCCTATTTCCTCTTCTAATCTGTGACACACATATGCAGTCATTAAATAAAGTAGATGTTCAGGTGTTTGCACATGTATGTGTAGTAGAAGTAGTAGTAGATGTCCTTATGCAATATTTTTTTATTAGTCTCACGCCACATATTTCGATGTTACGTTATGAGTGAATAATTTTCTAAAGAGGATAGATATTTGTTCGAGCAGCTACACGTTGCTTTATTGTTCTGCTATTTTTTGTTATTTTTAAAAAGAAAGAAACTAATTTTTCTTTTTATTTTCTTTCATCATCATCTTCATAGAATTCGTTGTCTTGATGGGGTTTTTTCTTAGGGGAATTTATGTTTCATCATAACCGGTAATGAAGTGTAAAAATGAAATGTCTCATTTTATCAAATGTCCTTTATATTCCTTCACTTATTTGTTCGTTCTCCAATACATACGTTACATACGTCTGTATGTCTATTCACATTTATAAGGCAACATAACTGTATGTCATTTATTTTAGAATTTGTGTATGTGAGTGATGTTAAATATAACTGTAGTATGTGTTTTTCTTCAAGGTGGCAAATAGGATTTTCTTCTATTTTTTAGTGTCAATATCTGGGCCAAAATTCTTAAAGATAATGGCCTAATGTAACAATGTCTTTAAACTTTAAATTGAAGATATTGAACCTTTCAATTTCAAAGAAACTCATTTGCAGTGACTTGTAAAATTGTAAATAGTCCTCATTTGCTTAAAAATGTTTTACGTTTATCTACACTTGCTAAATGTAGGTGGCTTAGAAGCATTTGCGCTATCATGATGAACTTAATTAAACGAAATGAGAAATGATAGTCGGTCAAGCGCATTTATGTGCTACCATACACCATACAACTGTTTTTTTTTCGAATTTTCTTATTAAATTGAAATTGTTCCTGTAATAAACCGTAACAAAACTTTGAAGCCAGCAAGGGCTTTTTATATCAAAACTTCTCATACAGTTTATTCTATATAAACCGTTATAACGCAAATTCAAACCAGACGGCTAATTAAGCAGAATCGATAGATCGCTACGTCGGCTTGTTTTATTTAAAATGTATTGAATAGAATAGAATTTTTAGATTAAAAAATGCTTGCCGCCCTTGTTTGGGATGGTCTGTTAGAAATAATTGCATTAAAAACTATACAGCATTTATCGTATATTTGAACACCGGTTATAAGCATTGAATGCTTTTTTTCCAGTACAGTTTACTATTTTAAATTGGCAAATTTTTCGTGTGTAAGCATTTGCTTGAATGCATATCCCGCATATATGCATCAAAATACAATACAATTTTAAAAACTATCACTAAAAATTCGCATATAAGCATCAAACTTGAGAGAAATACAACAAAAAACGTAAACAAATTATTTCATTAAAACTAAATTTGCTAAATTTTGATCAATTTTTGTTATTATTCATGGAATTTCGACGGATGATGCTGATCAAATTAAGCGAGTTTTTTTTTATAAGCACATTATATGTATATAAGCGAGTTTTTATAAAAGCATTTCTTGATTGGAGGCACTGAAAAACGTACAAATTATGAAATGCTTACACGAAATAAATACTGCATTGAAGTCAATACCTTAGTGGCTCTAAGCATTCAAAGTGACATGATTCATTATGCACCTAAAGTTAAAATATCTTGTTGTCATTCTACACACAGAAAAAAAATGTTTCACCAATTAAAGTATTAACCAAAAATAAAATCAGTTTTAATTAAAAATGTAATCAAATGAATTAAACGTTTAATCAAGTGAATTTGCTTGTTAACTGGTGCAAATTAATAGTATCAATTAAACTTTTAATTCAAATGATTAATTACTAAATTTAAATTGACAAAATTGATTTAATTTTTGATTAATACTTTAATTGGAGAAAATATGTTTTTTGTGCAAAAAAGAATGAACCAGAAATACCTGGGATGTCGAGTACAACTAGACTTTGCACTTTAAATTTGAGAAACACCCCCAAAATCTCGAGTTAACCGATTTTTAAATTTCACAGCGGAATTATAAAGAAAAAGCTGAGATCTTTAAAAGATATAAACATAATATTTTAGTTTTAGTGAGGTAACTATGCGTATTTCTCCAGCAAACTAAATTTTTTAAAAAAATGTTCGTTACTTTTTAAATTTGGAGAGGTTTTTGCACATTTTCTTATTCAGGAACCGTGTTATTTATGAATTTATTATGAAAGTATATTTATTTGTGAGAAAAATGCTAACTTGCTTTAAAATATCATTTAAAAATTTAACGAGTTATTAAGCATTTTGTGAAAAAGTTAGTTTAATAAAAATGTAAGTTCTGGAAAAAACTTCTTTAAATATTATAAATTGGAAAAGTGAATATAAAATGTAAACACGAGGGATTAAAAATGAAGAATAAGTGGAGCCACAAAAAATTTGCAAATGAGGAAAAAGATCTACTTTCTAAAGCAATTGTGTATGTTTTATAAAGAAAAAAATGTCCTTTTTTATATTTTCAACAAATAGTATTGATATTCACTCTAACTTTTTACAAAATACATAACTAGCATAACTCTGTCTCCCCTCCAAATAATATTGGACTACCTGATCCAATTTGTTCAAATGGACTACTCCCTGGACTGGTCCAATGCAATGCAAGCATGCACCATGTCATTGTTAAAAAGAGTTTGTAGTGAAACCACATATCTTCGTTGTTTAACGACATGTTTTCGTTTTGAAACGATTTCAAAGCTAATCCTCTGGAGTATACCATGGAGTAGATTTAGGACTACTCCTTTGTAATGCAAAGCTGAGTTATATGGTCCTGCCCTAGGACATCGTAATGTTAAATAGACCATGTTTTTTTCCATACATTGGCGTTACCATTGGTCTAGTCCAGGTCCCTTATGGGCTACATTTTACATGCGCGTATGGACTAGTCGCATTAATCACAGGGTCATGACGCGGTCTTCTGTATGAATTCGCCTTGTATGGGAGGATAATTTATACTCTATCCCTGAATCCAATAACTTTAATATAGCCGTAATAGATCATCCAACAGTCACAAAGTATATGAAAAACTTGAAGCTGTCGTATGTTCCAGGCCCTGATTTGGTTCCTAGTAGTATTTTGAAGCATTTCCATCACTTAGTAAGTACTCCGTTAACATATATTTTTAAAAAATCACTTGAACTTGGGCATTTTCAAACTATTTGGAAGGAATCATTAGTTATACCTCTATTTAAATCTGGATCAAAAGCTGATATCTCAAATTACAGAAGAATTGCTAAACTTAGTGTTACACCAAAACTGGAATATAAGAAAAGATAAACTCACTGTTTATTGTTGTTGTTTTTGTTAAAGCTTTGATATAGTTACAAGTAAGACTTTTGCTTATAGATAATTCTTATTCGCTTAACAGTTTTACCTGGTTAATATCTTTAGATTTTCTTAAATCTTTGGATGAAGTTTTCTGACGATCTGCCATAAGCAACCAGTGAAATGCGCATAGCTTATCCCTTCAACAATAAATTTCAGTGTTTTTATCAATAATAAAAATTGGGAATTAAGCACGACTAACAAAATCTTACAAAATCTTGTTTGAAAAACTTTTATATGATACGCTATCAATTCTTTTAATAACGATCATCAATCACAAATCTTCTAGAATTTACAATTTTGGTTACCGAAGGATTTATATCTGGCAAACAAACCAAAGCCATTTACATTGATTTTAGTAAAGCGTTCGACAAAGTAAATCATAACTTACTCGTTTATAAGCTTAATTGATTAGGATTTAGCATTTCGCTAATGAAATGAATTAAGTCTTATTTAACGAATATAAAGTAATGTGTAAGGTTCCGTGACACGTGTTCTTACTACATAGATGTATTATCTGGAGTGCCTCAGGGCAGTCATCTTGGGGCGCTCTTATTTACTCTATTTATAAATGATCTTTCTTCTGTTGTGAAAAATTCCAACACACTGATGTATGCAGACGATGTTAAATTGTTTATTACATTTAACAACATTGATCAACAAATACTTCTGCAAGATGATATTAATTACTAGACATATTGGTGTACTGATAACTTAATGGAACTTAATGTAAACAAAAGTAAATACATATATGATTTTCTCAAGAATGTCAACAAATAATGACCTATATACATACTATGAATGCTTCTTTACTTGAATTGGTTTATTCGATCAATTATTTAGGAGTAAATTTTGACAAAAAATTGGATTTCAGGAATCACATCACGTTAACAACTAACAAAGCTACTGGTGTCCTTGGATTTACAAAAAGGTGGTCTAAAGAGTTTTCAAATCCTTATGTTACCAAGCAACTGTTTACTACTTTGGTTCGACCGATTCTTGAATATGCATCGGTGATATGAGATCCACAGTACTCAGTACACTCTAAAAAAATCGAGTCAGTTCAACTCCAGTTTTTATAATTCTGTATTCGCGGTTACCATCCAATGTTAACCTTAACGTACCTGTTCGTCTATCAAGACATTAAAGCATCCTGAGTATTAATTATTATACTACAAATTTTGCTCAGTTTAATCCATTTCGTCTGTGATGATTTCAATAAGTTATAAAAATATATTAACTTTAATAAAAACATTAAAATCATAAAGAGTGATATCATATTTAACCCTTAAGCAAACACAAAAATTATTTTACACAAACGAACCCCAGGGCATGGCTGGGACTTCTTGTATTTTGTATGGAGCTTTTTGTGGCTATAGAAAAAACTCACACTAACGAACCCCTGGGCCTCGCTGGGACTACTTTTATATGTTTTGTTGTCAAATAGAATAATTTTTCGAAAAAAAAGTAAAGAAAGGATTCTTATGTGTTGCGTATGCTTTTTAATACGTTTCGTTTTAATTTTATTTACTTCAGTACAAATATAATAGGGTTGGGCCTGACCTGGCCCTGGTGGATACAATATGCACAAAATTTTTATTTGGCCAATTGCCACGCCCACAGTATTTAAATTTACACTTTTTTCTAATTTTCTTGTGAAAAAAACACTTTGATAGAGGAAAACATAAAGTTTCGTTCTACTATATTTAATAATTATATTAAAAAAAACTGGAGAAAGGTCAAAAATGCCTAGGCAGGACCTGGTGTTCGCTTAAGGGTTAAATTCGTTAAACTAATCGTTTTGAATATATGTTATTGCTTAAGCTTGTATTTTTATATTTACTAAAATTTACAATTTGTAATAGTCTGTAAGGATTTTTCCATAGACTTAAGAAAATAAATAAATTAATTAATAAAAAATGATCGATTGTAAATGTACCACTCCAAAATTTTGTTGAAACGTTTGTACTTGATGAAAGTCTTTTATGCCGAATATCAACCGTATATGAATACACAATATGGCAGTAAAAAAATTATATACATTTGTATCCAAGGTTTGTTGATGATGTTAAAATTGGCTTAATGGATCTCTTTTTCAGCAATCGGCAATTCAATCTTTCCGTGGAAAAATTAAAGTCACAAGAAACGAGGTAGGCGGACGTAATTTGGCGAAAAATCTTTCTGTAAGCAAAGTTTTTTCAGTTTTTAAAGTGTTTCGACTCATTTATATTTTGGTTTGTAAGTTTTAATAATTTTTTATAGTAACCGATACATACTTAAGTACTTTTGTATGAATGATATATAAACATACATAAACCAAACTCGCGTCCCGCAGGATCCCAGTGTTACCGGAAAGCATTCTCGTACTCGAAAATTTTGTAATTGAGAGCGGTTTTTATAGAACAATCTACTTCTTACAAAGAACGACACAGGCGTTTTCGCCAATTGAATCTCATAAACCACTGATCGGATTCCAAAATACGTATGAACTAGTCGTAGGGGAGGACATAGACTTTTATAAAATGGAGTTTGCGTTAAGCTTATAACTTGTACAAATATTGACAGATTTCAATTAATGAAACTTTGTAATTAAAATTAAACATAAAAAAAATTGGCACGAAATCATTTTTAAATGTTTATGCCATGTATTGACATTTTTACCCTAGGACGTCATCCTTATTTTTTTGCACACTAACGTCATCCATCCTTCTTCATAGTCTTCTGAATTACGACCTATTTCATGAGGCTGTAAAAATCATCGTGAGCAAAACTAGGCACCAAAATTGATTTAATTTAGGTATTCTTAAATCATTTAAATAGGAGCCAGTAGACTAGTGCCTTCAGAGATTTATATTTTCTGGTTATTGGTGAGGATCTTCGAGGCTGAGAGTAACTTCAGGTTAGTTTTCAATGGCAGCGCGTAATAAACGCTAAAATTGCAACTATTAAAAAAACAATTTTAACATTTTCAAAATTTTAAACAATAAATGAAAACTAAACTTTGTATAAAACTTAATTTATGATGAAAAAAGTCTAAACTTCTATTGAAAACAATTAATAAGAATATGATTTAATTTCATTTTTCTTTCTTACGCCGTGATTAATGAAAACTTGTATATATAAAGGGTGTTCCAAGATGTCGGCATGAAAAAAAACATTTTTTTTAAACTTATATTTTTGGAATAACACATTGGCCAAATGGCCTTCATTGCGTTTTGGCACAAACGTACCATTTTAGTTAAGTTTATGATGACTATTTGGCACAATTTCTTTGATGTCATGTTTAATTTCTTCCCAACATGCACGTCGGGCTTCTTGGCAAAGAGCCAGATTTGATATAACCCCTTA
Organism: Pollenia labialis; assembly: GCA_949318255.1. Classification (NCBI taxonomy): domain Eukaryota; kingdom Metazoa; phylum Arthropoda; class Insecta; order Diptera; family Polleniidae; genus Pollenia; species Pollenia labialis. The sequence goes on along the minus strand of OX439139.1, from coordinate 140,900,919 downwards.
AATGGTCTTAACAGAAATAGGTGGTCAAACGCGATTACTGATGCGAGAGATACATACACGATCAGCAAATGTCTTATAATGTAATTGAATTATTACATAGTTTTATGAAAATATAGATCAAATCTGTGTTAAAGTAAGTATAACAAAATTTAACACAGCAACAGTCAGTGTTGGCCAGCTTTCAGTCCGAAATCCGCACCGAGCAATGAGGCACTTATAAAATTATTACAGTAACTGATTGTGGGTTATTAAATTCGTTTTCCGTACAGTTAAAATTGAATACAAATATAGTTATTTTACGAATAATTTTATTTTTCAACATTTGTGTTTGTTATTCAAAAAACAAACTACCAAAAAATAATGTTTCTCCGTATTTAATTTGAAATGTAGTTTGATTTGTTTCGGTTAAAATATATTTTTTAAAAGTAAAAACTATTCAATTTTACGGAATATGCTGTTTAATAAATAAAAAAATTAAAAATTAATGTAAAAATCATTTGTTTTAAATGAAATGTAAATGATCCGTTTTTTAAATGAATTTTAAGTTGTTTCAAATGAATTTTCGTTTGAATTTAACTACATAATTTTTTGAGTGTGCCTTCTGTTCGCTTGTTTCCGGCAGCCACTCCATGAATTTTTGACGAATACATTTAATAATTAATTTTAAGTACTCGTCTCGTTGTGCACACAGAAAAAAAAATATATTTCAATTAAAAAATTTGTGATATTAATTAAAAAACTAATTAAATTTGCACCAGTAAACAAATTAATAGTATCAATTAAACGTTTAATTTAATTGATTAAACGTTTAATTCACTTGATTAAACATTTAATTTACTTGATTAAAGTTTTAATTAAAACTGATTTTATTTTTGATTAATGCTTGAATTAGTAAAAAATTTTAAAAAGTTTTTTCTGTGCATTAGAGGTCTGCAAGAATAAATAAAAAGCAATTTCAACGCACTCATTTGTTTTTTAATTACAATGCGTCGATCATCCAATGATAACGAAACAAATGAAAAAATAACCAGAGACAAAACAACAAAAACTCATTCTATTCAGTCAACTCAAGTCAAATGAGTAAATTATTCAAATATAATTTGAATGTAAAATATGTGTACCTACACATTATGTATGTATGTGTAAGCTTAACTTTTATAAATAAAAGAAGCCACAAGCTTACACACATATTATGGCAAGGTATTCAAATAAATGTATGCACATTCAATAATTCAAAAATTATTTGAATATTTTTTGTAAACTTGCTCTCTCTAACGGGTCATTGCAATGTTTTGTTATTTATGAATGCCTCTCATATTCATTTACAGTAAACAACTTTTTTATTCAATTCATTTATTCTTATTTTTGTATATGGTTTACTCTCTTCTTATATTTTTAAATGTTTTATAATTGAATAAATGTTGTGCACTTTGGGTAAAGGCAAACAAGCGAGTTATTCAAAGCAGACCTCTACTGTGCATAGTTTGTCCAAGTCTAAAAGATTAGAATTATACAATGTTGCCCTATCGTTAGTAACACTTTCAATTATCTCCTGTAATGATAACTATTTATAAATATAACTCATACCTTAGATAAACATGCGATTAATAATTATCAAAAAAAATGCGTCCCACTATGAAATTTAATACGACCACAAATCTCAAAATAAATAAATTATTAAATATTTTTTTTTTTTTTTTTTATAATTTCCTAGCATATCCCGCGAAGCTTTATGCTTGTCTGCAGGAATGAAACCAGAGTCTGCAATTAGCTCCTTTTTGAATGAACATAATAATAGGTCTTTTTATTCAAACTCAAGGTTATTTTGCACAGCCGAATATAGCCTTCTCACGTGCCTGTAAAATAAATTTTGGGGCACCCTTTATATATTTTCTATCTGAGTACTGTTTAAGAAATTGTTATTAAAATCTAAACAAGCATCTAGTGGCTTGTTTATTTTCAAAATATCAACAAATATAAATAGCAATTCTTTTAGCTAATGGTCTTGCCGTACCGTAACACTGACTTCAATTGTTTCTTCGAAGAGTATTAAGTCTTTGTGCTTTAAATAGCAGATGATAAATGATGTTATAACCACGAAACAATAAAATGGAAAAATTTAAATTGTTGTAGAAAGCTAAGCACAGTTTTCTCAAAGGACATTTGATAGAACTAGATAAAAGAAAAAGTTTTTATTTGCACTTAAGCTTAAAAGTTCAACTAGATAAGTTCTTTTTGCAGTACATTTTGTCATTGTGAACTATTCCCTGTTATACTGAAGGAATATATTCATAGATGTAGCTATTAGTTTAAGCTCGAATGGGGGTTAATTAGCTGATCTTCAATATATTTCGGCTAGCTGGAGTCCTGTCTACTTCTATGGAAACTTGTAGCCCCAAGAAAGAAAGGTAATGTACTCGCTTTATTTCAAAAAAATTATATAGGACATCGACGAATGGGCAAAACTAAATGCATGTGGACACTTTTGCGTCCAGCATATTAAGTAAAAAGGCTTCCAGCATTATTCTGTCTTGGCTTATCGCCAACTGTACTGTAATTATTAAAAAAATTAAATTGGATTTAGTTTACTTCCCAACATTATTAAAATTTTGTCAATGTTTGTACTGTGATTCATCAATTCATCATGCGAAAAAAGTCATAATATTTTAAAATTTTTACTAGATTTTAAGGCAATTTGGTAGCATAAATTCTTAAATTGATTTCATGACAAAACTCCTCATGATTCCAAGATTCAAAATTTTGTTCGAAAAGGTCTACAATCAATGATATAGCTCTACACAATCATATCTGATCTCCAAAATTTAAATAAGATAGAAGCAGGGGAAGTGGAACCCCCATAGGACGCCAATGTTAAATATCGCATATCTTAGGAACTGTTATAGTGAAAATATCCAAACTTGGTAGGTGCCAGTCTTATGGTAAACTACACCTTTGGAAATAAAAATAAAGAGGGTAGGCGCAGGGGTAGCAATACCCCCATGAGATGCACATATTAGATATCGCGTAACTTATGAACTATTATAGCTAGAGTCGTCAAACGTAGTTAAAGCCACTTCTATGGCAAGCTATAAATGTCCATAAATAAAAATGGGCTGGATGCACGGAGGAGGGGCAGTACCCCCATAGACCGAAAATATTAAATACCGGATATCTTAAGATAAAAGCATTCAAGGTTTGGAGGACCCACTCTTATGATAAACTACACCTTTAAAAATAAAAATAAAAATAAAAAGAAAGGGGAATGGTGCAGGGGGTGCAATAAATAATATATAAATGAACAAGCGTATGTAATTTTGTTCCCTTCAGACTCCTAAACTACTGAACCTACTATAGGCGATTAAGTTTTCAGTGGGAGTGGTACCTCCCATAACCATTTTTTAAATTTTCTAAATATTTGGAATACTGTAACAGTGAAAGTATTCCAGTTTTGTACAAGTAGCATACATAATAACTCACAACATCTTTTAAAAGTAGGTTTAATGGGAAAAGTAGGCATGGCACCTCCCACATGAATACACTTGAAATTTCTGTATGTATATCTGTAGAACAGTAACTGTAAAATCATTAAAGTTTAGAACAAGATGCTGTGTTATCAATTCACGAGATCTGCTATAAAACATTTTTTCTAGTTTTATTTCGATGCGGGTAGCAAAGCTGATTTGCATGAGTTTATGCCATTTGGCCCAATCTCATGGTGGATCTTACAACCAAGTAGCAATTTTGAGTGCTTAGATCTCACCCTTTGTTTAGACGGAGATATATGACCTCCACCGCTATATTAAAATCTAGCAGCATCTTTAGAATAGCGAACCTCCACAGACCGAACTTTCCCACAATAGTGAAAATTCAACGTTGTGGAAGTCTCCTTCTCCGCGGTTTCAGGTTTAAGCTACAGACACGACGTTATTCCCGAAAGTATTCCGTCGTCATGCCAGAAAGACAATTTTTTATAAAAAAATCAAGGCTTCCGCAGATAATCAATTTCTCACAAAGATCATGCGAACGGGGACCTCAAACTACCTTGCACTCACCGTCTTCCGTAGAATAAGAAGATGTTCTTAAGTTGTTGCCTTGCACTCATGAAATTCAAAGATTTCAAGAGCTCTGCCAGTTTGGATGTTTGCCGGAGCCCAGCTATGCATGCACCTAATTTGGCCGGGAGGATATAACACCAAAAGCTGAATACCCTCGAGATAATCCCTACACCATACGGGGCCGTTCACCAAATGAATGTACTTATGAACTGCAATTTATATTGTATTGTAGTTACTACGCCTACTTGAAGTTGCTGGGTAAACAGCAAATTACAACGAAAATTTAAGGAAAAGTGTTTCAGCAGTTCAGGAGTCTATTGAGAAAAAACGCATATTAATTTTTTACATATAGAAATACAAAATACAAAGAGAATATTGTTACGATTTTAAATTTATCTAAGAATTATTTAGAGTTTTAGGTTAAAGTTATCTTGTAAATTATAATTTTTGTCGTATTAGTTAAAATTGTTATTTGCTCCACTGTATTGTCGACTTTAGATTTAATTGTAGAATTTAAAATTCGAATAGAATGTGCTGGAATCGACTAGAAGGTTCTTGAATCTACTAATCTACAAGTACTACCGGTTATGAACTATAAATACAGGCTGACTAGTAGTTTTAGTTTGGTTTGGTTTTGAGACTTTTAACGGTTCAGTTCGTTACTAACAATATGGGATACATTTTGTGAACATAATAATTAATTTCAATAAAGTCAGTTAGGTTGAATAAGTGTGTTTATTTATTTTGATTTGCAATAAAAAGAACTCAAAGGTTTATAGCAGGAACAGGCCGATACGCATTTATTAAAGTAAAAACGGCACAATATATTTTAATAATGGATAGAAACTAATGACTTTAATATTCGTTATACTAACAGCTGTGAGCACCTGATAGTGTGGAGTATTTGGTGTTTTACCGAGCTGCAATCTACATGCTATGTTGGCGAATCGTGTTGGCTGCTGCCATCTTATTTTGCTGTTTCACACTAATTCGTCAATATTGTCTTTGTATGAGAGATGCCACGCACACTTGAAAATTTACAAATATCTGTAGACTTTGCTAACTGCTGTGTAATAAGGAAAGGACTATAAGAATGAGAAAATATAGTTGGAGGTAACCATATTTTAAGAGCAACATACTATGGTTTGATTTTAACAACATTTATGCTTGCAGGCTACCATGTTATGTTTAAATATGACTTTAGTTTGGTTAAAATTAACAAAAAAAAATCCAGAAATCAACCATAATATTGTCAAAATTCCACAGAACTTTGACAAAAGTAACCATATTATGGTCAGAATTAACAATAATTTTGTATCTCTCAAGCGGGGGTTAGCTGGTTCTGGACGAATGCACTGGGTATACTGTGGCACAATTAAGCGTTGTCCGAGGACCTAAAGCAATAAATTCTTGCAGTAGGTCGTGCCTCGTTTACACACACACAAACATTGGTGATATACAAAAGCCAACCATTATTTGCGCATCTCACTGGCACTTTGACTTGCGGCCCTTTTAGTTGTAACCAATAAAAAACCTTTTTATTTAGTTGTCACTGGTTTTATTTGCTATCACTTTAAGATTATTTTATTTTTAAGATTATTTTCCTTTTAGTTAATGGCTTCTGGCTTGCTGAAGTTTTAAAAAGCGAATTCATGCTTAAGGTGACGTTAACAGTCCATCTGGGCTACATTCCACACGAGGTGTTGCCAGATTCCACCACCACATGTAGACCAGTTGCACACAATCAAAATACTGGGGCACATAAATTCCCGGTATACACCAGCAAACAAATAAAATATGTTTACACCACCCAGACGCCTATTATTGTTATTTATTCCATCCATTTGTTCAATTTGTGTTTTAAGTGTCAAATTATACTTTTATTTTATTTTTTTTTCCAGATAAAAAATCCCCTTTGATTCCTATTTCAGCCTGTGACGACCTTCAGTACCATTTTTTCTGTTGTACTTGGTTATTTTACGTAAATTAATGTATTTTAATCAATAATTAAAATAAAACAAGTAAGAGTGCTATATTCGGCTGTGCCGAATCTAATATACCCTTCACCATGGTCCAATAAGAACAAAATATTATGTGAACACCATTCTTAAGATATAAATAATTATATTTTGTGCCACGCCCACTTATCCAAACCGTCCACATTATTTCGGATGTTGTGTTTTAACAACCAAAATTTTGGGAAATATGTTCTACTAAAAATTGCCGATGTTTTGATACATAAGTCGTTTCCATAGGTCATATGGCAGCCCTAAAATGTAGGATTGTACAAAAATTTTGATGTGTTTTAGCCCATTTTTGGAGTATTTTGCTAATAAATTGCCCATTATCTAACCGATTTGATTGTTTTATATACCGGCGTGTTAAGGAATAATTTATATATGTACATTTATATACATACACTTGTATATATTTTAACAAACTTAATTATTAAAAATAAAAATGAGTAATTTTTGGGAATTCAGTATTTTCGTTATAACTCAGCCATTTTTTAACCGATTTGACAGAATTATATACCGACGTGTTTAAAAAGAAATTTACCATTTAGCTGAGTTATAAAGCTTGGACTCGGGGAGATCTATGGGAGGTACCAAGCCCACTTCTCCAATCCCGCCCACATTTTGTAGGATGGTGTGTATTGGCTACCTAAATGTGTGTACCTAATTTGGAAACTTTGGCTTTTGCCGTTCCCCAGATATACAGCAAAAAGAGTAGTAAAATTACAACAATCACAAGGGATTTTTGGAAAATATTAGAGGTAGTTGTGGTTTTTTGTTCATAACTCAGCCATTTGTGAATTGATCTTGCTGAATTTCAATAGCAACCGATGGTAGACTATATGTGACATAAATGTAAAACAACCTAGCCGCTATCTGGAGTCTCCGGAAAACACATATCAAACGTAAGACGGACAGACGGACGGATATCGTTAAATCAACTTCTCTCCTCATAAGGACCCAGAATATATATACTTTATAGGGTCTAAGATCAATATTGTAGAAATTACAAACGGAATGACAAACTTATATATACCCTTTTCCACCTGAGGTGAAGGGTATAATAAATGTGAATTTTATGCAAACCAAGTAAAATGCAAGCAACCAGAATGTTGTTGCTTTCTAATCATATTATTTAAAATTAAACATTTCTTGACATAAGTACGGAAAAAACAGAAGTTAGGAAAAACATGTAAAATCAATTAACAATGGATAATCATTCAAAGAAGCAAATTTCGATCTACCAAAGGTTAAAATACAATTTGGTTTAAGGATTGATGTTTGACTATTGACGTCAGCAGTCGTCGTTGGCTGCGAGTGTTAGACGGCAAATCCATCTGAGGAGATCAAGTGGTTGTGATCGAAACATGTCATGGTAACCAGCCGCCTGGGTTCGAATCTCAGGTCAGTCAAGAATGAATGATTATCAATAACAATTTTAATTAATTTTCATGTAGTAAAATTCCTTTCTTCATAAAAATAATTTAATGAAAATTAAATTTGATGAACTTAAGCATGATTAAAATATTAAAAATTTGGATTAAAAACCATAAATAGTTCAACAAAATAACCACAATTCTAATTATTAAACATAAAATGTTTTAAAATATTTTAATTTCGAACATATTATTGTTATTATTTTATTAAAACATTATATTGTTATATGAAAAAGTGTAGAAGATAAAAAAGACATTTCCCAGATTACGAAATGAAAACCCATCTTATTCACAAAACCATTTTTTTATTTATTTATTTTTCTTTGGAATATAGATTTTTTACGATAATTTTCTTTCTTATTCTATCTATACCTTATGATATGTTGACTCTGTCACTTTTCAACATCCAACTACGGTGTGCTTTTCATAATTTGAGTTTCAATGCGTGTTTCGTTTTATTTTCTTCATGAATCGGCATTGCTCATTGTGTCTGGCTAAAAAAAGGCCATATTATTCGCAGAAATTTATTAATTTTCATTTGTTTCGCTCTTTTAACCATTTAATCCCTTTAACAAAAGGCTCTTAATTTTGACATTCACACATACATCGCGCTATCCAGATAATAGATTTAAAACAAACGTGTTATAGTTACCAACAATCGAACGTAGTTGTTGTCGTTTTCGTTTTCACATTTTCTAAAACAAATTGTACACAACTAACAACTTGAAATGATTGGCTCTTTATAAAATACTTAAAATTGTAGTATATTTCCATTTAAAGGAATAATGGCTTAAAGAAAGGACATTCAGTAGAACTAAAGAAATCGTTATTGTTCGTCTTTTATTTATTTTCTTAAATAACTTGATTTTATGTTTCTCATTTTAAAAAGTGCCGCTAAAAAAATTATTTACTCACACCTCTGCCCAGCAAACACAGAATCATGATCTCAAACTAAGAATAATTTGTAATTAAACCCATTTTTAAACGTCAAGCGATACAAAATTGTTTCAGAAAACATTTGAATATAATAGCAATCTATATAGAATGCAGGCAATTATGCAATGACATTGTTTGCTGGGTGTACAAAAAACATTTGTTTGTTTGTGTTTGTGAATAAGTGTTTGTATGCATTTAGGAATAAAACTGGAAATGGAAAACGTGCTGTCGCCACTTTTGCATAAACATCATTTTTTATCTGTTTATGGTTGTAGTTGCTTTTTGTTTGGTTTATTTATTTGTGTAAGTGTGTTTTTGTTCCCTGCAGGAGATTGAGCTAGTACCTAATTAGTACCATACTAGTACAACAATAACCAGTACTAGTTCTCAACTGTAGACTTTTCTATACCATCGTAATGTCTAAATTAGTATTAAGTGTGCTTGGAATATCATTAGTTCTAGACGTGTACTAGAACACTTGGGCCACATTGGCTGCTTTTTGCATTAATATTTTGCCTTTTAACATTTTTTTTATAATAAAAATGCCATAATTAAATGATTTGAAATCAATTTTAAGAAGCAGTATCAAAATATAAGTATGTATTAGAATTTTAGTGTTGTTACAAAAAATTACATCAGTCTACAAATAGTGCCCATGTACTACATCAAGTTCTGGTATTCATATGCACTAGTATTTTTATATAAAAACTCCAACCCCGTTAGCACTAGTACTTCTTCTTCTTCTAGTAATTGTACTAGTGGCATTTAGATAACTAACTCTTTATCTTCTGCAGGGTTTGTACACATGTATGTCCTTTACTAATACATTTTAAAAAAGTAGTAGTTTCTTATTCTCTTACTACTTTAGGGGATACATTTTTTCGAAACAAATGGGTTGCCAAGTTTAAATTTCTTTATTTTTATTAAAGACTTTAGAACAATGTTTTTATTATTTTTAATAAAATTTTGACACAAAGAATGCTGACGAAGACCGTAGCGGGCCAGAAAATGCATTACATTCTGCTGGTGTCTAATAATTGTAAATTTTTCTGTTCATACAATATACCTCATTGCTTTCCAACGGAAAGCTAAGGTAAAATGTAACAAGAAAATACAATATAATAGTCTGATAGTGTATAAAGTCATTTCTGAAAAATCGAAGGAATATGACTATTACAAAAAAAAGCTTTATAAAATACATAACTGAAATTTAGCTCATAGAATAAATTCGAACAATAAAAAATGTTGAATAAAATTTTCAACCAAATTATGAATACAAATTTAACGAGAATTTTTTCCTTTTTTTAATTTTTACAATGGACTTTAAATGGGAAAAATGGTATAAGGGAAAACACTCCAGGGAATTATATTATAGTGTAAACGGACCTTTAGTATTACATTGATAATAACATTTTGCCATGGCAATCCTAGTTTAACCCTGTAGTTCTTTCTGACTATTTTATGTTTAGCTCGAAGACTTAATAATAGTTTTCTTTTTTTTTTTTTTTTTTTTGTTTATTTAAAAACTACATGCTGTAATATTATCTCTTGGACTTTATAATCTGTTTATTTCCCCTAGCACTCATACAAATGTATTTCATAGTATTTCATTAAAAAGCCTGTTGGAGTTTTAAGTTTGTCTGTGTGCTTATATAGTTTTCGCTTTTTAATAATTTTTTCGTTTATTGCATCCTTAGGAGAAACTCTATTTTCCTGTCAAAACGATAACAACTCTCTTTCGTATGGTTGGCTATTGCAATTGTTGGATGTGCTTTGTATAAAATAAAAACATTTAGATAAATAAATACACTGCTTGTAATGCTAGGAACACAACTGGGACGAACGACGAATTTCGTCCAGCACGACGAATTATTCGAAAGAAATTCGCTGTATAAATTCGGCGTATGAAACACAATAACGACGAAAAAACAAAATGGAAATAAAATATGTTGTATAAACAAGAAATAGTGGTACCATATGAACAAAAAATACTTCACAAACAAAACATTAAAAACAACTAACTAAAATACTTTTTTATTGTCAATTTTTTTTACAATTTGTATTTTAAATTATATTCAGTTAAAATTTTACAATTTCTAAAGTAAAAAGTAACTTTATTTACTAAAACACTTACCATTTTCAAACAATATGGCTACCCGGTACTGATTTGTTCGTCGTTCGCCGGCGTAAGAATTAGAATTAAATCTATTTAAAGTTTGCAACGTCCGGCGAATTTTCGTCGGCGCCCTAATTGTGTGCTTTTTCATATACACAGATATTTTTTATTTTTGGCGACGAATATTCGCGGCCAAAAATTCGTCGTTCGTCCCAGTTGTGTTCCTAGCATAAGCTATGAAATAAATGGAAGTGAAGAGAAAAACAAAAAGTGAGAGACAATTTTTTAAACATTAAAATAGTTAATAACAAGATCAAGCTTTTTTAAACCTTATTAAGTGTTTTAGGAGCATGCATTTTGTTTGCATTTTTAGCAATTTCTCCTAACATATCGACCCCTTTGCGCGAAATTATCGTTTGTTACATATACCAAATTTTACAGGACAGCCATTTATCTACTTTTCTCTGCTTTCACTTGCAATATCAAAATGAAAATATACATGTGCTTTGATAAGATAAGATAAGACGAAGTGGAATTCGCCTACAATAGTTTGCCAGGTGAAGTCTCTTTGAATGTAGAACAAGATTGCATCAAAAACCAAATTTCAAAAAAATTGGCATATACGATAATTTCGCGCAAAGGGATCGATATATTGTTTTATACCTTTTGCGACAAAGTGGAGGTCCTGGAGAAAATCGAAAATAAGAGTATTTTTAATTTTTTCAATAAACCATTCAAGTTATATTTCATTATTTTCTTTTGATCTGTGTGACAACAAAAATTTTAAATTTCAAATCTAGAAAAAAAATTATCTTTTACAATTTCAATCAAGAATTTCTATATAAATCAATAATAACGTTTTTATTCTAGTCTATTTATGCACATTCATGATTTGTATGCCACTTAACGTAGGCATAGCCTTCTGTTTGTTTTGCAAATGAATAATTTCATGTCAAGTGACCCAACCTTTTAACAAGATCGTTAAAAAAGTTTCTGAGTTACCCTGCCTTTACACATGCAAGTAATTACTTGCAAGTAGGCTATACATATTAACAAGGAAAATGGCGACGAAATAGTCAAATGCCATACAAGTTGCATGAATGTTTACACAGTCAAGTGAAAGTTCCTTATAAATCAGAGTTACCATGTGCGAAACAGAGCTTCATTTCTAAATAAACATTTGACATTAATAATTATTATTACTTTTTCAAATTAGATTGATGCTTAAAAATTAAATTAATTGTCTTCTTTATCTATGTATATATGTAAAAATATCAAGAAATATGTTTAAATATACTTTAAAAAAGTTAAATCTATAATTATTATTTCCGCAATCAAGAAAATTTGGTAACACTGCTTATGTTTTTGACATTAACTTGCTGCAAGTGTCAAAATATCACTGTCTTCAGAAATTTCTTGCAAGTTGACTGCAAGTACGAAAAATGTGATGGTGTTAGTAAAAAAGTGTGAGTATATTGAGTTTTTCGAACTTGTACTTGCATGTGTAAAGGCCAGGTAAAAGCGAATCAAAATTTGACTTTTTGGCACAACAGGTCCTTTCTTTTCATCCATTAAACTTATTACTTCTTAGTGTAAGCAATATTTGTTACAAACAAATTAGATAGCTCTTTGTTCAATCTTTCCGAAAATAAATTTTTATTGATTTTTTTTTTTTTGAAATTTTTGAAATTTTAAACTTTTTTTATTTCTTTTTTTTAAATGGGTATTTTTTGGGATTAAAAATCGCATTTAGTATAACGTGCGCTCAGAACTACTGGTAGGATTGACAAAGAAGCCGCAATGAAAGGCAGATACTACACTTAGAAAAATTTTTGGAGCCAAGAAAGGATTGGCAAAAAAAGCAGAAAATAAAAGCATTAAATAGGGATTTGAAAGTTTGCAAAACTTAAACACTTCATCACCTACCATAAATTAAGTGTAAAACAAATTAGGATATAAAAGGTTCTAATGTGATTTAAATTTCATTAAATTTGCCAACAGTTCTATGAAAATACAGTGATTTTATTTCCGGGATTAACATATTGTGGGTATTACAGAAACGCAAGTATAAAATGCTAGTTGGGTATGTTACATACCATCAGAAAAGTTAACTTGTCTAGTTTCTCACAGTATGCTATGTTCATACAACGATATCAACCACTCGTTTCCCTGTAGTTCATGTGGCTGTCTCCGAGCTGATTATAATACTAGCCCCTTTATGACATAACCAGTCCGAATGCTAGCCATATGACTGGCCACTTTATCAAGAGGATGTCCTAGGGGTAAATTATCACCAAGAGGCTCAAAAAGACAGTTCATAAACCGGTTATTCTTGGCTTACCCTTAACTGTCTCTATTATTTGCTGTCATACGTTCTGTTTCTCTCTCATAAAATGAACGAAATGCTCAATGACAGACATTTTTTACTATTTTATATAGACAGCTAAGTGCCAACACAAAGTGACAGTAAAAATTTCCACAGTCTTAGAACCAGTCTTCCGAGTATAGGATCAATGTGGATAGTTTTATAACCAGTCTTCGGAGTATGCGATCAATGTGGATAGTTTTATAGCCAGTCTACAGTGTATAGTACTGCCACTTTTCGGGTAAAGTGTCACGAAAAAACTACAGGGTTCGCTCTCTGAACCTAGATTGCCAAACATGTCCTTCATACGATTCATTCTTGTTTCATTTGTTGTGTGTTGTTAGTGTAATTTTATTTAAAATGGATAAAAAGTAATTAAAAGTTATTTTGTTATTATTTTATAATTATCACTGTATTTTATTAACATACATTTTTTTTTCTTTCTTTGTTTTGATATTTTTTGAGAGCTTGTTCAGATAAACAAACGATCATTGTTATCAAAATTTAAGATGATAGTACATTTTTCCTGTTTCGCAGCATTTTTTAAAATGAAAAGACCTGTTTCGCTCTCAAAATTTTGTATGCCAAAACATGTTGTTTCAATAATGTTTGCGGCGCGAAACAGGAAGGGGAGAGCAAAACACGAATATTGCTGTCCATGTGAACATGGTGTTAGTTTTATTTTTATGGTTTTATAATAAGAATAAAAATTTAAATGGTGCATATGCTAAAAATTTAAAAACCATCGTCTTGAGTTAGAAATTATTTTATTTTATGCATATGGCACTCACAGCCCAATAAGCGACCAAAGCAACCTTAAAGGAAAAGACATAAGCTTTCTTTTGAGCAAATATAAAACAAAGTTTTAAATAAAAAAAATACCAATAGGTAATTTGTTACATGGATGAGAAAGAAACCTGTTTGGCCAAAATGTCAAACTTTAACCCTCTATGGTGCAACGAGTTTTTCATAATTTTAACACGTATGTTTTACCTACTGGTTCAACTGTAGTGTATTTTACACCATCGATTATTGGCAGTTAATAAAAAAATTAATAAAATTACAAATGTTGGCATATTTTAAAAGGAAAAATAAACGAAAAAACATGTAGACAAAATAAACGTTGAAATTACCAAAATAGTTTTACCGGATAGGTAAAATTAACTAAAATGATCGAACACGACCAGATATCTGTTTGTTGAAATTACGGGCAAAGCTCAGAAATTTTTGACCGATCTTGTTGAAAATTTGTGTCTTAGCTACTACACAATAGGACTAGCCTTGGTCCAAATCGGAAGACGTCGATTTAAAAACTTGGATCACTTGGCATGAAATCCCCCATATGTTTAAAGAACTTAAAAATTTCATCTCATTCATTATTTAACTAACATTTAATCAATAAATTTTCTTAGCACCTTTTAGTAAACTAATGAAATCAGATTAAATTTCGGTTGGTTGGTTGTCGATTCACGTACATAAATCTTGTACGCAAAATACATGTAGCACTTTCGGACTTTTGTATTCGCAGAAACAAAAACATGGTTGAAGTATTGTAGTTTTTAACATTATTTTTGTCACGGTTAATAGAATTTTGTTTAAATTTAACCATAAAATGTTTACCCACCTTGAATGGTTCAATTTAACAATATAAAATTTAGCTACAATAAAACTTATTATAAAAGACAATAACGGGTGGCGCATAAGTAACGTTATGATTAAATAATTGAATAAATTTTTTGTTTAAGTTTTTTTTTCTGAATTAACTTTGATGATTTAGAAAATTTATGATGGAAAGACTGAGCACAAAAGAAAGAAACAAGTTTGCTCCGTTTTATTTTAAAAGTCAGCATTCGATTATTCCAGTCCATATAGAATTATGGTCAAGTGAATAAACAAAATTGCAGAATTACGTGCACCCAAAATCAATAATTGTTGAACATCAAATTACTTCAGAAGTGATTATTGGGCCATATTTTTATGAACACGACGAACAAGTTGCGGTTAATCAGAATAGCATTAAATACAGTGCAACAATCTAGAATTTTGGTTTCAACAAGATGGAGCCACACAGCTCGTGCAACTATGGCTCTTTTTTGGGATCGAAGAATATCTACACTCACAATATTCTGTACGTAAAATTAACTGAAATTGTAATATAAAATAAATGAAAGTTCAATTAAAAGCCGGTCTACCTATTTTTCATTTATATTTAACAAGAAGTTCATTTCATTTTTACTGTCAAAAATTCAACACCATATTCCGTAAAATCAAATAAGTATTCAGTTATTTTGTAAAATTTTACTGTCAAAAATTCAACACCATATTCAGTAAAAACGATTAAATATTCAGTTATTTATTAAAATTTTACTGTCAAATTGACCCCATATTCAGTAAAAACAATTAAATATTTAGTTATTTTATTAAATTTTCGTTTACTCCACAAAAGAGCCGAATTTCTAAAAAATACCAGACAGACACCTGTCCGCTTGTTTTTCTTATAAGCGAGAGAGGGAGAATATTTTTATTTACCCAGTTACACACGTTTGTTTTAGTTTTGCTGTACTGACCACGTTGTTTACAGAAGAACTCTCAATTATAAGACACCAGCAGCATGACCGATATGGCTTCGCAATTATTTTACTTTTAAAATTTGATGTATTTAACTAAATTATTTTAACAAATAGAAAATGGGTATTGCTTACACAAAACAAGCAATTCATTTTTTTTAGATAAGTAAAAATTAATTTTTGGTGGTAAAATAATATAAAATAACTGAATATTTAATTGTTTTTATTGAATATGGTGTTGAATTTTTGACAGTAAAATTTTATAAAATAACTGCATATTTATTTGTTTTTATGGAATGTGTAGTTAATTTTTTGACAATTAATTTATAAAAGATAACTGAATATTGATTTGTTTTTACGGAATTCGCGGTTGAATTTTTGACAATAAAAATTAAATGAACTTTTCGTTGCTTTAAATTACATTTTCATTTACTTTAACATAAAGAAGAATTTAACTCAATCAACGGACAATATTAACTGCAACTGAAAATCCGTATTAATATGCACTTAGTTTTTTGAATAATTGTTAGAATCAGTTAAAAATAAATTTGCTTGGAATTTTAAATGTTTATTTATTTAAAAATGACTGAACGGAATATTTCTTAAATAAACTACAGTCCGTTACTGTAATAATATTGTGAGTGTATCACTAGTTGTGAATGAGGGTATACTTAGTTTGTTTATTCATCTCAGACCACATAAAGTACATATATTCTGGCTCCTTGAGTAATTCTAAGGCGATTTAGCCATGTCAGTCTGTCTGTTCATCTATCAGTCCGTCCATCTCTCCGTCCGTTGAAAAACGCTCACTTTCGAAAAAACTCAAAAGGAAACAATAATCTTGGGTCCAACTTTCTTGTAGTAATCCTAAGCAGTTTGGGATTGAAATCCAGCAAAATTGGTTCAGTAGAATCAGAGCTATGAATCAAAATGTGAAACCACCCACGAAATGCTGTAAGATTTTGCACAAATTCGTTTTATACGCGTAGAAATAATTCTGTATAATTTCGTAAAGATCAATCCATTATTTACCATAGGCCCCATATAAAGCCCATTTTAGGAAACTAATTTAATGCGCCTAAAAGCGAAGCAGATAAAGATATTGCGGTAAAATTTCAACCAACTTATGGCGTTTTCTTTTCTAAAAAAAAAGTGTTGCATAAGTGTTACATGTGACAACATTTTTAAATGCTCCCCTAATTTTTAAGAAGTGTTTCATATTTTACGTTTACAAAACAACACAAATTTCGGCATTAAACAATAAAGTACAATTAGCGCAAGGTAAATTCAATTACAGGTGGTGGCAAGACTACAATAATCCAAAGCCAAGAGAAACCACAGATGTTGTTAGTGTTTACGGCTAGAAACTTGCCACTACCTTGTATTGAATTCGCCTTGATCTAGTGCTGCACTCATGCCCCTTTAATTAAAATGAGTGTTAAACATGTAGCGATTTTTTTGAATTTTAAAGGGAACATCATCAGAAAAGAACGCTACCACATGTATTTCAGAAAAGAACATAAAAAATGTAAAAGGCAGAATAAATGCAGAATTTTACTCAGAAAAGAAAACGCCATTAAGCAGCCTTCTGAAATTCACTGTAACCGCAAAAACTAATTTCACCGCTGTATCGAAATTTATGTTATTCAGTACCAGAAATCAATCTACAGAATTTTTAGATAATTGGTCTATAATTTACAATGGGTTCAGTATAGCTTCCCCTTCTGAAAATTATTTTAGTTTGGCTAAAACTGTTACGAATCATAATATTTTACTTGATACTTAACTTTTAGCAAATTATTGTTAATTTTTAACAAAATTATGGTTATGAATATTTAAACCCACAACACAATAGCGGAAAGGATAATTGATGTTTGTAATACTTTCAAATATTGGTTCTAGACCCGCTTTTATGGAAGACGATAGACTACGAATCAGATTTTGAATTGATCTAAAGTGCGCCAAGTACAAATCACAACTTTAGAGATTATTTGACGAAATTTGGAACTAAGGTTTTAATTGTCACAAGGTTTAAGCCTATTTAAGTTTGAGAATTTTAAGATGGTAATTTTATGTTTTTTCTCATAGATTTTGATCTATAAAATATATAAAACTTTGAATTTTCTCGCCAATGCAGGACAATATCGGAGGATGCATTTTAAGTTCCCTTTAAATGCAAACGAGTTAAGTGTAGCCAAAAACAATTAAATAAGTCCATAAGTGTTAAATGCAAGAACCATTGATAAATGAAAAGCAATTTAGCAAAAATCTTAAAACTTTAAAAATTTAAATCTGTTATCATATATTTTTTTTTTTCAAATATCCTAAATAATAAATCACTTTAAATTTAAAATTAAATTCTTTCATTAATTTAGATTTTTTGCCTTCCATTTTTAAATTATCCATTCCTCAATCTAAACTGCTCTGTCAGCTAATAGAACTTTCTAAATTTGTATAAGTGTGGGTGTGTGTGTGTGTGTATTTATCTATGTGTAAGAGAGTGTCGTAAATACAGTTTCTAAGTAGTTGAGCCATTAAAACGACAACAACATATAAAATGATAAATTACATTTGTCATTTGGTTTTCTACATCATCATCATCCGCAGCAGCTAAATACATACATAAACATTTTTATGTAGTCATGTCTGTTGAAGCGTTTCCTTTCGGATTTTGTGTACTTGCAGGCAAAATGATGACGAGCAATTTTAAAATTTAATTTAATACAATCGGCAATTTAAATTATATGCACATGTTAGTTTTATACATATTCATATGTAAATATGTATGCATTACATATGCGATTATGTAGACATGTGAATCTATATTATGAAAATTAGTTGTAAGTTGGTTTGTTCCGCAATCACGCCCAAATGCCAGAACCGATTTTAATGAAATTTTGTACTAAGATAGAATGTTATAGCGAAATTTTCTTTTTTAAGGATGAAGGGTTTTCCTAAATCCAAAATTTTTTTCGTACGAATTCCTTTAGCTACGTGGGCATGTCACAAAAAAGGACATTTGAACTTCTATAGCTGCGTCGCCATGTTATTTAAAAATTGCGTTTTAACAGAAAACCTTCCAGGGTGTAAAAAGGGGAATTTTGGATACTTTTAACCATAAAAATTTAAAATTTTAAAGGTTTATTTATTTGATGCTTAAACTATTTCCCAGGACATAGGTTTTAAAATTTTAGCTTTAATGGACAAAACAGAATAGAAGATCGTACTTTTGGTACTTTTTGTAAACACGATTTTTTAAATAATTTTGCGTTCACAGAAAAAATGATAAGTAGTTTTTTATCAATTAAAAAAATTATTTAAAAAGTATTTAAATTTAATTATTGTAATAATTTAATCAATTATTTTTTTTTTTTGTTGAAAGAAAATTAAAAATATAATTTTGATTTAATTAACACTTTAGTTGTTTTGAAATAAATTTTTAATCAAAATAATAATCAAATACCAACAAATTATTTCGTTTAAAATAAAATAATTTTAACTTGTGAAATTGTTGTTGGAAATTGTCAAAATCAATCAACACATTGTTTGAAACGGCAAAGTTTTTTGATCATATTTTTAATTAAAATTAAAAATATTGTTTATTGAAAAAAAAAATATTCAAAATATTTAATTTTTACAATTTTTAGTAATCAATATAATCATTTTGGTAATAGGAGCAAAATCAACAAATGGGTTGCTTGATTCAATGAATTTGGTATAAAATTGGTGATTAGAGAAAATTTTTAATTTTTTCTGTGTTCCTAAAGAAAAAAATCTTTAGCTTTTCTAAAATCTTTGGAAAAAGTTTCCTGATGATCTGGCCTAAGCAACCAGTGAACTGCGCATATGAATAGCTTATATCACCAACAAAAATGTCAGTTTTTCAATAGTACGAATTGGGAATAAAGCACATTTTAACGAAACCTTGTGAATTTTTACTCCAAGAAAAACTTTGATTAATAATTTTTGTTTGTATAAATTTCTAAAGGGGGTACAATTGGCTAAAAATGGGAATTTTGGATACTTTTTATTTAACCTATTTAGATTGCAAAATTTTAAACAGTTTTAAATGTTGTGCCTAAATCATCACTAAAGACAAAGATATATATACAAATAAAATTGTTACTCAAAAAACAGGGTAAAAATTCGTACTTTTGCTATATTTTGTTAACAAGTTTTTATTCAAAATATTTTTGCACAAACAGTAAACGGCGAAAAATGTAATCTTGTTATTTGTTGTTAGAAACTTACTGATTTCAAATTAAACGGAATTGTTAATGAGCTTAAAATATAACTTAAGACATTAAGTTTTAAAACTTTTTGGAGACAAAAAAGAAGTTAAACATTTGCATTATTGGTACTTTTTTTTAAAAGATGCTTTTCTTTTAAATAATTTTATGGAAATTTTAGAAATATAATTGACGTATAATCCGAATTAAAGGCATTATATACTTAAGTAAAATTGGTGTATAAAAAGTGGATTACGATTGGAAAGTCATAAAAGAAGTATAAAATCGGTCATTTTAGTTTTCTCTGAAGAACATCATCCAGAGACCTGAAATTTAAGAATTTAAGAACATTTTCTTTTTAGAATCAGTTATATAAATAAATACTCGAGCTTGATATTTCTTTGAGATTCTTTATAAACTTTGTTAATTTTTACTAGAAAATAAAACCAGAAGTACCACATTTTAATCGTTGTGACTGAGAGGTGTAAAAGGGGTAAAAATTTAGACTATTGGTAGTTTTTGTCAGAAGTAATTTTAAAGCAACTTAAAAATGGGGTGGAATTTCAAGACCAAATTATGAACCTCATTAAAGAAAAGACCTAAAAAGTGTCAAATAGAAATTTTTACCCACTTACAACTACAATTCGAGTCGAAAAGAACCCGACCAATTGTAGGGGAATGTAAGAAAAGATAAACTCACTGTTTATTGTTGGTGTTTTGTTTTGGCTTTGATATTGTTACAAGTAGGACTGAGTGTTTATAATTCTTATTCGCTTTAATGTTTTATTTGTATAATATATTTGGCCTTTCTAAAATCTTTGGAAAAGGTTTCCTGATGAGCAGACCTAAGCAAAAAGTGAAATGCGCATAGAAGCTAGCTTTCCCTCAACAATAAATTTCAGTGTATTTATCAAATATGAAAAACTGGGAATTTAGCACGTCATACGAAAATCGTATTAATAATAAATTTTGTATTCCCGAAAATAACTTTGATAAAAAAAATTTTTATTATTTTTTGTAAAGACAATCAACAAAAAATCTTAAAATATCAAACAGGATTTACTTGTACATATCAAAATAATTACAATAAAAAAAAAACATATAATTTGAAAGACCAAAAACGGGTGTACGAGAAATAAAATTTTTATTAAAATTATTTGGAAAACTTAAAAAAATAATGCAGTATAAAACGAATTCCAACATTTATTAAATGTATTTTATAGAAAAAAATTTTACGATAAACCAAAAAGGGTTATATTATAGAAGAAAATTTTTGTTTTATCAAATTGAAATTAATTTTTTTAAAACGTGTAAGCCGACCTGAATTTTTTGGAGCAAATATAATTATTATAGGGGAAAATCAAAATATCAACAGCATTAATATTTCACTTATACACAGAAAGAAAAACGCTAGGGATAAATTAAGTTTTTATACTAACTTTAGATAAATTCGAGTCGAACCCAAAAATTCAAGTACGAATAATACTAACACATACTTAAAACAATACTAAATGGGATAACTTTCGAAAATTAATATCGGAATTTCTTAAAATAAGTATAAAATTCTTAAGCCAAATAAAAAAATTAAACTTTTCGTTGGTGCCCTGCAAATTATGTTGGACTCCCTGATCCATTTTGACCAACTGGACTACTCCCTGGACTGGCCCAAAGTAATGTCAGCATGGAACATGTCATTGTTAAAAAGAGTTTGTGGTGAAACGACATGTTTGCCTTTTTATACGATTTAAAAACTAATCCTCTGGACTATACCATGTTTAAGAGTGCTCCTGCCTTAGGACATCGTAATGTTAAATAGACCATGTTTTTTCTTTACGTTAGGGTTGCCTTTGGACTAGTCCTAGTCCCTTATAGGCTATATTTTAGATGCGTGTATGGACTAGTCACATTATTTGCAGAGTAGTGCCACCCTGAGAGTAAAATTACTAAGTGAGCGTTTTAATCTCATTTAACTTATCAATGTTTGTTGCAGACACTACAACAACACTACACAAGTAGTTAAAAAAAGATTTGTTTGTTGTGTGTAGAAACAACAAAAACAACAGAACACGACGAAAACACATCATTTTCATGTTTTAAAAGTAAAATTAAGAGCTCTTGTCATTTAGTTAATAGTATCTGTTATATCTTCACTGTGGGGTATTCCACCACTTAAATTTCATTGAGCCGCAAATTATCTGCAATTAAAAAATCTGTTTTAATTTCAAAATTAAAGGGTTGTGAGCAACCGTTTCATATGAGAGATCAAGACCGCCGTCTCAGTTATATATTTTCATAACATTTTTAAAGTAAAACCCATATCGGCAATGATCTCGTGTTTTATAATTGAAATTTTGTAAGGTGTTAAACGAGTAAGTAAGTAAATCAATCATAATAAAATTCTCCTTTAAATGTTACTTTTGGTTTATTTTAAGTACGAATTCGGGATTGAATTAACTTAATAATACTTGAATCCAGCGCATTTTTAGATTAAATAGTTTCTTATCAATCTTATTTTCCGATTATTCAGGACTGAATATGGATAAATTAACGCTTTTGGAAATCCATACTTGAATCAATCATTCTTTACTTGATTCAAGAAAACCCGTACTCACCGTACTATTAATTCCGCTTCGGATGGATTGATTTTTCTTTTGAGAGTATTAATGTCTTTATTAACTATACACATTTTTAAATTAATATTTGCACTTTGTAAGGAAATGTCTTTCTGATTATATATTGAAGTCCATTTTTGTTTTACCCCGGGCAACACCCGGCTTTAACAGAAAGTTGAATATAATTTTGCTTTAATGAAGATTTTAATAGTCTACTTTTAGGCTGACTTAGCAAAATATTTTGATAGCATACAAAAGGCCTTTTGCTATCAAGACCTTCTCAACATGATTTATCAGATTTTTCAGTACATTTTTTTTTAAATCAAACATTATGGGTAGTAAAACTTGTTCCGAGAGTTTCTTAAATTCATTCAATTATTATAACCACACTCTCTGCACTTTCTAAATATTTACACATTTTACATATACCCTCCCCTTTAATGGATTGAAAATGAGTTAAACTTTAACTTGCACTAATGACTACAATTGCATCGATGAAAAAAACAGTAAAATTTAATTTGTTTTATTGTTTCACTAATCCATGGACATTCTTGTTACAGGCATTTAGATTTTAATTCAATTAGGCAATAGTTGTCATCATTAATTGACCATAAAAATACACCAACAATACGCATTATTGTATTATTGATTACTTAAGCTTAAGTGGTTTTAATTAATTTAATGTAAGTATGGTAAATATTTATTTTGAAAATTAAATAAAATGACAATTTAAACCAGCGAGAATGCTGAATTTGGCTGTAACCAAATTTTTAACACCCTCCACCAACAAATAGAAGAATATATATTCTAAATGATGTCGTAGTATTAGAGTAAAAGGAAACCAAATTGAAATGATCATGTTTAACAAATTTATGAGTATTAAAGCGCTTTAGTAAAATTACGATCGATCGTTACAAATTTCGGTATTAAAATTTGTTCCTATGCAAATAAAACCGAATTATGCTAAAGTTTAATAAGTAATACCGCTGACTTGCAACAGAATTTGTTCTAGTTTTTCGCATTTTGTCGCTTCAGTACATAAAAACAAAGCGTATACGATAAAAATTGATTATTTATTTCATATAACTATTTAAAAAACACAATAAAAATGAGGTTGGTTCACATCTCAGCGGACCGATTCGATTGGGTTGAATTGCAATGCAAAACTTCACTTAGGAGAACCAAAAACAATTTGACATCAAAAATATTATTTAATTATTTTCTACTTTATTGAACTTGAGGTTTGCTTTTCACATACAAACTTAGAACACAAATATACTTTGCGGGGTTTTAAATTAACAATGCTTGGCGTTACACACAAACTAAGAAACTAAATATATTCTTGTAGTAGAGGAGGGTATACAAAAAAAAATTTTATTCTGATTGTGCCAAGCGCAGAAACGGAACCACTGACATTTATTTCCAACATTAATTAACAATGTATTCATATAAATTCGAATACGCTCTATTTAACTGGTGCACTAAGAAAATGATGCTAAAATTGTTTTTTTAAATTTTTTTAATTTATAAGTTTAAAAATATCTACACTCAAAAGAATCTTCAATCCATCCGTACTCAAATCAATCCGTACTCAAATAATCCATATTCAATCCCGATTTCGTACTTGAGATAATCCGCAAATTAGAGTGATTTAAGTAAAACTGGGATTCAAAATACGCTTGATTCAAGTATTCAAGTTTAATAAAGTTTTTATCACGAATTCGTGCTTGAAAAATGCAAAAAAAAAAAAAATAAATAAGAAAGATAAAAATATTATGATTGATTTACTTATCCGTATTACAGCTTACAGAATGATAAAACACCAACATCATGCCTGATATGGGTTTTACTTTAGAAATCGTATGTACATTAGAGAGACTCACCAAAAATAGTGCTCAATGTACCCTCCTAAAAATTAACCTTGGACTTTTTTAAGATACCATTTTAAATATTTCGGCTCCAGCTATGACCTCTCGTGAGCTGGACCATTTTGAAAACTGTGTATACAAGGACGATAATTCATTTTCTTTTTTTAAGGATTTTCTGTAAAAAAAACGGGTTTTGAATTTTTTGTTTCGGGTTGTTTGTAAAAAAATGCCAAATTAACATATTTTAATCTTTAGTCGATTTAATTAAATACGTGTTTCCGCTTTTTTGGAAATTCGTGCTAGTTCGCGTTTTGACATAAATGCAATGGGGTGGCAACCCCTCGTTTTAAATAGAGCAATATGGGTATCAAATTTTTTCTTTTGCCAAGTACATCATCTTTGTAAATAATTTAGATTTATGCAAATTAGATGCATTTTACACGGTGCTCTGGAATATGTATAAATGCAATTTTGTATTAACTCTAATATGATAGCGGATTTAGTTTCTAGATCATGTATTTGTACGCGAGTTTTTTTCTTTCTGTGTATTAATTCAGCAATAGACCCGTTTTTGAACTTAATCGAATATTTTTTGAATTTCATATGTTCACTTTCCACCCAATTGAGGATAATAATTTGGACACTAACATCTATGCTAAATGCAACCGTATGCGTCACAGGTTATGGATAGTGATACATCCCGCAGATATGCGGCGTAGCTGCTTTATGCAATCGCGGACAATCGCCGGTTTCGAGAGTAGGGTCTTAGAGAGATGTCGGGTTGCCCCGGTCTCCTCCTAAATTATGACTGTCAAAGGGGCTTGAACTGACATGACAAGTCATTAGCGACGTTCTAAACCAAAAGCAACTGCCGATTTGTTACGTCTGAAAGCGGGCATCTGTTCTTGCATCAAGCAGCTCGCTATATAAATGTGTTCGGAACAACCTCTACTTTTTATAAAAATTTTCATATGTAGTTGGCTGTGTAAAAGTAAAATTTTTATATATGGCATTTTGTTAATGCAATAACCAAGGCCCATCTATCAGGTCTGCTTACTTGAACAAAAACAAAAAACGATTCTTCCGAATTTTGTATTTATATAACGAGTTTTTGGATTAAATTGCTCTTAAGTGCCGAAAAAGTGAATTTTAGACCACTTCAAATCAAAGCCTGTTGTCCTCTCTACCAGCTTAGAACATAAAACATGTATAATTTATTATCCATAATTTACTACACTGTTTTAAATGATTGTCTGAAGATTAATGTTTTGAAATATGTAGTTCCCTTTCTGCACTCAGCGATTCAATTATGCTGCAGTTTTTCTAAATTAAATAAATTTTTAGGTAAACTGGTCTTCTTGTGATTTATCAAAAAGGACTAGACATCATGATATAAAAATTTTATTCTTTAATAAGGACAGAAAAGTCTTATAAGCAAGCAATGATCAAACACCTTACCAAATCCACAAACCATTTTTAAAAATGTTACAAAACTACCACTGCTCTAAAATCGAAATATGTAAAACCCCTAAACTTCCACGAAAATATTTGTATAATATTTTATTTATATCAAACAAGTGATGTTTAATCACGACCTTTCTCTTGGATAATCGAAGGCTCCATTTTTATTTAGGAATCATAATTTCTTCGGAACATCGTTTCAGAATTTTTGGCAGATTAGGTTTCTGCTTAACCATACGAATCTACA
Source organism: Pollenia labialis (assembly GCA_949318255.1). Lineage (NCBI taxonomy): Eukaryota > Metazoa > Arthropoda > Insecta > Diptera > Polleniidae > Pollenia > Pollenia labialis. The sequence goes on along the minus strand of OX439139.1, from coordinate 140,875,012 downwards.
CGCGTGCAGTTTATTAATAAAAAGCGTTCTGCTAACTACTGCTGTTATTATTCTCCTTGCGTTATGTATTTTTATTGAGTTGTACAAATGTGGCGATTTATTACACGTGAATCACGCAAAAGTCACGCGTGATCGTAGTTATATTTATGTAAATTAAATAATGTAATAAGAGTCAGTCAATGGCAGAGAATTAAGTAGTAGCGTACCTAAAAAAAAATTTAATATTTATTATTTAATTAACAATTATTTTTTATAGGGGGGTACCCGTCTGCTTCCCGACAAATCCAATATAATGTTAAAACATTTAGTTTCTTCTAAGAGTAGCACACATCAAATTTAGTGTGTCTTACTATTATAGTTCTGCATACATAATAAAACTAATAATAAGTAATTTGGGGGTACCCGTCTCCCCACCCTCCTCTACCACCAAGATTATATTGGTACATGCAGATTATATTAAGAGTTTTGCACATCAAATTTACTGCGCCGCACTGTTGGAGTTTTGCAGATATAAAAAAAAATAATAATTACTTTTTATGGGGGTTATCCGTCAGTTCCTCCAACACCAGCAAGATTTTAATAGTACATGCAGTTTGTTCTGAAAGTTACCCACATGAAATTTAGTGTGCCTCAATATTTTAGCTCCGCAGATATAAGAAAAATAATAACTGCTTTGTATGGAGTACCCGTTGTCCCCCCGCCTAAGCCTCCAAGATTTTGTTGAAATAAGCTGTTTATTGTGAGAGTAACTCACATCAAATTCCCCCTAAGCCTCCAAGATTTTGTTGAAATAAGCTGTTTATTGTAAATGTAACTCACTTCAAATTGAGCGTACCATACTATTGAAGTTCTACAGATATAAGAAAAATATAAAAACTTTCTATGGGGTACCCATCTCCTCCCGCCTCTACCATCAAGAATTTGTTGGGACATCCAGTTTATTCTAAGAGTTATCCACATTATATTTATTGAGCGTCACGATTGAAGCTGTGAAGATATGAATTGATCCGCGAAAAAGGGCTTTTGTGACTACTGTGCGTCGATTTAGCCCAATGTCTGAATGTCTGAACGTTTAGTGGGCCTCATGCAGTTCTTACTGGATGAGCTGTTAAGATAAATACAATGAATAATGAAAACGCTTTCTGCCTTACTGGAACGCATGAACATGTATCTGGATAACTTTTTTTGGGAATATAATTAAAAGAAACTTAGTGGGCTGTATTGTTGAAGATGTTTTAAGGTCTTTAAGTCCATCATAGAAGATTAGTATTCAAAACACTTACACTATTTAAGCGATAGCATAAAAATTAACGCACACGTTTCCTCCCCAATCCTTTCTCTACGAAACACAATTAAATTAAAATTTAACTATTAACCATTTGCACACATATCTCCGTATAGCATTTATCTGCATAAACAATTTGGCTTGTGGTTCAGCCTCAACTTCGGCTGCATTATTTTTTTTATTTTTTATTTTTGCCATCAATATACAAAATGACACTACCAAATTTGCCTGGTTTAACAATTTATGGTTTTAGCAATTTTATATATGACACATTTACATTTCGGTGCAGTTTACACTCCACTTATATTCACGATTATTTATCAAACACCAGTAAAAACTAATATTTGTGTATGTTGTATTGAATATAGGAAAATGTTTAAATCAAAAATAACACAATTAAATTTAAAGTAAAACAACAATAATAATAATAAATTTTTGACACTCTTATTGAAGTGTCTATTGCAGATGCAGCAAACAGCCATTATTAAATATAAAAACTATTGTTGTCATTATTACAATCATAAATTATAAATAAAATTAACACCAATTGTATGTAATTATTATGGGCAGCACACTTTAAATACGAGTGCACATGAATGTACTTTACACATAAATTTATGTTTTGTTAATAATGCAGAATACTTGAGCGTTAATAAAATGCATAAAATAATGTTGCATGTTCCTTTTGTAAATGCACATATTGATAAAAACTAAACAAAAAGTTTTTAAGAGCACTTTAAATTTTTTGGATGATATGAGACTCATTTACACAAATAATTTGTTCCTTTTTGTACTCGTTCGCTTTTACTCGTTCAATTGTTTATAAATCTCTTAAGCTGGAGGTCCACACCACGCGTTACTCGCTTTTTCGCAGCATACGCAGCTGTCAAAAAATTACAATCTGTGTAGTTATACGTAGTAAGTTACATGCACAGAAGCGTAGATACCTTGAGGCGAAAAGTAGGTTTACTTTCTACTTTTGTAAGCGTCACAAGCAGCGTTCGAACAAATCAGCTGATTTTGACAAATTAAATTTTATTTTTATTTGTGCTGCTGCTGCACAAAAAGCGTTGCATGTAACTTGAAACGTAAAACGCAACTAAGGTTAGAAAAGCACGCACTGCGTGGAGGCGAAAACGCGTGATATGGACTTCCAGCTTTAGTTATCTTAAGTCTTTAGGAGTAATATGTTCAGTTGCATAACCTCAAACAACTAGAGAGTAACAGATATTGGTAAAAAAAGAGAACTAAAAGAACAAACTGAAGTGAACTGATTTCCTTTTTTTAATAAAGGAAAGAAAAATTACTACATTTAGCTGGGCCACATCTTTAACACCCTTCAACATATGGTTATAAACCGGGGGGTACATTTGTATTGGGGTCAGGAACGTCCCTGAACGATTTGGGGATACAAAATTAGTTGAATCTGTGTTGGGTACGTGGCCATAAGGGCCGTGTGGGCAACGAAAGGGCTCACTGCTTGACAAACAAGCAGTCTCTGAGCCTTTTTTCGGCGTCCCTGCTGCTCACATTAGAAGGCCGATCCAAACTTGGTCCAAACGTGAATTTCTTCACACATTGCCGTCCTTTTCTAAGGTAAGACAATCCAAAAAAAATTTGATGCAGGGCTGTTAGGCTGCTTCTGCTTGAGTAGGGAGAACTTAGACTACTTGTTGGCCTAAAAACGGGGCACTGTGGTCTAAGAACCCATCAGTTTATAATGGATAATGTAAGTAACAAGATAGTACATTTTGTAGAGCTGATGACGAAACGTCAGTTCATCTGCTCAACTGTTCTCCCGCCTTAGGGACTTGATGGAGGAAAGCAGCACACACTTAAAAACTACAAATTGCAATGAAACGTCTTAAACTACGCTTAAAACGGAATGAAATGGAAAATGTTTAACATCGAGCAAAAATCGAGAATATTGTAATTAACTTGTTACTGCCCAAGTCTCATTACAGGAGTAACAGGATTTAATAAATATGTATGGGTTGTTCGGCAAACTGATTTAAACATACACACCGACTGACAAACTGACGGACGGACGCCGTTTAATCATAAGATCAATATTGTAAAAATACAAACGGAATGGTTAACTTATGTTTATAGAAAAACGAACTCTTTCATCTGTGTTGTAGCGCATAAAAACTAAATTTCCACGTAAATAAAGTACTAAGTACTATTAACTATGAAGTACATTTTCTAATTTCATATCGCCCACTTCAATTATTTCTAATTAGTATTCATAATGCGGACAAATTTTCAATAATAAATAACTGAAGGCAAATGCAAACATTAACGGCAAATAAAACTCTAATAAACAAATTAAGAGAAACAATATGAAAAAGATAATTGAATTTTATTTCAAAATTATTTACACAGTTTTAAAACAAGTCGATAATATTAAGTTCATTAAAACTATTGTAAATGTTTTCTTTTTTTTCCCCCAAATTTTGCTTACATAATTTTGTAGAACTTTGCAAATCGTTGCCAGTTATAAAATTTGTAAAATTAAAATGGTGGCAAACGTGTTTGTTCGGAAAATTCATTTAGCTTAAATAAAATTTGTGTTGTTAAATAACACTGGTTGGCAGAGAAAAACTTGTTTTAGATAAAAATATTTAATTTAAGGCGCTTAATTTAAATCCGTTTTCAATTTTTTTCTATCACGTCTGGTTTTTCTTTTATGGGGTAGACTAATATTTAGCCCGAAATAAGGAAGTTATGCTTTAAATTTCATCCTAACTTAAGAACGCCACCTATTTCTGAATGACTCCGAAAATCTAATTTCTAACCATCTCTGAGTGTTTTGATCAACAACGGACAAATCGTTCGCAAGTCATGATGGAATGTATTTGCATAACAGCTTTATTTCAGGCGAAATATTTGTACATCCAAAAACTAGACGTAAAAGAATCTAAAAAGTTCTTGCTCCCGTTTTTCTTTTTTTGTTTTGTTTTTGCAGCCCAGTGTAAATGATTATATAAAAAATTATGGTGAAATTGAGGAGGTTGAATTTAAATCTATGCGTATTTATTTCTCATTATTTATTTATTTAGAAAGGAATTCATGTTAAAATAAGTATTAAATAAATTGCTTAGTGATACAAATATTTTGATTTTAATTACATTGAATTATGTATTCATGTAGTCAATGACTTGAAAATTAGAATTTTTTAATACTCAATTAAGTTTAAGAATCTTTCATGTTTTTGAACACAATATACGACAATTAGTTTGTAGGAAAAAGCCTTTCAATGAAATTCGAATGAACCAAATAACAAGGAAAAGTACTTTATTCGTCTAGGCCGAAGTCTTCATACCCTTTTCAATGGTGCGATAAGAACGGATAGTTATATAAAAACCATTCTGTATACAAATAAAAACATACCGTCACCTAAAATACAAAACAAAGTATCATTAAAAACTTCACAATTGATTGAGTTTGGTTCGTTTTATTAAACTACATGTCCACAAAAAATTTTTAATCCCTGCGATCAAAACTGGCGACTTTATTAAAGAAATTCAAACACCAAGTACAACTTGTTGTTATTGATATTGTAAAGTTTTTCGCTTCTGCTGGAAACTTATAAACAGTGTGGTTACGTTATTGTGTATTTTAGGTGACGACATCAATAACTCTTTTTTGTGCCATGCCCACTTCTCAAATCCCACCCACATATTATCGGTTGTTGTGTTATGTAACCAAGAGGCTTGTGACTAATTTGGAAACGTTGGCACTTGTCGTCCTTCAGCAAACACACACACATCAGGAGAGAGGCACATCGTTCAATTAACTTCGCTACTCATAAGACCCCGGTATATACGCACTTTATGGGCTCTAAGATTAAAAATGTAGAAACTACAAACGGAATGAAAAACTTAAATATACCCTACCCTACCCTTGGTGAATGGTATGAAAATAAGAGTAATCAGGCGGTATTATTAGGGTGATGCAATATATTCAATTATAACTCAGAGAATATTTTTAAGATTTGATAAAAGCTGTGTTCATTTACAAAATTTTTTTAAAAATTTGTAACAATTGTTGCTAGTAAATTTTTTTAATCAGTAAAAATTCGATAATGCGGAGTAGCGAATTATCCGGATTTCCGAATATATCTATTGATTTAAAAGTATAATAATTCACAGCAAAATTAAACATAACCCTTCCACACATACCTTTACTAAGTTCTTCAACAATTTTTTTTTATCTAAAAGGCTTCTTGCATCATAACACACTATTCTAAAGGCCCAACCTTAAGCTTAAGTTGGCTTAAGCAAATGTACGAATACATGTTGATTATATGAGGCAAACCATATTGAACTTAAAGAAGCTTTTTGCTAAGTTTAATGAAACCGTAATTTGTTTCAGCAAGGTGCGAATCTAATCGCACATTCCGTACGGAATCAAATGTGTTTTATTTTGTTTTTGTTTTTTTTTTAATAAATTTGAGAGTTTGTGTTAATTTTTAATAGTTGTTTAATGCCATGTTCGCACGGTGCTTTGGATTACATCGCTCTCTGTTTTTATTACTTATTTGAATTACCATGTTCGCACGGCATTTTCCTAATCGGTTTTGACAGTTCTTCTTCTTCTTTTTTAAAATTAATTTTGCTTATTGCTAAATTTAATTGTTGATTTGCGGTTACCTGTATTAAGAATGGAAAGAAAAAGTATGTAAAAAATATTATTTAAAGAAATACATACATACATATAAAATATTTATTTTCTTTTTTGGATTCCATTAAATTTTATATTATAAAATTACTTCCTTGACATTTGTTTACTTTCTTTATGTTATACCTATTTTGTTTGTTTTTTTAGTGCTTTGACAGCTGGTGATGGAAAAAACCGATAAAAATTAGAGATCACATTGATTTTAAAGTAATCCACAGGGTAATAAAAATTGAATTACGTACAAAAGAGATAATCCGCTCTCAAAATTTTGTATGACGAATTATGTAATTTGGATCATAATTAGGCTGTGGATTACGAATGAGAGAGTGAATTACGAAAAAACGTTGTCGTGCGAACATGGTATAAGCAAAGCTTTGCATATTATGGCTAGGCCTTAACTGTATTTTTCCCAGCATGCTGTGATTCTAATAAAAAAATAAATAAAAATGGGTGTAATTTAAACCGGATTATAGAGTTGCAATCAATGTTAGGAGCTGCAAAATACTGTCCGGATTACCGAATATTCCGGATTAGTGGAGTCCGGATTATCGAATTTACACGTATATATTTTTAACATTTATGTCTTCAGTAGCTCATCAACACGTGCAAATTATAAAATTTTAATTTTAAACTGACCTTTATTTTCATTGAAGTATCATCATCATTAGATCCGGAAAATGTCTCTGTTTGGTGTATAATTTGGAATGGTGTTAGCAAAGCCATACCGTTAACTGCAAGCGCTAAAGTCGATGGTTACCAACATCTTATTGCCTGAATTGAATGAAGGTCCATATTAAAAATTTGTGGTTTTAATAGGACGTCCTCACGTACACAACGCATGCCACATTAGACATTTTGCACGGGAGATTTGAGGGAAAGGGCATCTCACTTAAAGGGGACTTTAACTGGCCACTTAGATCTTGCGATTTTCTTATATTGCAATTATATGCGAATAAGCCACTGCCCACAGCGATTTGACCCCGTTTGACTTTTTCTTGTTAGTACATATTTCTAGAGTTGCAGAAATTGGAAGATCGTTTCACCAGTTTTTCATTTTAAAATCATAATTATTGTAAAGAAGTGTGCTTGACGCTAACGAAAAAGTGGTCGAAAAGTACCCCAAAGGGATCGACTGCTACAACCAATCTAGAGGCGGTCATTCATATTTCGTACGTAATGAAAAGTTCCAAACTTATAATGGAATAAAAGTTTCATCAACGTCATAGCTTGATGTGTGATTTATTTAAATTTACTTCTGAAACCGAAAACTGGATATTATTTGAAATTAAAATGGGTAAATGAAGATTATTTAGCATAATTACGCATATCCAGGCGTTTGTATGGGTCTTGATAACCCAACAGCTACACGATTAATAAAACAGTTACAAGTTGTGTGCACAAACAGCTGTGGTACAGGCTGCATTCAATATGATAATCAATTTTATTTTAAAAATGCCTCCGACGAAGAAAAAACTCAAAATGGGAGCTTGGCTCAAAGTATTTTGTACAAAAACATACTTTAAGATTCGGTAATGACTGATTCAATAGTTGGAATTACAAATTTTACATAAACGTCTCATATGGTGTCGAAATATGCGAGAAAGAACAGAAAATTTGTCAAAATGTATAATGGTTTGGGCGTCTTGTTATTAGGTTCATAAGCAACACAACGTAAACGTTTACTTAAGAGTGACGGAGCTTTATTTTGGAATTAGTTTTCTTATATTTCCATTAACATTATTAAGAATTTAATTTAAATATTGTTTCGAAGGTCAATGAAAGGACACCACCCTAACAAACAAATAACTTTATTATCTATTGAAGTGAAACACAATGTGTGTGTGTGTGTGTGCTTTGTTGATATGTTATATATTGTTTTTCATTACAGTTACTTCGAGTGATTTCAATTTATGTAAATTAGTTTTTACTATTAATTTAGTTAATTAAACAAAGGAACAACTGGAAGAACAAAAGTTCAAATATACATATACAACTTTTGCAATACATTTTAAGGACATATAAATATCCTAACATAAACACATATATTTAATGTGAATATCTGTGGATATGTATGGATGTGAATATAGTTCTAGTGAAAATCCCCGAGAGAATATTGGTACAATATTGAAAGAACATTGCATCCATAGTTAATTTGTATGTGAACTTAAAAAAAATCTTTGCCATCTTCTCTCTTCAAACTAATTAATGCCAAATGTGACCTCATTTAAGATTGCCTGGATGTGTTAGTGTATATGCGGTTATTGCTGGTTGCATGTATTTGTTTAGTATATTCGTTTGCCCTGCAAGCATCTACAAGATTTTTGGCAGAATTAAGTAACCAGACGACACATCTTTATAACTTCCAGAAGAAAGGAAGAAAATTCCATTCTTTCAATTTTACAAATTTTGCAGAGAGAAAATATGTTTTTATCGTGTTGCAATTATCTGATTACTGTCTTCTTCGGCACTTCTGGACGATAATAAGAAGAGAACGCAAATTTATTTAAGCAAAAAATAGAGCATTTCATCAAGAGAGACCAAAATTTAATTGGTTTGTATGGTAATGATTATCCTCCGTATTCATAAACGATTGTTTAATTTAACAAACGTTTATTAATGAAAATTTTCATACAAAATTTGAAATTAAAAAATTTCAAGGCCCGGAATTTCGAAAATCCGTTTTACATACATTGCACGAACTTTCAGTCTTAGAAGACTTCTAGTGAAATTTGATGCAGAAAATATTGGTAGAACATTTTAACCCTCTTAAGTGCCGTTTTAGTGTAGAAGTTAAAAAAGGACGAAAATTACCAATTAATCGCCATACGATTCTACTGATGGCATCTGAAATTATTTTTTCAGCTCAGAAGTACATCAAGAATATTTTTTTTTGACTATACCAAACGCCTTTTGAAAAAAATTAGGGCCCTACATTTCGGGAGCCCGAGCTAACTTTCCAAACCCCTTTCATTTCGTTTTGCAAGTGTTGAGGTTGGCGGCGATGACCCGAATTTTGTTGCACTGCTCAAGCTATTTTTTTTACGGTGAGGAATATCAAAAGTTACTTATGTTTTTGACATATCGGCCAACGAAACAACAAATAAAATACAATGTTGTGTTTAGGGTGTTGTTACTTGTTGTAGTATCGCCACCACCGTTTAAATGAATTCGCCATGGTAAATACTATTTTGCGAAGCACTAATGGGACATTTAAAAAAAGCGCACAATTATGCGCTACGCAATAAGACATACAGAAATGCAGTAAAGTAAGTGAAAGAACTCTCAACAACTTTTGTAACAAAAATAAACATTCCAAGTGCCACGGCATTCCCTTACTACGAAGCAGGTTTGTAAGGAAGAATACTTAAAAATAACTGTATCAAAACATTCAGTGTGTAAAGCTGACCGTAACATCCAACAATTTACAATGCGCTTAATGTATCAAAAATGTATTGATTCAAAGTGGGAACTCGCCATATAAAATTCATGTCTTCCGTAAGCGCAATGGTAAGCGAAACTTTTATGTTTCTCCCTTACAAACTTGCTTCGTTGGAAGCTCCATTTTTTATTGGGAAGTTGTTTACAAACACTGCAAAAGACCGTTTTAACTCCATATCTTAGTTCAAATATTTATACTTCAGTTCCCAGTCTTTCGAATTGTATCGCCAAATATAACGTTTCTTGGAAGGACCTTCAACGATGTTAACGTAATCTTCTTTCGTTGACTCGGCGGATAAAATCCTACCTTTAGCTATCGGTAGGTTGTGAAAGTGGGACTAAAAAAGTTATTTTCGTATCCTATATACGACGCTTATGCGGTGAATTAGACGAGGCGGAAGATTAGAATTATGATAGTTTAATAATAATTTTTGTAGAACGGGGTTGCTTTTTTTAATTCACGGTAACACATTTTTGCAGGGTGTTTATTTCGTAGGGTTTTAGTGTTCGTGTGCACATCAGTGAGTTTCAGTGTGTGACAAAGGATAACTATCATTGTTAAAACTAAAGTAGATACTAAAATATGCACATAAGTTAAACTAGAAAATGTAACCAATTTTGTTGGCTTTTAAAATTATATCTTGTATGTAGTTGAATTTTTCAATGTCTAGGAATAAGTGTATGTGAGTGTGTGTGTGTGTCTATTTGTATATGTTTCTCTTTGTGCTAAAACACATCACACGGGTGTGTGTATTTAAGAAACTTAACCATTATTTTCAAAAGTTTCTAACTTTGGTTGTTATTTTGGTTTCTATATGTTCGCTACGATACCACAGTTTTCATCCATTCATGTATGTACAAATGGTGCCTCTATATCTCCTACTCTTCTAAGTGCTAACTAAATACATGTAGAATTTAGTATCATTTCAAACTTTAATTAAAGCCTAATATTATATTTCCTTTTTATGTGTGGCAGTATGCATGTGTGTGTGTGTTTATTTGTTTGCCAAAAGTTTTTCTTCTTTCTTCTACTCTACCAAACAGATACTCCGGGTGGAGAGTAAGGGATTTTAAGGAAAAAGCATTGCCTAATTTAATAAATGTGTTCATACATATGTACGTACATACATACGTATTTGAATTTTATCTGAAAGTTTTTTAAAGCCAATTTTCTTCATTATTACTATTAGAGTGTTAAATCGAGAATAAAAATTGCCAAAGTGTACGGATGTGCAAAATAAATGGGATACATTTATAAGGGTTTGGCTTAAGCCAACAAATAAAAAAAGTCTTAATTTTTTCTAACAAGCTCAAAACTGAATTAGTAAATATTTACTAATTAAGCGAATACACCAAGATATTGCGATGAGTTCAACCTTTTTTCTTTAAGTAAAAAAGTGTATGCGGTTGTCACGAATGTAATTCCATCAAAACATAATTGTTTCTGACAATCAAAATAAATCTTGAAGGTAAATTAATTCAACTTAAATATGTAAAAATCTGATAGAGTAAACTTTATTCATTAGAACTTGCCTTCAATACGAAGGTAATTGCCTGCCCTTATCATGTCCATCAATTTGTGTTTTAATGCAAATTAACAACAACCGAAATTAATGCCTTACATTTATAAAACACAATGCAAAGTCAAAGAATTACATTAAAATCAGAAACAGTCTTTAATATTTTGTTGTTGCTTTCTACAGAAACACATATATCGTTTTAGAATTTTAACGCCAGAAATTATCAGGCGTTTGAAATTTTAAAAGGCAATGTGAATTTCTGTAGAAAGCAACAACAAATTATTTATGACTTTGGTTTTGCTTTCAATGTAATTTTTTGGCGTTGCTATGCGTTGCGTTATACATAGTTAGGGCCTTAGCCTTTTTTCTCAAGGTGTGTTTTTTCACTTTCATCATATACCGATGATCAAGAACAAGACTTTATAAACAAACAAACTTTACTAGAGTCGTTTATATTTTTAAGTATTTTGCCATAAGAAGAAAAACATTCCCACATGTATATTGTTCTTCTAATATTAAATAGTAACATTGAAAAAACCAAAAAGAATTTTCTAATCCTTTTACTTTTATGTACTAAAAAATGGATTTTTTTTTTGTACAAGATAATGCTTCGATAATTCTTCGAAACAATAAAATTAACAAGAGTTTTATTCATGATATAGCAAACTTACAATATTCAGAAGGGGACGTAATCCTGTTTTCTAAATTCGTCTTTACGCTGCTCTGCACTCAAATCTGGCTAAAATTACAAAAAAGGTAGAATATCCCTTAAGGCAATCGCGGTCTTAGACAGGTTTCAGCAAAGTAAAGGAACCCCTACGTATGTTCCTCAGCTGATCATGGAAGCCCTGGGTCTGGCGTGCAATAAGCTCTTCTTGAATAAATCCTCTATCTAGCTTGTTCGATTTCAAACGAGGAAATCAAGAGCAGAAACTATTAAAAGTGATTTTAACTGTTATTGTGCATTAGGGTGTTCAACTATTACCAAGCTTTGTGTTTGAAAATCAAACGGGGAGCGCTTGTCAATAGTAATTTCATGTGAAAACAAGAAACACCTTTTAAACTAGAAAGTTTAACATTTTTAAGATCCAATGGTTAAACCTTCCTTGCTGCAATATAAAAAAGAACCATGAACAAATTTTGTAAAAGGCGGTTATCGTGAATTGATCGATTAGTGTGTAGTACAATAAGATGGTAACCTATAAAGGACTCTTTAAATAGTGCCCCGTGTTACTTGCATCAGGTGCGATGGATTTTCTCCTTAAAAATTTGTTTGCTTCAGTCTCAGGTTAAGCTAAAATATATGATTGCAAATGTATTCTGGTTCTTTAGTCAGTTGTGAATCGCACCATTATTTATTCTTCAAAAGTTTATGGATTTTTAAGCCCGATGATGACTTACCCCAGGGTGACTTTTGGCCCTCCCATCACAAGCGTATCCATTGTGCTCGTGTCTTTTTTAGAAGCTTAAAAGGAAAGTAACGCTTCTAATATTTGTAAATGACGCTGCTAAGAAAACTGTTGAACTAGTGCGTTACTTTCACTGACTAATAACAGAAGATGCAGGACAAAAACAATGTCTGTCGCGCTTTATTCAGTAACGTAGAAATTAGTGTCCACGCATACCGAAAAAAGTTGCATCAATCAACAGAAAAAGAACATAATTTTAATAGTGTAGATTTAAAATTGTTTTTCAATTTTTATTTTAATTAACTTTCAATAAACATACGTATGTACAGCTTCGAAAATTAACTTGAAGTCAGTCGGTAGGCACACGCTGCAATTGGCTCATTTTGCTTTAAGTATAGGTTTATACACGGTGGCGGAAAGATTGTCACCCGATGATCTTTGACTGTAATCTTTTTATAAATGAATAACTTCAGTTGTTGATATGTAGATTTTGTTTATTTAGTAGAAAAAAGGATATTGACCGAGTGGTCCCCGCCAAAACTTAAGACCATACGGGCCAGATACGTGGTACATTAATTCCATCACTCTTGCCAGAATATTCTTATATTAAGGACTTGGCATTGACTGGAGAATTTAAGAAACCGCTCAAAAAGAAGTCTAGAAAGGTGCTTTCTTACAAAACCAAGAAATTAGGCGACTGAAAATGAAGTCCACAGAAAATCGGAAGTTTGGATTCGAAATAAGTATCCCGCCGTCTTCCGCCTATTGACTTGCATTGCGTATCTGTTCACTTCAAAGATGTACAAGCCAACTTGACATGTACCATTATTTGCAAAAGTTATAGCATCTCTCAGCTAGCACTGGCACTAATGAACACATTAGACACATATTTTAATGTGTTGCAAACAAAGCTACAAACTGACTGCATCCATCTTGTATGTGGAGCGATTCACGCAAAAGCACGTTCTTGTTTTTATATTAATTCTAAATATCAAATCCTAAATACTTTATAACATTATTTCCATTATTGAATTTTCGTTGAACCCATTCAATTTGCTTCTACATTAAAATGCCTCAAACAATTTGGTATTTTTAATACAAATATTCATACTTCCTGTTATTAAACTTTTGCTTAGCAATTTGTTTTTATTATGTTTGTTATCGACAAAAATAATATTATTGAAATTCAATAACACATTTCATAAAACGACTGTAGATGTAACTGTGCTTGTGAATATTGAGGATTTTGAAAATTGTTCCTTCCATGCAAACTAACAAATACCCATATTTATTTACACAAATACAAACAAACAAAATATGTGAGTGTGACATTTTGTTTGTTGTTGTTTTCCTTCGCAACAACATGATTCCAATATGACGACTTCTGTGCATGAGTAAAAAATATGTATGTGTGTATATTGTACGAGAATATATAAAATAAATCGGTATTTCTTCACATCATTTTAATGCCAACAAATTTTGTTTACGCTGTTTTTGGCACATTTTTTTCTATCGGTGTTGTTGCTTTTTTTGGTATTTTTTTTGCTCTTATTATGTTGTTTTTGCTGTTACATTCATAAATGGTTAACATATATACCGCGCAGCCTTAAGTTATGGCTTCTAACGATGAGCGAGGTTTGATCCCTTTTAAAAATAAATACTCAAAGACACAAACTCAAATTGAAACATCCTAGTTGGCCAGATTGCCGTTAGCGACTTCGTCGTCAATGTTATATGCACGACTTATCCCCTATAGCTGGGTTTTCTAGAAGATAATTTAAAGAAACTCGTCCTCCACGACAGTATTAGCGACATTGTCTAATAAGTTGCCTTCTATCAATTTCTCTGTGGGACAGTAAAAAGGAAATATTCTAAAAACTTATTTTAAATAAAAAGCTACTGGCAAAAAAGTTTTCTTCTGCCGTAGTTGAATGCTTTTCAATTAATTGGTTTGGTTAACTTAAAATTCCCACATTCTTTTTTATTTTAATTGTTAATTTAGATAACCACATACAATTTACTAACTAGCACAAATCAGTAAAACCGAGAACATGCTGATGAAGGTAGTCGTTGGCTGGAAAATGTATTACAAGCAGTTTATACTTCACTGTCAATTTAAGACCTGTTTATAAATATTAAAAGAGAGGTATTTAAATTAACTTTCTAATTGCTGAATATACAAATTATTGGCGCTAGATGGTGCAAAATTAATTTTAATTGAAAAATGCATCAAAACGCCCTGTATTTCCAAATATTATGAGTTCATGTGTTCAGCAAGAATACTCGCTAAAGGATTTTGTACAAAGTTGCCAAACATCATTTGGTCGAATTCTGGAGGTTTAAAGGGCACAATTTTTATTTTCTTCAATAACCTAAAAATAACAGCGATTCGGAAATAATTCTACGACTTACGGTTTTCTTGTACGCGCCGTCAAAAATGTCTGAAAGACGTGACCAATTGGGATATAACTTGAAAAAGGAACAAATATATTGTAACTTTTGCATACTTGTATGTAATCTATAAAAAAGAAATGAAGCTGAATTTACAATGACATACGCGCATTAAAATGCAAAATAAATGAACAAATACTACATGAAAATCGAACAATGTTTGATAGAAAAAAACTGAAATCAAAATCGATAAAAAATTTTAATTTTTATCTTTGAGAAGAAATCTAAAATTTTCTTAAGTTTTTCTGTTGGTCAAAATTAAAATTGGTTGTCACTAAGATTTCCGTCTGTATAGAACAAGTTAATTGCAAAAATTTATTTAAAAAAAAAATAAGAAAGTTACAATGAATATGAGCGAGT
Source organism: Pollenia labialis (assembly GCA_949318255.1). NCBI lineage: Eukaryota > Metazoa > Arthropoda > Insecta > Diptera > Polleniidae > Pollenia > Pollenia labialis. The sequence goes on along the minus strand of OX439139.1, from coordinate 140,859,866 downwards.
GTTAGAAGCCAAGAACTTGTTCTTTCGTGTAAGCAGGGTTACCGTTGTGCTTTTTGAAAAAGTCGCACAAAAAGTCGTTTTTGTAACAAAAAGGCGCATGTACTGAAAAGTCGTTTTTTCGAATTTAAGTCTCACACTTTATTTTAACATTTTCATTACTTTAATTTAATTACCACCCTGGTGACAATTTAGGTTTTATTTCTTTAATAACTCTCTTAAATTTACTTCAGTTAAAAAGAAATTGTTACTTACAGAACAAATTGTTTTCGTTAAAAAAAAAAATTGTATGACGACAAGTTCTTAAAAAAAAACCGAAAAAAGTTTTATGACGATAACTTGTTCTCATCGCTTGTAGCCATGCAGTAACACCCGGGTGGGTATTGGTAAACGATGTACATCAAAATGATTGGTAAGGCGGTGGTTAATCAAAAAAACACAAAGCAAAAACGAGTAAACTATTTAAACGATATAAATATGTATAAACTTTACGTTTTATGTTTCTGACTTTTTTTGTATTTTCGCACAACATCATTACTTGGCACCCAACCTTCTATTTCAGTATCTAGAAAATTTAGATGGACATGGACTCACAAGTTTCTACTAGTTTTTACTTTTTATTATTTCTAATTTTAGAAAAAAAATAGTCAGCACACGCACTGTTGTGCGGTAGAGTTAATACATGCGCTGCTTATTTGTCTAATTTAAGGTACAATGGTTAATAAAAAGCAATTTTTAAGCTTCCTACTGTGGGCAAAAAATGTTTAGCATTTGTTATTTTAAAAATGTAATTGCATGATTTATCATTGGACTTACTTTCTCACAACTTAAATTCGTTAATAAAAGCCTGTGTCATCTATAACATTTTTAAATAAAGCTATGAGGTCAATAGCGGTAAAAAAGTTGGTTTTAAAACGCTTTTAATAATAATACCGATTATCCTAGATTGGCATGGAAATTCAATGAACACGATACAAAACAAGGCATATACAATACACTTCAATAATTGAAATTGTATGGATACAAAATAATCACCTGATCAATCGAATGAGGTAACATATCCCGGGGAATGTTTAAAACAAAATTGATATTTTTAATGTAAAAATATATTTTACTTTAAAAAAAAGTGGCAAAAACAGGCAAAACGTTGGAAAAATTTGCCAATTCGACGATTCTAATTCAGAAAGCGTCAATTACAAGTCAAATTAATCAATTAAAATTTCGAAAGCGCCAGCTGTAATCCATATAAGTGAATTGTAATTCGGAAAAAGTCATTTGTAATTCAGATTATTCAATTGAAATTCAGAAGGCGTAAATTGTGACGCAGAATTGCAATTCAGAAAATTATAAATGTTATAAAGAAAAATCACTTGAAATTTCCACTTTTGCTCTGTTAAAATAAAATGAAAAAAAATAGTATATAAAACTTGTTTGCTTTCTGAATTACAATTAACTAATTTCAAATACTATTAACGCTTTCTAAATTATTATTAATGTTAATCGAGAATTAAGATAGATTACAAAATTATAAAATTAAAAGAAGGAAAGACGGAAAGCACAGGAAATAGTGGAAACTTCCATCATACGGGAAATAAAAACAACCCCACTCATTATAAAAGCCCTACATGGGACCACCTACCATATAGCAGGTCATACCCATAACGAATTCGGTCAGATTCTCAACCCCACAATCCGAGACATCACCCAATTCACCCATTTACTTACTACCCATCCATCTCAGTCTGCCGTTCTGTAACATAAAGTGACAGTGACACAGAATATGATCAACTGTTTCTACCTCCTCTGTGTCCTCGCACAGCGTACTTAAATCCGACGAGTCAAATCCAGGTAATGTAGCACTTCTGCCCATTATCGAACTGCCCGTCATAGTAGTTATCATGGTTCTAAACATGGCCTATAAGTGAATTATAATCATTCTTTCTGAGCACCAGCTATAACGCCAGCAATACTCTGCAGCCTGTTATATTCCCAGAGGTCCGACTATTCACATATGGGCAATTCCAGCGAAAAGTCTATTCTTTAAAACTCAACGCCAGCAAGCAAATAAGCTTGTTGTTACTAAATGTAGGGCTAGTTGCGCTTTACACCAAAATATAAAAAGGTAATTTATACATGTACAATTTTTTTGGGAATCAATTTTCTACCTGCTGGCTTTTCGCTGGAAATGCCCATATTCAGTGACCTTCAGGCCTCCAGAAATATTACCCCTATCAGTATTACGGCCTTCAAAATCCATGGTACTTCTGCCTAAAAAAACACTGCAGTCGTCAGGATCATGAACTCATCCATGAGACTCCTGCACCCGCGCCCTTGATAATCGAGCCATCAATAAAAAATAGCAAATCCCTCATACAATTTTCCCTGACCTGACCAACTTTTCGTTGACGGTATCGCTACGCTTGACGATTGCCCAAAGTCAGCACTTGTCGGTTCGGGCCCATAAGAAAGAAAATATGGCAGTTTGAGCAATTCGCGGAGGTCGTATTTGAAAAGGAGATATTGCTCAATATGGAACGGTTGCCATAAAATTTTAAAGCGTTATTCGGCAACAAAATTCAAAGATTTATAAACAAAAATGCTAAAATTCGGGAGGACATTTTTAGGTTGTATTTATGGACCTATTTTCAATAAGCTTCGTCATTTTCAGCCAACCAAACGGCCAGATATGCTTAGATGGAATCAGTTAATTATTTTCATTATTTTTTAAACAAAAATAAATATGTTTGAGCTCCAAAGTTGGTTGTGCTGAATATTTGATCCACTTAAAAAATATTTATTATGCAGGGATTAAAAAACCGCAGTCGAACCCAAAAACTGTTCAACAAAAACTAAAATGTGTGTACAACTTTTCGCTTTTTGAGTTGGTTTAACAGCGGCTGTGTACATTTAATGAATCAGATGTAAAAGCAAAAGTTTTTTTTTTTGTCTAAATGACAAAGAAAGAAGTGGAAGAAATTGCACTTTTTAAAATTTGACTGCAGCTTTTTAAACTTTTTTATAAAAAAAAATTCGTCTTCATATTACAGTTTCGGACAATTCAAGCAAAGTTCTACATCTTTATATACAAGATTTTAAACAGGTACTGTTATTTGTTACGATATTATACGTTGACATTTCAGAAACACAAGTGGCATTTAAAAATTGGACTTAAATTCATATCATCAAAAATTTGGATGTGTGATTTTAGTTTTGTAGAACTTGATTTTTTCATCACAATAGCATTATTTGTTACGGTTTAAATGGTATTAAATGGTTTTTATTTTTAAAAATTATAGATCGATTAACAATTGTTATTTTGATTTTAATATATAAAACATTTTAAAATAAAACGAAAGAAAGTTTCTTTCTTTTTTCGAGTAACTCGAAGTGTTATGTAGTTGTTATTACAATGAATGTACCCAAACTTGTATGCAGCAAACATGACAAGCCTCAAGTCAAACATAATATTTCAGACACTCGCACAAATACCAATAAATATTAACAAAAAAAGTCACGCATACGCGAAAAACCTTCACAGACTCAAATAAATCCCTTCAAATTTTCGAACACACACTCATCTGCAATATTGTTTTTTGAGAGGAATATTTTATTTCTTTTTTAAAAATTTTTATACATGATGAAATTTTCCATTTCGACTTCATTCACCAAAATAAATACACAAAATGAAAAAGGAATTTTAATATAAAATAGGGTTCCATATCGCTCTTGTCTCTGCTTTTATCGGTTACTTTTTCCCGTACTCTCATACATAAGTGTTCTTCTATAAAGTATTTTCTTCTTTTTTAAGATGGCAACAAAATAAAGAAATTCAAAAAAAAAAAAATAAACGAATTTGTTAAATTTATCAAAATGGAGAAAAAAAATTTATATTGAAAATTTCAACCTAAATCTGGGTAAACGATGAAAGAAGAAAAAAAAGAAATAACAGCGAGAAAAAATTTGTATGAAAAAAGAATTTAAATGACAAGAGAACAAGAAGCGAAATAGTTATGAATTGAAGCTTAAATATTAAGCAGCTTAAAGGGATTTTACAAAACAAAAAAAAAAAAAAAAAAAAAAAACATGCTGGTAAAGCTACGACTTTGCTTTGAAGGAAGCGAAAATAGAAAAAAATTGTTATTAAATTGTTTGGATTTTAGGGAAATTATAATTATGTATTATCATATTGTGTTAATACAAACAAAAACCTCTTAAAATTAAAGTTTTTCTATTTTCGTATACTATTTTCCAAAAACTTTAATCACATTTAATATTTATAAAATATCTATCGTATCCATCTTACGAATCTTCAATACAAACAACATTTATTATTATCTAAAATAACATTTTCTTCTTAAAACACCTCCTTCTTTTTGGATTTGGGAATACACAAGAAAGCATGAGAATATTCCCAACTGTAAACGATCTAATGTAGAATTTGTGTTATCACTTAGTAACTTTTTATGTTGCCACAATCATGTTTCCATGGCACTGCATGTGCTACTGTTTTCTGTCTTTTGTATCTTTAAGGTTATTTCTACCGCAACAAGTTTGAAGAAAAACATTGCAAAAAAATACATAAAATAAAATCAACCAGAAAAAGTTTTCTATTACAAAATAACACCTTTTTGCTATATTTTAATACGTTTGTATGTAAAAAATTGTTTAAACAGCAGCTTAAAGGAATGAATAGATTTTAAAAAGAAATATAACTTTATAAAGGGTGGTAATTTGAATAAAACATAAGATAATTATTGTCATTTCTTTTTATTATGATAATATTGGTAGCTTCAAACGAAGCAGGTTTGTAAGGGAGAAATGACAGAGTTTTGCTTACCATCTTGCTTACGGAAGGCATGAATTTTAATATGGTGAGTTCCTACTTTGAAGCAATCCATTTTTGACACAAAAAGCGCTTTATTCAACGCATATAAAAACTGGTGCTACGTTCAGCTCTACACAGTGAATTATTTTTTACAGATATTTTTTAGTTATCTCCCTTACAAACCTGCTTCGTAGTAAGGGCTTGAAATTTTGTTTTGTTTAATAAAACTTGCTTAGACTTTGATCACTTACTTTACTGCATCCCAGTATGTCTTATTGCGTAGCGCATAATTGCGCGCATATTTTTATAAATGTAACATTAGTGCTTCGCAAAATGATACAAAATTTTATTGGGATGACACATTTTCACCTCAGTGGATTCGTCAGTGAGCACAATTGCCGCATTTGGGGAGTGATTGTCGAAAAACCAATGCTCCCACAAAGAGGTACTGTTTGGTGCGATTTATTGGCTGGCGGCATCATCGGGTCGTATTTTTCCAAAATAAGGCTGGTCAGGCAGTTACTGTGAATGGCGTTCGCTATCGTAAGATGATAACGAACTTTCTATGGCCCGAATTGTAAGATATGGATGTACACGATATGTGGTTTCAACACGCTGCCACTTGCCACACAGCTAACGAAACAATGGCTCTTTTGCGCTACAAATTCAATGGCGCTTTTATCTCATGTGGTGGCGATGGACTTTTTTCTTTGGGGTTATTCGAAAGAAAAGGTGTACGTCGATAAGCCAGCAACAATTCAAGAGCTAAACGATGAGATAATTCGGCATATTAACGGCATGGAACCTCAATTATGCCTTAGCGTCATCGAAAATTTGGACCATCGGATGGAGGTGTGCCGCCGATGGAGGTCGGGGCGGCCATATGGCCGATATTTTGTCCTATTCCATATACATAATTGAAACATACAAATATTATCATAATAAAAAGAAATGGCAGTAATTTCCCAAATAATTTGTGGTTTATTCAAAATCAACATCGGCCCTTAAAATTTAGCAACCATTTTTATATAAAAAAGTTTAAACAAATTAATATAAATTTAAATAATAAAGATCGAATAAGAAAAAAATGATAGTAATAAAAATGATTTTTGCAATTTTATTTTAGTCTTTATTTAATTCTTTTTTTTTTAATTATTTTACTAAAATCATAATTTGCTACAATTTCACAAACTTAATATCTTTCCCACACAATTTGCTTCTATTTTTTTCCTTTTTGCTCCTTTTTTCAATTGACAACCAAATTTGACGTTTAATGTAAGCAATAATTGTCAACAAATGGACTAACAATTATTGCAATATAAATTGCTGTCTACCTTAGGGATAACAAAATCTTGACATTAACTGCAATATGTTTCGCATTATTTATCTCTGGTATAGACGGGCAGTTATATTTTATTCAAATGAGTTAAAATTGCATAGAACTTTCTGATGGTCGACCAGTAATTTAAAAAAGGTCAAAGCAGAACCAATTATACTACTGACGTCAGTTCTTACAAAAAATCATCAATAATTTATAGATCCTTCTCCTGAAATATTGCAATTGTCGGTGGAGGGTATCAAAGATTCGGCACAGGCAATAAATCACATTCCTTTAAAACGATGTACCTGTAACGTTATAAGCATTTATATAACCGTATACCGATACCGATATAAAAAATCGTTTATTACCGAAACCAAAGTGACAAATACATCAATACCAATATCAATACCGTAATTCGTTTCGGTTGCCAACGTTACGTTCTTATTTGCTTTAAATGCGTCTAAGTTTTTCACATTTTTTTCTCATCATCTTTCAAAAGTTAAAAAGGGACCTAAAAGACTTACAAGAGTTTATTTTAAAAAAATAATAAGATTTATTTAATCTTCATTACCATTCTGACTAATTTTAAAATAATCAAATCAAATAGAAAAACAAAATGCTAAGCAACATTTTATTTCAAATAAGTTTTCAGTATTAAAATGATTTATTTTATACATTCATACGAACATACATAAATTTTTAATAGAAATTATTTATTCCGGACATTTCTACTTCTAGTTCTGCAAATAAACAGAAATACATACATTTGCATGTCGTTCTTGTACCAGAATAGTCAGTCATCAGAGTTAAATTGAATTTTATTATTTTGGATTTTGAATTGATATTTTTTTATTACATATAAACACACTTAAGTCCCTCTCCATGACAATTCTAAAGCTTATGCACACTCCCACAAATGTATGAAATAAGTGCTGACTTTGTAATTTTAACATTCTATTTCTAAATTGTTGTATTTTATATTTAATTTTATTCTTTTATGCAGAATATGTAGATTATTTATTAGGTTGAGGATAAAGATAAAATAAATGCAAAATCTTAAGATTTAATAAAATAATTTGTATATAAATTGACAACTCTCAATTTTCTTATCAGTCAAATGTGCCTAACAAAATATCCGTCCAAAAAATTACACTTAGAAAACATTTATACATATAATTTGGAGAAAATTCTTATGGTTCAATTATGCCTCCACATTTTGTATGAAAAAATTTTAACTCGATTTTCTCGAAAACAAGAAGCGCCAGACAAAAACAATGATATACAGGGATCACTCATATTTCTTATCAAAAACCAATTTTTGGACTGATTTTGTATGTTTGTTAACTATTTGTATCAAACTATATTTTTTATACACACAATACAAGTATGTTTAACATCGACGATGCTGGACGGAAAATCCATCCATTGCGTCCAGCACACGTACACGAGTGAATTCGCCTGCATGACTAGCATTTGACAAGTGTACTGGGCCTATAAAGGATATTACAGCAGAAGTCCTCTAGACCGAGTTTGGGCGGAAAAATAAAAACAATTTAGAAACTAATAAAATATCTTATAGTCTCTCTGCTACTTCGGTTCCTTCAGAAAGGGCTTTTCAGGTGCCAATAATATACATATTAAATAACATAAGAAACTGCCTGAAACCAAATAAGGTTGACATACTTGTGTGTTACAAAAAAAATCAATTTAATATCAAATAGTTGATGTCTATTGTTTTTATTCAGTATTTGAAAGTAGTTTTAATTGTTATAAAAATTAAATACTAGAAAAAATTTATTTTAACCTGACACCAGCACAGTTTTTCAAAAACTGTCATCTTAAATAACGTGCGTACATACATAAAAAATATTAGATTATATACTTTCAATAAAATGCAAAGAACAACGAACACGATTATATGAAAGGAATGGCAAATCTTAGGCCAGTAATGCGATTCACTTACTTTTATAACGATAATCGAATCGTTAAAATAAATGTAACGAAAATGCATCGAGTTTGCTATTCAGTAAAAATTTCAACGATTTTCGCTGCCGTTTGAAGTCAGCTGTTTAAGCAATTTTTTGTCGTTATTTTAGCGACAATAATTTACTTTGTGTTTATTAAATCGATAAAGTGCCGACTTCTTACATACATGCATACAAACATGTATTCATATGTACATCTATGAACAAAACAATATTCAAAATTTACAAAAAAATCAAATTAAGAACAAAAACAAAATTCTAAATTTAAATTCACAAAAAAAAAATATAATAAAAGCAAATTAGCCCTTCGTCTTAGTGATGAGTCTGGCCAGAGCTTTTTTCAAGCATTTTGAATGAAAACATATGCGTAACGCAGATGGTTAAGAACAATTTCATTTGTTTTAATTTTATTCTCTTTCGGACTTTTTGGGTTTTGTTAACACTTTGCAGACAGATATGTTACAAAGATACAGCTGTATTATTGTTAAAAATCACATTATCGTTACTGCAAGCGAATATATGTGACCTTCTCCGAGAAAAGGGACCTAGTGTGTGAAAATGAAGTTTTGAGAAAAACGCATTTCATCTTTTTCTACCAGATTCCACTCTAAAGTCCAAACCCGTTTTTTGACACACTAGGTCTCTTTTCTCGGAGAAGGTCACATATATGTCGACAAATATAACGATTGTCGGTTCGTTAAAGTAAGCGAATCGTACCACTGCAACAGAATAAAGTAGTTGTAGTAGTATCTGAAGCTAACGAGTGCTCTCTAGCGCAACAAAGTTCAAAATTTCGAATTTCTTCAACTGCAACGACTACTACAAGTACGTACTCTTTTGTCACTACTACTTTGAAACTGCCGTTTTTTACAGCTTGCAGCGCCATTCTTAACGTTTTAATACAGCGACTATACTGTTCCAGACTTTTTTGTTACCAATCTCGTTCATTATAAAAAAGGATAACAAATAACTGCAGGTTGTTTGAACATCATTGTTATCATTGTTATCAAAAAACCAAAATTGCGTACTTGTACATTAAGGCAGATAAACACATTTATGATAACTGTAGTATTGAATTCTCTGCACAAAAAGTCGTGCAAAGGAGATTGTGCAGCTAAGTCAAAATTACTGTGTTTCGATAATTAATTATAAAGTTCGCTTGTTTAGTACTTTTCTTTGGGTTATAAAATTTGCTTATTGGAAAAAAAGAACTTCTTGATTTTTTCAATAACTTTTTTGCTCTTTTTCTGTAAGCTTTTTCTTTTAACAGCTAGTTAGATTATATTTGGGAAAATAAACTCTTATATGAATATTAACCTCATAACATAATTTTGTATTGGCCGGTCCATTATCATCCAAAGTTCTTAAATAGGGTACAGTAGGTAAAGTAGGGTATCACATGGTCGGGATTTACCGACTATGCTTTCTTACTTGATTTCCATATATTGTTACATTTTGACATTTTAAAATCGCGTTGGTTTATTTCCTGCAAATAAGTCGTTAGATCTTCAACGCTATTTGCATAAACTCGATAGCAAAACATGAGTATTATAAAATAGGGCACACAATAATATCAATATGACCAAAAATTGCGACACCAAATTTTTGCACAAATCCATCCATAATAGACTTTAGATCCTAGTAGTAATAAGTATGAAACAAATTAGTTTGATGTAACTAAAAAAAGTCCTGCATAGTTTTATAAGGATCGTTATATAATTGATTACATGTCCCATGTATAGTCAATTCCTGATAATACGTAGAGTTCAAAAAGTGAGATCATAAATACATAATCAAGCGAACTGCAATCCATACAAGTTTTTGTATTCAAATGTTTAATAAAAATGCTTCGCCACTTCGCTGGACAAGAATAATTTCAAATCTGCAGCTGTTATCTAACACTAACCAAACTGCAATTACACATGAAATTCGAAAACGTAAGTGAAGTTGTACCGACCATACTTTACGTAAACAACAAAACGATATTGCGAACAAGCCATAGATTGGAACACAAAAGAGAGGACAAGCATCACAAGCATTGATACGGAAAACCTAAATTGAACTATACCGCCTGAGTCTATACTGGAATTAAGTAATACAGTGACTGTACTCGAAAAATAGTCTTGCGGCCCCATGCTTCACACAGGAGTTAAAGAAAACATTGCCAAATGTGAACCGATTCCAATAGCATTTATTTTGCAGTAAAATATTTTTGTTCGGAATTTGATCTTAACATGAACATAATAATATGATTTATGGGCAGAAAGATCGGAAAGATCGATCTAGAAAGAGATTCTGAGACGGGTGTGGATTTGAGATTTCTATCCCTTTTAGAACTGCCAACTTTTTCATAATTTTTGGAATATATGATCTCTTTATTATATTTAAATAAAATCAATGTTTAGATTTTATCATTTTTATATCCTTAAGGATTTTCGGACCACGCACAATTGATCCATTTCGTATTTTTTTTTGCAAAATCGCATTTTTATTGCATCGAATGACTTTAATTGATCTGAATCATTGAAATTTATAATTTTTTTTTATTTAAAAAATGCCAACTTCCATATTTGCCAAGAATTTGCACTTTTGTAATTTAAAACACAACTCATTTCTGCGACTCACTTTGACAAAACTGAAATGGGAAGCGAGAATTTCGCAATAATTCAAGTAACGTTAAAGCGAAAACAGAATAATATGAAAAACAAACATAAAGAACAATTAGCGCAATCGATGCATGCCTGTCTTTTTGGCATTGGTCAAATAGAAGCGAAAATATTGTGCCCGAAACCTACCCGCACCATCGATGCATCACGGTCTGAAAGGATTATGTATGACACATTTTTTAGGAACAAAATTCCGGGAAATTTGTGCGGGAATTTCCGGGATTTTTTTTATTTAATTATGGCAACTTTACTGCTGATATAATTGTAATCAAGTTATGTCATGAAATATATCTTAGCCGTTAGGCAAAAAAGTCTTAAGTCAAAAAACGCATTTTGAGTGTTATATTGGCTATAATTAAATTTGTGGCCCTTTGTTCCTTATAGGAACCACAGGTCATAAGAATAATAATAATAATATAATTCAATTGTTTTCTCTCTTTTGTTTGGTTTAAATCCCTTTAGTCTAGCACAACTGCTTCTAATCGTTATCATCTGCTCTTAGGAAAACTGCCTATGACATACACCAAATAAATATTTTTCAATTTAAGAAAAACTACAGTTTTTGACTTAAGACCTTTTTGCCAAACCCCAAAGAGAAGTCAATTCATTTCCGAAAAGTAAGGCAATGTTTAATGCTCTGAAATTTTGAAAGAAGAAGAGTTAAAATGTGCTTAAAGAACCAGATCTATTTTATAAAATCGAAAAAATGTTGTACCCACTTGCTTCAAAAAATTTATTGATTTTATATGCGAAACATCTGCAAAAAGATTTTTCGAATTAGATTCTGTAAGAAATGTTGACAAAAGATATTAATAAAGAAACCGCTCATTCGATTCGAAGAAAATATTAAAAAAAAAAAAAAGAATTACAATTTTTGAGGGAAGTGCTTAGAAAACTATAAGTGTTTTGAGATTATACATATAATGTTCCTTTGGCTACAAATACAAACATCTGTAGAAAGGAAAAAGTGTTTTATCATTAAAATCTTCTAAAAAATTAGAAATAGGCTTCCAACGATTCTGTAAATGCTTATTCTGAACTAAAATCGTATTTTACCAAATCGTAAAGATTTGTTTGAATAATTTCAATTTTTTGTTTTATTTCAATGCTGTTGGCTTTGAATTTATTCTGTGGCAATAAATGCTTAATGGCCAACTTTCAGAATTGGCATTAAAACACATTTATGTTTAAAATCATTTTTAATACAAAATTCTCTTCTTCACTAAACACTTAAATAAAACTTAACTCACCGATGTGGTGCATTTAAATTCAACTTAAGTTTCCATTGTAATAAGTAAGCAAAGTGGCTCCAATATCACAACAATACAAAAACAACAGGCAAAGCATTAACAATCAGCTGTTTTTCAGACCACCTTGTAAATAAATACACTTTTTTATATTTTTTTTTGCATTTTGTAGTGCTACCATACTTTTATCTTAATTGAATAAGACTTTTCAAATAAAACTCACAAAATCAATCTGTATTTAAATACAAGGGAGATCGATGAAATAGCATTCGATTATTTTATTCAAGTTTTGCCCAAGTCGGATATTTTAAAATGTCCATTTTTCGAATATCGAATAAACCGGTTATTTTAGTAATGTGTAATTTATATACGTTTTCCTTAAGTATTTTTCTAATTGAATAATTGGCAAACTTAAACTTTTTATAAAAAATGTCAAAACAAAATCTAACAAAAGTCAAAAAAACAAAATGAGCAATGTTAATACAAATCGCTTATATAAGCGTTTTTGTTGTAACAACAACCAAAAACAATTCAAAAAACCCCAAAAAAAAGTTCAGCTCAAAATGTAATTAGCAATTTGACAATATTTTAAATATTAGCTCTGTTTCTTTACTCTACTTTGTTATCCCTCGGGATCCCAATTTGCACGAAAAGCGTTCCCGTACTTTTAATTTGTGTAAATGAGAGCGGATTTGAGAGAATAAAATTCTTCTTCTTCTTGCACGAAACAGCCCAGACTTTTTCTTCGTGCAAATTGTGTAAATTGTCAAACAGCTGTAAAACATAAACAAAACCAATAAAAAAGGAAAAAAGTTCATGATCCAAATTCTGGAAAAAGTGTTGGGAAATAGAGCAATGTACTTAAATAAAAAGTTTTGTACTGAAGTATTAGGGAAACATAATGTTAGTTATTGTAAAAGTGTTTGTTTTGTTTTATTTTTAGTAAAAGTAGTTTAATTCTAGAGCCAATAAATTAAATTTTTTAAAAGTGGCGCAAATTGTTTTGGTGTTGTAAAGACTGTCAAAACACTGCATTTTTATTTTGTGCTTAAAATTTAGCTTTTTCTGTTCCCGTACTTTTGTGTAATGTTGAAAAATTGAAATATATAATTCTGGATAAAAGGTTTTGCTTGCAGCATTTCAAAAATATGTCTGAAGTTTACTGATTTATATAGACACGCTTAACCAGCAACAAATTAAAACTCATTTACAATAAATTTGGGATAATATCTCGAATAATAACTGCCTGTTCATCTATTTGCGAACGAATACTTCGATCGCTTAACTTACATTTAAAGCAAAAACAAATTAAAAAATGTTGTTTTTGTTTTACATGTAAGTTAAGTCTTCGTTCGAAATCGACGAGTCGGCCATACATTTATAAAATTCCTATAATTTTTTAAAACCAAAGTTTTTCAAAATTTCTACAGCAAAATACCTATTAAATATTTGGCGTCCTATACGTAACCACTAGTTTTCTTAAGAAATTATTTGCTTTTGCAAAACGTTTGTCAAACATTATTTAATGGTTTCTTTACTATATTATGCATAAATGCAATTAGCATCTTAGACATAAAGTTAAGCAAATAACTAGAAATTGTTTAATCAATTTACAAGTCACGCTTTTTTTGATTTTATCGATACTTTAAGTTGGCTTTTGAAAATTTACTCCGAATTTAATATAATAATCAGTTCTCTGTTGTTATAGTTTTTTAAGTTTTTATTCCTAAACACTCCTATTGTCACAGATTGGAAGTTTTTATTATTTTATATTGAAAAAAATCCCGCTTTCCCGGGAAAAGAAAAAGTCCGGGAAAAGAAAAACTCTATTACAAACGCATATACATAGAAAATTGATTTTTGGCTTACAATTGTAAAGTGAAAATAAAATATTTTTACCACAAGCAAGTTTAAGTGAATACCCTTAATAGCATACCACGGCTATAAATATGACTATACCTATATTTAGTGTTGTCGGGCAATATTAAATAACTAGAGTAGCAATTTTCTAACTCCTTGGCAGATTGATGACAGCTTAGCCCAGACCTGCATAAAATACCTCTAACATTATGGCCAGGCCTTAATAAAAGCTTACACACAAGCCAACACATTAAAAACAATATAAAATTTACATAATTCAAAATGTCTTAAAGGAATATTTTATGGCAGAATAGCAGAACATTAACAACAACAACAACTTGGTTTAATTTATAACCAACTTCCCTATTCTTGATTTATGTCTGCCATAATAATCATAATATTTATTTAAATGGAAACGTTTAAATTTCATAATTTATGAAAAATCTCCTTTTTCATTTAAATTGGTAAAAAAAATAAAATGATAAGGGATTTTAAAAATCTTGCTCTTAAAATATTTCACTTAAAGTGATGTATGAGTTTTATTTTTTTCTCCTTGTCCTTTTTTTCTGTTCATATTTTCTTACGAATTTATCTAAATCCCTGTCTACTTTTGGCATAAAATATGTTTCCTATTTTCCTCTTTTTTTACAGAAAAAATGTTGAAGAATAAACAAAAAAATATAAAAATATCTTCCGTATAAGTATGTGAATACATATTCGTATTAGGCCATGGAGTGCGTGATAGAGTGGGTTGCAATCGGTGCTTATGGGTTGGCAAAATGTGTATTCGGTTTGGTTTATTTTAGTTTATTTAGTAGTTGGCCTTTTGTAAGCGCCCCATTGTGTATTGTGCTCAATTCAGCTTCATTCTGCCATTGTTGATCATTTATGATTTATTGTTTTGTAATGAAAATGTTTGGAGACTTGAAAATTATATGAATGTGTGTATCTATGTATGTATGTATATGTGTATTGAGGAACTGATTCTATAAATATAAATAAATATTTTAGTTTTATTTATTTTTTATTTAGTCCTGTTTCAAAGCCGCCTTTAGGGTAAATGATGGCATACTTAAGGGAAACGCAAAAATCATGGACGATAAAGTCGACTGTAGGAAAATGTTACATATCCTGAAGGATAATTTCCTATTTTTTAGCAGGAAACAAATGCTGTACATGTATTTTGAAAGAATGTCATAAAACTAATTTTAAACTAGTAGGAACGGCCGCTTAAGACATGCAAGTCCGGTCAACCCAATTGTACGATATCCCACAGTTCCTAAGAACATAAAAGGAATGATTCTCCAAAGAGGGCCTAAAAATCGATAACAAAAAATTTAAATCGTTAAGAAATGTTTAGTGAAAGGGGTGTTTTAGTAAGATTATCGTACTGTTAAAGCTCGATTTACGCGGTGTTTTGGGACCAAACAATGTACGTGTAATATAAAGTCGCGTAAAAAAAATGTTAAAAACTGGTACAAAATCGTTTCTTGGGAACAAATATTTATCATATGCTGTAAATGGAAACATAAGATACATAAGATTTAATTTGGGAATTAAAAATCGCGTTATACCGCGTTCAAATATAAATTGGCATACTCATCTTTCTGCACTTGAACACAATTTAGCTAACGCAATTAGCGATTGACAGTTAAAAAAAAAACATTTTTTATATTACTACTACATTCAACGTAAAGAAAAATGTACATATATAAGCAAAATGTAAACAACTTTTGACATCTTTAAGGAATAGACATCTGGCTTTGCGTAGACCTAATGGGTGAGCCCTTGTTTTGTTGTAATTTCAGTTGCCAAATGTCAAAACACTATTTAATAAATTGTGTTTTGCTCACTGTCAAAAGTGTGTTCCTCTTGACAGTGTCGCATTTTAGTTAGGAATGACAAATGGGACAAGGTTTTCTGAAACCCAGGATTCGGGATTTTTATTCAAAAAACGGGATCCCTGGATGGATCGGGATTTTTCGGGATTTCATATATAAAGGTCAATTTTTAAAATTCATATACATACATATTTATAATAAAATGTTTATGTATTAGAAAGTATTAAAACAAATAAATTCATGAAGAATATTAAACTCATTACAAAATAAGACAGTTAAATGTATTCTTCTAAAGTAATATGGAAAAATTATGTATTTAAACTTAATAATCGATACCTTCTTTTATTGAAATATATACTGCCGACGAAAACAATGTTCGCATTAAACATTTCTGGGTGGTATCGTAAATAAATAGATGCTTACGCAGTAAAAAATGTGCTCCAAAAGGAGCAGGTTTTATTTATGAATTCATACCTCAAATCGCTTCAAAACTGCTGATGGGATGCCTGATTTTTGAATGGGGTGACAATAAGCGATTTTTTTAGCATGCAAACAAAGCACTCCTAAAGTGCTTTTTTAAGAGCTAACTATATAAATATATTCATTTATGTTGAGCTTTTTCTTGTTTAAATGGATTTTTTAAATTATTGTCGTTAACCATAATGTATTTTTATTTTTTGGGCTTTAAAACCTTCTTCGTTGTCAGCACTAAAATATCAGCTATTTTATATTTTGTTCTTTGTCATTCACTGCTGTTTAAGAGCTCTCTTATTGAAGCGGTCGGTTATGCGCTTTTTCACTTAAGTGCTTAAAAAAACCCAAATTTTTTTTACTGGGTATATGCTGTATGACAATATTTAATTTATTGTATATCAAATATATACAAATGCAAGTATTAGGCCCGTTTTCACAACTTACCGATAGCTTAAAGTAGACTTTAACCGACCTTAAAAAAAGTGTTCCATTATAAAAACTTTACTTTCACCAAAAGTGAGCGATAAAGAAGATTAAGGCTCATCCTACCTGGTAAGTTAAAGTTAAGTTGTAATAATGGAACGCTTTTTATACGGCCGGTAAAATACTACCTTTAGCTATCGGTAAGTTGTGAAAACGGGCCTTAATCTAATAAAATAAACTTAAGCAAATGTGTCAAAAGAAATTTTGTAGAATCTCCTAAAGTTTTTAACACCGTTTTGCACAACTTGCATTGTGGATGCGCAGTTCTATTATCATTCACTTAGAAAAAGGACCACACCGAACTTTATCTTCTGATTTTATTTTCTGTGTTACAAAATGCATTGCATGTAACTTTTATTCACTTGCGACATCTTTTTGTAACCAGTTAAAAATTAGATTTATTGCCAGTATGATTTCATATTAAATTTTTTAAGTTATTTTTAACAGGGTGACTCACGTTAATTTAAATATAGTTTTATATAATAAAAAAAAACTACCACATATTTACTAAATCCAAGATCTCGGGATTTTTACTTAAATTTTTAGAATAATCCCGGGATTCCGGTATTCGGGATTTCGGGATTCGCATCCCTTATTTTGGTTTAACTCAATATTTATAACAATTTCGTTTTAATCAATTTAGGTGCATACCTGAACACAGTATTAAGTTTGAAAGACATGCAATTATTAATATTTTACTTATTTAAAATCTTATTTTCAAAAATTAGAAGATATTGTTGTAAACATACACATGTGTACACGCAGAGATAAAATATAGCAGGGCATCGTTACGGCAAATACACTATGTTTATTGTAAGAATAAATTGTTGTCATATTTAATATCAACAATATTATAGTTACTGTAAACATTTCAATTTGTATCGACCAACAAATAATAATTTTTCTAACAACTGAATAATAATTACTTTGAAAACATATGATGTTACTCACAACCATTTCATGGTATTTAATAGCCATAACATGATAACTTTCTATACGCAAAATCATAATATGTTTAAGATGAAATCAAAAAATATCTTTAATCTAATAATATTTTGTTATGGACATTTGTAAGTTAATTTTGCATCAGTTGTGTCGTTTGTTATAAATATGCCTATCGAATTATTTGTTAGTGAGTGGTTAAACAATTAAAAAAATGCCTATTAAAAAAACAAGTTTAAGAAATTAAAAAAAATAAAGAAATTTTATTTACATAAAAAGTTAAATAAAAATAAGATTTAATTTTATTTTATTTACATTAAACAAACCCGTAATATGCCTCTTCATAATTTTTCATGGTTACTTTGACAATAATATGATTACTTCTTAACTTATTATGATAACCATGACAATAATATGATTACTTCTTAACTAATTATGATAACCATGACAATAATATGATTACTTCTTAACGTTTTATGATTAACATGACAATAATATGATTACTTCTTAACTTATTATGATAACCATGACAATAATATGATTACTTCTTAACTTATTATGATAACCATGACAATAATATGATTACTTCTTAACGTTTTATGATTAACATGATAAGAATATGATTAAGGGAAAAATATTATGATGAAATATTACAAATATATTTAGTCATAATATGATTCAATAATAATCGTAATATGAATGAATCTTTTTTCTTTGGAAAAAAATCTCTATAAAACATAACTAAAGTTGCTAAAAACATATGCCGGTAAACAAAATTGTACAGTTTAAGAAACTTCTAGGGCGTGACTAGTAAACGATTTATTTTTTTTTTTTGCTCTGTATTGGGTTTGAACTGGTTTAATCTAACATGTTACGTGTATGTATGTGAAAAAAAAAATAAATCTTTGGCGTATCATAAATGTGAGTATTTTTAAAGCCAGACGTACAAAGTTTTAGAAGGTCTCTTTTGCCAAAAACTGGACATTAGGGACAGAATCCGAAATGGCATAAAAAGCGCTAAGAATATGATGTCAGATTAAAAAGTCATTAAAAAATTAAGTCTTAGACAAGCCATGAATAACAATAACCACCATAATACATAGTATAAGGTATATCTTTAACTAAAATGCAAAAAGGCGTAACTAAAAAATTTTACAGGATAAGCAAAAAACTTTGTAGAATGAAAACTATAAACAGGTCAGAAAAACGTACGTAAGTCGTCTATGGAGTTCTTTAAACAATTTTCACAGAAAACTTCTTTACTATATTTTATATAAAGTTTGGCTTATTTTTTCAGAGTGTCACAACTTTGAGTTGGCATCACTGCTTTTTTTCAGCACCCATTTAACAGCTGATAGTTGATTTTTGCTTAGTTTGCTTTGAAATTTCGTAATGAATCGACCTATACCAGAACTACGCGTGCAAATTGTCGAAATTTTTAATCAAAATAATTGTTCTATTCTTAAAACTCATCGTGCACTTCTTCCATTTTATGGCGTACATAATCGTCCTTCAGAGCGGTTTATTCGAAGAACAAAAGATCGTTTTCGGACCACATTTACTGTTACTGATAATGTGCATCCCATGAGACGCCGAACAGTGCGCACTGAAGAAGCGGTAGCTGCTGTACAGAAAAGCATTGAAGATGATCCAAATCAATCAGATCTTCGCCCTTCTCAGCAACTGGGGTTGGGTCCTTCCACTTTTTGGACGCTTTTACGAAAGAATCTTGGCTTAAAAGCTTTCAAGATTCAACTTGTGCTGGAATTAAAGCCAATTGTATGCACCGCCAAAAATTGATATTGATTTTGAATTTCCACTAAAAATTTTATTTTCCGATGAAGCCGGTTGAATGGGTACGTAAATAAGCAGAATTATCGCATTTGGAGTGAAGAGAGTCCACAAGCTTTAGTCGAGACACCACAGAAAATTAATGTTTGGGCGTTTTATGGGCTGGCGGAGGAATTGGCCCATATGTCTTTAAAAACGATGATAGTCAGAATATTACTGTCAATATAGAATCATGGTTCGAAATTTGTTCGTACCTCAATTACGTGGCATTAATATTTCTGGTATGTGGTTTCAACAGGACGGAGCCAATTGATTTACGTAATGGCCCAATTAATTGGTCACTAAGATCGTATGAGTTAATCCCATTGGATTATTTTCTTTGGGGTCATTTTAAGTCACGTGTCTACGTCGATAAACCACAAACAATTGAACACCTGGAAAACGATATTCGAAGGTGTTATCGGCGAAATACGGCCGCAAATGCTGCTAAAAGTTGCTAAAAATTGATATTCCAGATTGCGCCTTCTATGCAGCAGCCGTGGCGGCCACATGGCAGAAATCATATTTAAACATTCATTTCATAAAATTTTAAAAACACACTTTAATTTTTGTTTGTAGGACTTTAATTTCTTATAAAATGGCACACAGAAAAATTCAACCTAAAATCGTTAAAAACATAGTTGCTTCATAGTTACTGTTAATTTACGATGATTTTACAATAACTTGCGAACAATATTTTTAAATAAATATTGTTCATGTTAATTAAACATTCCTGTAAATTTAGAGCAAATTGACATTGATATTGATGTAACACTAGACACGAATCACGTTAGATGAAAGTTATTTCAAAACCTCGTGAATTTCATGTAGAATCAATTCAATTTGATTGTAAAATAGAAGTTAGAAGAAGCTTCAGAAAAAATATAATTACTTTTTTTTAGAATAATTCTAAAGATTTGCACGTGAAACCAAAGAGAGCTAGAAAGAGAATATTTTGTTTCCTGTTACACGTGTTCAGTGTTGCCAAATGTGCAGACTTATCTGTTTAAAGTGCAAAGCAGTTTTGCAGATTTTTTTACTTAAAAACAGTTTTTTTTTAATCACTGCAGTTTTTAAATTTTTTCGAATGATACAAAGAAGCTTTACACATACATACATGGTACAAACCACTTTGGTTTGGTGAATATAGGCCGCTATTACGATTCACAACTCAAATCAGTTGATTTGTAATTTATAGTCTACAACTTTGGTTTATTGCGGTGAACAAAAACATAAAAAAAAAATTACAACTCATCGCAACTAATTGTTTTAATTACAGCTCAACTGAGTTGAGTTGTGAACCGTAAAACGGGCCATATTTCATTTGAATGATATTCAAACAACGTTTCTTCATGGTTCAGTTGTCTAGGAGGTTTGTTAAGGTTAGAAACTGTGAGGCCCCTGGTTTGAATCGTGGTTCTTCAAAAAGAAAATGTTTTTTTTTAATTTTTATGTTCTAAAAACGATTTCAAAAAAATATTTTCCAGTTTTCGCTTTTAAAATTTAGTTTTTAATTAAGTTTTTAAGATTGTAAATGTGTATGTATGTATGTATATGTAAAAATTATTTAGTTTTTGTCTAGTATTCTGCTCGCACAATGTTGAAGGGTATATAAGATTCGGCACAGCGGAATATAGCACTCTTACTTCTTTATTTTAAAACAACTTCGTAACCAATGTATTTTCATTGTGATATTTTTCTAGCTGTTGTTTGTTCACAAGTTTTATTTATTATTTTTCTTTAATTATTATGTTTTCAATATAATAAACAAACTAATTTTTTCTCATTTCATTTTGACGTTTACACTAATTTATCATGTTATAATATATTTTAGTACTTAGCAGTTGGGAACACTTTGTGAATTGGTAAATTATAATAGAAAAATTGTGGTTAGGAATCAAAAAAAAAATCAATTTAAAATACAAAAATATGTTTTTTATTATTATTTTTAATTTTTTTAGGAAGAATTTTGTATAGATATTGCCAGTTTTTGTAAAAAAAGTATGGCAACACTGCACATGTTTCACTATTTTCGCCTTTTTCTTTATTTACAGAAGCAGCCACAATTAAAAGACACGAGCGAAATGTCGTCATCATTCTACTTTGAAAATTTGATGTAGTGAATTAAATAATTTTAACAAAAAGAATTCGGGAATTTTTCTTTTTTTTTAGAAATTATTTAAACATGACAATAAACAAATTTATGTTCTTCTTTTTGTAGTGTTGTTGTTGTTTCTACACAAAACAAGTAAAACAATATTTTATGGATTCAATATTGAAAAATGTTATTTTCAAATTTGTATATGAAATGAATATAAAACGATGATAATTTTTAATAAAGTCCATACTTTTGCAGAAATTTACAAGGACTTTCAATCATCATTGCGGCATGTTAATTAAACATTGGTATTTCTTCTGTATCTATACTGGCTAAAGGGTATCATATAATCGGGTTGGCCCCACTCTACTTATTAACTTATTTTTTAACGTATTAAAGCCAAAAAGTTTTCATTTAAGATGGATTTTTTTTTATATTTCATTTGTTTCTTCGTGTTGTTACAACAAAAACTTTTTAAACAAATATTTCCTTAAGAAAATAACCCAAAAACTCAAAAAGGAACGCTGTTGATTTATTTCAATCAAATGACAAATAAGGCCAACAACCTTTTGACACTACATATTTGATTTTATTGAAAACCCGACATGCATAAATAAAACTTGAAACAAAAAAATCAGCATAATTTATGGAACCTCAATTTAAAAAGGTTAAAATTAAGTTAAGTTAACAAAAATAAATCAATTTTCTTTTTTCCCATTTTTAACAAACCCCAACATTTTTTTTACACCAAACAACTCAATTTATTTCTAAGCCAATTAAAATTTTCGGAAAATTTAACAGTTCGTTAAGCACTAGATTTTATAAATTGCATTTCAACGCACTTCTTTCAACACAACACACTGAAGACTACGTTTGATTGTTTTATTTAAAACTTTGCAAATATTAATGAAAACAATTCTTTAACCCCATCGGGAACATTCCAGATAAATGTTAACAAATAAATGAGATGAAATATAGAATTATGATTCTGTTCAAAACAACTCTATTGTAGAGGGGGGATACAAAAACTATGTGCTGGTTAAAACAAGAAAAATCAACACGAGTTTGTTTTGAAAAAGACAATAAAAAGATTCACATTTTAGTTGGTGTTGTTTTCAATTCCTTTTGATGCATTTAAGTCTTGGTGCAAAAAATAAAAGGAAACTGATTGTGTCAGTGGTATTTAAGCTTTCAGTATAAACACTAAAATATATACAGTTGTCTTAGAAATTTTGTTAGAAGACAATAAATACCAACACCATTTCCCATTGAGATTGTGGCGCTTTCATTTGTATACTCTTCTTAGAAGGTGAAAAGTTTTTCATTGGAGAAGTGGTCGCGGCACTTCCCATAGAAAGATATTACAAATTAATGTATATCTGCACGCAGAGAAAAAACATGATTAATAAATGGTCACTACGAACATTTTTATTCAAATTTGCCTAATATGTTTACCCTAAATAGTTTATTATGGTCCTAATATAACTTGAAAAAATATTTTTTGTCCTTTACATTTTTATATTCACTATAATAATATTATATGGTATTTAACACCTAAAAAGTTAATCTGATCTAGATAAACATATTAAATTATGTGAAATGTTTGCTACTAAAATATTTTTATTTTCAACTATACAATTAAAATCATAATATAATTTGCACACAAAAGGTATGTTTAGTACCATAATTTTTGTTTGCTTAAAAAAACATTCTCTAATTGAGCAAACATTTATTGTCAAAAAAAAAAACAATGAGTATTTAGTCTGCGAGCATCAGTTAATCGGGATACATAATTAAATTCTTACAAAATAATTTAAACTTTTTTCAGGGAGAAAAAGGTCATGCTGTCTTGCAAAACTTATACGTTTATTTAAACAGGTAAGTTATTTATATTTTATATATAATTATAAAAATACATACAAACATGTATAAACGTTGTCTTTCTTGCAGCCAAAACACCTACAACATTAAAAAAAAGTTGGGAGTCAGCTGATTGATTTTATCTGTACGGCAAAAAAAGGAAAATAAATAATTGGCAGATGAGTGCTGGTAAGCTTTGCGACAGAATATAAGCAAATGAGACATTGAGAAAACCAAATTTCTTTAATGTGCAGTTTTGCGTTAGAAAAAAGATAATCGCGTAATGAGAAAACGGCCAACATATGTATGTATATAATTTTATTTTTTATTATATGCTTTAATGTATATATAAAACAAATATATGTACATACATTTGTATTTTTAATAAAAAATGAATTTTTTAGAATAAATTTGTTATTGTTTTTATTGTGAGAACCATGTAATGTGTTGAAATAGACATCTTGCATGGTTTTGGGAAATATAGAAACATGGTTGGAATGGTCGTTTGCGTTCTCTTCTGATCATAATAATATGTTTGAGGCAATCATAAGCAAAAAACATTATGTCTGAACATATATTGTTACACAAGACGTATTTGACACAATCATAACCACAAACATTAATGATAGTTTGCGATTCTGATTGCATCAACCATGTTTTTTCTTTGCGTGTGGAGAACGAAAAGGGCCAAAGTTTCGAAATAAGTTGAAAACGTCCCACAATATATGGGTGGGATTGCAGAAACGGGCGTGGCAAAAATAGTATTTTTAAAATTTTGTATACATAGCTGGGTTGGAACAAGCGTATCGGTTATAAATACACAACAACCGACAAAATATGGGTTTGGCTGGAGAAGTGGGTGTGGCACTTCTCTTTCAAAGGCATTAAAGGTTTTTGTATATCTGGAGAACGGCAAGAGCCAAAGATTTCAAATTGTGTTCAAGCATCTTGGATATCAATACACAACATCCGACTAAATATGAACCGGATTGGGGAGTGGGCGTGTCACAAAATTGATTTATTTCTATCCTTAGAATGGTATTTATATAAATTTCTGTTCTCATCGTACTATGGTGAAGGGAATATAAGATTCGGCATAGCCGAATATAGAACTCTTACTTGTTTAGACATCATTTGCCGAGGTAGGTTCCTAACTTACAATAGTTCCTGTTTAGCACAGAGCAAAAGCTCTTATCTTAAACAGCAGGATATAAGAAAATAAAGAGATGCCTCGAAAATTTTGCTTTTAAGCGATTTTTTTGCTTTCAAACAATTGCTATTTTAAAGGATTTGTTTATTGACTCAAGAGTTTAAACCACATCGCTCTCCTAAAAATATTAACGAAAAAATGTTGTGCAAATAGTGTTTTTCAAATATTAATAAAGAGTTAGGATACATCCATTAATAACTACATACCTCTAATAGTTCCATGGCCCATTTCAGAAAATCGCTTTTACCCGCATTAATCTCTCAGCAATAGTAATTAAAATAATTCTCTGCATTCATAAATACTTTTAACATAATTCCCGAAATGGTGTCCATTGTTGTGTCAGTATGATTAAATACATATAGAAATTTAAAACTACTTTAGACATTTGTATGCAGTCATGGCATAAAAATAAATAAATGAAGAAGACAGCCACTCCTACAATCAACATTACAGCAATTTTTAAGCACTGAACTGTTTATACAAGACAAGAGGAGTCCACTTTCATAACTGAATAACAAATGAAAGGAAAACAAATCTTCATAATGATGAATCTACTACTTCTACAAGTTAAGGATAAAATTAAAAAGAAAAAAAAAAGTTAAAAATAGGACTTCTGTTACTGACAACAATAATAAAACAGTAACAAAAAAATATTGTTAACATTTAGACGTGTGTACTCGTATACAAGTGAATACACTCTTCGAGTTGAGTTGAGATAAAAAAATAGTAAATAATGAAAAAATACAAAAATCATACACCAGGGACGAAAAAGTTCATACAATTGTACTTTTTGTTGGAATCTACAGTTAAAAATCTTAAAAGCACAATGGTACATAAGAGACGTATTTGGTACAATTGAATTTTGAGTAACAGAAGATATTTTGAAAGTTGTTTAATACTTAAAGAAAATTTGCTACGTAACTTAAAATATTAACTGTATAACAAATTTGTTAACCTAATTGCTATACATACTAAGTATATTCTGAGCTGCCCACAGGCTTAAAAATAATACTGTGCTCATAGAAAAGGTTCAACACGAAATTTAGACATACATAATCCATTAAGGATTGATACTTCACGTGATATTTTCTCGTACATTACTTTAACACTTCTTTACCATGAAATAGTAGGACTTTTGCATTATATTTAAATGGGATGTTGTAGTACGTCTGTCAAAATAAATTCCAAGTATGTACTTTCTGAGTGAAATTGAAACGATGGTTTCCTCTACAGTAGTACCTCAAAAGGTACACTCAAAAGAAAAATCAATCCATCCGTACTCAAATCAATCCGAAGCGGTATGAATAGTACGGTGAGTGCGGATTTTCTTGAATCAAGTACAGGCAGATTGATTCAAGTAATAATCCTAAGTAAACCTAGGATTGAACCAATCTCAAAATGCGCTTGATTTAAGTATTATAAAGTTGATTCAATCCTGGATTCGTACTTAAAATAAACGAAAAGTTAAATTGGAAGGAGAATTTTATTATGATTGATTTATTTACCCGTTTAACACCTTACAGAATTTCAATTATAAAATACAAGAATCATTCCTGATATGGGTTTTGCTTTAAAAAGTTAACATGAACATATAAACTAAATGAGAAGCAAGAGTTGTCAACTTAATTTTTCAAACATGAAAATAATGTGTTTTCGTCTTGTTCTGTTGTTTTTATTGTTTCAACACACAATAAGCAAATCGTTTTTTAACTATTTGTGTGATGTTGTTGTAGAGCTGCGATTGGCAACATATAATATTACATTTTTCGATTACATGCGTTGTATGAACTTAACCCCTGCAAATATTATTGGACCACCTGATCCAATTTCATGAAATGGACTACTCCATGGACTGGTCCGATGTAACGCAAGCATGGACCATGTCATTGTTTTAAAGTGTTTGTAGTGAGACGACATGTCTTCGTTTTTTAACGACATGTTTTCGTTTTTAAACGAAGTTTAAACTAATCCTCTTGTGTACACAATGGAGTAGTTTTAAAACTACTCCTTTGTAGTCCAAAGATGGTTTATATGGTCCTGCCTTAGAACATCGTAATGTTAAATAGACCATGTTTTTTCCATACGTTTGGGTTACTTTTGGACTAGAGCTAGTCCCTTGTGGGCTACTCTTTACACGCGTGTTTGCACTGGTCCTATTATTTGCAGGGACATATTCTGTTGTTAATGTTGTTAAATTCTCCTCAATGTGTGTGCACACGTATGTAATAAAAGAGTATAAAAGAGAATAAAAGAGAAAAGGCGGCAACCGCAGTTGTAGGGTCTGCAACAAACTTTGGTACGTTAAATGAGATTAAAACGCACACTTTGTAATTTTACTCTCATAGTGGCACTACCAACGAAAAGTTAATTTTTCTTTTTACTTGTTTCAAGAATCTTATATTTATTTTAAGAAATTCCGGGTTTGATTTTTGAAAGTAATCCCATATGGGATATGTTATTCATACTTGAATTTTTGGGAATAAAAAACTTAATTTGTCCCGAGTGATTTTCCTTCTGTGCACATCTCAATTAATTTACATTTTTGAAACCATAAACAAAAATTTTTTTAAGAATTTTTATCACAAAATTCTAATTAGGCCTACTAAGAAAGTAGAAGAGATTTGTACTCCCAAATTAAACGATATTCCTTTCCCCCCGTGACCATGATTTTGAGAAATATAAAGAGATCTATTTTTCTCTCAACTGCTATGCTAACAAAAATCATCGAAAGAATCTAATTATTTTTAATAAAATTTTCTGAACATCTATAACTTATTTTAGCTGGAGTATAAAATTGCAGTTACTCCCAAAAAAAATTAAAATAAACGATTGTTGGAGAGGGAAAATCTCACCCCTACAACTCAAGGCTTTCATTCAACATTGTTTATTGACACCGCCAGTTCGATTTATATTTTGTGTGTGTGACTTTTGGGTTTTAGTAGGAGAAACGGCACAAACTTTTATTTAAGAGACAACAATAACGTATTTTTAACTCGGAATAAAAGAGCGACTTCTTGAATATATAAAATAAATACGCAACGCAAAGTGTTACAATTTCTAGACTTTCTTACGAATTTAATTTCTGCGACAAAACTGATAATCTGAATGGGAAATTAAATCCCATTAAGTTATAATAACATTTACACTTTAAGTGCATTACAGATATCCTTTCTATATAATTTGTAAACAAGAGAGAACCTGTGCCGTATACTTAAATATGACGGGTATATCACTGAATATTTTAATTCTGAAAGTACATGGGTTGCTTAGTTAATCGAAATATTCGAAACAGCTTTCAAGTCCAATCCGGAGATAGAGCTTGAGGCTTCCCCCACATTATTTTTTTTTTTATTTTTTTTTTTAATTTCCTAAGCTAAATAGCTGTTTCACTTGGTTTGAGCATGTACTAATTTAATTAGCTTGCCTTAATACTAGAATTAATCAAAAAGACCAAAGCTCGGAAATAAAAACAAATCTAGTTTTGGAGCAAAAAGGATTACAGAGACCTCCCCAGTAAAAACTTCGCCTACAAAATAATGTGTTAAGTAATTAGAAAAACATAAGAGCACTACTTACAATTCTACTGAAAGAATCAATGAATTTTATATGGGATGTCCCAAAATAAACGCATTAAAAAGTAAGTCATTATTTTTTTACATTAATACATCCAGAAGAAAGTAGTTATAGAAGTTGTTATAGATGTAGTTATAGAAGAAAGCTACTAAATAATGAGTTAAAGAAGCTATTCATTTTGAAAAAGTAAGCGAAGTTTTTACTGGGTCCTTTTTTAGATTTGGTGAAGCACTTTGTGTTGTAATGCTGAGTACTTTTTAAGATTTCACTTAAGTAAAACTCATTATTTGAAGAATTTTCTGCAGGATCCAAGCCCTTATGCTTTAAAAACGCTGAGGAAGAACATTGTTCATACAAAAATACTGCTTCTTTGACGCAAAGAAAAGGATCATTTCGACTTAATAGATTAATTTTAATTACCCGAATTATAAATTAACTTTGTATGTCCTTAGCATTTAGTGTACATAATAGCTTTACTAACGCCGTCCCTAAAAATAATAACATACAAGTGACAATTTGAATGCATGATTGTACGTTAATTCTTTGCTTAGGGATTTGAGCTATATAACCTCCTCTGCAAAAGCACGTTTGAATAGCTGGATCTCACAGAGAGTCCCTTTCCGTACGCAGAACAGCGCCCTAGGTTACGGGCAAACATCTGCCCGTACTACCAACATATTTAAAGTCTTCCTATCCCCCCGAAGAGGCCTTAACAAAACTAGAACTCTGGTAAGCCGCAATCGTTCAAAGATTTGGAACTTTTAAGCTCCAGACAAGCGTCAGCGGAACTGCTGATATTGTTACTAATAATAGTGGAAAATAAATAGCACATAAGCTCTCTCAGAGGTGAACTTGTACAAATAGAACAGATTTATCTGTTTAAAAATTACTCATCTTTTACCCTCTTGTAGCCGAAAAAAACAACACATTATTTCCCGTTTTCAACGTTAGCACGTCCAGCTATTCATACCAATTTAAGTACTTTTTCTGGCCACATTTCATTCCTTTCATTTCACATTTCTTTTATTTGGACTCTAACTGAGAACAATTCATTCTCTTACTGTACCAAATATAAAACATTTATGACAGCTTGACAGAATACTGTTGTGCTATTTCTTCTTGTTGTTATTTTCATTTCAAACATTGTTTTCGAATTCATTATAATTATTTTTCTTTCGTTATTTTTTTTTTATTTGGATTTTGTAAAGTTCTCTCTTGTTGACTTTGTTATATTTTAATTTGTTCATTGAAATAACAAAAATAACAACAATAAAATTAGTTGACGGGTGACATTGTTAAGGGGGTGGGGGATGAAATATAAATTGAAACATGGCTATAATTACATCGCAATGGTAAATAAAACACTGTATTAAATTTTATTTTTTTTAAGAAAATCTCTAAAAATATCTAAGTAAAACAATGAAAGAAAAGTAAAAAATAAGTACGTATGTTTGTATATTCATACATACATATTTATTTAGGTCACATTTAATTTGTATATTTCTTTTGAATCATGATTTCTGACATTATAGAAACAATCCATGTTAACGCTTCCCTTGAATTATTATCCCATCCACACCCACAATTGATTCTTGCAGTAACCTTAATAGAATTGTTTTTCCGACTGGTTACTTAGTAACGTCTGGTACATGGAAAAATTGTTTTAAGTAGTGAACCTATCTCATTGCCCATTGCAAAAAACAATTACGCTTTAGTACACCAGAAGATATGGATGTGTCTGCTGTCAATTTTGATAGGAATCTTCAACTAGCTGTGCAGTATTCTACCCGAACACCAGACGAATAAGATGTCATGAAACATATTCTACAGATGTCGAACTGCTTTTAGTAAAAAATAAGATTTAAGAGAGTCACAACAACAAACCCACCCCACAAAAACCTAAAAATATTCTAAAAGAATTCAGAAAAGAACTCGATGTAACTCCATAATCGAACTACTCATTATGGCGTCCAACTTAATGCAAATTAATTTACCCCCAACATATCACACGATAAGGAAATCAAGATCTCGATTGTCGTTGTTGTTCGGGGACAGTGTTGCCAATTTAGCCATTTATTGGCTAGTTTTAGCTATTTTTCAACCTGTTTAGCTACTAAAAAATTAGTTTAGCCATTTTAGCCACAAAATTTTGTATGCCTGTTTTCTTTTGAAAGAATAAAATTTGTTTTATTATAAAATTTTATAAAAGTAAAATAAACATTTAAAACGCCTTTAATTTAAATCACAATTTTTACAAATGTTGAAAATCGCTGTAAACAATGATGATGAAACATTTTTCAACTGTATTCCAATATTAACTTTATGAAATGGATCGACACTGGTTGCAAGTATTTCAATAAAGAGTTGTAGGCGGCGGCAACAATTTTTTTTTTTAAATTTCAGAATTAACTATAAAGTTTGGTTTCACTTCCATGGTATAATGCCAAAGTAGAGAAGGCATTTTGCCAAGTAAACATCGTTAAAAATAATGTGAGAAATAAGTTACATTTAGCAACCGTTAATTCGATTTTATCAATTAGGTAAATATTTTTACCATAACAATAAAATATTTATACCAACACCACAATTGTGGAGAAGGTACTATGTGTTTGTGCTGATGTTTGTAACACCTTTAAATATTGGCCCTTAGCCCTCTTTTACGTATACCGATAAACTCAGAATTACTTTCTGAGTCGAATTAACGATGTTTGTTCGGCTGGCTAGCTGGCTGTCCATGTAAACCTTGTGAGCAAAGTACAGGTCGCAAATATGCAGATAATTTAATAAAATTTGATGCACAGGTTCAAATGTGGTGTACGGTATCATATAGTTGGGGTTGATCGACTATACTTTCTTTCTTGTTTTTTGTTGGGTAAATTTTGTCGTGATTATGATTTACCTTCAAATTAGTAAAAACTAATAGGCTCTAGTGATTCCTATAAGATGAACAATAACGACATCAAATTTATCGATGATTCAATTTTTTAAATATCTATCAAAATAATAATTTACGTTTATTCTTATTTAAAAAATTGATATTATCTTACAATTTCATCGTAAACAACTTTAAATGAATTATTTCTGTTTTGTTATTGAATTTTAATGTGTGTTTTTTTTAAGCGTTTAGCCATTTTTTTAGCAATTTTTTAACCATTTTTTCGTAAATTTAGCCATGGTAATGGCCTCCAAAAAAACAAAATCTCTATATATCTCTATATAGTATGTATTATTCTTCTTATAATCACAGCCGTCCCCTGCACGCAGAGAAAAAAAATGATTAAATATGGTTACCTCAAACAAAACTATTATAAAGGAAAATTTTAAACATATTGTGTTTAATATAACCATATTATTGACACCAGCAACTATATTATGGTTGAATTAGTCCTCCATCAAGAAGCCACAACCATATTATAGTTAATACTAACATAATTCTTACGTTATGTTAGTTTTTTAAATAAAATTTTATAATGACAATTTTGATCACGAAGAATCGGAGACACAAATATCAAAATAATTTATATATGTACATTAGGGTGGCCGTTTACATTGACATTAAATCCGGCTTTTATATATTTAAAACGTATATAAATAGTTTGGTATTTTGTTGTTATTTTCTTAATTATTTTCTAAAATATTAATTTTAGCAAAAAACTTTCTTCGAAGCTAATGTTGTTGACTAGAAGAGCTAAAATATTGCCATATATCATATTCTTGTAAAATGTTGTTTTAAAGAGATAGTAATATGCAAACAAATTACATTTGAATAAATGGCTTGATGGCAAACTTTGAGGGGCGGACGCCCCCCCCCCTAAAACACAATTTCTCGCTACGAAATTTTTTTGTATTTTTTTTTACATAAAACTGAACCGATTTGGGGGGGGAGAATATAAGAAATCAAAAAAAAAAAGTTCTCCATACAGCTAACAGCCACGCTAATGTACATAGTACAATACGTTTAGATAGAGCACGACTTTCCGAATTCGAAACGATAGACCCAATAACTTTGTGCGGTTTAGAAAAAAATGTATGATTCACAGAGTGATGAGGAATAGGACGAGGGTGAGTGGATGCTCATCTAACTCAAAGTTTGGGGAAAAAGGAAAAATTGGCAAACAAAAAAATACTCCAAAACTGCCACAAAGTAACTCCTAGAGGAGTAAAATGTAGGAACAAACCCCGATAGTTTTCCCATCCTCGTTTTGTATTTACCATTTCTTAAAAAGCTTCACACAAAATTTAAAATATTATGAAATTGTAAAAAATGTACCCTTATAGTTCCAAGGATGCGCCTAGATGGGAGAAATAAATGACTGATCTCACTTTATTTTTGATTCCAAAAATTTTTTTTTAAATACCTACCTGTTATCTCCATTCTTTAAGGGGGCTCCCATACAAGTATTTCAATATAGACTAGAAATATAAACTGTTTGAGCAACCTCCGTTGCCCTTTAACTCCCTGGCTACCATGCAAATATGTCTGGGTAATAAAATTCTTTAGTTTGGCCCTTCCAATGACGCCCTTATACGGGTAATTTGTATGGTAATTTTTTTCCCATCGCCAAAATTTGTTTCTATCTCCTTCTATCTCCATTCCTTAAGAGGCCTACAGAACTATGTAGAAAAAATATTGGAAAAACGTCTTTGCTAAGTTACAAAACATCATAATACTTTGCAGGCAAAGTCAAATGTGTATGATCAAGTTTAACAATGAACAGTTTGCTTAGTGCCGGTTCATACACGTCAAGTTTGCATTGTAGACTATGCATTTAAAAATCAAGCCGATTTGTATCGGACGTTTTGAAACTCAACTTTTCTGTCGAAAAACATAAAAAAAAACTTTGTCCTGTTTACCCTTTGAGTTGCTGAGTATTTTTTTTGCAACAAATTTTTCTTTAATGTACAACTTTATTGTAAAATATAATTAATTAATTTATTTTTGTTTTGTTGTTAAATTTTTATGGTTTTTTTTTAAAGAGGAAAGCGAATTCGAGTGAAATAAAAATCGCTCAAACTTTAAAAACGATCCGGTGTTTTAATTCAATTTCAATATCGATTTCCAGGACATGGCTGATTATTTATTATTTTATTTTTTTTTTAATTGATTCAATTTTTGTCATCAACACTGGCAACACTTTACTTATGTAAGCAAAACCCAAAATTGGGAAATTCTTCTTCCGACATTTGAACTTTTAAATTTTAATCAGATTTAATTAATTATTGTCAGTTAATATTTTGATGAAAAAAAACTTTTTCTACTTGTGTTCGTCATACAGAAAAAGTTGTTCAAAATTTATTTAAAATCAGCGAAGCATTAAACTAGTAAAAATACTTTCATCAACACAAAAAAATTCTTACTCAGTGAATTTCCTGTTTATTTTTTTCGGGAATTAAAAAAAAAACTCCTAACGCCTTGTTATTTATGTATTTTATTACATAACAAACGCATACAAAGAATAAACAAAACAAAATACACACAGTGACGAGCTAAATAGAAGTAACATTTTGGGTAGTTCAGAAATACATGGGCTTAAAACACAAGGAAACAATTGAAACGTCGATTTTGTTAGATCCATTAGGACCGTGAGATAATTTAAATATAATTTAATGCAAATTACTAAAATTATTACTGTGATTTAAAATATAAACTCCAGTTTTTTTCCTCATATTTTTAAATGAAAGTCTTATTTGTATATCCTCGACCACCATAAGCAGTGAGTATATTAAATTTGCCATTCCATTTGTAACACTAACATTTATTTAAAATCCAATGAAGTATATAAATACATGTTAATTGAACTGGCTCAATAATGGATGGAATTTTTTTGTCTCCACAAGGCCGCCCCTGTTTCATTCTTCAAAAAAGTGTGCATACCAGAATTGGAACAACCGGACTTCTTAGCTTGAAATTTCGAGTTTTGGATTTGTGTATGAAGTTACATACATTTTAAAGTGGACTACTTTATTTCTGCTTTAACTGAAAAAGCTTTACTGAGGTCATGATTTCTTATAAATTCAAACTCTGATAATTCGTACTCCGT
The DNA here is from genome assembly GCA_949318255.1 of Pollenia labialis. Lineage (NCBI taxonomy): Eukaryota > Metazoa > Arthropoda > Insecta > Diptera > Polleniidae > Pollenia > Pollenia labialis. Next base: position 140,825,613 of record OX439139.1, on the reverse strand, counting down.
TAATGAAAATAAATGGCTGGTCCCTTAAAAAAACTTTTTTTTTAATCTTATTTTAATTGTCATAAAAGCATTATTGTTTACGACAAATTATGTTATATTTTAACCTCGTAAAATCGAAATCGCTTTATTGGTTTTAAAATGGAGAGCACTTCAGAAAAGTTCAAAATTGAAGACAAAAGTTCAAAATTAAAAAAAAATATATCGCATTCACATCCAAATTACCAGGTTTTTTGACCATTCGAACTCATTGAGTTTTTGATAAAACAGTGAATGAAAGGACGTTAAGGCCGTATGGAAGATGTCGATTGAAGGCAACGCTAGCTGACAAAAGAAAACAAGCAAAAGCAGAAGAGCGGCTTTGCGTACAGATATCACCAGTCAACGTTGGTAAGCTTCTGCCATATTGGGGTCATTATAACTAACAGGTTTTGTCCTTAAAACTCGCCCTTGGGTATGTTATAAAATATATACTGTTGGAGTACTTATTTTCCTTCCCAATTTCAAAAATGTTTTCTTTTTTCACTGCAACAGTGGAAGATACGACCTTGGACAATCTACTTGGAAGGGACAAATTTTTATTGAAATGGAAAACTTTTACCAAATTTTATCCAGAAAGAATGTACTGTACGGTTGGCAATCTTAGTAAGGTTTTACACACTTTCCGGGGTGTTCTAAGGCTCCTATTCCAGATGATGAAACTTCTTTTATGGTAGATGGTGATAACGATATTATCTCCTATGGGGGTGTGGAATGGGCCATCGATTCGTTCCAGCCATATAGGTCGCCTGGTAGTGACGGAATCATCCCGGCGCAATTGCAGCGGGGTAGACAACGGATAGTTCCATGGCTGGTGAAATTCCTTAGGGGATGTCTAAGAATAAATTATGTGCCTAAATCAATGGAGGATATGCAGGATTGTATTTGTACTAAAATCAGGTAGGAGCAATCATGTTTATCCGAAAGATTTTAGACCTATAAGTCTCACATCTTTCCTGCTGAAAACCTTTGGGAGGATTTTGGACTATCATGCCAAGGGTAACATGGGGCCGACTATTCTCTCTGTTAATCAACACGCTTACACAAAGGGTAAATCAACTGAGACGGCGCTCCATTCAGTTGTCTCACTGATTAAGAAGACCCTGAGTTACAAGGACTTCGCTATGGCTGTGTTCCTGGACATCGTGGGAACATTCAATAATGTGTGCACGTAGGCAATTTTGGCCAGCTTGTCTCGCACGGGGGCACACTCACATGCTAAAAACTGGATTGGTAACCTGCTACGATGCAGAACTATATCAGCGACGTGGGGCAACTCCAGGACAATAATGAGGAGGGCACACCTTGAAACTCCCCAGGGAGGGGTGCTCTCTCCAATGCTTTGGACGCTTGTCGTCAACGAACTTCTTAATGGATTTTGGGACGGGGCAGCAAAGATAGCTGCATACGCAGATGATGTGGCGATGATAGTTGGTGGCAAGGATCTGAATACTATTAGTTCTATAATGGAGGCCACACTGGCGATGATCAACAAGTGTACAGCCGTGGTAGGAATGGGAGTTAATACCGAGAAGACGGACCTAGTACTATTTACGAAAAGGTACAAAGTTGGTCCATTGAGGAAACCTAAACTAGGGGCTACTAGGCTAGTACTTAAACACCACACAAAGTACCTGGGAGTAATACTGGATAGCAAACTGTCGTGGAGATTGAATATGGAGGAATGGGTGAAAAACGCAACGAATGCGCTCTACGCATATAAGGGAATGCTGGCCAAAACGTTAGGTCTAACCCCTGCTCTTACACATTGGGTCTACACAGCGGTGGCGAGACCAATATTATTCTATGGGATACTTGTGTGGTGGACGGCCTTGGATAAGATATCGTACCGGAATATGCTAACGGGCGTGCAGGGACTCGCCGAACTTAGTATCACCGGTGCTTTTCGTAGTACGCCGACTGCGGCACTGGATGTGATTCTGGACTTGCAACCGATTCATGTAGTGGCAGAAAGAACTGCAAGGAAGTCTGCAATTCAATTAAAGACGACGGGACAGTTTGCATACAGATTTTTCGGTCATGGCAGTATTATAAGGGGAATAGATTGTAGCTAATTCTTAAAAAAACATAATGTTTGAAAAACGGCTAAAATTTAGAGTTTTTAATGAAGACTGACTTTAAAAAATATCGAATTCGATAGTCGTATTTCAATATTAATAAAAAATTATGAAATAATCTATAAATGTATACAGTATGTATCGCTTATATGCATTTCATAATTTGTTCTTCTCTTTGTGCTTTTAATCGAATAATAATATTGTAAACAAATTTAATCTCTTTATAGAGACAAAATTTACCCACAAAAAATAATTCTTGATGGGTGGTTTCAAAGATTGGGCTCAGCCGTATAAAAGATTCTTACTTGTTGTTAGTTAGATTCTACACATAATATAAAATTTGTTTATTTGAGCAAAGATTTGTTGTACACTGTAATCCGTGCACATGAATGAATGTGAGTAACATTTAGAAATTATGTTAAATTTAATTTAAAATTAACTTAAACAAAACAATAAATTAAATTTTACTTACAGCAAAATGTTTTCAATACAACTGTGTACATTTTAATTATGCATAACGCTGAACAACAATGAGAAGTATTTGTAAGCGACTTACCTAAAAAAGAAAAGAAACATAATAGAGAAATTTGAATGAGTTTTAATTATGAACATAATGCATCAGATATGACTGATGTAATACGATTATATTTAATACAGTAGAAGAGCTATTTTCGCTCAAAAATATAAAATTTTGTACAAGTGTTCAATTGAATTTATTTTAATCAATAAGTTTCTTTGTATGATATTGAACTGTGACTGGTGTTTTTAACCAAATTTAATTTTTTTTTAAATCACGCTCAAGTACATCAAATTAAATTTTAATTGAATTATAAATTATTTTAATTAAAATTAAAATTATTTATAATTCATAATAACACATTTAAACGAAACCTTGTTAAATAATTTTTTGAATCCCAAGAAAAACTTTGATAACTAATATGCATGTGGCAGTGTAAATTAAACTGAACTGGCAAAAGAAAATAAAGTAATTTGTTTTTATTTTTGTTTTTTCTTTAGCCACTGACAATTACATTGAGATTTGACAAAAAAACAACCAATTGTAGTCGGGACTGTAAGAAAATATAAACTCACTGTTTATTGTTGTTGTATTTGTTTAAGCTTTGATATTGTTACAAGTAAAACTGAGGTTTATAATTCTTATTCGCTTAACAGTTTTATTTGTACAATATCTTCCTTACGATCTGGCCTAAGCAACCAATGAAATGCGCATAGGAATAGCTTATCCCCTCAACAATAAATTTTAGTTTATCAATAGTATGAAATAAGAATTTAGCACATTTGAAAGAAACCTTGTTAATTAATTTTTGAATCCCAAGAAAAACTTTGCGAATTTAGCACATTTAAACGAAACCTTGTGAATCACATTTTTATTATTTTAGTTTATCATTTATGGTGCAATTGCGAGCAAATTCTAGTTTAGTGATAGATCTTTCAAACGTTTTTTTTTTAAATTTAATAATTAAAAGCTACAAATACAACAACATATTTTAGTCTTCCTCAATTTACTGAGCAAAATTAACTTTAAACTTAGTAAAATAGATAAGAGACTCTGGCGGGAATCGAACCCTTTACCTTTATGTCAGCAGCAGGAAATTGAACGTATGTCAACAACTTTAAGAGGAGCTGTTTCTTATTTTCTGGTATTGTATTCAGAAAATTAACATAATATAACAGTTACAGAATGGCATGTGGTGAACATCTTACTCAAGGGCAGCTAAGTGCACTTGATTATGATGAAACACAGGAATGAATTTGTCAGAGATAACACGTCTTAAGAGGTTGTGTACGATAACAAGGCTGGTGAAACTGAATATTACTCCGATGTAAAAGAAATGCAGTAATCCTTAATAGCGGAACCTAAGACGACGATATATAAAATGTTAGAACATTAAAAAGTGGAGAAAACTACACAGGTCCGCCTCATCGCTACAAGCTGCCAGATTACGTACCCATAGCTTACAGACAATTGCAAACTATTGACCCGTACGAAGTGCACAAGGTCTATCCATTGCGGAAATATTAAAGCTGCAATTCATCTTCATATTGATGATGCCCTAACATCAAAATTGTTACATCAATGTTACTACAAATGGCATCAATGATGCAAAACGTAACATCAATCCAATGATTAACGTCTTCGTACAATTTTGTCATTTTTTACGTGTCATCTATTTTATGACTATAGTGACATCAATTCGATGCCATATTTTGTATATTATTTACATTATTTTCATGATAACAATGTATTATAAGAAGCAAATATTCCTATATTCCATTTTTTTTAATTATTTGGTTAAACACAACAAATTTTTAAAGTAGAATGATTACGAAAACCATATGGGGCATGGTGCTGGTGTCCTATTATTGAGAGTTCTGCTGTAAACAAAGGTTGTAATTCAACAAACGTAAAACAAACATGTGTAACGGGTAAGTAAATAATAATATTCTCTCACTTTGACTAAAGCCAATTCCAATGACTTTGACTTAATGACAAACTGTCATTAAATCTAATGTGTCCATTCACCGATATTACTTTAAATCGCACTGAGGAAATGTTCGTCATTTCTATGATGCCGATGTGCCATCCCATTGATGACATAATTTCATTTTGACCCTGATGACACTTTAGCCAAGTGATGTTATGGTTGACATCACAATGATGAAAAGTGTCATGGGATCAAAAAGGAAGACACTTGTCATAGTACTGATGTCAAAATACATCAGCGTTATGACGCCTTTTCTACCAGTGTACAGCGATTTTACAGGGGTACAGGGGTTTATCATAGATCCATTATAAAGCCTCCTGAAATATTTTTCTCTCTGGGTGGAGGGTATCAAAGCCGAATATAGCATTTTTACTTGTTTTTTAAAAATATTTTTTTTTAAACGAACACTCACAAAATCTTCTTTGGATCAAATGTCAAAGTCACCATCTTTGAATCATCGTGAACAATCTTGATTTTCCAAAAAAAAATGCCAAAAAATTCTTAAACGGCCTGGCCCCACATCAAACTGCATCATTAAATTTACGATGTACGTGTTTGCAATATTTTGATTTTCTTAGCACAAACACATATCAGATTTTTAACACCAAACTTCAAGCAAAATGTTTTATTAAATGTTTGTTTGATTAGCCAGATTGATGCGTACGTGGCCATGCCGCTTTAGGACTTGTAGAATAGTGTAAATGGGCTTTTTATACTATTACTAGCGGACGCGGCGAACTTCGCCTCGCCCTAATTTTAAATGCCAAAATGACACCTGTCAGATTGTGCAAAGTCTAAGTCAACGTATAACGCCATCTATAGGATTTTGGCTGAGAACATTCTATTTTTTGATTTGGAAGGCCATTAAGGAATAATTCCACACAAAATTTCATACAAAAACTCGATTTTCGCTTTTTCCAATTAACCGACTTTTCCGAAGGGATTTTCCAAAATTTTCTCCCGTAAAAACCTTCTCCTCGATAATACGAACAACTGACAAAATTTTACAGAAATCGGCCCAGCCGTTCTCATTTTATGAATCACTATACATTTTTTACACCATTTGTATATACATATTGGATTTTGCCACGCCCCTTTCCCCGCAGACCGAAAATCAGACTTCACAGTGTCAACCGCCTGAATATTCTGAAGATTCCCTGGAAATTTCAACAAAAGCGGCCCAGCCGTTTTGGAGTCCATACGTTACTTACATACATACATACATACACACATCCTATTTTATAAATGGATTTGAATAAAACATTAATATAACATATTTATTGTTTAAGTACATAACAATTGCATGTCTATTAATTTTGACAAGACAAATTATACGAAAAAACCCCATCTTCCAGTCTCTTTCGAAAAGTTATTTTAAAACTTCAAACTTTTTAAAGTTTCCAAAGTAACAAACGAATAAAAAAAATCTGCAGATTTATGGAAATTCAAAATGTTCTTTAACAAAAAAAATATGTTACATTAAAACATGCCAAAAATTAACTGCCTGTTTTTATAATAAAAATTTTCGTTTAGAACTTGATATTGAATTTAATGTTAATTCCGAAACTAAAATTCTTCAAAAGAACAGCCGTTAAAGGAAAAAATAAAAAAAAAATATCTCATAAAATCTAAAAGAAATTTATGCTTGCAAATCTCTTGCATGCTATAAAAAATAATTTTTGGCGGTTTTTTTACTTTTCATCCTTTTTTGTTACACATTTATCTAAAATTCTCAGGCATGCGTCTAAGAATTGCTCTTAATAAGTATTTCTCTTTTTTTCCATTTGACAGCTACAGATATAAAAAATGTTGAAAATAACAAATTTGGCCAATTTGAGTCTCATTCAGTTGTGTGGTTTTTTTCTTACAAGCAGACGTCTACTACCGGCTTTTGATAATTAAGACATTGTGGCCACATAAAAAAGATAATAAAAACTATAAAAAGCAACAGCAACAAAGAAAAAAACAGAACACCAATTCCGTAATACTGCCTTAAACACTTAAACATACAAACAAACATTCGTAGTCACACATGGATATAAATTAAAAGACAAATAGTTTTGATGATGAACAAAAGGACTTTAAATAAAATAAATCAGCATAAATTCAAATACTGCAAAAACAAGTAAAACCTGAATGACTTGAATGGAACTGAATAAATTATTCTAAAGGAATTTATTTTGAAATTCTTTTTTAGTGTTCTTTTGTTTATCAGTACCACTAATTAAAATTATTTTAATTAAATAGTTTTTGCTGCATTAATTTTGTTTTAACCATTTCATACATTTGACATTTCTTTTTTATTTTAAGAAATATAAAATCTAGGACAACTTAGCAAGAAAACTGTCATAAATGTCAAATTTTAATCCACTTGCAATATTTTTTTTATTTCAATTGTTTTTTTTTTTTTTATTTTATACGTTTTCAAACTAAAACACCCAACCATTTCCAGAGCATAAATGTGGTATTGAAAGCAGTGGTGGGTAGAGGGGTGGACTCTTTTCTGAAATCCCTTGACACCACAATTGCTATGGAGTGCCACTAATTTTTAAAACTTATTTTTACCCGTCTGTTATGAAAAGTAGTTGTAATTACTCGAAACAGAGTATGAAAAGGACAGAAGCCAAAGTATAATAAAAAATATATATACATTTACATTTGCACTAATGTACATAACTTGTGGTAAAAAAATGATATGACACTTCAAAATTTTTAATATAAAAAATAAGGAATATTGAAAATAATACAATTTTTAATTAAAATTCAGATACAGAGCTAAATTTATTAAAAATGAATAATTAGCAAAAACAAACTAAAAATCTTATTGAAAATAAGAAGCAATAAGAAAATCTTTAGAAAGTGCATTCATGGGCCCACCAAAAAAAATTATGTTATAGGGTTAAGAATCATGGAAGATTTATTTTTACCAAATATTATCCACATATTTAGAGCCTTAGGAAATTTTTAGAGTTTAAGGTAATTTTAGAGGAGGTGTTCATAGTGGACTTATGATCAATTCAATACCTACCTTCACCATTACACAGAAGCTACTAAAAAAATTATGGTGGTAGAAAAAGCTATTTTCGAGAGTGATATTCGTATAGGAGCTATGGTCGAACATGGACCGATTCCAATGAATATTATAAGGTAATTAATTGTGGCTTAATTCAAACTAAAAACCAACATAATTCAATGTGTTATGGGCATAAAACTCATTACTCCCAAATGAAGTTTGTATTGAGGCTGTGTGAAATTATGGACCGATTTTTGTCATTTTCAATAGCGGTCGTCATTTATATATATACCCAAATTTCATAAAATTATCAAGTTTCGATTTGTACTTTGGGCACAAAATGAACATAAGCCGAAATAATCCTCTTAGAAAAAAATCGAAAAAGCATGTAATTTTGCGGGAAACAAATTTTTTTCTGCAACAAAATAATTTAATCTGCTTTAAAAGCGATTCAGTGAAGTTCATATTTTGCGTTTAGAGAATAAGAGAACTTTCAATACAGCAAATACGCACCAAAAATTCTACTTACCGTGTAAGCCAGCAAATTACATTGCAAAAACTGTTTACTACGCACAAAAAAAAATATTGTGAGGGCAAATAATTTTAGCATTTGAAGATTATGCTGTTGGGGTAAACAAAAACTTGTTGGCGAATATGAAAACCTTTTGAAGCAAGAAATTTGCCAACAATATTTTTTTTTTACCGAAACAACCTGAAAGTATTTGAAGTTTTTTAACAGCAAAATTAATTGTTACAAATAAAATAACTTTTGCCGTTAAAGGTGTTCATCTGAAATAACGGCCCATTGAGATTTGTGGTTGACGAAAATGATTTGCATTTGCTGGAAATAAAAATTGTATTTGCCAAAAATTATTTATCTTCTTAATCAAATAATATTACTCTTGTCGTAAAAAAGTTCATTTGGCAATGATTGGTACTTCATTATCATTGCGATCAGTGTTGAGTCGTTTGTAGGTGTAAAAAGTGAACTTTTTAGTTTTTAAATAATTTAAATAAAAATTAAAGGCTCAGTTAGTCTTTACTTTCTGTTTCTGTTGCTGTTACTTACAATTACTCAACAAGTTTTTAATATCACAGATTGGACCGAAACAGAACAGAAAAACTAATCAATTTCACAGGTTTATTTAATAACAAAAACAAATCAGCTGATTCGTAACGGAACAGAAAGTAAAGACTAATTCTGCCTTAAATTGCAGTATTTTGAAAAAAATATAAGCCGGCAGAAAATCTTGGTAAGTTGTTGCGATATATTCTTTTCTATAATTTATTGCATGAAAAATATTTTTGCAGATTCGCGACATCTTTATTTCTTTTATTTACTTCATGCGGTAATAACTTCTCCACGCATCAACAAGGCAGCGAAACCATCCATATCTGACGCCAAAAACGATACGATTGGTCATATAATAAATATAAACAATAATTAAATTAAGAATTTTTTTTTCTTTCATTTACAATCTATCCAAGGGATAATAAGCAAATATGTTGACATTTTTAAAAATAAGAGATATTATGTAGTTCCAATGAGTTACATATATAATTTACAAGTAAATATTTCGTTTTTTTTTCAAGAATTAGTGAACGAATTTATAACAGCATACATTCGCATGTATGTAGACATCTTTACTAAATGCTAAGTGCGAAATGGAAGATCCAATACGTGGTTTCGCTTAAGGAGTCGGTTCACACTATGAAAGTTTTCTTGCAGAAAGTTTAAGTTTATTGTGAAGGGGGAAGAGAACATGATGTGAAAAAAGTCAGGGTTTTAAAAGCGAGTTTAACTGTGATGGAAACTTAAAAAAGGTAAAAAAAACCAAATGTTCGAAAGGCAAATCTTAACCGTCAAAAGTTTATGAAAAAAAACGCGATCTGGCCTAAGCCCAGAAAACAGGGCTGTGTAGTCGGAGTTGAAGAGTCGGAGTTTTTTGAACCGGAGTCGGACTTGAAGTACCCACAGAAACTCGCGAATCCGACTCTAAAATTTTTCGACATAAAAACTTTTCTAATATTTTTCAAAATAAAAAAAATTTAAGAGATTCTGCTTTAAAAATTTTGAAGCTATCAGTAGGTGAGTTTCAAAAATTGAGATAACAATTGATTTTGGCAAATCTTTTAACACTTTATGAGAATAAAGTGTGTTTTTATGAGTACAGGTGGTAATAAACTGGTTCTATCCACTCACTAGACATTTTCAAAACTGTGTATCTCTTTGCATTTTCAGTAACAAAAGTCGCTGGTTCACTGTTTTAAGCGTTTGAAGTGCGCCAAAGTATTCTTGTTGAAATAGAGTCAAATTAGGGAATTTAAAAATGCAAATTTGTAAACAAGTTCACTTGGATACATTTGTTTTTTATAAATCTTATATTGAAAAATGTTTTTGTTACTATGTTCATATACTTACATGTATGACTGGAAATCTGCTGTAGCTTCTGTGGCGAAAATACTAAAAAAAAACTACATTTTTAATTACAACTTTTAAAGTGAATGAATGAAAATAGAAATAAAAGGAAAAGGAACCCGGAAAAACACATAAAACTGTTTTCGATATAATTCCTATCAATGTGGGGGTTAACCCGAAAAATTATTAGAGAATACTTTTATCTACTCACTTTGGGGAAAATCGGAGAGAAAATAAAGACGTGCAATATTATATTTTGGTCTTGGACAATAATAATATTGATTAAATTTGGGACGGAAAAAACTATGATTTCAATTTATTTGTTTAAAAATTTATATTTTTTAACTCTGCAGGTGGGAGATAAACTGCACCAAGCCACACTTTGAAAACTTTAGATCAGACCGCAACAACACGTTGAAAATCACAAATACTTTTATTTCTGTATTAAAAATTTTCCTTTGTTATAACATTTTGTATGACTCTAATATGTTTTTGATGTCGATGATATCCTTAATCAAATTAGACTGGGTTTCTTTACCTCCCATAATATATCCCTTTAGACAAACAGTTCCAAGTTAACAACAAAAGGTTTGCTATTTCCCAAAAATAATACAAGGCGTACAACAATTTCAATATTTTTAATCAGGCTTAAGTTCATCAAATTTAATTTTCATTAAATTATTTTTATGAAGAAGGGAATTTTACAACATGAAAATCATTCATTCTTGACTGACCTGAGATTCGAACCCAGGCGGCTATTTACCCTGACATGTTTCGATCGCTAACACTCGATCTCCTCAGAGGGATTTGCCGTCTTACACTCGCAGCCATCGACGACTGCTGACGTCAATAGTCAAACATCAATCCTTAAACCAAATTGTATTTGTATTGTACATGTTTTTCCTTTACCTCTGTTTTTTCGTACTTTTTGTCAATAATTCTTATTGTAGTCCAAAGTACATTTTTGTTTTTTCATGTTTTGTCTTTCTTTTTCTTGTTGACCTTTTTCAGCACAACTTGAAGGACAAATGTACACATTGAGCTTGTGCCTTAGCTTTAACAATAATTAGTACTGTGGTAATTTTGTTGAACTATTTATGGGTTTTAATCCAAATTCTCAATATTTTTAATCAGCCTTAAGTTCATCAAATTAAATTTTCATTAAATTATCTTTATGAAGAAAGCAATTTTACAACATGAAAATTAATTAAAATTGTTAGCGATAATCATTCATTCTTGACTGATCTGAGATTCGAACCCAGGCGGCTGGTTACCCTGACATGTTTCGATCGCTAATACTCGATCTCCTCAGAGGGATTTGCCGTCTTACACTATTTTACCTAAATTTTCTCTTCGAAATGTGTTATACAAATTATTCAAGTAAAAACTGAAGGCGCATCTGCATGCTTAAATAAAAATTATCTACAAATTCAGTTGTAAACCACACTAAATTTGATGCAATTTACGTCTAAGCAAGTTGGACTTGGGGTTGTTTTCCACTTTTCTCTTGACAACTACATAAGATAGAGCTTATGGGAATTTATAATCCATAGAAGAAAAATTCTGATTCCAACAGTATAAAAAAAGTATTTTGAAAAAGATGTGAATTGATGTGGTTTATCCCTCCCCTAAAAACTATTGTTACATTTTGTAGCACTGTTTGCATAATTTTAATAAATTAATATAACTTCCAAAATATACTTAAGCTTAATGAATAATTTTCCTGGTGGTCTATAGTGTATTGCAAAACTAGTTCGATCCCATATAAATTGTAGCAAAACTCGTTCCTTTCTTTCTACACTTCGTAGCAAAAGTCTTTAGTTCTAAAATAAAATCTGTTTTTTTCTATATTTCAGTTGGTTTACATTTTTCAACTGTTGAGTTCTTAATCAAGAATGGCATAATAATTCAGAATCAAAATAAATCAGCTAATTTGGTCCATATAATCGGGCGCTATATGATTTTAGCATTTTCCCAAAATTCGAATAAAGTGTTTAGAACGAGCTTTGCATCTCACCTACTTATATATAAATCACTATATCAAAGCTCAATGCGACACGTGTTAAAATTGAAATACCGATTTTTGAAATTTTTATAGAATTTTTTTTTTGTTTTTGCTATATTTAACCATTAAAAAGGTACTTCATTAAAAAAAGAGTTTAAAGTCAAATAACGGCCAGTCTCACATAAACTGCGAATCAAAGGAGTCGGAGTCGCAGTTGGAGTTGGAGTTGGAGTTGGAGTCGGACTTAAAAAATTTCATCGGATGGCGTCGGAGTCGGTGTCGGACTTAAAAAATTTCATCGGATGGCGTCGGAGTTATCACTTTTTCTTGACGACTCCACAGACCTGCTAATAACTAAATTAACCTCCAAGAATAAAAATTGGGAATTAAGCACGACAAACAAAATCTCATTAATTAAAAACTACTTTGATAATAAAAAAAAAACTTTAAGAAAATGGAACTCATTTAACATGGACTACCCTTGCAAGTAAAAATTGTACACAATATGTGTAGTTACACATGATTTGGCAACACTGTTAGTAATATAAACTAGCAAACAGAATGAAATAATCGGCTATTCAAAAACGATTTTTAAAGATTAATTTAAATTAAATCGCTGATGTTTAAGTGAATACAATATCAAGAGAATTGCGATAACGCATAGCCACTTGCAACAACCCCTGGGACAACTATTGTTAATAAAACCATTTCGAAGTAATTTTTTATTTTTAATTTCTTGCAATCAAAGAAGAAAATTAAAGAAGAAATTATTTCATTAAAATTAGTTTTGTAAAAATCTTCTGACGGGTTTATATTTCAAAAAGTTCTTCTGATTGAAAACTTTAAAAACAATAATGATTTTAAGCCTTTAAATATAATTTTTTTTTTCTGATACTTTTTCAGTTCATCTGTGGAGTTTTAAATAACGATGCATAATAAACGAATACTGGGCGGTAGACAAAAAGGAAAAAGAGAAGATGGGGAAAAAGAGAGGGAGCTACACAAAATCAACAACTGTTTCGCAAACGTAAATTACCCAGAAAGAACGTGACTTTGGCGCGAAAACGTTTAGGTCACGTTTCGTTTTGGAAAAAAGCACACAACAAAACAAAAAGCAACACCAACAACTCCAAAAACACATCAGCAACATTAAAAATAACAACAGCAAAATTGTAGCACCGAAAGCCCAAACATGCCCTTAGAACTCTGGTTCTGTAGTTGCAACATTTTCTGTTGGTTTTTGTGACCCTCTTAGGACATTATGGGTGAATGTAGGGTTGTAAAAGGAGCTGAACTGTCAACCCAAATATTGTTGGAATATTGTATTTTTGTTTTCATTATTTTCATTTCCTTTTTCAAAAAGTGGAAAATTCAAATAAACCGGAGAGTGAAATAAAGCACGAAAATATATATTTTTTGTAGTTTTAGTGTGGTAAATAACGGTCTATGTATTTGGCGTGGCATGCGGGCTGTTGAACCAACATACATTTCATTCACATACATACATACTTGTACGTGTACAGATACATTATGCCTGGATACTCGTATAAGCAATTTACTTGGAAAACGAGAAAATGTAATTGGAACTAAAGCTACGTGTTGTATATGATTTTTACAACATTTTTGATGTTTGATCATGCACATGTGTGTTGGTGGGCGTTGTTGTTGGTTGCGAATATTTTAAAAGAATTATATTTTTTCAACAACAGGCATGAGCAAAATAATACAAGAAACCTAAATATTTAAACAAGTGTAACATTTGTGCTATTTCGAAGCTCTTATCGGTAGATGTACAGATAAGTTTAAAAGCTAGAAAATTAAATTTTTTTGCCAGCATCTTGCAAGTAAATTGAAATCAATTGCCATACAAAAGTAAAGACAGATTTGGTTAATGAATTTAGTTAAATTTTTCAAAAATCTAATATATTTAAATTGCATACCTGAAAAATAAATTTTTTAACTTACGGTGTTTTCTTGTCTAAAGAATAATAATGCATTTTATTTGTATAAAAAATTTATCAGGTTACACGAACCCTTACGAAGTGATACATTTTTCTAAATTACAATGGAACAAAATAATAGCTACGTTTTACACTCAATACTAATGTGTATTTGGCGTGTAAAATATTGAATGCAGAGTTTGTACTAATAAGCGATATTCACCACGGTTGTAGCAATGTTCAACATTAAATTTTCTTTGAATTCCAATAAGCGTTAACAACACTGATTTTCAGTAATTAAAGTCAGCTGTTGTTAAAAATTTTGCGCCCAAAAAAAAAATAATTATTGTAAAAAAGTAAAATGAACGAAGAACAAAAAGTATTTATATCCATCACAATATAACCAAAAATCACAATACAATACAAATTGTACGCAAACACAAGAAAAAAGTTAATAAAAAAATACTTGCTTGCATAAAAAAGTAGTTAACGCAGAGGGTATTATCTCACACTCAATTATAACTGGGTGTAAGAAATGGAACAAATTTGCCATTTTCTGCAACATATTTAGAAAGAAAATCGACAACTTCTCACACGTTTGTATATATTTTTAGGAATAGAACAAAAACCCGCGCGACTGGTAGCATGCATGGAACATTATTGTCAGAAAAGAAAACACCACTAATAAAAACCTTCAAAGATAAATTGTAGTCGTTAGTATTTTTGAAATTTCGTAATTAAAGAGGGTAACATAAATTACTAGCTCAGGTAATGCTTGTTTAACTTGATTGTTTTATCACTATGCGGAGCAAAATCTGCTAAAGTTTGATTGTGTGCGTAACATTTTCTAAACGATTCAGTGCATCTGAACAGTGGGAAAAAGTAAACAAAATTAAATAAAACCAAATTGTGAATAAAAACTCCCCCGGAATTTTTTCCACAACAGTGGAGAGGGAAATATGCGTTTATGCTGATGTCTGTAACACATTTAAGTATAAGTCCCTGACCCACATTTTAGCACTCAGTATTTTTAAGGATTTTCATATAAATATAACTACACAATCAGCTTGCCTGTTATCGTGCGTAAAGTAAAGGTCGCAATATTTTTAAATAATTTGATGAAATTCGGTATTGTATAGAATTTCACATGGCCGTAATACAAATTTCTTTCCGAAATAATCTTTGTGCCCACAAACTATCTTATAATGTGTATATGTAGATACAATTTGGTCTAAAAGTATTTTATTGCAACAAAAATCGTCTATTTGGTTCCATGTTTGGCCCAAATAGAGTGCAACCCCGAAGATGTGTCTTTATATACTGTGGTTTATGGTATCTTATGATAAGACTTGGTCGACTTTACTTTCTTAATTGTAAGACTTGAATTCAAATAGAAAAAAGGATAAAAGGGTTAACATTTGTGTGGAATTGTCGTTCACTCGTTTAATTTCAATTTAATATATTTTACAGAAGGAGAAAAATATGTTCTAAAATCTTTAGTTTTCAATATTTTGTAAATCATTAAATCTAGTTTCGTTTTATTGTTGACTCTTTTTTGACATGCAAGACACGGACAACTAAAAATCATGGATCACTGTTTTACAAAGGTTTCTGAGCGGATCTTGAATGAGATCGGCTTTGTCCACGGAATACGTGGACATTAGGGTCGCCTTTGGGCTTTTGCCGAGGTTGGAATTACTTTCTAGGAAGAGCTGATCAGGCCATGGCAGATTGTGTATAAGATTTGCTATTTTAAGGGATGGCTCAAGGATAAGATGCAAAGATGCAGGAGTTTACTGTGAGAATATGGATATTATAAAGTCATATAAGCTTCCTGAAGACCGCAGTGTATTTTTGGCGGAGGATCTACGGACTTTGAAGGCCGTCGCTACACTCACAATATTATTACAGTAACGGACTGTATTTTATCTGAGAAGTATTCCGTTCAATCATTTAATTCCAAGCAAATTTGTTTTTAACTGATTCTAACAGTTATTTAAAAAACTAAGTGCATATTAATACGGATTTTCAGATGCAGTTAATATTGTCCGTTGATTAAGATAAATTCTTCTTTATGTAAAATTAAATAAAAATGTCATTTAAAATAACGAAAAGTTTATTTAATTTTTAATGTCAAAAATGCAACCGCGAATTCTGTAAAAACAAATGAATTTTCAGTTATTTTATATAAATTAAATATCAAAAAATTTGACTGGATAATCCGTAAAAAACAAATTTGTTCATATTTAGTAAAATACAATATCATTTTCTCATGATCAAAAAAAATTAACTTTTGTGTACCAAAAACTCAAGCATTTCTTAAAACAAGAAGTTCAAAAGTTGCTTGTTTTTATTTAAAATAAAAAAGATATTTCTGAGTTCAAGCTGTATTTATTAAATATTAGCATGGTTTTCTTGATTTTCAAGAAGAATCGAATTTCTTGCACCAAGAAACAAATAATAGCGATTTTTTTAAATTTTTCAGAAAATGGTTAAGAAAACTTTGTTTAATTCAATTAATTTTTAGTTGAATCGACATTTTAAGTAAATAAGTTTTCTTAAATTTAAATGTTTGTAAAATATTAATGGCAGATTTCAGCAATTTATTTATACAAGTGTTTTCCTAATGGTCGAAATTCGGCCATATTTTTTTTAATATGATGAACAAAGAAAGTTACCGACCGTAATTGGTTTGCCTGTGCCGATTTATATATAAGTTTTGTGTTGTCGAAATATTCGAAATCCGGTTTCTTGCAAATGTCGAATAATCGACCACCCTATTTTTTTTATTATTTGATAATTGGAAAAAAACAAAATTTTTATTTACATGTTATGCATATGTGTTAGTATCAAATTTGAACGCTTATAACTCTGAACATATTGAACAGATTTTAATAAAATATATATTGTGAACTTCTGCCAGCAAATACCTTTCCAATGGTGAATTTTTTATTCCAGTCGCTGGGCAAACAGGGGAGTAAAGTGTTCTTAACTGTTTTGCCTTAGCCGATTTATATATAGAAGATAGATAAATTTATTTTTAATATTCGTTTTTCGTGTCAAATAAAAATAAAATTATATGAAAAACTATGTATATTAAAATATGAATTGACATTAAAATAGAATTAATTGGTGAAATTGGCCATAAGCAACGCAAACGTGGTTTAAGTAACTAAAGAATTAAAATAAATTTTTTTTAATGATTATAAATTTTAGTTCGCTTTGGGCAATAACTTTGTGCTTAAAGCAAGCCACACATGTGTTTACAATAAGAAACTTTATGCTTGAACGAAAATGGTGCAAAATTTTCTTGGTTCAAGCGATATTTTCTGGTGATTTAGTAAATAATTCTTTCGGTTTATCTCAGTTTATTTCTTTATTACATTTTCCAATAATGTTCAAAGACTTTTTTGTATAGCAAAATAACGTCAGACAATATAGCAGTGACCTTGCTAACGTAGCTTCATAGAAGTATCCCAAAATTTTCAGCAAAATGATTTTTATTCTCACAAATATGAAAATCTAAAAACGTACAAAATTTTAAGGTATTTTGTTCTTCAAACTGTTTAACTACTACTATGGCAATATGGCTGAAGCTTGAGGTCCGCAATACGCATCCGATTCGTTGATGAATTTAAGCATCTGTCAAAAACTAGAATCAGTGTAAAATTGTATTGGCAAGTTACACAGCAAACACGTATAATGCATATACGTATAGAGCGCATTAAGTGGCACTACTTTTCACATTTGCATGCATCTTGAAAACAGGTCAAGAAAGTAACAAACGCGTGGCGTGGACCTTCAGCTGAAGAATAAAAACAAACAATTTATTATTCTATTTTGTTTTTATGTTCTGCATTTAAATGTGTTATTTTTCTTAGTTTTTATCAGGGCTGTGGAGTCGGAGTTGAGGTTTTTGTTCCGGAGTCGGGGTCATAGTACCCACAAAAACTCGCGACTCCGACCGACTCTAAAGTTTTTCGGCATAGAAAATTTAAAAAAAAATTCCAAAATAAAAATTATATTCTTAAAACACATTTAAAATTTAAATAAATGGTTTATGAATACTGCTCTTTGGTGCTGTTTCCAAATTACAGGCGATGGACCGAGTGCTTTTCATATAAATTTTACTTCATAATCAATCGCCTGTCATTTGGAAACAGCACATTAATGTTTGCGTACGATGATTTCTTCTCAAAAACTCTAATTTTTAGAAGGCCGTACCGTAATGAAAAAATAAAAGTTGACATCACTGAGTCTCATATACATTTAGCATCAAGATTATAGTAGGAGTCGAAGTCGGAATCTGAGTCGCACCTAAAAAATGGAGTCGGAGTTAGTACTTTTTTCAGCCGACCCCACAGCCCTGGTTTTTATGCAAAAATTAAATTGTTAGTATGTAGTTTTTTTTTCAAAAAATCTCTAAAAAAAAAAGGATCAGCGTATCGAAAGTAAAATATCGGTATTTGTTATTTCCCTAATTTTTAGTCAAGTTTAACCAGAAGTGCATATTTATTGCATATTTGCCTTTCTAGTCTTTTTTAAATTTTGTTTTTAAAATATAGTTATTAATCAAATAGTTAATATTTTTTATTATTAAGTGAATTCTAAAAGTTGTGTCGGCTATGAAAAGAATAGACGGTGATACCCTACACCACGATATATACTGATTTGTTTAGCTATTATTTATGGCACTAACAACTATTTTCACGGGTAGTAGTTGTCTGGATATATAGATTGATTCTAATAAAATTTGGTAAGGTGATTTATGTTCTAAACAAATATTTTATTTTTTTTATTTGACTCTAAAAACAAACGTAGTAAGATGGCTTATGGCCGCAAAGACAAGGTTTTGTTCTTGTGACAATTAAAACATATTGCTCATTTACTTCAATAATGACTTGACTCAAAATATGATATTTTGGAGTTATTGATGCAGAATTGTTCGCTTTATTTTTTCTTTTTATTGTGTTTAAAATTAATTCTAAGATCTTTTGTACTTCCCCGTTTGAAGAGAATGTGTCGTTGCTTTAAACGCGTTTATCTCGAAATGGATGTTTTGAGTATTGTCACTATTGAAGTAAATTAGCGATTTACACAAATTTCATCATATCATCTCTTGACTTTCAAAATGCGCTTTGGACCTAAGGTTTACACAGACAGACAACCAGACAGTGTTAATATAAATGTTTGCGGATATAACCTTTTAAATACCTACTACTTATGTGTTGTATGCTGATAGATGCAGCATTGACCATACATCACCATACATCACCCTCCCTAAAATGGGGTTAAGCCAAAAAAAAAATCTCATATATAGTAGGTAGAGTAGGTAGAATGATATCAAGGACAAACTACTTTTATATAAATCATAATCCACTGTGCAGTATAACAATATGAAGTAAATTGATATGAATGTATGTGTATACATATTTATATGCGTACGTTGAACATTTTTGTGCAACTTAAGTTGAAAACAGACACGTGATGCTGCTACTGATGGCAAGTTTGGAAAATAAAAAGAGGTTTTTGCGTAAATGTAACAATATTCCGATAGATAAAGTAAAACGTTGCTGGTGTTGCAACAATCATTGATGCAAAAGACATAAATACATATGAGTTAATATTAAAAGAGGTGCTGTTTTGACTATTTTGAAAATCCAAATTTAATAAAATGTTATAGAAATACCTAAGAAAAATTAAATCCTGTAAGTACTAAATTCGAAATAATTCAAAAAATATCTTCATTTAAAGTTCTTTTTTTGTATATCTTGCATCCTTTTTCTTTTAGCAGTTTACATTTTATATTGGGTGGCTTTTGTTTTCAGCACTGTATTTTTTCTTAAATCTACAATCGTACGTGCGAGTGAAAGAATCTGTAGCTGTGTATTTTACAAAGATTACATTAAATTTCAAACTGCAAAATTGTGTTCTGACCACTATCAACATTAAAATGAATGTACATTATGCGTGCCACAATATGGAAAAAATATTTTAAAGTTAAAAGATGCATTGGTAACAGCAACACGACACTCAAGTAGATCTAGTAATAAGCATCGTTTACATTTTACGTTTTTAAAAGAAGTAAGCACGTGCTCATTAGAAGTAGGGTTTCTTAGTTTTGGACTTTTAACACTTCTCGGAAGTTTTAATGAAAAATATTATGAAAAATGTATGTGTAAGTATGTATTATCAATAGCTGTAAATCAGTCAAACTTAATATTGTAAAGATTAAAACTAGCATAAGTGGCTTAGATTTTTTTTTAAGATCGAACGTTTAAAAATTTCCTCATCTCATTATTAAAAATTTCTTCGAAAAATTGTGTTGCATTTTACTTAAGCTTCGTTCAGATCAGAACGCCGGTCTTGCAACAATACAAGGTCTGGCAATGTGCCGAAAATATACAGCCAAAGAAACATTGCCACCAAAAGTAAATTGTCAGTTCAGACGATTGTAAGAAATCCATACAATTTCATTGGCAGACAACTGTATATCAATAAATTCATCTGCAAACAAAATATTAGTTCACACTGTTGTAAGAAAATTGCATGTCAAGAATTGCCAGATCAGTTTTTAGACTTTGTATGAATATGAAAATTGTCTGTATTGAAGTATATAAATTGGTAAAGTGGAAATATTGTTATTGAAGGGAAAATGAAATAGCAAGAATTTTTCTTTTTAGGATTGATGTTTATTAAAATTAATTAATTTTTTTTTGCAGCGTTGCCAATAGAAAAAGGTCTCTGACAATGATGTCATTTATGGTTCTAAACCAGACAAACACGTTAAAAATTTGATGTTAAAAATTATTGCTTATGGTTTATGTTGAAAACCGCAGTAAATGTAACTCGATACATTTATACAACGCCAAGCCGATAGACAATGCGAGATGAAACGTAAAACGCACAAAAAGCAGACAAACAAAGTCGAGCTGTTTGTCTTTAAAAATATAACGACAAAGACGCGCGAGCTGTTACTCCGCACAGAGCAGTGTTACGATTGTTATTTAAATTAAGTCATTAAACGAGATACTTTAAACAACAAAAATGTTGTTGTTTGCTTCAAAAGAGGAGATGTTCGTGCCGATAAATCAAATTTTGCTTTATTTCTTTAAATTAAAAAAAAAAAATGTAGCTTAAGCACACCGTGAGTATGTTCTATCGATTGAACCGTGGGACTGGTAGACAAAGGCCGTAGAGGTCAGCAAAAACCCTATAAAGGCGTAGAAGGTAGATTTTTTTAATGCAAGAAAAGCGTGTACCACACGAGTTAAAGCCGAGAGACGATTTTGCATCTCCGAAATGCTGTTTGAAAGCAAAAAAATAGATGTAATTTTCCATCAAATTAGATGTTTCTAACAGTCAAAAATATTTATTACGACGATTAAAGCGCAAGGAATCGTATGTAAAGCGTAGCCAACAAAGCTGTAGCAATGCCAAAGTCGAATATTCATGGTAATGCTCTGTACATCGTGAGACCTGAAGGGTCCGATATATCATGAGATGCTGAAATTGCCACAAAACGATTATATGAAAACGGTGGCGAATTCAATTGATTCGCTTGAAGCCAGCATTGGCGGAAAACCGCCCGAAACAAGCGGTCATCATGATAACAAAAATTACAAGACCAGTTTAAAACTATTTTAAAGATAGGATTTAGTAAGTATTTCCTTATAGTCCGACTGCTATTTCTTCCGATCGCTGTAGAATGCTCTTACTGGAATATGCATCACTTAAGACCATGGTATCCGAATTTGGATAAAAAGGATAAAATCTCGGATTTTTACGTTATAAACCAAACGGCTTATAGATTATTGCCAGAAATATGTGAACGTTTTTCCTTCTGCAACCTTATACTTCTGATAAATTGCTAAGACTCTTAGGGCCATTATTACAACTTGCCAATAGTTAAAAGTCGGATTTTGTCGGACCGATAAATAGCTTTGCATTATAAAACCTTCATTTATTATGTTTTCATCTATTAAATATTATTATTATTGAAAATAACAGCAATAAAAAATGGAAGTTTTAATAATGCAAAGCTATTTATCGGTCCAACAAAATCCGACTTTTAACTATTGGCAAGTTGTAATAATGGCCCTTACAAATAGAAAATTAAATTATAATTGGAAACTTCCTTTAAAAGTTTTAGATAAAACTGATCAAAATTTGTTTTAACAAATTTACGAAAATTTTATAAATATTTTTTTTGGGAAGGTTTTGCAAAATAGAAACCCTAAGATGAATGCTGATGGAAATAGTGATGATAATTTAACTTATAGTGAGTGCATGATATTGGCATAGTAAATACTTAACCATTTTTATTTAACTAACAATACGATGGCATACAACCGGACAACAATTACTTTTTAGAAGGAAAATAATGCGGCAATAGCAAATTAAAGTACCAGGATATAAATTAACAAAAACTACATTTGCATTTGGATAGGAATTGAAAAATTATAACAAGCTTTTTTAAATCAAAAAAAGAAAATTTTTCATCATGTACTATCTCTTTTGCGTCCCAGTCATTTGAGAAATATAGCAATTTATAAAATTTAACTTAACCTTTGTGACATACCTTATGACGTGGAGGTAAATTTTACCCCTCTAAATTAAAAAAAAATTAAATTTGTAAAAAATGTTTTTTTATAATTTTTTGTTTTTGAAAAATAAGCTACTACATTTCTAATTACAAAAAATAAAGAAACCTAAAATTATTTTTATTTGTCTAAATAGTAAATTAAACATAATATGTTAAAAAATAGTTCTGTTAAAGGTGTTCGTTTTAAAACATGTCTCTTCTCTGATTGTATATGCCAATTTGAATATCATTTCTGCTCAAATGTGTTCAAATCAGGAATGTTATTTACATGAAATAGTATTTGTTAAATCATAACTCCCGCCTGCTTCGAAAACTATGCCAAATACGATTATGAATAATTTGGAGACGCAATTGCATGTGATGTTTACCGGAAACATGTTTTACCACCGTTTAAGACCAACTACCAAAGACTGTCAAATAATGTATTTCCTAAAAATATCCAGACCTTTCTTAAACAGCAAACAGAGTCAAATCAGTATCACAGCAGCAAGTGGTCCTAAGGATTTTATGGGTTCAAACTGGTTAATAACACTGTGCGACAAATGGTAGGGGTCAGTGATCGGGAAGGGTTCAAACTACCGGGAAAAGTTATATCGGTAAAAAAGAAGTTATACGTGTCCCGGTGTTTTGCTGAGTCACGTCTAGGAATCGAGATATATCGATTTGAAAAATGGGATAACAATTTATAAAACCCTAAATTTTAGAGCTGCCGTACGTCCTATGGATATGACTTATATACCAAAATATCGGAAATTTTTAGTAGAACATATTTTATAAAAAACTCGGAAAAATCAGTTCAGATACAAAAAAGTTATGACCAAAATTAAATTCCTATCTGTCAACTTAATCTAAACTTTAGCTTACTGCAAGTTGTAATAACGGCACTTAGTGGTCCTCGAAGTACGAGGTATATAAAATAACATTTTTTTTAACTTTCAACACAGAAAAGTTTCAAAAATTTGTTAATTGCTTGACATGTTTTTTATGGCCAATTTTAAGGTTTAATATTATATCACAATTATATTTAAAATCGTTTTAAACACAAAATTCTGTTCTTCACTAGTCACCTCAATTTCACTTAATTCACCAAGCTTGTACATTTAAATTCAACTTAAGTTTCCATTGTAATAACTT
This sequence comes from Pollenia labialis, assembly GCA_949318255.1. Taxonomy (NCBI): domain Eukaryota; kingdom Metazoa; phylum Arthropoda; class Insecta; order Diptera; family Polleniidae; genus Pollenia; species Pollenia labialis. The sequence goes on along the minus strand of OX439139.1, from coordinate 140,801,876 downwards.
AGCAAGGTGTCCTCAATTTCACAACAATACAACAACAACAGGCGAAGCAATAACAGACAGCTGTTTTCTGAGCCCACCTTGTAAATAATTACACTTTTTTATAGTTTTTTTTTGTATTTAGTGGTGCTACCATACTTTTATTTTAATTAAACAGGACTTTTGAAAAAAAACTCAAAAAATCAATCTGTATTTAAATACGATTTAAGTTTATATGAAAATCAACTTAATATAGATTTAAATACTATCCTGAAAATTGGGCAATAAACTATCAGGGGTCTTATTAAAAATTAAATAGTGAAACTATTTATAATATTTATACATAAGAACGTTTGAATATATACGTAGATATGCTTATTACTCCGTGTAAAATCAGATGCCATAAGTCCGGCGATATAAATGTGTCAAGACAATGCGAATTTTTAAATTTTAAGTTATGCTTTGTGAATAAAATTCCTACACAGAAAGAAAAACACTCGGGATACATCAAGTTTTTTGGCATTACTTTAAGTACGAGTCGTACTCAAAAATTCAAGTACGAATAGCACTTAAACGTACTCAAAACAGTCCTAAATGGGATTACTTTCGAAAACACAAGTTTGGAAAAACCGGTTTGCTTATTGTGTGTAGAAAAAACAAAACAAGAAAAACACATACATATTATTTTCATGTTTAACCCTCCGGCTTGCGCATGTTTTGATTTTCTTTACCCATGGAAAAAGGTCTGGCCAGACTCATGTGTACAACGAAGGGTTAAAAAGTAAATTTGAACTCATGCTCATTTAGTTTATATTTTTGGTTAAATATCTACATAAGATTTCAAAAATAAAAACCATATCGGGCATGATGTGGTGTTTTATCATTCTGTAATGTTTAATACGGGTAAGTAAATCAATCATAATCATTTTTTTCTTTGTAATTTCTTTTTTTTTTGTTTTTTCAATCATGAATTCGGGATAAAATCAAATTTGTATTACTTGAATCAAGCTCATTTTGAGATTGATTCAATCTTAGTTTTACTTAAATCAATCTCATTTTCGGATTATTTCAAGTACGAAAACGGGATTGAATATGGATAGTTTAAGTATTTTGGGATTAAAAATCCGTACTTGCATCAATCTTTCTGTACTTGATTTAAGAAAATCCGTACTCACCGTACTATTAATACCGCTCCGGATTGATTTGAGTACGGATGGATTGATTTTTCTTTTGAGTGTACTAAGTGGAAGTAATACAAACATAAATGACTATGTAAACTTTACATTGTAAAGAACTGTCCACCGAGCTATAAAATCTGCAATTTCTCCAAATCTGCATTTTGGAAATTTTGAGGTATAAAATCTGCAAAATGCAGATAAATCTGCACATCTGGCATCACTGTATAAGGGTATGATAAAATCATTTCACTTAACAACATTTGCAATGAATAGGGCAACTGTGCCTTAACGTGATAACAAATGCTTTTATTTTGTAACAAAAATGTTTATTCCGAAAAGCACCAAAGGAAACATTATTTTTTGTATAATTTAACAATTAAACAATGAGTATCAGTGAATAATAAAAAGTTGCTAATTTAGATCTAATTACATCTGAAAGTATAATCTTACGAGGGTCGACTTACAAATTTGACTAAATGATGTTAAATATTAGTTTTTCTTCATACCGTAAACCATTAAAATGCTGGCCAGGCCGTTCCCTTTAATACAATATTACCGATGTATATTTCTGCAGTTAATAAAATCAAAACGAATCTTATCAAAAAGCCTACGCAACACATAAAAATACTTTTCTTTCGTTCATTTCGAAGAATTATTCTAGTTGACTACAAAATGTTCCTGCTATAGCCATAAGACTCCATACAAATAAAAGTGGTCCCAGACAGGCCCAGGTGGCAGTTTGTGCTAAACAAATTAAGAGTTAATTGTTTTCAATTATGTACTTCTTTCACACAAATTTCATGCGTTATCACCGCGATGTTTTTTAAATTCACATAAATATTTACCGAAATAAAAATACTGATTCGATATTTTACTTACATTTACAATTGAATTAAAAAACTTTACAAAAATTGATTACTAAGCAAGTATAAAAGTGGAGTTGGTCAAACCCAATTATATGATGCCCTATACCACAGCATTTAAAGAATAATTTTCAGGAGTGTACCCTGTTGCTGAGCTCTTTGAGCGACTGTTTAGACTGTCTAGATAACTACATATAAATATTAGGAAGGGGATTTAGTTGGAACCAACCGTCAGCTCTGGACCTACCTGCACAATTTTGGCATACCGTAGTAGATATTATAGAAGTTATTGTCGCTAAATTTCATGGCACTTGAAGCTATTACGGGAGTTTTGATCAAATAACGACCGATTCCAATAATATTTGTTAAGATAATATCGGTTGCAATAAAATATTGGTAGGCTAAGTACAAATATGATAAGATGGTTTACGGGCACAAAGTCTATGTTTGGAAAGAAGGTTGTATGTGGAGCATGTGAAATAATAGAGCGTTTCTCATAATTGAAACTGGGAATTTATTATATTTAACATTGTTTTTTTCCTAATTTATTCTATGAGCTAAAATTCATAACTGAAATTTAGCTCATAGAATAAATTCGAAAAAATAAAAAAAAAATGTTTCTCAAAATTTTTAATTGAACCGTATGTACCAAATTAAATCAAATTATCTTTAAAGTTGCAAAAATTTAAATTGCGAATTTTTCCACTACAAAAATTTAAATTACGAATTTTTCCACTACTTCTATACTTTTAATATGTAAAACTGATCCTCAATTATTCCTTAATCCTTGAATAGAAAGCAGTGCAGCGAACTGGAACGCAATGACACATCTAAACAATACTGTTATGAATTTTGCTAACATATATTTTTGTTATGCCTGCAGAACTTGTCGTTTAAACAATTTTATAAAATAGGTTTGAATGGATTTTGAGAGTGTAGATTGAATTATTTTATTTGCTTTTAGTTTTGTTCGAGAGAAGAATTAATAGATTTTTATATTTAAATATTGCTCGATTAATCGATTTTAAATTTATTCGAATTACTCGAATAATTTAAATAATTTTATGCAATGGGAAAAACACGTAAGCACTGAAGACCCAAAAGTATTGAACAAATTCAAAACAACGGGTATGAGTGGTAACCTGTGATCGTTTGTTAAGATTTGCCACTCTACCGCCCCCTTATTTTTGACTACCAGAGAAAAAAATAGATATGATCATATATGGCATTAGACCCGCTACTTCGTCAGCAAGTAGCACCAAAATTAATTTAATATTAGAACAAAATTGAAGCTGGAATTGTATTTGCGGGCTTGTGTTGAAGGTGGCTTATCACAAGAAATTACTTAACTGCTGCATAAGATTGTTAGCAGTAAAATAAACGTGCTGGCCATTTTCTAGATGCACAGCTAAATGAAATACAGGAGGATACCTTTCATGAATTGAAAAAGATAATATTCTCCCCGCAGCTTCCGAGCTACTTATGTATCGTCCAGTCTCAAATATTGCCACTTTGTCCTTATCAATTTCTAAAGAAAATGCATCTTGATCGGTACCTTTATGTACGTATTTTCAAATATACTTTATTGACTTCACAGAATTACATATTTGGACATTAATATGTGCGCAAAAAGTACGTAAAAGCACGGGATTATACGGAATTACCCACCGGTTGTCGATTTCCATTCTTTTATTTTGACTGTAAACCTACCGTTGTTGGGAGCCCTTCTTCTATATTTCTGTGTTTCTCTACTAAGGTCTCTGGGATATTTTTTTTAAGCATTTACCATCTTTCATGCATGGTGAAGTTGTATTCATTGCACCGCAATGGCCATGAATCATATTATTTTTAACAATATCGTGGAGAACCAGTCAAAGAATAAAAAAGTACCAAAAACTTATAAGAATCTTATAGATTCTCATCCACCCAGGAAATTGCATCTTGAATTTTATGTTTCTAGGTCCAATACCAACGGAACGTTAAAAAGTACCAGTTAAAGAACAAAAAGTACTTAAAAGTTCCGCAATAGATTCATATCCACTCAGGGCATTGCATTAAAAAAAATTGTGCGGAATATCTATGAAATAATGTTGATACAGTTGTACTCTGTTCATTTTGTGAAAAAGTTGCGAAATGTTTCTGGCAACATTGCAAAAGCAAACAAGTATGAACTGATTGTTAAATAAGAAATAAAAACAACCGGTAACAGTTTTTTATCCATATTTACTTTCTTTTTTATTAATTTTTTTTATTAAAAAAACAAATAATTTTTAGTTAAATACATGTGGGGTTTGTTTACATACGCAAAACAATGTCGCATACTTTGCAGGAATAAAAACGTCTAATTGTCCAAACTCGCATGATAGGTAACATGGATACATGTCAAAATTTTCGTGTGAAATAATTAATGCTGCTCAACATTTTTCACAAATTTGAACAGAGTACTAGGCTTAAGTTTCGAATGTGGTATAAACATTGTTTGTATGTTTATTGGTTTAAAAGATGGGGTGTCAAAAAAGTACCAAAATTCAGGTTTTACCCGTTTACACCCTAAAAGGGCCGATAAGCAGACACCTGTCCGCTTATTTTTCTTAAAAACAACGATAAGTATTACATTTTTTATATCTTTTTTAGTTTTGGAAATATAAGGTTACCTAATTTTCCCGTTTTACCCCCTAAACATTCGAATGTCCAAAAACCCCGTCTTAGTGGATCGATTTGGGGAGTGATCAATCTCTGGTCCAAATTTCAGTTATTAGCTTCAGGCGTTTAGGCTGTGCGATGATAAAGATAAACAAATGAGATTATACATACATGAGTTATGAGGATATTCAATAGGTGCTGTTGCTACTCAACAGAAGCTGTTATTCCAACAATAGCAGAGGTATGCTGCTAGCTTCTTAACAAGGGAAATTGTATCATGTTGCCGAATTATGCGTTCAGGGGCGGTTGGAAAACGCATGTTTGTCACCCAGTGGTTGAAAACAACCATGCATTGAGGCGATATGTCAGGTGCTTGTGTAAATATTTTCGACAACTATTGCGGTGTAACATATAATTGATGTAATTTTAATTGACATACATTGTTCCAGTTTTTCGTTTTCAATTATTCGATAAAAAAAATGGCGAAAACTACGATTAATCGAGTGTATACTCTGTTCTGGATATTAACTCAAAGGCAATTTATATTTTACTGTCGGCAAAATTAATTTTTTATTGTTAACGGCCGGTTAAGTTAACAAACTTTATTATGCCTGGCTTAATCTACAAACAGTAAACATAATTTAAACAAATTACAAGTAAAAGCGTTTGCATTAGATAGATTAGATAAATTCACAGATTAAGAATAAAATTACCCCAACATAATCCTTAAACACAATCTATTTTTGCTTCTCTAATATTTCGCTAATAACTCGTCTTCTTTCCTTCGTGTACACACTGTGCTCATCTTATAGCTGTTTTTGTTTTCAAGAAAAACTTTGGCTGCTAAAACACGTTTCCTCTTTATGTTTTTATTTCGTCTTATCGGGCGGTTTGAAAATGAACAGCCAACTGTATTGTTTTAAAGTTTCTCAATAGAAAAATAAGAAAAACAACTTTTTCTTTGTTTAAATAATTACAATGTTAAGTAATTTTCTCTAAAGAAATAAAAAAAAAATAAGTTCTTTAGCTTTTGAGTTTGGCCTTCTTTCGAGAAATCTATTAATAACATTAGTTGAATTTTGGATTTGGAAAGAATGAGCTTGCCAACACCACGTGTATTTCGAATAGTTTTCTGTGCAAATTAAGGATATTGAATGGAAAACTTTAAACTTTTCGTTTGCACTTACATTAAGTATGTAGGTCAATTACATTAAGGAAATTTTGGATAACACAGGCCAACAGAAACAAAGGGCTTGAATAACCACTATATGTGACCTTCTCCGAGAAATGGGACCTGGTGTGTCAAAAAACGGGTTTGGACTTAAGCGTGGATTCTGGTACCTAAAAGGGTGTAGAATAACTTTAAATGCGTTTTTCTCAAAACTTCATTTTCACACACTAGGTCTCCTTTCTCGGAGAAGGTCACATATAGATTTTACGCATCATGGCTCCCTAACTTCAAACATGGTAAAATTTTTTAATTCTTTAAATAACTTTTTTAAAATAATTTTTTAGTAAAATTGTCAATATTTTTAGACATTTCTCCACTTATGTTATCATAACTCAAAAACAACTTGTACGATTTTGTAACAATTATTTTGCAAAAATCTTGATGATAAATATCTTAATAATGCGATCAATAGTTTTTATGAAACAAATTGTTAGGCAAAAATAAAAAGTTGGTAAAATAAAAATCTGGAAAAAATCGAAAACTGCAAAAAGTATTAAATTTTATTTATTAAAGTAGATTAAAGTAGATATGGATCGATGCATGCTTTACGTTTTTATTTTTGATTAATTGAAGGCATCGCATATTTACAAGCACTGTAGAAAATGGTATAATGAAAATGCAGAACTGGGGCATTGTACGACACGGATTTTGGAAAACCCCCTTTACATGTAGAACATTGTTTGGCAAAAATAAATAAAATAAATGTGCGTGTACCCTGAATTGCTCTTTTTTCCGTTGGCTACCTGGAACGCATGATTGTTTTGCACAAAATTGCTTAATGTTTTTTATGATTCTTGGGAATAATAAAAGGGTATCCAAAATTATAGCATCAGTATAATAATAAGTCATTTTATTTCATTCAATAACTGTTTGCGATAACGGAAACATAATTTTATCCCAACATAAAGATTAAAGTCATTCAGTTTACAAGATACCAAAATTTGTCAAGTCTTAAATAAAAATGAGCAAGAAATCCGGAACATTTTTGTGTAAAAACAATCCAAATTCATTTTGTTATGTCTGCGGCCAATATATCATCGAGAAAAAACCGGATTGCTTCTTAAATTTTGAATTCATCATATTCCTTATTTATAATTTTTTTAATTTCACAGACGACGCCTGAAAATTATGAAGCCTATGCTATGAAGAGAAACAGCGAACCACGAATCCGATTGTTATGTTTGTTTAAGTACAAAAACCGGTTTCGGAAAAATATGCGATGGTCTTAGCCTACGATGTCTGCTGATGGGTTTACACTTGCAATTATACATTCACAAGAAATTAAATATGCTCAAGATGTCAGTCCAATCTGTAGTCAAGTGCGCTCATCTTCACCAGGACACTCAACCTCAAGTCTGTGTTACCAATCAGATAATTCAGATCCAGCGGATGAAAGAACAGATCTCTTTATAAATAAACTAAAGTTTCGTATTACCGTACTAGAGAAGACGTCTTACTTCCTTATTTTGTTGAAGAGGATGATAAGACGGCTTACTTCCTTGTTTTGTTGCAGAGGATAATTTTGTGTATATTTGTGGTTTGATGACTGCCACATAACTGGGTAATCTATGTTTATCTTAAGAGGGTTAACTTCCTCTTGGGCCAATTAACCGGCCTTACCAAATATCCTTCTTTTATATGTTAATGGGAAAGCAGAGCTATAGCCTTCTAGCGTTTCACTGGTTTCAGGTATGCCAAATGTTATAAATGTGGCTCTAAAGGCGCGAATCGCATATTATTACTTCTATTCACAATAAAGTTGGTACAATGAAACAATAAGTAAAAGCACTTAAAAAAGGAGTGAATGTTGCATATGTATACTTCAAGGAAGTCTCCCAATCTGAGTATGGAAAAGCTCAAAGGAAGCATATTAAACGGCCCACAAATTCACAAATTGGTGAAGGATACTGATTTGGGCAGCTCAGTGTCGGAAATTGAGAAGAGTGCATGGGATTGATTTGTAAAGGTTATTTAAATTTCTTTAAAACATAACAACGGTGATGATTACGTTAACCCTTTCGCTAAATTGTATCCATATGGATACACTTAACTTTGAAGGCATTTGACAATCTCCAGGTCATAGAATTGGCTTAGATATATCAGCATGTTATTGTTTTTTTAGATCACATGAATCATTTTTAATTAAAAACTCTTGGATTTTTACAAAATTGGGAAAATATATCATTTAAAAAAAACGTTTTTTTTTTAATAATTTTTTTTCGAAAAAAAGGTTTTTTTACACAGAAAAAATTAAAAATTGTCTCTAATCACCAAATTTATTTCAAATTCATAGAATCAAGCAACCCATTTGTTGATTTAGCATCTATTACCGAAATGATTGTATTGATTACTAAAAAATTTTAAAAATTTATTATTTTGAATATTTTTTGTTTCAATAAATGATATTTTTAATTTTAATTAGAAAATTGATCAAAAAATTTTGCCGTTTCAAACAGTGTATTGATTGATTTTTTAAATTATTTTATTATTTTATTTTAAACGAAATACATTTTTGTTATTTAATTAATATATTAATTCAAAATTTATTTCAAAACAACTAAAATATTAATTAATTCAAAATAATATTTTTAATTTTCTTGCAACAGAAAAAATAATGGATTCAATTATCACATTAATTAAATTTAAAAACTTTTAAAATTTATTTATTTATTTATTTATTTATTTATTTATTTATTTATTAGTAATAAAAATACAATTAATAATACTAATTAAAAAGAGGTAAAAAAACTACTAATAATTTTTTCTGTATATCTTTCAAATAACATATATAATATGACCATGTTTAAAAAAAAACACATCCAACATAAAAAAAGGTTTATTTTAAATTTTTGCATCAATAGTTTTTTTGTTTAAAGCCGAAAAAAAGCTGTGCAGATTTTTAAAAGATTTTATGTATCCATGTGGATACAAACGCAAGTTACGGTTTTAAATGATATACACACAATACATATAAAATAATTTTTTTATATGGCGCCTATTGCAAATTATGGACCGATCATAACGAAATTTATTAGTGTGAGTTCTAGTCTTATAAATTGTGAAGTATTAAATTTTATTCTAATAGCATTATTTATTACGGTTTTAGGCGTAATAAACTGTTTTCCGGGAGTTTGGCTTATATGGATGGGTCTTATAGTAAATTATGGTCCGATCTTCACGAAATTTTACAGTGTGATTTTCGGTCGAATTAAGTGAATTTTCGCAGAATCTTATAGCATTCCGTGCATTATTTCTTTTTTTTTACCATTACCGAAATATGTATCCATAGGGATACAGGCCAAAAAACACATTTGGGGTAAATTTTTTTCAAAAGTGATTGTTGTTGTTGGGGCCAGTTATAATAAATATCAAAAAAATTGGATTTTTTAGTAACCCAGTAGCGAAAGGGTAAATTTACTTCCAGAATCTAGGTTAAACTTGAGCATAAAAGTGCACTACCTCACTTAGATCGTTTTCCAGAAAATCTGGGAGACTTGACTGGGAAACAGGGCGATCGATTGAACCAAGATATCCAGACAATGGAGGAACGATACCAGGGTCGCTGGGATGCACATATAATGGTTGATTTTTGCTCAGGTATTCAGAGTTTCACTTCGTTATTCAACAATAGTAGAAAATTGAATAAAAGAAAATTCCAGAGTTTGTAGTTTATAATAATTATTTATTTATTTAATTTCTTTAAATAAATTCAAATAATATAATATAAATTTTCTACTCTTTAATACATTTAAGCTGATCTAATTTAAATGTTTTTCCGAAGAATATAACCAGTATTGTAGTTAGGGCTTTGTTAAAATATATACACAAGTGTTACTAAGTAATGCATTTTCAATCTGAAACTGTCTACAAAGCTTGGCGAAACCGTTTTCAAAATTCAAAAAATCTAAAGTAGATTGTAAAGAATTGGCCTTGCGATAAAACAATAAATCAATTTAAACGACAATTATTGTCGATTTCGATTTTCACGTAAAAATATATTTTTTTTGGCTTAAATTTTTTATTTTAACTTCGAAACTACTGAGCCGATTGAAACGCAATCCGTTAATTTAAGGTTTTGTAAGTATACATTTTTCTAAATTTATTTTAATAATATTAGACTAATCCTTTTTGATTTATCATTAATTGTGTGGAGAAACGTCCGAAAAAATTTCTAAATTAACTTGAAAATTTAAAAAAACACCTCTTCGTAGAATTTAAAATTTGGAACATATTTGAATGACTGGAACAACAATACATCCAAATTGTTTAGTTGATTTTCTTTTCAAGCCTTTAAAATTGTTTCGATCTTGTTGCCTGGTGTTATTTGTTTTTAAGTTTAACGAAAACACATTTGTGTAATTGGTTGTTAATGGCGTTAGTTCTTCAGACTAAACTTTTACATAAATTATTATATTTTCCCTAAATTTTATTAAGTATTTTTTTTAAGTAAATTTGTGTAAATGCTCATTTGAAATTTAATTTAAGAACTTGAGGCACATAATAATATTTTCCTTATTTCTTTTATTTTAAATTGTAACAATAAGTCACATACTTTCAACTCTTGATTCAAATAAAATGTCTTCAGAAGACGTTTTCTAACAAAAAGTTATGAAGGTATAAATTTTCTATTAATAAATAGACAAGTCTCGATAAGGGTGATACGTGCATATTAGGATGGCACTTAAAAAAATTTATAAAAATAATCAATACAGAAACCAATTTTAAGGTTATTTTTAGTAAAAAAAATTTTTTTTTCATATTTAATTGTTTAATTGCACAACATATCGTCCCCTTTGCACGAAATTATCGTATGTTACAAAAACTAAATTTTACAGGACAGCCATTTTTTTACTTTTCTCAGCTTTCGCTTGCAATATCAAAATGAAAATATACATCCAATTTTTGGAGCAACGAAGTGGAATTCGCCTACAATATTTTGTCAGGTGACGTCTCTTTGAACGTACAACAAGATTGCATCAAAAACTCAATTTCAAAAAAATTGGTATATACGATAATTTCGCGCAAAGGGTCAATATATTCGCGTAACTTAAAAACGGTTTAGTTTATGGAAACGACTAAAAAATACCGAAATTCCGTAATAAAATGATCTTTGAGAAAAGTTAAACTATTTTCTTATATACGCAGTCGTTTTAGAAACAAAACGTTTTAGCAACATTTTAACATTTTGTTAAAAATTTATAAAAAAAATTGGTAAATGCAGCGATGCTTCTAACTTTTTCCGGACATATTTGTATATAAACGGTTTGTTAGAAAACGATGGAGGATGCCCCTAAATGAATCAAATGTATGACAAACACCACTTTATTACTCAGCTCCATCATTAGTTCGTAACCTTCCTACCCGCTATCACCATTCCTTAAGCGGGATACCATACAACATTTTCAATGCAGACTAGAAATACATTGCAAAAAGCCCGATAACTGCCAAGGAGTCGCCTCTAGCGGAATAAAATGTACGACGAACCGCCATTAGTTTTTCGTTCTTAACATTTTCTTAAAACATACTTGCATATATCTCCACCTCTTATGGGTGCTACGATACAAATATGGCGGCTTAATGAAATTCTTAAATTTGGCCTCTGCAGCGCCTGTGAATCCACTAGATGGGTGACTTTATTTTTCATCTTAATCATTTACTTCTAACATACCTTTTTTAACGTCAATCTAAATGTATACGCAGATATTTTACATCCAGAGGTTGAGGTATTATTTTTTTATTTTATTTTAATAGGGGGCATGACGCTCTTCGAATAATAACTCATTGTCTTTACCATTTTACCAATTGGAATATATGGTCCTATAAGTACCTGAATGCTTCATAGCGGTTTTCGGTTTCGATGCTAAGAAAAGTGGGGGTAGTTGTTGTTTGGCATGTCTGATGTATCACGACCTTAGTATAATAAGATCCTTTTCGCACCTCAGTTAAATGGAAGTTATAAACTTGCTGTCCTAAGGTCGTGATATATCATTTACAATAGATGCCCTAAATTTCTTCCCCGTGGGATTCCAGCATTAATTGATTAAGTTGAACATAAAAAACTCCTTTTTTAATAATTAATTTTCGACTCTCAAATAGCACTCTAATAGCTTGTAAGTATTTATGGCTAAATTAAGCTTCCATATATGTATGTATGAAGCCTTCATGCTAAACGTTATCAAAAGCTTGAGAAACATCAATGAAAGCAGGGACCGTAACAGTTATTCCTTTTTTCATAAAAGTCAGATGAAAACAGTTATTTTTTGACTTTTATTTTTTTTTTTTTTGAGCAAAAATAAAAGTTATTCTCTAAAGAAATGTACGTGGTTTACTAATTTAAGTGGCTTTAATTATTTTTTACTTAATTTAATATCAATTAATGCGCATACGAAATCCCAAAGATGATACACATTAAAAGTCAACTAAATTATTACTACACGTTCTTTAGAGAATAACTTTTATTTTTGCGCAAAAAAAATAAAAATCAAAAAATAACTGTTAATTTTGATCGAAAAAATAAAAATCAATATTTTATATATCGTGTTCATATTTTTTTTTTTTAAATTCCTAAGCTAAGCCCGCGAAGCTCTACGCTTGTCTGCAGGAAAAAACCAGAGTCTGTGGCGGGAATCGAACCCGGAACCCCTGCGCTGTTAGGCTAGGTATCTACTACTTTAATCAGTTTTTCGACATTTACATCCATATGCTTTGTTTGTTTTGAAATTCCAATATAACTGTTATTTTCGGTCCCTGATAGAAAGTGATTCTGAGTCGATCCAACGATGTCCTTCCGGCTAGCTGGCAGCCTGGCTGTCCATGTAACTTTGATCGTAAATCAAATGTCTCAATTTTAAAGATAATTTGAAAAAATTTGGTATAAAGGTTCCAACTGGCACAAGTAGCCTATTGAAAATGGGGCGAATCGGTCCATAATTTCGTATAGCCCCCATACAAGTTACTTTACGGAATAGAGTGCCCACACTCAAACAAATTTTAACGAAATTTAAAATATTGATAGATTCATATTTATATGGATACACAAGGTATGCATTTTTAGAAAAATAGGACCACGAGGGGCAATTTCTGCCTTTTAAAAAACTATCAAACCGATTATAATGAAATTTTAAACATAAATAGATCCCTATCCATACAGGCATACACTCTCAAAATTTGGTTTTTAAATACTGTGGTATAGGGTACCTATCAAATGGTCGGGCTTGGCCGACTATACTCTCTTACTTGCTTTTTTCAAAAGTTGTTTAATGATGTTTTTGATTTTACTGTGTATTTTTCTAAATCCAGATTGCTTGTTTGGTATGCGTTCATTTTCATCCAGTACCGGGATTAATTTAGAAACCAAAAGTTTCTTAAATAGTTTTGAAATGTTAGATTATAAGCTTATATGCATATATGGCTCAACTCTTGTATAATCTTTCCCTTACTTTGGTATCATGGCTATTGGAGAGGTCTTCCATCCTGGAACATTTTTTTAATATTTCTCTCTCAAAAAGTTAACGTATCCTTAATATTTTTCCCAACATAAATTCAAATATGCAGGTATATTATATACACGAAGTCATTCTCTCTGCATAAGTTTGCAGAAAATTTCATAAAATATATACAAATCTACATACATACACACATATATTTTATAAATACATGTCAAATGTCAAATACAGTTGGATATTTTTTTTTACAATAAATGAAATGTATTTACATTGAACTTTGCGATTACATGTTCAAATATGTTTTCAACTGAAATAGAACAAAAATATTGTATTGAATATTTCCATTGGTAGATATTAAATCGACAAGATGTCATGCAGGCGGTTCTTCTAGAAATTTAAAAATTTTCATTTAAAATAAAAACTATTTCGTTTATTGAGCTTTTTAAACGCGTATTACAAGTAAATAAAAGATTTAGAAGAGAATGGTTTATTTGGGATTAAAGGTAATCAAGGTCCTGTCATATAAAGAAATAAGGTGTAAATATTTAAGTTATTTATGTTGGTAAATGCTTTTTTTCTCATTATTTATTTATTGAATGTTCATATATTAAATATGAACTAACAATAATTAATCAAATCTTATCCTAATACTCTATTTTATGCCCTGCCAGTGCCAGACAAAAATGTTCTTTATTACGGATTCTGTTCACATTTATATGTAGGTGTTTATCGCTCATCTAAATAGGTAAGTCCTGCTTAAACGAGTGTGGACGCTATTATTTAAAATATTTCGAGGTTCGGATTCAATTCAAGCCTTTTTAAGCATTTTATTGCATATTTCATAGTTTTAACTAATGGACCATTGAGATGCTTGTGAAGATTTGAGCAGCTGTGATTATCCGAAGAAGTTTATATTGGCGCCTTTGAATTTTTTCGATATTAGAGGCCGAGGCGGTGCGCCATAGTTGAATACCGTAGCACCAGATTGGCTTTAAGATGGAGTTGTAAAGTAGAAGTTTGCAGTCGAGACTATGGACAGAGTTTCTTCCAATAAGCCAATGAATTTGGATGGCTTTTAGTTTTATTTGAGTTAATTTTGCCTCTATATGGCATTTCCACGTTAATCGCCGTTCCAGATGTATACCGAGATATTTTACATGCGAATGTTGAGGAATTATTTGATTATTGATTGTAATAGGGGTGCAAGATTCCCGGCGCATGGTGAATGCATTTTTGCTCATTGACCTTTATCCTCCATTGTTTTAACCATATCTCTAGTTGAAATATATTGACCCCTAACCACGAAAATAGTGTAAGCGCCAAAAATCAAATTTTACAGGAGAGAGCTTTTTTATTTTATTTCATATAAATTTTGTATGAAATTTGTCGCTTAAAATAAAATTGTTCTTGCTATAAAACCATAACGGTACCTTATGTGACCATGACATTTTAGGAGATGATGCAAGTGTTGTCAATAAAGTCATTTATTAAAAAAAAACGAAAACTGAAATTTATGTCGCTTACATTATTTTCGCGGTTAGGGCTCGATATGATCCTGTAGGTAACAAGATGCTTCATAACAGTTTTCGTGCAAAGCTATATTGTCTGCAAATGTTAATGTTTGGGAGTAGTTGTTTGTTGTCTTGTCCGAAGTATAAAATAGGTATTATAGAGGCCCCAGGATGCTGCCTTGTGTGACTCCAACGCTAATTGGCTGAGGTGAACTTAAGAAATTTCCTTCTTTAATAATAAATTGACGACCGACTAAGTTCTTTCTAACAGCTTTTGTGTGTTTGCTGGTAAATTTTAATTCAATTTATGTAATAAGCCTTCATGCCAGACTTTATCAAAAGCTTGAGAAACATCGATGAAGAGAACGGATCAATATTTTCTTTCTTCAAAGGCTTTTCTTATGGCGTTTACTATCCGATGGGTTTGTTCAATTGTTCTCTTCTGAAAACGAATTTATGGTTAGGTATACACCCATTGCCATTTAAAATTTGGGTTAATTTAGACGCTTCTCAAACAGCTTTGACATATTTGATAATAAGCTAATAGGTCTATATGACTCAACTTTTGTAGGATCTTTCCCTGGCTTTGGTATCATGGTAACTAAGGAAACCTTCCATTCTTGCGGGTAGTATTCAAGCCGTAAAATAGCATTAAAAATAAAAAGTATAATTTTCTTTGCTATGCGAGGTAGCTCCAAAAGCATTTTGTTACTGATCTTATCAATACCAGGTGCCTTTTTGGTGCCTAATTTACAAACAGCCTTTTCTATTTATCTTATCTCAAATCTAAAGGGTATAGCTGCTCAAACATTAACAGGCGGTTACTCGTCCACTATATCGTCAGATAAATTTGGGGTAAATACGTTTTTCAAATGTCTGATTGTCCAGGTCCCTAAGATATTTTTCCACGTAAGCCATTTTCTGCGACTGCAGTAATTTTCTTAGCCTTTTTGTTCACTCTTTTAATAACTTCTTTAGTTGAGGGGATCTGTGCAATTGCCACTCTCTTCGAACTTTCCTTTTCTCATTTAAGAGGCGCTCGACATCTGTAGAATATATTTTATTTCACTATGGTAGTTGAAAAAACAGACAAGCCGGGCACATGGCGTTTTAACATAACTTGGGTACGCTGAAACCAGTGGTGCTCGCCGTGTTTTTAAATTGGCTCAGGTTTTTCAGATATAACGGTTTTTAGAAAATGGAGGAGTTTGCACAACATATGTTTGCGTAACACAGAAACGGTTTAGTTTATAGAAATTACTAAAAAAAAACGAAATTCCGCAATAAAATTTTAAATGCCTGACCTCTTTTAGTTTTTTGTTTGCTCAAAATCTTTTTTCTCAAATCATACTTTTCCTTTATCTCCACCCTTTAGGGGAGCTCCCATACAAATATTGCGTTTTATGGAATTCTTAGATTTAATTAACATTTTTCGTCTTTTGTAGAGGTTGCACAACATATGTTTGCGTAACTAAGAAGCGGTTTAGCTTATTGAAATTACTAAAAAATCCGAAATTCCGCAATAAAATTTCCTTAAAGAAAAGGAAAACTTTTTCTAATATGAGCAGTCGGTTTTGAAACATTATTTTTTTTTTTTTTTGGAAAAAGAAATTATATTTTTTTCAAAATTTCAAAATTTTTGTTTTTTAAAAATTCATAAAAAAATAAAAAAAATGCAGCTAGACTTCTAATTTTTTGCAGACATATAAATTCATATTCACAAAACTCGATTAAAATTAATTTAAGAATTTCATAAAACGCAATATTTGTATAGGAGCCCCCCTAAAAAGTGGTGATAAGAGGCAAGTATGTCTTGAGAAAATGTTAAGGACAATAAACTAATTGAGGTCGGTTACACATTTTATCTCTCTAGGGCGACTCCTGGGCATTTATGGGACTTTTTTTTAATCTAGGGGCATCCTAGGCGCAGCAGGGGCCAAATTTATGAATTTCATTAAATGGCTATATTTGTATGGGAGGACCCTTAAGGGGTTTTAAGAAAATGTTAAAAACAAAAAACAATGGACGTCGGTCATTCATTGTATCCCCTTGGAGTGACTCCTAGGCCTTAGAAACGAATGCGCATATTGGAAAGGAGTTTTACCTTTCTTAAAGGAAATTTTATTGTGGAATTTCGGATTTTTCAATAAGTTAATGTGTTTTTGAGTTACGCGAACATATGTTGTGCAACCTATTCCATTTTCGAAAAAAAAACGGTATGTCTTAAAACCATAGCCAATCTAAAAAAAACGGCGAACACCACTGGATTCAACATACCCGAATTAGGTTAAAACGCCAGTGACAGTTTCTTGCACAGTGTTGTTATTGGTTTTTTAAGCTTCAACGTGAATCGGTTCTGTGGGGATGTTTTTAACCACGCCAAAATCAATGACATCTGGAATTTTTTGCGTTACAGCAGGCCAATTTGTTGGTTTTCTGCTTGCCACAACATTTAAATTCATTTTCGAGATTGTATTAAACAAAACACGAACCTTTGTTGTTAGTAGTCGTGACCCCAGAACGTATGTTTAGCGATATAAACGCCAGCAGCCAGGAAACAGGGTCCCAATGACTGATAATATTTATAATATTGGCTTTCTGATATTGCAAATGGCTCTTTTTCCCAAAGTTTTTTCATTCGTGGTACGAGTTCCTAAATATAGGATCAAATATTTTAAAATGCTATTTGAAACTCTTTTGAAGATTTTATATATACATATACATATGTACATATATCAGGTTTTAGTTAATCAAATAATGAAATTAAAAACTGTGAGACTCGTTCCAAAACTAACAAACTAATTTTTGGAACAGAGTCCTTGTGTTGATAGACCTTGTTGGTATTAGGATTAAATTTGTTCCTAAAATATCTTATTGCAACATAAATCTTGTTACCAATTTTTTTTTTAAATACGTAAATTTTATTGGACAATGTATCCTTTAAAAACAGCCACACTTCGGCGTTGCCACTCAAAGCACATTACGGCAGACATATTTAATGAAGATAATATTGAAAAATATTTGGCACAAATAACTCATATATGAATCTTAACCTTTTAACACAATTTTGTTTTTGGAGGTCCATGATTGCCCATGGGTTCCAAGTATGGTATACCCTTGAAAACTTGTCTGCTTGTCAATATCAAGTCAATGCTTTTTTGTTCAGATAAAACTTAATGAAAAGCCAAACATGAATGCAAGTGCTAAAGGGAAACCATATTCGAAAACATGTTAAGATACTTAGCAAAACTAGATTTTTTAACTTACTATTTTTCCTCAGTAAACTTTCTAGGAAAACTTATTGACAGTAAGGAAAATAAAGTAAGCAAATCAAAAACGTCCTAATTTGTTTCTTTGTTCACAATGAAAACTCAACACTTCAATCTATTTTCTTCTAAGAAATGCAACACAAACAAATTTACTTGTAATATTCACCACCCCAATTTTAGGAATTCAATTTACGTGGGTATAAACCAATTTAAATATAAAATGTATTTACAAATCAAAACCTTTATATACATACATATGTGCAGACATACATATGTATATTTATTTAGAATTTATTTCACTTCTACTGTATTTTTTTTTATATATTTATCACACCTTTAAGCAAAGTCATTCACATGGCAACAACAATGATAAAACCAAAACGACGCACATGTCTGTGTACAAAAAAAAATGGTCGCTTAAGCTTTAAGATATTTTTTATATTAACCCACACATACTTAAACATGGGGAAACTACCTAAAGAATACTCGAATGCGGTGTGAAAGGTTTTGTACTACTACTACAAAAAATATTAGAATAAAGTAATATGCACTCCAAGTCATGCAAAAAAGTAGAAAAAATACAAAAAAAAAAGTAAGAATGCTCTATTGG
The DNA here is from genome assembly GCA_949318255.1 of Pollenia labialis. Classification (NCBI taxonomy): domain Eukaryota; kingdom Metazoa; phylum Arthropoda; class Insecta; order Diptera; family Polleniidae; genus Pollenia; species Pollenia labialis. The sequence continues at coordinate 140,783,150 of OX439139.1, read as the reverse complement.
TTTGTGCCGAATTCTGGACACCTCTACTGATATTTAAAAATTGTCGGGAATGGGTTTTATTTTTGGTCTGTGGCAACTTATGAGGCCAATAGTCAATTATAAACCAAATATCACAAAATTTAGAAATGCGATTTCTAGTCGTATACATTTAAATTGGAGGAAATTTCATTAGAATAGCACAATTATTTATCATACATATCATTTTTTTTGAGATGATCGTTAAATTGATTAGGGTTTTAAGATAAATATGTCTTGTTGTCACACCGGAAATGAAAAACTTAATATACCCTCTCTTATCACTAGTAGTACCGAATGGATATAACAAAATTTTTAAAGAATACTAGAACTATTGAACGATGACAAACATGACAAATAAGTGTTTCTTTGGAAAGCAGTAATGGAAAAAGGAGTTAAATCATTAAAGAAGAATTTCCTCCTTTCTTTGTGTTATTTTTGTAAAATGTACTCTTATCATCTGACAAAGTTATGGTCATACGTTTATACAAATATTTTTATAAATTCAATGCTCTTAATAAATAAAAAAAGCAAATAACAAATTCATAAGTGTGTATTTACTTTTGCAAACATGAGTGTGTTTTCTAAGGTGGTTTTGATCATACCCTGGCAGTTGAAAAAAAATGAATGAAAAGGCCTTCTCTATGGCCTTATTAAGCATATTTATGCCTTAGTAAGTAACACTTATTTCCTATTCGTAACTTCAAAAAGGTCTTCTAAACAAAATTTTGAAATCTCCAAAATTTTCTACCAATTAAGCCATTAATCGAAAATAAAATTAGTTTTAATTAAAAATGTAATCAAGTGAATAAAATGTTTAATCAAGTGAATAAAACGTTTAATCAAGAGAACTTAATGTTTAATGTTTGTTTGCTGGTGAAAATTTATTCAATTTTAAAACATTAAAATATTGTGACAGGTAAATCTGAGGTTTATAATTCTTATTCGCTTAACATTTTTATTTGTATAATATCTTTAGCTTTTCTAAAACATTTAGCCTTCAACAATAAATTTCAGTTTCTCAATAGTACGAAGTGGGAATTTAGCACATTTGAAAGAAACCTTGTTTACCAATTTCTTTTCTGTTTACTTAAAGATATTTTCATCGAAAAAAATCAGTCTTTTGTTCCTAAGGTGGCTTCAAAAAGGCCGCTTTAAGAGCGTAAGTTAAAATGAATAATTAAGCTTTTATTAAGTTGAACAACACATTTAATAAAGCCTACTAAGTGAAGGCCTTAAGAATTTTTTTACACAAGTTCAAATATTTACAGTTTGCATGATTTTGCAAAGCTATGCTTGCCTCCCATACCATTCTTTTTTATTGCTGCCATTTTCTTTCGTATCGTTGTTGCAATTTTCTGGATATGACATACTTTAGATGACAGTCTACCATTGTGGTTACTTGCAATTTACGCAAGCATTTACATATGTTTGAAAAGGTGTATGTACATGTAGAAATGTATGTAAGTATCTTAAGGACATTTCTATTTTTTTCAATTCTAGTTTGTTATTTGACATCACAAAAAAGTCAGAAAACTAAAAAGTTTTGACGTGAATCAATCAGAGGCTTCATAATAATATACGAATTGTTAGAATAAATTCATATTTAGGTTGATTTGAGTTCGGTTCATTTACAGTTAATTGTTTGATGTTTTTGTTCGCCAAAATATAGCAAAGTTGTAAACCATAATACAAAAATTTAAAAATTACAATTCAACTGAATTGAGTTGAGTGGTGTACCGTAATACGGGCCGAAATCAACTAAGAATTTTAATTTTTGTTCATGTACTATTGATAACTAAATGGACCTTTGAACGTATGAGTGTTGGGTATTTACTTTAAAATATTTCTAGCGTATACGATAAGTGGGTATTGCATATGCATAAAAAAGGAAATAGAAAACTTCATTAAAAAAAAATTTGTCGAAATGTAAGATTTGTCATCTCACAATGTCCGTGAAGAAAGGACATAACGATTCGACAAAAAGTCATAAGCAAAAAGTATCCAAACAGATCTGTTTCTTATAACTTTAACAATTTTCACTTCTTTGAAGAACTGGCTCCTGTGAATACTCAGAATAAAACATGCAATAAGAAAGTTAAAGTTTACACTAGTTAACCGATACATTAAGCCCAGCCAAAGTGAATGTGCAAACAAAAAATTATCAATTATCCGCTCGCAACTTCCACAATATTGAACTTAGGCGCTATAAAGTAGCGAAGTTGATTTAACGATGTCCGTCTGTCTGTTGAAATGGCTTTTCCGAAGACTCCAAAATTTATGGGAAATAAGTTGTTGTATGAAAAATATAAACTGACAAGTTTATTTTGTAAAATGATATAAATTACTAACGTCTTAAGCGAGGCGACTTTGTTTTTTGATGTCCGTCTGCGTAGTACAGTGAGAACTCTTAAAAACAACTTACATTTTAAAGTAATTTACAAGTAATAATAAAGTTATTCTTTTAAGTCTCGTAACTCAAAATTTATGTCAAATATAACTTTAGATCCCACTAATAGTTGAATACGTGATGCATTTTTATCTCTGTTAATAAATTTTAATGCATTTGAAAGAATAATTTTTTTAAAAGCGCCTAGCACTTTTTTTTAAGTAATTTATATCCTCTTATATCTCCGTAAATAAAAAACAAGTTGGAGTGCTTTTTTTGGCTGTGGTGAAACTATAATACCATCCCCTATCGTAATTCCCCATCTTAAGACTAGAGAACAAGTAATGTGAAAAGTTCTGGCATAATTTTGATGCCATTATAAAGCCACAACGGCCATTGTATGTTGAGTTATGACGTATAATTACGTCAGAACCACAAACCCATGTGGATTTTCCCATTGCGTGTACAATAGGCTTTAGTCCACTGAGCCATTTACACACATTATCAAACAGGATTAAAAAAAATATATTGAGTGCATCTTTTCCTTTTAAAACACAAAGCGACAAAAAAGATTTAGATACATATTTATTTGTTATACATATGTAAGAAAGCAAATAATAATTAGACACAATCGTGACTTTTTGCTCATATATCTGTCCGCAGACAAGCCAAAAGACTTTGCAGATTTTTAGCATTAATAATGTACTACATTTAATAGAAAATCAATATGAAATATGTATGCACCGATCTGACTTAATTTCAATAGAAAATTTTACCGGTGGTTATGTGACTTCGAAAAACCTTTTTCAATAGACAGATGGACATCGTAAAATCAACTTTGCTAGTCAGAAGGACCCAAAATAGATATACTTTTTAAGATCTAAGATCAAAACTGCAGAAATTTCAAACGGAAAATCGAACTTAGATATACCCTTTTTCAAACTGGGGTGTAGGGTGTAACGAGCTAAATCTATATTCAATTATATTTTCGTCCAAAAATCGATTTTTATATCCACACCACAATAGTGGAAAGGGTATTATGTATTTGTGCTGATGTGTGTAACACCTTAAAATATTGGTCCTAGACCCACTTTTAAGTAGATCGGTATCGACTCAGAATTACTTTCTCCGTCCTGCTAGCTGGCTGTCCATGTTACACTGTTACATCTTAATAAAGATATAATTTTAACTTTTAATTTTTGGAAAAAAGCCAAAAATACGATTTGCATCTGTCACTTAAAAATGCGAGCTGATGGAGAAAAACTGAGATTAGATTTAAAATCAATGACCTCAAATTAGTAAAAAAATGCATTAAACTTCAAAAAAAAGTTAAATTTTGTTCCCTTGTATTATGAATTTGCTGAAATTAACTTAATGTCCGAGAGTTCACGTTATGTGGTAACTATATTAATTTATATGAGAATAATCACAAAGATTTATGATTTTAATGATAAATTTTATGGTAGTGCGATTTCTAATCGTATAAAACTAAATTAGACAAAATCAAACTACTAAAGGCGACCGTACACGACATGTTTTTGTCATCTGACATGTCAAATTTCCCACTGCAAAATACATACATGTCGTGTGTTACCTTTTTAACTTTGCTTCTGTAAAAGTCAGACGCAAAATCATCTGACAAAATTACAATTAGAGCGTGCTCTATTTTCTGCTGACAAACCATCTGACATCAGAAATCTATGCCGGGAAGAACCAGGCAGCGGCGTCCACTATTGACGGAATCATTAGCCGGCTAAAGTTAATTTTTTACAATACCGAGATATGTTTGATCATCTTACCATTGAACAGAATTTATGTGAATATATATATAAAAACCGTTTTATTATAAAAACCTAAATTGGTATCTTTGAATTAAATGAAAAAAAAGTTAAGATGGCTAAACTATTTTACGGCGCAAATAAAAAATTGCACGGCGGCAGCAAGCTGTTTTAAAACCGAGCACTACTTTGGTTTCTGCAATAACAATGCGAAAAAAACAGAGACAATGTCAGAAGCAAATTACATGTACGTTTGTGACCGAATATTATAAACCTTATGTAAAATAGCGATTTTGACAGACATGCACAATTACATGTGACCTGAAAATTTGACATGTCAGATGACAAAAACATGTCGTCTATATGCTCCTTAATGCATTATTCTTAATTATTTTAAGTGTACAAAAGTAGTTTCAAGAGTGAGCTTAATACATATGGGGCATATGGCATATGCCCTTTATTTAAATTTATCATTATTTCATATTCATGGAGAGAAGCAAAAAGACTAGCCGAAGATAGAATTCAATGGAAAGCTTTTGTACTGGCCCTTTGTTCCAACTTGGAATCCCAGGAATTTATATTATTTCATATTAATTTTAAATGAAAAATATTGAAATAACCTTAAATCACGTTTATTTAATATTAATCACTGTTAAAAAAAATTAAAATAAAAAATTTTTATATATAAATATATATGGATTCAATATTGAATCCATAAAAATCTGTTTTATATTAAAATCAAAAGTTGATTTTGTTAAATTAACATGCATACATAATTATGTATGTACATTTTTTTCTCTTGATGTTTAAAATATGTTATAAAAAGAAGACAATTCCCGTATTCTTTTAATTAAAATTATTTAGTTAAAAACTACATCATGTTTTCAAAATAGAATGATGACGAAAACCATATCTGGCCATTCTGCTGATACTTCTGTTAACAAAGGAGAATACAAAATAAGTGAAACATGTGTTACAGGGTAAGTGTTTCACACCGTTATATCACACTCAAACCAATTTGATTCTACATGAAATTCACGTTGTTTCAACTTGAAATAACTTTCATTCAACGTGATCCTGATTGATGATTCAATATAAATGACATTTTGCTTTAACTTTACAGCATGAATTATAGTTATTTTAAAAGAAAAAAATTTTGTTCGCTAGTTATTGTAAAATTATGTTAAATTAACATGAAGTAACAATGAAGCAAAATCACTACCGAAAACGGTAAAATCAACCTTGTTTCCGACGATCTTACATTGATTTTTTTCTGTGTGAATCGGCGCATTTCCATACCAATTTCTTAAGGAGGTTGTTTCACATTTGGGTTCATTACTATTTTCCTACTTATTGGATTGTGTAAAATATCTATTTAAAACTTATTTGGATAACTGGAAATAATTTCGAACAGACACACGGACAGGTCTAAGTCGACTTAGAATTACTCTAGGACTCAGGATATATAAACGGTATAGGGTCTTAGCAGATTATTGAACAATTTTACACGGAATGAAAATGTTCGTTTACCCTCATACACGACTAGTAGTGAAGTGTATCACTCGTATATTTAACAAAAAACTAAATTTCTCTACGTAAAGGCCGGGATTCACTATCCTACACAAGCGTACAATTAATTCACACGCAAATCTAATGGAATTCTATCCGCATACAAAATGTCTTCAAAATCTGTTTTCAATACCACACTATCCCACAAAAATGATGCCAACTCAAATGACTCAGCTACTTTAGATGAAAATGCAAACCTGATCGCATTGAAACTTTAAATTAAGAAACTTTTCATAAACATTTTCAAGTTGGATAGACTTGTCAAAAAAATCTGTCACTTGATTCATTTTTAAGACACACTATCCTACAATATGAGCACACTCGATTTTTTTTGACAAATCCTAAGACTGAATAGGATAGTGTAACGCCGGCTTAAATTGCTTCAAATTCTAAATCGCACAACTATGAAAAATTGCTTTAATCGTTTTAAGAGCCTTTGTAATTCTATGCAATTATAATTACTTTTTTCCTTATTTTCCATTCCTTAATACTAACATAGCCTTTCTTTTATAAGTCTCTTACAAGTCATTTAATTCCTTTTAACTAAATAAAAACAAAGCGAATAAAAGTATGTACTAAAAAACTTTTAAACTTAAAAAACCACAGATTACCCTGACCACAAAAACCAAATAAATAAAACATTTTTTTTATAGTAAAACTAACGAAAAAACAAACTAAAAGGTAAGTGGAATGAAAAATCATGAAGGCAACATTAGCAAACATCAATAGTTGAGATATTGAAGTAAACAATTTTAAAGCTTAAACAAATATAAGGGGAAAAATCGCACCAAAACAAAGAAATAAAAAAATTTTAAGAAATGGAAACGGAACAGGAAAATGTCACAACAAAATAGTTTACAATACCAAAAAGTCAATTACTTGAAGAAGCTTACAATGCTTGTATTTATGTGTTTTTGTATGAGTGAAAATATTTAAACGTGTACAAAAAAGATAAAAGCATTGTCTCGAATCATTGTCAAAAGGGTACAATACGATTGGTTTTTCTCTCTTTCTTCCAACACTGTTACTATTAAATGTAAGTTTATATTTTAGGTTAATGGTCCAATATGTACGTTAGAAAATGAGAAGCTTTATACATTTTTCATGTTAAGCTTCCCTGATACAGAAGATTTAGGAAATTTTTTAAGTTTTTAAACTTTCTTGTCATAAGGCTGAATTTCACCACAAAGAATTATTTGTTACGCTTTTAGCCATACTAACATGATTTCCGAAGTGGTATTTATATGAGGCCTAAGATATATTATGAACCGATCTTCGAGAAATTTTGTGACATATAAAATGAATTTGTTGAAATTTAATGACTACCGGTGAATTCCGAGATCAATTTGTGTTGCTTTTTGTCAACTTTTTAGGGACGATGTTCTACATTTAACATAACTCTTCCATACTAGAACTAGAAGCAATTTTACACTTTAATTCTTTTTTGTTGGGACGTTCGGAAGTTGACATCAATTTAACAGACGGACTTAGAATAACCCAGATATACATACATATATGCTTTATGGAGTTTTAGATCAGTATACCTTCAATCACTACGACTGCTTAACGATATTACACTATAAATAAATATGTTGGTAAATACGGAAAATTTAATTTCTCCTTAATGCTGAATTCGTTAAACAGTACAATTGTTTCTGAATTCCTGCTTTGTAATCTTGAGTTTTCAATTCCATATCACCCTCTCTCTATTGCGATGCTAAAGAAAATAGTGACAAATCTAGTGGCTTGCACACTAGGGTGTCCCAACATTTTTTTTTTGTCAGAGGCTCAAGCATTGTTTGAAAGCTTACAGGGTCCAGTATTTTTAAATTTTTTTTTAGATTTTTAGGAAGAGGTTTAGAGGTCGCGCAATTCAAGTCTTTGTTAAAAATCTGGTTTTTTTTCAAACTTGACTCATAACTTTGTCAATAACCACCTTCATTTAATTTTTTTGGCCGAATATTTCTAAAGAAAATTTCCAAAACTTTATTTCCATATTTCCATTACGATTCCAGATATTAAGTATTTTTGTAATTTTTTAACAAATTCTGTAAAAAACGGTTTATTACTTTCCAAATTTATATGAAAGGTATAAAAACTAGTGACGCGACTTAAAATACCGATAAGTTCTAAACAATTAAGAAAAACAAAAATGGAATTTTGTCCCACAGTATCCGAGTTACACTATTTTTATAGTTTGTACCTTAAAAATGGTGATACTTTTTTCGTTATAATTATTGTATATTTCCATAAATTTTTATAGTTGGGTTTTAACTGTCATTAACTTCTGATATTTATTGATCTAAATCGTTACACGCTGTCATTGTCACTTTCTATTTTATGTGTATTCTCCGCTATAATATTGTCGTTATACGATTTTACATAACAGCTGACCGACGAATCAAATAGAAAAGTTTTTTGTATATGTGGCAGCGCATAGAGAAAGGGACCTAAGGGTAAAAAAAACAATTTTTTTTTATGGGGACAACATCTGAGCATCGAATGAGACCGATCCCATGCCCCAAAAGTGTTCCCTCCCAGAGATATGCGCGTTTTATGAAGTGATGGTACACCAATGTGGCTCTCCTGAACAAAACCGGTTTTTACCCTTAGGTCCCTTTATATTTTGCGCGTCACATAAATGTATAAAAGTTTTCGTCGACGCACCGCGGTAAGAATTTTTTATTTTAATTTTTTTTTTTGTTAGTTCAAAAATGTGTAATTTTATTCAAAATATATATGAATTTTGTGAAAACAAGAAATGTGTGTCTTGTGGGAAAAATTATAGATGCCCTTCATCCCTCCAAACCGCCGACAAAAATGCAAATTCTGTAAAGATTTTTTAATAACATATACTGGGTATAAAGATAAAAACGGGTATAACTCAGGAACGGTAAGAATAAATTTAAAAATTGTTTATTCATATTTATTAGAATTATTTTGTCTTTCAAACTCCATCATTAGTTTTTTTCGCTTTCATTTAAACTTAAAAAGTTGTAAAGCGTTATTACAAAATTTTTGAAAAAATTACGAAAAATTGCAATTAATGGTATCTAATGAGTAACCTCACCACCAAAACATACAAGTTTTTCACACAGGAATAAAGCTTGGATACTTTTCTTTAAAACTGTTTCCTCAGGAGTGCAGAAACCGTGATATTAACCAAGTTATCATATTAACCAAGTTATCAGTAAAGTTAAAAAAAAAGGCCGAAAACTCCTGGTTTTTATGAAAACTCCATTTGCACGACCTCTAAACCTAATCCGAAAATTCTTAAAAAAAAATCAAAAATACTTTGCCCTATAAGCTTTTAAATTTTGATTGAGCACCAATGAAAATCATAAAGAAAACATTTTTTGGGACACCCTATTGTACACCTAAATACACAGAATGAAAGAAAAAAAAAACTAAATTGAGGTTTTTTAACTTATTTTAAGTACGAGTCGTACTCACAAATACAAGTGCAAATAACATTAAAACGAACTAAAAACAATTCTAAATGGGATAACATTCGAAAATCAATCCCGGAATTTCTTAAAATAAGTATAAAATTCTTAAATCAAGTAAAAAAAGATTGAACTTTTCGTTGGTAGTGCCACTCTGAGAGTAAAATCACAAAGTGAGGGATTTTATCTCATATAACTTAGTATTCTTTTCTCTCAGCATTGCAATCTTTTATGCGTGCATACGCGTCTGTTTTTTAAAGTGTATTGTAGAAATTACAACAACACCACACAAGTAAGAAAACACGATTTGCTTGTTGTGTGTAGAAACAACAGAAACAAAGGAACAGGAAGAAAAACATGTATTAGTTTTATGTTTAAAAAAGAAAATTGAACTCTTGCTTCTCATTTAGTTTATATTTTTAGTACAATATGTACATAAGATTTTTAAAGTAAAAACCATATCGGACATGATGCTGGTGTTTAATCATTTTGTAATAAGTAAAACGGTTAAGTAAATCAATCATAATAATCTTTTCTTTCTCATTCGGGAAAAAATCAACTTTATTCAAGCGCATGTTGAGATTTATCCAATCTTAGTTTTACTTAAATCAATCTCATTTTCAAATTATTTCAAGTACGAACTAGAGATTTAATATGGATATCTTAAGTATTTTGAGATTGAAAATCCATACTTGAATCAATCTTTCTGTATTTAATTCAATTAATCCGTACTCACCCTGCCATTAATACCGCTTCGGTTTGATTTGTGTACGGATGGATTAATTGTTCTTCTGAGTGTACGTTTGCGCATTTCTCTTTTCCATCTTTTAATTTTTTCTCTTTTCGCTAATCATCACAATTTTTTAATTTTAATTTACCAGTTTCAAATTTTTTAAATTTCATTACTGTCAATATGGGCCATCATAAATTTTTATTGCCAATATTTCTTCATTTTCGAAATTTATAGAATGATCCAAGTTGGCATTTAGCTTTCGCAACGAAATTGCATTCGCATCGCAATGGAGAGAAGACTACAGAAATTATATTCCCCTAAGAATTTTAAACTTTCTAACTAGTTTCGCTTTATTAATTAATTACTTCTTTTGAGTTTCGCTAATTTTGATCCTATCAGCAGAATGAGCTCTAAACTTAACAGTTCTTATGCAACTAATTTCTCTGATCCTACTGTAATCAAAAATAGCCTATCGAGTCTCTTAAAATAACTTCAATCATAAATTTTTCCCTTTTTTATATATGGGCACTTCCACAGAAGTGTCTTTACTTTCATGTGGAAATACCCATACACTAGATACTTTAGATTAATGAATTTTAAGCACACTAGCCAGTAAGAAATGGTAGTTTCATCTTCGAATTAAGCAAATACATAATTAACAAATTTTAGGCGGGAATCCCGGGTTCCTGGAAATAAGATTATATCCCGCTGTTACGGAAATCAAAAAAAGTGCGCAAAAAACCCAAGCTTATATTCGCCTCTATAATCCTGTTTTAAAAATGCTACTTAGGTATAAGTATTCGTAGACGGGACATAAGTAAGACGGATTGTATTCATTCGGAATTAGGATCACCGTGAGGTTGGGCCATAATGGCGTGTATTTAGGTTCACCTTAAAAACATCTTAGCCATGTCTGGCCTGTCAATTAAAGCTCGATAATAACACTAAATATAAAGTGCTCTCGAGACGACCATAGAAAACATAAAGCGCTTTATAGCTGTTTGCGAAGTCTTGCGTTTTCGGCTACACGTTAGCGAGGTCAATTTTAATATATTTATTTGGGATGTAATTTGTTTTGTATTTTCCATTATGAAGAAGTGCGCGGACAAAAAGTTTAACTGCTGACAAAAGAGCTCTTTTGTACTTCTTCGAAAAGGCATACTCAAGCTCCTTATGTTATGGTTTATTAAATCCTCTCCAGGGCACTTAATATCGTTACATGCACTGAGAGAAAAGACGTCATAACGCTGATGTATTTTGACATCAGTACTATGACAAGTATCTTAGTTTTTGACCCCATGGCACTTTTCATCATTGTGATGTCAACCTTAACATCAATTGGCCAAAGTGTCATCAGGGTCAAAATGAAGTTATGTCATCAAAGGGATGACATATCGGCTTCACAGAAATGACGACCATGTTATCAGTGCGATGACGCAGTAACATCGGAGAAAGGACACATTAGCATCAATTTAATGACAGTTTGTCATTAAGTCAAAGTCATTGAAATTGACTTAAGTCAAAGTGTGAGAATGACTTACCCGTTACAGATGTTTGATTCACATTTGTTGAATTACCATGCCCCATATGGTTTTCGTAATTATTCTACTTTAAAAATTTGATGTATTTAACAAAGTAATTTAAAAAATGGAATATAGGAATGTTTGCTTCTTATAATACATTGTTATCATGAAAATAATGTCAATAATATACAAAATGTGGCATCAAATTGATGTCACTTTAGTCATAAAATAGATGACACGTAAAAAATGACAAAATTGTACCAAGAAGTTAGAAATTGGATTGATGTAACTTTTTGCATCATTGATGCCATTTGTAGTAACAATATGAAGATGCATTTTTCTATCATTGTGGTAACAGTTTTCTAACAAACATTAAGTGTATGAGAATGAAATTGAATTTACTATTGTAAATTTCACCTAAGATCTCCTTTGCATTAACTTAAAGAAACTTTACTCAAATGCATCAACAGGAAAGCCAACTCTAAATCTAAAGTTTTTGTTTTATATACCGCCCTTAATAAAGGACTAGTACTTTGAATATTTTTTTTACTGCAAATCTTTTCGCTATTTTAGGTCATGTAACAGAGACACTAAAAGTGCACACAAGATTTATGTTTTTTGGATTTGAGAGGAGCCCGAAATAAACATATGATTGTACAAGTTTTTTTTTCAATTTATTCAGCATGTAATATAGTGCCTTGTTTTCTTTTTATAACATTTATTTCTTTCTGGTATATACAACATACACAACAAAATAAAATGTTGTAGTGACCGAATAGTATACACACGAGTAGAAGGACATGTTAAGCAAATAAACATACATATGTGTATGGAACTATTTACTATTATTTATGGGTAGGGAATGCGCCCTGTGGTTTCTAGTACCCGAATTACCGGGAAATCCACAGGTTTTTCGCATAATGATTTCTAGGGTTATAACAAATATTTCCTAATCCCCTAAAAAATTGGAGGTTAGTTTCTTTTAGTATATTACGGTCAATTTTCCAAGTTCAGTTAAAATTAACTAAAATTTGATATGACATTTATAACTGATAGATAATTTTAACTGAACTTGGCAAAATTGGCCGTTAGTGTAATTTGTTCATAATTAGTATTGTGGTAATTTTGCTGAACTATTTATGGTTTTTAATCCAAATTTTCAACATTATTAATCAGACACGAGCTCTATGTATACATTTGTCCGTCAAGTTGTGCTGAAAAAGGTCAACAAGAAAAAGAAAGACAAACATGAAAAAACAAAAATGTACTTTGGACTTCAATAAGATTTATTGACAAAAAGTACGAAAAAACAGGGGTAAAAGAAAAACATGTAAAATCAATTAAAATGGATATACATTCAAAAAAGCAAATCTACCAAAAGGTTTAAATACAATTAGGTTTAAGGATTGATGTTTCACTATTGACGTCAGCAGTCGTCGATGGCTGCGAGTATAAGACGGCAAATCCCTCTGAGGAGATCGAGTGGTAGCGATCGAAACATGCCAGGGTAACCAGCCGCCTGGGTTCGAATCTCAGGTCAGTCAAGAATGAATGATTATCAATAACAATTTTAATTAATTTTCATGTTGTAAAATTCCTTTCTTTATAAAAATAATTTAATGAAAATTAAATTTGATGAACTTAAGCCTGATTAAGAATATTGGTAATTTGTTCATTTTATGGGCGGAAAGAAGGTTTCAAATTGATCCTTTTATTATGAAGATAATTGCATGAAACCCCATTTTTAACGTTAAAAAAGTAATGGGTCACTTCTGTCATCAATTGCTTAAAAGGGTCAATTTAGCTTTTTCCTTTGAAATATGTATTACCAATTACAGATAATAGTTTAGTCCACTATCGTCAAAATATGAATATAATCGTTATTAATTTCATGAAATATTTAGAGTTTCCAAAAATTCTTGTCATTTGGTCATCGGCTTGGTTCAATTTTGACCATATTTTCATAATAGAGTCCTTGTAGCTTGTATCATAGAACGCTGAATCATTTATAAGAATTTCATAAAAATATATGAACTTTATCTCATTGATAAATTTTGTGCTAAAAACCCATTTTCCTCGAAATCAGTAAAATGAAAATAGTTGCCCTACCCAAGTGTACCGGGTGGATATTTCTAAAGTTTTTTATTTTCATTCTTAAGATGTTGCTTGTGTGCAAATCTAAATTTTTTCGTTTTTGTTAAAGAAAAGATTTTAAATTTTTAAATCTGAGATTTGAAAAACATCCCAAAAAGTTCGTCCGTTTTTTAAATCACATGAGGACAGGTTAACGCCATCCAAAAAGAAACTTTTTTCCATGTCTCACAAGTTTGACTCTTTTGAATAAAAAATTATTTCATATAGAAATCAATTTCAAAAATATTTAAGGTGTGTGCTCGAATTTCTCGGGCATTATTTATTGCTGGGCAATTTTTTAGCCGATTTTGGGTTTTTATACCTTTTTAAACATATAATTGTATCTTTATTTCGATTAACATATCATCTAGAATAAAACTTTTACGACAATTAAAAAATTTGAAAAACTAAAAAACTGAATTTTTCGTCTTTTATTCATTATTCAGTGTTTAAGTGGATTTGAGACACCTCTTAATATCTTCTTAATTAATAGTATATCTTGATTTTTTGTATGCTCGCATATTTCTAGGGGGTGAGACCGATAGTTCGAACACTTTTTTTAATATATAAAATGTATGTATTAGAACGAAACTTTATGCATTCCTCAATGATAGTTTTTTTACAAGAAAATGAGAATAAAGTGTTAATTTAAACACCGTGGGCGTGTCAATTGGCCAAATGAAAATATTGTATATATTGTATCCACCTGGGCCTGGCGAGGCCCTGCCCTATTATATATCTACTGTAGTAAATAAAATCAAAACGAAACGTCTCAAAAAGCATACGCAATATAAATATAAGAATTCTTTCTTGACTTTTTTTCGAATATTAAAGTAGTCCCAGCCAGGCCCAGGGGTTCGTAACTGTAAATTTTGTCTATACCAACAAACAACTCCATACAAAAAACAAGTGTTCCCAGTTAAGAGGGACCCTAATAGGGATAAATACGGGATAAGGAGATTACGGTATTTTGGTTTTTATCCGGGATCCCAGAAATCCTTAGGAAAGCAATATTTTATTCGCTTTTCCGGCAGTAAAAAATTTCGAGATTTTGCCATCCCTATGTGTAGGACCAAAATATTTTTACACTAACGCAAATAACTTTCTATAAGAAAAACAATAAATAAAAATGAAAGCATATTAACCCCTACGGGTTTGTGAATCCACTCCATTGTGCCTACTTAGTTTCCTTACATTCTTTTTTTGCTTTTCTTTTATACAAAAGTTAATTTGACCACAAAACAAATAAACAATAGATTCCAGGGTCATTTAATATGGTAGTTATGCTTCGTTTTATCCATGATTGGCTTTTTTAAGGATTTTTTTTGCTGTCAGACCGTACAATCTTCGTGTTCATTTTGTTTCTTATTTTTTATACAAGTTTTTTCTATCTTTTGTTTTTATTTATACCCTACACCACCACAGGTGGGAAGGGTATTGTTTTTTATTTTATTTTCTTTGAATTGTCTTTGTGAGGCAAAGCTACATTGTTTGGATTACCATAAATTTGTTAGTTATACGAGGTATGGTGTTAAAATTACATTTTAATGATCTGACACAGCAAGTGTTTATTTAAAAAAAAAATACTTCCAAAAGCTTTTTCAAAGACTTTATCGAATAAATAAAAATAATCTTCTACCTCTGTATTATTGAACTGTAAATTTCTGGATATGTTCTAAAATTTTTTAAAAAACATCTTAAGACAAGATGAGAAAATGCCGAAAATGAGGCATTTTCCCTTTTAAACACGTTTGAAAATTGGCATTCTGAAATGCATCGAGTCAATGCGAATTACGATTTAATAAAAATTTGAATAAAACACAGCATTCCGATTACAATTAGTTTACCTACCATTAAATAAAAATATATTACACCGGATTTTCACTAGCCACAACCATGTTCGTATAGGAAATCATTCTATGTACGCACGAAAATTTAGATAGAGAGAACTGGTTTTATCAGGGTTTGAACAACATTTAAAAATATAATGCAGCGAAAAAATGTATACCTTATTCATACGAAACGCACGAAGTTATATAAAAAAAATCACAAAAAAATATACAAATTTTAAGAAAAAAAATTCCGAAAATACCATGAATGTAGCGAAACCCCCGATTTTTTAAACCAGTCCCAGGGTTTCGCCATTTTAAGAATTTTACAATCCTGTGAAATCCATTCTTTATTTTCTTTCGTTAATCATTAAAGATCGTCATTTCATTTGTTTTGCTTGCATTATTCTACCAACGTGTTTTCGCCGATAAATAAAGTCGATGGGTTCTTGTTTTTATTTACAGATTTATACAAAAACAAAAAGGAAGTTATAAATTATTGTTTTTGGCAATTTGCAACAAGAAAATTTGCAAACTTTTTAAAGATGTAAAATATGTAAGAAGGCGCAATAAGGTTGAGAATTTTTAGAGGGGTATTTATTATCTAAATATGCATATCTATGCTATAATTACAAGTTGTCTGTGTATGTAGCTTTATTGGGACATGATATCCCACCGTAAGAACTCATTAGGATTATATGTCCCAGGATAACTGTAGGATCACCTGCTTCCTATATATCCGCAACATCTAATACTATCGCCTTATAAAAGAATTTCGAAAAAAAATCCTGGGTGAAATGGTTAAAAGACTTTTTAGTTCGCCCTTTTTTAATATGCACTAAAATCTTGTTGTCAAAAAATATTTTGAAGATGATGTTACTTACAGTTACATTATCTTTTAGTGTGGTTTTTTCTCTCTTTTGCTTCCATTCAATTTCAAGCAAAAATATTGACAGGTTTTTTATTGAAATTAAATTTGTGGTTGTCCTTTTTTATTTGTTGCTCATAAAATATTGGATTTTATGACATGAGTTGGGAAATAAATTGTGGTTTGGTATTTATTATGCAATTTGCTTAAAAGCACATGAAATAAATAAACAAATACTTTAAACAACGGACTGATTTTTATGCTTGTTTAGGCCTTCAATGAACACTATTGTAAGGAATTGAAAAAAAAACTAAATGTTCTATACACTCACAATATTAATACAGTAACGGACTGTAGTTTATTTAAGAAGTATTCCGTTCAGTAATTTTTAAATAAATAAACATTTAAAATTCTAAGGAAATTTATTTTTTACTGATTCTAACAGTTATTTAAAAAATTAAGTGCATAATAATACGGATTTTCAGTTGCAGTAAATATTGTCCGTTGATTGAGTTAATTTCTTCTTTATGTTAAATTAAAAAAAAAATGTAAATTAAAGTAACGAAAAGTTCATTTAAATTTTACTGCCAAAATTCAACCCCGAATTCTGTAAAAACAAATGAATACTCAGTTATTTGATATGAATTAACTGTCAAAAAATTAACTACATATTCCGTAAAAACAAGTGAACATTCAGTTATTTTATATAATTTAACTTACCAATAAAATTTTTTTACTTATCTATAAAAAACGATTTGCTTGTTTTGTGCGAGCAATTCCCATTTTCTATTTGTAAAATTATTTAGTTAAATACATAAAATTTTGAAAGTAAAATAATTGCGAAGCCATATCGGTCATGGCTTATAATTGAGAGTTCTTGTGTAAACAACGCGGACAGTACAACAAAAGAAAAACAAACGTGTGTAACGGGGTAAGTAAATAATAATATTCTCTCTCTCTCTCTCTCTCATTAGAAAAACAAGCGGACAGGTGGCTGTCTGGTATTTTTTTTATAGAAATTCGGCTCTTTTTGGAGTAAACGAAGATTACTGAATTTAATAAAATAACTGAATATTTCTTTATTTTTTTCGGAATATTCAGTTAATTTTCTGATACGTTAATTAATATAAAATGACTAAAAATTAATTTGTTTTTGCGGAACATGCAGTTGAATTTTTGACAATAAAAATTAGATGAACTTTTCGTCAAAAATAAATGAAAAATAAGTAGACCGGGTTTTAACTGAGTTTTCATTTATTTTAT
The DNA here is from genome assembly GCA_949318255.1 of Pollenia labialis. Lineage (NCBI taxonomy): Eukaryota > Metazoa > Arthropoda > Insecta > Diptera > Polleniidae > Pollenia > Pollenia labialis. Next base: position 140,765,604 of record OX439139.1, on the reverse strand, counting down.
ATTATAATTTCAGTTAATTTTACGTAGAGAATATTGTGAGTGTAGTTATCAAATTTGGCAAGAAAATTTAAGATTTATTTTGAAAGGCAGAAACAATACACAACCGCTAGAGGCCTTAGTATGAGCCTAGATATCTTAATATTGACATATTTTGACAAGTTTTGTGCTTTAGCGTATATGAGCGATTCACATTGAGGGGAAATGGGTGCATCCAATAACTTACGCTTTTCAGAGCTTCTAACTGATTTTCGTCGATTCATAGGACCAGAATCCTATCTATTGCTACGGCAACCTGCAGCGCTTAGGTCGTTTAATCGGGGCTGGTTCTTAGAAAGGCTACTTTGTGGATCATGTGGTGGCTGTGGTTTAAACCCAAATTGCCTTTATGGTCTTAAAATACCCTTAAAGGATGAAGATCGGGATGCTATCAAATGTTCCATAGTGATGTTTCTTTAAAACAGACTAGAGGCAGTGAGAAGTAAATGGTGCCGACAGGTTTGAACAAAACTATCACCTGTCTGAAGCTGTTCCACACACGCAGAGAAATTACATTTTCTAATTAAAAAAAAAAATATATTTAAAGAATAAGTGCTTTTATTTGTTTAACAGAAAAGAATTCGTTTGAAATTTAAAAATTATTTAACTTTTTAGTACCCTACGCTTTTCTAGTTTAGGAGTTATATTATATTAAATTTATGTCGATATATGTAACAATAATTATTTAACCCTTAGATATTTGCTTAAGAAAGTTTTTCTGTATAAAAGAAATCGTTTTATTTTTCTTGTGTGATGCTTTTTCTCCTAATTTATAAGAAAACTGTCACTTTTTGGTTCAATATTTTCAATATTTGTAGCTGACTACACGACTGTAATTGCACCCAGCAGCATTTGTAGTCGGGTGTTCGTGTAGCCTGCTGTGGTGAATATGTTTAATGCATTTATGTTCCTGTTGCCTTTATAACTGTCGCCGTTGTTGGACTAGTGGGAGAGCGAATAATAAATAATTTTCTTGAAATTATTGTAACTGACAAGTTGGCAAGTATTTTTCAAGTTTTGTTGTTGTTGCTGCTATTGTTTTATTATTAGAAGTTGTGCTGTAATTACGTTTTACTTTAATTAGTTGCAATTTGTGTAACATGTTTTGTTGTTATTTTCTGTTTATTTGTCCGTTTTGTTAGCTTTTTTTAGCTTAAATGAAGACAAAAGAGATTTCTATTAATATTTGGGTTTACTTTAAACATCTATTTAAATAAGACTAATTATGATTTAGAGTACGGAAAATCTTGAAAAAATAATATTATATTAATAACAATGGCTGTCCAAATAAATCTCCGTTTGTTAATATAAAACCCTACAATTAATCTGTGCTAGTTTCAAAATTAGACAAGTCGGGCACATGGCGTTTTAACATAATTCGGGTACGCTGAATTGAATGGTGCTAACCGTTTTCCGAAATTCCGCAATAAAATTTTTCATTAAGAAATGTAAAACTGAGAAGTCGTTTTAGAAACATAATTTTTTTTTTGGAAAAAAATATTTTTTTTGTCAAAATTTCGAAATAATTGGATTCAGTGTACCCGAATTATGTTGAAACGCCATTTTGCAACTAGCACACTTTAATTGTATGATTTTATATTCACAAAAACATTTTCCTCTTATCAATGGAATGATGGTCTATGGTTAAAAACAACTATTCTATTACCATTGCCAACAAAATTATTGTCATTATAAATCATAACATGTTCGGTTGTGGGTTCACGATGGAACACTTATTTAACAATTATATATTTGCCGGTAACAATAATATCGTTAAAGTAACCGTGATATGTATAAACCTTATTGTTAAAAATAGTTTTGTTAGAGGTAACCATATCAAAAATATGTTTTCTGTAGTTGCACGGGAAGACCAGTATATGCTTTTATTTGACTTGAATTTTTAAATATGTATAGAGCAGCGGAAGTTTAAGCAGAGGAGGCGGTAAACATACACATAAAGATCATTTCTGTTTCCCACAATATGTAAGATTTCCTTATTAAAGGCTTAGATTTTAATAAAACAACACCGTAATTTTCAGCTTTTCGTTGTGCAACACTTTTAAAAAGGACTCGCAAAATGTCTTATGAAACCCTTAATAAAAAAAATATTTTGGGCTTATAAAAGGATTAAAAAACGGACTTTTAATGAATCTTAAATATTTCTTTTATGAATAAAAGGGTTTAATATTATAAAAAGAAAACAAAATTGTTGTGCCAAAACAATAGCATACAATGAAAATTTTTTAAAAAACTGCGGAGATTTATTTGGACAGCCATTGTTATTAATATCATATTATTTTTTTAAGATTTTCCGTACTCTAAATAATAATTAAAAAAAGGAATCCTACATTTTTAGTCTAATTTATAGGTATAAATTTTAAAAGCAAACCCAAATAATAATAGAAATCCCTTTTATCTTCATTTAAGCTAAAAAAAAAAGCTAACAAAACTGACAAATAAACAAAAAATAACAACAAAACATGTTACAAAAATTGCAACTAATTAAAGTAAAACGTAATTACAGCACAACTTTTAATAATAAAACAACAATTACAACAGCAATAGCAGCGACAACAACAAAACTTGAAAAATACTTGCCAACTTGTCAGTAACAATAATTTCAAGAAAATTATTTATTATTCGCTCTCCCACTAGCCCATCAACGGCGACAGTTATAAAGGCAACAGTAACAGTAACACTCAAACTCATAAAATAACCCCAATCCACTGACAAATGCAGCGCACAGTGGAACTCCGTAATGTTGTCAACATAAAATAACCGAAAATGAGTTGCATCATAACTTAAATATACTTAGCAGCGTATAACGAAAGCAAATTAAAGAAAATATGCATTAAATTAAGTTAGCGTGCTACACTTGCATATTTTTATTGAAATTAACTATTTTTTGATTTTAAGAATTCATAAAATTTAATTTCTTAAAATTTATGTACATAAAACTTATTGAAATTAAACAATGGACGATGCATAAATAATAAATTTATCATAAATGGCTGATAAGTTGCTACAGAAAAAGTAACTATTACAATTTTGACACAGAACGGCACGGAACAGAACAGAAACAGAAAGTAAAGACTAATCCTGCCTTTAGTTTGCTATGGACTTATTATGTGGCGCCGTAAATCGCCTCCTAAAATCCAAAAGGGTTTAAGCAAAGACAAATTAAAATCGTTTTTTATGGATTATTTTGATGGATTAATAACTATATTATGGTTAATTGCATCATAATCAATTAAAAAGTCGCCATTACGGCCTTTTCAATTTAAGGTGACGATATCTGGAATAAGTATTAGTTCGCTCGCAAATTTCTAAAACCATTCAATTAATTATCAAAAAACTTTATATGCTATAGATGTAAGGTGACCCCACCGTGCAACAGCAACAACAATGGTATAAGTTACGAAAACATTTACACACCTAAACATAAGTTTTGTATCCGTTAAAATAAAATGACAACACAGGACGATGATTACAACCAACAACATCATCCTACCAACAATATAAACGCAGTATGAATGAACAAATAGTAAAAAAATAGTAGAGACGAAATAAAGAGCAAAAAGGAAAAAGTAAACCTAACTAATACAAAAAGCACTACAAGGAAAAGTCGGCCACAACAAAAACAATTCATTTGTCAAATTTTTGAAATGATAAAACTAAGAAGAAACAGAAACAGAAGCAGCAGCAAAACGACCGCTAATTAATTAAATCTAAACAGCCTCAAGCACAACGCAATACAACAACACAATGGCAGCAGCAACTACTACCACTAGCACATTAAATAAGTTGAACACAAGAAACATCATGCTTGGTGGTGGTAGATGGAAAACAAACAACATCAAATGAAAACATTCATTCATAATTACGGCAACAAAACCGAAATAAAAATGCAGGACATGTTTGAGTCACAATCTACGAAATTTGTTTAAACGAAGGGAACAATAGAAGTAAAAATTACAAAAAAGATTTCATAATATATAATTTAATCTTACGTTTTAAGCATATTACAGTTATATTCGGACAAGATAAACCAAATGATACCCTAAACCACTGGCCGGTTCCTACTTTCGAGCAGTCGAACTATATAGCGAACTTCTTTATAATGCAGCTTTTGAATTGGTTTTTAAGAGACAATTGTTTTTTTCGTTCCAATTATGTACGTGCATCTCGATCTGCTTATAATTTGTTTTAATAACGTGATTTTTTATTTACTATAATTTCGCAAATATAAATTTGACTCCAAGGCATTTTAATCTCTATATGAAAAGGCACCAAGAGTCTCAAAAAACGGGCTTGGACTTAAGAGTAGATTCTGGTACCTAAAAGGGTGTAGAATAAGATGAAATGCTTTTCTCAAAACTTCATTTTCACACAATAGGTCCCTTTGCTCGGAGAAGGTCACATAAAATGAATAATTTTCAAAAAAATTTTTGTTAGGAGATTCCTAAAGCCTTTAGTACACACACTGTTAAAAGACACATGCGCATGTGGTTCCGACGTAATTTTGGCCTCAACACCCAGTACGCACTGGCCATTGTGGCATTAAAGTGATGGCAAAATATAACAAAATAAAGTAGATTTGACTAAACTGCCTTTACCTAGCATTTACACATGCCACTGCCAGTTCGAAAAACTCAATACACTCTCATAATACATACATTTAACAAGTTAAAACATAATTTACAATTTTACAATAATCCTGGAAATTTGCATTAAATTTTTAACAGAGTAACATTGTTTATCGTTTTGACAATTAGTGGCATGCAAATGCCAAATTTTCACTCGCATTGAATTTTTGCTGCCACTGGAGCTGCCATTGCGAAAACTGTCAGTGTATTAGTAAAAAAGTATTGATAAAAGAAAATCAAGTTTTATAATTATAGAGCATTAATTTTGTTTAAATAATGCTTATATAAATAAATGTAAACCATTTCCTCAAAAATGTGCCTAAATGATCAACTCGGTAACTCTATTTGGTTTTTTGGTACTTTATTTTTATTTTGAGAGGTAAACAAATTATATCAAGTTGACGCTTCAACGACATTTTGAAAATGAGCTGCAGTGTCATGTGTAAACACAAAAGCCGATGGCATGAGATTCGACTATTTCGAACAAATTTTCTTTGATATGCAGTAGTGGCATGCCATTATTTGCATGTGTAAAGGCAGGGTTAGCTTAAGTGGTGCACTTTTGACTTAACTGCACAAAATAAGTCATTTTTGTAATTTCTGTACCTGCACATTTAAGATAAATGGAGAAAGTATTTGGCATTTTAAAATTATTTTCATACAAAAAAATTTAAGTCAGCTGCACTTTGACTTAAGTGCTCAAAATACATATTTTCTCTTATTATTCTTCAAAATCATTGTTTACATGCCTCTTATTTTTGGGAAGCTTAAAAATATTTTCATATAAAACACCAAATTATGCAACAATATGCAAAAACAAATCGATGCAATTTTAACGCAAATTTAATGATTCAGAAAGATAATTAGTCGTGATCGTATTTAGACTATCGACTAAATACATGCATTTGCATGGAAATCGTATCCCTAGTGATTACATTAAATAAAATATGCATAAAAACGGGCCACTTTGTAAGGACAACAATTTGTCGAAAGTGTGCCATCAATTTTTCGATAGCTTTTGGCATGAGGAAAATAAAATTTTACTACGACAGATCAAAAAAAATCTTTTCGAGGCGACCAAATCTCATTGCAGTTTTTCTTGAGGTTTTTGTCGAAAAATTTATTTATATTATTAAGGGTCCTCATGATGTCGCTTAAAATTGCCATTTGTGCAAATGCGCAAACTTACGAGTCTTGTTTCATGAAGCCCCTTTTTTTACTTTTGTGTAATTTTAAACAATTAATGTCAGTTTGTAAGAAACGTCAATACAAAAATAAATTAAAAATTTAAATTCAAAAATATAAAAATTTGTGTTTAAATTTGTGATTAATATGTATGAGAAATTTGCTTTTAAAAATGCTCAAAGAAAGCCAAAAGACCAATTTACTGAAATTATTGCTAGAATTTATTGTTTGTGATTTATAGACACTTGGATTTTTCATTGAAAACGACGTTAAAATCATTAAAAGATCTGTTTGTATAAATGCACAATTGAACAGCGCAAGTTTACGAGACAAAATTGTTGGGCAAATTTACCAAGTTTGTGTAAATGAATTCTCATACAATTTTTGACAGTTCATTTACGAGGGCGTAAAAATGCACAGTTTGCACAGATTACGAGACTTATAAACGATATCATGAGGACCCTTATTAATTAAATTTATAATTTTCTAAATATATTCCATCCAAGTTAAAAAATATACGCTTTTCTAAAATTAAGTTGTTGTATTTTCGGAGTATTAAATTTCTCTTTGGTGAAGGGTATAAAAAGAGTAATTCTTGGAATTTGAATGTTTTGGTCATAACTTGGCCATTTCTTAACCGATTTGGCAGATTTTTATACAGACGTCTTAAGAAAGAAATTAACTTTATACTCTTATAATAACAGTTCGACTCGAGAAGATCTATGGTCCCCAAAAAACATTTTTTATGAAAAAAAATGATAACGCCATCGTTATAAGGGTATCTTTTTCACCTTGTGTAGGATACTTATGTTAAAAAAATTTGAAGTAGGCGAATTTTTTTCAATATACCTACTAAAAAAACCCTTAAAAATTAACGCGTAAGATAAATAAATTTTTCAGCAAAAACTCGTCCAAAACCTCAAGAATAACTTTTTTGGAAAAATTGCTATCGCCATCGTGTTTAGCGTACAATTTCGCCTTGGAAAGGTAATATTTAAAAAAATTAAATCAGCCCATTTTCTTTTTTATTATCTACCAAACAAACCCAAGCATATCTAAAAATCGACGGCACAATTTCGATTGCTAAGTCGACCCAACCTTATATACATACTTTAAAGCCGTGCTAATATTCAATAATAACGGTTAATCTTGAAAAGTCAAGCTGATATAGACAAATGGAGGTTTGATTTGAAATTAACGACCTCAAATTAGTTACAAATTTGCATCAAAGCTCCAGGCTACAAAATGACTGTTCCGCAGTGTAAAAGAGCAATCTGTATAAATTTATGACCGATTTTTTTTAAAGTTTTTTATACAGTTTGATAAAATTTTCTTCTTCTCAAATTGTTTAATTTTCTTTTACAACTAACACGTGATTTTCTGAAAAGTACTTAATGTTCCACTTTTTCAAAAATGTTCTTAATGATCACACTTTTTTTTATAATGAAACAAAGAATGCACGATTGAGCATTTAAATTATTAAAAACATTATTTTTCGGTGTATCTACGTCACAGTAGCATACGAGCACAAACACCATCACACAAACACGTGTTGTAATGTCCTAAATGTCTATTAACTTAAATTAAATTGTCTTGCTGCAGTGACGTAAATATGACTTAAAAATTAGTTTACAATGTTGATGGACTTGCACAATGCGCTATATAGTTTTCTTTATTTCATGCTTTTTCATCATCTTCAATTGCCAAAAAGCCTCCACATAATGCTAATTTAGAAAACGGATACATGTTTTGAATAAAATATTTAAATTTTAGCTAATATTCGGAATGGCGCTCTCTTTAACCTCACATTTTATCAACTTTACACTCGTTGCCATTACAAAACTTTACATATTACGAGTGCGTGTACAAGCCAAACTGAATTTCTAAACAAAAAAAAATATACAACTTTTTTGCATTCAATATTTTTACATGGAAAACTTTTTGCTGTTTAAAATTATAAATGATGTTGGTAACATTGAGTGTCAAAAGATTTGTTCACAACTTTGTCACTAAATGAAAAAAAAAAAATTTACAGAAGAAAACATGAAAGTTTTTTAACATGTTTTTACGATTGTGTTGGCTTTACTCTTCTCAAAGTTGGAGTGAATTTGTTAGCAAGCGGGAAATGCGTACACAACTCTTATTAGAATGTAGAGGGGAAAATTGAAAAACGCACAAAAAAAACAACAAAAAAAGGAATTTGTTTTGTAACAAATTTTACATAAGGACTTTAATTTTTTTTTCTAACACACAATGCAAACAAACATAAAAAATAAACGAAAAATAAGTTAAACTTATTTGAATTTTTTTAACATGCGAATATTTGTTGAGGGAATTTGTCAAGAAACATTAAAAAAGATTTGAAATGTTTGATTTATGTAAAATATTTCTTTTTTCCTTTTTACAAAATAAAAAGTTTCATGCAAAAACTCTACTGGGAAGAATTAACGGCAAACAAAATATACTTAAAAAAATAAGACCCACTCCCAAAAACAGACATTATGATATTCAATGTCAGAGGTTGAGCCTACAGGCGAACAGATGTTTTGGTTAACCCCATTAGCTCAAAGCCTTAAATAGATTTAAAGTGAAAAGTCTGCTAAAAGTATGTACATACTTATCAAAAATTAAATTGGTTTTTGTTTTCAAATTATAAAGATAATGGAAATTTTAGATAAAAATAATTATAGGCTTTTAAAAAGAAATAAATTAAAAATATAATACTAGCGAGGAACATTACCTTTAGAAACAGTGCACAAAGATTATCATGAGATCAGACTTCTTACCTGAAAAGAAAAAATCGTCGTTTAAATAATTTGATGACAAAATTAAACTTTATTTTACTATTAATTGATCTTTTAGCAACAGTCCATTCTTGGTATTATTATAACTTAATCTTTATTATTTGCTATAATCCTTATATATGTATGTATGTAGGTCAATCCATCTGTCTGTACTCACTAGTGGTGGGGGGTGATCATATGATCAGGCTGGTCCGACAAAATACCTATTAAATATTTGACGTCCTGCACGTTACCACTAGTTTTCTTAAAGTATTGTTTGCTTTTGCAAAATGTTTGGCGAGAGCAAACATAATTTAATCGTTTCTTTACTACATAATACATAAATACAATTATCATCTTAGACATAAAGTTTAGCAAATAAATATAAATTGTTTAAAAAAAAGATTAAGTTTAATTAATTTACTGGTCACGCTTTTTTTGATTTTATCATCATATATTTGGTCTGAACATAGCTTAAGTCATATCTATGTACTTTGTTGGTTGCTTACCTTCGTAAATTGTAATTACTAACACACTTGCAACAATTTTACATTAGTTGTTCCACTCTAACATATATGTTAGAATGGTACAACTAACATTTTCAAAATAATGCCAATATTTTAATATATTTTTGACATACGCGTGTAAAAATTTGTGAATTTCTTAAATTTAATATTTGCGATTGGTATTAAAGAAACAAATCAATTAAATTAAATTTATAATTTGTAACTAAAGCAGTGAGTAAAAAATTACTATAAAAAAAGTGACGCCGCCAAAAAGATGTAATCAGAATGCTAGTGGTAGAGGGCGTACTGATGGCGGCTTCAGAGGACGTGGTTCTGGATTATCAGGAAACAACAGAGGTATGTGCGAAAAGGTCGTTTTGAAAGGAGTGCTCGTTCAACAGGTAGCGGTCATTCGGGTGGAGGCTTAGGCCAGGATAATCGTTTAAGATTTGGTGCAGATAATTAAGGAACAAAAAGAATTATTAAAAATCCTGATGGCTGTTCAAGTTTGTATTTAATTTTTCGCACACAAATTGTTAACAAAATAAAATGTCTTTTTAAGATCTACGATTAATTGATTGGGCACACGTATGTTTACCTACATTTCCAGACCCATGGAAGAAGTGGAACGTTAAAGAGCAGCCACAGAAATAATGGTACGTGGTATTTACTTTTCTGAAATTTAATTTCCTGACTGTAATTATATTTTTTTAATAAAAAATTTTATTTAAAATGAAAATTAAAAAAAGTGTTTTTTTTTATAAAGGTTCACACAAAAAAAAACAAGTTTAAAACGTCGAAAACAAGGTTGATTTAAAATTTTTCGGTGGTGATTTTGCTTCATACGTGTTTCATGTTAATTCAACCTGATTTTATAACTGCTTGCGAACAACATTTTTTTCTTTTAAAATAACTCTTATTCATGTTAATTTAACATTGCAGTAAAGTTAGAGCAAAATGTCATTTATATTGAAATCAAAATCCGAATCACGTTGAATGAAAGTTATTTCAAGTTGAAACAACGTGAATTTCATGTAGAATCAAATTGGTTTGAGTGTGTTATAACAGTGTGAAGAAGCTTTACAGACAACATATACATTTATTTAAGAATAATTCAATACACTTACAACTGTAACACATGTTTCACTTATTTTGTATTCTCCTATGTCAACAAAAGCATCAGCAGAATCGCCCGATATGGGTTTGGTCTTAATTCTACTTTGAAAACTTGATGTACTATTTAACTATTTAAATAATTTTAATTAAAAGAATACGGGAATTGTCTTTTTTGTATAACATATTCTTAAAATGAAAATAAAAAATTAACATACTTAACTATGTATGCATGTAAATTTTACAAGATAAACTTTTGATTTTAATATAAAACAGGTTTTTTAATGGATTCAATATCGAATCCATATATATTTAAATTTTAATATTTTTTTTTATTTATTTTAACAGTGAATAATATTAAATAAGCGTCATTTAGGATTATTTCAATATTTTAAATTTAAAATTAATATGAAATAATGATAAATTTAAATAAAGGGCATACTTTTGCAGAAATTTAACATGATTCTCAATCAACATTTTTCCATGTTAATTTTACATTGGTATTTTTTTCTGTGTGTTAGTACTAACCAATTTTTACGTTATAAATAACTAGTTAGTGATAACCAATATTTACGTTATGACTAACTAGTTAGCATTAACTACTATTTTGGTTATCATTGACTAATATTAAGCAGGAGAGTAAGCAGTGCAGATATATGTTCCGTAGTCGAGTGGAATTCATTAGTTATAAAGGGAGGCAAAATCACATGTACACAAGAGTTTCGGTTAGTTTTTTTCATTTTGCTCGTAATAAACTAATAGAAACTTTACCCAATATATTGGTCAACACTACCGGTCATATAACTAGTAAAATTACCGGTAGTCTTCTTGTAGGGTAATTTGATTTTTGTATTTTTATGTATTCGAATTAAAATTGGTTAACCGATTATTTTTAAAATGCTTAACCGAAAACCGGGTTTTTTATAATAGCAACAATTCGGAATATTCGAAAACCAGTTATTGAAAAAAGTCGAATAATCGATCTCCCTACTATGCACTTGTGCGCCACTTTCTTTAAACCTCCAAAGAACTTGTAATGAAGAAAAAGTGATAATAAAATAATTGTTTTTAACCCATAAAAATTTTAATTATGATTCTTTTAATAATTTGTTCATAATATTTTTGTTTTATTTGTTGCAAATCAGCGCTGCCACAGAAAATTTTCATATTCTTATTCGACCAAACTTATTTGGAACCGACCAGTTTTTTTTTAATTTTGATACATTTAACGGGCAATTTCAGCAAGTTCAGTTATAATTCACTGCCATTTATAGCTATAGGTTTAAAGTTTCTTTTTCATATGTCTTTAATATAAAATTAAAAATTGTTTTCCTTCTACTGAAAATTCGTAATTCGTTGAGTTAATACAGTATTATTAATTAATTATTGATTGCAAGATTCCCTGGATTGTCTTAGCAAACTGTCGTGGGCTAAATTTTACAACAATATCGTTAAGGTTTGCAGGTAATTGCGTAGTAAAGTATTTCCGAGATTGTATGTTATATGGGGCATTTCAGCACAAAAGCATTATTCGTTACGCTTTTAGCCATACTTACATGATTTCCCAGAGTGGTCTTAACATGTGTCTGTAGGTACATTTTTGACGTACAAATTATAAAATATTGTTTTTGTTTTACATGTAAGTTGAGCGATCGAAGTCTTCTTTTGAAATCGAAGAAGTTCTCTTTACACAAGTTTTTCATTCTGTTTCAATTTTTACAATATTGATCTTAGATGCTTTAAAGGATATTTATTATGTATCCTAATGAGTAGCGAAGTTGATTCAACGATGTCCATCTGCCGTCATTTAATTTGTTGGTACATCAACGTGTCCTTGGATCGATTTTTCGCTTAACTTAGGTAAATGAAACTACATCAGGGAATTTTAAAAGTACTTTGTGCGCAAAGTACAGGTAGCAGTTTTAAAGATAATTAATTGAAATTTGGTACAAAGATAAGTCTGAATTGTGATAATGACGAATCTAATTGAAAATGGCGAGCATCATTGCCACAAGCTTCTTACCGCAATAGAGTCTTTGTGCCCATTATCAATTTTCTTATATTCGCATTTAGATTAAATTAGGGATTTTTCAAAACCACACTATCTCTTCAGAAATCTTTGCCGATTTACCCTCATGGTGAGTTCGATTCCTGGAGCAGTCAGGAATGAAAAATTATCAATATATTTTAATTCTGTCTATGTTGTGAAATTCCCCAGTAAAAAAAATTTGGGTTTTTTGAAGCACTTTAGAGAAAAAGCGCATAATCGAGTGCTTCAAAAAGAGAGCTTTTATATAGCAGTAAATGATAAAGAATAAAATATAGAAAAAAGCTGCTATTTTAGTGCTGACAAGAATGAGGTTTTTAAGCGAAAAAAAAATTAAAATACCTAATGGTTTACGAAAATTATTGAAACAATGCATTTAAGCAATTAAAAGCAAAAAATCAATGAATATGGAAACATCGTTATCCCTTAAAAAAGCGCTTTAGGAGTGCTTTGTTTGCATGTTAAAAAGCGCTTATTGTCAGCTGTAAATAGTCCTCCAAACCGGGAACACTCCATACAAAAATCAGGCATCTTATCAGCAAGTTTGAAGCGATTTGAGGTATGCATTCATATATAAAACTTGCTCCTTTTGGAGCACATTTTTTACTGGGTCCTTTCTTCATTAAAATAGTTGCATGAACTATACTTTCTTACTTGTTTTTAAATTATTTGTTTACCTAAATGTGTTTTCAACGAAAAAAAACCCCCCAATTTCGTCCAATAAAGGCAACAATAAACACACTATTCGTGCTGTGGTCGTGCAAGTTGCCAAGCTATAACCACAATATTAATGAGCAGCGTTACTAAAATTTGTTGTTTGCTTGAAGTACTATAATTTCTTACTTTCTTTTATTTGCCTATTAATAAAGACATTTAATAGATTTAAATTAAAAGAATTATTTTGTTTTTTTTTTTTGTTACTACAAAGAAAATTAATTTTCCGCTTTTAAGCCTCCACACAAAAACTTTAACAGCAGTAAAAGTATGATTTATCAAATAAAATATGGCTTTGCATAACAAAAAATTAATTTTTTTAAAACTTATTTAAAGTGGCTATTAAAATAGGCAAAAAGTTTGAATAAGGGCACCAAACAAATTGAAAAAAAAAATTAATAAAAGAACACCCAAAAAACATTTTTAAAACACATAAAGCATTTAAAATTTAGTTAAAAATAAAAACAAAAAACCCTAAATTAAAGATTCTATAAACGCACGATAAACAATAAACGTGACTAAAAAAGGGGCATAAATAAGTGAAACAAACTCTTAAATTATAACATTGATTTAAATTGAATCTCCCGGAAAATTATTTAACTAAATTTGATTGCTAAAGAATAGAAAATACATTGGATCGATTTATATTTTTGGGGAATTAATTTGTAATTTCAATGTATTGGGCTTTTGGAAAAGCTGAAGCGAATGGAAACAGTCCTTAAAACAAATTGACAGAGACATGTCAAAACTGTAAATAAGTTCTTGGTAGCAATTTGGTTTGAAAAGAGTTTATTTTTAAGAGTTATCAAGTAAAGGGTGGTTAAGGGCCGATGTTGAATGTCTACCACACCTAAACGTCAAGTTTTTTTTTGCATTTCATTTGACATTTCTCAATTTCAGACTAACCCAATTTGAACCATGGAAAGATAAACAATCGAGCAATGCGTTAAAGTTATTCAGGCTTATTATGAAAATGGGCGTTCAAATTAAAATGCATATCGTGCACTTCATGATTCAGTGATGAGACACATTTTCACCTCAGTGAATTAGTCAACAAGCAGAATTTCCGCATTTGGGAGAATGATTATCCAAGAGTGATTGTCGAAAAACCAATGCACCCACAAAGAGTGACTGTTTGGTGTGGTTTATGAGTTGGCGGTTGGCAGTTACTGTGAATGGTGTTCGCTGTCGTGAGATGATAACGAACTTTTTATGGCCCGAATTGGAAGAAATGGATGTGGACGATATGTGGTTTCAACAGGACGGTGCCAATTGTCACACAGCTAACGAAACAATGGCTCTTTTGCGCGACAAATTCAATGGCCGTGTTATCTCACGTGGTGGAAATGTCAATTGGCCGCCAAGATCATGTGATTTGACACTTTGGACTTCTTTCTTTGGGGTTATTTAAAAGAAAAGTTGTACGTCGATAAGCCAGCAACAATTCAAGAGCTAATGGATGAGTTAATTAGACACCTTAAACGCAAAATTTGGACTCTCGGATGGAGGCGTGCAGCCTAGGTCGCGGCGGCCATTTTGCCGACATTTTGTTCCACGCATAATTGAACCATACCAATATTGACATAATAAAAAAGAATGACAATTATTTCTTAAATAATTTGTGTTTTATTTAAAATCAACTTCGGCCCTTAAAATGTTACCTTTAGAAGAAACTTACCGTTACTTGACAACTTTTTCTAACCACAAAAAAGTCACTTATAATCGTTTTGCTCGACAACTTTTTTTATACCGAAGCATCGCGACGTTGTCCAAAATTATGTAACTTTATAAAGATGTTATCAGTGACTTAATAATTCAATTGGAAATTTATGGATGTAAATTTGTTTGCCTGTTATAAAAGTATTGATGATGTTTTGCTTTAGAGAAGAGTTGTTGTTTCCGTTTTTGCTCTTTGAAAAAGGTATCTAAGAATTATTTGTTCCATAGAAGTCGTTGACTATTAAATATTTGCGGAAATACTATGGTCAAGAATTTAAGAGAATGCCGAACAAATCTTAGGAGTTGGTACTCTACCATAGACCAAGCATTTCTTCTTAAGCAAATCTCTCAAAGGCATATGAGTACAATATCGACCTCAATGTTCATATATTTTAAGCAAGATTTCGATTTGAATTTAATTGCACTTACACAACCGAGCGTCAAAAGAAAAATAATAAAATTTAAATTTTAACATTGAAGGAAACAAATGGAAAGGTGACACTACAACAGCAGACCACTTGCTCTTTCACCATTACGACTGGCGCAAAACAGGGTGGATGAATTATCAACTACAGTATTAAATATTCTATTGCACTACGCTTTAGAGGAGCGTGGTAGATCCGGACATATATTTAATAAAACGGGCACAACGATTGCATTCGCAGATAATGGGGTTCTAATCACGGTTGTTAGACTTTTTTCCTCAAAAATCGTCAAAAGATTTAACAAAATTCGTCAAAATCGTCACGAAAATTGAACAAAATCGTCAACAAAACGTCAAATATATAAACCCTACAAGAAATGAATGAGCGAGTAGTCACATTTTTCATTTTGGTGTTAAGAAAATGATAGAAAAAAATGACCGAATGTGACCGTAAACTTGATTTCGGTCATTTCTTTCTATCATTTTCTTAACACCAAAATGAAAAATGTGACTACTCGCACATTCATTTCTTGTAGGGAATTTTACAAATTAAAGACAATTTATTGCACGGATTGATTCGAAAATATAAATGTTTAGCAAGAAAGTTTTATTCTATTTATTTCAGCAAGTGAGCTGAATATATTTATCATATAAAAAGAAAACATAAGAAAAAATATATTTGCATAAATGCATAACAAAAATATTTTTTATTTGATTTATCCATATTCAGAAAAATATTAAACAATAAATAAAATCTCATTTGCTTTTAACTCGAGCTATTTTTAAATGATTAACTTTTAGCGCTATCTCTATTGCAAATTGTTTTTATAGTTAAAGGTGCTAAAAACCAAGGATTCTGTGTATATCAACCGACTTGAAACATTTTATTACGTCCAATATTAGTTCCAAAATAATAAATTTTTTTCTCATTGCATTCATTTTTCTATACAACTTCTTATTAAAAAGTAACTTCTTACTTCCTAACACGCAATTTTACTAAGAATAACTTACCCAACAGAATTAAATGGGATTTGCCTTTTTACACACAAATAGAAAAATTCTTCACATGTGATTGATGACTTCATTGAAAAATGCATTCGTATGTGGCGACGCAAATCGAAATCATAAAAACGCAAAGCGGATTTAACCAATTTTTTAAAAGCGGACCAGATAGGACTGACGCAAATCGGAGCTCTAGTGTAATTTTTTTGCAGTACCAATGGCATTTCTATAATTGTAGAATTTGAATTACTAATGCTTCTAATAAAATCCACCTGGTTTGTGATGGGGGAGGAATTTTTTTGTTTAATTTCCAAAAATTTTTGTATTTCGAAAAATTGATTTTTAAGTTTTGGACTGTTTTCAATATAATTGTGAATATTTCTTGTGCGTTTAATCGATGCCAGAAAATCGTCATAACACTATTACTTTTAGTCAAAAAATCGTCGATCGTCATATTATTGTATGTGCTGGTTCACACACGTCAAGTTTGACTCGTCAAGTCTTGAGCATTTAGGAGAGAAGGGAAAAGAGAAGGCCATTTCTTTTCCCCTCTCTCCTAAAAACTCAACACTTGACGAAACAAACTTGACGTGTGTGAACCGGCACTTTTTTATCAAAAAAATCGTTAAAATTACGAAAAATCGTCACATCTACCAAACCTGCTTGCCAGATTAAAGTGTTTTAAAATTGATGCCAGATTAAAGTTTAAAGTAAATTTATTGACGGGATTAAATCGTCACAACGTTAGTGACTCTACATCAAAAATCGTCAATCGTCATTTTGGTAAATTCATCGAAAAAAATCGTCAAAATGACGTAAAATCGTCACATCTAACATCCCTGGTTCTAATATCAAAAGATAAAAGATTCCTGAAAAAATGCAAAAAAAAAAATATATAAGAAAATCCACGGAGAGAGTTGGACTCAAAATAAATAAAGCCTAGACAAGATATATGATACTATCTAGATCGGAAAACTATAGACAACCACATTCACTTAGAATAGAGGATGAAACGTTAAGTATTCTGATCTGAAATGATACCTCAATGCATGACTGTTTTATTGAATGGATTGTAGATGCAAACAGAACCTACTATGCGAACTTATTGCTATTTAAAGGTGCATGTACACGGCATGTTTTTTACATCTGACTTGTCAACTTTTAAAGTCACCTGTAATTGTGCATGTCTGTCAAAATTGCTGTTTTACATAAGGTTTATAATATTCGGTCACAAACGTACTACATGTTGTTTGCTTCTGACATTGTCTATGTTTTTTTTCGCATAGTTATAGCAGAAACCAAAGTAGTTCTCGGTTTCAAAAAAAGCGTGCGGCCGCCATAAAAATTATTGTTTGCGCCGAAAAAGAGTTCAGCCATCTAAACATTTTTTTCTTTAAATTGGAAGATACCAATTTAGGAAATTATAATGAAACGTTTCTTCTTAATTGATGGACATAATTTCTATTCAATGGTGAAATCATCATACATTTATCGGTTTTGTAAAATACTAACTTCAGCCGGCTAATAATTCCGTCAATAGTGGACGCCGTTGCCGGTTTCTTCCCGGCATAGATTTCTGACACGCTCTATTTGAAACTTTGTCAGATGACTTTTCGTCTTGACATGTCAGATGACAAATAATGTCGTGTACGGTCGCATTAAGTTTAACTTAGTCAGCAGAATATGTAAACGGAAATGTGCTGGAATCTGGACTTTAACCACTACATGCGAGGCAAGATTAAAAATTTGGTCCTAAAATAAATGAAAATTTAGAATATGCAATAAGAACAATAAAATCCTCCAACTCTTTTTATTAATTTTCAGATCCCACTTTCATTCCAGAACAGATCAAAAAAATTTTTAATTTATTTAATTTTTTGAATTCCTTAATTTTTTTTGCAAAACGTTTTGGATTTATGTTTAATTTGTCGGGCTATTCTTCTTTCCCCATTGTTAATTTTACTTTTTGCAATATCAGTTAGACTTGAGTATATCCGTAATTGGAAAATAAAAATGCTAATTAACTTTTGATTTTATCTAAATTTAATATTTTTTTACTTTTGATCTTTTGTCGAAATGTTGAAAATCTTGTATTTAAAGCAAAGCTCAAAATATATGCATTTTCACCAAAATGTGCAACAATATGCAAAAACAAATCGATGCCATTTTAACGCAAATTTAATGATTCGGAAAAATCGTTTTTAGACTATCGACAAAAAACATGCATTTGCATGGAAATCGCATCCCTAGTTATTTCTTTTTGTTGCTTTACGTATTCTGTTGTTGCCGATATTAGTATTCTTATGGCCCGATAGCACCACAGCTGAAATTGTGTTGCCAGCAGCCTGATGTTGATATATAAAAACATTTAATTTAATATATTTTTACATCAGCGGCGTTGTCTGATCGTAAGCAACAGAACTTTGGCCCATTTCTTAAGAGGGGAAATTTGTGTGGAATATAGGTTAAATAATGGATTTATAGAACTTCGCAAGGTTCCAGAACACACCTTATAGGATCTCCGATGATAAATTCGATATGCCTCATCGAGCTGATATGTCAAAACGAATATCACACCCATTTTTGTGTTGGTAGGAATAAAAATATGAAAAAACAAATTTGTAAATCGAATTTAATGTGTAATGTTTGTTTTTCCTTATTTTCTCATTCAGCTACAATTTCGTAAATTAAAGTCTGTTTTAAGTCAGACCCAACTCAACTGGAAATTATGACCTCCACCCACTCCACTTATTTTTTTTTTAACTTACTCAACCTTCTTCTGTGCAAAACATAAAGCAACGGCAGCAGTGGAAAAAGTCTTAGTCATGCCACTTGAAAGTCAATTAGAACGTGAAATTTAAGTAGAGTACAAAATTCGTAGAACATTTTTTTTTACAAAAGTAAGCAACCGCTAACGTTGCCACATGACTGTCCTTTCAACAAACCAAAAACATGGTCTACCATTATTACTTAAAATGTTCACTCACAAACACTTACACAAATACTTTTATATCAGCATTTATACAGTTATATGTACGTGTACTGACAAACACACATGTACGATTTTTGCGACCCAAAAGAGTGGAAAATGTTTCCAATTTTTATAACGTAGAAAACAAAAAATATGCGAGAAAAATTGCATTGAGTGGGAAATCCCGCACGTTTTTCTCTTTCCTTAAAAGGCATAAAGGACCTCCTCTTTTTAGACACTTGATGCTTAACTTGGCAATTAAAATTTATTCCTTAATTTTTGTACACTCACAATATTCTGTACGTAAAATTAACTGAAATTGTAATATAAAATAAATGAAAGTTCAATTAAAAACCGGTCTACCTATTTTTCATTTATTTTTAACAAAAAGTTCATTTTATTTTTACTGTCAAAAATTCAACACCATATTCCGTAAAATCAAATAAATATTCAGTTATTTTGTAAAATTTTACTGTCAAAAATTCAACACCATAATCAGTTAAAACGATTAAATATTCAGTTATTTATTAAAATTTTACTGTCAATTTTTTACTGTCAAATTGACTCCATATTCAGTAAAAACAATTGAATATTCAGTTATTTTATTAAATTTTCGTTTACTCCACAAAAGAGCCGAATTTCTAAAAATACCAGACAGACACCTGTCCGCTTGTTTTTCTTATAAGCGAGAGAGGGAGAATATTTTTATTTACTTACCCAGTTACACACGTTTGTTTTACTTTTGTTGTACTGACCACGTTGTTTACAGAAGAACTCTCAATTATAAGACATCAGCAGCATGACCGATATGGCTTCGCAATTATTTTACTTTTAAAATTTGATGTATTTAACTAAATTATTTTAACAAATAGAAAATGGGTATTGCTTACACAAAACAAGCAATTCATATTTTATAGATAAGTAAAAATAAATTTTTGGTAGTAAAATTATATAAAATAACTGAATATTTAATTGTTTTTACTGAATATGGTGTTGAATTTTTGACAGTAAAATTTTATAAAATACCTGCATATTTATTTGTTTTTACGGAATATGTAGTTAATTTTTTGACAATTAATTTATAAAAGATAACTGAATATTGATTTGTTTTTACGGAATTCGCGGTTGAATTTTTGACAGTAAAAATTAAATGAACTTTTCGTTGCTTTAAATTACATTTTTATTTACTTTAACATAAAGATGAATTTAACTCAATCAACGGACAATATTAACTGCAACTGAAAATCCGTATTAATATGCACTTAGTTTTTTGAATAACTGTTAGAATCAGTTAAAAATAGATTTGCTTGGAATTTTAAATGTTTATTTATTTAAAAATGACTGAACGGAATATTTCTTAAATAAACTACAGTCCGTTACTGTAATAATATTGTGAGTGTATGTGTGTGCTTCATGCTGTCACATACAGACTGTTTTACGCTGCCGTCAAAGTTTTTTTTTTACTTCAGTTACAACTTTTTTTAAACTCAAAATGCTTATTACGAAAATGTTTGGTTGGCTTGATGGCAGTTAATGTCATTTAGTGTTCCACATTTCTTTTTTCAATTAATTAATTTCAAATTTTCGTTTTATTATTAAATTTTTAATTCTCTTCGCCATTTTTGTTCCACCTACATTTCACTTAAGTCTATTTTAATTCTTTATTTGTATTTAAAATCATATTACTGATTTCTTTATGCGGTACAAAAGTAACAGGAGATTGATAAGAAACTCTTCTTAAAAGTTTCTATGTAAAGATAACAAGTTAGAATGCTATATTCAGCTGGGCCGAATCTTAAATATCCTCCACCGAGTATTAAAACTTTTCAGCAGTTAAGGTTTTATGGGATCTGTGGTAATAAAATCAATCTTCATAAAATCATTATCCCACTGTTTCTATTATAACCGTATTCGGCTTATTAAAGTCTCTTCCGATAGAAGTCTTCATATGGGATTTTGGTAGATTAAGAGTGGTTATAGTGGTTGTGTAGTAAAACATTAAATAAAAAAAAATTTCTCTGTTTGTGATCTTCGAACACAAAAATAATACTGTACTTATCTAACTCAACAAAACGATGAGAACATTAAACAACGTTCTGTTTTTTTTTTAACACAAACTTCGTTGTGTTCCGTTCAGCTCATTAATGTTCATTCATTTCAGTTGTACTTAGCACACTTTTGGTAGAAACAAGAGAAAAAGTTTTTACAAAATCAAAAAACATATACGAAAAAAAAAACAAAAAGCCTGCGAAGAAATTTAACACAAACAAAACAAGTGCACAATACACAGGCAATCTATTCGTGTTGTGGTCGTGGAAAAAATGTTTTTTTGCTCATATATTTATAAATGCAAAAAAAGAATACTATAGAACATAAAAATATAATGTATGTCTACAGAACCACTAAAATTATTCTGTTTAATAACGAAAACAGAACTCTATAAATTGTTCGTTATTTTTATGAAAATAGTTGCGAACGGCATTAAGGGTTGTGTTCGTATACACAAACACTAAAAAAAATTAGATATCGTATCATAGTGTCCATGGGCAATATGACGCTTTAAAAAGTGTCATAATGTCCACAACATGTTTACAAACACGCAAGCATAGCCGGCCTTCTGGCGGGCTCAAAGATTTTGTCCTCTATGGTATAACAAGTACCGGCTTCGCTAACTAAAGCGTCTCTGCGTAATCGACCTTCGTCATGCAGATTTTAGTATCCATGTCACTGGATGTTATGACATGCCACCTTTGTGATATATGACCTCCGCGACTTCGCCTTATCAGCGCCATCCTGTCGGTCGCGTTTTGCACCACTTTTTCGAGCCTACTAGGTCTTATTTCGACAATAGTGCGTCGAATGTACATGATAAATCATTGTTGGTTTATCAACATTGATCAGAGATTTAACGTACCCTGAGAAAAAGTAGTACAAAGGTGTCAAATAACATGAGATAAATTGGTCACGAAACAAAGTGATGGTTTCGCACACCGTATGACATGTTGCACCGTCTTTTTGCAACAATTTCTCCTCCAAATGATTTGCAATGACATGGGAAATAAAAGAAATCATGAAACATTTTTGAATTCAAAGACAAATGGGAAGATGACGTCTTCGGCATATAAACCACCGCAAAAAAACTCATGTAGAGAGTGCTGTGTTCATAAAATGACAATTTAGCATGTTTACATACTTGTAAAGCGAGAAATGAGCCTAACCGCTAAAGATGATTGAAGATAAAAATCTGGCTCAACTCCAAGTTTATTCTCAACCTATTCAGTAAACACATGTAGCTATTGGTGGACCGCTGCCTTTAATTATTGCACCAGTTGAATCCTATATTGATGTGGGCCAAGATGTTTCCTTAAAATTTTCCAAGTAGTGGACGTGCAGACACCGTGTTGCTGAGAACAGTGGTGGGTTGATAAATTCGATTCATCTGCCACACTCACGTCTAAAGTTTCTATACGCATGGTGCGGTATCGGTTTGAATAAATATTTTTCAAAGTGTAAATGTGGTCATTAATTAATCCATAGTATCGCGTATAAGCTGTTCAGAAGGACGATTACGCGCACCGTTAACAGGACGAAGTAATTTATAAGTGTGAGAAACAGATCTCGAATTTTGAAAATAAATTTCCACCAATCGCAAACGTTGTTCTGGTGATTTGCCAAAGTGTGCTGAAAAAAGCCAAACACATTTCATTAGTATGACAGTTGGTTTCACAGTTGACCCTATCGGAAAATGTGTTCTCGTTGCTTAAGTTTATGTTTCAATAATTTTTAAATTAATCTCAATGAAGAATTTTCAAAAGTAGAAAAGATGGAGTGATTATACGGTATAAGGGAGAACCTATTACGTATGTTATACTAACGAGAAAATATTTCCCCAGGAGATCTGCGACTTTGCTGTTTCGGTGAATATAGCAGTTAAAGGTCTCTCAAAACCACTGCTAACAAGAGTTCCATCTGTTATCAGGGGAACCAGTAGCCCCCAGGACTTAGTTAATAGGTGAGGTTATTTCGGAAGTTATGTGCTGACAGTAGCAAATTCACGGGGAGGAAATTCTTAAAAATGCCAGGTTACGAATTTATTTCTAACCGAAAATATGTGTACCCAATGCACTTGATTGACAAAATAACTAATTATAAAGTCAACCACCATTTTCCCATTTTTTCCTTCATCAATAGTATGATTTAAATTAATTTTTACAAATTACTACAAGTATTTCTTTTGAATTCCTTCATATTTACAAACGTGTCTTTACAAACATTTCGTCATAAAAAAACATATTTTATTAAACAATAAAGTAAAAATATAATAACAAGTGGTTTTCACCAACACCACTATTGATTTCCGGTTTCCTTGTTTAAAAGTCAAGACTTACAAGAGCAAACAAATGAAAAGGAAAAAAACCAAACACAAACAGTTGAAATTAATTTAAATAACCAGCCATAGTTGTTGATTGCAGAACATTAAGGATTTCTAAAATGTCCTCAGGTAGAGGTGGGAGTGAAGTTTTTCAAGAAGTTGTTGGTAGTTTTTTCTTATTACGATGTGTTTTTACTTTTGGCAAGTAACACCGGATTTCAGCAGTGAGTTGTTTGAACATTTTTTGAAGTCCTTTTGCTTGAATATTTTTTTTTCGAGTACATGAAACCAACGGAAGTTATTAATTATAATGATTATTTTTTCTTCTTTGCTTTTTGTGTGTTGACTTTCGTAATTAAATTGGTGGTTAGTAGTAATAAAAATAATGTTTATGGAAACAGAAAACATTTTAAATCTTAAAGAGTGTAAATTCTTTCCCTTTCTAGTTTTTCCAAACAATCCTTTTTATTAATAAAAAACAATATGACAAAAAACCAAAAGTACATAAGATATTTAATATTAAATTTTACAATTATGAATTGTTTCATTTTCGTAAGACAAGTATATTTTAGACAAGTGGTTTATTTGGCTCCAACAAAGAGTTTACATTTCTGTTGACATAAATGCAAACGTAAAAAGCCGATTAATATGTAAATAAATATAAAAATATTAATTAAAAGTTACAAATAAAATCACAAATTCGTATGTAACCTAATTAACCAAGCAATATGAACGTTGACCTTAAACTCGTTGTGGGGAAACAGGCTAAAAGTACTGCCGGGAATCGAACCCGAAAACCTTGCACTGGCCAACTAGCCTACTAGTGCACCCATGCTAATGTTAAAAATTAAGTGCAATATAGAAAAATACTGAATATATCTTAGAACTTAGTAGCAATATCTGTCTTGAAACGTTCCTGAAAAAGACATGGAAATAAGCTTGTACAAAATAAACTTATTTAAATAAACTACACTGAAAAAAATCAATCTATCCGTACTTAAATCAACGATATCCTTAAATCAGGTACATAACGCCGTTATTAAAATAATCCGAAAACAGGACTGACTTAAGTAAAATTGAGATAAAAATTAATTTCAAACTGCACTTGATTCAAGAGCCATTTTAAAGTTGGTTTTAATTCCAAATTCGTACTTCAAAAGTCAGAGTTTGATTCCAGTCGAAACAGGTACCCCAGAAACCGATATGGTTTCCGTAGTCATTCTGCTTTGAGAATTTTATGTATTTAACTAAATATTTTTTTAACAAATAGAATTCGGGAATTTTTGCTTCTTATATTACTTTTTAAACATGAAAATAATGTATGTTTTTTCTTTTTTTTAGTGTTGTTGTAATTGTAATTGGTTTTACTTTTGTAGTTTTTTTGTTGTCAAAACAGCAAACACACGCGTATAGAATGCAAAGAAAGGCCTTCTAAAATAGTAAGATTTTGGATTGTTTTAAGTACTTTTTGGTACTTAAAAATTTAAGTACTACTCGTACTAACAGTAAGTTGGAAAAACTTAAATTTAGTTTGATTTTTTTTACTTTTGTGTAAATATGTACGAGTGATATGCAAAATAAAAAATAATATAATACTTTTCAATATCAATTTAGAAGTCTTGAAGACTTTTTCAACCCTTCTTTTATATAAACGTTAACATTTTCAAATTTTGTAGCTAATCGTTTGCTTTTAACCCTTATTAACTTCTTTCAATTTATATTTGAAATACTCGTTAAATGAATTACAACTTTGTGCTAAAAATTATACATTTTATTCTCAACATTCTTCCTATTACTTAATCCTTCAATATAACATAGACATTTACTATTTGTTTTTTATAAGCTGTATATACATACACATGTACATTCATAATATCTTGCTTTTCCTCCTTTTGGCAACTTCACTACTACAAACTCACTCACACATCGTAAAAACCATTAAGATAATCGACAAAATGTGTTCAAGTGCTATCAATTTGGTGCTTCATAGAGGGTGACCAGAAGAAGTTAAGTAAGAGAAATGATAGTTTTAATTTAAGCGGTTTTTATGATAGACATTATTTGAAGTGTAGGTGAAATCATTGACTGATTATTTACATGATTCTTCCCTGCGAATTGTAGGAGCACCTCCCTCTTATTGTTGCATACTCGTGAGATACAGGTACAGCTAGTATCGGGTTTTTCGACAAGAACTTTGGTTTTTAATTGTGGCAACACCAACAAGTGAGACCGCTATTAAGAATTTGGTCGTTAAAATTGAGTCGGCAAACTCAATACAAAATGTGCCATCACTAACAGTACGGCGCCACATGTCACACAGCCAATGAAACGATCAATTTATTGCAAACCGAATTTCACGAACATCAGCTGTTAAGTGGCCAGCCAGATCGTGTGATTTACCACCACTGGATTATTTTTTGTTGGGCCATGTTAAGGAAGAGTCTATACGGAGCCAATTGCAGCCTTAAAACTCAAAATTCGCGAAATAGAAATAGACTCGCCATTTTGCCAAAAAGTGATTAAAAACCTTTATGAAAGAAATGACATCAGTCAGCGTGCGTGGTGGACATTTGCCAGACATCATTTTTCATTCATAATTGCTGCCTTTACACATGCAAGTAATAACTTGCAAGCAGAGTATACGCATTATCAACGAAAATGTCGAAGAAAAAGCTGAAAGTCTTGCAAGTTTCTTGAGAGTTTGCACAGTCAGTTGTAAGTTTATTTTCCAAATGTTCTTGAAGCGAAAACATCTTATTAAAAACGTTTGTTTTTCGCTTTAAAAACATTACCATGTTAAAACAAAATAAATTTAATAATTTCTTCTTAATTTAATTTTCGCATCATCTTAATGAAAAAAGAATGGTAATTTTATAAAATATTTGACTCCAGTATTGCCGTAGTGGCAATATCATAATATTACTGAGAAAATATTTTGATTAACAATAATTAGAATTGTGGTTATTTTGTTGAACTATTTATGGTTTTTAATCCAAATTTTCAATATTTTAATTCGGCTCAAGTTCATCAAATTTAATTTTCATTAAATTATTTTTATGAAGAAATGAATTTTACAACATCAAAATTAATTAAAATTGTTGTTGATAATCTTTCATTCTTGACCGTGGCCGGGGCTCGAACCCTGGCCGGCAGGTTACCATTACATGTTTCGATAACAATTTTTTTTAAATGCTTACGCCCGTACTTAAAAAAAATTTTTAAATATAAAAAAGGCTTACAAAACAAATTTTGTATGAAAATTTGCCTTAATAAACGTTTGTTAAATTTAATAATCGTTAATAAAACAAATTTTGTATGAAAATTTGCCTTAATAAACGTTTGTTAAATTTAATAATCGTTAGTAAAACAAATTTTGTATGAAAATTTGCCTTAATAAACGTTTGTTAAATTTAATAATCGTTTAAAAATTCGGAGGCTAAAATTTTTCATCAAAATTACCATTAAGATGCGTTGTTGTATAGTTGTGCTCTTTTTTATTTGTAAGTTTTTATAAATACACAGAAAATACGCTATAAACATAACTTTTATATTACTAAGTACTAGTAAATTGATATAAAATTCGTCCACGGCAACACTGTTTCTTCATTTGTCATTTTACTTGCTGCAAGTGTAAAAAATTTACTTGCAAGCAAATTCTCTTGCTAGTTGGACTGCAAGTACGAAAAATGTCATGTGCTACTAAAAATGTGTGACTGTATTGAGTTTTTCGAACCTGCACTTGTAAAAGTATGTGTAAAAGGTAATACAATAAAAATAATCTTCATATACATTTTTTGTTTTATTTTATTTTAGAAAACAAAGTTCATGTTGAAAACCCCTTAGACCGTGGAAAGGGTAAGGATTAAAATTTAAAGATCGTGGCTGAGCCCAATATACTATCAGGGTAAAATCGGGTACGACGGCAAACATTTGCCTCCAGCCCTTATTAGTTCACCATTAACAAATGGAGCTTCAAACGTAGCAGTTTTGTAAGCTTCTGACATTGCCTTTGTTATTTTTCGCATAGCTATTGCAGAATCCAAAGTGGTTCTCGGTCTTAAAATGGCGTGCTGCCGCAAGAAAAATAGTATATATATATACCAATTTAGGATATTATAATGAAACGTTTTTTATTTAAAAATTTTAAGGTTTCTGCACGCAGAGAAAAAATATGGTTGGGCATGGTTACGGCAACCACACTGTGTTTATTGTAACAATATATTGTTGTTGTACACAAATAATTGTTATTTTTATTAAATATCAGCAATGTTATAGTTACTGTAAACATATTAATGTTTATCGCAATTATAAATTTGAGTATTGTTGACCGAAAAATAATTATTTTTCTAACAACTAAATTATGATAACTTTCAAAACATATTATATTACTCACAACCATAACATGATATTTAATAACCATAACATGATAACTTTATATACATTTATCATAATAAGTTTAAGATGCAATCAAAATATCGTTACTCTAATAATATTTTGGTATCGCCATTTGTAAAATAATTTTGTCTCAGTTGTGTCGTGTTTTACATAAACATATCGAATTATTTGTTAGTGAGTGGCTAAATAATAAAATAATAACCATTAAAATAAACAAGAAATTAAAAAAAAAATAAAGAAAAAACAATAAAAAAAGGGTTGTAGTGTCACAAAATAAAATATCTTTGCTAAAAATTTTAATAATCTTAAAGTGGTGGAAAAATTTGTGAAATATTGGTGCAAAATATTAACCATTACTGGTAAGTTTTGTGTTATTTTAAGAGAAAA
Organism: Pollenia labialis; assembly: GCA_949318255.1. Classification (NCBI taxonomy): domain Eukaryota; kingdom Metazoa; phylum Arthropoda; class Insecta; order Diptera; family Polleniidae; genus Pollenia; species Pollenia labialis. The sequence goes on along the minus strand of OX439139.1, from coordinate 140,737,304 downwards.
ATAATGAAAACTCCATAAAATAATTTATAAATTATGGCGACCTACGACAAAAAGATTACAGTAACTATATTATGTTTTTTATTTTATCATAAGTATTTTTTTCCAATAAAAATATTATGTTTAAAGTTGTATCATATTATGATGTAAAAAATTTATGTATAACAGTTCATATCACTTTGCATCATAATATGATTACTTCTAAGCTTATTATGATTGCCATGACAATAATATGATTACTTCTAAACTTATTATGATTGTCATGACAATAATATGATTACTTCTAAACTTATTATGATTGCAATGACAATAATATGATTACTTCTAAACTTATTATGATTGCCGTGACAATAATATGATTACTTCTAAACTTATTATGATTGCCATGACAATAATATGATTACTTCTAAACTTATTATGATTACCATGACAGTAATATGATTACTTCTTAACTTATTATGATTACCATGACAGTAATATTATAACTTCTTAACGTTTTATGATTAACAGGATAACAATATGATTAAGGGAAAAATATTATGATGTAATATTACGAACATATTTGGTCATAATATGATTTAATAACAATCGTAATATGGTGACTACAATCATGAATCTTATCATAATATGTTGCTCTTAGAATATGTTTACCACAACCATGTTTTTTCTTTGCGTGTGGAAGCAAGAAAAGTACATGATCGCTGATATATGCGCTGGCTGTTACAAACTACTAAGCAGCAGCAGAGAAACGAATACCCATAAATGTACGCTAACGTTTTTACATTTTTGTATTGGATCTACAAAGGTTATTGGTTAGAATAGCAACAACTGGCAACAACATATTTAAAAATTGCAACTTTTTATCAATCCACTTAACACTTTATACAGAAAAAGGAGAATTTTCGCCGTTTTAATTCTTATAAAAAAAATTAATTCTTATAATTATTTTATTTAGGTTTTTATATGTTTCAGAATCACTAAAGTCTTCATCTTTACTAGAATAATCCATTTTTCTGTTTTCTACAAAAAAATTTTAACAGCTGCTTTTATTAAACATGTGTATGTGTTGACATTTGATGATTATGTTTAAACCACCAACATTGGCCGCTTAAACTGGCAAATAAATGTAATTAATCCTCATCTAAAAAACTAAAAACACAGATTAAAGATGACTAAATCTCTAATCTCCATGTTAAAAATCCACCCTAAAACAAATAAAAATACGCACACATCCATATTCTTTTTTTTTTTTTTGTTCATTCTTACAAAAAAAAAAAAAAACATTTGACATTTTTCACCGAATGAGTCACTTGGTTTACCCTTGGTTTACCCCTTTGCGGATTAAGTCCTGCTTAAGGATTTTGGCCCATAATCATAGTCAAACGCTAAAGTCGGTTCTTTTTAGAAACAACTTTAAAATAAAAACATTCTTTTAATTTCCTTGCTACTATTGTCGAAATTAAAGTATGTTTTAAATTAAACCGACTTTAACTGGGTGCCACCTCAAATGTAGAAAATGTTTTCATACAACATACAACAAAATATAAGCAAGTGGCAACTCTAATGCCCAATTTGCAGGATAGTATTTAAATCTATATTAAGTTAATTTTCATAACAAACTTAAATCGCATTTAAAACAGATTGGTTTTTTGAGTTTTATTTGAAAAGTCTTATTTAATTAAGATAAAAGTATGGTAGCACTACTAAATACAAAAAAAAATATAAAAAAGTGTAATTATCTACAAGGTGGTCTGAAAAAACAGCTGACTGTTAATGCTTTGCCTTTTGTTGTTGTATTGTTATGATATTGAGGCCACCTTGCTAAAATATTACAATGGAAACTTAAGTTGAAATTAAGTGTACCACATCGGTGACTTAAGTTTGATTTAAGTTTTTAGTGAAGAAAAGAATTTTGTATTTAAATCGATTTTAAAAATAAATGTGTTTTAATATCAATCCTGAAAACTGGGCATTAGTGCCGACATTGAAAATTAAAATATAAATAAAACACTGCATATCTTGTAGCGTTGAACATTTTTAACACGCAAAATGAATTTATGTAGAAAGCAACAACAAAATTAAAAAATATTTTGGCTTTATTTTTACTTGCAGTGTAATTTTGTATTTTGTGTTTTTTCCATAAAAGTTTTCCTCCAAATCATTGCAAAATAACTGTAATTATCTTGTAACATAAACATTTTTTACTTTTTGCAAGTACTTTTGGCGAAACACAGCTGATGCTGTTGTTAAATGAGTTAAAAACAACTTCAGCTGGTTTTAAAATTATGTAACATCGGTTTTAACGTGTAATGTATGCTTTTGCTTGTCTATAGTAGATCATTCACCACTAGTGGTGGATGGAATAACAACTCTCCTTCATTACAATGTCAGGAAGTAGACAATAGTGATTTGATCCTGACAATTAATTCCGCTTATTTTATTACAACATCTGAATGTTTAAAACTGTTTCTGGATTATCTATTAAACAACTGGTGCCTTCACTCTGCCAATGACACTCAACTTAATTAAACTATCCGCTTTGCTACAAGTAAAACCCTGCTAATTTTGAAGCAAACAAAAAAGTTGAATCTGGTCTCTCCATATATTGAATGATATTTAACCAGACTGCCTTCCCGTCACACTTAAGAGTACTTGGAACATGAAAAATAATAAGAAAAAAAGACAACAAGATTAACAGACGATATCGACAATGGGTTTGTAGCAAACAATAAATCTCTTACAAAATTTCTCAGGATAAAATAAAACAATTTTAGTTGTAGTACTTTGGCAATTAACAAAATGCTTATCAAGCGCAGTTTATCGACCAAATTCTACTTGTGTTTTAGCAATGTTGTATAAATTTTTTTCAAGAACATACCAATCGAACTTAAATAGAACAGGAAAAACGCCGAGGACAGCATCATAAGAGTGGCATGACGGTAGAGATTTCGTACTAAATAGAAAAATCTGAAGTTGGGCTCCATGAAAACAATTATACTCTTGATTAAATTAGCTAAATACATCAAATATATATCGTTGTTGTTCCAACAGGGGCTGAAAATGTATGAAATTTTGCAAGCGTTTTAACAACAATAATCTTAATAAGAGAACTTTCTGCAACAGACATTTGAATGAAGTTGAAACAGAAAAAATGCCAACAAAAATTAAGAAATGCTGAGAAAAAGATGAAAAACAATGAAAAGGGTCAATTGGCAGATGTTTAAGTGATTTAATAGCTACAGATGGGAGAAACATAGAAAATTTCGCCAACAAAAAGAAAGAACGGTAAACGTGGATAAAACACAAGAAATACTTATCCAAATATGAAGCAATGTGCTAAGTTTGTGTTAACTGTTTTCAACTATTACTCTGTGTGCTTTGGCCTTTGGAAAGCAAGCGGCTGATAAACAAAACTCATACCCTAAGTATGTGTAGCGATGAGTAAATAGCTTTCGAGATGATGGGAATTGTTACAACAAATTTTAGTAGTTGTAGTAATTTGTAGGTTGAGTACCACCAAAAGAAATAAATAAAAAATTCATTTATTTCCGAAGGGAATAACCCACGTAATAGATCTAATGTAAACGGATATGTTTCCTACTACCGCTACTGCTACTTTTGCCACTGATAATGATGATGATGATGATATTCTCGTTGTGTGCTAGTGGTGGTATAACAAGAGGTGTATTGGTTTAACGCCAACAGAATCCTTTAAAAGCAATCGTAATACATACGAAAAAAAAAATTAAACAGCAAAAACAGCAGAAAAAGGTTGCGTTTTATTGCGAACAGAAATTCAAACAAATTAAGCTAATGGCATTAAATAGTATTATAGGGAATTTCAGTAAGTATGGGATAGAAAGGAAGCATACAAAACAAAAAAAAAACTAAATTTTAGCAATTGAAATTAATTGTTGGCAATTAATGATGATTACGCCTAAAGGTATGCTTTTACGCTTAACAAAAAGTTGGCCTTAAGGCAGACTGTTTTATTTGTTGAGAATAAAATCAGAGATTTTTACACAAAATTAATACTCATTTAACAAACGTACAATTTAAAGTGTTTTCTAAGAACTTTTGGTATATTTAATTTTAAGCCCTCAATTTGCTTTTGTACATTGTTTGAGAGGTTTACAACCTTTCGGAAGAATTTACAAGATTACATTGTGTATTGGTGGCGAATCCTAAAGCTTTCAACATAAACATTTGTTTCTAATACATATTTTCAAATTATTAATAGCAATTAATTAAAATAACTTTAATAAATTGCTTTTAAAGAAATTCATAATCTTGGAATTAACAGAATAATAAATCACTTTAGCTTTTATCTTCTCTAAATTGTTCTTATTATTGGTAACTGCTATTAGGTCCAACACCACTCTAAGTGGGTGCCCTGGCACCGTATATGTAAATCCTACACAGCCTCTGCTTTAGGAGCTGGATATATGTTCTCATCTTTTAATAAGTTCTTACCTCTCGGTGCTTTTAACACCGAGCGAACACAATCCATCTGCTAACGCTCCCCGTGTTTTGACAAATTCAGTTAGTATTTAAGTACATGATTTTTTGTACAATGCAAAATAAGTAGCTTCCCTGCAAATAAAAGGACTAGTCCAAACACGCGTGTAAAATGTAGCCCACAAGAGACTAGGACAAGCCTTAAAGTGACCCAAGCGTATGGAAAAACATGGTCTATTTAACATTACGATTTCCTAGGGCAGGACTACGAAGGAGTAGTTTTAAAACTACTCCATTGTATACACAAGAGGATTGGTTCTAACTTCGTTTAAAAACGAAAACATGTCGTTAAAAAACGAAGACATGTCGTCTAACTACAAACAATTTTTAACAATGACATGGTCCATGCTTGCATTACATCGGACCAGTCCATGGAGTAGTCCATTTAATCAAGATGGATCAGGTGGTCTAATATTGTTTGCAGGGTTGTGTCTCATAAAAATATCTTACAGCGACATTCACTAGAAACCTTGAGTTACGGTCCAAATTCTTGAGTTTTGCTTACCCTAAACTGTCAGCTGTCGAGTTTATTTTGGGTTGCCACTTTACTGCACAAATGGCTTTTAGTTCAAATATTTAGTGAGATTCTGTAACAATAGTTGTCATTAGTAAAAAAAATTGAGCTAGCAGATTAACGATTTTGCCATTCTGTAACATTTTAAATCACACTTGTTATTGTAACCTCAGCTGTTTGCGTTAAGTAAACGCTAACTTTATTAGTGTTGTTTATTTATTGTTTAATATTAAAGGAAAAAATATTTAGTTTTAAAGTAAAAAATATTACTTGAAAATGGCCATTTAATATTTTGCATTATATTTCTTTTAATTTCTTTGACCTTTTTAAAAATTTCGATCTACCAAAATTTTGTTTAAGGATCGATGTTTCACTATTGACGTCAGCAGTCGTCAATGGCTGCGAGTGTAAGACGGCAAATCCCTCTGAGGAGATCAAGTGGTAGCGATAAAAAAATGTCAGGGTAACCAGCCGCCTGCGTTCGAATCTCAGGTCAGTCAAGAATGAATGATTATCAATAACAATTTTAATTAATTTTCATGTTGTAAAATTCATTTCTTCATAAAAATAATTTAATGAAAATTAAATTTGATGAACTTAAGCCTGATTAAAAATATTGAAAATTTGGTTTAAAAACTATGAATAGTTTAACAAAATTACCACAAGCCAAAAATTTGAAACAAATTTGTTTAGTTTTAATAATTTGATTTGTTTTTTTTTTATTCCTCTTTGTAGTTTTCGTTATTTTGCCAATTTTTTGAAAGTGTTACGCTAATTTTTGTCTACATATGTATGTTGCTAAGAACAACTTACAGAATCGCATAATCGTTAGTGCAAGCAACAAAACAGATTTACAGACAATTCTTACAACTGCTGTTATTGTTTAAAACTACAGAATCCCACTACTTGCGTGCATTTTGGGACACCCTTTAATAAAAGCTATTGGAAAAATTATAAGTGTCAAAATTAACGCTGATTTTTAATGAAAATAGAAGTATTCCAAACCATAAATTCCCTATTCGAAGAAAAAACAGCATAATTTAACTAGCCCGTCGAATAATAAACGACATAAGAAAAGCCTTTGCACTTTCATCAATGTTCCGTAAGCTTTTGATAAAGTCAAGCACACAAAAAAAAATGTTTACCAAAAATTGTTCAATTAAATAATTAATTGGTGTATATTAATGTTTTCAATTAATTTTTTAATCAAAACACATATTTTTAAATGTTTGCGCATATGTTTTTTTTTTTTTTTTGTTTATGTAATTAATTTTTTAATTGACAAAATTTGTGTATCACGACTTAAATATACAAATCCCTTAATTGATATGATCAGTTCTTTTGCAGGTGCAAAATTAAATAATAATTAAATTGTCCGAACGAATTGTTTAATTAAAGTCGATTTTTTTTTCTGTGTACATAAATTGAAGCCAAACTTGCCAATAAACACACACAAGCTGTTAGAAAGCGACTTATTTGGCCGAAAATGCATTATTTAAAACCCCAATTTTATAAGTTCTTCTAATCAATTTGACGCTAGAATCCCACAAGGCAGTATATTGGTCTTTTAATAGTCTCAAGATATATTTAAGACATGCCAACAAACCAACCATCATGAAGCATCTCGTCATTTACATGGTCATATATTTCAACTGGAAATGTAGTTAAAACAATGGAGAATAAAGGTCAATGAGCAATGCTTCGGGAATCATGATCAATAATCCGAAAAAAAAATTTAAACAGGGTTTAAAAAACCAAAAACGAAAATTTGTGTACAACTTTTGGCTTTTTGAGTTGGTTTGACAACGAATGTTTACATTCAATGAATCAGAAGTAAAAGCAACAGATTTTTTTGGCCAATGAGAAGTTAAGAAGTGGAAGAAATGGCAGTTTTTTCACTTTGACTGCAGTATTTTAAACGCTGCTTTAAACAATCGCATGAAAAATATCACGGTATAATACATCTACATCGATGTTTACCGCGAAAATGTCATATCCACAATCTCGATTGCAAGCTTATAACTTACAACTCTATCTTAAAGCCAATCTGGGCGGTTACCGTGTATTTCGATTCGAAAGAAATAATTTAGGAGTTCGAACAATTTGTACTTTGTATTACGAGTTTCGTTCTATTTGTTTCGATTGAACGGAAGTTGTTTTTTACTTTTTCAAAAAACAAAATGTCCCTTTCGTAACGGCATCTCTCTATTACGAACAATAAAAATCCCTTTCGAAACTCCAACTCTGTATTACGAAAACAAGCGTCAGTTATGTAAAAAGCGTTAGGAAAGTGTTCGAAAGCTATTTTGTTAGTGACAAAGTGCAAATAACAAAGTTCAAGATAAATAAAAGTGTTAAACAAACAAATTAAACCTAATAATATTAGATTTTATATAAATTAAATGTTTTCTAATGTTATTATTATTGAAAATGTTTTAACATTTGTGGTCTTCAATTTTATAAAAATATTTAAAAAAAATTTAAATTTACATATGAAAAGCAGTATAAAGTAATGGTTAACTTTTACTGTTGACTCTTCAAACCACATGGAAATACAATACATTTTTATCAAAAAAAACACAATTATAATATTTTTCAAACATTTTGGTATTTTAATAGCAGTGCTACCAACTTTTAATCAATTTTCGAATGAGTTACGCAGCACGATTAAACTTTCGAATCGAAAATTGCTTTCGAAAAATTTAACTTTTCGAATCGAAATACACGGTAGCCCCCTGGTCTAACGGTATGTTGTTATGGGGCACAAAGGCGCCAAAATAACCGAATATTCTCTGCTGCCCCTGGTATGTTAAAAACTCAAGTATTCTTAACGATCTCATTGTGCCATTACTATGATTACGACAAATGCAATAAAATATTCAAAAATGCTTGAATTGGAAACAAATCCATTAGCTCGAAATATTTTAAATGATGACGGCCACACTTGCTAATGGGGAAGAGAGATACTGCAGGCCTCGTCTAATAAAAAGAGTACTAAGCACCCACAAATATATGGGAACTGCAACCTCCTTGGGGAAAAATTTTGGCCGGCCCTAGCAGGACATAAGATCAAGTATTAAAATAAGATTTGACTAATTATTGTTAGTTCATATTGAATATATGAAGATTCAATAAACAAATATCGAAAAAAAAATTAAGCTAACATGTTTCAAACTCTTTTCACATTATATGGGGTAAGACGACAGAGCCACGACATAATCCTTGAAGAAGCCTGAACACAGACAGTTTAAACAAAAGAATATAGGAGGAATAGTTTTTTTTTTAATTTTTCGCTCTTGATTATTATAAATAAAGTTATAAAAGATATCTTATGGAAGCAAGGCTGTCTGAGGGGTTTTCCACTAATGGGTTTCGCCAGATACTCTAATTAACTAGAGCTGTTCACAGACAATTTACATATTCATAATTTGATTTTACAATGTATGACGCGCACCTGTTATGCCGGATGTTATCCATCGAAGTAGAATTGCAGGATTCTAAAAATCCTATATTCTGGCAAATGCGTTTCCAAAAATACTTTTAACGAGTAAATTTTTTGTAACTCAACGAACTGAATTTAATGCTCATAATTCCTTAAATCATAAACTTTAATATTTAATTGGAGAACTGTCTAGAAGAGACCTCTAAATCCCTTTTCAACTCGTTAAATGATATTGTGAATAAAAACAAATTTAATTAGAAATTTAAGTTATTTTTGGGAATACAAAATTTATCATTAATACGATTTCTGTATGACGTGCTGAATTCCCAATTTTTATGTTTGATAAATACGCTGAAATTTAAAATTTCTTGCATTTTAGAAAAGCTAAACAATAAAATAACATACTGAACATTAATTAAAAAATATTTACATTAAAATCAAATACGTACGTAAATTTAATTTACAAACGTGCTATTACTTTTAAATTTATTTTAATTAACCATCTTATCATAAAATCTGTCTGTCTGAGAATCACCTCATAAAACATTTTAAAATACACATAAGCATTTAGCAAGTGTTGCCCTTGGTAACCTTTATTTCAATCTCTTTTATATGTTTTTCTTTTTATCTGATTTTCATAAACTCTCCACAGAATTACTAAAGACAGTTTCAAAGCAGTTTTCCATACGAGTAGAGTTTTACATTAAGGATTTGCTTGTTAAAGATAAAAAGTCTAAAAAATGTTCACACATTTCTCTCAATTTTTACCGTTCCATCGTCGCTAAAGCAACTAAAACACTAGCCCAAGTAAAGGATGCTAAATGCAAATTATACAACCTCCAAACATCTGATGCATAACTGGGGTGTATTGTAATATATGAATGCGTTATGTGTCTGTATTCTCTAAACACATGAACAGAAAATACCATAACTTTTGTCGTATACACGTACCTGCACTTGTAGAGAGAAGTGCAAATACAAACAATCCGTGTTGGTTTTAATGCCACCACACCGCTAACAATATTTCAAGCAACCAAATAGCCAACGATCCAACCAATTCCTATAAGCAAACACAATTGCGTTGACATTTGCGCTTTCCAGGTCGTTGATTAACATGCTGCTGATACTGATGCTGGGTTTCTGTAGTATTTGCTGCTACAGATAACGCGTTATGAATATAGCTGTTGTTTCATTTAATACCTTTGCATGATGTTCTTGGTTTTGTTTGCTGCAGGGAAAAAAAATAATTTGCGTTTATTTTAGTAAAATGCCACATGCAACAGCCACTATAATACAGGGTGGCCAAAACAAAAAAGTAAGGATTTTTAATAGTCCATAACTTCATTATATTAATGTGATTTTCGTGTGTTCAGATTTTTGTGAAAATGACGATGATAATAAAAAGGTACACTATTGAACAACGAGCTTATACAAGTGAATCTAATTTTTTATGCCGAGGTTCAATAGTTTTGTCGTTCCAAACAAATCGTGGTTTTAAGTGTAAAAATTAGCTCATCATCAACAAACAAAATTGCAGAATAGAGGCAATAGAAAATCCTAGAGTTTGGAATACCATCCAAAAGGTAATGATATAACCATCAGTGCCGCTAAAAATCACAGCTTGTTGTGGAGAAACAATCATAAACATGGTTTCAACAAGACTTAGGATCAGGGCAAACAGCATAGCAAACGTTGAAACTATTACGGAACATTTTTGGTTAACCCATGATTTCAAGAGGCAGCGATTTTAACTGGTTGCATCATTTACCGGATTAACCTGCTTCCGATTCCTTGCTTCACAGAAAAAAAAAATAATTCAAGAAAATTTTTAACAACACAGTTTGTTAAAAATGAAATTTAAAGTCAACAATTTTTTTTTTTATACAATGAAAAAATTTATCAAAATTGCACTAAATAAAACATATTTAATAATGAAATGATTCATATTAAATAAAACAAATATTTGAATCAAAGTAAAGGCAATATTTTTACAAATTTTGTCCATTTTCAAGCCTTTAATTCTCATTCGCTTTACAGTTTTAGTTAAAGAATATCTTTAATCTTTCCAAAGTCTTTGAAAAAGGTTTCCTGATTATCTGGTCTATGCAACCAGCGAAATGCGAATAGGAACTATCTTCTTTCCCCATAATAAATTTGGGTATTTTTATCGAAGAATAAAAATTAGGAATTTAGCACATCTTAATTAATAAATAAATAAATAAAGATTCGATAAACATTTTGTTTGATTTATTTAACATTTCCAACAATTTATTTTAACAAATCACGTAAACATTTTGTCGAAAAAAATTATTTTTGCCAACAACTCTTTTTATTGACTCAATGAACTTGGTTGTTGAATAAAAATTCAACAATTTTACCTACAAACTTTTTCATCAATACCGCAAAAATTGTCATCAAATATGTGATTTTCGTATTCAAATATGATAATTACTTTTTTCTGTGTTCACGGTTATTTAAAAGATCTTCTGAAATGGTCACAGAGCAGAGCCCAACTAAAATATAATATTCTACAAAAACAAGGTTCGAAAAATTTGATGAAACTTATTGGAATCCTTTTAGATGGAGCTCGACTATGTGAGGCTGAGAATGGTTGGCACTTAAGCGGTATTCATATTCTAGGCATTGCGGGATATGGGCCCAAGAAATAAATGAAAATTTACCCCAAATTTGGGGCTCTTTTTTAATGCAATATGAAAAATTACCCCAAAAAAAAAAATAAAAATAGCCCTAAAAATAAAATGAAAAATTACCAGTAATTTGGGGTAATTCTTCTATATGAAAAATCGCCCACAAATTTTAAAATTCTTATTTAAAAATCCTTAATTTTAATATCCCGAAAATTATACAGTATAAAAACTACAAGTTGATAGCATGGTTGGGCCTTTGGTCGGGCACAAGGATTGTTTCCTATATCGTATAACGAATAGTGGCTTCGCTAACTTAAGCTTTTCTAAATTAACGGCCTTAAGCCGGGTGCAAGGATTTTCTCCTCTCTGGTATTACAAACACGGGCTTCCCTTACTACAGCATCTCTGCATAGCTGGCAAGGATTTTCTTTACTATCTCTAGAATTTTTTATATGCAATTTTATAAAATATGTATTACATTTTATGGGGTTATTTTTCATTTCTTAAAATTTACGATTTATATTAGTAAATGAAAAATAGTTCCAAAGTAAAAATTGTGATTTTTTTGAGGTTAATTTTTTTTCTTGATATTGGTGTCATTTGTCATTCCACTTAAAATGCAACAACACCCCAACAAAAAAATCAAAAAGAACCCAAAAAAAAAACTGCCCCAAAATTGCGTGTTGTTGTTTATCATGAAAAATGTTGCGGCCATTCTTTATATTCTTTTTGGGACCAGATTTCCTGGGGTTATTTTGCGCAGCTCCCATTTTTCTTCTTATTAAACTTAACTCATCATTTATTATTGAAGTGGTGTATAATAGGCAACTAAACGTGTACCCTGCCGAATTTTTGAAAACCTTTACCGAGAGTAAGAAGAATTTATGGACCGGACCGATTATCGCAAAGTTCGGTAGAGTGATTTTAGCTAATGGTAGAAAAAAAAATAATTGGAACCAAATTTAAATACATAATACAATAATCCCCAAATTTCTTAAGTGAACTAGAAGCAATTGGACGCCAAAATTTGTATTTTCACGTTAAGTCACTCGGAAGTGAGCGTGTTTTAACAGACGGCAATGGCTTAATTGACTTAAAATTACTTAAGAATCGTGATTAAATCGCTCATTGCAGCAAATGTCAAACGCAAAAATATTAGTTTTACATAAGACGGCTTTAAATCAGTGTTCGAAAATAAACAGTACACTATTAAGCGTTCGGCTCACACACCCAAGAACGATGTATAATACCGTTCGTAACTATTGTCAAGAAAGAGCCGAACATTATATATTGTTCTGTTCTTCGTTAAAAAACCAAACAGTTGTAGTGGTACTGTAGACAAACATTATATTTTAATGTTCTATAATGTTTCTTTTTTACATTGATAAAGAAATTAACAAACAAAAATTTTTAGCAACGACCGCGGCACGAACAGCTTGTGTGTGTATTGTGTATATGTTTTGGCTGCGTAAAATTATTTTTCTGGGTTTTTGCTTTTTTCGTATGTGTTTTTTGTTTTTGTAAAAAGCGACGAACATTAATGAGCCGAACCAAACACAAAAAATGGAATTAAATGTTCTCATCTTTTGTTGATTTGGATAAAAAAAAGTATTATTTTTGTGTTCGAAAGGTGACAAACAGGCAAATGTTATTTTTTTATTGATTTTCTACACAGACACTTTTAGCTTTTGAGTTTTCCACAAATCTACCGAACCGAACACTAAGGAGCTATATTTAGAGTTCATTTTCGAACACTGCTTTTAAGTTTTAAATTTACAAAAAACATAATGGAAAAAGAATTTTATTCTTCTCTTTAGAGTTAAGTTTACAATATCTCAATAAGAATGATTTACTTTGCATTAGTTACATTAGGTAAAATTTTGCGATCCTGGATACATGACGTTGTTGCAGTAAATGCGCGTTATATTCTTTATGGGGCATACCTTCACTCACAATAAGTTGTTAACTTTAAAATTAAAGACCAGTAATGTGCCATTAAAACCTCATCGCTTCGATGGTCCACCCTGTATACGAATGTAGAATTGCCTATTCGTCTGTGCATTCCATTCTTTGTCAACTTTAATGCATTTATTAAAAATTAAAACATAATTATAGTCCACGTTTGTGGATCATAAATCGTATAAAGAATTTTATGTGATTTTTTTCTTTCCTTTATTATTTTGCAAGTTTTGTAAATTTATTGTTTCACTTCACCTGATATTTTTATGGAGAACACTATAAATTTATCCTGATTTGAAAAGTTGTTTAAGGCACATTCTATGTGTTCTATGGTGAGATTATAAAGCTGATGGCGTATGCGTTTCAATTAGAATAAAAATTTGTTTACAATTATTAAAAAATATGCATTTAAGAATTTATTGTGTGTGGCATAGAATCATCTAAAATTAGATTTTAATTTAAAGGAAATGTTTCTTAAAGCTTTAGATTCTTACAAAAACGACACTATTTTTGTATTAAGAAAATGTTTAAACCAGCCAAACAATGTACTTGAAATTTGGAAGTATCTAAATTGCATCCCATTGATGCTAAAAAATTATAAAAAATGTATATGGCGTATATTTGTCCTTAATCATTATTTCATGAATATTTAATGTCGATCGATAAATGGCAATCCACTTGAAATATATAAGGCCTGCTCAGATTCCTATTAGACTTAAAAAAGGCTCTGCAGCCGTGTTAAGATCCATCACAGATATATTTCTTATACAGTACAGATCACAAAAAAAAACAAAAGTAGAAGAAGTACTTCTATGGTCGCTCTTGTAAAAGAATTCCTTCGCTTCAAAGATATTTTTAACAGAAATCTCTATATGGATGTTCTATGCCCTTAGACTAGGATTTTTAATTTATTTGACTTTTTCCATTCCCATCGAGCGCCAAAAATGTTACTTTCATTTCCGAGAATTCCCGGGAAACTTTTTGTACAAAATTATATGAAATTATTTATTTTAGCGTACTCGTTTTGCGGCCCATGGGCAGTAGAATTGTTATGGGAGCTATTGTCAAATATGGACTCGTAATAATAAAATTTAGTAAGATGAGTTATATAATATAAATTGAATAAGTTCGGACCACATAAATCCATGTGAAATAATGGACCACTTCTCATCGTTTTCAATTGGTTTGGTCCTTGATCTCAAAAATGAAAACTTGAACATTGCGCATAAAGTTTACATGGACAGCCAGCCGGACGGATGGACATCGTTATTTTGATTCCAAAAGTGATTAAAAGCCGATCGATATACTTAAAGCTGGATCAATTACGAATATTTTAAGGTGTTGTAAACATCAGTACAAGCGCATAACACTCTCTCCGCTATTGTGGTGTGGGTATAAGAGAGAACACCAATAGACTCAAAATCACTTTCTGAGTCCATTCTACGATGAAAAAATGTTGTGCAGGTAATTCCAAAATTAACCATAAATCCCATATAAACCCCCATCCTTGAATAACTTGAAGGTAAATAAATCTCATTAAGATGAAGATGTCTAAACAATAAGATCTTTGCTGCTTCGATATCTCCTACGAGTACAATGGCAAGAGGAAGGTGCACCTCCTAACGTATACTCACAATTGCCGGAAGGAATTCCATGGAGGACAGCAATATTTTCTGATATGCTAACAAAAAAATATTTTGGAAATGATGTTAATTCGTTTGCCGTCCTAAGATTGTCTTATCTTGTCTTGTCTTAATCTCTCAAGAGGCGAAAAAGGATTAAATTATTATTTATCTTTATCTTTTTATATTAAGCAGAATTTTTTCATTGAAGTAGTATTTTACCTTTTAGAAACCAATTCATTTATATATTTTTTTCAAGAATGAAATTTAATTTTAAAACCTTAAACAAAACCATTTTATAAAAAATTAATGCTCTAGCCACATTATAACGCAAATAAATAAAAATGCAATTTTTCTTTGGCCTCATCTATTATTTAGAAACCTTTTGAAAATTCACAAAATAACACATACACACATTCATAATTCAAGCTTTTTATAGAAAACTTCTTAAAATATTTTCCTTTCTTATTTCATTTATCCAATATAAGAATAAAAACTAATATTGTAGATAAATACGAACGTAATGCTTAAAGACTATAAATCATAAATAAATAACAAAGAAAGAAAAAATAGATCGAAAAAAATAAACGAGTTTGCAGTTGAAGGAAACATGTGTTGCATGTAGCATGTTGAGAAGAAAAATGAAAAATACCTTTATATTGTGTAGATGAGAAGAAATTCTTTTAAAATTGAATTCCAAATTTTTAAATACTAAATTTAAATTAAATGCTCTTAAACAACATACAATAAATATTGTGTCTCTTGTGTGTGTGTTCGATGTTAAATTATTGTTTGGTAAATGTTTTTGAAATGAAGACTGCACTAAAATATAAAACTTTATCGCAATGAATCGTTTATAAACGTGCAGATGCATGCATAGATAGATTCAAATGAATTCTAACACCAAAAGCATTTTCAATTCAAAGCGACAACAAAAAAGAGGACATCTATCATACCGATATAAGTACAGAATGCACATGCACATTCGCACAGAAGAATTTTTTATAATGTCCCTAGAGTTTATTAAAGTATACAGTGGGCCCTAAAGTTCAATTATATGCATGCACCCGACTTTCTCATAAAAATGCAGTTCTTTCCTAAAAATGCTAAGTTATTGAGTTTTTTTGATTTGAAACATTCGGTGTGAAGCTTTTTAATATTCATCTAGACCGTATTAAGTCTATATCGAGCGAAAATAACGTAAGTGACATAATATTCTATTTTCGTTTTTTTTATTAAATGACATTATTGGCAACACTAGCATCGTGTGATCGTCGTGATCGAGTAATTCTAGATTCGAAACGAATCGGACTTATTTTTTCGGTGTTGTAAAGCATTAATTTAAGTTTCACAATACTGAAAAAATAATTTTGATTCGTTCAGTATCGACTAAAATAAAATTGCTTTCGAATCGAGAAAGTACTCGATTACGACTGCCAGAATTAAGCCCCAGAGTTTAAGTTAAAAATGTAATCAAGTGAATTAAACGTTAAATACCATGATACCATTAATTTTTTTTATCTGATGCAAATTTAATTAATTCATATCAATTTTTATTTTTTTCTGTGTTTCGAAACACTTTACAGAAAGCTTAAAATTCAGGTACAATCGGTTAAGATGGAAAAGTGTTTTGAACACAAATGTGGAAAAAATTTATATTTTTTTATGGAAACTGACATAAATTTGTAAAAAGAAATGCACCGATTCCCACTTAAATTAGCTCAAATGTACACGTAGAAAAAAAATATGGTTGGAGGTAACCATATTCTAAGAGCAACATACTATGGTTGGTTTTTAACAATGTTTTTGTTTGCAGGTTACCATATTATGTTTAAATATTACCATAGTATTTAAGTCAATAATAACCATAATAATGGTAAAAGCAGGATTAGCAATAATATGGTGAATGCTAATCATATTATGGTTAATGCATTTTTTCAATTTGTTTGTTAAGAGTCAAATTAAAATTTAATTTAATTTCATATTCTTAATAGGTGTTACGTTCAACTTTTAAAAACCCCCCTTTGGTTCATATTCCAGCCTGTGACGACATTCATATTACCATTTTTCTGTTCTACTTGTTTTTTCTACGTAAATTTATGTGTTTTAATCAATAATTAAAATAAAATGAATGAGAATTTTAAGCAAAGCAAGTAAAGTGCAAACGACCAGAATGATGTTGCTTTTTAAGCATATTATTTTAAATTTAAAATTAATCATACAATGTTTTAAAATATTGTAATTTCGAACATATTATTGTTATTTAATATTAACCATAACATGGATGAATGAATTTGAACCATAATATGGTTACCGATAACCATAATATGTTTAGGTGTATGGTTGTAGTTTTATTTTATTTAAACATTATATTGTTAAAATCAACCATATTTGAAGTTTCAAGGGAGGTACCATATTATGTTTAAATATGACCATAGTATGTTTAAAATCAACAAAAATTTTTCCCTAAATAAATATGGTAAAATTTAACCATATTTTAGTCAATAATAACCATAAAAATGTTCAAAACTAAACATATTATGTTCAAAATTAACCATAATATGGTCAAAATTTTCCAGAATTTTGAGAAAAGTAACCATATTATGGTCAGGATTAACAATAATATGGTGAATGCTAACCATATTATGGTTAATCCATTTTTTCAATTTGTTTGTTAATTGTCAAATTATAATTTCATTTAATTTTATATTCTTGATAGGTGTTACGTTCCACTTTTATAAAAAATCATATTCCAGCCTGTGACGACAATCATATTACCATTTTTCTGTTCTACTTGTTTTTCTACGTAAATGTATGTGTTTTAATCAATAATTAAAATAAAATGAATGAGAATTTTAAGCAAAGCAAATAAAATGCAAACGACCAGAATGTTGTTGCTTTTTAAACATATTATTTTACATTTAAAATTAATCATACAATGTTTTAAAATATAACAATTTCAAACATATTATTGTTATTTAATATTAACCATAACATGTTTGAAGGCAACCATAATATGGTTACAGCTTTTGGATGGATGAATTTAACCATAATATGGTTACCGATAACCATAATATGTTTAAGTGTATGGTTGTATTTTTATTTTATTTAAACATTACATTGTTAAAATCAACCATATTTGAAGTTTCAAGGGAGGTTAACACTTTATTGTTAAATAGAAACAAAATATTATCAATCGTGAAAAAAGTTTTTTTAAAAACAACAAAAGCTTGTTTGTTGCCATTGCAGGGACAATAATATGTTTTTTTTTAACCATTCTTCAACCATGTTTTTTCTCTACGTGTAGATATTGTGTTAAAATTCATTCGAATTTAGCATTAAATGGCTAAAAATTTAAAAAATTAATAACTACGTCACACTGTCCCCTGCACCACGTAATGCGTACTGTTTTTGTTTATTACCATGCAGCTATGAGAGTATGTGTGCCTGTCTAAAGTATCCCTTAGGTTATAATGTTAGGCTTAAATTTTTGCTGTATTGTATATTTGGGTGATTTTATCATCCGTTGTTATTAAATGCATGCAAATAGTAAGGTGGTTCACTGGGATGGCAAATAAGCATTTATTTCATGTATATTGATGAAGAAGGAAATTTAAAATTGATAGCTAGTTCTTGAATATAACTTTAGATATAAGCTTAGTGTATTTAGACTTACGGCCACTTTCACCAAGTTCAATTATAATTAAGTTTCAGTTATAGCTGTCAAAACATATTGTTAACTGTAAGTTAAGGTAATGGTTTATATTAACTGAACTTAATTGAATTGGTCGTAAATGTTATAGGAAAATTTAATTTTATTCATATATTATTTTTTTCGCTACAATGCAACTTAAATCAAAAGATGAAACGTGACAACTAAAATCTAATTCTTGTTCTTAATTGATATGAAACTTAGAGCTATTGACCTGTTTTAACTGTCTGCATAATGTTTGAAGTCATATATGACTCTATAGAGCGCAAACACTTTCTCTCTTCTGAGTGTTTGTTAGCCTTGGTAAAAACTTAGAGAAATTCAACATGCATGGTTTTAATTTAAATTGTTCTCAGTAACTTTTTTTAACAAGAAAAATTTAAATACTACCTTAATAAAACAAACTTTTTTTGTTGTTTGTTGTTAGTTTAACTGTTTTAGTTGTTATTCTATTCTCACCGTAAAACTGCAGCTGTGACCATAAATACACATGTAGAGTTAAATATGTCAATATGTTCTGGAGTGTGTCTTTGTGTATGAGAAGTGTTTAAATTCACTGCGCTTCTAACAGCCTTAAGGTTATTCTGCCTTTTTTTTATATAAACGTTTATTTAGTAATTTTTAATTCAGAAAAAAAAACTTACTGCTTCACTTCTGATAGTATCTTTTAATAAATATGAATTAAATTTAAAATAGTTTGTCTATTATAATGTATCAAGACTTTTGTAATCTAAACCGAGAACTAGATTTAAATAGAAGTAGTCTTTATATGGAATCTGAACCCTCAGAGTTTTGTTTTAGGCGTATTAATGTGTATGATTTAATTTTTAATAACTAGTCCAATAACACATACATACATATGTTATATTTTTTCCTTTTACTCCTCTAGGGAGCATAGACCAGCAAAATAAAAATCAAATAACACTTAACTGGACCTTATTTCACCTAAGTATTTTTATTAGTTTCGGTTTAAAGCGTGTTAAAGTGATTTCCAGGAAGGAGCTTTATATGGGTTAAATGCTCAATTACTAGGTTCGCTTCGGCTCTTGGCCCTTCATATAAATAAATCTATATTGCCCCCTTACCCCCACAAGACCACTTTTGCAAAGATGTACATTTATTGATTACCAAGATATTTCTAACAAATGTGAACAATTTATGCTTTTATCGCTCTCTAGATATACAAAACTCTATTTTGTACCGCGCTCACTTCTCCAATCCAATTATTAATCAAGCAATTTGTACCAAATTTGGAACGCCAATAGGTAAAGAACCTAGCTCCAATCTCCTGGTATTAGCGACTTTATTTTGTGCCACACCCACTTCTCCAATTCTACCCAGTTTTTTAACGAGGTTTTGCATTGATGACCAAGAAACTTGTAATAAATTTGTAAACTGTAGCTGTTGGCGTTCTCCAGATATACCCCAGTAAACACTTCGCCAACTCTTTCAAAATGAATAGCTTCTTTCACTCATTATTTAGTAGCTTTCTTCTTTAACTACTTCTATTAGTCCTTCTATAACTCCTTTTTTCTGGACGTATTTAAGGGATGTTGTGTATTGACAACCCAGCTGGGTGTACTAAAATTTTAACAATTTTCATCTACCGTTCTTCAAAAATACTTCTCCAATCCAGCCACTTTTTGCAAGATGTTATGTTTTGACATCGAAGATTTTTGTACTAAATTTGAAAGCTTTTACTGCTACGATTCTCAAGATATTCAGATATCTTTTTTGTATTGTATAGGAGGTGCCACTCAGACTTCTCTAATCCTTCCCATATTTTGTCGGCTATTGTGTATTTGGAAACTTTAGATCTTGCCGTTCTCCAGATATATAGAAATCTATTATGACTTTGCCTACTTCTCTAATCCATTGAGAGGTTTTGGAATTTGGAAAATTGTTCTACCACTCACATTTTGTCAGATGTTGTGTATTTATAGCCAAGATATTTGTACAAAATTTCGAAACTGTTCCTGTTAGCGTTCTCCAAATAAACAGATAAATATATCGTCTTTATATGGAAGGTGCTACGCCCACTTGACCAATCCAGCCCACTTTTTTGCAGATATTGTTTATTGATAACCAGGCTAGTTGTTTCAAATTCGAAAACCTTTACTGGAACTGTTCTCCAGAAATAAGGTTATTCATACTAACTTGTCGTAAGTGCCGGGTAATCAGGAACGTACGGTGAAAATTTCGGTGCAGTAGTTTAGCAGTTTATTGACAATCTCTTTTTTTATTTTTTACATGGAGCATTCCACGCTAAATCGAATGGTTTAAACATTTTTTTTATATATCCAATAATGCGATATTATCTAGTACTCTTCAAAGAGCCTTTCTGGTAAATTATAACAATTTTTGATTACTCCTTCAAAGGACTAGTGTTGCCAATCTATGTATAATAACAAATATTGTGTGTAATTTTTATATGCACGTGTAGCCCATGTGTAATTAGTTTTAATATACACACAGAAAAAAATACCAATGTAAAATTAACATGGAAAAATTTTGATTGAGAATCATAGTAAATTTCTGCAAACGTATGCCCTTTATTTAAATATATCATTATTTCATACTAATTTTAAATGAAAAATATTAAAATAATCTTTAATCACGTTTATTAAATATTATTCACTGTTAAAAAAAATTCAAAAAAAATATTAAAATATAAATAAATATGGATTCAATATTGAATCCATAAAAACCTGTTTTATATTAAAATCAAAAGTTTGTCTTGTTAAATTAACATGCATACATAGTTAAGTATTTAAATTATTTTATTTTCATTCCTATAATATGTTTTAAAAGAAGACAATTCCCGTATTCTTTTAATTAAAATTATTTAGTTAAATAGTACATCAAGTTTTCAAAGTAGAATGATGACGAAAACCATATCGGGCCATTCTGCTGATTGATCTGTTAACAAAGGAGACTACAAAATAAGTGAAACATGTGTTACAGGGGTAAGTGTTTTGAATTATTCTTAAATAAATATGTTGTCTCTGAAGCTTCTTCATACCAATTAGTTTCTACATGAAATTCACGTTGTTTCAACATGAAATAACTTTCATTCAACGTGATTCGAATTGTTATTTCAATATAAATGACATTTTGCTCTAACTTTACTGCAATGTTAAATTAACATGAATTATAGTTATTTTAAAAGAAAAAAATGTTGTTCGCAAGTAATTGTAAAATCAGGTTGAATTAACATGAAAAACGTATGAAGCAAAATCACCACCGAAAAATTTTAAATCAACCTTGTTTTCGACGTTTTTAACTTGATATTTTTCTGTGTGTATCTGTATTTTTACTTTAAGGTTTATTTTTCAGTAGTTTTTGACATGCAAGATTTTCATTGAGATCTTTGAGTTTTTGATATTTTTTTTAGTTTCCATCACAGTGAAATTAGTTTTTGCTTCTTTTTTATTTCTTTTTTTGCTGTCTACACAAATTAAAGTATCAAAAGTGCAGTTGCATCATCCGCTACACAATTCGTATTTTCTTTTTGAAGTTTAAGATAATTGTGATTTGTTCGTCGTTTTTGGAGAAACGGTGCGAGAACAAATCACACGCACTCCTGTGTGGGCAGCTGAAGTCTGAAGCTTTGTTCACACCTAATTTTTACGTCCTACACGTAACCACTAGTTTTATTAAAAAAGAAATTTTTTATTTGAAAAACGTTTGCTTGATCAAACAACTTTTAACAGTTTCTAAATTACATTTTACAATTATGTTCTTTCAAAGTTTGATCAATTTACTTGGTACGCTTTTTTTTTGATTTTTTTCGTCAAATATTTGTTAGGCCTGAACATTCAAATTTTGTTTCTGTTTAACTGATTACGTATGCTGATTTTTAATCCTAAACTGCGTTGGAAAACACGAAGCTTCTTTTTTTAATTCCCTTAGCTAATCCCGCGAAGCGTAGAGCAGGAAACCAAAGCCTCTGGCGGGAATCGAACCCGCAACCCCAGCGTTGAAAGATTAGCTCACTACCAGCTAACCTTCCGGGGCAGCTTCATATCAAAGTCATTACTTTCTGTTCAGTCGTTCGAAAAAAAAGCGTTTACGAACAGAGTTCTAAGTGCTTCTGTTATTCCATTACATGGAAGCAGGTTGTATTGCAATGATTTTAAAATGTGTTTACGATCGTTCCCGAAAAAAGTAGTGATTCCAAGTAGGAGTTCGCCATATAAAAATGATGCCTCTTGTAAGCAGATTTGTAAGGGGGTATTGTGCTCCTCTCCCTTGCAAAACTGCTTACCAGTTAGCTCCATTTTTTACTAGGTTTGTATATCCCCATTTACTACTCGTAGTAGTGTTATTCAAAATATACATAAGTCTTTAAGAATTTTTTTCAGTTTTTTTAAATTTAGAGCCATGTGCACCATTCAATAAAATTTCAATTAAACCCCTATACATACATTAATTAAATATTATTTCAACCATTTAAAAAAACCTTTGCAATAAAAATTGATAAGGCGCTTCTGTTTGTTTAATGCTGAACTTTTAAATCAATTATCTATTTCGTTTTAATTAAAGTCTTATCTCTAATCACCTAACAAAAGAGCAACAATTAAACTAAAATTAATTACTTCTTCTTTAATTTAAACTATTTCAAATGGAAAAATGTTAAAAACAATATCGATTTAACAATTTAATTTTCTTTTATCTCACAGCAGTTAAATGTCAATCAAAATAAAAATGCAAAAAAAAAGTTATGATTAAAAACTTATTGAAAATCATACACACATTTTTTTAACCAGTATCTGTTAAATTATATTTAAAATGATAAATTTAGCACAACATTTTTAAATTCCCTTTCAAAAATGTTTTTATTTAATATTTTGTTATTGGTTTACTCCGTTCAAAAACAACCACGTATTTTACGCCATCTTGTCCACTCGAAACAGCCCAAATAGCCATCTTGCTTGGCAAAGGCTTTATCATTGGGACAGGGTAGTTCTACAAGATCAGCCCCTGCGTGAGGGCACATATAGAACTTATTAGGGTCTGCGTGAGGTTGAGGTTGCAATATATTAATGCCTTCACAAGGCCCGGGCTTTTTATGATAGATACAATTATCCGAGACTTCGTCTAAAGGAACGCAGCCCGAAACAGTGGAATTTTTCACGAAGAATGTATCAGGATCGCAAGATTGTTCGATAGCCATATTATCACCAATACAGAAAAAGAATTTTGTACCATCAGCAGAACCCCAAAGTTCTGTTTCCGATTCACAGCCTTCGACAAGATTTGGTTTCTCTGCTGTTTGTAGTACAGCAGCTGTAGACAAAACCAAAATGGCTCCCAATAACGGAGTAACTAAAAATTACAAGCAAACCGTTAATTTCACATTTCCTAGTGTTCATTTAAAATCTAAAACTCTCACACCTTTAATCATTTTTTCAACCGTTTCGTGTTTAGATTAACGCTGTTAAAAATCAACTAACTTTGATTGACTGTTGAGCAGTCAGTTTTATAATCTTTATTCTATTTCACCGAAATTTTCTTAATTAACTTATCTTTCAGTCGAAATTTTAGTTCGTGGTATTTCTATTCAGTCATGAAGCTAAAAAAATGTTATTCATATTGTACATTTCTGTGAAGCGTTTATGTTTTGATGATTTTTCTTGTTTAAAGTCTTTTAATTATACCCTTCAACACGACCAGTGCTAAATGAGGGTATACTCAGTTTGTCAATCCGTAACACCAGGAAATATTTATCTATGACTCTAAAAAATTCGTATATCCTATGACCTTGAGTAGTTCTAAGTTTATTTAGCCATGTGCGCTAACTCTAAACAACTCTACATAAAATAATTAATTTCGTGCCAAATTGTTTCCAGTTCTCCGAAGCAGTTTAAACTTAAATTCCATCACAATCAATTGAGTAAGAAATATTTATAAACCCTAAAGTGGAACAACCTCTTCTTTTGCTATTTTCATAGAAACAACATTATTTACTTTTTTTTAATGTATTTAAATGACGTATAACTTTTCAAAAACAATGCTGACGCACTAACTTTGATAGGCGCTACATCATATAAACCTTGATTTCATATATTGAGGCGACAAAAAACAAAAATTATCATTAAACTGGTGGCGGAAAGTCGGTTTATATCACTCGAAATATTAATACCAACTTTAATAATTTATCATAAGTCCCCCCTACAACAGCTAAGAAGAATTATGGTATTGTATTGAAATTCAATCCCATTTAGTTTCATAAACTACTAGCTTTGCCCATTGATATAAAATAAGTCAAAAAGTACCAAATTTAGCTTCTTTCACTGTTACCGTTCTACTGATATACAGAAACCTATATTATGCCTTTATTCAAGGTGTATTTTTGCAAGGTGTATTTTTTCCCGCGAAGCTCTTCGCTTGTCTGCAGGAAAGAAACCAAAGTCTCTGGCGGGAATCGAACCCGCAACCCCGGCGCTGATAGACTAGCACACTACCAGCTAGCCTACCGGGGCACTCAAGACCATTTCTCCAATCTAGCTCAGTTTTTTATAAATGATGTGTATTGATAACGTTCCCCGGATCACTGTTATTTCCACTATCTTTGTATTGGAGAAGCCACACCAACTTCTCCAATCCAGTCAACTTTTAGGCATATGTTGTGTATTGATAACAAAGTTATTTGTTTTAAATTTGAAAACTTTACTGTAACAGTTCCTCAGATATGGAGTTATTTATATTGTCTTTGTTTGGGAGTTGTCACGCCCACTTAGAAATTTACAAATATTTATAGCCTACGTTAAGTTATATAACCCATTTTATCCTCTTAAAAATCTCTATTCCGTGGATCTATTCGTTGGAGGAATTTCACAGTCCAAGTTTCATGTCTTAAACTTTAGCCGCTTGGGCTGCGCGATGATGAATCAGTCACTTGACTAAGTCATAACTTTTATTCAACATTTGCGTCGTTTGAGGATACTGCTGCCCTACCCCTATCGACAAAATAAGTTGTAGTCTATTTTATTTTTTGGCTAACAGGATGCTTCTGTAAAAATTTATTGCTCCCCCGCAACAAATTTTGTTTGAAAGGTGTAGTTTAGTGGTTCCTACAAAGCTTGAAGGCTTTTGTCTTCAGATATGCGGTATTTAATATTTTCGATCTGTGGGAGGCACAGCTGCTCCGTCTACCCTGCCCATTTTTTTTTTTTTTTTTTTTAATTTTTAGTTTACTATAATAGTGGCCTTAACTCCGTTGATGACACTCGCTATAATATTACTTCAGTTGCGCGATATTTTATGTATGCATCCTATGGAGGGCATTGCTCCCCATGCGTCTGCTACCTTTATTTTTATTTTCAAAGGTGTAGTTCTACATAAGTGTGACTCCTCCAGTTTTAACATCCTCACTATAACAGTCCTATGGGGTACCACTTCCCCTGCTGCTATTTTTTTTTTCAATTTAGAGGCTTAGAAGATTCTACTGCAAACAATTCAAGAAAATAGGTATAGTGGCTCTTAAGATATGCGATACTTTATATTGGAATCCTACGGAGGGTACCAGTCCCCGTGCCCTTATTAAAAAAATAAGTAGCCTCTATTATTGTCGGGGCTAACTTGATGTTACGGTACAAATCGCGGAAATCGATTCTGTAGTTTAGGAGTCTATAAGCCGACAAAGGAACATACAAACAAAAAACATTTTTAATTTTTTTGTATTTTGAATTTTGAATTTTGAAATGATCGGAAATAATTTGCTACATGTCTTAGAAAACCCGTCTCTCGAAAAACACTACAAAACTTTAAAACCCGTAATAAATCATTCCGGCCTGTCACAGATATCAATGTTGACCGAAAGTGATTTCGTTTTTGGGAGAAGCAAACTACGAAATCGCTTCGACTTTCGATCGAAATTGCTTTCTGTACCAGTCTTGATTATTGTGGTAACATTTAGTTTCATATGACTAGAAAAAGCACTACCATTCTTTGTGGCGTTATTCCATAGTCCCCTCCAAAAGCCGAAATTTGGCACACATTCATTGTTTATTACTAAATACTTTTTTTTTATATATTTATAACAGGTTCCATAGAAAAGTCATTTATAAAATTTAAATTGTTGTTGGAGGGTATTAAGGATGCTCTATAACCGATAACGGCATTCTTACTTGTTGTCTACTACCATTTTTTTTCTTATACCAAAGCTACTGAACTTGTCATTTAATCAATTTTGAAAAATTTTAATTGTTTTTATAACGAAATATGCTGATAAGAAATAACGGTTGTAAGCATAAAATATAAACACACAGAAAAACATAATGAAAGTAGGGGGGAAAATCAGTAAGAGTGCAATATTCGGCTGTGCTGAATCTTAAATACCCTCCAACGAGAGTACGACCCCTCTGAGGAGACCGAGTGGTTACAATCGAAACATATAAGGGCAAACTGCCCGTGAAAACCTGGGTTCGGTTCCCAGCTCAATCAATAATGAAAAATTATCAATAAATTTTAATTAATTTCATGCTGTAAAATTCCTTTCTTCAATAAAATAATTTAATGAAAATTAAATTTGATAAACTTTAGCCTGATTAAATATCAATATTTGGATTAAAATTTAATTAAAATAAAATTTTATGCTTAAGTTCATAAATTATTAAAAAATGTTTCTTCATGATTAAATTTACAAATATAAAAATCTTTTTTTTAATACATACAGATAAATATGTTTGTATGTATGTATGCATGTGTAAAAATGGAAAATGATGAAACAACCAACAGCGACTATATTCGCTTTGTGCTATTTTTATTCTATGAGTGTTAATTATTTTATTTGTAGTTCATAGAAAACACGTATATCTTCAAAGTTCACGTTCGAGATTTTCCTAAAGCTGAGCTTTCTAAATTATTGTCTAAATGCCTACATCAGTGATTTTGAAAACGCATATCTATTTTCTTACTTTCTTCCTAGTACTTTAAAATGTAAACGCTGTGTAAAGACGTCGCACAGAGGGGCCAAAGGCTGTGATTTGACGGATTAATTTTAAAAAAAATTAAGTACCGTGAAAACTGAAAGTACTCAGTTAAAGTGCACAAAAATAATTGTCAAATATATAACGGTGCTTTTGTAGTGACGCGTTGAAATTAAACTTTGTAAGAAAAAAGTGAAAAAATAAGTAAAAAATGCTAAAAAGTTTTCGTAGTTAAACTCAATTTACCGAAAGTAATTTTAAAAAGTAATAAATATAACCAGGGAAACCATACATATGCAATTGCATGTTTTTTCTTGTTAGACCCATGAAGGCAGAAACAATATATTTATCCGTTTTAGAGCTTTTTATGAATTTTGGCATCGATTTTTTAGTGCATATTTTTGCATATTTTACCGTTTGCAGCATTTTTTTCATTATTTAGTTAAAAGCCTTTTTTTTAGTTGTTAGCGCATATTTTGCCTTTTTTATGCATAGTTTGAAACATTTAAAATTTGTTAAGATGCATACAAGAGCTTTCGCAGCAAATAAAAAAAATTTTTTTTTTGCGAAATTTTCACTTTTTAAAGTGATCTAACGATAACCATCCGCCTGTCTGGCTGGTTGCCTGTCCATGTTAATTTTGCGCGCGACGTACTAGTTACAATCTTGTGGATAATTTGATCAAATTTGTTTGGTAAATACATTTTAATTGTACTAAGGACGAAGTCAATGTTAGTGGTGAGAATCGGTCTATAATTTTACATATTCCTCATAAAAACTTCTTTCCAAATTAGACTCTTTGTGTACGAAAATTATGTTGCTATCTAGATTTAATTGGCGTCAAAAATATTTTACTGCAAATTAAATTATTTTCGATTCAGTTCACATTTGCCCAAAGCTCCCAACTATAAATAGCTTTAATTTTTTTTTTAATTGTTTACATTAATAAACAGTTTAGCGACCGTCCCTAAAATGCAAATTTCGTGATTTGTTACACCTAAGTTACACATAAGTCACGCGTGACCATTGCTAAATTTATATATTATAATGATTAAAAAAATGGAGTGCGTGAATTAAAATTTTATTCTTACGCGCGGCAGCGTGTGTGTATAAAAAATCACATATAACTTAAATCCAAAATTTATAAGATTAATTTTGCCATATGTTACTCATTTGTTTAATACCATCATAATGTCAGGTATTTACCCGTTAAACTGGAAACATGCAAAATTTGTGCCATTATCTAAGTCGAGTGGAGAATACAGACCTATAGCCATCTTGTGTTTTTTATGGAAAGTCTTGGAAAAACGTTTGTATAAACAAATGATTACGTATATTAATACTCATAGTTTGCTATCCAACACACAATCTGGTGCTTCTTGACCATTCTAAGGCTTTCGATACGGTAGATCATGACATACTCATCCGAAAACTGAAATACTTTTTTAGATTTACGAATACGTCAACCAAACTTATATTATCCTATCTTTCAGAACGCACACAATCGGTGTTTGTAAACAATGTATGGTCGGCAGTGTGGCCATATCCAAAAATATTTTACAGCTAAATCGTCTTAAAAATAATGCTAAAAAATGCTAACAAAAATCCTAAACTGCCAAAAAATAATGCTAAAGTTTAAATTGTTTTATTTTTTTATTTTTTTGTTATTTTAGTTAAAATACCTATAATATAATCTCACATCGTATCAATAAATCAAACTTATTAAAGAATAACAATATAATATTTATGAAACATAAAAAGTCTTAAAACTATAAAAGAAATATACATATTTCAGTCTTTATATACGTACAAAAAATTTTATAAATTAAATACGTCATCAAATGAATAATCTTCTTCATCTTCTGAAGAATCGATCAAGATATCATTATAATATATTAACGTCATTCTGTTTCGAATTTTCGTTTTTTAGATATTTATACCACTAAAACCCAATTTTAACTTCCGCGTTGCTAACTGGCAAAACCAATAACTGCATAGCAAAAAAAGCTAATTCACTGAATGGATTTTCATGTAATGAATGTGTGTATCCATATACATTTATCCAGAAATCAACTGTCATATGAATTTGGTTTCAGCCACTGATGTTCCAAAGTTGTAATTTCTTCTACAGTGAAATCAATAATAAATTCTTTCGTTCGCTTAATTTGCATTTATTAGTTTTTAAAAGGTTTTCTAAGATGACATATAAATTGAGCTATAAAATCTGGGCATGTAATTCATATTTGTTTTTTTCTATTTCAAAAGTTATGCTATCTCCAAGTCGAATTTATTATGGGTAAGACCACCCTGATGTCAAAATTTTTTTTTATTATCTTTGTTTCTGTGAAATAAAACAATTTCTGTTTATGGCATTGTACAATGATTTTACAAAAACAAATTGCTTGTGGTTTTTGTACGAGTTGTACTTGTTGTAGTACCGAGATTACCTGGAATGAATTCGCCTTGGGTATCTCTTTTCGATTCCAAAAAATTCAAAATCGTAATTGAATAAAAAAGTCGTCCTAACATGAATTTAATGGATCAAACTGATTAAATTTTAAAACCATTTGATATGAAAGGTCCTTTAAAAGATTGTAGTTTCTATGGCAAAAAGTAGGGGTTGGTATTTGAATTCAACAAAAGTGTGTGGTAGTTTTTGAAAAAAAGATTACTTTAATATTCTTAAATTAAATAATGCTTAAAAATGCTAAATATGTAGTTGAAAAATGCTAAACAAAATGCTAACTGCTAAATGAAAAATTTGCAGCTAAATCAGTCAAAAAAATGCTAAATCTAGCTGCAAAAATGCCAAAATGGCCACGCTGATGGTCGGATAGCTTATCCTTGACTAGGGGAGTGCCTCAGGGTTCTATTCTAGGTCCACTTTTATTTTCATTATATGTAAATGATTTGCCAAAACAACTCACTAAATGTAATATCCATTTATATGCCGATGACGTGCAGCTCACTTTAAGTAACCCAAAATATTGCCTCGGGGATTTCCTACCTAAATGACGACTTAAACAGAATTTACCTTTGGGCTAGTGCAAACGGTCTCTGTTTAAATCCTCACAAATCTAAATGCATTGTAATATGTAAAAAAAGCTTAATTCCCTCCATATCTGAGGATATTGTTTTAAATGGCGAGAAAATTGAAATTGTTAACAAAGCGAAAAATCTTGGTATCATTTTCAATGCCAATTTGACCTGGAATGATCATGTTAATTTACTGGTTGGTCAAACTTATGTAAAGTTCCGAGCTCTCTGCTCCACACAATATTTCACACCCTTAAGAATAAGAGCCTTACTTGCTAAATCATACTTGATTCCTTGCTTGATCTATGGGTGTGAATTATTTGGAAGCTGTGACTCAGTTAGTAGGAGAAAATTGAATGTCTTGTTTAATAATATACTTAATAAGATATGTGTATGGATTAAGACGGTTTGAACATGTTTCCTCTGTTGCCAACAATCTTTATGGAGTATCCTTTGAAAGTCTGCTAAAAATTCGCACTCTTACTTTTTTACATAAAATAATCAACACTCAAACACCTAATAAATATATATTCGATAAAATACGTTTTTTTCAATCGCCACGAAATCGAAATATTGTAATACCTCGACATCATTTACTTGTATCTGAATGGCAGTTTTATGCACATGCCGCTCGTCTTTGGAACAATCTTCCACAAAGTCAACAACAAAACAGCAATGCTAATAGTTTCAAAAAATTTTTATTAAATTTTTTTAAATAATTTTTACTTTTTTAATTTCAATTTATAATTTTTGAACTTTGTTTTTTTTATATTAATATTTTTAGATTTACTTGTATCAAGTTTGTTTTGTAACGTAATACGTTCCTGTACTATAAATATAAGACTCAGTCTTGTTATACAGGAAATGGAATCAATAAATAAATAAATAAATACAATTTTGTTTCAACCCTCTAACTCCGACAAGATTTTGTTGGAACATAAAGCTTGTTCTAATAATTACCCATATTAAATTAAGTGGGCCTCACTATTGAAGTTCTTCAAATGTAAGAAAAATAAAATTTTTTTACGGGGAGATACCTAGTGTTGTCACCCGTACTTTATAATAAAGTATTGTACGTTATTTCGGGTAATTTTACTCTAGACTTTATGAAAACAATAAAGTACGCTAAAATACTTTATTTCACATGATTTGATTTATTTAGAATTTTATAAATATTCGTTTTATTCAAGTCAGGACGAAATGAAATAATAATATTTTTTCTTAATGGCGATTTGTTGGCGCTTTTGTATATGACTTGCTATTCTTTCTTAAGACCTAAGTATAGACCTATCAATGGCGAGACAATAGAAACAAAGAGTTTTTAGATCTGATAAAAAAATTATTTAAAGGCTAGTTTACACGGTAATACAAATTATTACGACTTTGCAGAGTCAAAATAATATGCAATTCTCTCCGTGTTAAAAGAAAAAAATAAAAATCTGTTGTAAGTATATTTCATGATAACACGGATGGTATAAGTCAAATCAAAAAATAATAACAAAAAGGCAGATGGTCACGTCACATTTTTAAAATTTTTACAAAAACAATAGGAAAATTTTCCTGGGTTGATTTTACCCTACAGATAATATTTGACTACGTGGTCCATTGTGGCTTAAATGGACTACATGCAACATGGTCCAATGTACTGTAGTATGGACCATGATATATGTAAGTAATAAACATGCGGTGCTGCCAACAACTGCACGATGTATACCTTTTTATAGTTTACAGTATTACACATTGGAAGCCCTGACGGTGTCCATTATTAATTGTTTATTTAAAAGTGAAAGAGGAAAGTTTGAGAAATTTGTGAAAAACGGCATGACATATTATACTATATTTTAGGTATTAGGTTATTTTTCTAAAACGATAAGTTAACTAATTTTACTTAGGTTTTTTTATAAGGATAATTAAAAAAAATGGAACACTAATTTTTTATTAAATAAACATTTTCTTCAAAATAACACTACATGCTTACTTAAGTCCTTCCCCTAATACATACATTTATAAATATATTGGATTGTTTTTATTATTATTTTATTTTTAATAAACAAAAATAAAAAAGCTTAATCGTAAAGTTATTTTTAGTCTTGTATTCAGTAGCGGCATGAAGTAGTTTTCAAACTACCTCTTTAGTGAACTCCACTCAGTGCTCCATGGAGTAGTTTGGGAACTACTTCGGAGGGTTATATGGTCCCCTCCAAGGACATCGTAATGTTAAATGGACCACCTTTTACCCATTTATTTGGAGTAGTATTGAAGTACTCCTACTCCTTTATGGACTACTCTTTACATGCATGTATGGACAAGTCTCGTTGTTTTTCTAATTGTATAAAAATGCTACCACCTTCAGTATACTCTGTTGAAATACACCTCTGGTGTCATTAGAATACATAAGTTTCTAAAATGGTTTACCCTGCTGCCACACGGTCAAGTTTTTCTTGATAGTCTTTTACATATTGTTAGCTAAAATGCAAAAAGGCGTAACCAACAATATATAATTATATTGGAGAAGCAAAAAACCTTATAAAATGAAAACTATAAACGTGCCAGAAAAACATGCATGAATAAGTCATCCATAAAATTCTTCAAACTATTTTCAAGGAAAACCATTTCATTGTACATATTTTGTTACAAAAAAAATGTGTAATTACGTCGTTTTGCATTTATATTTAGACCCTTTGTTTTTTGTTATTAAAAGCGTAATTTTTAATCGCAGAAATCTAAAATTTTGTGAAGACATGTATTTTAATGACATTCATAACAATCGATCAAAAATTCGATTTTGAATTTTTTGCATTTTAGCTAACGATATACTGTTTGTCAAAATTTAGATAAATTGAAAGCTGTGACGTAGGCTGCACTCAATTTGTAAGCAATTTAATTTCAAGATGTCATCAAGAAAACAATTTATAAAGAAACTAATGGAAAGGTTAAATTGAAAGCAATCCCATGGTCAATTTAAAAAATGTGAGTGTGTTAGTAAAAAAGTGAGAGTGTATTGCAAACTGAATGGAATTGAAGGGCAAAACTTGGTCATGGGGCCACTAAGTTAGAAAAAAAAACAGTTACCGACCGATTGTTCTATTTTCTTTTCGTATTCTCTCTCACTCAATACATTTAGCATGATAAGACTTTTCTCATTCTACATCATTTTTTTCAATGTCGTAATCTGGCTTGCCAGAATAATAAGCAAGCAAGATATGTTGCATATTTTACCCTTAATTTTGTTCATTTACTGCCCTGTTAAATGTTAAACAATTTAGGTACTTACTTTGTTTGTAGAACCAATTTTTTATTTTCTTTGTTATTATTAACACCGCTCATAATTTTGTAAAAAGATTGTTTTAAAACAAATAATTTACATACATATTAAAATGAAAAAATTCTATGTGTATTATACTCGTTTTTATGTTTCTAAGTCATTAGTGATGTCAAATTTTGTTGCCAAACCGTAAAAGCGTGCAGAAACCGCTCAAATAGCCATAAAAATCGCTCATGAAGTACAACAATGATTAAAGTGCAATAGTTGTTCATAAAATCATCTAATTTTGTTCTATTGAAGTTGCACAACATGTAACGGGTCCGCCATCTAACGTTTTTTTTCAACTAGTGCTTATTTCGTGAATGGTAACATGTCTGCTCATGTCTGATATGACAGATAATTAGTTTTATCCATCCGTTGAACGAATATGGTTGTGTATACGCTTGAACAACGCTGGAAAGTGGGCCTGCGATCGATTAACAGAAGATGCAGATTTTGCCAAAAAAAATCATCTTTTCAGATGAAGCTCATTTTGATCTTGGGACAATATTCGTGAAGCCATTGGTGAAATACAGCTGCACACAATCGATAATGTGCTTAAAAATTGAACCGATCGTGCATGGCCAGTCGAGGCAGCCATTTTAATGAAATTATTTTCCATTATTAACCGGAAGGATTGTACTTTCAAATAAAAAAAGAAATTTTAGAAAATATTCAGTAGTTTTTTTTATAGCATTTTCAAAAAAAAAAAAGTTTTTTGGCGGACCCTTTAGCACTTCGAGTGATGTCACCTATACATTAGAAAGTGTTACATGTATTTAATGTAACATATTTTTAGCCAAAATAAATCGCCATTAAATAAAGTTGTTATAACTGTTTAAAATTTCAATTATGTCATTTTCATCTTCCTCATAAACCAACTCATTTGGTAATTTTCAGATGAACCGATTTTTTTACAATATCGTTCGATATGTTTAAAGTGTAGCAACAAACGTTGCCTAATTTTGCACCTTCTCTTATGCGTATAACTGAACAGAACAGTTCTGTTTCCATTCTAGTTCTTAGCAAGGTCTATCCAACAGGTCTTTGGTCCAATAGGAGGTTGTCTCGCTGAACATTCTGGAAAGCTGATAGTTTTTTGTCCCAAAGTCTGAGAAAACATTCATTTGCCTCTATAAAGCCTGACAATGATTTTTGTGTTGTGGCGAAATTATTTTGGTTGATAGTATGATCAGAAAACCAAGCTTCGCACTGAGCACCACATAAAATTTACAAATAGAAAAAAATTGCAATTGATATTTCGGAATAAGTGCCGGAATTCCAACGAGCATTACTGATTGCTGGTATTGCTAATTGGTAATTGCTTTTGATGCGAAAACTTTTATGTGATCTAAAAAAATAGGTTCTAATTTTGAAATTGAAAAAAGTTATATGACTAATATGAATGTATTTTTCTTGATATACTTAAAGAATTGATATTTTACTTGAATTGATTATGTGAGTTTTTTAAGTGGTTTTGGGATCTAAAAAAAATTCAAAAAATGCTAAATAATTATAAAAATGTATTACCGCGTAGACTAGCCATAATTATTTACTTTAATTTTAAATTCAGACTGTAAATATTTGATAACACTTGCGAAAAGGAGTAAAAAATTCGGTGATAAATATAACAATTAAATAAAATGAATTGTACTTTATTTTGAAACCAAGTACTTTTTTTCTTAAGCTTTACTAACCTAATGTACTTTAATTGCAATGAAAATAGGTGGCAATCCTAGGGGTATTTTAATTCTTCAGATATAAGAAAAATACTAATTTTTTTGTATGGGGGTACCCGTTTCCCCCTCTTACTCCTTCAAGATTTTGTTGGAACAATTTGTTTGTTTTAATAGTTACCGACATAAAATTAAGTGTGGCTCACTTTTTTAGTTCTTCAGATATAAGAAATTTATCAGCGAGAAAAAGCTTTTGGCCCCAGTGTGCGTCGCAGTGAGTTGAGTTTTATTTGAGACATTTTCTAGTAAAGATCGTAAATGCGTTATTTGTGAACTGTATTATCAAACTGATAAAACAAAATTGGTTAAAATAAATAAGTGTGTGATAATTTAAAATTAAAAATAAAAGAATCTGACGGTTGTTTTAAGATATGAACCAACACGTTTTTAAAAAGTAAAAACGTAAGAATATATGTATATTTTATGCTTAATAAAATACCTCTGTAACTCTTTATTTGTTAAGCTGGTAAAATTTTAGACACTTAATAATAATACCATGCACAGTACTTTTCGTTTATAGATACTACCGTCGTTTTTTCCTAACTTTCTGTCACTATTTATTTAATTTATTTAATTTAGTAAAAAGTATTTATTTTAAAGCAAATTACACTGTGTCACAAATTTTTAACAAAGTTGTGACCAAATTAATCTACGAATATGTAGTTGAATCGTTATTAAAAAATTACCATCATTTGTGTTTTTTAAAAAGATTATGTCACTTTAATAAAACTATTTTCAAAAATATTCAAAAGATTTCTTATTTCCTTTTTTAACTAAAACAACTACGTGTCGTTTGCAAAACTTGTTCAACTAATGACTGAGTTACAGGGGACCAGAGTTCAAATTGCACAAAAATTTTTTACGATTTTTTGCAATTTTGCCCTTTTAAAATTATTTTTTTAAAAACAAACAATTAAACTTTTTTAAGTTTTATCACTAACGATGTTAGTTTATTTCAATACGAATATTTTGTTCTTAGTACGATCCAGATGGGTGTAAAAATTATAAAGTAAGAAATGGTTAATTCATTTGTCCCACTTTTCGATTTTTATAAATGAAAAAAAAACAAAAAACAAGTTTATAAACAAAGCTTAATGCTAGCAACAATAAATATGTAAAATGGCTTAAAGCCTATTGTGAATAATTTCTGCCTCTCGCTCAAGAAACCAACACTAGTCGCCCAACATCGCCTCAGCATACGCCCCTTGGCACCGGCGTTCCATTTCTTGCATGTATTGGTAAAAACGCTCACAATGCTCGTCACTTTTATCGTCAATGTGATTTGGGAAGAAATTTAAATGCAGAAGGTTTTTTTCAAGATATATTAAGTACTTTTTTAACAAGGTCTACACTAAAGATAATTTCTTATTGCTCAGCTTATGTTAAAGGCATGGGAAAACGTATTTTTGTTAACTCATAATTTTAAAAAAATCAAGGAAGAAGGTGCAGTGTTAAAACTGGCGCTATCTTGCAAAAATTTTTATTAATATAAACTCTTTCTTATTCGACTTTATTATTTAAATGTATTTTCAATTTGTTTAAGCTTGAAGACTTTTTTTATACAAAAATATTAATGCTATTATTTTTTTATTTTTGTTAAAGTAAAATTATTATTTTTATATAAACAAGAACTCAAACTTCAACAAATTAATATTAATTTATATAATACAGGTCGACTAAGGAAAAAATTATATTAATAAAAATAATTTTTGCAATTTTATTTAAGTGTTTAATGAATTCTTTAATTAAATTATTTTACTGCAATTATAATTTGCAACAATTTCACAATTTTAATTTCTTTCGCACACAATTCGCTTCTATTTTTTTTTCTTTTTTTTAAATTGACAATCAATAATTGTCAACAAAAATGGACCAACAATTATTGCAACATAAATTGCCAGCAATAAATATGTCCAAAAAAGTGCTGTCTACATTAAAGATAATATCATTTTGACAAGTACTGCAATATATGTCGCAATAATTATCTCTGGTATAGACCGGCAGTAAGTAACCTATAAAAATAAATGTTAATTTAAAAAAATAAAAAATATAAAAAAATCGTGTTAAAAACTGTACCAATAATGGCTACGTTATTTGGGTTCCTGAAATTCTGTAGAAAGCTTGATACAACTAAACCAAATGCCTTTGACTCATCTTCAGGTAAAATTAAATCAAATTTTGAATCTTTCAGTAGCTTTGTAATTTGGGGTCCCACAAAAACCATTTCATTAATTTTGGCATCTGATACGTTGGGAAAACTGATTTTGTGATATTCTGAATGCGACATAGTTCCCTCTTTTTAGCAAAGCTTTGATGAAATTTTAAATATTAAACGGTGGCAAAATAATGTTTTACCAGAGCGTTGTATATGATATTGTATATCTTGGTCAGGCGTAAAATTTACTCTATCCTGCCAATCTTTTCGGACATAGTTTTCATGTCGCGCTTGACTGTCCAATTTGCACCAAAAACAGCAATATTTTGTGAAGCGTTGTAACAAGCCCGTCACCATGGCAACAACTCTTAGATCGGCACAGATTTTTCTGTCAGACCCAGTAATGTAGACATGTGCTCATACAATTATTTTACCTAAGCTGCGTGCGTTACTGGAATTGAGCTTTTTCGGTGATTTTTTTTTACAAAATTCAATGTTTCTAATATTTACAGCACTCGTTTTTCAAATTATGCCTATTAACTTCCTTTAAGTTTTTGATTTGATAAAAGTTTGAAAAGTGGGTTAATTTAGTAAATCTTCGGTAGATTTGTCATTTTTGCTCCAATATGGGTCTTGTTGGGTGCAAAATTTTCGTATTGAAATAAATTAGTATCCTTATCCTTAGTATTCTTAATTTCATTTGGAATTTTCCCAATTTCAAATTGAAATTCTCAATTTCATTTCGAATTTTCTCAATTTTCAATTGAAATTCTCATTTTTATTTGGAATTTTCTCATTTTCAACATAAAATGGTGTAGTTATTGTTAAAAAATTAATTTGAAAAAATAAATTTTTTTTTTTAAATGTTGTTTTAATTGGATACTAGATAATTTTTTATTTTAAAAATGATGTTTAATTTTGTTTTTTTTAGATCAGTAAGATCACAGATTAAAACAGATTATTATACATAACCTACTGTGTTTTTTCTTTTTTATTAGCCTCTATCAATTATTTTAAATAGTAATAACATCTTAAAAATAAATATAAATTTTATCTTATCTAAAAAACCACATTAAAAAAATTTACTGAATAATTTCACTTCATCTTCGACAACAACAAAAATGATGAATCTTTTCTTCATTGTATTCCTGTCGAACAATAAATCAGTTTTATAAAAAAGAGACACAACATTAAGAATAAGCACAAATTGAAAATGTAAGAAAGGATCCACAAAAGTACTTGTCAAACAATATGTTTTACAAAATATTGTGATTTAAGGCATTTTAAAGGCTGACTTTCTTTCACAACAAACCAGAAAGGGGGACGAATGGCATGTATCAACGTAAAGAAAAATAGAAAATCGAATTTTCTACACATGAAATAATGTCGGGCATAAAATACAGCAATAACAATGTCAGTAATTTACATACATATGTACATACTTAAATAGTTGTTTTTGTTGTAGTTGTAACAGAACAATTATAAAGTCATAAACACAAAATGCTTATCAAACATATTTGATTACAACAAACATTGTTTCATTCTGAGAAATACTTGTATGACGTATGTTGGCATGATAGTGTTTTAGTTGCTGCTGTGACTGACTGTGTTACAATACTGATGCTGGTGTTGACGACATTGCAAAGGACTGTTGTTGCTTGTTACTGTTGACAAAATTGATGTTGGTTTAATGTTGTTACACTTGTTACAGCTGTTTTAGGTTTTATCTTAGCTTGAAGGCCGAACAAAATGTTTTTTTTATATATGTAAAATACCAAAATGACAGATGTACGAGCATGTTAACAT
This sequence comes from Pollenia labialis, assembly GCA_949318255.1. NCBI lineage: Eukaryota > Metazoa > Arthropoda > Insecta > Diptera > Polleniidae > Pollenia > Pollenia labialis. The sequence continues at coordinate 140,697,922 of OX439139.1, read as the reverse complement.
TTTCAAATTGCAATAGCTTCCATTTGTTTTTCTCTGACAGTTGTTGCGTAATGTTTTTTAATTTTATTTTCTTCAGTGGCGAAATAAGTAATTTCCACTCGATTTTTTAATGGTAGTTCAAAAATTATTCTTAAAATGATGGTGACCCAAAAATATTGCATATTCACGCAAAGAATAAACATGGATGGGGTAAAGATGTTCTAAGAGCAACATATGGGCATTTCTCTAATGTCGAATGCGACATTCGTACGCCTTAAAAGTGAAAAAAACATAAACCAAAACATTAATTTTATTTTGACAAAGGGCGAAACTTATAGCTCTTGATTAGCTCTATAATTTGTGCTAAAGGTTGGTTATGAGCAATTGTTCGTTTTCAAGAAAATTAAAAAAAAACCAAGGCATTTGCATGCGACAAAAACAGAAGTCGCTTTTACGGCAAACAGTTCAAACACTGATTTCAGCGAAACCTGATGAAATATTTTAATGCGACTAATTTTAAAATGTTATGCATTGATGTATCTTAATAATGCTTTTTATTTGATTCAAAAATATTGTGTAGCTTATTTTTAATTTAATTTTAATCACTGCGTGCGTGCGATACATGTTGCATGCGACATTTTGTTCCATCATACTTTTATGTTTACGTTTTTACTTTTTATGTAACAAGACACCCGTAAGGTGATTCTACATTATTTTAAATACATTTAATATATTTATTTTCCGAACAAAAATTATAAACTTAAAAAAATATCTTCAATAAAGATAAATACAAATATATGTATGTATTCTCAAATAAAGTTTTTTAATGGAATAAGCTATCCTTGCTGCTTGTAGTTATTGGCCATCGCAAATAAAGATATTTTAGAAAATTTTTTTTTTGAATTTATGCATTTTACACTTACGATGTCGCACGCTACAAATTTAAAATAAGTACCAAGAGAAAAGCACTGATTATTTTCCAGCAAAATTTTTTTATTAAATTTGCAACAAAAATATCTGTTTGTTACTAATATTTGATGCGCATTGTACAAATACCCTCGACGCACTGATAAGAAATGTTTTTTTTCAATGTTGCACGCTACATCGAAATATACGGTAAAGCAAAGAAAAAAATTACCGTAACTGGCAATCGTATCGTTCCGTTTACATTTTTCTTATATTGTTTGAATATAAACCGAGATTTAAAAAGCAATTGTCAATGCATAACCCTAGGTCTACACTAAAGATAAATATCTCAGCAAGTTGGCAATAACGTCGGCAGAATAACTGAGCAAAATTTCTTATTGCTCAGCTTATGTTAAAGGCATGGGAAAACGTATTTATGTTAACTCATAGTTTAAAAAAAAATCAAGAAAGAAGGTGCAGTGTAAAAAATGGCGGTATCTTACAAGAATTATTATTAATTATATAAATTCTTTCTTATTCGACTTTATTATTTAAATTTATATTAATTTGTTTAAGCTTGAGGTCATTTTTAGTACAAAAATATTAATTTTATTATTTTTTTTATTTTTGTTAATGTAAAATTATTATTTTTTTATAAAAAAGAACTCGAACTTAAACAAATTAATATTAATTTTAACAATAAAGATCGAATAAGGAAAAAATAATAATTTTTGCAATTTTATTTTAGTGTTTATTTAATTTTTTAATTTAATTATTTTACTACAATTATAATTTGCTGCAATTTCAAAAACTTAATTTCTTTCTCACACAATTTGCTTCTATTTTTGCTTCTTTCTTTTAACAGACGTTTTTTGTAAGCAATAATTGTCAACGAAAATGGACTAACAATTATTGCAACATAAATTGTTAGCAATAAATATGTACAAAAAATTGCTGTCTACATTAAAGATAACATAATTTTGACAATTACTGCAATATATGTCGCAATAAATATCTCTGGTATAGACGGGCAGTAATGTTTCTCATTAAGATCATTTAGCAAAACAAAACGTGCAATAGAAATGTTCAAAACAGAACTTTTGCACTTGTTCGACTTTGCATTTGAATATTTCAAAGTGTGTTATGATTTAATGTAAAATTTGTTTACATTATTAAAAGTTGATAGATTCCCTATAAAAATATGTTAAAACAACATACTTTTATAGACTTTGAATTTTTTGGCTGTGGTTGACATTTCTGGAGAAATGCCCATATTTTGATACAAAACATGATTGAACAAATATATTCGTAATATTACATAATAATATTTTTACCTTAATCATATAATTATCCTGTTATTCATAATAAATTTAAAAGTAATCGTACTACGACACAGCTCTACTTTCACAACAATACAAAATAATTGAAATTTTTTGAAACATCCGAATTTAACCTGCGGCTAGCAATTTTTGCAACAAATCACTTGCGGCATCAAATTAGATCGGCTTAGCACACTGCTCTTTGGTATATGTACAAACAAAATAATATTTATTTCTGATTTTCGTCTGAAAAATAGAAAATAGTCAGGTAAGATCTAATTTAATTAATTAATTCATGGATTAGAAATGAAAAATATTTTTATTTTTGGTAAATATTTATTTTTTATATTTGCTTTAAATCAGCTTATTTAAATTCAAAATAGCTCACTGAATTTATTTATTTTTTTATGACACCTTGTGAATCCCCCAATTATATGCCCAGCCATATTTTTTCTTTTGACCTAAAGTTTGCACAGGCGAGCTTCTGCAGTGCACAACGGTGTTCTCCTCTATGGTATAACAAACACTGATTGCGCTAGCTATAGCTTTTCTGCAAAGCGTGCCCTCGGCCGGGCGCAAGGTTTTTCTCATCTTCTGTATAATAAATATCGGCTTCGCTAGCCTAAAGACCGCAAATGTAGAAATGTAACCAGCTAATCGTTTCTGTTATATAGAAAGCAATGCAAATGCTTAACTCACTATAATGTCACTTAACCGTAACGTGCCAATCTGCAGAAAATATAATTTCATTACGATGTTACGTGACAGTTGAAGATAGGGCGTATATTCCGTACTCTTTACACTTTGTATCTGTTCGTTTATAACACACTAATAAAAATGCATTTGCATTTGTGTATTTAAATTTTTGTTCGTGCTTTATGTGTTTTTCACAATATATGTAGCATTTGATTCGTTAGAAAAGAGCAATCGACAGTCAGTATTTAAAAAAAAACGAATGTCTTGAAACGGCATTCAAATGCATTCGAGCAGGGCTTTAATGTATACTAAAGCTTTTTTGTTTATGTTTGTGAAAAACAGCTGACACGTTCTTACATGTTCTTTAAGTGCACAAACGAGCTTACATTACGTTACGGTACGTTACATTGCATTTAATTACATTTACGGTCAGCTAAAGCGGCCTTAAGCTTCTAAATTCTTTCTGCTATGCAGAGAAGATCTATTTAGCAAAGCCGGTGTTTGTTATACCATCGATTAGAAACCCTTTGCGCTAGACCGAAGTTCTGCTGCGCAGAATAGCTTTAGCTATCGAAGCCAATGTTTGAGGGGAAAATCCTGGCGTATGACCCCAACCAAAAAGTATGTATGTATGTAGGCTTAAAACTTCTTTGTAAGAGTTATTGAATAAAAATTTGGTGATTTTATATTATTTCTTGGACATTTTTTCCCAACTTTTGAATACAATTTCAATTTTTTTTTTTTTTTTTGTTAATTTTTTTTTAACTTTGCGAAATTTTCACAAACATATTGCTTTTTTCTTTGGGTGATTTTGCTGGCAGCCGAACAAGAATATGCAGATGAATATTTTGATCTGCCAGTTACGGCAAATGATAATGAGTGTGTAAGTTGCCAAAACAAGCTCTAAACATTATTTTTATTCCGTGCAAACATCTTAAAATATGGAGGCATTGCGATATGATACTTATGGCAGAGGTTATTTCGAAAGGCTTCCAATATTACAAATGTTAATAAAAACTTTGATTTCATAACTTTGACCGTGTTTGGGGCTTATTTCGCTTAAAGAAAATACCAGATTGCTGTTTCATTTCTCTTAAGGTTATTATTTAATTTTAATACAGCCATATTTGATTTTTAAAACTGGAGTTTTATTGCATATAAAAACAGGGCCCTAAAATTCATATGAAACTAAAGATTTTCAAAATTTCTTTAATGCAAACAAGTTATTAAAAAAACAACTTGTTACCCCATCCAATAACCATTTTAAAACATTTAAAACCATAGCGTTATTTTGGACACTTAAAATTACATTAATGAAAACTTAATTTTACTAAACTTGCAATATTTTCTCATCTCTTTCTATTCAATTCATGTTGCCTTTTTTTTTTGCCAAAGCAGTTTTAATTTATTCCAACTTTTTTATTTTGATTTTAATTTTATACTTGTATTGAAGAAAGTTTTTAATTTCAATTAAAACTTTGTCATGGTCCTGAAAATATAATAATGTTTGTCGTCCAGCCTGGCAGCAAATCTAGCTGTTCGTTTTGTGTTTGTTTGCCTTTTACAAATATGCGTATGCAAAAGATGCCTGTTTGCCAGGAAACACTGGTAAAAGTTTTGTTATGCCAGCCAGCAATCATGATGATCATGTCATGAACACAAACAAAATATTTGTTGAAAATAGCTCTTTTTTATTGAAACTTTTATAATTGGTAGATTTTAAATTTTTTTTACAAATTTTTTAGCACAAAGAATTAGCTTTTTATAAAAGTTTTTTTCTTCGAACCAATGATGTTGTGTAAAGCTGAGTACCAGGCAAATACAACAAGTATTTTCACTGCTGATAGATAGTAATTTCCTAAGAACTTATATTACCATTACTATAAGGGCCCAATACCAAATTCATTACTTTACATGATTCATAGTTTGCAAAAATTTTTCAAATTTTTAATAGTTAAATATTTATCGAAAATAATTTTGTACTAATTTTGTACTAAATTTTCATTTTTGCTGTTTCTTATTTAAATTTTTCTTTGCCTCATTAAAGCAAAAGTTTTGCTTCCTTTATGTCTCTGGAAAACAAAGGTCAAGGAATATAACTATCTTTGAAAAATAAGTATCACGTACTAATAATAGCAATTAGTTTTTTTTTAAAGAAATATAAATATTATCTATTGAAATAGACAATAATAAGAGACAAGCAGGATTCCCAGATGTTTCTGGAGTCGTATTCCCAATTTAAAAACGTTTATACCTATAATTCCCCAAAAAGCAGAGTACATTATCCCAAAAAAGCAAAAAAAAAAATCCCAAAAAATAATATTTTATCAACTCAAACACTATTAAAAAAAAATTTGATTATCTAGAACACAATTTGATTTACTTGATGATACATGTACATGAAAAGCTTAACTCTTTCCGAAAGAATATAAAATATGTCCAACAACTTACAATTAGTCCATTACTTTATCATTTAATGCACTCGTTTGTTTTTAAGGTGAATTTCTGATTTTAACCGCTAAATTTTTTCAAAACCAACTGCACTATTTGCGTATAGTCGCATATAGAGTGATGCTAAGTGAAGGGACTTTTCCCGTTTTGTAGGGATTTATTTTAAAAATTGTGATTTTTAACTTCTGTTGAATTGTAGAAATTTTTGTTCAATTGCAGATTTTAATTTTAAAAAGTAGTTTTGGGATAAATCAAGGAGGGAAAAAGTGGTTGTAGGGGATAAAAGGGACTTTTTTTATAAGCATAAGGATTTTTAAAAAATCTCCTGGAATCACTGGTCACATCTATAAGTTGCATAGTCTGGGATCACACTTTGAAAGCTTTCTTTCAGAAAGTCTGAGTTTATGGGTGAGAGAGGAGAGACAAAAACATATTATCTTCCCCTCTCACCAATAAACTGAAAGAAAACTTTCATAATGTGAACCCAGACATACAAATTATGGACTAAATCGCTTATATGACTGAAGTTAAGCCTAATTTAAATATATATAAGTTAATATGAGATATATAACCGAATGCGAATATAAACAACTTATGTGAGTATAGAAAATAAAAAATTCATTGATATAACACCAACATCAGTCTTATGGTTTTGGAACAGAGTTGCATACTGCTTAATAAAAATAGTTAAAATAATACCAAAGAAAAAAAACTAATTTTTTCGATTGGAAAATTGAGGACAAACATTAAATGTTTAAATTCTTACCTCTCATATAATGCTTGTGTCTTCGACAACTAAAGAAGAACTTATAACATTTTCCTTACGTAACTATAACGCTAATAATTTAATTTACTTTTGTCTTTGCTAACTGCTGATAGATGGCAAATATGCTTTTAACCAGGCTAAATGAACTATAACGTAAGTGGGTGATTCCACATTTTAAGTGTACATTTTAGTGCTGGGAAAATATCGATAGTGCTATCAATGCAATTGCAAGCATAAGGCAATACAATGAACGACCATTTGAGGAAAAGTCCTCTGGACCGATTATCTTTTGGGTGGAGAATCAAAACCAATTTAGAACATTATCTTTGCTGCAATAAAATATCTTATATGAAGTAACTGCTACTTCGGTTCCTTAAGAAAGATATCGATAGGATCCCACCACAAGTACTTTTTGTGTTCTTTTTTAACTTTGCCAATTTAATTATTAATAAAAAGAGAAGAATGTAAGGTTCATAACAAAGCTTTCGCCTCACTCAATGGATCCTGATATATTTTTCGAGTTTTTAGCATTTTTTGTATCTTGAGCGTTACATTTGCTTTCCGGGCTGTACTGGGAATGATTTCTACGAAAAGAATAGTCCACAAAAAGTAAGTATAGGATTTGAGAGAACTATAGATATAAAGTCTTTAAGAAAGCCATTTTCAATTATCGTGAGTGGAAATTAAAAGTTATGACCATTTTTTTAATTTATACCTGTGACCCCACAGGATAATTTTAAATTATTTTTAAAAATAATTCTTTTCGAAAATGTATACATGACTATATAACAGGCCGAATTTTCATTCAAATAAAACTTATCAAAGATTTTATCAAAATCGACTGACAATTTGTATGTCAATGCCAGCATTTGACAAGTACCGACCGATTCCAATCAAATTTGATGGCATGATTAAGGTTGCAATGAAATAAGTTTGGACCAAATTTAATCGAAATGCCAACATAAAAAGATGGTTTATGATCTCAAAGACACTTGTCAGGAAAGAAGCTTGTATGGGACCTACATATGTGAAATTATGAAACTATTCTCCACGTTCTTAATAGGCTTCGTCCTTGTCATAAATGTACACTTTGTTTTAAATTTGATCAAATTGTATCCAGAATTGTGAAATGTAATTTGCTCACAAGGTTTACATGGACAGCCAGCCTACCAGCCGGACATCATTGTATCGATTCAAAAAGTGATTCATAGTCAAAACAAATGTTTGACTTTATATCCTCTCTTATATTGTGGTGTGGGTAAAACAACATGTAATCGTGGAAGCAAAGAAATTATTTTCTTAAAAACCTTGAAAATTAAAAAAAAAATATATAAATAATCCACTACCATTAAAAAATTATATCGTTTCTGCCTTTCTGCTGGTGTTGATTTTTTTATTCAAATTTACAGATAATTTATAAATCGTTATATTCCCAAAATACAACAGTTGCTTTTTCTTCTGATTCATTTAATGTAAACAGTCGCTGTTAAACCTACTCAAAAAGCGAAAAATTATACACAAATTTTCATTTTCTGGTTGACAGTTTTTGGTTTCGACTGCAGTTTTTAAACTCTGTTGATTAGGGTATTCATTTAATCGGGCTTTGACTTTAATCGGTTAATCGCTCAATTAATTATCCGAGGTTTTGGCTTAATCGGTTAATAATCGGTTAACTTTGGTATTGATCGGTTAACCGATTAATAAAGTTTTTTTATAAGTTAAGTAATTTCAATAAATAAAAATGCAAAATTATTTTCTTTAGTTTTGATCAAATTTGACTTGGAAAAAATTCTTTCACTTATCGTAGATTTTGGAGAAATCAAAGCAACCCATAATACGGAATAACTAATTTCTCGGTCCTTTTCCTGGATTTCTCTTCACATATAAAATCTTCGAAATTGACAATGAAATATTTAAAATATCGATTTAAAATTTTTACAGAATAATTTTCTTGCTAAAAAAAGAGTTTAATTTCAAATAAGGCCCAGTCTTATATACATTTAACATCAATATAAGAGTAGAAGTCGGAACTGGAATCGGTTGCGAAAAATTGTAACGGTTTAAGTCGAAGATAAAATTATTGTATTGACGACTCCATTGCTTTAATTATTGCTAGAAGGAAATATATCGAGCCTTATTTGCGATTAAATCGTTAGCGACAATTTATCGAAATTTGGTTTTTTTCTTGCAAATACACCCAATTCTCTTTTTACACGATAGATACGTTCCCAATAAATTCGTGTAAAAAAATTCGTGTAAAAAAAGATACTAGCCAAAGGTGAAAATAGTAGATTGGTTCCAGACCTAAAAAATAACGTAAAAGTACAATAAACAACAATAAAAAATTTTTGTTAAAGTTTACTTGAGAATTTATTTAACGTGCTTACACATTTTAATATCTTAAATACATATAAATACATACATATATTATAAAAAAAAAATAATGATTTGGAAAAAAGAAAATAATATCAGAAATTCATTAATATAAAAAAGGAAAACTAATATAAACATAAACAACTTTTATAAAAATTTATAAAAAGAATTTGTAGAATATTTAAAATCGTGTTAAAACAAAACAATTCGTGTAAAAAGAGAAAAATGTTAACTTTTTAACTCGTGTTAAATGAAAATTCGTGTAAAAATAATTCGTGTAAAAAGAGAATTAGGTGTAGTTTATAAGTACTCGTTACAATGACGAACAAATTCATAGACCGGGAATTTGTACCGATGCGGTAAAAATCCCATCTAAATCCAAATAAAGCATTGCAATGCTTGAGAAAGAAATAAAAACCCTTTTCATGTCTTGTGTCGATTACGATATAATCGCAAATAGGGCTCGATATTGTATGAACCAAAAAATTAAAAACACAAAAAATATGTTATAATAATTCAACAAATTAAAAATGTTATTACATCAGTTAATCGATTGAAATTGGCCGGTTTAATCGTTAATCGAAAATACCCAATATCAAATTAAACGATCGATCAGTTAATCGGGTAGTAATAAATCGGTTAACCGATTAACAGTCACATCGCGACGCTGTTAATTAATTGTATGATTTAAATGCGATTTCAACAATTAGGAACGTTTTCAAAACTTACCGATAGCTAAAAGACTTCACGTCAAGATTGTCTCGTAAATTCTTGAATTTTTAGGAGAGAAGGGAAAAGAGAATGCCATTTCTTTTCCCCTCCATCCTAAAAACTCAAGACTTGACGAGTCAAACTTGAAGTTTCTGAACCGGCACTTATTTAAGCTAGCTCGTAAATGCCTTAAAGGCTTACGTTTTAGCTTTTGAAAATAATTGAGCTGCCTAAGGACGTTTCGTGCTTGAAAGGGTAAATAAGTTCAATTTTCCTCTCCTGTGATTTAATAAGAATGAACTTGAAATTAAATTCAAATAAATTTAGCAAATAAATGTGTAGTGAAAGTTGCCAAAAAATCCCTAAAATTATTCAAGATTTTCCCAATCCCCAAAAAAAATTTTGTATCGCTTTTTTTGTTTATAAGAGTTCCCAGTTTGGGGAGCAATCTCCCTATATGGCAACACTAAACACAAGTCCCATATCTTATCTCTTAATTGGTATTTCTTAGTCTGTTTTCCTTTACAATTCATATGAAGGGTGATTCGTTATGTTATTCTCCAACTAATATAAACAATTTTATCGAAGAATTCTTAAACAACATATCGGACTTATGTCTTTTTCAAATAAATGGTGTATTAAATGATTCTAAAAATCTGCTTGATTTGGTATTTGTAAATGAACCTAAAGACTGTACTTTGACTCGTCACCATCCTATTACCAGGCCTGAAGATCGTCATCATCCAACTATTGAAGTCAACTGTTATTATCCATTTTCTGTGAAAACAAATAAAAAATTCAATAATGTAAAAACTTACTGTTTTAAGAAGACTAACTACAGCGATTTAAATTTCTTTTTATCTAATACAAACTGGCTTGAAATTTTGTCATTATCCAGTAGTACTCCGGCAGCAATCGATGTAACTCTTAATTCGTTTTATAATACTTTGTTTCATTATATCGATGATTGTGTACCTAAATACGCAGTTGTTAATAAATCTGGCCCTCCATGGAATTCAAGTTCTCTATCGAGATTAAAGAATATAAAAAATAAATTTTATAAGAAGTATAAACAAACTGGACGACTGATTGATTACTCCAAATATTCTTTATACCGTGCTAAATACAATTTACTCAACCATAACCTTTATACAAATTATTTAAATACGATGAAATTGAACCTAAAACGCGATCCGAAAACATTTTATAAATTTGTTAACTCGAAAAGAAAATCCGTCGGATTTCCATCTTCGATGAAATACCTCACCACCGAGTCTTCTGATCATATAGAAACAAGTAATATGTTTGCGGATTTTTTTGCTTCAACCTACTCTATTGAGGAATATGATACATTGAAAAGCTATCCGTTTTATATCCCTGAACAACAACCAATTTCATTTCCATTCGTCACTACTGCCAATATGACAACATTATTATTAAAACTAAAATCATCGTTTTATAGTGGACCTGATGGTATTCCTAGCTGCCTTCTTATAAATTGTGCGCATAATTTATCTATACCTTTAACAATTTTATTCAATATGTCCATAAAGCATGGCTACTTCCCGAAATTATGGAAAAAATCTTTTATTATTCCACTATTTAAATCAGGGAATAAATCGAACATAGTGAACTACAGAGGTATTGCCAAATTAAGTGTCATTCCCAAACTTTTTGAACAATATCTTACTGAATATTTAAGTAAACAAGTCTCTTCCATACTTACACCTTTCCAACATGGTTTTCGTAAAGGATGTTCAACTACGACTAATTTATTAGAATTGACAACAATAATTAATAATGGCTTTAAAAACGGATGCTATACCGATGTTATATACACTGATTTTAGTAAGGCTTTTGACAGAGTTAACCATAAACTTCTATTGCATAAGCTGTATTTAATGGGATTTACGAATTGCTGTTTGAATTGGTTAAAATCTTATCTTTTACGTCGTGAACAGCGTGTGTGTTTTAATAATACATTATCTAAACATATTATAGTCAACTCTGGTGTTCCACAAGGTAGTCATCTCGGACCAATACTTTTCTTATTATATATCAACGATCTACCTACCACAATAAAATTTTCCAATATACTTATGTATGCTGACGATGTAAAAATTTTTTCAAGTTGTGCTGACTCCATTGTTCAACCCTACTTACAACAGGATTTAAATTTATTCTTCAACTGGTGCCAAATAAACTTATTGGATATAAATTTAAAAAAATGCAAACATATACGTTTTTCCAGAAAAACTAGACCTATTGGCTGCTATTTTATTGGTGATCACAAATTGGAAGTTGTTAATGCTTTCTTGGATCTCGGTGTATTATTTGACACTAAGTTATCTTTTTTAGAACATATTAACATGTGTACTAATAAAGCTCGTGGTGTATTTGGATTTATTAAACGTTGGTCAAAGGAATTCTCTGACAGATCTATAACAAAACAGTTGTATATAGCACTTGTCAGACCTATAATCGAATATGGCTCAATAATTTGGGATCCATATTACAACGTTCATAGTGATCGCATTGAGTCTGTCCAAAAACAATTTCTGCTATTCATATTACGGAGCACTTACCCAAATCCATCTATATATCTTCCTCCATATAGAACCAGGTTATTGGAGATTCATTTACCAACTTTAAAAAGCCGCCGAACAATGCTGAATGTCATATTTGTTATCAATCTAATTAAAGGCAATATTTGCTCGGAGTTCCTGTTAAACAGTTTATTTTTTAATGTTCCCCAACGCCCTACACGTTATTACCAGCCGTTATCAATTGAATACTTTCAACAAAATTATGCAAATGCTGACCCTTTTCGTCGAATATGTGTAAACTTTAATGATCTGTACAGTATTATTGATATGAATTTGAATATTAATACTATCAAACTGAATTTAATTTTATATTTAAATAGATGATGTTAAATTTTGTAATTTTTGTCTGAAAGGAGGTAATCCATAGACTAAATAAATAAATAAATAAATAAATAAATAAAAAAAGGGTTATCAGATTTGCCGGCAAACATTAAAATTTTTAAACATATCGTTACTTTAATACAGAAAAGCCCTAACTAATGTTTTCCTTACTTTACAGGAGAAGGAAACAACTTAATACAATTTATAGTCTTGCAGTCACGATTTTTTTTAAACGCAGTTTTTTGTTCAATTCTCTAAGCAATTATTAAAAAACTGGTTTAACAAAAAATCGCGACTACAAGACAATAATTTTTATTAAGTTGTTTCCTTCTCCTGTAAAGTAAGGAAAATATTAGTTAGGGCTTTTCTATATTAAAGTAACTATATTTGCAATAGCGTTTTGAGTTTGGTAACTTACGGCCATTATTACAACTTTAGATTAGAAGTTAGGTAAGATTTAGAAGTTAAGATTGAGTTGACAAATAGAAATGTTTTATCTGCCGAAAAGCGTATGTTGTCTGCCGGATAACAGCTAACTCCAAGTTATAATAATGGCCCTTAGCGATCTTTTGGTGATATTTACAACAGTTGCCCCTTTATTTACTTATGAAAACTGGTAACATTTTTCTCAAATTTTTTTTTTTTAACTAATTTTAAGGTGTAATATTTAAGTGATTTTTTATTATGATTTGATAGTATGTTATTAATTTTATGAATTTTTTTTTGTGTATTTGTTAGGTATGAGAATGGATCGTTAAGTTTTTCTTAAAATTTGTCATGCATACACTATAACATTTTAAAAAGGAGGTTAAAAATATAAATTTCTTGGAAATTCCAACATTAAGGGCATTATATAGGGCCAAAAGGGTAAAACCTGCCCCTACCCCTGTCTTATTAATCCGATGACAGTTTCAAGTCTTGAAGGAACTAAAGGCTATTCATTTTAAGATTTAGGGCGCAAAATAAAGCAAAAAGGATAAAAGCACCCGCCTGCTATACCTTCTTAATTTTTTAGTTGATTCACTTGAAAATTTGATGAATTTTTTGGACAAAAAACAAAACAATATTCATTATCTTTCAATTAAGAACCAAAATATTCAGCTAGTTTTCCTTATAATATTTCTAAATATGTATTGAAACAAATATTAAGATGGGGGTAGTGCACTAATTTTGCAATTTAAACTCACTTTGCTTCTTTCATGGCCAATTTTCGGGATTGATATTAAAACACATTTATTTTTAAAATCGATTTAAATACAAAATTCTCTTCTTCACTAACAACTTAAGTGGAACTTAAGTCACCGATGTGCTACACTTAATTTCAACTTAAGTTTCAATTGTAATATTTTAGCAAGGTGGCCTCAATATCACAACAATACAACAACAACAGGCAAAGCATGAACAGTCAGCTGTTTTTTCAGACCACCTTGTAAAAAAATTCACTTGCTTATATTTTTTTTTTTGTATTTAGTAGTGCTACCATACTTTTATCTTAATTAAATAAGACTTTTCAAATAAAACTCAAAAAACCAATCGGTATTTAAATACGATTTAAGTTTTTATGCAAATTAACTTTATATAGATTTAAATACTATCCTAAAAATTGGGCATCAGTGTTACTGGAAAGGTCTTATTTAATTAAGACAAAAGTATGTTAGCACTATTAAATACAAATTTGTTTGCAAGGTGGTCTCAAAAAACAGCTGACTATTAATGCCTGTTGTTGTTGTATAGGTGTGATGTTGAGGCGTCCTTGCTAAGTTATATACAATTAAAACTTAAATAGAATTTAAATGTACCAGCTTGGTGAATTACGCTTCATTTTAAAATTTTGTATTTAAAGCGATTTAATATATAAATGCGATTTTATATCAATCTAAAAATTGTCCGTAATACTTACTACTGAAAATGGAATTAAGAAAGTTGTTTTAAATATTTTAAAAAATTTTCATCTATTCAACTCTTTTTTTCAAAATTTTGAGGGTTATTTTGAACCAAAAATCTAAAATACATCTCGAATTTGTCAATTATTGGCGATTGTTTATATATTATTTGGCGACGAAGATAAAAAATCTGATAACCCTGTAGTATACAAATGTATTTTATTGACAAGCGTTTTACTTTAAAAAGAACTGTTAATTAGTCATCAAACAGGAATTGTGCATTGTATAGGAATTGTATGTTCCAATAATAAAATATGTATATGTATATAAAAATAAAGAGTTTAAGACGAAATAAAATGTTCCGTACGATAAAAAAAAGTAAGATGCTAAGAAACACTTACTACCCATCTCCACTATCCACCAACTTGGTAAGAACAGTGAGCAAAACATATGTCGCACATGAATTCTGCTAGTGTAGACTGTTCATGTTCATATTTCGTTCATGTGCTGCCATTGTTGCCTAAACATTTTTTTTTTAACAACCATGTTCGCCATGATGTTCGCTTTACAATGCCATTTTTTCTTTACAACCAAACGCACAACCGGAAAAAAAAGCAAAGCGAACACTTAAATAAACTAAAAATCATGGAAAATCAGAAAATTAACATCAACACGTATTCGCCACATACAAGAACATAAACAAATTAATACCGGTGCTCTGCCGGCGTTATGTTCATGCCATGCGCATGAAGAAGTATTGTTACAAAGGAGTCGAATGGATATGAAACTTACAGAGGACGCATCGTTTGCAAATCGTTTGTGTCTTTAATATCTTATTAATGGGCATGTTCTTACAATCGCAAAACGCTTAACATTTAAAACAAATAAATCACAATCGAAAAAGTTTGGCAACTTTAAATCGCAAAATTATGCGCAATGAAACTAAAATATTTTCAAGAAACTAAGGCATATCGCAAGCAAAATGCACAAGTTTCAGAACACCATAAATAATATAATAATAAATCTGTGCCCATGTTCGATTGAAATATGTGAAATAAAACAAAAATGCAAAATATTGAAATAAACAACTGTTTTTCTCACAAAACTGTGTCTGTAACTGTTTTTTTTTTTTGGCGATTTACAGAAAAAGGCATCGATGGCTGCGAGTGTAAGACGGCAAATCCTTCTGAGGAGATCGAGTGGTTGCGATCGAAACATGTCATGGTAACCAGCCGCCTGGGTTCGAATCTCAGGTCAGTCAAGAATGAATGATTATCAATAACAATTTTAATTGATTTTCATGTTGTAAAATTCCTTTCTTCATAAAAATAATTTAATGAAAATTAAATTTGATGAAATTTAAGCCTGATTAAAATATTAAAAATTTGGATTAAAACCCATAAATAGTTCAACAAAATAACCACAATTCTAATTAGTGTCTGTAACATTTTTGTGAGAAAAGTTCCCGCTTTGAACTGTCAAATAAACTCACGAATAAAAATGAGGCGAGAAAAAATTTTAACACTAAACAACAATTCAAAACGCAACATATAAAGAATAATAATAATAATATTTGGTTCTTGGCACATTTTTTATTTTTTAATTCTTTTACTTGTAACATTTTTATAAAATACACAGAAAAAATGTTTGCAAAAAATTGTTCAATTAAATAATTAATTGGTGTACATTAATTTTTTCAATTACTTTTTTGTTTGCTGCAATTAATTTTTTTAATCAAAACCCATAAAATTAAATGTTTGTGTTTATGTGGTGTATTGTTTGTTTATGCAATTAATTTTTTAATTGACTAAATTTGTGTCCCATGACTCGAAAATACAAATCCGTTAATTGATATGATCAATTTCTTTGCAGGGGCAAAATTAGTTAATTAGTTACGAATATTTTCAAAGCGCTTTTGCGAACAACAAACATTAAAGTCGCACTTAACATTATTTGCTATAGCCGACAGTTGTATTTTCGCCGCCGTCTTTGAAAAATTTTCAATATGAAAAAATTTTTGCCGCCGTAAACGATATGTGTTACTGGCGTTCACAACGCCTGCAATGTCACATCGGCTTCGAGTAGAATATTATTACATTTATAACGTAACGACGTAATCTCTTTTGATAGTTTTCGACATGAGTTACAGACACACTTTTTTCTCAGGTTTATAGAAACGATGGAATATTTTGTTTCACATCTTTTCGATGCGAGAAGTTCTCACTATAGTTACAGAACATAGATACTGGTGTTTTGCCATTTTAAATCGTGCGATTGTCAGAACATGGCCCTTAATAATATATTTGCAATTATTATTTCTTCATTGAAGGAAACCATTTTTTGGTCTCAAGAATTTTGAAACCAATAATTTGTGGAAAGTTTTGCTTAAATTTTTTAATTTGAAAAAATTTCATATGAAGAATATCGATTGCCACGAGAGCGTATCGTAAATATGGTTTTCGCGGTTGAAAAGTTGTGATTTTGACAAGAAAAGAAAAATAGCCCCCAAGTCAGCCACACAAGTTCAAAGATGATGAATTCAAGGTATCTATAACTTTAATCAAATGTTTGCAAAGAGCAGGAATTATTCAAGAAAAAGATAATTGTGTAACGAACATGTTAAAGCCGAAAGACGTTGAAACTTTCAGCAGAAAGCCGATGGGATATGTCCGAAATGCTGTTCGAAGGGCATGATAGAAGTCATTTCCCATGGAATCATTGCCGAATAAACGCCAAATTATGTAATCATGACGTTAAGGTTACACTCTGTATTAGGTGAGACCAGAAAGTTTCATCCATAATGAGCTTTTTAAATTCAACCAAATGTCACTGAAGAGCTTTACCTACCACATTTGATTTTTACTTGAAGCGTGCATTGGCTATAAACGTCCGAAAGGCAAACATGACATCAATCGGCTACATGTAACAAGACCACTTTAAAACTATTTAGGAAGAGGTGGTTACGAAATTTTTAGTAGCCCAGTAAAAATATTTTTCCAGTTTTGCTTTGGACGTTCAGACTTTACATTTTTGTTGTAAGTCTTTACGTTAAACTTTTAAAGGAAAATTTCATATAAATTTTTATAAATTATGTATGTTACAACGGTTTACTTTGATGATGTTCTATTTCGTGTTGTCTATTTTTAGTTGAACAACTTTTACATAAAGGGAAACAACTCAAAAAACTTGTACGTTTTCGATAATCCCTGGAAAAATTACATAAGACAACTACCGTTGTATAGATCTTACTCGTATTTCTTTACAATGCCATAATTGTTTTAGACTTTCAATGTAAATACAATAAAAAAAAAACTTGCCTCTACTGTAAAATTGCAAATTTTGAGTTGGCTCTCTTTGGAGGAACCAGGGCGATATGTTGCTAGAAAGATGGGAAAATCTGACAAAGGTCGCGTGTTTTTTAAATTGAACAAACTTATGGTAGATTTTTGTTTTTTGCTTTATATATTGTTTGCGAAAACAATAAAGCGAGTTGTTATTGCTTTTATTTTGTTTTTTCTTAACCTACTTACAACTACAATTAATGTTGGAAGAATTCCAATCAATTCTAGTGGGGAATGTAAGAAGAGATGAACTCACTGTTTATTGTTGATGATTTTGTTTAAACTTTGATATTGTTACAAATAGAAGTGTTTCGGTAATTCTTATACGCTTAACAGTTTTATTTCGTTTAATATCTTTAGTTTTTCTAAAATCTTTATGGATGAAGTTTCCTGATGATCCGGCCTAAGCAACCAGTGAAATGCGCATAAGAATAGCTTATCCCATCAACAATAAATTTCAGTGTTTTCATCAAATAATAAAAATTGGGAATTAAGCACGAATAACAGAATCATTTAAATTAAGTTCTTACACGATCTTTTGCGAATCTGGAAATCTTGCTACAACAGTTTTTTTTAATGTTACTTTTTGTTCGTCATACTGTAACTCCCACATCTACCGAATATAGTGCTCAAAAAAAACCAGTGATTTCCCTCCCCCACCCCCTTTCATATAAAAAACCAACGAAAGAAAACACCAAAAACATTTATTTTATCGCCAGTCAAAAAGCCACAAATGACTTTTTGAAGGCATATATAAAAATGAATGACGGCTTTGAGCCACTATAGAATAAAAGACCTTCCATTATAGCCAAGACAAATTGTATAAATTGTGTAAAATTAAAACATACTGCTAAAAAAAAACCAAACGCGTAAATATTTTTACATTCGAACAAACACATATAAACAGAAACCCATACCAGACGATAAATTTTTTAAGAAACAAAAAATAAAAGTTGAACCCAAATTTATTTATGAATTTTACAATAAAAATAATAAACGTATAAAACGAGGAAGTTGTTAATATTTTGTGAAAAATAGAGAATCTTAAAATAAAAAAATTTTGTGCACAACAAAAATAAAATTCGTAAAGTTGGATAAAAGTTTTTTCAGTATTTAAATAATTTAAAATTGTGTAAATTTTAATTACAAAAATATAAAATAAATCTCACTCACACGTCATGAAAATTTCGCAAAATAAATTCATAATAAACCACAACAGCAGAAACAACAACAACAACAAAAACAACGCAAGCAATTGTTTATCGCCGATGAATTTTTATAAGACCACAAATACAACGACAGCAGCAACAGTAACAGTAGCCATCATGATTTTTATGCATGCTATACTTTCCGTTAACACAACAAAAACAGTCGACCATACAAGGCCGGACACGGAAATCACAAACACAACAACAACGACGACGACGAAGGCAAAAGCAGCAAAAGTAACATGGATGAAAACATTGTATGATTTAAGCAAAAATCCCATAATAACACAACAATCACCAAAAATACAAACACCACCATCATTATTTTCCTCATCAGCAGCGGCATCTGCAGCTTTAAACTCCTTCCTTGTGTCAAACTCGAAAACGACAGCAACAACAACAACAACAATGGCACAACCACCAGCCAGGACAGTTAAAACTTATGCATTAGCCACAACACTGGGCGAATGCAAATCCCTTACTGCAGCATGGGGTGATGTTAATCCAAACATATTCTACATTTGTGATACACAAACAAAAAAGCCCCTTCAATTACGTTGTCCTGAAGGTAGTGGTTTTTTCCTCGGCCTCGGCTATTCGGGTTGTATACCGTATGAGCAATGGCCTGCTTGTGTTTTAAGTGGACATCTCGAACAGGTGGCAGTTTGTGATAGTGAACATATGCAACAGCCATGGGAATACAAAAATCCCAATAAATTTTTTGTATGCCTAAAGGAGACTATTGAACCAACAATACTAAATTGTGAGTCAGGTAAGGGTTTCGTTCATGCCATTGTCACAACAAGTGCTGGCAGCAGCAGTGGTGGTACTGGTATCACAAGTGAAATTCTTGGCTGTGCTAATTGGGAAAAATGGCGCAACTATATGCACTGCAATGACTACTATTAAAAACAACAGCATATAAATAATACCAAAACCCAAACAGCATCATAAACAAGCCCAAATGTTGGTGTTCTTTAAAAGGCCAAAGACAGTAAAGGATGGAAAAAAATTTTAAAACAAAGGAAATATTAAGATAATAATGCATGCACAAAAACCACCTACGAAGAAGAATTTCATAATTTGCATAAACAATTTTTGTAAAAGCCTCAGAAGACACACACTGATATGGATATACATTTTTAGCTTTCGTTAAATGGTTGTTTAAAAATAGAAAAGTTTATACAATTTGAATTAAAAACAAATATAACAAAAAAAATATATAAAAATTTTTCGAAATTTTTAACAATTATCAGGAAAAAATGTAAATTGAATATTCTTAAACATAAATCTGTTACACTGTTCGGCAGAAAGTACTATAAAATTGGGAGCAAAAACTTTTGTAAGTCATTTTAATTAAATAAATTGACTTTTATTCGACCTTTACAAAATTTATTATTATTATTATTTAATTAAGTACAAAAAAAGTACTAACTCCGGCTCCGACTCCAAACGCTGAAATTTTTTTAGTGCGACTCCGACTCACGACTCCGACTCCTACTAACATCTTGATGCTAAATGTATTTGAGACTCAGTGATGTTAACTTTTATTTTTTCATTACCGTACGGCCATCTAAAGATTAGAGTTTTTGAGAAGAAATTACTGTACGCAAACATTAATGTGCTGTTTCCAAATGACAGGCGATTGATTATATAGTAAAATTTATATGAAGAGCACTTAGTCCTGTCATTTGGAAACAGCACATAAGAGCAGTATTCATAAACCATTTATTTGAATTTTAAATGTGTTTTAAGACGATAATTTTTATTTTGGAAATTTTTTTTAAATTTTCTAAGCCGAAAAACTTTGGAGTCGGAGTCGCGAGTTTTTGTGGGAACTACGACACCGGTTTAAAAACCTCAACTCCGACTCCACAGCCATGCTTTTTTGTTCATTCAATATAAGTACGATTTTTTGTTTTCTAAAACTCATAAAAAAAACTATAAAGACGAAAATATTACATTTTTATTATTTGTAAGGACGCCAGGCGTATTAAGAATAAAATAAGCCATGTTGTGTCATTGTTAATTTTGTGTTAATTTTAATTTTATGAAATTTTGAAAACAAAAAAATATATTTTTGCTGGAAAAAAAATGTATCGCCACGTATTTTTAAATAACTCCGAAACAGTTGAAAATATAAAAATTTGTGTTTGTATTACTCAAAGGAAAATAAGTTCCTAATCATATGTGAGTGCTTTGATCCAAATATGCACACATTTATAAATATATCAGCCCAATTATAAATACGAATTCCCCGGGAGTTTGTTCCCTTTCCCCATTTTTACAATTGCATTTACATAGGAAAAATGGGAGAAGAGAAAAAACTCCCGGGGAATTTTTATTCATGATTGGGCTGTATATAAAAATAGTCTTTGAATTCCCAGGTTACCAACACAATTGTGTCATAAAATATTCGCAAAATTGTTGTACAATTTTGCACTAGCGAATGCTTAACAGGTGCAGAAAACTCCCGTTTAACTCGAGCGATACGTTCCAGAAAAAACGTCCTGTTATGCGAATCTGTGTTTTTTTTTATTTATTTATTTATTTATTTGGTTTCCAATACAACAAGATACAAATCTTATAATTATAGTATTGTTAATTTATATTGTAATTTCATTATTGAGTAAAAAAAATTATGAAAAATAATTTAATAATTTTTAAAAATAAATAAATAAGTTTAAATTAGTTAAATACAAACATAAAAAGAAGGATACAGTATTAATTTGGGATAAAAAATTTATATAATTCTTTCTCAAAAAGGAAGGCGTTGCTAATGGATTTATTGGTCGGTAGTGTGTTGTACGAGCAAAACTACTGGTACAAAATAAGGAGTGTTATACGAAACAAAGAATAAGTATAAAAAACTTTAATATTTTAAACAATTTACAAGAAATTCACTAAAAAAACGAAGTTAACTCTGTAGTGCCCGCATAAGGTTAAGCAGGCGAAACCCATTATTATTTCGGTTTATAGTTTTATTAAAAAAAAACTGTTATTTTACATATTTATTTGTGTTCTCATTATACCGTATGTTTCTTTAGAGGTTTACAATATGGAGTTTGCAGCACTGCTTTATTTAAAACCCCAATTAACTTTTTCTTAAAGTGTCATTTTGCGCCAGAGCAATGCTTGCAATTGTTGAAATTTCTTATCCAAATAATTGACCTGTTCGTTAAATTTATTTTTTTGGGCACCTTTGTAAATTGTTTTGATTTTATTAAAACAAATATTTTATTTCAATAGGTGCGTCTGAGTACTTTTACAGTAAAATGCAGTAAATGACAAAATTGTAAAATTTGTTCTCACAAAAAGCTGTTGTCCAAAAAAGTACGCGAACGCAAAATTTGTAAAAATTCGTAAAATAAAGGCAACAGCTGATGGCAAATAATTGAAGTGTTAAAAAATGTTTACACTTTTGACTACTTAACTCGTTTTGTTATCGAGTACCGATACGAGATAAATACTTTTTAATATACGAAAATTTTTAAAAAATACAAACAAATTATTTCATGTAATCTTTCATATTTGTTTGTTTT
Source organism: Pollenia labialis (assembly GCA_949318255.1). Classification (NCBI taxonomy): domain Eukaryota; kingdom Metazoa; phylum Arthropoda; class Insecta; order Diptera; family Polleniidae; genus Pollenia; species Pollenia labialis. The sequence continues at coordinate 140,675,820 of OX439139.1, read as the reverse complement.
TTATTTAATTTGACGTTACTAATTTTAGCGGGTTAATTTATTCATAAGAACAAGAATAAATTTTTGCTATTGATTACGTAAGTACCCAAGTACTTCACACTTTTACAACTCTAAAAAATTAACATAACAAAAAAAAAGTTTCAAATGTTGGTATTTAGCCAAATAAATGCTTCACAAACAAGTTCAATTAATTAATATTTATTCACTTTTTGTTTTTATTTAATTTTTTTTCAACTTTTCTTTTATTTAACAATTTTTTCACAATTTGTAAGCATTTTGTTTTTTTTTGTTTTACTAAATTTTACCCACACAAGAACTGTCACTTTTCGCTCTCAATGTGTTCTCATTTACTGTATTTTGTGTACGCGAACTGGCCATTGAGTAACTTTCTCAGCAGCAATTTGGTATTTTTGTCACGTTTACTATCGTAAGGAGTATTGCCTTGAATCTTCTTAATTTGTAATGACAGGTAGATTTCGCATAGACTTCTGCAATATACGCGGATTGAGAGCGAATTATTTCTCTTTATATGCTCACATTCGCTTCCATCGGCCGGATGTTTTCGCCTTATGTGAAACCCAGGTGTGTGGGGATGCTGATCCACAGGATTTTCCCATACCTGGGTATCAACTTCTATCCCTTTTTTCTCTTCATAGGGGCCTTGCTATGTACATTCGCAACGATGTTGTGTACCAGTACCAGCAACATCTTACATGTGGTGATGCGGAATTTAGTTCCCTCTGGGTTAAATTCCGGATCAGGACACACATGTTGCATTTCGGATTTCTGTATAGAAGTCCAAACATGGAAACGGCGGCTTCCCTTAATGGCTTTGACGCCCTTTCCGATACCATTTCTAGAATCCTGGAAAGTTGTCCGAACAGTGAAATTGTAGTTGCTGGCGATTTTAATGTCCACAACTGTTCCTGGCTTCGCCATTCGAGCCATACAACTCCCGAGGGCCAATACGTTGAGTTATTCGCCGCGCATAACCACTTAGCGCAATTAGTGAATGAGCCAACACACAATTCGTGTGTTGTAGGGCAATCTCGAAATACTCTTGACCTTTTTCTCACTTCTCACCCTGAAAAGTACGAAGTGAGAACACTCGATCCTCTCGGGAATTCGGATCACAATACCATTTCTGCTTACTTTTCATATTCGGCACTTCATAGCGTTTCGAAAACAGCCCCGAAACGCTCGATTTTTATTTATGAAAAGGCTCGTTGGGCCGAGCTTAACGAATTTTACCGGCATTTCAACTGGAAACTTTGTTTCCTTGACAATAATGTTGATGCCGCAGCAAAAATGGTCGTAAATGTAATTTTGCTTGGAATGAAACTTTTTATTCCCTCGAAGCAAATTTCGGTTAAACCAAAACTTAAGTGTTGGTTTAACCAGACGTGCAAAAATGCAGTCAGATCCAGAGAGGAGGCGTTTAGTAGTTGGCGTTTGAATAAAAACGCAACTACTGATCACCTACGAAAGAAGGCAAGATCTGAGTGTGCCAAAGTACTTAGACGGGAAAAATTTCTACACGAACAGCGTCTTCGTGCTAAGGTCCTTGCTGCTCCTCGGGGCAGTAAGACCTTTTGGTCCTTCGTTAAAAGAGTTAGGGACAGTGCTAGTTCTTCTATCCCAGCGCTTTTAAAGGACGACCAAATATTTACTGACCCGATTGATAAAGCTAACCTCTTGGCTGAACTGTTTGCAAGTAATTCGTTCTTGCCGGAAAGCAATCAATCACTGCCCGTGGTCGGAAGAGTATCATGTACTATGCCCAAGATATTTTTCCGATCACGCGCAGTCAAAAGGGTTCTTTCGGATCTTAACGTAAACAAGTCACCGGGGCCGGATGGCATATCAGCACTGGTATTGAAACAGTGCTGTTCGACGTTAGCTCGTCCGTTGGCCAACCTTTTCAGCTCTTCGTACCGTGCGGGAATCTTTCCCTCTTGCTGGAAGGTGGCCAATGTTCAGCCAATCCCCAAGAAGGGTGAGGCTACTAACCCTGACAATTACCGCCCAATCGCAATTTGCTCTTCGCTCTCGAAGGTGATGGAGAGCATGGTTAATTACCATCTTGTGAAATATCTGGAGACGAATTCACTTCTCAGTGACAGACAGTATGGTTTTCGTGGTAGCCGATCTACAGGAGACCTGTTAGCGTTTCTTTCAGAACGTTGGAGTCGGTCCATTCACCGCTTTGGTGAATGCAAAGTGGTTGCTCTGGATATTTCCAAGGCGTTTGATCGAGTGTGGCATGGTGCGCTTGTGTCAAAGCTTATTGCTTTTGGTGTCGGTAATGATTTCTCTCGATTTATATCGAGTTTCCTCAGTGATCGCACTATACGTGTTGTTATAGATGGGATTGCATCAAACGAGTTTCATCTGAATTCAGGGGTACCGCAAGGTTCTGTCCTTTCTCCTACGCTATTTCTTATATTTCTTAATGACCTTCTTAGTCATACTTCAAATCCTATCTACTCTTTTGCAGATGACAGCAACATTTGTCATTCATATTCCTTCGATCATAGGCCAAGCCTTGTTGAGATTGGGGGCAAAAGGCAGAATATGAATGACACACTTAATCAGGACCTGGCTGCAATCTCTGAGTGGGGTCAAGCGAATAGGGTCGAATTTAATGCACGCAAGACCCAATGTTGTATGTTGACCCACAGACGGGCCGTGGGACCAACTATGTCATCTGTAGTAATGGGTGGCATTGATATTGAAGAATCGGATACTCTTGATGTTCTGGGCATGAGAATACAGTGCGATGTCCGCTGGAATAAACACGTTTTTAAAGTGTCGAAAGAAGCATTCAAGTGTTTAGGTTTTTTAAAACGGTGCAAGACTTACTTCACTTCATCCGATCTCCTTACTATCTATACCACCTATATCCGACCGAAGATGGAATACAACTCCCATATATGGGCAGGGGCTTCAAAGTCTATTTTGAACCTTCTGGACCGTGTACAAAGGAGGGCGGTGAAGCTCATCAATGACAGTAGGGTATCCAACTCTATTGACTCATTGGAGCATCGTCGGAATGTGGGTTGTGTGGCACTTTTCTATCGATATTACCATGGGAGGTGTTCCACTGAGATGAGTGAACTTATTCCACCCGCCCGAGTATTTCTTCGTAATACTCGCTCATCCAGTGGATCACATCCGTTTGTAGTCGATTGTCCTGTGTTTCGCACAACGCATTATAGAGAAAATTCGTTTTTCAGTCGAACTATCCGTATGTGGAATAAACTTCCCGCAGAGGTCTTCCCCGATACTTACAATTTATTAAGATTCAAGTCAAATGTCCACAAACACTATTCCCTCTTTCCTCCTTCCCAAACCTTATTTTCCTGATCAACACAATGCACTGCATATATAGGGGGCATCCCCTGAGTGTTGGTTTATCGCTAAAAAAAAAAAAAAAAAAAAAATTAAGTAAAATGCCGTTAAGTTCAGTAAAAAATAGTAAAAACTTTTGTGTTCTCGAACGCAGCTAATAACAAATTTTACTTGTGTGTTATTATTTATTAAAATAAAACCGGTTAACAGGTTATTTTTTTTAACAACAATTCGGAATAACCAAAACCCAGTATTTGCCAACTCCTCGATCTCCCTAATCACCTATTCACACTTGTCAACATTTAACATCTACCATTAATTTGCGAAGATGTTGAAATTTTCCCATAAGAAAAAGATAGGGCTAAAAATCAAAATGTTTCAACATCTTTACAAAATGTTTATACCTAATTTTGTATCTTTCGATTTTTTAGTATCATCACTAGAAATTTGGCAATAAATTTTATTATTGCTGACAAAATGGCTTTTTATTTTTTTAAAAGCAGCGTTACAATTTGTCAAATTTTTATTTTTTTGCAAGTCTTTCTTTGTTTAATTTTTTTATATTATTAAACAAAATTAATTTCAAATACATGTTGGTGTTTTCTTTTCAAATTAAGCAAATAAGTCCCCGAATACTAAAAACTTTCGTTTATCATTTTTTAAATCTTGCGTTAAATTAAAAAAAAAACTCTTTATAACAATTAAATATGAATTTTATAAACATTTCACTCTGTGGCCTTTGGCAGAAAATTAATTATTAACACTTATTAACAAATTGGTTGTTGAGCAAATTATTTGCATTTTTAATTATTTCAATAATTTTTTATGAACTTTATTTTGTAGCTTTTATTTTATTTACTTTTAATTTCTGCATAATTTTTATTATTGCATTTAAAAAATTAATGAATTCAAAGAATATTTAATAACATAAGGTCAAGACGAACCATATGATGCCCTACGCCGTAGTATTTGCAGACAATTTTCTTAGAGCGTTCTCTATTTGGGACGTATGATGGTGAAGGGTATGCAAACAAAAATAATAAATAAAGAAATAATTGTAAATCTATATATAAATCGGCATAGGCAAAACACTTTCCTCCTCTGTATGTCAACCGATTTGAACACCATTTGAAAGATTACAGAAGTGCACAATATATATTTTAGTAAAATCTGTTCAATATTTTCGAAATAATATGCGTTTAAATTTGTTACTAACGCATATGTAAATACAAAATTTTTTTTTTCAATTATCAAATAATAAAAAAAATGGGGTGTTCGATTATTCGACATTTTTTAGAAACCGGTTTTGGAATATTTCGACTATATAAATACGTGAAATTAAATTTATTTCGTTTACTTCTTCGTGCTGCATGTGATAATTAATAAACTTTGTAAATTTCAGTGTTTTTATCAAGAATAAAAATTTGGAATTAAGCAGGACTAAAAAAAATTTTTTAAATTAAAATTTTGTATTCCCAAAAGTTACTTTGATTTGTATAATATTTAACTTAAAAACATAATAATATAGGTGAAGGGTCCTAAGTGAATGAAATCCTATCAGATAAAAAATGTTGGAACTTTTTGTTTTTCATCTGGTACTTTTGGAACATTTAACTGGGTGAATAAGAACATGTAAAGGGGGCTTTTTGGTACTTTTTCGTTCAACATCTGGTACTTTGATTAAGTTCCGTTAATATTAGACATAGAAACATAAAACTAAACCTGCAATGTCCTGAGAGGATAAGACATTTTGATAGTTTTTTATTTTTTTAATTGGTACTTTTTGATATTATTTATATTCAACTTACAAAATTAAATTAACTCACGTGGAAGATAACATATGAACCGGAGGTTGGTCCCTCGCCAAATCGATCCACTTAGATGGAAAAAAATAAATGCTCGAAACATGTAAATTTACTTAGTTGTACTACGTTTACTTCATATGAACAAAAACATTTATGGTCGAATTTTGACCATTAGGCGAACACTAGTTTTATTAAAACGTACACAAATGCTATGTGCTTAGTACATATGTATGTATTTATATCGCAAGGAAAACAGTATTTAAATATAATTCAATTTATTTGAAATTGCAAAAACTATACATCCTCTGGTATGTATTGGCAAACATTAAATAAACAACACACTTTCCGCAGACATTCATGTTTATACAAGAGGTATTCAGTGTTTGGTGCGTTTCAGGTTGCAACTGGTTGTTATTGCAATAATTTTTTCATTGACGGTGGGCGGTATTTGAAGCTTCTTTGCAATGCTTGACGTAAATTAGGTAACAATTGATATACAGAATTATGGGTCGCGAAAAGTTTGTGAATTTGTTTCAAAATGTTACGAGGCAGTGCAAAAAAAATATTATCTCGGCATTTGTAGAAGAAGTGGCCTAGCAAATATAGAGAGTATCTTTATATGAATCGGCAAAGGAAAAATAGTTATACTTTATAAGGAAAAAATCATAAAATCAGTTTTATTTTATGAAGACAAAATTAAACTCTATTTTTAAGAGTTTGTTTCGACCTTTTACGTTGGAAAATAACTAACTGTTAAAGATGGAGTTTTTTTTAATTCATAGAATAACTGTTATTAAATAACTTTTTTGATATCACTTATAACCGTTACGGTCTCTGCAAAAAAAGGACCATTTGAGAGGGTTTACTTACAGAAGTGCACAATATATATCTGTGGCATTTTGACGAAACATCTTAAGTCAAATTCAAAAAGTTGAAAAAAATGTTGTTAATCATAAAAATTTTTATTCAAAAAACATTTTTGTTTACGTTTTTAAAATTTTGTATTATAAACGAAATTTTTCTTAATTTTTGGTTTTTATATTATTTGATAAAAATGATTTTTTCTGCGAGTTTTTTTTTAAAGCTTTTTTGCTATCTTATCTCGACTTAAAATGTTTTGTCAAAATGCCACAGATATATAAAAGAGTCCCAAAAAAAAAGTTTTATAATTTTTCTTGTTCATTACAAAAAGACAGGTGTCTGTCTGTCTTTTAATTTTTTTTTGAAATTCGGCCCTTTTGGGTATAACCTGTATTTTGGAACTATTTTTCACCTCATATATCTTTTAAATCACATAACAAATTTGGTACTTTTTTGAAAATCTTAAGTTTTTGGTACTTTTTTACTAAACATTTTTCTCTATGTGTTGACACAAACGTATTAAATTATGGCTTTCCATTACAATATTAAAATTTTTGATACATCAATGGGGAAAAAACTTGTCAAAAAGTCGGAATTTGGGAAATTAAATTTCTTTCTTTTACTTTTCCATTATGCATGTGATAATCTTTGAATTTTCTTAAATATTGGAATTAGAAACATAAAATTTTACAAAACCAAATTTAACATTTACGGACTTGAGTGAAAGGGAACATATTGAGGTTGGTTGGAGGTTGGTTCCTCGGTAAATCAATCCACTAAGACAAAAACAAAACAAATGCATTGGTTTTTCGACAATCACTAGGATTTCATTCGCTGCTTATTGACAAGTCCACTGAGGTGAAAATGTGCCTCATCACTGAATCACGACGTGCACAATATGCATTTTTATTTGAACGCCCATTTTCATAATAAGCCTGAATAACTTTAAGGCGTTGCTCGATTGTGTATCTTTACATGATTCGAATTGAGCTAGTCTGAAATTGACGAATGTCAAATGAAATCCAGAAAAAAACTTGACGTTTAGGTGAAGTTCGCATTCAACATCAGCCCTTAAAAGTTAACCTTAAAGTATCTTTTAAATACTTTAACTCCAGAAATGTTGGATGATGACAATGCCTGTGAATATGATCTATCATCTGCCGTCCACTTTTTAATTGTTGGCTGCATAGCTTTAATTATGTTTGAAGATTCTAAATTATTGTTTAAAAATGTCAGCTGTTCGAGTATCAGGGATGCAAAAGCAATACACTTGTTGTTGGATTGCAAACAAAAGCTACAATATTTGCATCAGCGTTTAAGAACTGCAGTCAAAATAAAAAAACTGTTATTTCTTCAACTTCTTCATTTGTTATTGGCCAAAAAAAAAATGTTGCTTTTACTTCTGATTCATTAAACGTAAACAGTCAACCCACTAACTGAGCAAAAAGTTGTTTAAAAATTTTCTTTTTTAGTTGGACAGTTTTTGGTTTGACTGCAGTTTTTGAAACCCTGATTTGCACTTTTGCAAGACTATTTGCCTCAAACACTAAGCCCCAATTCTAATTTCAATTTTTTTTATCTCTTACAGTCACATACCTCCGATAGAGCCCATGTATTGTATTTTATTTATTTATTTAACATTAAAATATTGCTGCAAGTGAACTTGCATATTTAAATAATATTTATGGTTGATTGTTTCTCATTTAAACAAAAAAAAAATATAAAATTTACTTTAATTAAACCATTCCATTCCAGTGTCTTGTGTGTACTTTTGACAGCCAATTTTAGGCGGGGATCTTTTATTTTTCTGAAATAACGAACAGCTGAGATAAGATAAAAAACAATTTTTAAATTACAAAATTTTATAAATGTGATATTGAAAATGGTCGATGTTCAAGTCTATACAATTCAACCCAGTTAAGATAAAATAAATAGCGCGTTACATTTCAAATAATATCTAGTTTTGAGTATTAAATATATAAACAAAAGGCAATGACGACATTTACAATGAAAATGCGATATGCAGAGAAAATTGCATTTTTTTTGTTAAAAATGTGTTTCCGAATTAAACATACATTTTAAAAGGGTGGCCCAACCATAATGAACGATGTAAATTGTGGGTCACACCTAAACGTGAAGGTTTTTGCCCAACTTAATTTGACATTCTTTTTTTTCAGTGTTTGACAAATTCATCCATAGACGGGTACACAACTGAGCAGCGCGCTAAGATTGTTAAAGCCTTTTACGAAAATGTCTGTGTAGCCAAAATAAATTTCGTGCACCATGATTTTATTAGTCACCATACTCGACCAAATGTGTTCACAATCGGCAGAATTGCACGCAAATTTCAGCATACCATGTCTGTATGTGAAAACACCTGTGCATGCCCGCCCAGAACGTTCTGCGGAAAACATTGCTGTTGTACTTCTGCGAAAATGACGTCGGCCAAGCTGTTATCGTTAATGGTGTTCGCTATCGCGATATGATAGTGAAATTATTGAAATTGAGGATATGGGCCTCGACGATATGTGGTTCCATCAGGATGGTGCCACTTGCTACACAGCCAACGAAACAATGGCTCATTTGCACGAGAAATTCAATGGCCGTATTATCTCACGTTGTGGCGATGTCACATCATGTGATTTGACACCGTTGGGCTTCTTTCTTTGGCGATATTTAAAAGAAAAAGTGTATGTTAATAAGCCAAGAATAATTCAAGAGCTAAAGGATGAGATAATTCGCCAAGTTAACGACTTTGTACCTCAATTATGTCTCAGAGTCATTGAAAATATGGACCATTGGATACGGGCAAGCCACTGAACCCGCGGCGGCATTTGGACGATATTTTGTTTCGCACAAAAGTCAAGGTTTTTTTCTTTATTAACTCCTTTGGGAGCAAATGGCTTCCACAAAGCATCTCTCCATCTTACACGATTTATTGCAGCTGTTTGTGCGTTTTCCCATGTAAGATTTCACTGATTTTAGTTAGCACGTTGTTGTTCCAGCCAAGTAGATAATTGGTCTGCTGTAGCAGGTCTTAGAATAATGGGGCTGGCATCTCTCTTGCTTAGAAACAACGTAGTAAGGAAACTTTGCTAATCTTTGATATCGTTGCAAATAAGACTATTTGAGTGTTTGCAATTCTCATTCACTCTGGAGTTTTGTTTGCCAATATGTTTGGCTTTTCTAAGATTTTTTGAGAGAATGTTTCCTGATGATCTGGCCTTAGCAACCAGTGAAATGTGCATGGAAAATAGCTTATCCTTCGACAATAAATTTCAGTGTACTTATCAAGAATAACAATTGACAATCAAGCATTAAAAATTAATTAATTATTGAAAAAAATTAAGGTTTTTTATGGATTTTTAATAAAGAAGATTTTTAACAGATAGTCGAAATTTGTTTTAGTTTTGATAAAATCATAGCAAATCGACTATGCCACGGCTAATTGAAAGTAAGGCACATCTCAAAGAATATAAGTAACCGTAAATTTTGCAGGCAACGGCTGTATAACCGCAAGCGAGGTAGACACACCCTTTAACAACAAAGTCATGTCTGATACTTCAAACATAAAAGCCATTTTGAAAATCTACTCCTATTCTTCATTGTAGATTTTTAATTTTGAACTGGATAAACAAGTAATTGTAAAAAATGTAGGAAAGCAATTTGAAGACATGCACAGCAGCAGAAATAAAAATATGGTGAAAAGCAGAAAGACATCCTTTGTCACTGTCCTGCACACGTACTTAAACGAGTTGGCATTAAATTTGGTTGCAAAAGGTGGGAATTATATTTAACCACTGTTTCGAAGCTAATAAATTAATAAAAAAAGATTCAAATGTGTCAGTTAAAACTCAAAATATTTTTGATTTCAATCCAAAAAGTCATTTATTGAAAATTCTGAAAACTAAAATTAAAATTAAAAAAAAATGTTTCCCTCAACAGCCAATAAAACCTTTGAAATCAAAAAAATTCAAAAACATAGAAACTCTAAAAAATATAGATCTTCACGTATTAGGGTTTAAAGATCAAACATAAACTTATTAATTAGGAATTATACAGGGTGAATATTTTCACCGGAATACTATATCCTTCGCCCTGAATATTGAAAATAAAAGACTTATTTTTAAGCTAATCTTCCAAGCCATAATATTTTATGCTGCGCCAATGTATGCAAATAGCGACACTTTTCATATTAAAAAACTTAAAATTTCACAAAAAAAACTATTAAAACTTATATAACGCACTACTCAACAGGGCGCCTACATTCAATTTCTGATACTGATCTAGTTATATCAAGAATAAATAAACTCACTACAAATTTTTATGAAAGATGTTCAGGATCTGAAAACCCTTATACTAATGATCTACAAATCAGCCTAGTAAGTTGCTTATAGATGTTTTTATTAAAATCGAGTGGTAGCGATCGAAACATGTCAGGGTAACCAGCCGCCTGGGTTCGAATCTCAGGTCAGTCAAGAATGAATGATTATCAATAACAATTTTAATTAATTTTCATGTTATAAAATCCCTTTCTTTATAAAAATGATTTAATCAAAAATTAAATTTGATGAACTTAAGCCTGATTAAAATATTAAAAATTTGGATTAAAAACCATAAATAGTTCAACAAAATAACCACAATACTAATTTAGAAAATATTTAAATAGGTTTTTTTAATCAAAGTTTTTCTTGGGAATAAAAAAAATAATTAACAATGTTTCTTTCAAATGTGCTAAATTCCCATTTCATACTATTGAGAAACTGAAATTTATTGTTGGAGGGATAAGCTATTCCTATGCGCATTTCAGTGGTTGCTTAGGCCAGATCGTAAGGAAACTTCATCCAAAGATTCTAGAAAAGCCAAGGATATTATACAAATAAAACTGTTAAGCGAATAAGAATTAAAAGCCTCAGTTTTACTTGTAACAATATCAAAGCTTAAACAAAAACAACAACAATAAATAGTGAGTTTATCTTTGAATTTTCTTAAATATTGGACTTAGAAACATAAAATTTTACAAAACCAAATTAAACATTCACGGACTTGAGTGAAAGGGAACATATTGAGGTTGGTTGGAGGTTGGTTCCTCGGCAAATCAATCCACTAAGACAAAAACAAAACAAATTCATTGGTTTTTCGACAATCACTCTTAGGTTATCATTCGCTGCTTATTGACAAATCCACTGAGGTGAAAATGTGCCTCATCACAGAATCACGACGTGCACAATATGCATTTTTATTTGAACGCCCATTTTCATAATAAGCCTGAATAACTTTAAGGCGTTGCTCGATTGTGTATCTTTACAAGATTCGAATTAAGCTAGTCTGAAATTGACGAATGTCAAATGAAATCCAGAAAAAAACTTGACGTTTAGGTGAAGTTCGCATTCAACATCAGCCCTTAAAAGTTAACCTTAAAGTATCTTTTAAATACTTTAACTCCAGAAATGTTGGATGATGACAATGCCTGTGAATATGATCTCTCATCTGGCGTCCACTTTTTAATTGTTGGCTGCATAGCTTTAATTATGTTTGAAGATTCCAAATTATTGTTTAAAAATGTCAGCTGTTCGAGTATCAGGGGTGCAAAAGCAATACACGTGTTGTTGGATTGCAAACAAAACCTACAATATTTGAATCAGCGTTTAAGAACTGCAGTCAAAATAAAAAAAACTGTTATTTCTTCCACTTCTTCATTTGTTATTGGCCAAAAAAAAAAACTGTTGCTTTTACTTCTGATTCATTAAACGTAAACAGTCAACCCACTAACTGAGCAAAAAGTTGTTTAAAGATTTTCGTTTTTAGTTGCACAGTTTTTGGATTTGACTGCAGTTTTTGAAACCCTGATTTACATTTGCACTGTTGCAAGACTATTTGCCTCAAACACTAAGCCCCAATTCTAATTTCAATTTTTTTATCTCTTACACTCATATACCTCCGCTAGAGCCCATGTATTGTATTTTATTTATTTATTTAACATTAAAATATTGCTGCAAGTGAACTTGCATATTTAAATAATATTTATGGTTGATTGTTTCTCATTTAAACAAAAAAAAAAAATATAAAATTTACTTTAATTAAACCATTCCATTCCAGTGTCTTGTGTGTACTTTTGACAGCCAATTTTAGGCGGGGATCTTTTATTTTTCGGAAATAACGAACAGCTGAGATAAGATAAAAAACAATTTTTAAATTACAAAATTTTATAAATGTGATATTGAAAATGGTCGATGTTCAATTCTATACAATTCAACCCAGTTTAGATAAAATAAATAGCGCGTTACATTTCAAATAATATTTAGTTTTGAGTATCAAATAGATAAACAAAAGGCAATGACGACATTTACAATGAAAATGCGATATGCAGAGAAAATTGCATTTTTTTTTGTTAAAAATGTGTTTCCAAATTAACAATACATTTTCAAAGGGTGGCCTAACCATAATGAACGATGCTTATTGTGAGTCACACCTAAACGTCAAGGTTTTTGCCCAATTAAATATGAAATTTCTTTGTTTCAGTGTTTGACAAATTCATCCATAGACGGGTACACAACTGAGCAGCGCGCTAAGATTGTTAAAGCCTTTTACGAAAATGTCTGTGTAGCCAAATTAAATTTCGTGCACTATGATTTTATTAGTCAGCATACTCGACCAAATGTGTTCACAATCGGCAGAATTGCACGCAAATTTCAGCATACCGTGTCTGTATGTGAAAACACCTGTGCATGCTCGCCCAGAACGTTCTGCGGAAAACATTGCTGTTGTTCGCGTACTTCTGCGAAAATGACGTCGGCCAAGCTGTTATCGTTAATGGTGTTCGCTATCGCGATATGATAGTGAAATTATTGTGGCAAGAAATATGGGATATTGGCCTCGACGATATGTGGTTCCATCAGGATGGTGCCACTTGCTACACAGCCAGCGAAACAATGGCTCATTTGCGCGAGAAATTCAATGGCCGTATTATCTCACGTTGTGGCGATGACACATCATGTGATTTGACACCGTTGGGCTTCTCTCTTTGGCGATATTTAAAAGAAAAAGTGTATGTTAATAAGCCAAGAATAATTCAAGAGCTAAAGGATGAGATAATTCGCCAAGTTAATTACTTTGTACCTCAATTATGTCTCAGAGTCATTCAAAATATGGACCATTGGATACGGGCAAGCCACTGAACCCGCGGCGGCATTTGGACGATATTTTGTTTCGCACAAAAGTCAAGGTTTTTTTCTTTATTAACTCCTTTGGGAGCATATGGCTTCCACAGAGCATCTCTCCATCTTACACGATTTATTGCAGTTGTTTGTGCGTTTTCCCATTTAAGATTTCACTGATTTTAGTTAGCACGTTGTTGTTCCAGCCAAGTAGATAATTGGTCTGCTGTAGCAGGTCTTAGAATAATGGGGCTGGCATCTCTCTTGCTTAGAAACAACGTAGTAAGGGAACTTTGCTAATCTTTGATATCGTTGCAAATAAGACTTTTTGAGTGTTTGCAATTCTCATTCACTTTGGAGTTTTGTTTGCCAATATGTTTGGCTTTTGTAAGATTTTTTGAGAGAATGTTTCCTGATGATCTGGCCTTAGCAACCAGTGAAATATGCATGGAAAATAGCTTATCCTTCGACAATAAATTTCAGTGTACTTATCAAGAATAACAATTGACAATCAAGCATTAAAAATTAATTAATTATTGAAAAAAATTAAGGTTTTTTATTAATTTTTAATAAAGAAGATTTTTAACAGATAGTCGAAATTTGTTTTAGTTTTGATAAAATCATAGCAAATCGACTATGCCACGGCTAATTGAAAGTAAGGCACATCTCAAAGAATATAAGTAACCGTAAATTTTGCAGGCAACGGCTGTATAACCGCATGCGAGGTAGACACACCCTTTAACAACAAAGTCATGTCTGATACTTCAAACATAAAAGCCATTTTGAAAATCTACTCCTATTCTTCATTGTAGATTTTTAATTTTGAACTGGATAAACAAGTAATTGTAAAAAATGTAGGAAAGCAATTTGAAGACATTCACAGCAGGAGAAATAAAAATATGGTGAAAAGCAGAAAGACATCCTTTGTCACTGTCCTGCACACGTACTTAAACGAGTTGGCATTAAATTTGGTTGCAAAAGGTGGGAATTATATTTAACCACTGTTTCGAAGCTAATAAATTAATAAAAAAAGATTCAAATGTGTCAGTTAAAACTCAAAATATTTTTGATTTCAATCCAAAAAGTCATTTATTGAAAATTCTGAAAACTAAAATTAAAATTAAAAAAAAATGTTTCCCTCAACAGCCAATAAAACCTTTGAAATCAAAAAAATTCAAAAACATAGAAACTCTAAAAAATAAAGATCTTCACGTATTAGGGTTTAAAGATCAAACATAAACTTATTAATTAGGAATTATACAGGGTGAATATTTTCACCGGAATACTATATCCTTCGCCCTGAATATTGAAAATAAAAGACTTATTTTTAAGCTAATCTTCCAAGCCATAATATTTTATGCTGCGCCAATGTATGCAAATAGCGACACTTTTCATATTAAAAAACTTAAAATTTCACAAAAAAAACTATTAAAACTTATATAACGCACTACTCAACAGGGCGCCTACATTCAATTTCTGATACTGATCTAGTTATATCAAGAATAAATAAACTCACTACAAATTTTTATGAAAGATGTTCAGGATCTGAAAACCCTTATACTAATGATCTACAAATCAGCCTAGTAAGTTGCTTATAGATGTTTTTATTAAAATCGAGTGGTAGCGATCGAAACATGTCAGGGTAACCAGCCGCCTGGGTTCGAATCTCAGGTCAGTCAAGAATGAATGATTATCAATAACAATTTTAATTAATTTTCATGTTATAAAATCCCTTTCTTTATAAAAATGATTTAATCAAAAATTAAATTTGATGAACTTAAGCCTGATTAAAATATTAAAAATTTGGATTAAAAGCCATAAATAGTTCAACAAAATAACCACAATACTAATTTAGAAAATATTTAAATAGGTTTTTTTAATCAAAGTTTTTCTTGGGAATAAAAAAAATAATTAACAATGTTTCTTTCAAATGTGCTAAATTCCCATTTCATACTATTGAGAAACTGAAATTTATTGTTGGAGGGATAAGCTATTCCTATGCGCATTTCAGTGGTTGCTTAGGCCAGATCGTAAGGAAACTTCATCCAAAGATTCTAGAAAAGCCAAGGATATTATACAAATAAAACTGTTAAGCGAATAAGAATTAAAAGCCTCAGTTTTACTTGTAACAATATCAAAGCTTAAACAAAAACAACAACAATAAATAGTGAGTTTATCTTTTGTTACAGTCCCGACTACAATTGGTTGATTTTTTTGTCCAGTCTAAATGTACAACTACAGTGGGTAAAGAAAAAACAAAAATAAAAACAAATTTATTTATTTTATTTTGCCAGTTCAGTTTATTTACTCTGCCACATGCATATTTGTTATCAAAGTTTTTCTTGGGATTCCAAAATTAATTAACAAGGTTTCTTTCAAATGTGCTAAAATTTTTGCCTACAATATAACTATAAAAAATGTATATATAATTTTGTTTACAACTATCAATTTTAAGAAGAAAAATTACAAAACTTTAACTATTTGCATAGAACTTTAAGATGTAATTGTAAATTATAAATGTTATTTGAATAAATAAAATAAATGAATTAGGAATAACACTGTGTTAGGATATCAAAGGTTCTGTTATATGTTCTTAAATAATTAAGGGCTAAGGAATTGAATGGTATTCACCGTTTTATCAGATTGGCAAGAGTTTTCTAGATATTGTCATTACATTATTTTTCATTAAGGGTTGTTCTTATATGCAACAAATCAATTGCAAATTTTATGCGTGGGGATAATTTTTAATGATTGATAACTTTATTAATTGGAACGTATTTGTTCGGTATGAAAGCTAAAAGTTTGTATAAGTTACAAGCGTGCACACACACTATTTATTTTAACGAACGAGTACCGTGGGACAACAAATAGTAGATAAAATGTTCGCCCGATTATGTCAATAAAGCTGGGATCACACGATTTTCGCAAATGCACCAATATGACACAATTTTGATTGTGCTTTATTGACGCACAATAATGAAATTGCGCCAATCAAATATTCTGAAATCACATGATTTCCCTGTTTAATACAAATTTAATTGCCGCTAGTTGGTACAAAGTGATATGGGAACAATAATTGCCGCAAAACAGTCACACGATTGTTCTAACTTGACAACTGCGAAAACAGCTGTTGTGGCAGCTTTTTTATTTGTTTGGAAGTTCTAGTTGCCTTTTTCATTAAAAAAAAAGAAGAAATTTGTATATATTAGCTGCGTTCGAGAACACAAAAGTTTTTACTATTCATTACTGAACTTTACTGCATTTTACTAAATTGCGTTCGTGTACACAAAATTCAGTAAATCAGAACACAAATTGAGAGCGAAAAGTGACAGTACTTGTCTGAGTATTTACAAATTTTTACTGCAGAAATTTTTGCAGTAAAATTTAGTAAATCAAAAAAACATATATTTCAAAAGGTAAACAAGCAAAAGTAACAAACAAAATGCTTACAAATTGTGAAAAAATTGTTAAATAAAAGAAAAGTTGAAAAAAGTTAAACAGAAACAAAAAGTAAATAAATATTAATTAATTTAACTTGTTTGTAAAGCATTTATTTGGCTAAATACCAACATTTGAAACTTTTTTTGTTATGTTAATTTTTTAGAGTTGTAAAAGTGTAAAGTACTTGGGTACTTAAGTAATCAATAGCAAAAATTTATTCTTGTTCTTATGAATAAATTAACCCGCTAAAATTAGTAACATCAAATTAAATAAAAGAACAAACAAATATGAAAGATTACATGAAATAATTTGTTTGTATTTTCCAAAAATTTTAGTATTTTAAAAAGTATTTAATCGAGTACCGATAAGAAAAAGAGTTAAGTAGTCAAAAGTGTAAAAATTTTTTAACACTTCAATTATTTGCCATCAGCTGTTGCCTTTATTTTACGAACATTTACAAATTTTGCGTTCGCGTACTTTTTTGGACAACAGCTTTTTGTGAGAGCAAATTTTACAATTTTCTCATTTACTGCATTTTACTGTAAAAGTACTCAAACGCACTTATTATATACTTAAACAAATTTTTGTTGAATAGTTTTATTTTTTAAGAAAAATATATAAACTTCCAAATAATAACAATCTATTCAAAAATTTTTTATGTTAACTTTCGCATAGAAAATTTGTATGAAAAACACTCAGTTTTAAAATTTGTTTCATATAAAATTCTATGCTAACGTTCCCGTTCGAAATTGTTGAACAGGCACAAGGCGAATTAACTACAGATGGTGTCGAAACGGCATCTGATTTTGACAATTCGAGCTTATTTGTTTTGATTTGTTAGTGTTTTGCTAAGAATGGTTGACATTTCGAGCCGTAAACACTAACAATGCAATGCAAAAAATACTATGTTGTTTCTCTTGCTGTTGGATTGTTGTAGTTCCGACAACACCTGTAGTTGAATTCGCCTTGAACAGGCAGTAAACAAAGTTAAATTCTATTTTAAAATATATAAAAAATAGAGAATATTAAATTTCAATATTATTTATTAAGCTTGAGGTTTTTCTTTTTTTATAAAAAATTAGATAACATTTATTTTATAAAAATTCCAATATTTCGATACAGCAATGTGTATCATCGTCAGGGAAATAATTAAACAATTAAAATAACAAAATAATGAAAAAAAAATAACAATTGTCACAATAGAAAAAATTATTTACAATTAGAAAAATTTTTATACAAATAATCTATTACATTCTAAAAAATTTTTTAATTTCCTGTTTTGTTTTTATACACCAAATGTCTATAATTTTGTGCTACATTTTCCGTGTCTGATTTAAAATTAATTCTTAACAATTCTGGTACTTTAATGATTTGCAACATTTTTAGCATAAAACGTCGTTTATAATTTTGTTCTGTGTTTAAAACTGATACATTCTCAAAGTCCGGAGAATGATTTAAGCTGGCACAGTGGGCTGTTAATGCTGTTTTTTGTGATGAAATATCCCTAAACTTCTGATTTGATTTGTGACCCGAGATTCTAGTTTTCAGTTTGTTCTTTGTCGTACCTACATATACTTTGTTGCATTGTCCATTATCGTTTCCCTTACAAGGTATTTTATAAACTACATTCGACATTTCCAACTTATGTACTTTATCCTTAGTCCTAGTGAATAATTTACCAACTGTATTATACGATTTATGTGCTATTTTACATGTCCTTGTGTCGAATACTCTGGACTTTTCCAAACGTTCCGATATTTTATATATATATTATTTTTATTGCGGCCAATTTGCTCAAGTATCAATTCTCCATCATATGACCTTTGTAAATATATTACAACAATTCTTAAGAATGTAACAGTAAATTCTGAATACAATATGAAGGATTCTCTTCAATTTAAGAATAAAATAAGACATGTTAGGTTATTTAACAATGAAAAATTGGTTTCATTTGACGTGATTTCATTATTTCCGAGTATACCAATAGATCTTGCTATAGATATGTACAATAGAGGAAAAATGGAATATAATTAAAAAATTTACGAAAATTGAAAGGGAAATGTTTTTACGTATTCTTAGATTCTGTATAATAGATAATAGATATTTTCAATTAGATAATAGCATATATGTACAACAAAAGGGACTTCCAATGGGATCACCAGCATCACCAATTATAGCGGATATAGTTATGGAGAAATTATTAGATACTTGTATTGCAAAATTGACTATTATACCAATGTTGACGATTTATTTTTCATTATTGAGGAATCGGAAATAGAAAATGTTTTGGAAACTTTCAACTCATTTCATCCGGACATAAGATTTACTATTGAGAAAGAGTGTAACTTAAAACTTTCATATTTAGATACTTTGTTGATAAGAAAAGGGGATAAATTATTAATGGATTGGTACCAAAAACCAACTTCTTCTGGTAGAATTATTAATTATTTCTCCAAACATCCAAAGAGGGTTATAATTAATACGGCAAAAAATCTTATAGAAAGAATACTGAGAATAAGTGACATAGAATTTCATAACAGGAATTTAAGAATAATTAGGGATATTTTGAGGGATAATTGTTTTCCAATGGAACTGATATCAAGTTTAATAGGACAATGCAGTAACCATAGGGCAAACAACTTGCATATAATTGCAGAACCAAAAATTTACAAATCACTTACATATATTCCTAAAATATCGGAACGTTTGGAAAAGTCCAGAGTATTCGACACAAGGACATGTAAAATAGCACATAAATCATATAATACAGTTGGTAAATTATTCACTAGGACTAAGGATAAAGTACATAAGTTGGAAATGTCGAATGTAGTTTATAAAAAACCTTGTAAGGGAAACGATAATGGACAATGCAACAAAGTATACGTAGGTACGACAAAGAACAAACTGAAAACTAGAATCTCGGGTCACAAATCAAATCAAAAGTTTAGGGATATTTCATCACAAAAAACAGCATTAACAGCCCACTGTGTCAGTTTAAATCATTCTCCGGACTTTGAGAATGTATCAGTTTTAAACACAGAAAAAAATTATAAACGACGTTTAATGCTAGAAATGTTGCAAATCATTAAAGTACCAGAATTGTTAAGAATTAATTTTAAATCAGACACGGAAAATGTAGCACAAAATCATAGACATTTAGTGTATAAAAACAAAACAGGAAATTAAAAAAAAAAAAAAAAAAAAAAAAAAAAATTTTAGAATGTAATAGATTATTTGTATAAAAATTTTTCTAATTATAAATAATTTTTTCTATTGTGACAATTGTTATTATTTTTTCAAAATTTTGTTATTTTCATTGTTTAATTATTTCCCTGACGATGATACACATTGCTGTATCGAAATATTGGAATTTTTATAAAATAAATGTTATCTAATTTTTTATAAAAAAAGAAAAACCTCAAGCTTAATAAATAATATTGAAATTTAATAAATAAAGGTTAAATAAAATAAAATTTATAATAGAGAATATTTTTATTCACATTTTTAGAATACAAATTAAAAATACTTGAGTCTTAAGCGACTTGGTTTAAATTTAGAATCAAAATTTTAGCAATTTTTACTGAATTTTTGCCATTCCTTATAGTTTTAGTGGCTTCAATTTAATTTTATGGTTTGTTCGAAATATTAAGCCATTTTGAGAATTTCGGTATTCTTGTGAAAAAAATGTTATATATTCCAACAATTTGTTTTTTTAAGCGATTTCCAATAAATTTTACGTTTTTTTGCAAGTTTGCAATTTTTTGCGAATTTTAACCATGTTAGCGATAAAAGCGATTTTTTCTTTAGAGCTTCAACGATTTTTAATAAATAGCCGCTGTTTGGAAATTTTTGTGAATTTCCGCTAATTTAACAATTTTTTTTTATCGAAGTTTTGCAATTCCTTATAATTTTAGCGACTTTTTATCAATTTTGTAGCTTGTTTGATATATTAAAAATTTTCGCTATTTTGCAAATTTTCAGAATTTTTGCCATTTTCGGTAGACAAGCAAAACCTAAATGGGGTTTTGTTAGTTTCGAAAGTACTTTAAGTCGTTCCACACGATAAATAATTTGCCTTTGATGACAGTGTTCGTTAAATATACTAATTAATTAACAAAAATGCCACTTGATTGAAATTTTTAGATATGATGTTAAAATTGAGTTACTGAATTGCTGTATTGTTACCGTAAGCAATAAACTGTGCCGGTAAAATTAACGTTAACGTTAAAAGTTAGAGAATTCCACTACAGGATTGCATTTTATTGGTAAAAGTAAGCACAATATTGTTTTCGATTGGTACATGAGCCATTTGCGGCAATCCTGTGTTCGAAGCTTAAGACTTAATAAATCGTCCCCTTAATATAACAATAGCGTATGTGCTCATACGCTATTATTTTTTATTGCATATTTAGAATCTCCATCATTTATTTTATGTCTGGTCAAAATTTCGTCAAATTCTTCTTCTACTTCCAAAAAGTGGGTCAAAATGTCGTTGGAAAAAATAGTGTATAATTTCGTGTTCAAAATTTTCCTTCAATAAGAGTGTAAGCTCATATGCGCTATTTTACTTGAAATTGCCGCTCCAAAATTGTTAAAAGAATAAGAGTGTATACGCATTATACTCCATTTTAGTCTGTAGAAAAAAAATACAATTTACGAAGACTTTAACTCATAAAATAGATTATAATAATTTACACTATTGTTTGAGAAATAATTGCATTCCGACCATCGAAAGCTGCATGATCTCCAAAATTTGTGCAAGAAGAATGAAATTCGTCGTGGCTCGCAGTCATATTTTTATAACTTACAAGGTGGAAAGAAGCGAAATTGTTTAAATGAGCCAGATGAAGCAGAGTAAGTAAGACGAATGAACTTCTAGTTATTTTTGATTTACGCAATGTATACCTTAATTTGTCATAATTTTTTGTTTTTAATAACCCAAATTGAAAAGTAATGAATATATGCCACTGAATTAACAAAACTATGAAATAATCATCACTGTTTTATAATGTAACAAATTGATATTTTTGAGATCAAATATTTTAATTAAAATACCGTAAAATTATTGAATAAAACAGCGTATGCCATACAAAATAAAATAGTGTATCAGATCCATCATACGAATTCCTTGAAAAATAAAAGAGCCTATTTGGAGGACTTGCACTTTGAATGACATATGGATGGTCTTAAAGGATGCGTAGAATAAAAAAAATTGGTCAATTTAAAGACAAGAAACGGTTTTATGTATTCGTCGAAAAATCCAATATGAAGAATTTTTATTTACCGCGATATTGAGGATTTAATAGACATCCGATTTGACAAAAACTTTAAGCACGATTTTCTCAAAACCCCCCAAAAAAATGATACGCTATTGTTATATTGACAGGACGAAATGTTTCTTAAGCTCGACAAAAATTGTATGTACTTTAAAGTACATTTTAATTGAGGCAACATATGAAAGAGTGTTCTATAAAAATAAATAAATAAATAAATGATAATTAAAATAAAATAAAAGAAGCAAAAAAAATAAAAAATGTTTGCTTCTAAATCAAGTTAATAATATCCATACTAAATACTTTGTTTCGTTAGTGAGCTCGTCTATCCGTGGGACGGCTGCGGGTTCGAAAACTCTTGTTTGTTTCACTGTAACAGACTGAAGGTCTACTTTACTATTGCTCGGTAAATTCTAACTGAATAAAATTTGTAATTGTTTTTGTAACATATAATAAATAAATACTAAATAAATTACTAATAATTCAAAGTTTTTAAAAATTAAATTTGAAAAATTAATCTATTAGGGAAATAAGATTCATTACACTCGTACAGTTTACATTGAAATGTGTTAGTATATGTGATTTACAATTGTATACATATTTTACCAGCTTAATTTGCTTTTTTACAAAATAAATATTTTACAACAAAAAACAAACACATACACATAATTAAACAAGCCCACACTTATACTGATAAACTCACAGTCAAGTGCTTTAAGAAGTGTATTTAACTGTAAGTATTTGAATTAATAAACAAGAAGAACTAAAGTCAGCCAAGCCAGCCATCGTGCGAGCCAACCAGCCATCCACTAGCAACTTACACTTATTTTATGGCAGTGACATGTTAAGAACCCTCAGGTAATGTTAACTAACGGTAGTGGTAATTAAATTTCAAACAGGACACGGAAAATGCTCTGACATTAAAAGAAACATTTATATAATTAAAGCATAAAAGAATTACGAACAACAACTGCAACATCAACTGTATATAACAACAATACTTACAACATACAAAATGGATTTACTTGAACTAAGGCTTGGCCAGAGAAAAAATAACAATAAATGCTTTGTATATGTTTTTTTTTTTTTTTTGCTTTGTTAGTGGCAGTCTGGAATATTTTTTAGGGAAAACATTGCAAAAAAATTTCTAGATACGAAAAGATTTCCTAAAAGTTACAACATTTTTATACAATTTTTACATTATTCATGCATGTGGAATTACAACATATTTGCTTAGGGGAACTTAATAATGGTTTGGATGAAAAATGCTGAGGTTAATTTAGGGTTGTTAATAGAATATTTTTAATAACTCTAAGACTGGTATTGGTGTAAGAAAAGAAAAAGATGTTAAAGTTGTTACTTTAAACGTTTGTTTAAAATTACTTTGAAATTCTATGATCCTCCGGTTTTGTGTAATTAACGGTTATTATAAATTAATTTTAAATACAAAACGAGATTAAGTTTTTGCCTAAGGCATGTTTACATGGTATACGACATGAACTACGGCATTTCAACAAATTATTGGAATGAACAATTCTTGTATGACAAAAGCAAAATGTATTGAGTACGAACACTAAACCAAAAATCCAATGAAATGTACGTTAAGCAACCGAATTACGTTAATTAAATTATCTTCGTTGGCTCAACGAATTATTCGTTATTTTCATTAGGTATTATTTTCATTATATTAACGATTAATTCGTGGAGCCAACGAAAATATTTTAATAAATGTAATTCGTTTGCTCAACGTACATTTTCATTGGATTTTTGGTTCAGTAAAAGAATACGGATATAAAAAATTAATATTACAAAATTTCGGTAAATCTTTATTTTCTAAGCCATTTTAGAAACTTTTTTATTCTCATCACACCAGAGGTGTATTTTAAGGTAAACATGGACAGCATTCCCAGTATGTAATTAAGGTGTTTACATGTATTTACTATTACAAAAACAACTAAAATCAACTCAGGATATATTTATGTTGTTTTTTTTAATGTTGTCGAATTGCTTTTTTGGTTTTGTTATTAAGTCAGCTGTTGCTTTGATTGTAAAGCTATTTTTTAAATAATACTTATCTATTTCTCGACATTTAGTTTTTTAACTGATTAAGCGATTTTAAATAAATTTTAGGGTTTCACGGAAAGAATTATTTACTACTAAATAACCAAAAAATATGGCTTGAACCAAGAAAAAGTTACACTATTCTCGTCCAAGCCAACAATTTCTTATTCTAAATATATGTTTCGCTTGATTTAAATAAAAAGTTACTACTCAAAGCAAACCAAAATTCAGTCGAATAAAGCAAAAAGAAATAATTTTAATTCTATTGTTACTTAAATCAAGTATTCGTTGCTATATATTTAACAAAATATCAAGAAAAGCCTGCTAAATTCAAATCATCCGTTTCTCGAATTAAAACACTTTATTTGAACATGCAGAAATCTTTTCTTGAATTGAATAAAGTTTGAATGTTAATCGGACATGTTCTATAAATTTAAATGAAGTGGATTTGAAATCGACCAAATTTAGACCAAGTTTATACAAATATTCCATTTTGTCAATTTCATTTTGTGAGTACCAATTAGCTTTACATGAACAACTCTTGAAACAAGCAAAAACTACAGTCATTTTGCAAAAATTTAACTTAAAATCTCGTTCGATTTCAATTCCCCTTCATTTCGATTTCACGAACATGCCTTAAATTTTCAATCAAAAGTTTCTCATAATACACCTAAAGCACAAAATACTCAAACCAGGGCTACCGTTAAGATTTTTTAAAAGTCACCCAAAAGGTCGTTTAATAAAAATAAAGTCGTTCAAAAAAGTCGCCCATCTTTTTTTTAACGTTTTTTATCAATAAAAAGCATAGCAAAACATAATAACAATTAAAACAAAACAGTCAATTGCATATTTTTCATTTTCGAAACCTTTTTTTATATTATTAATGGGTTTTTTGTTCTTTCATGTAGCTGAAGATGATTGTTTTAGTTCTCTTAAAGATGCCAAAATGCCAAAAAGCCGCCATTTATAATTCAGTTCCCTGTCTTTCGAATAATATACTATGATATATCACAAAACATTACGTTTCTTGAAAGGAAGAGATGTTAACGTTATCCGTCTAATGCCCGTAGAAAACTGGCCGTGTTCGTTTCTAACAGTTATCTTTACCAATCCGCTAACACTATTTAAGTAATTTCAATGTTAATTGTGCCTACGTGAATAAAATATCAAAATCGATATTGAAAAATACACTTCACTTTAACCCGTAGTGAGAAATACGTTTTAAACATACGAAAAGTACGTTACACGATAGATATCCATACGCAGGTCGATATGTATTTGTAGAAATTACGGGCATCAGACTCCGTGGTTTCCTTTGCCTCTGACCACGTATTTCTAGTTTGATTTCCTTTTAAATTTTCAGGTTTTCCTTCGTTTTAACAAGAAAGTTTTTAAGTTAAATATTCACATGTTTGTACATATCGTTAGCATTTTAACGAAACAACGTAAGTCGTGATAACATAGCAAAAAAGTTTTGAAAAAAAAATCGAGGAAAAAGCTATTTTTATTAAATAATAAAATAAACCAAGATTTAAGAAAATTTTCGTTGATAAAACAAAATTTTAAAAACGTAAACAAAAATGTTTGATGAATGAAAATTCGTATGATTAACAATATTTTTTCCAAATTTGAATTAAGATGTTTTACCAAAATGCCACAGATACGTACCTGTCCATGTTTTACGACAAAAATGAGCACTGCAAATATCACAATTTTATAGAGTTTTTTTACTTGAATTCTTTGAAAATTTGCAAAAAATTTCTTTAGTTACCTAATTGTTGCCATAGGAACAATTGTCTGTGAATTGCTTTTAAATTTAGACGACATTATTTTGACGATTTTTTTTTTTTTTTATAAAACAATAATACAACTAATAATTAACTGCAAATTAAATCAAACTCAAACCAAAAAGCAATCAATCCGCGATAAAAATCAATCCGAATCGGTATCAATAAGCACGGATTTCCTTGAATCAAGTACAGAAAAATTGATTCAAGTACGGAATATTCAAGTGCAAAATAATTTACTTACATTTCTGTGGCATTGACAGAACATCTTAAGTCAAGATAAAAAAAAACTCGGTGAAAAAATATTTTTATCAAATAATAACATAAACCGAAATGAATGAAAAATTTTGTTTATAATACAAACCCAATATTAATATATTAAGGGAAAACAATTTTCCAAAAAGTTCGAATTATGGATTAATTAATCGATATAGAGATAGGAGTAATAGGATTGCTAGAATTACGAGTACAACAGAACCAATGATATACAAATCATTATCAGAATCAGCAATCCTTGACACTGATAAATATAAGATACCATACAAAGCTTAAAATACATTGAACAGTTTATTTAGCAAGACAAAAGATAGAACTAGTAAATGGAATATGTCACACATTGTCTACAAAATTCCTTGTAGGGGAAATAATAATGAAAGATGCAACCGGGTTTACATAGGTAAAAAAAAAAGAACAAATTAAGGACTAGAATTGCGGGACATAAATCCGATCAAAAATATAGGGACATTAATTCTAAAAAGACAGCATTAAGTCATAATTGTCATCAACCTAATCACTATCCAAATTTTGAAGAAGCATCGGTTTTAAACACTGAAACGCAGATATATATTAGAAATGCTACACATAATTAATACACCAACTGCACAGAGAACAAATTTTAAAGCAGACACAGAACTTATAGCGAATAAATATAGAAATTT
Source organism: Pollenia labialis (assembly GCA_949318255.1). Taxonomy (NCBI): domain Eukaryota; kingdom Metazoa; phylum Arthropoda; class Insecta; order Diptera; family Polleniidae; genus Pollenia; species Pollenia labialis. The sequence goes on along the minus strand of OX439139.1, from coordinate 140,649,146 downwards.
AGTTATTAATAGATAGAAGATTATATATAATATAAATATACCTATCGCAGCCTTGAAACAATTTGCACTTAGGTGACGATATACATATAAGTTAGTAAGAATAAAAATAAATTAATTAAAAATGTTTTTATAAGTCTGTAAGATAAAAATAAGTTTAGTTGAAAATGTTTATATGTTATAGCCATTTTCTTTAGTCAAAATGTTTTTTTATTATTGTAAATGTGGTTTTTGAATTAGATTTATAGATAGGAAATTTTTACGGTTTAATGCTTACTCCCGTATTTATAAAATTTGTTTAAATTTAATAAATGTTTACAAAACAAATTTTGTATGAAAATTTGCCTTAATAAACGTTTGTTAAATTTAATAATCGTTTATAATTACGGGGGTTATACTTTAGTTACATATATTTTATTTTTGTTATTGTGGTTTTTGAAAATTTTTATGACAAAAAATTTTTTCGTAATTTTGTTATTGTTTTTTTTTTGTTATTTAAATAAAATTTTGTTAATTTTCCTGACGATGCTGACCAAAGGTTAGCGAAATATTGAAAACAATAAATATAACATATTTTTTATAAAAGAAGACCTCAAGCTTAATCAATTTAAAATAATTATAAAATGAAAGGTCAAGTAACACTTAATTAGATTTATCAATAATTTATAGATCCCATATAGGGCCCACGGCTGATATATAACTAGAACTACGCATAACTTATAAAATAACAATTTCAACTACATAATAACAACACTACTAAATACTATTAATTCTTAACTTAATATACTATTCTAACAATTGGGGGATTCACAAGGTGATAAAGTCACATGTCTTAAAATAATAACATGAAAAATACGACTGTTGTGAGGGGTTGCCCTCATAATTTTGTGTGCTATTTTGAGTTTAAATCAGCTGATTTAAAACAAATATAAAAAATAACTATTTATCTACAATAAAAATTTTTTTTAATTCTAATTCATGAATTAATAAATTAAATTAGGTCTTACCTGACTATTTTCCATTTTTCATTCAAATCACAAATAAATTTTATTTTGTTTGTTTACCAAACAGCAAAGTCCTAAGCCGATCTATTTTGACGCCGCAAGTGATTTGTTGCAAAAATTGCTATCCGCAGGTTAAATGTTAGCCGGATAAAATTATACCATCAACGGCGACGGCTTACAAAAACTAATGCGACTCGGCTCAGCCGCTCAACCGCTTAGCGCAGGTCTCTTCCGATTAATTACGACATCACAATCAACATAGCAAACGAAGTTCTAATAATTAAAGACACTTTTTGTTTGCAAAGCAACAACAATATTTTTAAACCATTGAAAAATGTTAAAACATTATGACAATATAACATGATGTTAAACCTAGTGAATACCCCAAATATGTTTACTATTTCAATAGTTTATTTAAAACAGAACCAAAAAATTTAAAAATTATTACATAAGGAAAATATTAGCAAGAAAAACTTAAAGAGAGTTAAAAAACTGGAACATATACGTATCATTAAGGTGGCTTCATAGGGACTTTCTTACGTTTTTTTTTTTTTTGTTTTTTCTTATAAGAATTAACTTTGCCCAAAGACCAAATTTGTTGAATATTATTTTGGTACTCAGACACAAAGATCATATTGAACAATGAGCGATTACGAACATTTTCACCTCAGTCGTTCATTTAATAAAAATATTTGGCACCCAAAACCCAAAATAATTGTTGAAAATCAAATACATCCACTTAGATGCACAGTGTGGTGTGCAATAACGTCAGTAGAGATCGTTCAACAAAATTTTTTTTTCAAAAGCGGCGGACAAGTTATTAGCCGCAACTTGTTCCAATGGCATTTAATACCTAAGCAGAGAACAATCCGAAATTGTGGTTCCAACAAGATGGTGCATGTCCAACTATGACTCTTTTTTTTTTGCGATCATAACGCTACTTATACGCCCCCCTGTATATGTTTATTGTATAAACTATCTAGACAGCATTTAAGCTAACAATTTCAATCAACGTTATAAAGTCTCACCCTTTTCTGCAATTAAATCTTAACAAAGAATTTCTAACTAAAAAGGTTCGACTTATAAACAATTTTCACATTTAAACTTTACCACTTCTGAATTTAAAATCACTTTTGTGTGTTATTTTACTTGCAACACAAATTAAATAAACATTTGATGCAGAAACGCATAGAACAGTTAAATTTTAAAGTAAATAAACATGAATTGTTGCAAGCACAAGCAATTAAAATCAACTATTACAAGCAGAGAGTCATTGCAGGACGGCAACGCACACATCAGACATTTAAAAAGATGGAGGACATCAGCAAACACATACACACATTCGAGAATCATACATACACCAGCAAAGTAAGCCAGTATTACAAATGTAATGTACGAGTATGAGTATCAGAGCATATAAAGTCAACAAAATAAAATATGTACATACTTTTGTTAGCAAAACAAAATGAAAATGTGAGCATACGTAGTTTGTCTGCCGGCCAGCCTGATTCTGTCTGTATGCTTTTCTGTATGTCGGGTTTGTCTGTCGGTAAATTCATGTTGGTCCAGTTGCTGCAAACGTTATTGGAATGGCCAGGAAACACCAAGTTTAATAAAGTAGACATCATGCAAAGAAACAAACAAAGATATTTACTATGCCCAAGTTTGGCTTCTACTTTACTTTTGTTATTGTTTTGTTATTTGTATATTTTTCTGTATTTAAAATAGAAAAACACCGAGTTACAGATATAAAGCAGTCAACTGGCATTTGTATGTATGTATGAATACTTCTGAACAAAACACCCAAGTGACCAACAAATATAAATGGAACAACAAAATTGCGTACTTTAAACCATTTCTGCGACAATTATTAACAGAAAGAAGTGACTGGGGTTTAAGTTGAGTTAAGCCGAATCGGTTTAGACCCTTCTTTACATTAAAGATAGAAGTGACGAATCGAATATGTTAATAATTTTTTTTAATTAAAAAGGGTCTGGTCGCATGTTTCGGGCGTTTTTTCGACCGATAATCGCTTTAAAGGAAGCAATTGTCTTGAGCACAGGACCCCTGTGATTTCAGCAGCTCATAATAAATAGCATTCTTCTGATCCCATCAAATACACTGAAAAAATTTTCTTCACAGATCCAATGAATTTTGACATTAATCCAATGAAAAATTACATTAAAAGTCAACCTATGTAACCCTTCATTGGATTAATGAAGAATGTTATATAAGACCCCCGTTAATGAAATGTTTCAATAACAATTTTAATTAATTTTCATGTTGTGAAATTCCTTTCTTCATAAAAATAATTTAATGAAAATTAAATTTGATGAACTTAAGCCTGATTAAAATATTAAAAATTTGGATTAAAACCAATAAATAGTAAACAAAATAACCACAATTCTAATTATTGTTAAAGCTAAGGCACGAGCTCTATGTATACATTTGTCCGTCAAGTTGTGCTGAAAAAGGTCAACAAGAAAAAGAAAGGCAAACATGAAGAACAAAAATGTACTTTGGACTTCAATAAGAATTATTGACAAAAAGTACGAAAAAACAGAGGTAAAGGAAAAACATGTAAAATCAATTAAAAATTGATAATCATTCAAAAAAGCAAATTTCGATCTACCAAAAGGTTAAAATACAATTTGGTTTAAGGATTGATGTTTGACTATTGACGTCAGCAGTCGTCGATGGCTGCGAGTGTAAGACGGCAAATCCATCTGAGGAGATCGAGTGGTTGCGATCGAAACATGTCATGGTAACCAGCCGCCTGGGTTCGAATCTCAGGTCAGTCAAGAATGAATGATTATCAATAACAATTGTTATTAATTTTCATGTTGTGAAATTCCTTTCTTCATAAAAATAATTTAATGAAAATTAAATTTGATGAACTTAAACCTGATTAAAATATTAAAAATTTGGATTAAAACCAATAAATAGTTCAACAAAATAACCACAATTCTAATTATTGTTTCATAAAATCTATTAAAACTTTGTAGGCACGTGTTGCGCCTACAGAAGAAGCCATGCGCCGTGTGTTCAGTGAATGAACTAAGAATAAAATTAAAGTTATACCAAACTAAAATAGAACTAAGTTTTCGAAAACCCTCCAAAGTGACGTTTTAGTATACGTTTGTGTGGAAGTTAAAAAAAGGACAAAAATTACCCCTCAGAATGAGTACTAGAGAGTTAATATATTCTAAGAAAAGAATCGCCATACAACTCTACTGAAGACATCTGAAATAGTATTTTAGCTCAGAAGTACATTTATTTATATTTCGGGAACCCGAGCTAACTTTTCAAAACGTTTTGGTAGATTTGCTCAACCAATAGTCTAGTTTCATTTCGCATTGCAAGTATTGAGGCTGGCGGCGATCAGGCCTGCCAGACATGGGGATTTATCCCCAAAGGTGGGGATTTCATGCGAGCAAAAAGGACAAAGAAAGTCATTTGAGGATTTTTTCGGGGATTTAAAAATAAATCGGGGATTTTATACATTTTAAATATAATTTTCCCTTCTTTTATTTCACGCTTAGTTTTCTTTGTTTCGTACATAAAATATGAAAAAATTAGCAAAACTTTTACCTTACTCTTATCAAAAACTAATACAGTGTAGAGCGTCTTAATTAGGATTACCATTTTTCTTAAGTGTGTAAAAGTATTAACCCTAAAATGGTAAACATCGCCTGTGAGGCGAAGCAATTTATTTTTTTTGCGATATTTCCTGATCGCTCACTCGTATCAAAGCGTACTCTCGTGCCAACTCAGTTGAGTGTTGTACGAGCTTAGGCACAGACGTGTTTTTATTTTCTCCGTTGCGTTGCTGAGATATAGACACGTGTGTCGCCTGTGAGGCGAAGTTTACCAATAACGGTAATTTTTTTGAACATATTTGCTTGAGATGAACCCGGTATCAAAAAGGGCAAAAGATCGATATGTGATTTCTGTCCTCCGAAATTGAAGAGTATGAGCATATATTTCTGCGCAAAATGCAAGAAAACATACTGCTTAGAGCACAGATCACCAAACTGTTGGCAATGCGACAAAAAAAATTAGGTAAAAAACCACAAATTTTATTTTAGTCTCAACAATTATTTTTAAGTTTTAAGCTGTGAATTAGTTTTTTATACGTTAATTAGATCTCAGGTCTAGAAGACCCAGAAGTTTTTTTTTTATTTCAAGCTGTGTTTTTTTTATTTTTTTTTTTTTGTAAAAGATCCTTTCAAATAATCTAAAAAAATATGTGATCTACAAAGACGCCTATAAAATGTTTAAGCTATTTAAAAAATGAATTGTTTTTGTTTATTTTTGTAACCAAATATATAATAAATATGTTTTTGTTTTTGTTTTAATACATTTTGGTTTTTTTCGAAGGTGAAATGTGCGTTTTTTTTAAAAATTGCCTCACAGGCGATATTTACCATTAAGTGCTAAAAAATATGTTTACCATTCTAGGGTTAAAAGCTTTAAAAATTTTGAGTGAGTGTTTAAAAAAGGAAGAATTAAAAAAAAGAATCTTAAACCGTTGACAACACATACTATTTTTGATTTTTTAAAGACAATTTTCAAGCAAACATGTCTTTCTTAAAAATAAGTAAATCGTTACCTGAAACGCAAAAGGAACTTATTAACGAAAAATTAAAAATCAACGTTTTCATTGATTCTGATCTATTGCATCAACACAAATGTCCACAAATAAATCTTTCGACTAAAATTTGCGATTTTATTATCAAAAAACAAAAGGCCATATCTACAACTGGCAGTTTGCATAATATGCTACATTGTCAATTGTCAAAACAACTGGAATGTTTTACAAGAAAAATAAAAGAAATTTAAGTATAAACAGTTAAGGTGATTTATTTATTTATCATTTTGAATAGTTTTACTTCTGCTGTGAAAGTTTCAAAATTTTAGATAGGGCCTTTTGCGTATTAGTTAACGAAATATAAAAAACAATATAATAAAGTTTGGGCAAAATAATGCGGGGCTATTGGTTAGTACTTATTATGCTTCGAAGTATTAAATAATCGACTGATTTCTGTATTTTTTTTTTGGATGGCTAAAACCGACTAAACAAGCTCCAAATTCTTATAAATTGGCTCATATGTCTTCAACAACAACATATTGCTCTGCTTTTTTTTGGGGACAAGGCAAAAAAGTACCTGGCAGCCCTGGCGGCGATGACCCGAATTTGTTGCATCGTGTTATGTGTCGGAATGAACGTAGAAGACAAAACCACGATGTTTTTGTTGTGACACACTTTCGTCATGACGCACGAAGTTCAAAGTCACACAGAAAAAATAGAAAATCGACTTTAATTAAACAATTCGTTCAGACAATTAAATATTTTACTAATTTTGCCCCTGCAAAGGAATTGATCATATGAACAAACAAATTTAGTCAATAAAATCTTAATTGCGTAAACTAAAAAATACACCACATATATATACACAAACATTTTATTTTATGGGTTTTGATAAAAAAAATTAATTGCTGCAAACAAAAAATTAATTGAATAATTAATGTACACCAATTAATTATTTAATTGAATAATTTTTTGCAAACATTTTTTCTGTGCAATCTTAAATAGAACTGGTGAAAATATGTTTAAAGAGTAGTTAGTCCAAAAGGTAATTGACAAACAACTTGTTATGTAACTAGGTTTTATGTGGGTAATGACTGATTGATTCTACCTGGTTCTATTACTTTAAATGAAGGGTATCAGTCCTAATAACATGGTTCATTTGGGACAATATATGCGACAGGCATTATTCAAACTGAAATTGAATGTGTACATTTAGGTTGTTTCTGTGACCTGTTACAAACCGTAAAAAATGTGCCAATTAACCCCCTCGTAATACATCGCCATGTTAAAGCGATAAGTCAACTTCATATAAATTGTTAGAACTCGAACCGGTGCCTATCACTATAGATTTGTCACGTGACAAGTTTAGTTTTAGTTCCCTTTCCTCTAGGGTATATTTTCTAAAGAAATCCAATTCGTTTCTTATACCAAAAAAATCCAAAAAAAATTTCCTGATTTTAACTTGTTTTGTTCGTATTAAGTGAAACTTTCTTAAATAAAGAAATATTTTCTCATAATCAAAAAATTTTTATTTCTGTTAGAAACAAGAAAGATGTTTCTGAAATCAAGCAGCATTTATTTAATATTAGAATTATTTTCTTGATTTTTAAAACGAATCGAATTCCTTGCTTCAAGAAACAAATGAAAGAAAATGCTCAAGAAAAATTGGTTTAATTCAATTAATTTTTATTTGGATCGACATGTTAAGCAATTCAATCAAAAGTTTCATATTTTTATATCAAGTTTTCTTAAACTAACTAGTGCTACACGTTTTTCTAAAACAAAAAGCAACGAAAACTGGATTTAAGTAACTATAGAATTAAAATTAATTTTTTTAGCTGTAGTTAAGTAAATTTTAGGTCGCTTAGAGCCAGTTTTTGACATAAAGATCAGCGATTAAATTAGAACTAATCTTTGAAATACGTTTTTGGGTAGTCGATTATTTCATTTTGTTTCCAAGTTTAAACGCCCAAAGTTGGCGGTTTAAACTTGCGACAGAACTTTCAAAAGTACGAACAGCTTATGAAAGGAAATATTTTTTATATTTTTTTTATTTAAAGTTTTATTAAATATTCCACCCTCAAGCTTAAATAATTAAAAGTAATTATAAAATAAAGGTCAAATAAGAATAAATATCTATTTATAAATATATAATATTATATAACACAATACAAAATTCTAGCCTTTTCTTCTTCTTTTTCACGTTAAGAACAGTAATTTGATGACAATTTTTGGTATTTGTTTTAAACTGCCATACTTATACATAAAAGTATTGTCAATTCATATGGCAATGCTAAAAGCTTTAATCTTTCACTCAAAAACGCCACAGAAGATTAAGGCTAGATTAATTTTATTATAAGATTAACAAATCTTACTATTGATCCTGGTTTAAACTCTATGTAAAAAACCCGCTCTTAGAGTCACTACTTTTTGCTAAAACCAAGCCACACATATGTTTACAGTAAGAAATGTTTTGCTTGGACGAGAATGGTGCAACACTTTCTTGGTTTAAGATATATTTTCTGTTGATTTAGTAAACAATTCTTTCCGTGTATATTTGAAATTATATTACTTTTCCTGAATTATCAGAAAAAAATGTTAATGTTTTGAAGCAAGAAATTCGACCAAGTCCCAATTCACATTATACGATTTTTGTCGTTTCCTCTTTGAACTCGGTCTGATGTTTAGATTGTACGATTTTTTCTTTTGCAAGCGAACTTCAATACATTTTTCGTCAAATGAGAGAACAATGAGAGAACGAATGAGCGAACAAAATGAATCGAAGAGTACACTTGCTTGTGTACCCGTTTTAATTCCTCTCTCCCCTCTCGACCATAAGGTAAGAATCGCAACGACAAAAATCGTATAATGTGAATGTCACTTACACAGTTCGGAAAAAGACAAAAAAAAGTCGGTGTAGAGAACTCGATTAGGTGATTTTAATTAACTTAAGCGTTTTGGATCCAAATAGTTTATTCAATCACGTCGAGTTAACATTTAGCATACTGATCTTCATGATTTCGTGTCTTATTTTATTCATAATGTACCTGAATTTCTGATAAATGTGTAAATACTAATTTGCATAAAAAAAATGGTCGCCACAAGGGCTGCCAGATAAATTTGTGAGATATTCGTCAATTTTCTGAAAAAAAAAACCAAAAAAATCGTCTTTCAAGCTTCGAAAAATTGTCAAAAAAAATCGTATACCATAAAATTTGATTTTTTTTAACCATTTTTGTCCGATTTTTTATGAAAAAAAAAAATTCATTTAAACAAACCCATAATTACTTCATACCCAGCTAGAATTTTCAATCGTGTAAGAGATACTGGGAGTCTCATGATGAGCGTCTTTGATCGTCTTTGACCGAGTTTTTTAATCTTAGGAAATTCCTCACATGGAAAAAAATGTAACACGACTGATATTCTTCCATGCACAGCGAAAGACGCTTCTTCAATCGTTGTGGGAATCGTTTAAGACGTGGGTTAAGATTGTCTAACGAGTTTTTCATTTTAATAATCGTATGAGACTCATCTAGATATTATCTTGCAACTCGTGAAATGTTCGCCGTATAATTATGTGATTTATACAGAGAGTCGTAAAAGGTTCATTCGATGATGGTTTCACGAAAGATAAACAAAGTGTAACATTGGTGTTTTTTAATTCTGAAGACTTGCTTACTACAGCCGTACCTTAACAAAAGAGGCACTCTTTTTCTGTTTTTTGAATGGGGCGGCGACAACGCTTTGCAATTGGAAAAACCGATTTTGACAGCTCGTTTAATAGTGAAGTCTTCCGCTATTGTTAAATAATAATGGCAATTTAACTATTTTCTGGTAAATCTAGCGTTTTTATCTCTATTTTTATTTATAATTTCGTCCCCTCAATATAACCATAGCGTATAATTTTTTTGGGGTTTTGAGAAAATCGTGTTTAAAGTTTTTGTCAAATCGGATGTCTATTAAAACCTCAATATCGCGGTAAATTAAAATTCTTCATATTGGATTTTTCGACGAATACATAATACCGTTTCTTGTCTTGAAATTGAACAATTTTTTTTATTCTACGCATCCTTTAAGACCATCCATATGTCATTCAAAGTGCAAGTCCTCCAAATAGGCTCTTTTATTTTTCAAGGAATTCGTATGATGAATCTGATACACTATTTTATTTTGTATGGTATACGCTGTTGTTTTCAATAATTTTACGGTATTTTTATTAAAATATTTGATCTCAAAAATATCAATTTGTAACATTATAAAACAGTGATTAATTCATAGTTTTGTTAAATAAGTGGCATATATTCATTACTTTTCAATTTGGGTTATTAAAAACAAAAAATTATGACAAATCAAGGTATACATTGCGTAAATCAAAAAAAAAAACTAGAAGTTCATTCGTTTTCTTTCTCTTCCTCTGCTTCATCTGGCTCATCTAAACAATTTCGCTTCTTTCCACTTTGTAAGTTATAAAAATATGACTGCGAGCCACGACGAATTTCATTCTTCTTGCACAAATTTTGGAGATCATGCAGCTTTCGATGGTCGGAATGAAACTATTTCTCAAACAATAGTGTAAATTATTATAAGCTATTTTATGAGTTTAAGTTTTCATAAATTTTTTTTTTCTACAGACTAGAATGGAGTATAATGCGTATACACTCTTATTCTTTTAACAATTTTGGAGTGGCAATTTCAAGTAAAATAGCGCATTTGAGCTTACACACTTATCGAAGGAAAATTTTGAACAAGAAATTATACACTATTTTTTCCAACTTTTTGGAAGTAGAATTTGACGAAATTTTGACCAGACATAAAATCAATGATGGAGATTCTAAATATGCGATAAAAAATAATAGCGTATGACCACATACGCTATTGTTATATTAAGGGGACGATTTGTGGTTTTTTTTTAACAAGAAATATATCGCTACTAATTGTGACACAACGTTGACGCTCTTGCTTATGTATGGCATATCAGCGTAAAAGTTATGCGAAAGAAAACGTTCCGCCTTCCGCTCTTGTTAAGGTACGGCTGTTAAATATTCTAAGATTAAACAACGAACGTGTTTGAAAATGTAATGTTTTATTCAGAATTTGGAGATTGAAAAAAATCGTCACTTTTAAGAACAAAATCTGAAAATCGGCACTTTACTAATTTTGGAACAAAAAATCGTCAATATGACGATAAATCGTCAAATCTGGCAGCCCTGGTCGCCACTAATTACGAAATAATTTTGAAAATAAGCATTTGTAAAAGATCAAAATCGCACAAACCGTTCTCAAGTTATAAAAATGTATGTACCATACTCGTATTATTTCGGTCGAAAATTAGTCTAGCCCATAAAAAAAAACTAGACATGATAGAAAAAACTGAAAACGGATTTGAATTAAGCTGTAAAATCTTTGTATTTCATATATTTTTATTTAAAACGATCTCTTTTTGGCAAGCAGTGCAATTAATAAAATTTTATTTTTTTATTTATTTATTTATTTAAAAAAAAAAAATTCAAATTGATTACAAGCCTATAAAGCCTAATAAATCTAGAAACACACTATGACTATACATTAGAAATTTTATATACTAAATTAAATTCTTAAAACACAACTTCCAGTATTTATATATTTCCCTCCTTTTTGCACAAATATTGAAGTTAAGTTAAATTATATGTTATAAATGGAGGTGTACAATTTACAGTTCTTTGCTGAATTAGTAACAGCTAATACAAAAATTACAAATATTGCTTAACGGCCTTCTTAAATTCCTTAATAGATTTAGTAAACTTCCTCTCATTATTTGGAATGCAGTTGTTCCATATCCTTGCAACTCTAACTAGGATGGACCTTGTCATATACAATGTAGAATGATTTGGACAAATAAGACTATTGGTTCTTGAAGATCTACCAAAACTAAACTTTTAAAAAAGATACAAAGGTTTGCCATACTTTACTATTTTTGGTTCTTAAAAATGTCATTAAGTATTTTATTTAAATTTTATTTAGCGCTTTTTATCGCTAAAGTGCAGCAATTTTAAAAATCTTTTAAGCAATAGCGGAGTTCTGTGTTGCGGAAGAGCAAATGCAAAATTTCATAAAATTTTTATAAAATCTTACGAAAACTGTGTATTTTGTTGTTAGATTAAACAAAAGAGCAATGATATTTTGCATTTGCGCTTTCGCAACACTATTTACATTAAACACTAGCGGAGCTCAGTATTAGGCTTGCAAAAGAGCAAATGCAAAATATCAAAGCTCTTTTCTTACATCCAACAACAACATTTACAGAGTTTCCAGTAGATTTCATTTAAGTGCTGCGATATTTTGCATTTGCTCTTTTGCAAGCCTAATACTAAGCTCCGCTACTGAATTCCGTTAATTTCTTCAATAAGTCATCTTAAAGCAAAAAGTTTGCACTACCGCATGATGTTAAAACGCGGCTAAGTTATTAGCAAGTATAAATCCTTTATTTTCCTAGGTAAGTTGAAATGTATCTAACAAAAAGTGAATTTTTGGACAACACTAATGAACACTGAATAAACCATATTTATAGGGCCTAGTTACAGTTACACAAACACACATACATACATGTCAAAAAAAAAGAACCAGAGGTAAGAAATGAGAACAACAATATTAAAAGACAAATAACGAAATTTCCTGTTTTAACTCATTTTTGGGTACATACCAACAAAACCTAAAGCGTCATGTCACTGACACTTTGTTGCTTAAAATATATGAAAAAAGATGTAAACCCTGCTTCAAAGCTACGCACACTTACACATTCATATGCACCTCGATTTGCGATTGCTCCATGTATGAAAAAGTAGTTTTTGTTCAAAATACTTTTTGTTGTATGTGCTGGGGAAAGCTTAATGAACGCATGATAATACCATATTACGGTCATCACATGTCCTTTAGCTGTAACTCGCCGTACACTTGTCTGTAGATGTGTGGGTATTGAAGCGTCAAAATGTGATTGTATGTGAAGTTAGTATGTCATAGAACATCCTCTGTGCATTGTCTGTCGTCTGGGTTGTCATTTAATCACTATTCTTTTTTTTCTGTTGACTTTGATTTAACATCGGCGAACTTTAAACTATAGAGTTTTATATTGTGTTTTTTTTTTGTTTTTGTTTTGCACGTAAACTTTTTTGATGAAAAACCAGACCCAGTGCAGTTCATGTCATGTTTTATTATGTCTCTTTAACCTCGAGGATGTATGCAAGTGTTTTATACTTGTATGTATATGTACAAGCTTTTATATGTTAATATGTACATTGTACATGTATTTGTAGCTTTACAAATATTAAAAAGTATGTAAATGTAATAAAGTAGAAGACACAAATTCACCTTTAAGTGTGTTGTTTATTGTTTTTGTATATTCTCAGGGTGTGTGTGTGTGTGTGTTTGCTTAAAGTTATTTCTGCACTGATTCAACGAAACATTCTTGTGGTCTTCCTCACATGCACTTGCGTAGATTTTGAACTCATTTTATATAAGGAAAACCTTTATCACACATACATACACGTGTACTTTTGCATGGACTATTTTATCTTCTTAATTACATGCCAAAGTTATTTAAGCTTGAAAATTAATGCTTCATGATTGCTGTTTGTGCCTGTACAAGCGAGTAGTTTATAAACAATTCCTTTTGACAATGTTGTGGTTTTTCTGCAAAACGTAAAATTTTAAATTCTCTTTTGTTCGAAATAAAAGGTAATAAAATTTATTTATTTGGAATTCGTTTATTAATTATTTCATCAAAGAGAAATGTTCGAGGGAGTAAAATAGAAATATATTTAAAGGGGAGAAATTGTGCTGCTATTAATTTGCTAAAGAGCTTCTTACATTATTCTTAAAGAATACAAACTAATAGAAAACTACAATTATGCACTTAATTAGCAAATTGGGTATTTTAAAAGGCTTATCCCTTTTAAAGGAATCTTTTAGATGAAATCATCTTTACTGTTCAGAAATTAAATAAATAACAAATAAGAAAGTTTGTAAAGTCAGCATAGCCCTATCATATTATACCCTTTTGAGTAATTGCAAAATAGTTTTCGAATATGGACTTAACTAATAAAATTTTGTTATGAGGTTAAGATCTAAAAAGAGGTTATTTATTGCGAATTTTATTAAGAAAATCACACATATTTAAAGATAATATAATATGAGACCTCTGAACACAATTTTGAATGTTTGGTCTTAAAATTTTACTATGGCAGTGGAAACGACTTTCGGGAGTCTCTTTCACGGCCTATTTCCATTGTAATTGGATACAAAATATAAAATAATATTAAACATATAAACACTTAATTTTAAATAAATACAAACATTTTTTTTTCTATGCACTTGGCGCCAATTGCTACGAGTTTTGGAACGCTTTGGTTGAACTCTTATATCAGAACTCGGAAATGCAGAATATTTGTCTTTCATTTCCAGGAATATATAAAATGTATTCAATTATTCGCAATAAATCGCAACCTTTTGCAATAAAACGTGAGTAATCGGTGAAAAGTAAATCACTTGTATATTTTGGAATTTGTAAAAGAAGTCGGTTAGTTTTCCTTTTGTTCCAAAATGCTTAGCATTCATAATTTCTGCGATGTATTTCAGGAACATTAGAGTGAATGACTTACAGCATTTGCTTGAAATTATTAAATTTGACATTACTGTTTCATAATATTAAACATTTGTGTCTTCGCCCAGAAGTTTTTGATTTGCATTGTTATATCGCCGATAAACTGTTTATACACTGAATGAAGTTTCTTCGCAATACCAATGAATTTTGACATTAATCCCATGAAAAATTTCATTAAAAAGGAACTTATGCAGCGCTTCGTTGGTTCAATGAAACCTGTTTCATTAAAATGTATTTAATGAAACATTACATAAGATCTATGAATATTATTCATTGGATGAATTTTTACTTCAATAAAGTAAAAAAAAATTTTTTTTTTTTGTTTTTTTTTTCTTTTTGGCGGGAATTGATCCTGCAACCTCGGCGCTGATAGACTAGCTCACTACCAGCTAGCCTACCGCGGCAGTGTAGTTTTTGAATAAAAAAACTATGTGTTTTGCCATTACTCAACTATATGTAAGTACGTATGTATGTACATACATGTTAAAAAAAACTAAAAACATACATATTTATTGATTGAAAGTTTTTGTTTCATTACTATAATGACATTTTTATTGTCATAATGAAAATTTTAATTTATGAAGGCATGCTTTTTCGAAATATTTTTATACTCTTAATTATTGAGACTATAGAGTTATTTGAAGGTTAAAAATAATTTTTTTTCAATTAATAAAAAAAGTTGCTTTTATAAAAAAATTTTGATTTATAATAAATTTAGTGGCATATTACATTAGATGTAAGAAATTATTAAATCTTACATTTTTTAATTAACAATTAACATTTTTTTAGAGGAATCTTTAATTTTGTATTAATTTTTGTTTGTATATTGTTTTTTTACATTCCCAATTAAAATTTTTTGTTTAACTTGGACGAACTTAAGTTTTCATATATCCAATGAAAATTTTTAACGTAATAACGATATCCAATGAATCAATTTTAACGAAAAATCTTCATTTTAACTATGAAATTCCATTAAGACAATGAAAATTTTCATTTGACCAATGAAAATTTTTTATGAAAATGATTCATTAAATATATTTATGAAGCATTTATCTTTCAGTGTAGTTACATTTTAATTTACAAAAACTTTGTCATCCTTAGTGGCTTTAATTTTATTATTCAGGGCTTTGGAGTCGGAGCTGGGTCTTTCGTACCGGAGTCGAAGTACCCACAAAAACTCGCGACTCCGACTCCAAAATTTTTCGGTATAAAAAAAATTTAAAAAGATTTTCTAATATTTTTCAAAATTAAAATTCTTCGAAATTGGCAATGCAATATTTATAATGTCGATTTGAAATTTATACAGAATTATCAAAAAGTAATTTCAATTTTTGGGAATACAGAATAATTTTCTTGCTATATTTAACCATTAAAAAAATAATTTAAAGTCAAATAAAGAACAGTGTACATTTAACATCAAAGTTAGAGTAGGAGTAGGAGTTTAAGTAGGAGTAGGAGTAGGAGTCAGACTAAAAAAAAATTCAGACTCCACAGCCCTATTGAAGAAATAAGTGGCAAAAATTAATTTTAAATACCGCTTACTATGTTTAATTTAAGCTACAGGGTGGCCCAAATGCAAAGAATTCAATTTTACTATTACCCTCTTTAAAAAAGAAGAACTAAGTTAATTTTATATATGAAAAATCCCGTGGCGTTAGTTCCCTAGTCGCACTCTATTTTAAATGTTTTTTATGACTTTTCTTAAAATTTCACGAATTTCTTTCCTAAAATAACCCCCTTATTCTGTGTTCACACTTAAGTTTTTAAACCCGTCTAAGCAAAATGTTGATTTAAAGTATTAAAAATTTATAAAAAAAAAACAAATACTTTAGAAAAGTTATTAGAAGATTATTTCAACATATTAATGAAGAAATTGTGATTTTGTGTAAGGATTAAATAAAAACATTAAGAAGTAATTTTGGCCATTGCTACATCATACTCAGTTTGAGGTATGTTCAGAGAATTCTATGTGATTAATGAACTGATTTAGTTTTAAGCATGTCAATTTGAAGTGATTAACAAATCACTTTTATGTATGAATAATCATCTCGATTTTGATGTGATTGGAGATTAAAAAGCTTTTAGGAATCCAAGTGTGAACATAGCATTAAGGCCCAAATACACTGATCAAAATACTTATCAAGCATTGTGGTAGTATTAGTCAAAATGTGTTTGTATGTGTTACACCGATGATTCTGGATGGAAAATCAAAAAATTTAGATATGACGGCGAATATTACGAACAGCACACGTACACGAGTGAATTCGCCTGATGGACAAGCATATTTCACCCTTTAGACTTTGGTATGTACCTTATTGAGCTGCACGCATTCTTTCCAATACCCCCCCAAAAAAATAAAAAGCGGTTTACTACAGCAAACGCGATGGCTAATAAAAATATTTCCTAATAGCTCCACTGTTTGATTTGACATGGCTCCATCTTGTTAAAATCACTTTTGTGGGTGGTTTAAAATTTTTCTTATTTTTTTCATTTTTTAGCAACTCCAGTTATAACTTTATTACCGACTTCTCATACACTGAAATATGGATGTTATTTCACACCAAAGTGTTTTCTTACGAGGGTGCATATGTTGCTTATGAATTACCTTAGGATTTTTCGTTGCTTATATCTTGCAATTAATTGCCTCTGCTGGTCCAGTTATTGTATTGAAAAACAGCGATATGTCCCTATTTAATCGTGTGTTTTTTTTATCATTCAATCTGGCAACTGTTAGGCCACCCTTTAATTTTTAAACAGAATTTAGGACCAAAACAAAAAATGCGTTACAAAACTCTTTTAAGGTGATATTTTAAAATAAATTGATTAATTTAGATGGTATCAAATATGAACCACACCTAAGTAATCTTATAAAAATTTTTAGTTTTAGGTTTTTATTTTAAAAGAAATTTATGACATCATTTATCAAAAAGTTGGACATACAATTTTATTCTTAAATAGTTTTCCCCCAAGGTCTTTCTTGGTGGCCACCCTGTTACATATGTTATATCTTACTAATCAAAACTCTTAATTTATTACCATTACAATACAATAAAAAATACATGTCCCAGGCATGTACTGTCAAGTGCAGTTTTACGTCCTTTTTTCCTTGCGAATTTTAAAGGCACACAGATATAAACGATATTTTCGTTTAATATTTTTATGATGCTGGGTGCCATAACCATAGTTTACAAATGAATGAAGCTGCAAAACACAGTTCAACAACTTCGACAGCTCAAAAATGGAAAAAATCCAAAGAAGAGGGAAAACAAGTGGTTATGGCACAGTACCATTCAACCAACAAGTTATAAAGGTAATTACCTTTAAATGTAAAGTGTTTCTTTTATAAAAGAAATTTTTATATAAAAAAAAATTTGTTTTTTCACTTTTTAAGTTGACTTTAATAGAGCCGCTGCTGATGTTGTTGCCGTAGCCAAAGCAACAGAGCAACATGCAGCGGTTATAGAAATAAAAGTTAAGTGCTAGAAAATTGTTGAGAGAGTAGAAAAAAAGGCTTTTGACGTTTAGATTGTACTTTAGAATAATTTTTGTGTGATGCCAGTTAATAATTTTTAATATTTCTTTTTTTTTTTGTCTGCTGCAATATTTATGGAGTTTAGTTTCTAACATTTAAGGTAGTTGTGGAAGTTTTTGTACCAACAATATTTGTAAGAAATATTTTTTTACATGAGTAATTTTAAAAGAATATTTGAATTATTACGGTTGAATTTTCATTTTCACAGCAATTGAAAGTGGCGTGGGAAACAGATTTACTTTTGTTTGTTGGGAAAATAATTTATTACATTATCTTTTATACAAATTAGTCCAGAGTTTTTGTTATACACCTGGTATCACTTCTTGAAATTAGTTTAGCTAAAAAAGCTCACTTCATTTCATATATAATTTAATGGATATGCTGCCAGCGAGCAAGGAGGGTATACTTGTGTTTTTAACGCCAAGAAATAACAAATCAATTTTGATCGCCATCTATAAATGGATTAGAATATGTCAATCCTACATCCGTACAAAGCTCGTAGTCAAGGTTCAAGTGATAACTTTAAAGAAAATTTGATCAAATTTTGTTGTTTTTTGGTAAATGTGTAATATACGATCTGACCTGTGAAACAATGAATCTTCCGCAATATGCATGTTTTCGATGATAAGAGTACAGGAAGCAATTACAAAGATGATTTTACGAAGGACGTAGCCCATTAAAATAGGTGACTGTCATGTCTTGATTTCACCTGGCTTCCACACAAATATCTCTCCGCAATAGGTACAAAAAATCCTGTAGTCAAGTAACAATTTAAAGATATTTCGATCATAAGCTTTTTTCCAAAGGCTACTAGCTGATCAAGGTTCTGAATATAATTTGATAAAAGCCTCTATTAAAATTTTTATTTTTTTAATTGCATTACATATTTAGTTCATATGAATCTTCTTTCTAAACTAAATTTGTATATCCTTCACCACAGGTGTCATTCCATTTGTAATTTCTTTAATATTTTCTATTATTAGGCCGGGTTTTTGAGATGTGAATTAAGTTAAACTCAGATTTTCCCGGCGAAATGTGATTTTTTAATATGTATTTCATTAAAGACCAATGTTTAAAGCAAAACTAAGCTGTTCCGTCAACATTTTGTATACAAAATTGGTAATGACTGCACAAATCTGTATTCAGATTTACTAAACCTAGTTTAACTGAGATCTTAAATACGCAGCCTTAGTTGTTTTTGTTTGGCTGTAGGTTTAAGTAAATAAATAAAAATTAAAAACTCGTGATTTTTGTTTTTATATTGTTATTTTTATTCCCAATATTTCGGTGAGCGTCGCTTACCATCTTCAGTGGAATGTAAACAATAAAAAAATCATAACAAAACTCCACAAAAAGGCTTGTTTTACTTGCTTTAAGATTTTCTTAACTTTCCTTAGAACTTATAAAGTACGTAAATATTCTGGGAATTGGAAGAACTTGTATTTGGGGAAATTTAAAGTCCTCCTAAAATACAACTTAATAAACAAAGTGTTGTAAAAACACAAGTAAAATTAAAACTTAAGACACATTTAAGTTTTAGAATAGCATACAAAGGAAGTAGATCCAAATCAAGGCCCATTGAAAAGGTCTGCGCAAGAAGCCTGATGATCATTGTTTATGTTCTTTTTAGTTGTCAAAAGTTGTTTACATTTTGCTTACATGTGCATGTATACGTTTATAGTATGCCACACATACACGTTTTTTCCTTTTGCTTTGTATATGTGGTAGTATATTTTTGACAACTAAAAAGAATCGTTTTTTGTTTTTGTACAAGTAAGCAGACCTGATAGATGGGCCTTGATCCAAATAAAGTTTTTCAATGAGAAATAACAAATTTGACACCGCAAACAAAGCATTCTCAATTTATTTTCCATTTAAACATGTTAAATTTATGCTGTTCCTTTAAACATAAATAAATAAATCCTAAAATAAAATTCGTTTTTATTTCTCTAAACAAAAATTTGCATTTGAAATCACTTTGTTATAGACGTCAGGTTTAATTTCCTAAACATTTGTTATTGTTAAGATACCAACAATAAAATGTTTTTTTTTCGCCGTTTAAATAATACAGTGACTAAAAAAATAGTAAAAAGAAATAGATTTCAAGAAAACAGATAAATTTCATAGTTTTAAAAAACCAGTTTTTCTAAAAAGGGAATAATTTCTCTAGACTTCCAATTAGTTTAAGAATCTTGAAAAATTTACTCCTATTTTTTACCTTCGCTTCACTCTGAAATTATGGTAATAATACAACAATTTTGTCCCAGATTATGGTTGTTGGTAATCAATAATGCATTTGTTTTTTATGTACTGGCAAAATGTTGTAATTTAGCAATTTTTTTTTTCATGATATTCAAATGAATTTTTTTTCTCTCTCTTACAAACACAAAATCAATGAAGATTACACCTCAGCATATACAAGCACATCATGTTTATTATATTTTCACACAAAAACAAATAAATTCAACTTTAATTCCATTTTAAGATTATTGGTGCCAAACACATTCTACACGACGTATACTTGATTTTTCCGCATTTTTTTATCCTTAGAAAAATAACGCATACGTATGAGTTTGTTTTTTATTTTACAAACTAGTGGAAATGTTTAAACCAACTGTGCCGAATCTTTTACACCCTCCAGCTTAAATTATAATTTTTAACAAGTGGCCTTTTATGGAATCTGACATAGCAATTTCTAGTCATATAAGAAATACTTATGTTTACCACAATTGATTTCAATATCATTTTTGCAACTAATTTTTGAGTATTAAAGTGTTTTTCGAGAGTGAGGCAAATTAAAAGCCGTTTATTGCAAAACTTAATGGTGACTATACACATAAAAATTAATTTGTTTCTGTGCTCTCTTTATACGTTTAAGATACTTAATTGTTTTTTTTTTTTTCTAAAATTTTGCAGTATTTAGTTGATTACTCGGCGCTTAGCAAAGATTATAAATATTTGTAGCTTTTCAAGTGAACGTGGCACCATTCATACCAAGACAGTAAAAGCAATAACACCAACATTTTGTGCTAAAACTAATCAGATGGTGGCACCACCAAAAACAGCGAGGGTCAGTTAAGCTAGGTTTAGTTAATCCGAAAACATATTTGTTGCGCCATTACCAAGTTTGTATACAAGCTTTTGACGCAACAGCAACATATAATAAAAAAATCCGAGTTTCAGACTACGTAAAACTAGGCTTAAACTTAATTTACATCTCAAAACCCCGGCCTAAATATATGCAAAAGGGTAATAGTTGAAGTTTGAAATGTTGTACAGATCGCTTCGCTAACAAAACAGGAGATCTGTGCTAAAAAAATTTACGTCTGTTGTTCAATTGGGGTCGCGAAGTGATTCGGGTTAAGTTAGGATTCGTATAAAACTAAACAAGACCAAATTTCATTGCAATCTCCTTTTTGGGTTTCGTTTTAGGCGTATTAAAGTCTCAATGGCCTAGAATAAACACAGTTTATCGGGTTTTATCCAATAATCCATGGTGTTGCAAAGTGTATGTCTGTGTATGTATGTTACCTAAATATACCCTCATTCACCACCCTTCGTGGTGGAGGGTTAAACAACAGACAACAAAATGGCATTTAATTTAAACCCAACAGGAAATTTTGTCCTAGACAAATGTTCAGTATTGCTGATAACGTTGAACCCCCCTTTAGGACTCTGACATGACCGAACTGTAAATGATATTTTGTCAGTAGTTTTGAAATATGGCAACCAGTGCTGCCAACACTTATTTAGGAAAAATGCTAAATTTTGAAGAATAAATGCTTACAATATTTATAAAATAAATAAAGAGTAATCTCCACTAAAATAAGGACCAAGCTTATTCTTTCGGATTCCACGAAGAGGTGTAAAATTGCCTTTTACAAAGGCTTATCAGATGATTGACAGGTGCAACCAAACTGTACACAGCACATAAACTTAATACCGCCTCTGCTTAACGTTGTAGCAAATTATTTTAAAAGGGATAGGATGGTTTTAAGTTATGCCAGTAGTATATTTGTGCTTTCTAGTTTCTGTATGCCGCTAAATTCAGAATCAATATCGCATTTACAGTAATTGCATAAGGGTTTTTTTATCTGTTTCTTTCACTCATTATTTTAACTTTTGTGAATAAGTTTTACTAATTTTTTAAAATGTTTTTTTTTAAATTTTTATTTCAGTTTATTTATATTCACATTAATGAGCATGTTTTTATATCTAATTCAAAGTTAAAATCTTTCGTTTTTCTTTATTTTCTTTAATATTTGTATTAAACTTTGATATTTTAATTAGGCTAAAGTTCATCAAATTTAATTTTAATTGAATTATTTTTATGAAGAAAGGAATTATACAACATGAAATTAATTAAAATGTATTTTATATTTTTTTTCATTCTTGACTGCCGCTGGACTTTATTAAGACTCAGCGAGTGAGCCCGACAAGTGCCTTGAGTATCTTGTGTGCAGTTATTATAAGGAAACAGATTTTGCGACTCCTCTAAACAATTGTACCGCAGTACACCTTTTAGTTATGACAAAGGGGAGTCCAAGGTTACATTCTGTAAAACTGCTGAATGGTTGTGCTTTTCTTTCTGGCAGATTACAAATAGAAATAGGAACTGATGATGGGCACAGATTATCGAACGTATGAAGCATTTTTAATATTGAGACTCTTGCGTAAGTGCCTGACAAATTAGACCTTAAGGGTCTTTAAGTAGTTAATGTCATATTTCATACCTCTTTTGATTAAATCCAACATAGAACCAGCAGTCGTTGCCACTTGCAGTAAAAACTGAACTAAATCACAAATCATTCCAACCGGGTTCATATGTATTTTTTAAGGAAACAAACCATAAATATTTTTAGTTTTGTAAATGGGGAGTTTTTCGCCTTGTTATCTGTGCTTGAAAATTATATTATTATGCAAATTTTCGTTCGTTTATTTACATATGTAGACATTTAAGACACTTGTGTTTTTATTTTCGATAATAAAAAAAAAATATATAAATGTATACTTATATAGCATATAAAATTAGAAGTAAGGTCGAAGGTTTACTTTTTTTTCTTCTTTTTTTTTTTGTTTAATACAATCTCATGCTCATATTTTTATTTTGCCTACTTCTAAAATATTAAATGATTGAGGATCTGCGATGAATGCATAGCTAAATTTGAATTAGATTTCCTTTAACCCAAAAACGGGAATATGGGTCATTAAAAGTACTTCTATTGGAAGCAACATTTTTGTAATAATAACAATAATTTCAAAAGATTTTAGGTAAAAAAATGTAAGCTATTTTCTTTGACTTACCTTAATTTTTCTTAAAAGGGATTTTCTAAAAGGGATAATTTCCTGCCTGAAAAAATACAAAAAAAAAATATCAAATTATTAGAATTGTTCTAGAATTGTGTTTCAGTTTTGAATATTTTTAACCAAAATCTATGCTTTTCATTCAACAAGTCCGGAAATGTTAAGATTTTTTTCCATTTCCGGCAATATTCAGATTTTTTAGAAATAACATAAAGATAATAATAACAATTTACTATTTTTAGGAATTAATTATCGTTTTATACAAAAAGATGTACATAGGAAAAATAAACTAGGTGGGATCTGTTGGTGTATTAAAGTTCAACAAAATTAGGCAACTTTTCCTATAGTTCAAAAATTCTAAGAAACTTTTTCATATCTTTGCGATATGGACCTGTCTGAAAATACATCACTGCACTGCATCTGATGCAATGCGTGTTCGTTAAAGCATTAAATGGCATCACTGAGAATGTCAGGTTTTTGAAAAAACGTAAGAAAAGCAGATGAAGCGCAAACAAATCTAAACCACGAATCACATAAATGACTGATTTGCATGAGCATGACAAACTAGTATGTTTCGTGCAACAAGAAAAAGAAGAATTTTATTCTCTCAAAACAATTCTCATTTACACAACTTTAAAAAACGCGAACGTTTTTATGCAAATTGAGATCCCTGGCACACAGTGGTTCAGCTTCATACGATTGGCGGCATTAAATATAAGGAAACATGGTAGAGCCTTGAATTTCGGTATAGACCAATATTTGCTTGTGATAAAAAAATACTGCAAATATGAAAAAAATCCGAGCACAACCACGCCTACTTCCCATATAACACAAAAGTTAAAAATCATTGTAGAGTCACAATTTTTTGTTCAGAGCCTTGAATTTCGGCATGGACTAAAATTTGGTTGTGATAAAAGAATACTGCAAATATGAAAAAAATCCGTGCACAACATTAGGTTTTGATATTAGATGCGTTCGAGAACTCAAAAGTTTTAACTATATTTCGCAAAGCTTTTACTGTAAAAGTACTCAAACGCACCTATTGTCTTTTGTGTGTTTTTTAATAACAAAGCCACATTGCAAGAATGCAAAATACAAACAAAATAAAAAAAAAACTGTTATAGCATGTGCAATTTTATTTTATTTTATACATATTTATGTGCAAACATATTATATGTAATTCCATTGTTACTTTTAATTGTTTCTTTTATTTAAAAAAATTCAATAAGAACGAAAAATTCAATCAAAACAAATATTAAAACAAAAACAAAAGAGAATAATACAAAAATACCATATGCAAAGCCCTGCATTTTTATTGATTAAAAACGGCTAAAGTTTTGAGTTTTTTATTAAGACTTCGATCGAATTCGATAGTCGTTTTTCAATATTGATATATCGACATATAGGTTTTTTTAAATATCGGCGATATTTATCGATTTTTTTTAAATATAGATATTTTTGCGCAATACCATGCTTGTGAATGAAATGTGTCCTAACTTTTTTTAGTTTTTTACACCGGAATTGCTTAGGGGCAAAAATGGGCAGCTGAATGTTGGAGTATCGTTAGCTGAGATTTCAAGCTTTCATTTGATATAAGTCTCGGGTTAGAGGTCGTCGGAGATCAATATATACAAGCCATAGAAGTTGGAGAAAATAAATATTTTTGGACAATTTATAGTAGTAAAAGAATTTTTTTTTTTAAGTTTCAAAACTTTTTTTTATTTGCATATATATAATTTATAACATCCAATTGTAAAAAAAAAAAAATAATGTAGTGTTATTACAAGATTATTTTAAAAGCATGAAGCGACAGAAAGTAGCATTTATTATACGGCCATTTCAAACGCATTCACTTAGGTCAACTTTGAATGTCTGTGGACAAAAAAGTAATAAAGCTTTAAGCCTAATATTTTGGATACATGATAATTAGAGTGTTTATTACAAACTGTGGAAAAAACAGGTAGATCAGCAGATATGAAAAAAATTAATTAATGGCGCTCTTGAACCAGTGTGCGGCATTGCCTTACTACGAAGCAGTTTTGTAAGGGAGAATACAAAAAAATAGCTGTAAAAAAGCATTCAGTGTGTAAAGCTGATAACTATGCTCACCAGGTTTCATATGCGGTGAATAAAGCTTCAAATTCGAAACTCTTACACTTCTCCCTTACAAACCTGCTTCGTTTGAAGCTCCAGTTTTTACTGGGTTGAGTAAAGAAACTGAAATATAATGTATCATGATTACTACTAGATTGTGTTTAAAATTATGTAAAGTTTCTATAAGAAAATTAGGAAAATATACTTTTTGCACAAAAAATTTCAACCATTATATGGTTGCCCACAATTATGTTGTGCGCAACTATAATATCATTGCGGTAGACATTTAACACGGTTACAATAAGTATAATAAAAGTGACCATATTATTGTTAAACTATGTATCTGCAACCATACTGAACAAACTGTTAACGACCGTATTAAATCATCTTTTTCCCGGATATGCTGACCATTAATATTTAATCATATATTTTCCCCTCTCCCAAAAATCAAATTTTATAGTTTAAAAGTTTTCGCTAAATTAAGCAGCTTTTTTTTTGCTTTACGCTTATATTTCCTATAATTTCATTTAATTGGAACGCTTATATTTCCTATAATTTCTTTTAATTGAATATTTATTTTAAATGAATGTAAAGCCTAAAAAAAGGAATACTGATAAATTCAAAATCATTTTAAAAAACTACGCTAACATGATTTATAATTTACTCGGCATCAAAATTATAATCAAAAAAATAATAAAAAAAACTTTTTGTTTACATCGATAAATTAGCATTTAATATAAAAAAAACCCTGAGAGGATTATTTTGAAAAGCGGTTCATCTCGATTGCATTACCATATTATTTTTTTAAATTTTTTGGGTGTTTTAAAATTTCTATGAAAATATTTTTTTAGTGATACGTTTTGCAAAATAACGGGGTGAATTTTTATCGCAGACTTTGAAAATAAATTATCGAATACTTCCATGACAAAATTTTCGGAAATTCCAAAATTATTTTCCGATAAATTTAAGAAATTTTTTCGAACAGTTAAACAATTATAGCAACTTAAAGAAAACATAAGACTTATTTGTGATCATTTATAATCTACATTAATCACAATAACGAAAATGAGATAAAAAATTAATAAAAAAAAACTTATAAGAATATATAGTTGATCCTACACCATAGTATAAGGAGACAAATTTTCGAGAGTGTACCCATTTTGGAACCAATGGGCAATCCTGGCATCGCCAGAACAAAATCATGTTATGAGGTTAAGATGTATGTAAAAGTTGTTTGATTCGAATATTATTTAGATATCTTTATCTATATGAGATTATTTTGGCTTAAAGTGAGTTAACGGAGGGGTTATACAGGACATATGTTAAACTCTGGCCCTGTATATATTTTTCTCATTTTGTGACACACACTTTTCGTCAGCCGGTATATCTAGTAGGGTCAGAGTGTCAACGCTGCCCTTTGCTGTATTATAAAACTCAACTAAATTGAATTTTACAGAGTAATTGTGGACTCTTCGTCATAAACTTGCGGTAGATCGCTTATTTTAGAATTATCTCTGAAGCATTCTTTCTAATAACTTGGTGTGAATTTGCTTTTAGGTGCCCTTAAATCTTCTTCGTTGTCATCGGACATATCCAATATTCTTTCGATTTCATCACATAATATTTTCTTTATAGTATTTTTTTCGCTAAAAAAATACTGCAATGACGTTTTTACATACATATAAATACCACTCATACCAGATTTAAGTATTAATCGGCAGCAACTTTACCAATGAAATAACTCTCGCCACGTAAAAAAAGAGTAGGATACAGAAAGAAAACAAACAGTTGTGAAGGGGGGAAAAACAATGTTAGTCGAAACGACTAACACTGGACTGCAGGGTTTATTTGATGCCAACTCAATGCAAGATATTTTATAAATCTTTTATTTAGTTATAAATTAAAAAAAAAACAATTTTCTTATAAAATTTATAAAATTCATGTCTATCGCACAAATAATTTACCAATATGTTTTCCCTTAACGTTTATATGCAAGTGTTACATCCTCTGTCACTTGTTCGTGTTCGTTCCTTCCTACCTGACGAGGCCTGATTTTTACCATCTTTTTGCTTTTTATTATTATAAAAAATACAAATAAACATTTTTTAAAACAAAAAGTCCTTGAGCATGTGAGATTTTTTGTTCCTACACTTTTTCCACTAAAATAAACATTTGCTTAGCTAAAGTTGCAAAAAAAGACACATCATACGTGAAACAACTTATGGTAGCGTAATAAATAACAAGACCGAACAAATGTATTAAGCATATTTTAAAGCGTTACCCACGTGAGTAGATACTTGTATAACGTATAGTGTGTAGTAGTTTAGTACATATGTAAGTACATATAAAAAATGTATGAATGAATGCTCCTAAAAGTATGCTACAGCTAAAATAAACAACATTCATGCATAACATTAACCCCTCAAACATTTAAATGTGTGCTTGTACAAAACGAAGCGAAAACAAAAAACATGAAAAAACAAAAAAGAATTTAGCGCGAATAAACACAATCATTTACAGCAAACAAATATACGAGGGCGGGCAGAAAAAGTTGTTCTTTTAAAATAATACTAATTTTTATTAAAATTTGTTTAAGGTCATAATACAAATAAAAAATAATACTTTTCCAAATTATTCTTATTTACTTATGTCTTTGAATTTTGATTCAAACAAAAAAATACCACCGTGTGTAACCTTACACTTTTAGTAAATTAGCAAAACTCGGAATTTTAATATAAATAAAGGGCTCCCGATTTCTGGATCCCGTTTTGACATTGTAAGCTCCCAAAAAGTTTGCTGAAAATTCCAAAAAAAAAAAAAAAAAAAACTAACTACAAAAAGCCAACAGATATTTAATGCCGTATTCATAAAAATATTTTGAATTTAATAAAGGTCTACAAAACAAATTTTGTTTGAAAATTTTCTTTAATAAACGTTTGTTAAATTTAACAATCGAATTTGAATACGGAGTTTATTCTTTAAATATGAAATTGGAAAAACAAAGTGTTGGGGTTGTATAATTTCGTAAAATTATCCGCAAAAAAAATCGTGTTTTGCCTTGAATAATTGCATTAATACTACAGAAAATATATCGTAAGTACAAGCAGGAAATTCTTTACCAAAAACGGCATTTTTTAAAGAAAATTTTTTTGATGAATCACAGTGACAGTAGATTTTTTAGAAAACACTTACATAATTGTTAATGTGACGAATCTTTGATACCCTCCATCGATAGTAAGAACATAACAGAAGTAGGATATATATGAAATCTATAAGATACATATAAACTCATCAAATTAAAAGTCAAACTCGCATTATTCAAATTTTTGCGGTTTCAGCCGTTTTTCAAACAAACGTTTTCGAGCATTGCCTTTTTATGAAGCCTATTGTAAATTATTGACTGATCTTTAAAAAATTGGGTCGTTATTTAATTAAGACTTATTAAATTATGATAGACTAAATATATCCACAATAGCATTATTTGTTATACATAATTTTAATCATACTCAAGTGTTTTCTGAGACAAAGTTTTATATGGGTCCTGAGGTAAATTATGGAGGGTTGTGACACGTACTGTCGTGATTCCATATCAAGAGTGGCCAAAAATAGAAGGAGTTATTCTATGGTGATAAATTTGGCACTCATGTTGAAATTAATAAAACAATATACAGCCTTAAGTTTGGTCATTTAAATTTCAGGGATTCGTGTCCTTCCCATATATCCTGAAATTTAAAATTAGCATAATGGAGAGAAAAATATAGATAACACACTTGTTTTGGTATGTCCAATGCTTCATGCAAATTGTTCAAATCTGATCAAGGATACACATATCTCAATAATTTCCTTTGTAAAGCAATTAAAACAAGCTGAAAAAAATTATTAATTTGGCTCAAAAATCAAAAGTTTTTATTGAAAAAAAAATTACGAATTAGCGAGGGGACCAAAATGTATGGAAATTTTGCGAATTAACAAGATTTTTCAAGGGACCGACAGTTTATTACAAATTATCGAGAATTACGATTTATTGGGGTAAGAATTATCGGGTATTGACTGTATCCTTAAAAACTTTTTAAGTCCAAATATCGCAGCACTATTCATAATCACTTGTGCTTTCACACCCAAATCATTTCTATTTATATTGTTGACACAAGTTGTTTTCAATTACATACAAAGAGAAAATTTGGATATTTCAAGTGATTATATTTTTTATTAAAACTTCTTTAAGTAAAAGTTGTATAATGCAACCTTTAACTTCAGGTATATGAGCATATAAAAAATAATTTTTTGTTAAGATAAATGTTTTAGAAATATTAAAAAAAAATCAAATCGCTATAAAAATGTGGTTTCAAACACTTTGCGGATGGGTGCAGGAAAACATGTTTCTATACCCTTAAAATATAACAGCCGTATTCATAAAAATTTATTAATGGTTAATAAACCAAATATAAGTAATAATTGCTAAAGTTGTATTCATAAACGAAAAATAGTCTATTAAACCTTTAATAAACCATTCATAAAGTAAGAAAATTTATTGTTCGATTTACCCTTCTTTAAACCAAAAATAAAATGACATTTTGATTTTATGATATTATTTTTGTTAAATATGTTCAAAAATAATGCAAAAAAATGGTTTATTTATTAATATGGACATGTTAAATACATTTAACTTTATTTTTTTTTTTTTTTTATTTTAAACAACCAATTTAAAGTTATATGGTTAATTATTTAAAACATTTTTATATGATTTAAAAGAATACGTTCAGGGGCAAATGCAGATATTATCATTAATAACTTATTAAATTACTGAAACTAGTTGTTTATTTTGGCAAAACTAACGAATTATTGTTCAAAAATATTAAAAAATATAGAATAATCAAATCATAATAATAGTGATGTTAATAAGAAGTAAACAAACTTTTTATTCGAATACTTTCTTATCGTATATTTAAAAAAGGTTCAAACAAAAGTGTTTATGATACCTTTCGGCAAGATTTTGTTCAGAAACTAAAATAAAATGCAGTTTTATTTGATAAGAATAATTTTTAAGTTCTACAATTAAAAAAAAAAACTATAAAAAACAATTTAATATAGAATATCATGTGAACCGAATAGAAGTTTCATGCATCACTAGCAATTAAATAGCAGCAAAATATAAAGAAAGTTGCCATACTTAAACACAAAATCGCCACAAACTGTTAATAGTAATAAAACTGTTAATGTACGTTTATGAATACAAACTTTTATAGGAGGTTTATATAAGCTATAAGCTTAAAAAAAGTAATTTTTATGAATATGGCTGTAAGATTTTAGCCAATAAATTCCAAAATGCCAATTTGCGCATTCGTGCGATTTTTGAGTTATTAAGTTTTTTGTGAGAGAACTCCAGTTGCTAAAAATCAATGTGAAAAAAACCAACAAAAAAACAAATTGTTTTTATTATCTTTTGTTTTTATTGTAGCTTATGAGTGTGATGTTTATTAGAGGTGGGTGCGTGAGTTACTTTAAATCACAACGTATAGAATATTTCACATATAATCATGCTTTAATGACATAAATTTGAATTACACTCACGAACGAGAAATTATCTCGTAAATATATATTTACTTAAATCTTATTGCATAAATAATTAAAGCTTAGTCCTTATTCATTTTTTGCAGGCCCCTGAAAATTTAATTTTTAAAAGAGACGATCGAAAATATTAAACTCGAAAAAGAAAGAGAGTATACTGAAAAAAGCTCTTGTCGATTCGGTAGTATTCAGGGATGATAAATGACATTTTCGAAATTGTACTAAATTCGGTAAAAAAATTTACTTTTTTGGAACTAATTGTACTAAAACCCAAAAAAATAATTTTTTACTAGTTTCATTATTATATAACAAAAAATATACGTACATACATTAAATGTCAATAGTAGTTTACATTTAGATTTAAAATGTACTTTTGGCAATTATCAAAAAAAATTAAGTTAATAAATTAGAATTTAGACGAAGACTTTTTAGTTTGTTTTTTAGAGTTGACTGTAGAACAGTGAAAAAAAACGTTTAACTGAGTAACAATTTTAATAAATATTGTCTTAAAATGCAAATTCCTTTGGATTTGGTATCCCACTAAACGCCCTTATACCCCATACTTTAGAACACCAAGCTAAAAAGAGATATACGGGCATGTTATGACACTCGCATCTTTCATTACAATTGTGCCTTGAACTCGCAAGAGAGCTGTTCTGTAAAACGAAATTGTGAGAATCTTAGCGAGTTCAATTCGCAACTATATACTGAAGTAATTTAAACAAATTTTTAAGAAAAAATTTTATGTCAATAAATTTAATTTAGTATGTTTTCTTTTTATTTGAATTGATATTAGTAAAACGTTGTTAATATTTTAATTAGAAAAAGAAATTTAAAAAAGGTTCTGCGGTTTTATCTATTATGTCATTTGGCCTTGGCGATTTCAATAAACAGCTGATTAAAATAATATTCTAAAAATACATGTTAAGCCGGCGATACACTATCCTATTTAGTCGTACGATTTGTCAAAAAATCGTGTGTGTGATTCTGAAAACATTTTTTGGTGTCGGATAGAATTCCATCAGATTTTCGTTTGAATGAATCGTACGATTGTGTAGGATAGTGAATCGCGGCCTTCAGTTATGCTGAGAATAATATTAGCAAAGTACAAAATGGCAAGTAAAACGCGAAATATTCAGAACATGTTTTGCGATTTGCAACACTTGCGACTTGATAATTGTGCGAGTATCTGAACAAACCTAATTGTAAGGAACATAAAATGATTATTTTCATGGAGATCAAAGTTCGATTTATGTAGGAAATAAGTTTTATGAAAAATTTCTATGTAAGGTTTTTGTTGTAAATCTTTTGTCTTAATTAAATTCGATACAGTATTTACATAAAGGTGACTTCTTTGCATTGCTTTTATATTTTTTTGGTATGAAAATATCCGTTCCACATTCGCCGGCGAATGAATACCTTTGGCAGTTCTACTGATATCCGAAAACATTAGTGCATTAATTTTCTTTTTCAATCCTGCAAACCTAGGCCAAAAAGTTTCAACGTTACCAGAATGTAAAGAAATTATCACAATAATTTCCATTTTCCTTGAGAATAGATGAAACGCAAACATGCGTTTCCTGCACGCCGGTTTCAATGTAACTGATTTTCAAAACATTTCAAACCGGTAAGGCGATTGAAATTTTGTAATTGTACGTAACATGTCATTGGAGTACTTCAGTACTTTTGCAAAACTAATAGTACTGAAAAAAGTACAATTGTACTGACTTTATCATCCCTGGTAGTATTAGTTGGAGAGAGATTAGTGAAAGTTAATCACGATCTGATTCTACTGATGATTGACGGTAAAGTTTGTAACGCTATTATAGAAACAAAGTCCACACAAAAGTGCTTTATATGTGGCGCCACAAGCGAAGAATTCAACAATATTGAAAAAATTATTTCAAAAGATATTAATGTAGATAGCATGGAATTTGGTTTATCTGTCCTTCATGGATGGATAAGAATTTTTGAGTGTCTTATTCACTTATCATATAAACTCCCCATAAAAAAAATGGCAAACTAGATGATGATGAAAAAAAATTATTGCTGATACAAAAAAAGGCATTCAAAGGGCATTTAGAGAGTAAATTGAATTGATTGTTGTTTTGGTAACTCAAACGATGGGAATACTGCAAGGCGATTTTCAATTTTCGCTAATGATACTGCCAGGATATTTGTTAAAAATTATCCATGGTATTATATGCTTCCTACTCTACATAAATACTTCATTCTCGCGCCAGAAATTATATCGCTTTCCCCATTGCGTATTGGCCAACTAACTGAATAATCTCAATAAGCTAGAAACAAGGACTTTAAAAGTTATGGGGGGCACTTTTCGCGTAAATGCAGTAGGAAAAATACCATAGAAGACATGTTCAATAGATTTCTTTTAAGCTTTGATCCATTCATTTATAATTTTGCATAAATAAATATATAATAATCATGTAATAAAATATTCTAATGTGATTTTTTTGAGTTAAATCTGTGGAGTTAGTGATTTTTTAAAAAAAAGAAGGATTTTATGTTAAAATTTTGCTAATATAAATCCATATTAAAAATTTATTCCTTCTATTTAAACAAAAGCACATAAAGTATGCTCTAATTTACAATTTAATTTACTAATTTATCGTTATTCATTCAAAAGTTACAGCAAAAATAGTCAAATATGACAATTTTTTCCAAAATAGAAAAAGCCCATAAAAGATTAAAGAAATTTTTTTTCAACAATTTTTTTTATATGTTGGTTTTTTATGTATTTATTAATATCCATCAATAAAAACATAACAATATTTTAAAATTACGACTTCTATGAATTAATCGCCACTTTCTATACCATTCACCCCACTGTGCGACGTTTAAAGAGATCAGTCGGCAATTCCAATTTTTCCTCAAGTTTTAGCTAAAAATTTACACCTAACCCGAGATTTGGACATAGTCCGCAATCAATACGTGAAGATTACTGGTTTTCGTGGTGAAAAATGTGTGTCAATATAAGGGCCGGACAAGCTACAGGTGTTGGCTACCCATATATATTCTGCATTAAGGTATAAGTAACACCAATTTGCTGCTCCTTTAGCTCCGAACAGGAATATTTAAAATACCGAAAAGTCCCCGCCCTTTGGTTAATGTCTGTAAGTTATGACTGAATTTATTTCGCGACAGAATAGCTGACTACATTGAAATAAAAAAATGTTAAGTTTTAAGCTGAAACTATAAATTAAAAGGGTCCTCTTTTTTATTTACTGTTTTATATCTTAATTGTAATTTTTGTATGTAGCTGTAAATCAAATAAATATCTCACTGAAAGGACAAAAATGCAATCGAAAGTTATTGTTATTTAACCATACGACACTTTGAAGATTGGTGTCAGAGAGTTTGGCGATTTTAATTTTTTTAACCTTTCACTCCAAATATCACCTGAAAACTACCCATACCGTATATCAAGTACATGGTCCAAATCGAACCAAACTCCATGTATTAACTTATTGATTTGTTTCTGGATTGAATGACAGAATCCAAGAACAAAGCTCTTTCTACTGTTAACTAGAGAGGTGGAACTCTTCAAAAACAAACATTTTTTAAACTTAATAATATAAACAACAAACTTTTAAATCAGACCACCTACATACGCATACGTAGAAAAATGTTCATGCACCCAGAGCGACAGGAAAAAATTCTGCTGACAAACAAACATTTTTTTAGCCCAGAAGTGCCACGTTAAGATAAACACGTTTTCATCGTTTTCATACATCAACATCAATGAGTAAATGCTTTCATTTTGTTTTTATTTTTTTCTACTTTTATTGTTGTTTTTTGCCACTTGGTATATTTATTGTTGCTACTAATACTTTTGCTACTGCTACCACACAATGCTGCTACAGCTGGCATTATTGCTGCCGATTATGGTGCCCTGTTAACAGCCAAGCAAATATTATTTTAAAAATTGATAAACACCAGTCAAGTCAGTCAGTTAAAAACGTCCCCCCTACCGCAGTTAAACATAAATATTTAAATTCTTTGTAGTGGAGTCAAAGTGGGAGTGGGAGTGGGAGTGGGACAACCTTCTGCCTGAATGTTTATTTGTATTGTTTTATCTTAAAAACACAACGGAACTAAACGAATCAGTCAGGTAAAAGCCTAAAAATATGTAGAAATATCAAATTTTAAAGTCAAAAATCAGCATAACGAAGTGATGCTCCCTACGCAGGATAATTAGGGAATACTTAAAAGCAAAATGATATATTCGTCGAAAGTGTAGGGTGGTTAAGTTACCATACATATACGGGACGATTTTACATCATGTCTGTGTTATATTTTATAGAGAGTTTAAAAGTTACAAATTCAACATTCAGTTGAGGGTACCTTTAACAGGAACGTTTTCATTTACCATTAAATGCTTTATTAAAATCCTGCCATAGCGCCTTACCAAGTCACTGTATATTTATCATTTACCAAAAAAAAAAAAAACAATATTTATTTCCCAGGTATCTGTTTGCCTTCAAAAGTCATATAAGGCCGTAATGTGAACGTGAATTAAGTAGCTGGAGCATGAAGTGGCAGCAGGTAAGTTACACAAGGTATTAACAACGGCATCATCATTCAGTTGTAGTAACATTTGGTACACAATAAATTATTCAAAATTTTTGTTTATTAAACTTTCAAAATTATTTTGTTAGCAAAAAATAAGAAAAGAAATGAAAACCTTAGAGGCACATGTTGTCGCAACACATCTGTTAACCTTAATTTCCTTAAATTGTCTAAGCAAAAAAAGTTTTTTCATTTTAATTCAATAATCATAACGAAGAAAAAATTGTATATGTTGAAAAGTTTTTCCTGTTAATGAACTCGAAATGAAATGAATTAAATTTATTTGAGAACAAAGTTATCAATATAACTTAAAACTAGCAGTACACGCTGCGCGTTTCGTGTTTCAAAAACTAACAAAAATATTGGCGGAATGCACGGGTTTATATACGATTGATGTGCAAATACGTTTTATGTAAGCGGAAATTATACAACTGAATTTCGTAAAGACCAGTCCATAAAATTTGTATACAAATTTTGTCCAAATGAGAATGTAAAAAAGTGGGTTTTCAGGGACATGTTGCAACCCAGTTCTTGGTAAAATTGACCAATGCTTTTTTTTACTTTACCTTCCAAAATAGAGTCGTTTTCATCTGTAAAAAAATTTATTATTTGGGAACCAACGAATGTACCTTTTTTGATTTTAGTCTCACATAATCTTGAAAATTTCTGGCGAAGGTATTGAAAATCAATTCAATTTTTGTTTATTGCTTTTACGAAATTTTTCATAAGCCCTAGTTTTATCTGCAGTGGTGGAAATAAAACTTTGTGTCGGTCAACTAAAGGGTTATTTTGCAAAAAAAAAATTGACCAGGCTGAAGTTTCTGACGATGAGGCCACGCCTATTTTGTATAATGCTGCTTCTTGTCACGACTATGCCTTTCGCAAAGAAAGCAACCAAATTTCATTTAGCCTTATTTTAATCCAAGTAGAAAAGCTATGACTTTTAAATCTCCGCAAATTTGGCATTGGTATTCATCATATTTTACCTGCAGCAATAGGGTTTTCATAGAATCATAAGATTCTGCCATATGGACTGCATAACCAATAGAATTCGATGATATATATTTTTGCTATGTAACAATACAGCTTTTAAACTTAATTTAGAGCCATCTATAAAAAGTCTCAATTCGTCACGTTTATATGTAATGTTAAGAGATCCCATCAAACCACGGACATTTTTAAAAAAAAACTAGACTATTCGAATCATTGCATCAACTGTTTTTGTCTGGTACGGAAACATGTTATAACAACACCACTTTCTAAAAGGTTCCATTGTTGCAATCCCGAACCTAAAAGTTCGACTTTAATCTTTGGCAATTCTAAGTCCCCTACAAAATCATTTAATTCAGCTAGCTGATGTATATTTACTTTGCTAAGTTTACTGGTTGTATACATATTTTTATTAAACATATCGAGCCTTTGGTGCAATATCGTAGTAACTCAAAATTTGAATTTTTTGAGCTGGGTATGCAGAAATGATCTTTGGGGAAATATCTATCTAAAGAAAATAAGATTATGATTCCATCTCTAACTGTTCAGATTTTACAGCTAAAAATGTTTTTATTGCCTCTAGCTATTTCCAACCATATTGATATTAATATAAAAAAAAATATTTAATATAATTAATAATTGTTCACCTTTTTTAATTACAAAACATTCCTCTTTATTTAAAAACTTGTAAAAACATAACTTTAGTAAACCAAAATGCTATCAAAAATATGGCTGAAAACTTTAAATGCATTTTTCTCAGTTCACGATTTTTTGAATTACTACGGTATTGCACCAAAGGCTCGATATCTTCATTGATTTGTATTTTTAGTTTTATGTAAATTTGAAATATTTGTCAGTTGTGAAATAAATTTTGATTAGAAAACATACATAATAATTGGCGACGAGGAAAATTTAAAAAGGAAATATTTTTTTAATTAATTTTAAAATGGAAACCCAATTTGCCAAACTGCTTAAAGATCAATAATCTTGGGCTCAACAATTACTTGAAAGCCAACAAGGATTTTTTGAACGTTTCATGGAAAACGTTAATGCAACTCCAAAAAAGAATATACCGCCGTTTCCAAAATTTGAATTAAGTGCAGACAACTTTTCTTCGTATTCCAATCAACTCAAGGAACATTTTAAAGCGTATGGTGTTCAAGAAGCCGAACAAATGAAATCGTATTTTATATCTTGGATGGGGCCAGATTTATTTGAATTAGCAAGCAAATTATTCGGATCTGAAAAGATTCAAAGCAAGTCTTTCGAGCAAATAATTTGTAAGTTGGAACAATATTTTGTTTCAAAAGTTCATGTATTAGCAGCACGTTTCAAGTTTCACAACAGAACTATGCAAGAGGGTGAGTCGTATTCAAAATGGTTACTTGAATTGAAGGGCTTAGCCAGAAATTGTTCTTTTACATGTAAACATTGTCAAACGGAATATGTTGATGAGATGATAAGAGACGCTCTTATCTTAAATACATCCCATGATTTAGTTCGTACAGCTGCCTTGCAAAAGCAGAACCCATCTTTAGAAGAAGTTGTCAATATTGCAGAAACATTCGAGTCAACGCAATCTTCTTTGCAGACATTAAGAAGCAATAGCCATCCACAGGAAGTTCAACAAATAAAGCACAGGAACAGCAAGCAAAAGTTTCAAGGGAAAAACAATCAAGCCAGAAAACAAGTTCGTAATATGTCTCCCGGAAATCAGCTTCCCTCCTGTTCGGGATGTTTCAAAAATCATAAGAAGGAGAATTGTAAGTTCCGCAATGCCATATGTCACAAATGTGGTAAAACTGGCGACATAGCTCCGGTTTGTAAGTCAAAAAATATTAATAATATTAAAAACGTAGTAAGAATGAATTTCCTGCCGTACAGATATTCGTGAAACTTCTTTACTCCAAATATTATGGCTAATGCTTCTTTTTCAATTTGGCTATAATTCTTTTGGTGATAATTTAAAGTTTTAGAAGCATGTGCTATAGGTTTTTCTAAGCCATCGGGATATGCATGGGAAATTACTGCTCCTAGCCCAAAAGACGATGCATCAGTTGCTAAGACTAAAGGTAAATTATCGTCGAAATGACACAATCTGGTTGTAGAAATTAATTGCTTCTTAAGATTTTGGAATGCCTTTTCTTGACTATTTCCCCAAATAAAAGGACTAGTTTTCCTTCTTAATTCATTAAGAGGTTCACACAATGTCGAAAAATCCTTTATATATTTCATGTAAATAGTACGTTACTTTACCCATGAAAGCTTGTAAATCTTGCAAATTTTTGGGTCTAGGCAAATTTTGAATTGCTAGAATACCTTTATCAGATGGTGACACGCTAAAGTAGTAATAATACGCTTTTTTATTATATGCAAAATACAACATCTTTGTTTACTAAATATCACCTCACCGCAAATATGACAAAAATTGTATAACAAAAATTTGCTATAAAATAGTATTAAACTTTTTACTGTTAACACTTTTATCGCTTAATAATAGAAAAAAATTACTAAAACGCAATATTTTGGATATTTGATACCAGCTAACTATGTTAATATCAACACTATGAAGTTTAATGTGGGTACTTTCGATAAATTCGAAAGATATCAGGGATCGGAAAAACTAAAACTAATAAATGAATTTTACTTATTAAATCGTATTTTGAATGGTTTTTTTATAAATTAAGATATTTATAACTGCCTCAATAAATGTTATTAATCATTTGGAATCAAAATAAAGGACTTGAAAAAATATTGTAAGGAAAACTGGAAAACTAAAAAAGAGTCAAAACTTAAAAAATTCATTTTTGGCTTTAAAAATATTTTTTTTTTTAAATAACACTTTTTCGCATATATCACATTTTGATTTTGACATTCGGCATTTTTCCTATGGGAATGATCTATACATATAATAATAATAGTTTAAAGATTTGTCTAACCATATAAAATTATTTATTATGCCATTTAATTTTTTAAGATTCTCAACACTTCTAATTTTAGGTTAATTCTGCTAAAAGATTGCTTCTGTAGGTGATGCCAATTCCCTTTTTTCCTCCAGCCAAAAAATGTTCCTTACACTTTTCCCTACATTAACAATTTATTGTTTTTAGCAACAGGCAAACAAAAACATATTTATGTATTTTGTTAACATTTTGCAAATATTATAATAAAGGCATTAATTAACAACAAGAAAAAAACCAAAATAAAAATGCCATGCACACTTGGAAAAAAGAATATGGTTGGAGGTAACCATATTCTAAGAGCGACATAATAGGGTTGGTTTTTAATAATGCTTATGTTTGCAGGTTACCATATTATGTTTAAATATGACCATAGTATGTTTAAAATCAACCAAATTTTTCCCTAAATCAACCATAATATGGTAAAAATTAACCATATTTTAGTCAATATTAACCATAATAATGTTCAAAACTAAACATATTATGTTCAAAATTAACCATAATATGGTCAAAATTTCACAAACTTTTGAGAAAAGTAACCATATTGTGGTCAGGATTAACAATAATATGGTGAATGCTAATCATAATATGGTTAATTCATTTTTTCAATTTATTTGTTAAGTGTCAATTTTTAATGTTATATTCTTGATAGGTGTTACGTTCCACTTTTATAAAAAATCATATTCCAGCCTGTGACGACCTTCATATTACCATTTTTTCTGTTCTACTTGTTTTTTCTTCGTAAATTTATGTGTTTTAATCAATAATTAAAATAAAATGAATGAGAATTTTAAGGAAACCAAGTAAAATGCAAACGACCAGAATGTTGTTGCTTTTTAAACGTATTATTTTAAATTTAAAATTAATCATACAATGTTTTAAAATATAACAATTTCAAACATATTATTGTTATTAAATATTAAACATAGCATGTTTGGAGGCAACCATAATATGGTTATAGCTTTTGGATGGATGAATTTAGCCATAATATGGTTACCGTGGTAATAATATGGTTAAGGTAACCATAATATTTTTAAGTGTATGGTTGTAGTTTTTTTTTATTTAAACATTATATTGTTAAAAGCAACCATATTTGAATTTTCAAGGGAGGTAAACACTTTATTGTTAAATAGTTAAAGTTAATAGTTTTTTTAAAAACAACCAAAGTTTGTTTGTTGCCATTGCAGGGACCATAATATGTTTTTTTAACCATTATTCAACCATGTTTTTTCTCTACGTGCACGCACGTATAAAAATTCAATTTAAAATTAACATTGTTTGATAAACTTGTTTTCTCTTTGGCAGAGACGATCATTTGCACTAGCACAAGAAACCGCAAGGATAATTTCAAGGCCACAAGCGATAAAAGAGATATTGTAAAGAACATAAAGGAGGCAGTTTTGCAGGCTTTGGGCGAGAAGCAAGGAAAAAACAAAGTGAAATGCTATAATTGTGGTAAGATTGGCCATATTTAGCGAAACAACAAAACACCCAGACAACGATCAAGATTTGCTTCGCCGCAAAGAGACAAACGAAGAGAAAGTCAACAATCATCGAAGGAGCCAGCAGTGCGGAGGAAGCTGAAGGGCACAAGATCCATTTAGTAGTGAAAACGAAAGAAAGACGGTGAAAGGACCGACTTATGAAGAAATTAGATTGGAGAGTCCACTGATGAAAGCGTATTGGGCGCAGTGGAGTAGTCTGCGGATGTTAAATGGCTACCTAAACCGTACATGGGAAAGTACTGATGCCAAAACGGTTAAGAACCTTATTGTAGTACCGTCTTCTAAAGTATGCGAAGTTGTGAAGAAATTCCACGACGGTACTGGTGGTGAGCATTTTAGCGTAACGAAAACCATAAAGAAGTTAAAAGCAAGCTAATATTGGGTCGGCTGCACGCAAGCCGTGATTGATTGCATAATTAAATGCCCACAGTATGTTGCAGACTGCGGTCTATTTGGAGGAAGTATAACACCGCTCCAGCAGCACAACTTTGGTAAACCATCCGTACCAGCGAATAATAAGGACACTACCCAAGAGCAGAAGAACTCGTGTTAATTCATAAAATGACCGGATGAAGACCAGCGCCAAATTCGGAAGGCTTTAAAGAAGGCCAGTTGGTATTACTTCTAAACCGCTACGGAAGAAAGGGCTATCTCCAAAGCTGCAGACTCATTGGGATGGCCAATATAAAGTAATAAAGAAATTTCATGACGAGGTGTATCGAATCCAGAAATATAAGAGAGCCCAAGATTGACGTTATGACACTCTACAAAGTGTCATTACGTCCGTGGACCTATGACACAGGACGTTACGGCATGCCACCATACAGACAGATATTTCAATCGGAATGACATGGGCCAATAAAATCACTTCTAAACCAGCTTTGGATGTTATTTTATATCTTCTGCGTATTAAGCAGTATGTGATGGGAAAAACAACCAGAAATCTGTTAAAACTGAGGGATCTAAGACTGTAAGGAAATTTCGCGACAGGCTGACTGCGGGTCATAGATGTGATTGGCAATGGTGGTAATTATCTGGGCTCGCCTGGGTCCACGGATAACGTGGGAACTAGGGTCCACTTTGGGCATTTTCCGAGCGTGGAATCTTCGTAATTTGGAATCTGGTCTGCTCAGGGCAGATTGTATAAAGGATTTTACTAATGTATCGATGACAAGAGGTACAGGTGCCGTGGTCTACCTTAGGGATATAGATGATATTAAAAGGCTTCCGGAAGCCTGCTGTGCATTTTTGACGGAGGTTTAAGCGATCTTTGTTCCGTTGAATTGATAAGGAGTAACATTTCTGGTGAGGTTATACTTGTTA
Organism: Pollenia labialis; assembly: GCA_949318255.1. Lineage (NCBI taxonomy): Eukaryota > Metazoa > Arthropoda > Insecta > Diptera > Polleniidae > Pollenia > Pollenia labialis. Next base: position 140,607,053 of record OX439139.1, on the reverse strand, counting down.
TCGGGTAACTGCAAAATCACCATTAATAGAATGACCGATGTGTTGGCGAGACTGGCTTCGAAAATGGGGGATACAGATTGTGTGAAGATAGACGGAACGGGTTCTTAACTTCACATACGGAAATGTAGTCAGCGGGGACATTATTTTGTTTGTGCTTCATAGTCCTTGAATTTACATGTTTCCAATTTCAAGAATCTTTGCTCAACTAGTTGCTTAATGTTATACTTATGCATTTAGAAAAGCATTGCTCATCACACAATGCTATAAAATTTGATTTTTAAAGGCGTGCTATTTTCCGAAGCGTCTGTGTGATTAGTGAACAGCTTTTTACCATTTTCAATTTTATAAAATTATCTACAAAATTGCGACTTTCCCAAGGTGATTTTGGATTGATCGGTACAATAAAAAGTGGTTCTAAAAGTAAAACATATTCATTGTACATATTTCAGCACAAACGTTTAACTAGTACTACCCTCCCCCCTCACCTATGGTCTTGTATGGCATTAACACAAGCATATTATTTATAATAACTACTCCTATGTTATTAATTTAAGATATTTTTCTAAAAGCTTACTAAAGCATAAAATATTATAAATTGACTTAAAGTAGTTTAAACGTCCATCCTGTGTGTGGCTTATCACATCACTATTCAAATGAAAAGAACCAAAACAGACCAAAAAAAAACGACACTAATAAATAAAGAAGAGAAAAAAATTACCACACACACAAGTACAACATCAATTTTATTTGGTCCTGCGAGAATAACCAATATTTACCTTCTGGCTCTAATGCGATGATTCCAAGGGTATATGAGAATATAAAGTACAATAATAACAGTAAACCAAACAACAACAGCAACATAAAGCAACAAAAAAAGTTACTAATAAAGTCTCTTCTTCATGTACAGAAAGAGTGAGGAGGTGAAAAAGAGGAAGGAAAATAGATAAAGCAAGAATTATCCAGATATATGTGGGTTTACAAAAGATTTAAACAGGAAAACCTACATATCTAAAAATTTACAGGATGCCGATAGATGTTTTAAACAGAACAATTTTTTGCACAAGTCTTCGGGATAAATTTGAAAAATGTGTTAAAAATTGAATCAAAATCGAGTGAAACTAATAACAAAAGATATCTCGCATCGAAAAAGTATTCATATTAAGAATGAAACCAAAAATTCCATCGTTTCTCGATTTGTGAATAGAAAGTCTGTCTGTATTTTAATACGAAAACGGACAACACAAGCTCCGTTTTTTACAAATGTCAAATAGAATAAAATGTCGAAAAAATAAAATAAACAAGGGAATTAATTATAATGTTAGAGATCTAATAATAAATAAAGAAAAGTTTAAAAATGGGTTTTTTTTTTGTATTGTTGTAGGATTGCCGCCACCTTATATTCGATTTGGCTTGTAAATCAGTTATAAAACAAAAAACAGTGAAAATTTAAATTTTGTATTCCCAAAAATTGAAATTACTTTTTGATAATAAACAGGCAGGTGCACGGCCAAAAACACACTTAATTGACAACATCTTTTGTAAGTTGTTGTTGTTTTTATTTTGTTTTTCTTAACCTACCCTGCGGGAAATTTGTGTCAATTGGTCCAACAGACTGGTCCTGGGATTTGTGAAAATAGAACAAGTACAAAAAGAAAGGACTCATGACCAGTTAAAGAAGAACCAATCCCTTAACTGGTTTATAAAGACCAAAAAGGTAGAAAAAGTAATGAATTACAGTACAGTCTTAACTGGTGCTGTGACATATTTCTTGGTTATTTCTAAAATTTGGCTCTTAAATTAAATTCTTGGACTAGTTTTATTGAAATAATACTACATTGTATTTAAATAATACTACATTTGAGTAACTGACACTAAGTAGGTTCATTGAGAATAGATCTGTGATTGGTCAAATGGTGTCAATTCACCCCCTCCAATGACAACCCCATGTAAAAGTGATAGGTCTTATTCATATAAAGTGTTAAAACTAGAACCGGTCCCTACCACCAAAGACCTATCACGGGACTACTTCAGTGTCAGTTCGCTTCCCTCTAGGGTACTTACAACTACAATTAATGTTGAGAGAATTTCAACTAATTGTTGGGGGAATGTAAAATGAAACAAGCCCACTGTTTATTGTTGATGTGTTTTTGCTTAAACTTTGATATTATTACAAGTAGAACTGTTGCTATAATTCTTATACGTTTAACAGTTTTATTTGGTTTAATATCTTTAGTTTTTCTAAAATTTTTATGGATGAAGTTTCCTGATGATCTGGCCTAAGCAACCAGTGAAATGCGCATAGGAATAGCTTATCCCATCAATAATAAAAACTGGGAATTAAGCACGAATAACAAAATCTTTTGAAAATTTAAAGCATAAATAGTTTTGCTTAAAAAATTTCATGTCACACTGTTTGCATATTTAAAAAAGTCCAAGTGCTAACTCTACATAGATTTTTTAACAAAAACTTTACCCAACAAAACTTTTATACTTTTTTTTAAAATTTTTTTAAATTTTGTAGTTTTTATTTATACAACTTTGAAATTGATTCTAAATCTCAATTTTATAGTACAAAAAAATAAATTTTAAGCCAAAAATTACGTTGCCCATAGATTTAATAAAAACATATGTATGTACAATATATAAAATTTTTTATTAGAGAGAAGAATAATACCCTGCTGCATTATATAGCGTCGAAAAAAAAATAAACAATGAAGCCCCTAGAAATATTTTATACAACATTAATTAATTCAAAACACTGCTTAAAGGAATTCTTTATTGTTAGTCTAGTGTAGTCTTTATTGTGTAGGATTTTTTGGCAACAAATAATTACACATTTTTGTACCCTACAGCACACTGCATTGCAACTGTGGATGACATGCATACACTTAGTTAAGTTAAGGTCTGTTGCCCAAAAGTGGCATGAGTAAAAATTATTTTCAAAAAATTGTGTTTCAAGGATTTTATGAATATAGACAACAACGTTCTGCACAATTGTTTATGTAACAACATCCATTTATAATTTACAGTTACAATTGTGTAGAGTGTTCATTGTAATCAGCTTTCACCTCTAGGTCTTCGTTTCATCTTCAAAAGGCATACTAGTCAAGTAGCATGCTAACCAAGTTTACTAACCAGTTATTTAACTTGATGTATGGTCTAAAGTTACTCCCCTAAGTAGGCTTTTTTTTTTTGTTTCTCTTTTGGCTGAAATGCTTTTTTGGTGGTTTCGTAGTTTATTTTGAGTTTGATGAAACTGCACGAAAGGATGTGTAAGCAAAAATCTTACATTGAGGTTTTTTTATTAAGTATTTTATCATGTGGCAACAACAGTGGCACAACACTAAGAACAAAATTTAACACCCAGGCTCATAGCAAGACATACTATGTACAAAAATATACATACAAATATACATTATATAAGACTTGGATTTACAGGGTGGGGCATAAGTAACGTTATGATTTAATAAGGAAATTAAAAATTTGCTTGCGTTTTTGTCAAAATTTATTATAAATATTAATAATATTTTTATTATACAAATTTGTAATATTTATAATCGCCTCAGGACAGAACAAAGAACCGAAATTATTCAATTTTACATTGAATGATTATTAAAACAGAAACATAATATCGAAATTTCTTTTAAGCTCGAAATACCACAAGAGCTCAAACAATCGCAGCGTTTTCGCTGACAAATTCACCCAATTGCCTAAGGCCAATTTTCGTAAAGAAATGAGGGTGCTGAAACCTGAAATTCTGCGAAAAGTCGTGGTTTATGCTCTGGAGCACTTCGGGTAAAAGCAAACACAATGTGAACATATTTTTTATTTATAATCTAAATTTTATCTAATACGAAAATAAAAAAACTTAATTTTTGAATAAACTCTAACGTTACTTAAACGCCACCCTTTAGATGCAAATGCAATCCCAGTAGGAATTATATGGAAGTTAAGTTGTTGGACTAAATAATTTCACTAATATTTAAAAAAGTGTGAAAGTTTGTTTGTATGGATATTTGGATTTTTAGATATTTATTAGTTTGTGACTCAATTACGCGAAAACCGCTTAATGGATTTCGATGAAATTTGGTAGGGTCATATTCGAATATTGGGTTCTATTTTAAAAAGGAAATCTGGGAGAAATTTGCTACATTGTTACTTGTTCTATTTTTGCATATGGTCAGGATTAAAATATGTGGTACTTTTTAAGGGATAAAATTGGTACCATTTAATGGTTACTTATTTTATTTTCGATAAAGTTTATATACATACAGATTACAGCCTACAGTAACATACATTGTACCTACTAATGGCCTTTAATGAAGAAAATGTTCTTTCGGTTCTCTTCTACCTTTGGGATTCTTCTCCTTCCGAAAAATTTATTACAGAGATAGCAAAAAAATTTTACATTTGGTACTTTTTCTCCTTTGCATAAGTTTGGTGTACAGATTTCATATGGTTCAGTGGCCAAAATGTGCAAACCTACATATTTAGACATCCCCCGTTTTGTATGTGGAGAGTTGAAAGTCGGTTGCTGAAGATAATCGAGTGCTTAAAACTTATATTTATCTATGTGTTGGCAAAAAATAATAATTCCTATAATTTTGTTTATAGAAATATGGCCCCGAATCAAATAAAGTATGCTTTTTAAGAGGTAAAAATGGTGAAAAAGTGGTACTTTGTTGGTACTTTTTCTCTTTTCAAAAAATTCGGTATACAGATTGCATAAGGTTCAGATAAAAAAATAGGTTTATTTTTTAAATGATTAAATAAGTAAAATTAAAAGGGTTAAAACGGGATAAAATTGGTCCTTTTTCGATAAATTTGGTATACAGATTACATATGGCCCTCATAAATATATACATATACATATATATATATATATATATATATTTAAATACCCCTTGCTTATAAATATTATGAAGAGTTAAATGTCGGTTGCTCAAGAGTACTGAGTGCTCAAAATTTAAATGTATTGTGGTGTCGATTTTCAAACTTTAAATAAAATATTAAGAACGCCAATATTTTTTATTGAAATATTTTTTACATAAAATAAGTATAAATATAACATAAAATATATGTAAATTTTTTTCATAGGATAAGCCCCTTTCTCCTAAACATGCTCTGATTTTAACGTAAACGAAGTCACGGGTAAAAGCCATATTTGTATATTTTATTTATTATTAGCTTAACACCAGTATACCTTGCTACCCTCGTTAAAAAAAAAGTAAGTAAAATTATTTTTGATATTTGGCCAATTTGTTGTTTAATTGATTTGTTTTTTATTTAAGCTAATAGGGCCTAAGGTTAATTAATGTAAATAAAAAGCAATTTTTTATTACAGTTTTCCCGACGTTTCGTCGATTTTTTGTCGACTTTTTCAAGGGAGCGTAATATGAGCTTTTCACATTAAATTAAATTTCTCCTTTTATTTAAATTCTTTTAATACAGATCTCGTGCATTGATAACGAAGGTAGTTTATTTAGATTCTTTTACAATTACCGTTCTCCAGTAGTGCAGATACCTATATTGTCTTTATGTCCAGCCTTGTTGTGTATTGACAACTAAACTATTTGTAAATCATTTTAATTCTTTTACTGAAGCCCTTTTACAGATATATGAAAATCTATGCTGTATCAGTATGGGAAGTGCCACGCCCACTTAAAAATTAGTAGTCCACTTAGTAAACAAACTTTCCATGTAAAATCTTCTATAAATATAAAACTAGTAACATATTGGAACCATGCAATATACTAATACACGTAAACTTTTAGAGATTTATTTGGTCCTACATACATCTCCCAAAAATTCCTCTCACTATATGAATTCATATTTATTTATTCCGAAAGTCTAAAGAACAATTTAAAGAACTATCCTTCTCACTAGTATTAATTTTTTTTAATTCGATTAACCAGAATAACTCTTAGACGCTTTGCCAAACATCTAAATTTTTTTGTGTTCTACTTTGCGCACCGAGAATATTTAAGGCCGTGATTCACTATCCTATTCAGGAGTACGATTTGTCAAAAAAATCGTGTGTACTCATAATGGTATAAACACAACTGGGACGAACGACGAACTTCGCATAATACGACGAATTTATCGGCAAGAATTCGTTGCGTAGATTCGTCAAGTGAGAGACAATAATTGCGTGAATTCCAGGTGTTAATGTGACTTAAAATTTTGTTTTAATTTATAAAAATAATAGCATTGGCCGCTTGGAAACATGTATTGTTCTTAACTACTTTAATTATTTTACTGCATCCATTTTATTAAAATTTCAAATTAGTGTTTGGGTTTGTTTTAAATTTTGCAACTTTTCGCTAATTTCAGCCATGTTTCTGTTACTTTTCTGATTCTTTACAGCTTTAACGATTTGTAATAAATAGTAGACTTTGCTATTATCCCGCTGTTAGCAAAATTTTGCAAATATCCGCTAATTTAACAAGTTTTACCGAATTTTTGTCATTCCATATAGTTTTAGGAACTTTTAACCAATTTTGTGGGTTGTTTGCAATTTTAAAAATGTTGTTTTTTCAAAAATTTTTATTGTTATTTTCGGACACTTTGTTTTTTTTAAACCCGGGGCCTAACTCTGGCAGCACTTTCTCGATGCGAAAGCCATTTTATTTCAGTCGATACTAAACGAATCGAAATTAGTTTTTATAACACTGACAAAATAATTCCGATTAGTTCAGTATTGACTGAAATAATTAGATATTAAATTGCTTTCGAATCGAGTAAGTACTCGATCACGACTGCCAGAATCAGGCCCCCGATTAGCTCTTTCGTATAAATTTTAGGGTTTGTTTACAAGTTTGCAATTTTTCGCAAATTTTAGCCAAGTTCGCGAAAGAAGCGATTTTTACCGTGATCTTTATAGTTTTAACGATATTTAATAAATAGAAGACTTTGCCAACATGCCGCTGTTTGCAAATTTTTGCGAATGCCCGCTCATTGAACAATTTTTACCGCATTCTTTTCATTCCTTATAGTTTAATGAACTTTCAATCAATTTAATTGGTTGTTTGAAATTTTACAAAATTTTCGCTATTTTTTCAAATTTTTGTTGGTTACACTTTGTTCTTTTCACACGTTAAGCGATTTCAAATAAATTTAAGTGTTTGTTAGCCATGTTCGCAATAGAAGCGATTTTTCCGTGTGATTCTTTACAGCTTTTACGATTTTTAATAAATATAAGACTGCGTCTGCGTAGGAAATATAAATAAACCTATCGCAGAGTTCGTTACGCACGACGAATTTCGGCCTACGCAATGATTGTGTGTATTTTCATACAAATCAATATGTTCAGTTTCTGCCGACGAATATTCGTTACGAATTATTAGTCGTTCATCCCAGTTGTGTTTCTAGCATAAAGTGTAATAGTGTGAATCATGGCCCAATTAGAAGGTCTGCGTGCAACTACAACAATCCAACAATAGAAAAAACAACACGCATTTTGTGTGTGTGTAAAAAATGATAAAGACGTCAAGAACAAAAGCAATTGTTTGTGTCCAAAATGGTAGAAATGTCAAAAGCAATTATTACAAGAACAATCGCACGTAAAAAACACAACTCTGCAAAAATCAGCAGGTGTTTCAAGCTGACCTACTAATTGGACCATGGTGTGAATTAAAAATTAAATTGGGTGACAGATTTTTTTACAAGCCTGTCCGACTTACAAATGTATATGAAAAATTTCATAAAATGTTAGATAGATGCTATTAGAGCTTCATTTTCTTGTAAACGAGCTAAGTCTAATTATTTAGTATCTTTTTTGTGTCATAGAATGCTGTGAGATTTTTGGCTGAACGAATAGTAAAATTGTGTAGAATAGTGAATCCCGGCTTTAAAGGAAATTAAATTGTTGGTTCAAGTTCAGGTCAGGTTTAGCTGAACTTGTTGTCCTTAATTATCTTTTGAACCTTCGTGTACGATCAATTTAAGTTTAAAGCTAAGATCCCACTATCGGCTCAAACAGCATAATCTGGGACGGTTTTTATCGTGCTAAATCGGCGAACAATTAAAAACATTGCACAATTTATTCTAAGGTGGTCCCATTATCTTCGCACATTGTGACAATTTTTTTCGGTTCATATCGGCCAAAACTCAGTTGCGACAATAATCGGTACAATGCGGTCACACTATCGTGCTATTTGGGCAAAGTGAATCGTAGGTTTTTGTTTATTTCCTTGTTGGCAGACAAAATTTTACATTGGAAATTCGCAAAATTCTCCGTCTGAATATTCGACTATGTTTCCTTACAATTTTAAATAATAGAGGTATTCACCTCAGAATTTTAACTCTTGCGGACGTGCGGAATTGCGGTTTTGCACTATCGGTGTCGTGAACACCCAGCTTTAAACATTTTGAAATTTCAATTTCGAAATACCTATTACGAACTGTCAAAAACTGTAAAATAAAAACACACAATTGTCAATAGATTGCAAAAAATCATTGCTGTTTATTAATTCAAGATGCCGAAGCAAAGTTTTAAGACATTTTTGGTAAATCATTTAATTAATTAATCTTTTGTTCCAATTGAAAACATCTATCATGAAATCGGTAAGTATAGATCTATTTTATTAAAAATTCCAAATTAAAATTTGTAATTAAACTTTTGAGAAAATAATTTCACAACTGAAGATATTTTGGATGACGAATGCGTAGAAGAGGAATTAACCACACTTTATGATGATTTATCTTTAGTTTTGTCAGCACGTCGAGGAATTAAATAAATTTTTTAAATTTTTGTTTATTTCGTAGAACTTTGATTGTGTTTAAAAAAACAGTGTTGGACAACGGAATTTTGTCATTAAAGGTTGTAATTTTAGGTACTGTTTACATATTATTATATACCTGTTAAAAATGTGGCAACGATACCAATATTGAAGTTTATAAGCTGAATTGTGCAACTTTTACCCTTGCGATTTCGCTCCATCAAAAAGGTCTTGCAAAACATAAAAAGTAGTGGGAAATTATTTTCATGTGTTTGTTGTAGTAAAAAATAAAAAGTATTGCGATTCCGCAATTCCGCAAGAGTAAAAATTCTGAGGTGAATACCTTTAATGTATTAATATATAATAAAAAATTTATTCAATTTTATTCAAACTGTGCAGTAAAGGTACGGTCACATATGGCAAACATTTTTCAAATTTTGTTTGCCGGCATTTTTTTAAAATTTGTTAAAAAAAATAAAAATTTTATTTGCTGGTCACACTACGCACATTTATTTGCCCATTTTTGTTTGTTCAAATAGATATAAAATACCTTCAAATAAAAAATGGGAAAACATGTTTGCCCAGTGTTCACATATAAAAATATTTGCCTAAAAATAAATATTTGATCAAATTGTCAAAAATATAAATTAAATAAATAAAATTACTTTTTATTAAAACTAAAAATTAACATTTTTATGCAAAATATGGAAACTTTTGTGGTTTTATGGTACAGAAGAGCGAGAACAGCAGTTTTAAAAATAAAAGAGGATTAAGATAACAAATAAAGGGATAAGGCAATTTGGCAAAGTAATTTCCAGCCTTATACAACTAAATTAACATATGTACATACATTATGAAACTAAAGTATTATTTGTTACGGTTTTAGACGCAAGCAATAAAGTGTCTTAGAGAGTGGATCTATTGTAAATTATAGACCGATCTTCACGAAATTCAGTTATATGATTTCTAGGCATATAAATTGAGTTTGTGCAAAATTTAACGATAAAAGGTGCATTCCGCCACCAATTTACGTTAGTTTTTGTAAATAGATATTGATTTTTTCAAGAGGTTGTTTTCCATTTCGCTCCATAACTCTTTTCCTACTAAACCAAAAGTGCTGAATTTCAATCCAAACTGCTTGGACGAACTTGCGGCCAACATTTGTATTTTTGGTCAGCATCCTTTTCTAAATCGATATAACAATGTCCATCCGTCCGGCTAGCTGTAGATGTTAACCTTATTCGCAAAGTACATGTCGCAATTTTTGAGATAATCGGGTGTGTTCTAGAATCCGAATTCACTCGAAAGTGGATTACTGCAGCATTTTTTGTGTTCCACAATTCACCTCCACATGTTTTTATTCGTTTTTAATTAGAGTGGCAAAGGGGTTAGTGAAAGTAAAACGAATCGACTATAATTCTTATGTATATGTGAGAACATATTTAGCAAAAAAACATAATATTGGTTTTTAGTTTAAAATGTTTATTACATAATGAAAACAATACGTATTTTCACACAAATATTGCAAATTTTTGCAAATTTCCCCTGATTTAGCAATATTTACAGAATTTTTACCACTCCTTTTAGTTTGGGGGCCTTTTAATCAATTTTATGGGTTGTTTGAAATATTAAAAATTTTCGCGAATTTTCTTTTGTAATTTTTTTTTTGTTTTTTTCCGACATTTTGTTTTTTAACCGATTTGGCAATTTCAAATAAATTTTTGGGTTTGCAATTTTTCGTGAATGTTCGCGATAGATGCAATTGTTTTCTCTGATTCTTTACAGCTTTAACGATTTTTAATAAATACATATTAAACTTTGCTATCATGCCGCTATTAGCAAATTTTTGCGAATTTCCGCTAATTTAGCCACTTTTATCAAATTTTTGCCATTCCTTCCCAATAAAATAAGGAGCTTCCAACGAAGCAGGTTTGTAAGGGAGAAACATAAGCGTTTCGCTTACCATTGCGCTGTCGGAAGACATGAATTTTATATGGCGAGTTCCCACTTTGAAGCAATACATGTTTGACACATAAAGCGCATTATTCATGTTATTGTAATCCATCCATATTTTGCCATCGCTCTTATACAAATACCCCTTCTGTAAATAGCTTTTAATGTCATAATAATCTTATAAATGTTGGTTTTGGCAATAATTTCTATAATAGCTTGAAAATGTTGTCTTGGTAGGACGAGAATTTGTTCTAGGTCATTTGCTACAATCACTTCAAGACGAAAAAATCTCATAAAGATGTCGATGTCGGTAAATTATTCGCCACTAATAAGTTTTATTTAAATCTTAAATTCATTATATAATTTTATTTTGGCGGGTCCATGATTGTCCACTGACGCCATTCTTGCAATGCATAATTCGTAACATTACCTCATATTTTATACCCATATTAAATAAATTACCTACTTACTTAAGAAAAATGTATTTTGCAACATCTTGAAACCTACTTACCGCGCAACTCTTTGCTAAAAATACAACACAGGACAAATTGTTTTACATAAATAAGTTTTTTCGTAATTAAAAAATTATTTAATTTTTTCAATTTTATTCAATAATTTTTATTTTAAAGCTTTTTTATTTGCCGCTGTTTGTTCTTACAAAATTTTTGTAAGAACAAATATTTATTTGCCTAAAATCGAGGAAAATATTTGACGTTAAATGGTCACATTAGGAGCATTTTTGTTTGCTAGCAAATAATTTTGTTTGCCCAAAATCAGCTGTTTTTCTGTTTGCCCCTCAAAAATATTTTGTGGTCAGATTAGGGCAAACAAATATTTGATATTTTTTGACAAATGTTTGCCATATGTGACCGTACCTTAAGTTGATTGATCTTTTGTTTTTGTAAACAAACCAGGGATGGCAACATCGATACAACTGCAATGTTTTGATTAAAGCGAATTGTTTTCTTTCATTTAACAGTACAAATGTACTATTTTACGTGTCAATACATAAATAATAGATAAAACAAATGTAATTTTGGTGCAATAAAGTTCAAAAAGGTAAAATTTTAGTAGCCAGTTGGTGCAATTTAAAAATTTTGTTCTGCCATCCCTGTATCGGCGTTGATTGGCGACTGTGATCGGCGCACAAGTGGCCGATAAAAATCGGTACATACTAAACAATTTCATTGCTCCTCATTGTCCATCAAGGTTAATTTTGATTGTGCACTGTCAGCACAATTTCGGCACAGATTGTCGCACATTAAAAAATGTTGAACGGTTACGCTGATCGGCACATGAAATACGACAAAAATTGGTACATTGCGCCGATAGTGGGATCTTAATGATGAAACAGAACTGGGGCTGAACGATGTTTTTCATACAGATAGACATAAAATTAAGCCAGAGAATGCGGTCGAGAAATAGAATCAATTTTATTTTGAGGACGTTTTTTCTAATGCTCTTATTCTCTTAATAATGCTACCATACTTTCATTCAATTTCATACATTTTATAAACAAAGAAAAATAAGAACAAAAGAAAACAAAATAAATGAGAGAGAATTTGAAGTTACGGCCAACGTTTTAATTATGGGCTTAAGAATTTTAGCTTGAAGGTGAAGACTCAATTCTGTTTCATCATTTAGCTTAAGGCTTAAACACAAACTCATCTAGAGTATTACGAATGCAAAAACAAAAGAAAATTAACGAGCACGGTCATGCCAGTACCCCTTAATATTATATTTTCCTTTCTCTTCTAAAAACTTACGACCTAACGAGTGCAAAGATCTGCAACCCCATTTTTAGCCACTGATCAACAACTCTCAATACTTGCTTTAGCAATTAAAAGTAAATAAAAACTTTTTCTTTTACTAAAACTCTCAATTTCCATTTGGGGCACTAACTCTTAGTAGAGTATAGACTGTGGTATAATTTGAGGCTTAAAGGTTTACAAAAGTTTAGTATATTGTTGTTATATGAAATGGGTGGTTTGGCTGCCGGGTTAACATTGTATGCAAGTAGATGCTACAGAGTTAAATTATATTCAAAATATGTTGTTTACTAAAGCAAAAACCCCCAATTTTGTTGGCCAAGAAAAACCATACAAACATCAAAAAAAAATAGGTGATACAAGAAAACACACATCTGTATATCTCAGGAAGGCAAAAGTTAACACAAAGGAAGGAAGGAGAGTTAAAAAAAAGATTGGCTAAAAGATGTTTGTATGTATATAAGTTGATTTCACTGTTAGTTGGGCACATCCAGGCTAAAAATAATTTCAAGTGTATCCAATTTACATATCAGATGTCTAGTATATAACAATGTCGAGAAGATATAAATTGCAGTGTTGTCAATGGAAATCAACATGGTGTTAAAACGAATACTGGTATAAAACAAGCAAAAAAATATAATTAAAATTATGATTAATTTAGCAAAGACTTGGGAAAGGAATCGAACAAAGATTGCTTTAGTCAACATAGATGGCTTTAAATTTTATCAGGATTATATTTTAAATGGATATTACAGATATAAGGAGAATTTGTTTAGAAAGATCCATAATTCGGCTTAGCTGATTTATAAAATTTCATATATCATAAATTATCAAAACGTTTTAGTATCGGATCAAAGTGAGAATAACTTTTTTTAATACGTATTACTAATTTTATTTCGTAATTTATTATAAATCTTTTAATTGATGCCAGATGTTTAAAGGGGCACATGTACAATATTTAAAATCTTTTTGAAATGTTGAAAACCGAGAATCCGAATAGTCGATCACTCTCTATAATAAAACGCACAACGTTAATTGTAAATAAAATAAAATATTTTGAGAGAATTATCCTAATATTTTTAATTATGTGGAAGGATCTATGACAATTACATGTGAAACAAAATATGCTTGCCAGGGCTTTGGTTACATGCATCTATTTGATTGTCCATATTTTGAATGACTCTGAGACATAATTAAGGTTCAATGTCGTTAATGTGCCGAACTATCTCATCGTTTACCTCTCGTCGTACACTTTTGCTTTTAAATATCATCAAAGAAAGAAGTTCAACGGCGTCAAATCACATGATCGTGGCAGCCAATTAACATCGCCACGACGTGAGATAACAAGGCCATTGAATTTCTGGCTCAAAAGAGCCATTGTTTCGTTGGCTGTGTGGCAAGTGGTACCACATATCGTCCAGGTTCATATCCTCAATTTCTGGCCACAAGAAGTGCGTTTTCATCTCGCGAAAGCAAACACCATTTACAGTAACTGCTTGGCCGAACCTATAACGTCACCAGTCTATAAACCGCACCAAACAGTCACGCTGTGGATTCCATCTCCAACAGACCCGGTTCGCTGAAAATTGCGCACAATTCTGCCAAGTGTGGAGATATTTGGTCGCATGTGCTGAACAATAAAAGCACGAAGCGTACGAAAACCATTTTGATTTGAACGCACATTTTCGTAAAAGGCTTCAACAATCTTAACGCGCTCCTCAATTGTGTATCTTACTGAAACAAAGAAGTGTAAAATTAAGTTGGGCAAAAAACTTGACGTTTAGGTGTGCCTTATGAATAACATTGCGCATAATGGTTGGATCACCCTTTTGTTTTTGTTTGGGTTCATAATTGATTAAAGACCCCTAAAAGAAACCAAAAGCGATAATCCTGTATCTCTTTGAAGGGTAGGAAATCAAATATTCAAAGACGTTGACACCAATAAAACCATATTTTTACAAACTAATTTTTGCTTCCATAAATCAGTTATGAATAATTTTAACTTTATTTCGTTACTACATTTAATTGGTTTGGGCAACTCTGCTCAACTAACCGATAGAGTTGGAAAAAAATTGCAACTTGGCTGCAGATAATAAAATGTGTAAGGCATACTTAAAAGTATCATTATTGTTCGAGCCGCAGGCAAATATTTTGTAATCCACATACAAACTCTCATTTTATACTTGTATTTTCACACAAATGCATTGTAATTTTATTCTGTGGGTGGATGGTTTTCTATTTTTCGTTATCGTCCTTTTTACTTAACAGAATGTATTAAAAAAGCTCATAAATTTTATCTGGCACAATTTACAATGGCTTTTTGTAAATATGGAAAATATAAAAGATTTATTTAAAGGATTTCCCAACAGAGAACAGGTATATTGCATTAAGTAATAGTTACATAAAACCAATACATAATCTTAAATGTTAAACACATTCATAAATTTTTTTAATATTTTATTATTTTTTTTTAAATTTTTATTAATTTTTAATTGGGTGAGCTTGGTGAAACTACTGTTAAGAACCAAGTGCATTATTTTGAAGGTACACATTTATTCTTCTGTAGCCAAAAATGCTTTAACTTTTGCACACATTTCTTTGAAATAGCTAATTGTTTTTACTCTGCACAT
Organism: Pollenia labialis; assembly: GCA_949318255.1. Taxonomy (NCBI): domain Eukaryota; kingdom Metazoa; phylum Arthropoda; class Insecta; order Diptera; family Polleniidae; genus Pollenia; species Pollenia labialis. The sequence goes on along the minus strand of OX439139.1, from coordinate 140,591,981 downwards.
CTTAAATAGGCGCGATTTTTGCAAAAGTATATGTCGACAGTGTAAAAAAGGAATACTCTAAGCCTGAACCTGGCAGGATGCAATTATTGCACTTATTGCAACGAATAAAATTTGACATTTTATTTTAATTATTTCTTTTAAGTATTATTATTTTGTTAATTGTTTTTCTGCATTTTATTATAACAACACCACAAATAAATGTTAAGATCAGAATAATATTCGGCACAAAGTACACTTACATAAGTATGTGAATCTTAGCTCCAGAAGAAAATCTTGTTCTACCGGGTCCATGATTACCCGTGGGTAGCAATTATAAAAAAATTCCAAAGATGTGTCTGTATATATTTTAGTGTAGGGAATAAACTGGTCGAACTTGACGAAATGTACATACATTCTTTTTTTATATCCACCCCACACAAGTGGAGAGGGTATAAAGTGTTTGTGCTGGTAGGTTACCGATCGACTCAGAATCATTTTTTAACGATTATACATCAGTGTGTAGGGAATTGTGTTTATTTAAAAAAAAAAATAATACATAATAAAATGTTTAACAATTGCAAAAATTTATTAAAGACATTTTCCAAAAAATGCGAAAAAAAAATTTTATTTATTTATTGGCAAATTTTTATTTATGAAATAAAAAAACAGGGGCCGTAATAAATGTTGTTGTGATAACAGTTATATTTTGATTTTTAATTTTTCCCAGCAAGAACAACATTTATTTTTGATTATTATTTTTTCGAGCAAAAATAAAATTTAAATTCTAAAAAGAAATGTATGTATTTACGTGTTATTAAAATGTAAACATGTAAAACAAAAACAACATTTTATTATTTTTTTTTATGTAAGATAAGCGAACGAAGGCTTCTTTCGGAAATAGATGCACAGGCTGTTAGTTGACTTTAAGCATTTATTTAAATGTGTGATTATCATGGGGATTTCTTATGCACAACAAAATATCTAAACTAATGTTATGAAGCTAAAAAGTTTGTATGTTTCTATGTTTGTAAGAGGTAATGAAGAACAACTTAACCAATGGAAAAAATTTTTTGAAGATCCAGTTGAAACAGAGGAAATAAGCTTCGAAAATACTCAAAGACAACGAAATCCATGCAGAAATATTTCAATTCAACCACGATCTATTGAGGAAATCCAAACTGCTATACACAAACTGAAAACCCATAAAAGTGCCGGATCGACATCATTGCACCCGTTCTGCAACCAATTTTCCAGCAGATCTGATTGGACAATAAAATTCCAGATGATTGGAAGGACGGTGTAATAATAACAATTCCGAAAAAGAGGGACTTAAGTTACTGTAGAAACTGGAGTGGCATCACGCTTCTTACTACAGTTACAAAAATTATGGCATTTATAATCCTGGATCGCATATCTTTAACCATTGATGCAAGCCTACGTCAAGAACAAAATGGCTTCAGACCACAAAGATCCTGTGTTGATCACATAAACACCCTCCATATAATTATAGAGCAGTCAGTAGAGTGGCGCTCCCCCTGGATCTACTGTTTGTAGACTTTAAACGTGCCTTTGAACCATAATAGAAGACGTAGACAAATTTTGTTATCTTGGCAGCGTAGTAACAAAAGATGGTGGAGCGGATGATGAAGTAATGCCACGATTAAACAAAGCTCGACATGCATACTACAAACTAAAGAAAATTTGGTCAACCCGCAACATATCCCAGCGAACAAAACTTAGAATATTCAACACCAGTGTTAAATCGGTCCTATTATACGGCTGTGAAACATTGAAAGTGACGGATGTTATATGCATAAAACTTCAGGTTTTCATTAATAAATGTCTGCGGCGCATATGTCGAATATTTTGGCCCTATACCATCTCTAATGAGGACCTACTTAGAACAACAAAAACCGAAAGAATAACAACTGACATAAAACGCAGAAAGTGGCGATGGATAGGTCACACGTTACGTAAGACTGACAACGACTTAGTAAAAATGGCCTTTGAATGGAACCCCCAAGGGTCGAGACGCCCAGAAAGACCCAAAATTACATGGATGAGATCTACTCATGCTGAATATAGATCTAACGGGCATAGGCTATATAAAGTTCCAATAAAGTGCTTAGGATAGGGTCCAGGGGCGCTAAACCTCCTATTCTAACCTCACTCATATCTCAAAAACTAATAGAGACAGAAAAAAAATTCAATACTTGTCGTTGTTCTTTAGAAGGTGTCTGCTGCTTTTTTTATGCCCTTTTAGGGATTAAGCGGTCAAAACCTTTTAAGCTAATAAACGTAAAAATAAACATTTTATCACATTCGAAACCTAACTAAAAAATACAAATATAAATTTGGTACTTTTTAGAAGTTCGAGAAATTCTTTAGCATATTAAATGGGCTACAATATTAAAATTGTTTTACCAATCAATCAATCAATGGGGAGAAAACAAGTACCATAAAAAAGCACAATTTTTAAAGGTTGTTGATACAATTTTTAAAATTCTCAACGCCATCCCTGAAACAAAACCACAACAAGAGAAAAAAAAATAAAAAACTTTGTTTATATTTTTATAGTTTGCTCTCTCTAGCATTTACTGTTTCGTTCTATCAATTCCATATCAATCAATGAATAAAAAATGTAGTGTCATAAGGGCTTTAATATTGGACCTGTGAACATAAAATAAAACATGGCTGAAATTCTGTAACAGGGCTTTTTGGATGTTTTTGTTCATTAAATGGTACTTTTTTTAATTTTCATTAGTATTCATAAATGTTTGACCTAGAAACATAAAATTCAACATGCAATGTCCTGAGTATATGAGAATCTGTAAGAGGGAATTTTTGTTGTTTAAATGGTAGTGTTTCCGTTAATATTGGACTAGAACTTTAAATTAAACATGCAAGGGCTGAGTGAGTAAGAGTCTGTAAGAAGGATTTTTTTTTTGTAATTTGTATTTTTTTTGCTGGTACTAACTTAGGATAGGATTCAAGGATATTAATTATCGTTTTAGAAGAGATCTATTAAAGCAATAGTTGCCGTCCTCAAAAGAAAAAGAAAGCCTTTTTAACATGAGTACGCTGTTCACCCTCTATTCCGCCTCCCGTATATCGCCCTGCTCGAACTTCCCCTGACCGAATGCGAAAGCCACCAAGACATACGCAGAATCGCTGCCACTCCGAAAAATATCTAACCAATTTCCAAGATATTTGAATAGATAGATCAGCGTAATTAAAACACACAGGGTTTTTATGTTTAGGAATATGAAGTTACAGATGAAATTTAAAACTTATGTAGATCGATCTACACCCAATAAAGCACACAGGCTTTATATTTCTTTATAATAAGTCAAGAATTCATTCTGGGCGGTCAACGCCGCTGGAACGGCTAGTATATTATAAAAAGAAAAATTATAGAAAATTTCTTCGAGACCTGCGAGCTCCTGCGTTAAAATGCGTTTGCAAATAATTTCCTTAAATTTAGGTTCAAACAAAAGCCTTGGGTTAATGTGAAACCCCTAAAAGCCCGCAACGCGGTATAGTTATGTAACTCCAAATCTACTATATAACAATGCAAGCCAAACAAATTACTTGCTTAAGTAGGCAAACAAGGACGGCCCCTCTCACAGCATGTATTACATCGTCAATAATAAGAAAAATTGAATTTGTGAAATTAACTCAGAAAGTCAATCTGAGGCCATTGTTGAGAGCAAAACCAATAAATCTATGTGTTTAACTCTATTTCAAGCCCATCTTATGCTGTTTTCTTTTTTTCACAAAAAATATCACCTCCTGAAACGGTGTATGTATAAAATGCCCTGCCAACCCTGTAGTAATGCTAATTTACATTTGATGAGAACTAAAAACAAGTTATACAAAGTGGAACACCCTGTTTTAAGCACCTGGTAAAAAATTGTTAATCATCGTTTTTAACCGATTTAGCGATTTCAAATAAATTTTATGGGTTTGTTTTCAATTTTTCGCGAATAAAAGTGATTTGAGCCCAAAAAATGGAAAATTGTCAGGTAAGATCTAATTTTATTTATTAATTCATGGATTAGAATTAAAAAATATTTTGATGTTAGGTAAATATTTATTATGCTTTTATATATTATTTAAGCTTGAGGTCACTTTTTTATAAAATTAATTTAAATAGAAACTGGGAATTATTTCCTTTCGAAGGTTACTTTATATTATATTCAACATTTTTTATTTTTCGAATTTATTTTATGAGCTAAATTTCAGTTATGAATTTTATAAAGCTTTTTTGTAATAGTCCTATTTCTTCAATTTTTCAGAAATGACTTTTTCCCAGTTTCTATTTGTTAAAATTGTTGAGTTAAATACATTCAATTTGAGTGACACAAAGAATGCTGACGAAGGCCGTAGCGGGCCAGAAAATGCATTACATTCTGCTGGTGTCTAATAATTGTAAATTTTTCTGTACAATATACTTCATTGCTGTCCAAAGGAAAGCTAAGGTAAAATGTAACAAGAATATACAATAAAATAGTCTGGTAGTGTATAAAAAAGTCATTTCTGAAAAATTAAAGGAATAGGACCATTACAAAAAAGCTTTAAAAAATACATAACGGAAATTAAGCTAATAGAATACATTCGAAAAATAAAAAATGTTGAATTAATTTAGATATTTTAATTTTCAATCTTTCGATTTCCGTTGGAAATCTTCTTCAGGAAATTTTTATAATAAAATAAAATTTTAAAATTTGACAATAAATGGAAAAACAAAAGATGGAAAAATAAATTTAAAAATTTCAATTAACAAAATTATCATAATAAATTTTAAATTTATTTCTAAAAAATTAAGCCAAACAAACAAAAAAGAAAAAACAAAATTTTAATGTTTTCAAAGCCTAAACCTATTTTAATGCCCCTTTCCGTCAATAGTTATTTTTATTTAATAAATATTCATCAACTGAGCTCTGCCATCTTAAATTAATTTTACAAACAATCAAGGGCGAATACGTATTTATAATTAGCCCTTTCAACAACCTATTTATTTTTATTCAATAATGTGCTGTTTTCACAACACAAGTGACTGAACGTGTAGTAAAATTTGTATGAAAAGCACTCATTTATTTGAGTGTTTTCCATATAAATTTTACTACACGTTCAGTCACTTGTGTTGTGAAAACAGCACATAAATGTCTATAAATCTGGGACATTATTTATCTGCAACATTTCTAACATTTGTCAACGTTTCTTAAAACTTTCCGTATTTAAAACTGATGTGTTTTCAAAATCAGGATAATGATTAAAATCCATACAATAAAAAAGGCCGAAGAAATAGGATTATAATTTAGTAACTATTTATTTTGTATATTTTTTTTTAAATCAACTGATTCAAACTCCAAATAGCGCACTAACTAATGAGGGATTGTTCACAACAGTCGTATTTTTTTATGTTATTATTTTAAGACTTATGACTTTATGGCACCTTTTGAATCTCCCAATAGTATAGAAAATTATAAACAATGATTGCGTTGGAATATTTATATATAACGGTTGTCCCATCACGCGAACCAATTTTGCGCAAGAAAAGTTTAAAAGAAAGACATAAATAATAAAATAAATAGTTCAACTATGATGTGAATTGTTATATATTTTTCTAAAAAAAACTACATAAAAAATGTTAAAAATGTGTTTCGAATATTTATTGAAGATTTTTTGATGAAAAATTATGGATTTTTGCTGATTTTACCTCTAAAAGTTTTGGCAACACTGTTTATTAGTTGTATTTTTTATTTTAACTAGTTGGCAATATTAAATTTTACATAGATTTATTATTCGTTAAACAAAATATCAAGAAACATCTCTAAATAAACAAATAAGGCTGTAAAATTTATTTTATTTTGTTTACACAAGTTTATAAATTAATTCCATCATAAAAATTTATTTATCTGTGAAATAAAATCTAATTAAACTAAGTAAGAAAGTATAGTCGGTTAAGACCGACCATATGATACCCAACACCACAGAATTTAAAAAAAAAAATTTTAATGGGACTCGTGGACAATCATAGACCGCCAGAACAAAATTATATTAAATCTCTATTGCGAACAGAAGCTTTTATGTGGGCTATGTTACTATTTCCGCAGGATTGATCCTTACGACAATAAGAACTTGTGTACAAAATTTCATCAAATTAACTCCATAATTGCGAACTGTACTTTGCGCATAAGGTTAACATGCACAGCTACCCGCCAGATGGCCAGCCGGAAGGATATCGGTAAATCAATTCAAACAGTGATTCTGAGTCGAAAGGCAAACTAAAAGGTAGGCCCAATATTATATGGTGTTACACACATCAGCACGAACGCATAATACCCTCTCTACTACTGTGGTGTGTGTATAACTGCTAAATAAATGAACAAATAAAGTTCTAAAATAAAATAACGAAAATATTTAACATTAAAAGTTTCCGCACAAATAACTAAAACCTTTAAGATAAAAATCTCAAAACCACAAAAAATAGCAAATACTCTTGATTATAATAAAAATATGTAACAAAGTATACTCGGTTAAGACCGACCATATGATACCCAATACCACAGAATTTAAAAAAAAACGTTTAATGGGACTCGTGGACAATCATGGACCGCCAGAACAAAATTATGTTATGAGATTAAGATTCATGTAAAAGTTCTTTGTCTAGAATATTATTACGATAACTTCTTTTATATGAGATTGGTTTACCTTTAAGTGACTTTGGGAAGGTGGTTTATTTGAGGTCAATGATTAATTTTGGACCTATCAACGCAATGTTTTGTCATGAAAAAGTAGCTTTCTTAAAAGTTATAACCGCGAAATTGTGCGTCAATACCAAAATTTATAAAGATGTTTTGACATTTAAAGCTACTTTCGGAAGGAGTATTTTTATGAGAACTGTGCATCAAATTTAAAATTCGAAAAGATGATTTAGTTTGCAATGAAATAAGTTTTTACTAAATTTAATCTAAATACCAATAAAATATGATGGCTTATGGGCACAAAAACTCTATTCCGGAAAGAGGCTTGTATGGGGGCCATGTGCAATAAAGGACCGATTGTCATCTTTAAATAGGCTTATTGACAATTAGAAGCTACACTGAAAGAAAAATGCTTCATATATTTAATGAATCATTTTCATTGGTTAAATGAAAATTTTCATTGTCTAAATGAAATTTCATAGTTATAATGAAGTATTTTCGTTAAAATCGCTTCATGGGATTTCGTAATTACGTTAAAAATTTTCATTGGATATATGAAAACTTAAGTTTGTCCAAGTAAACAAAAAATTTCAATTGGGAACATAAAAAAACAATATACAAACATACCTTTATTCATAAATTAATACAAAATTACAGTTTCCTTAAAAAAATGTTTAATTGTTAATTAAAAAATGTAAGATTTAATAATTTCATACATCTAATGTAATATGCTATTAAATTTATGAAATCAAAAATTTTTTTAAAAAAGCAACATTTTTTAATAATTTAAAAAAAAAATTATTTTTAACATTCAATAATAGTCTCAATCTCAATAATTAAGAGTATAAAAATATTTCGAAAAAGCTTGCCTTCATAAATTTAAATTTTCCTTATGACAATAAAAATGTCATTATAGTAATGAAACAAAAACTTTCAATCAATAAATATGTATGTTTTTAGTTTTCTTTAATATGTACATAGTAAAGACAAAAAACATAGTTTTTTTATTCAAAAATTACACTGCCCCGGTAGGCTAGCTGCTAGTGAGCTAGTCTAGCAGCGCCAAGGTTGCGGGATCATCGATTTCCGCCAGAGTCAGAAAAAAAATGAGATAGAAAAAAAAAGTTAAAAAGAAAAAAAAATAATTAAAAAGAAAAAAAAAAGAAAATAAAAAAAAAATAGTGAGCTAGTCTAGCAGCGCCGAGGTTGCGGGTCGATTCCCGCCAGAGACAGAAAAAAATGAGATAGAAAAAAAAGTTAAAAAGAAAAAGAATAATTAAAAAGAAAAGAAAAAAGAATATAAAAAAAAAATTTTTAGTTTTTTGAAGTATTCATCCAATTAATAATAATATTCATTATTCTAATGTAATGTTTCATTACATACATATTAATGAAACAGGTTTCATTGATCCAACGAAGCGCTGCATAGGTTCCTTTTTAATGAAATTTTTCATGGGTTTAATGTCAAAATTCATTGGTATTGCGAAGAAAATTCTTTCATTGTATGCTCCAAATTAAATCAAATTATCTCCAAGATTGCGACCTTTACTTTGCGACAAGGCTTACATGGACAGTCAGCAATCCAGACAGACAGACGGACATCGTTTGATCGATTCAGAAAGTGATTCTTAGTCGATTCGTGTACCAAAATCGGTATATTTTAAACTTCGCCGTACAAATACCCATCTGGGTGACCATTTAGTTTTTATAATTTCCCTTCATTTGCTTCAGTTAAATTGAAATTTTTACTCCCTAAGCAGATTGTTAAGTTCTCTCGGTTGACAAAATCCAGCCGGGAGGAACTACACATATCGCTCCTTTATTGCAACATAGTCATATCTCAAAAAATGCGATTAAAGTTTTCAAAATGTACCTTTTTATACAGATTCAATAAAATATATTTTGCTATAATTGCGGTTCAGTTTGAGATAAAACACTGATTTCTAATTTACATATAGAGCAGTTTTGCTTAAGTAACTTTTTGTTTTGAGATATGACTATGTTGCAATAAAGGAGCGATATGTGTAGTTCCTCCCGGCTGGATTTTGTTAACCGATGTACATACATACGTAAAAAGCTTTGGTAAGGCGAGGTTAAGGTATTACAAACCTCATCACCAACGAATAATACCCACTCCTCTTTTGTCGTGCGTGTATATGCATTAACTGTGTGTTACCTGGATTTGATAAGATAAGTTCTTAAGCACAACAAATTTGAACAGATATTAAAATAATTGTTGTAAAAGTAAAATAAATATGTATATATAAAAAGGCCTATTAAAGTAAATAAAAACTGTTGTCTCTGTAACACAACAATTCTAATAATGATGACCGTATGCAAATTCCTATTAAAAATTTCTATAAATATTTTGCAATTTGTTTTGAAAATTCAGTATTAAACAGAATATTGCATTCATAGCTTTTTAGAGAAGGAACAAATATATCAACGAATTTTATACCAATATGAAGACTTTGGTTGCTTTCGTGACGGTTTATTTGTTAATAAGCCTGGCTTATGGCATACCTAAAAACAATGGTCAACCCGGCTGCCAAACTGAGGAAGAATTAACTGTAAAATACTACCGCCATTTTCAATACAAGACGCTCTATTGGGAATGTGTTGATCTAGGGCAGCCAGCTTTATTAAGCTCCTGCCCGATAGCACAAGGTTTCTTAGATCCAATAAAGCAGTGTGTCAATTTTTCTTTGTGGTATTGGACGCCAACTGTAGCCCCACCAAGTGCCCCAGTAACTACTGCTCCTGCCCAGGCTTAAAGCAAAAAAAAAACAATTGTAATAAAATTGACTATTGTGTAAAAAAGTTATATATCATTTAAATAAAATTAATAAAAATAAGGCAGTTTTAGACTAAAAATTTACTTTTCATAGGAAATTTATCAAACAAATTAAATCGCTTAAAATTTTAAACGGCTCAAAAAAGTTTCCCCGTAAGGGAAACGGGTTTTAAGCAAATATGTTCAAGATGGCGATGGAAACCAACTACCTGTCGTGACAGCCTTATTCAACAGTGCTCTCTCTCTTTTCTACACCGGGTAAAAACAACTCTTCTATCAAGGCTTTGGAAGCTTTCTATCTTTAACTGCAAATTCAGCTTCTCTTAAATATTTAGCAACAACACAGGGAGGTATCAGTAAGCTGGAAAAAAATCAGTCATTCTTTACGGACATATACCAGCCCACAACCAAGCATCTATAAAATCTCAGTTGCTTTGTTTCTTTCCGGGACAACCATTTGAAAATTTAAAATTGTTTTTACTCTAGACACTAGAGTGGGTCAAACTTTTTTGCATCAAAGGCACATCGCAATTCATTTTCTATTGTTCATTCCAAGAAAGGTCTAAAATAAATTTCGAGCCCCCGGATCTTTCCAAATGATGTATTTTTCCAAAATATTCAAGAATAGAGGAAAACGAATTGTATTTGCTCTAATCAAACGAGTATGTTACGGATTTTTGTTTCGAGAAATCCATTCATTTTAATTTTTAATTGCCGCCTTAGTGCGCTATCGTTAACTTTTTGGATTTGATCGCTTCTTTTTTGTGAATTGAAAGTGTATACGTCAGCTGGTCCATTTTTAAAAAAGGTCTTTTTCAGTTTTTCGAATTTTTTTTTCTACTTTGCTCCAAGACGACATAAAAAAATTGGTATCTTTGAAAAGAGTTTTTAAAGCAGCTTACAATGGTATATAAAACTTGACCACTTGCGACATACTATATGAGATATTTATCTAAATACATATTTTCGATTCGGGTTTTCATACAAATTCTACGTATGTGGAAATAATGTTCTGCTTTTCAAATTGAATACGTTTAAAAATAATGTTAATTTGTTTTTATTTTTGTAATTATTCACACAAAACGCGAAAATCGCGATATATTTTATCTTTTTTCATATATGCATTTTATATTATTTTTGAATTTAAATGTGAAAAATACAATTACAATAAAAAATATAAAATTTATAAATGTTGGAAGTTCCATTGTATGTGCTTTTACATTTTCTTCGTTCTCAGATGATGATAAAACTTGGTCGGATTTATCAACATTTATTGATCTTAGGACATAGCTGCTCTCGCTTTCAGCTTCACTACATACAGCTGAATGATTTGGAATGGTATCCACCCCTTACTAAGCCACATGTTAAAATATATTTTACTCTAAGCTCAGCTTGATCTACGTAAGACTTCCAGGCAAATCGGCGAATTTTGCTCTGCATGGCGCTATTATTTTGAGGAGACATTCACACAGTGAAATGTTAAAAAGTACGTTGCCTAGGATTCCTTTTGACGTCCAGATATCTCCTTGTGAGGTATTCCACCTTCTTCCATATAGCTGGAAAACTTGTTATCGGAATTTGAACAAATTTCCATAACTCACACAACTCCGTAATCGTTGCTTTATAAAATTTTGCACTGCTATCGCGAAAAAAACTAACACAAACTCTTGTCAAACGTTATAGTGGAACGTTTGACACTTTTAACATCTATCAGTAAATACTTCCGTTTTTACCCACTTGTTACGTCTTTGGTTTAATTTTTTATGTGTGTGTGGCCAGAAGAAGGATTTAACACTTTTTGAAAATGACTATCCATATTTTTAATTCTATTAATTGAACTGATACATATCGTAATGGAAATATTTGTATAAATTGTTTAAGTATTATTTTATTAAACATTAATATGTTTATTAACGCCCTGGCCAACGGTGTCGACAAGAACATTTCTTTCGTCTATTTGTATTGAAAACAAAAAAAAATTTAGTTTTTTATTATTATTATTATTTTATTATTATGGCCGTCAGCCAGATGGAGACACAGGGGGACTAACACGCGTCTTGGTGATCGTGCCGTAACTGTGTCTCACTTCTGGAAGTGCGACTATACCCTCCACGTGGGGACGGCTGGTAACAGATCCTCAGCATGGTCATGTCTCTGCTCTGGATGCTGGCTAATGGTAGTCGGGCGGAGAGAAGACAACTCTACAAAAAAAATTACCCCAATCCAAGGTGGAACAGCTTACGCCGATGGATGCATGGCCAGAGGGGAGTTTGGTCGTTAGTAAGCGGACTCTGGATACAGGTCGACCTCCAGTTTTAATTTGGACTTCTCATGGTACACGGGCTCTGCCATGGGTGACCATACCCATCCCTACATTATGAAAAGAATATTAATGGAAAAAGAACTTAATGAAAAAAATGAGTTGGATGAGACTCTAAAACCATCCACCACCAACATTAGCGGAGCCATTGGGCACGTTAACGCTGGTACCAAGCTTCTGGAAGCGGACAGGTGGTTCGTGAATGAAGCAGGTGAGGAAACGACCTCAGCAATCGGAAATCCGCAGCAAGGGGTACTGTCTTCTAGCTCGGAGAACCCAACAAAAAAACCGGCAACCGACAACAATGGCAACGCCACTGGGCAAGCAGTTGGAGGCACCAACCTGCAGGCAGAGGACAAAAGGTCCACGGAGGCGGCAACTTGTGCCGCAACCGAAGTGCCTAGAATACCGCAAGAGGAGATAATGTCCTCTGGTTCTGACACCGAAGTCGCTGAGCAGGATGATGCTTGCAGCTTGAACTCGGTGAAGTCTGGCAGCACAGTGCGAGGCGTAAATTTACAGGCGTTGAGCCTGGAATCCGGAATGGGATTCGTTAAGCTCAACTCTAGGGAGCGGCGGCTATTCAAAGCGGCTTTAAAAAAAGGACTGTCGAGGGAAGATGCCTTAAGGGACGCCACAAGGGCTCCGGCAGTCGCAACACTAAAGAGGGAACGATCGGAAAACTCTCCCTCTACTGGAGCTCCGGCAAAGCGTGCATGTGCGAGACAAACATATGCCCAAAAGGTCCAGACGCCAAAGGGCGTTAGACTGGGTTTTGTCTCAGCACTTGAAGCTCCGTCTCTAACCGCCGACCAGATCGAAAGGATCAAAAATACGATTCTTCAGGCGGTTATTGAGAAAGCAGGAACTTTCAAACCACAATTTGAAAGCTGTCTACGGCGCACCGACTGGTTGATGCTTGTGTGCGTCAACAATGAGACGGCGGAATGGACTAAGTCCAACCTTGATTACATCAAGGAGAAATCAGGGGTAGAATGTAGGATCGTCCTTGAGGAAGAATTCCCCCGCGCACACTTTGTGAGAGGATACTTCCCACATAGTCTGGAGCTGTCAAATGAGAGGGTCCTGGCCTTCATAGCGGCTCAGAATGACTTAGCTGCAACTCATTGGGCAGTTGCTCAAAGGCAAGTACATGGCGAATTCCTCCATCTTCGTCTGGCAGTGGATACTTGCTCCTACCAGAAGCTTGTGAAGATGGGAGGAAAGGTCAGTTACTGCTTTGGGCAGGTGAGACTGCACCTCAAGAACAATGGTTCAAAGAATGGTGGCAAGAAAGAAGACGAGAAGCCGGCGGAGAATGCGGAAAAAAAAGCTGGCAAATCGTCACCAATCAAAGGGGGAGAATCCGCCCTTGATGATGGCCCGTCTACCAGCGGGGCAGCTTATGCTCGCGGGAGTAAACGGGCAGATAAGGTGGCGAAAATCGTCCCAAGGCCTCAACACCCGGCCAAAAGTAGCACACCCAACCCTGGTGTAGACAAACCGACCAGAGGGTCGCGAGGGAAGGGACCCCGACGTAATCGGTTGGGGGAGCTAGTGCAGCGGTCCATTAGGCATGGCGATGGGCACCATTAGGGTGCTACAGGCAAACCTGCATCACGCCAAAGGGGCGTCGGCCACACTGTGCAGGATCTTTGCCGAAGAAAACATCGGTCTTGCGCTTTTGCAGGAGCCATGGATCAATAGTGGCCAGATCCGGGGACTACAATCCCAATCAAGTAAGCTGATTTATGATCGGTCAGTGGACAAGCCGCGCGCAGCGTTGCTTGTCGACAATTGTGTTGACATAACCCCATTGACTAATTTTATTTTCAGAGATCTAGTGGCAGCACAGATAAATATACCCACTGAACGGGGGTCGTCGGAGATCGTCGTTGCGACGGCCTATTTTCCCGGCGAAGAGGATGTAGCCCCACCAAAAGAGGTGGCGGACCTGGTGCTGTACTGTGGTATGCATGGAAAGCAGCTTATCCTGGGCTGCGATGCCAATGCCCATCACACCGTTTGGGGAAGCAGCAACATCAACAAAAGAGGTGAGTTACTACTGGAGTATCTGGTAGGTACGAACTTAGACATAGCAAATGTCGGCTGTAAGCCGACCTTTATTAATGCGATCAGGGAGGAGGTATTAGACCTCACACTGGTTAGCGGCGCTTTGCGCGATTCAATTCGTAACTGGAGGGTTACGGATGAGGCCTCGCTGTCGGACCATCAACATATTAGGTTTGACATACCGGGGGGGGAGGATTTGCGTAGAGGCGCTTACAATCCCAGACGAACGGACTGGAATGAGTTCAGGTCCCTTGTGAACCGGAAGGCTGAGCTCCTGATGACAGATATCGGGTCTGTTGATGAGATTGAGCTAGCAGCCAACCTTGTTGAAGAAGCATTGCTCTCCTCCTTTCGAGGAAGCACGACATTGCGACCCTTAAGCTCCAGCCGCAGGACTCCATGGTGGAATGAGACGCTCGAGCAGAAGCGGAGGCATGTCAGGAGGTTATTCAACAAGGCGAAACGGACCAAAAACTGGCAGGAGTACAAAGGTGCCCTAACAGAATATAACAAATCCTTACGTAAATCCAAACGGGATTCATGGAGGAACTTTTGCAGTAGTGTCGCGGGCCTCCCTAGCGCGGCAAGACTTCACAGGGTAATGACCAGGGGACACTCAAATGGAGTGGGTCTGGTGGAGGGGACAGATGGTTCCTTCACGACAAACCGCAGGGAAACTTTGGAAACCTTGCTGAGGGTACACTTTCCGGGCTCAACTGTTGTGGGTGATACTGGGCACACAAACGTCGAGGCGGCGATCCCGGGGACTCGCCGGGCAAATGGGTTGGCCGGTAGGATTTTCGATGAGGATAGGGTACGGTGGGCAATTGGCTCGTTCGGCCCATTCAAGTCACCAGGAGGTGACGGAATCTTCCCTGTATTGTTACAGGAGAGTCCTGATATGATAGTAGGGCCTTTGATTGGACTCTTTAGGGCAAGCTTCACCTGGGGATACATTCCAACCACTTGGCGTACGGTCAGGGTTGTATTTATTCCCAAAGCTGGCAACAGGCCGCTGGAGAAGCCGAAATCCTATAGACCTATCAGCCTTACTTCATTTCTGCTCAAGACTGTTGAGCGGCTACAGGACCTGCACATTAGGGAAAAACTGCAGGCTTCCACACCACTGCACCGAACGCAGTTTGCTTACCAAAAGGGTAAGTCAACTGAGGTGGCATTGCACCATTTGGTTGCGCAGATAGAAAAGGCACAACGTGATGGGGAGATCGCATTGTGTGCATTTCTTGACGTGGAGGGTGCCTTTGACAACACGAGCTACGGTTCTATTACGGATGCTCTGGCGCGGAAGCGGATAGACGAGCTCACGGTCAACTGGATCGGGGCTATGTTGAGGGGAAGGAAAATTACTGCCTCCTGGAATGACACTAGTGTCAGCATCAGTGCTGTTAAGGGTTGTCCACAGGGGGGGGTGCTGTCACCTTTATTATGGTGCCTGGTGATTGATGATCTGCTGGTCAAGCTCGAGGGATATGGCCTTCGGGCCATTGGCTATGCAGACGACCTGGCAATAGTGGTGACTGGAAAATTCGAGAGCACCATCACAGAGGTGATGCAGGGTGCTCTCAATAGGGTTCTTGGATGGTGCCATGAAAGGGGATTGAGCATCAACCCTAACAAGGCGGTCGTGATACCGTTCACGAGGAGGTACAACTACAGGCTTGAGAAGTTAGTAGTGGACGGAATTGAGGTTGAGTATTCCAATGAGGTCAAATATCTGGGAATTGTTCTGGACAGACGGCTCAATTGGAACTCGCACTTGGATCAAACCCTCGGAAAGGCAGTTAGGGCCTTCTGGGCATGCAAGAGCTTCTTTGGGAGAACTTGGGGTTTCAGTCCAGGTATGGTAAAATGGCTATACTTTATGATGGTCAGGCCGATAATCACTTACGGATCATTGGTATGGTGGCCTAAGATTCGGCAGGAGACTGCGGTGAGGAAGTGCAACAAGCTGCAACGGATGGTGTGTCTGGCTCTAACGGGGGTAATGCGCACATGTCCCACGGCAGCACTTGAGGTTATAGTGGGCATATTGCCACTACACATCCATATAAGGAGGACTGCTATGTCCGGTCTCCTTAGGATCAAGCTAGCATCGGGACTTGCTGAGGTCCAGGGGCATGCTTGCTTGATGGACGTGGCTCCGGGTCTATCTGTCTGTACAAGGGCAGACATAATGACCACGGAACTGGTCTTCAACAGAAGGTTCAGGGCAATCTTTCCGGACGAAAGGTCCTGGAGTATTGGGAATCCATGTCGGGGAAACCGTGAACTGCACTGGTATACTGACGGGTCTAAATCGGAGCACGGAGTGGGTGCAGGGGTCTTTGGACCTAATACACGACTCTCGATGGCAATGGGCGAATCACCGAGTGTTTTTCAAGCCGAGATTTTCGCCATTGATGTGTGCTGCAGCAACATTCTTGATAGGGGAATGGTTGGTGGCGGTAATGTGATCTTTACTGATAGCCAAGCGGCCATCAAAGCACTCTCTTCTTGGAGAATGTCCTCGAAGCTGGTGGCGGAGTGCCGTGGAAAGCTACAGGAGCTGGGAACAAGGAGCAGATTGACGCTCTGCTGGGTGCCGGGGCACTCAGGGATCCCGGGTAATAAAATGGCTGATGAACTGGCCAGGGCTGGCTCTAGCGCGCAGATGGTGGGTCCCGAGCCCTTCTGTGGACTAAGTTGGGCAGGGGTTCAGTCCGTCATGGAGGACTGGGCTCTGGGCGAACATAGAGGATACTGGGTATCGCTACCGGGAATGCGTCAGGCAAGGAGATTTATCTCTCCCGGAAGAGTAATGAGGACGAATGGTCTCGGCAGACAGGATCTGCGACTGCTGGTGGCCTACTTGACTGGTCACCACGCGGTCAAATACCACCTTTATCGGATGGGCCTGGCTGAGGATCAGGAATGCAGACTATGTCTAGACGGGGACGAGACGACTGAGCATGTACTGTGTGACTGCCCGGCGCTGGCATGGGCCAGGAGGAGGCACTTGGGGCATGGTACAATGTGTGCGTCCCAAATCGGTGATATACCGGCAAAGGCCCTGGTTGGGTTCCTATGGGAAGCAGAGGGTCTTTTGGCCAACTAAGGGGAGTGGGTACAATAGACCTAGTCTGGTCGCGGTACCTGTCACTGTGTGGAAACCTCCCCGCTCCATCGTAAAAAAAAAAAAAAAAAAAAAATCATATTATGATGCAAAGTGATATGAACTGTTATACATAAATTTTTTACATCATAATATGATACAACTTTAAAAATAATATTTTTATTGGAAAAAAATACTTATGATAAAATAAAAAACATAATATAGTTACTGTAATCTTTTTGTCGTAGGTCGCAATTATTTATAAATTATTTTATGGAGTTTTCATTATTTTTCTCTTAAAATAACACAAAACTTACCAGTAATGGTTAATATTTTGCACCAATATTTCACAAATTTTTCCACCACTTTAAGATTATTAAAATTTTTTAGCAAAGATATTTTATTTTGTGACAATACAACCCTTTTTTAATGTTTTTTCTTTATTTTGTTTTTAATTTCTTGTTTATTTCAATTGTTATTTTGTTATTTCTTTTTTAATATTTTTCTTTATTTTTTTTAATTTCTTGTTTATTTTAATGGTTATTTTTTTATTATTTAGCCACTCACTAACAAATAATTCGATATGTTTATGTAAAACACGACACAACTGATACAAAATTATTTTACAAATGGCGATACCAAAATATTATTAGAGTAACGATATTTTGATTGCATCTTAAACTTATTATGATAAATGTATATAAAGTTATCATGTTATGGCTATTAAATATCATGTTATGGCTGTGAGTAATATAATATGTTTTGACAGTTATCATAATTTAGTTGTTAGAAAAATAATTATTTTTCGGTTAACAATACTCAAAATTATAATTGCGATAAACATTAATATGTTTACAGTAACTATAATATTGCTGATATTTAATAAAAATAACAATTATTTGTGTACAACAACAATATATTGTTACAATAAACACAGTGTGGTTGCCGTAACCATGCCCAACCATATTTTTTCTCTGCGTGTACCTAAATAAACACGGCAATCGTTTTCTGGTTATCAAAAATTGTCACGCCCATACAATTTGTATAAAGAACGGCATCAACGCTTTGCAATTTGAAATTTAATAGTGATGTTCGCCGCTACTGTTAACAAATAATGGCAATTTAGATATTTTTTGGAAAATCTAGTGGTTTTATCTCATTTTTGTATTTCCATTATGTGGGTTTACTTAAAAAAGAAAGCTAACACTACTGTTTGTGACACAACCTTGATGTACTTGTTTAGGTATGGCATATCAGTGTAAAAGCTAAGTGGAAGAACACGTTCCGCCTTCTGCTCTTATTTAGGTACGTCTGTTAGCCAATAGTAATTCTTGTGCCCTTTCATTAGGGACGGTACTACCTGATTGACTACATCTGATTTCCCCAGAAGATGTAAAACCAGAAAGTTCCTTTTAATGTTTTTCTACATACCCCTGGAGGTAGGATTTTAATATAATAAAGATCAACTACTGAGTAAAAAAACCTTATCTTGTTATCGAGAATACTGATCTCCCACGCCAAATAAAATAAGGCGATTAGTAACAGCTGCAAATGGTAAATTTACTTGATTTGTAATAATGTGGTGATTCTTTGACAAATGTTATTAGTTTCCTCGAAGCATAAATCAAATATACATTACATTCAATCATTAACTGAATAATTTTAAATTCATATAAAATTTACTTTCAATTCCCAGTTACACCTTTAGTTGTCATTATCAATTAATAATAACCTTTTCTTAAAGCACTCAATCTTCTCCTTGTTATCTTTAACAAATTTTCAATTAATTTGTTTTTTTTTTATTTCTTTTATCTTTATAATGATTTTTAGATTATCTACAACATGTTGAACAAATATTTAAAAGGTTGAAGAAAAAAAAAATCAAGCCATATTTATTTAGTATTAACAAATGTTTACTTTCGCAAGTAGATTGAACGTAAAGATATCTGACGGAGAGCAAAGAAAATCCCCTTTAAATTACGCCTTTGACCTTGGCTAGAGGAAAAACAACGTCAAGTTGATTCTTCATTGATAATTTACTTCCGGTATCTTTTTTAAACATTTCTTTTGATTACAGTCATTCGTTCGTTAAACACAAAGCAAATTTATGTTACAGGCATTTTTCTTGTTTTTTTTTTCATCATCTTCTTTAAGTTAAATTCTCTTTAGTTTTGTTTTTTTTTTTATTATTAAACTCGACTAAAGGAATTCCATTTTACAAACACTTAAGATACAAAAGAATGGGAATAATCAGATAAAGTGTGTTAGCTATAGTCTGTAACTTTGGACTTATGTGATTGAATCCGATCAGCTTGAAAAAATAAGGGTTTTTTCTTTTTCCTAATTTAAGCTTAAGAGCAAGAATTTTAAACAAAAGCTTTGCAATTTACAAACTTGCTTTCAAAATTGTACTTTTCAGAGCTTTAATGTACCAAAACATATTATTTTATAAAGTATCAAAAATAAAAATTGGGGATTTAGCACGTCATAGAAAAATCTTAATAATAAATATTGTATTCCCAAAAATAACTTTAAAAATGAATTTTAGTTTGGGAGCAATTTTGTTATTTTTCAAGCGCACACACACAATAAAAATTGCTGCAAAAACTAGTTCGCCATGAAAACGAAAATGCAAGTTTAAATAAGACAACAGCCAAAAATTTAACGACAAAAATCACACAATGTAAACGGAAATATAGGGCCATATTACAGATGACAACTCCGTTCGGAACCGAAGAAAACATATTTGATTATTAATTGAAAGTGTATTTTGATCGTTTTTTGGCCTTCAGATACAGAAAACAAAAATGGTTTCATTCCGAAAAATCTTTTCGTCAGTTTCGGAAGCAAGAAATTACGTAATGAATTCCGTTTCCGAACAGAATTATACTCTGTGACATGGCTGGTAATAACATTTTTAAAAGTCAAAGACAAATAAACAACACAAACAGCTTAACAAACATATTAAAATTGTACATTTGTACAAACCTCTTTCGTTCTTAATGTGGTTATTGTTGTTGTAGCAGCGATACATGAACAACTGGTGTTGCTGAGTTGACAATCCTTGGTCGATGTTCGTTGAACTCCGAGTCGTTCTGGTGCGTAGAACCGATTGTCGTGGGAACGTTGCGTTGTTAATTTGGGGTGTTTAATTGATTATTTGAGAAACGTTTAAAGTATGTTTGTAGAAAAATCGTAAATGCTGGATTTGCATTCAAACATGTTAAATATTTTAAATTATTTTAGTAAAAACTTTGCAGAATATATTTGCTACGATCAAAGTTTCATTATTATGATTTATTGAAAAATAAATTGTAATTGAAAAATCTTATTTTTTACCAAGAAATTTCAAGACTGTTGCTTAGAAAAACTGCAAAATGCAGATAAATCTACACATTTGGAGACGCTGGTCTGTAGAACAGCTTTGTGTCGAAATGTATGCCAATGCAGTAGACAAAAACTTTTAATAAGTAATTTGTATACATTTATACTTTAAAAGATCGAACAGTACCAAAACAAGAGTACCATTATACCAACTCTGTCTATGAAACATTATGTGAGATTTATTAAATCCAAAAAATTTTGTATATACAATCGAATTTTCAAGCATTTTTTAATTTAACATTTTTTATTTTCGAATTTATTCTATGAGCTTAATTTCAGTTATGTATTTTATAAAGCTTTTTTGTAATAGTCCTATTCCTTAAATTTTTCAGAAATTACTTTTTTTACACTAACAGACTATTTAGTTGTATCTTCTTGTTACATTTTACCTTAGCTTTCCTTTGGACAGCAATGAAGTATATTGTATGTACAGAAAAATCTAATAATTGTAAATTCGAAAAAATAAAAAACGTTGAATAAAATATAAAGTAACCTTCGAAAGGAAATAATTCCCAATTTCTATTTTTTAATTTATTTAAAACATTTTCCGAAATCGATCCTACCAAAAAAAAACGAATGCCGTCAGTGCTTTACAAATGTATATCGAATTAAGAATGTTACCTATGACTTGTTGAACCCATTAGACCTACCATTTCACCCTGGAAGCTACTAAATATATAATAAAATATACCAGACTTAAGTACACCAACAACAACAACAAAAAATTGATTAACTTCGAATTGCAGCAGAACTCAAGTGCAGCAAGTAAATACAAGCTAAAAGGAATGAATCCCTTATCAACAAATTGGCCATTTAAGGTCGATGGAGGGAAAAAAATGAAAAAAAAAATTCTTTAACCAATTGTAACAATGTACACGAGCATATTTTATTGGGTGATAGCATTCCATTAATTTAGGGAAACTTTAAAAGAAAAAGAAAATCCCAAAAGGTCTTTAACATTTTTCAAGTTCATAATAAAGTTAACCAGATAGCGGACAGATAACAAATCGTTTCTCATTAATTTGGAAAAGATATTGATGACAAACAAAATGAACGAGAGAACTTGTATATAAAACAATCTTCCAAATGATTGAAATCACCATTAAAGTTGTGTAGCTTGAGTTAATTAAAATACTTTCATCCAGCATAATGAGAAATTTATGTGAGTTTTAAATATCATTAGACATGCAAAAGTTAATTAAATTGATCCTTTTACTTTCTAGTGATTATTGTTATCTTTTTCGCTGTTGCCAACGCTGACATTGAAAATACCAGCTTTAACGGTAAACCAGGCTGTAGGACTCCAAGCGAAGTTGGCATGAAGTATGCGAATTTTTTTGACTCATCACGCTATTGGCATTGCTATGCCTTGAACACTCAACCCATTTCTGAACGTTGTCCCAATCAATATGGATTTCAGGCGAGCTTAAAAGCCTGTGTTCCCTATGCTGTATGGAAGTGGGAAGAGCCCATTATGCCTCCAAGTTGTCCAGATTTTGAACAAGAATGTGTACCTAATGCTACTGGCGTAATTGGAAATAAATTATATTTGTAAATATATTCGAAGATAAAATTAAAGATTTGAGCCTTTAAAATTAAAAAATCTTAAATAAATTTCAAATATTTACAAACATTTTATAATTGTCTATTTTGGCTGGTATGAAAAATGGTAAATTTTTAACTGAGAAGCTTGAATTAAAGGAAATGTTACTTAACAAAATTTTTAAATTATTTAAAATTCACAAGTTTCAAAATAAACATTCTCTTAAATCAACATTGTAATATAGATCAGAAAAGAAATGCAACATTTGAGAAATATCTTTAGCAGTGACCAGAGGAAGGAACAGTTTAATTCAATACACTAAAAGTTATCTACTCACTTGTACGAGAGCAAGATAAAATCAGAGTTTTAAAGGAGTTCAAAAATTTAAAATCCTGCAGATAATTTCATGGCATTTATTTTTTAAATATGATTTGCGGCATATGTCCTCCGATAGTTCGAGTTACATGGTCCATTTGAATAGTCCAATTTTGTACTACTTTATCCAATAAATCTGGCCGTATGACGTCAATGGTGTCTTGGATATTGGCTTACAATGCTTCAGGAGTTGCTGGTTTGTCGGCATAAACCAATGACTTAACATAGTCCATACAAACTAAGGTGTTAAAGCGCACGGCCGAAAAGGGCGCCAGTGAACAGGACCACTTCTGGAAATAAAGTTGCTACCAAATTGATTTTGCAATAAACCTACTATTAAGCGCGCTGTATGGCAAGTTATTTAGTCTTTTTGGAACCAAACGGCGTTGTTGTTTAGCTGATACATTTTTAAGAACCAAAAATTCAGTAAGCATGGCTCGTAAATTTAAATAGATGTAATGGTGATTAGCAGGGAAATCATAAATATGCAATTGCATGTTTTTCGTTGAGCGACCAATGAAGGCACAAACAATATATTTATCGGTTTTAGATCTTTTTATGAATTTTGGCATCGATTTGTTAGTGCATATTTTTGCATATTTTACCAGTTGCAGCATTATTTTGCATAATTTATTTAAAAGAGTCTTTTTGCAGTATTTTTTAAGTTTTTAGTGCATATTTTGCCTTTTTTAAGCATATTTTGATACATATTAAATTTTTAAGATTTTCAAGATTTTTTTTTGCGAAATTTTGTTGCTTCAATTTTATTTTTTTACACGAAAATTGTAAAATTAAGCAAACTTTAAAATTTTATATGTATAAGCAAAAATTAAGGAAAAATCAATTGTATACGTTTTCCCGATGTGTGTCAAAATCACTTTTAAAAGTGGTCTAACGACAAGTAAAGCCTCTGTAGGATAAATCGAAGTATCTATGAAATTTCTGTAAGTTCCGCGAAAAGTTTACATGAACAGACAAACAGCCAGCTGGATGGACGGACATCGTTATAATCGATATTTCTATGTGCTACACACATCAGCACATACGCATAATTGCCTCCCAGCCTATTGTAGTGTAGGACTAAATTATGTTCCATGACGATGCTCTGTTGCAACATACATATGTATATCCATTAAAACTATTCAAAAACAGCGGACAGAGAATTATGCCCTATCTGTCTTTTCTAGTTTTTATAGACTTAGAATAAACCTGGCTGAAAAAGGCTCCACTTTAGTCGAAGGGGTTAACATATATCACAGAGATGAAGCGAGCCAAGTCAAAAAAGAAAAATCTTAAATATTTTAATCAGGCTTAAGTTCATCAAATTTAATTTTCATTAAATTATTTTTATGAAGAAAGGGTAAAAAACAGAAGTTAGGAAAAACATGTAAAATCAATTAAAATGGATAATCCTTCAAAAAAGCAAATTTCGATGGCTGCGAGTGTTAGACGGCAAATCCATCTGAGGAGATCAAGTGGTTGTGATCGAAACATGTCATGGTAACCCGCCGCCTGGGTTCGAATCTCAGGTCAGTCAAGAATGAATGATTATCAATAACAATTGTAATTAATTTTTCATGTTGTAAAATTCCTTTCTTCATAAAAATAATTTTATGAAAATTAAATTTGATGAACTTAAGCCTGATTAAAATATTAAAAATTTGGATTAAAAACCATAAATAGTTCAACAAAATAACCACAATTCTAATTAAATATTTTAAGTTTGAGTAAGTGAATTCCCCATTCATTTCTGAAGCCATTGGCTTGGGCTTATTACCGTTACATTAGGAATCAAACACTTTTTGATTTAGTCCGTTACATAACTGGATGAGCGTTAAGATTTGCGGAGAATTTCGCACCAGATTTGAAATACATATGTGACCTTCTCCGAGAAAGTGTGTCAAAAACGGGTTTGACTTAAGAGTGGATTCTAGTACCTAAAAGGGTGTAGAACAAGAAAAGATGCGTTTTTCTCAAAACTTCATTTTAACACACCAGGTCCCTTTTCTCGGAAAAGGGCACTTAAATGTATTTTATTTTATGACTTGATTGGGTTCAGCTCAGAGACCTCCATATATAAATATTAAAATGCGCTTGTTCGTTTGTTTATTCCCTATAGACTCCTTAATAGCTGAATCGAGTTTTCTGAAAATTGCACATTAATTTCCTGATTACTTGCCCAAAACGCCAAAACCAAAACGCCACCATAGCGATGTCAATACCACCATGTGGATGGCAGCACAGTTAAACTTCAGAACTACTCGAAATATGAAATATTTTGATAATCAAACTGGAAAAACTGAATGTGAAACCGGATTTAACTAGTATTATAGGAAATATAAATATGTATATTCTGATAAAAGTTAAGTTAATCAAATCAGTACATTTATACCTACCATCAATTTCTAACAATAAAACCTTTAACCACGAACATACAAAAATGTAATTTTTACGATTAACTTACTTCAATAAAAAAAAAAGATTTAATTCCTTAAAAGTTTTCAGACCATTTTATGGCAAGTTTGCAGAGAAGTTTTAAATTTACTCTAAGGAATACTAACAATGGTAAATGTTTTTGCTGCTTTCGTACTATTTACTTACACAATGCTCGCATAACAAAGGAATAAACCAATTCCACTATTTTTCTATTTCTACACTTGGACATTGTAGTGCAAAATGAAGTGTGTATTTGTACATTAAGTATAATACGACTTCATAAAAGTGCATGGCCAAAGAATTCGGCTTAAGGAATAGCAAGCCGAAACTTAAAGTAATTTTTAAAAAAATCTTCAAGGCAAAACCAGAACTTAATTCTATTTGACTCGACTCTCCGATATCGGACTGAATACTTTGATTTAAATAATCTGATCCTTCTGTCTAGCTTTGCCCACAAAAAATAAAAATAATTCATAGACGGCAATACTTAATAAACTTTAAGCCGAATAATTCGGTGTAAATCTAAAAAAAAACCCCATTTGTACATACTCTCTATTATGCAGCTGAGTGAAGAGCTTGTGTCACATAAAAATTAAATTTTGTTTATTTGCTTTAGTATTTTTTCTAAATGGTTTGTTTCACTTCCTTCTTTTTTAAGATGTTGGCTACATACATATTTCCTAAGAATTTACTCTTTCGTAACGTTTCTATCGTTTTAGCTGGGGTTTTAGGTTCTTCTATAAAGTATTTTCTTGCTTTTTTCAAGGAAAAATGTCAAAAGGATGCAATTGAAAATGTGTAACTTTAAAGGATGAAGAAAAAAATTAAAGAACAATATATAAAGCACGAACGACAAGAAAGACAATAAAATGTATGAGTTATACGGATGCCAACAACAATTTTTTTAAGCAACGTTACACTGGTGCACAGTAAACTGGATACGAGAGTATACGAAAACAGGAGCAGCAAACAGGTCAAGTGATATGAACATTTGGTGTTTGATAAGCACAATAAGAATGACAACAAAAACCAATGCAATTGTTTAGGGATTAACTACAAACAAAAATTAAATGAAAAAATATGTGCATGTATGCATGTACTTATGTATGTATATGTGTGAACAGGGTGGCCCAAAATAACCGAAGGGGGTTGAGTTTATTATAACTTTTTATTTAAGACATGATTATAAAATATTTTTTTTAATACATTTCGGTTATGAAGTTTTATTAACTGCTACAAAATATATATTAAAAAAAATTAAATAAATGTTTATTGTTGCTGTTAAAATAACTACATACCCATATAACCTGATAACCACACTCACAATATTCTGAACGTAAAATTAACTGAAATTGTAATATAAAATAAATGAAAATTCAGTTAAAACACTGTTTACATATTTTTCATTTACTTTTAACGAAAAGTTCATTTAATTTTTACTGTCAAAAATTTAGCTCCATGTTCCGTAAAAACAAATCAATTTTTAGTTATTTTATATATGTAAATTAACTTTCAAAAAGTTAACTGAATATTCCGTAAAAAACAAAGGTATATTCTGTTATTTTATTAAATTCAGTAACTTTCGTTTACTCCACGAAAGAGTCTAATTACTAAAAATTAGAGAGAATATTATTATTTGCTTACCCCGTTAATAGGGTTGTTCGATGTGACGATTTTTCTTCATTTTGACGATTTTTTTGAGAAAATACAGTAAATTGACGATTGACGATTTTTGTACTAAAAGTAATAGTGTTATGACGATTGTTTGGCATCAATAAAACACCAACAAGAAATATGTGCAATTATATTGGTAACAATCAATTTTTCGAAATACAAAAATTATTAGAAATTAAACCAAAAAAAAACTCCTTCCCCCATCGCAAACCAGGTGGCTTTCATTAGAAGCATTAGTAATTCGAATTCAACAATTATATGAATGGTATCGAAACTGCAAAAAATATACACTAGAGCCCCGATTCGCGCCGGTCCTATTTGCGTAATTTTTTATAAATTGGTTAAATCCGCTTTACGTTTTTATGATTCCGATATGCGTCGCTACAAACGATTAGATTTTTTTCACCGAAGTCATAATCAGTACAAAGAAAAGAAAATGTATTAGTTTGGAACTGAAATTGGATGTTATAAAACACTTCAAGTCAGGTAAAAATGCTGTTGATATACTCAGAGGAGATAGCGCTAAAAATTAATCATATAAAGATAGCTCGATTTAATAGCAAATGAGATTTTATTTTTTATATAATATTTTTGTGAATATGGATAAATTTAATAAATAAATTTGTGTTATATTTTTATATTTTGGGGAATGTATTAAATATAAACTCACTGATTAGTGTTGCTGTTTTTGTTAAAGCTTTGATATTGTTACAAGTATAATTGCTTATAATTCTTATTCGCTTAACAGTTTTTTTTTATATCTTTAGTTTTCCTAAAATCATTTGATAAAGAGCCCTGATGCTTCTTATCCCCTCAACAATAAATTTCAGTATTTTTTATAAAGAACAAAAATTGGGAATTAAGCACGCCATACGAAATATTGTTAATTAAAAATATTTTTTTTCTTATGTATTTGTTTTCAAATGATAAATATATGTTTACTTATTTGTTATAATATCACTTTTGTTTTTATCATAAATATATTTATTGCTAAAATTTATATATAAATTGCCTCTGATTTGTAAAATTCAACGATTTTGTTAAATGTTCGTGACGATTTTGACGAATTTTGTTAAAACTTTTGACGATTTTTTAAGAAAAAAGCCTAACAACCCTGCCCGTTACACACATTTGTTTTAAGGCCTCGTTACTCTTACGTAAATGTTGCGGATAGGTAAACGTTGCGCTCGACATTCGCAACGTATACGTTTACGTAAGAGTAACGAGGCCTTTACTCGTGTTGTACTGACCACATTGTGTACAGAAGAACTCTCAATTATAAGACACCAATATGGTTACGAAATTATTTTACTTTAAACATTTGATGTATTTAACTAAATAATTTTAACACAAAACAAGCAAATCTTTTTTATAGATAACTAAAAATTTGGTTTTGGTAGTTAAATTATATAAAATGACTGAATATTCATTTGTTTTAACGGAATTTGTATCAGTAAAAATAATTTTTGACAGTAAAAATTAAATTAAATTTTCGTTACTTTAATTTACATTTTTATTTAATTTTACAAAAAGAAGAAATTAACTTAATCAATGGACAATATTAACTGCAACTGAAAATCCATATTAATATGCGCTTAGTTTTTTTAATAAATGTTAGAATCAGTTAAAAATAAATTTGTTTGACATTTTAAATGTTAACTTATTTAAAAATCGCTGAACGGAATATTTCTTAAATTAACTTCAGTCCGTAACTGTAATAGTACTATGAGTGGAGCCTTCCGTGATCGAACCAAGTTTATTAATGTAGAATATTTTAAGTTTAATTATGAAAAATTATATCTTGCTGTTGGACGCCATTTTCTGCTTCGCACATACATACGTGTTCTTTTTTAACATATTTTCCATAACTTTTTGCAAAATTTTTAGTGTTATTATTTTTATTCGATTGTAAGTTATACCTACTTAATTTCCCAAGTCTTCTTCAATATAATTAAAAAAATTATAACGAATTTAAACTCTTTTCTGTAATTTTGGGCCACCTTGTATATACATATATATTGCTTAGAAATGTAAATCCCTTTTGATAAGAAGAAACATGCTTTCAAACACCGTCATACAAAATAATTGAAAAAATATTCTTTGTAGAGGTTTTAGGGAAAATGCTGCTTAAAGTAAAATATCTAAAATATTTTACTTATTTAAAGGAAACTCGTTTGAATGGAAACTCACGCACTGTGCAATGTCAACATCGTCCTTACTGATTTTGTCAATTTAAATCTGTGAAGCGCGTGACAGAGGTGTCCATTTAATATGAACAGCAGCACAAGTTTGTTAAGAGTTTAATGAAATGTATAAAAAAAAAACTGTGAAAAAGTGATAAACAAAAAAAAAAGTTTTTTTATGATTTACACAAACAAACGCTGTGTTTTATAAGATTTACTAAGAGAATTTAAATTAATTAGTATTGTGGTTATTTTGTTGAACTGTTCTGTGGTTTTTACTCCAAATTTTGATATTTAATTAGGCTTAAGTTCATCAAATTTAATTTGCATTAAATTATTTTTATGAAGAAAGTACTTTTGCAACATAAAATTGATTAAAATTTATTGATAATTTTGCATTCTTGACGGACCTGAGGTATGAACCCAGGCGTTTTTTACGGACAGGTTACCCTTACATGTTTCAATCGCAACTCGATCTCTTCAGAGGGGTTTTTGCCGTTCAACACTCGCAGCCATCGATTAATTTAAATTGTTAAAAATGTAACTGTCAGTTTTTCAGATTGTCAAAAATGGTTATTTATAAATTAAATGATAAAACTTGCAAATCTTTGTTTGCATATGTAGATCTCAGACCCCTTAAAATATATGCCCAGTAACAAATTTTTAGGTTTCTGGAAGCACGAAAACTACACGAGCGCTGATATATGCACTGGATATTACACACTTCTAAGAAGCAGCAGATAAGCGCCCCAATAGTCGCAAACTTGATTTCAACTGACTGACGGACAGCTAAAAAAATCCACGAAAACTTAATTTCAACTGACAGCAAAAACAAGGTTTTTCTGTCCAAAAATTTTTTTGGGGGCAAAAAAGGTTTTTTGCAAAACTGTTTCCAAGAATTTCACAAGATTTTTATATTCACGTCAAAATATGAAACTCGTATACACGCTCCCGGTCTGTCAGACAGATGTTTGCAGAGCCTACAAAATTATATCATCTTATATTTGTTCAAAACTATTTTAATAAAACCCTTTTATTTTTGGTAATATTAACAAAAGTTTTAACGAAAAAAAATTTTATTTATGAAACTTAGAGAAATTACTTTAAGCTCGCGATCGCAACTACCTGGAGTTTAACGAACACCGACCAAGGATTGTCAACTCAGCAACACTTGTTCATCAGGCCTCGCTGCTACAACTCGAATACTCTCGCGCTCTTCGTTTGTAACTTGGTTAGAGCAGTAAACAAATAAATCGATTGTTGACGCAATATTTTTCAGGCAATACATTAGGCAAAACATATATGATTAGAAACTGTACAAGCTTTTAAAATATCTTTCATATCAAACTGTTAAAAAATTTGATCATTAAATTCACGTTAAGCTGGTTTTTTCCCTCTATTACGATTTTGAAAAATTTTTAGAATCAAAAAGAGATAAAATAACTTTTGAAATAGAAAAAGAATTCCTATCAATTGTTGTGGGGAATGTAAGGAAAGATAAACTCACTGTTTATTGTGGGTGATTTTGTTTAAACTTTGATTGTGTTACAAAAAGAACTGTTTCTGTAATTCTTATAAAATTTAATATCTTTAGTTTTTCTATAATCTTTATGGATGAAGTTTCCTGATGATCTGGCCTAAGCAACCAGTGAAATGCGCATAGGAATAGCTTATCCCATCAACAATAAATTTCAGTGTTTTTATTCATATAATTCGAAATTATATTGCAAAAAGCTCTCAATGCTATGAAAATAATTTAATTATGGAACCATATTACAGTGACCAAGAATATATATCTGAAACCCTTCAAAGTGGATATGTACCTCCTGAGGCTTTCGTATACCTCGACAGTAAAGGATATATCCAAAATGAAATAGGCACACCTATATTTTACCATATATATAGAAGAGCCAATAACAAAGCCATTCATTGCAATCAAATCACACTTGATAATACTAGGTTTGATACAAGTATTTATTCAGACGACAAAAACATTTTGCCAAACATAAATAAAAGAAAATTTTGGTGGCTTAACTAAAATCTCCCCTTCCAACTTTTATCCCTTGACAAAACTTTTTAGTATATAAATTAAAAAAAAAAATCAGTGTTTTTATCAAATAATAAAAATTGGGAATTAAGCACGAATGTCAAAATCATTTGAATTAAATTTTGTATTCCCACGAAAATTTTTTTTGATAAGAAAAACAAATGCGAATTACATATCGGGATTTTATAGCCCAACTATTATGTCACTTGACTGCGATTACCAAAAATGTTCATAAGTTAGAAAATACTAACTTTTTTGTGTAGAAAACAGTTTAAAAACTAATAAATGCAAATTAAGCGAACATTTCAAAGAAGAAATGATTGATTTCACTGTAGAGGAAATTAGAACTGTGGAACATCTGTGGCAGAAACAAATCATATATGACGTTAAACATTATGAATTCGCTACTTTATATTATGCTAAGTTCACACTTGGGTTTTTAAACGCGTTTAAGCAAAATGTTGATTTAGCTAATCAAACCCGTTCACATTACATTTGAGATGATTAAGCTGACAGCAAAGACAGCTGATCGATAAACAAAAAAGAACAAGCAAATTTTTATTTTTTTTGAAAGCATTAAAAATGGAAAAAAAAATATATTAATAAAGTTATCAGCAGATTATTTACTATCACCCCACACTTCCACGAGCATCTCTTCCTGCTTCTGACTACAAGGCTTCTTTCTTTTCCAAATCCATTTAATTTTTATTACATTTTAACTTTTTTTTTATTTACCCTAGGTCTACACTAAAGATAATTATCTCAGCAAGTTGGCAATAACGTCGGCAGAATAACAGAGCAATATTTCTTATTGCTCAGCTTATGTTAAAGGCATGGGAAAACGTATTTATGTTAACTCATAGTTTGAAAAAAATCAAGAAAGAAGGTGCAGTGTAAAAAATGGCGGTATCTTACAAGAATTATTATTATTAATATAAATTCTTTCTTATTCTACTTTATTATTTCAATTTATATTAATTTGCTTAAGCTTGAGGTAATTTTTAATACGAAAATATTAATTTTATTAATTTTTTTATTTTTGTTAATGTAAAATTATTATTTTTTTATAGAAAAGAACTCGAACTTAAACAAATTAATATTAATTTTAACAATAAAGATCGAATAAGGAAAAAATTATAATTTTTGCAATTTTATTTTAGTGTTTATTTAATTTTTTAATTTTATTATTCTACTACAATTATAATTTGCTGCAATTTCAAAAACTTAATTTCTTTCTCACACAATTTGCTTTTATTTTTTTTTTTCTTTTTTGCTTCTTTCTTTCAACTGACAACCAAATTGACGTTTTTTGTAAGCAATAATTGTCAACGAAAATGGACTAACAATTATTGCAACATAAATTGTTAGCAATAAATATGTACAAAAAATTGCTGTCTACATTAAAGATAACATAATTTTGACAATTACTGCAATATATGTCGCAATAATTATTTCTGGTATAGACGGGCAGTTAATGAAAAAATAAATGACTGTCAAAGAGGTACGTTCATTGTGGCCATTTTTCAGTTTGAGGCAAGACGAATTAAAATTCGCCTTGGTTTGAGGTATGTTCAGAGGATTCTATGTGGTTTATGAAGTGATTTAGTTGTAATCATGTCAATTTGAAGTGATTAACAAATCACTTCAATGTATGGGTAATCATCTCGATTTTGAAGTGTTTAGAGCTTAATCACGTTCGAGCTGCTTAAACGCGTTTAAGAAGCCAAATGTGAACATAGCATTAGGTTTATTTTAAAATGCTGCAATAGTTTTAAAAAAATGTACGATCTCATTTAAAAATGCAATAAGAGCATATATCATAATGATATCTCGATCGGTTTTTCAGAAGCTAAAGAAGAATATTGATTTGATGCCATATTTAATGTATAAAATGAAATTTTTTATTAAACATGTTAGGTGCATACATTTTATTGAAATACTAAATGAGTAATAGCCATTTATGGGTCAAGTTTCTATGATTTTTTGTTATGGTATGGTACCTTTTGTTTGAAAACTTTTTATCTACATACGTACATAAAACACATACAGACTGAAATGTATTTGTTTTTTAGTTTTAAGACTTTTTATGTTTAATAAATATTTTTTGTTATTTTTTAATCAGTTTTTTCTATTGATATGATGTGAGTTTATGGGGAAGACTTAAGTAAAACAAATCATGTATTTAGATAAATTAACAAAAAAATAAGACAATTGAAATTTTAGCATTATTTTTTGGCAGTTTAGGATTTATTTAAGCATTTTTTAGCATTATTTTAGAGACGATTTACAGGGTCGCCGTTGAAAATTCCATAAAAAGGGTATTTAAGAAAATAAAGAGTCAAAAAAGGGGTATTTAAAAATAAAAAAGGGTAAAATTTATTAGTATATAATAATTTAATGCATTACACTAAAATAAAAGTAATTATACATACATACTTGAATTATAAATCAATGTTAAAACTAAGAAACAATTCACAAGATCATTTCAATATTAGTCATATTATCAAAAACAGAATTTTACAAAAACCTTTGATAGTGTTTATCACTTTTTAGAAATACGTATTCTATATTTTGTAATTAATTATTCAAATTCTTCCAGCTCCGATTCGAGCAAATTGGGAAAGAAAAGCTTGGACTCACATGTTTCTATTTTAAGTTTGTTTGTAAATTGTGTCCGTGGACACTCTGAGACTAGACGTTATGACGTAAAACATGCAAAACATATTGCTGCCCTGTTTTACAACGTTGGTCGTTACTACTTTGTTTCTACAACAAATGTTTTATTTCGTTTGTCATAATTCAAATCGCTTATAATTTTGTGAAAGAAATCGCCATTAGTAATAGACTTATAGAAACCTTATTCTTCCCAAAATACGGGCTTTGGCAAATAGCATCTATATCATGGGAGATAGGCGGGCCAAACTTAGATCAGATATTTCTTA
This sequence comes from Pollenia labialis, assembly GCA_949318255.1. NCBI lineage: Eukaryota > Metazoa > Arthropoda > Insecta > Diptera > Polleniidae > Pollenia > Pollenia labialis. The sequence continues at coordinate 140,558,409 of OX439139.1, read as the reverse complement.
TTAGGAGAAGTTAGTAGTGGTGCGATTTGTATTCATACCACCGTGATAAGTATATGAGATTCGATACTGGCGAATAGAGCGATATTTCTTGTTTTGATTAAATCTATAATACAAAAACAGTTACTGAATTCTTGTTAAAAGGACAAGCTTAAAAGTAATATTATAACATTACTAATAAAAAGAAAAAATAATTAATTAATAAGGTTTGACGTTTTATTTCTTTAGTTGTTATATGTTTATATTTTCTTGAATATACATATGTATACATCTATATTTATTAATAAGTTCAACATGAAATGCCAGGCAGGGTTGCCGGTTGAAAAATTATTATACTACCAAAATTGTCTGCAAAACCTTTGTAACCGACCAAGACAACTGGATTTGAACTTCGCTTTTCATAAGGACCCAGAATATATGTACTTTATAGGGTGTAGGATCAATATTGTAGAAATTACAAAAGGAATGACAAACTTATATATACCCTTTTACCTTCGGTGAAGGGTATAAAAAGAGTAATTTTGGGATTTCAGTATTTTGGTTATAACTCAGCCATTTTTTAACCGATTTGATACCGATACCGATGTGTTTAAGAATAAATTTACCATTTACTTGGGCTATAAAACTTGGACTCGGAAAGATCTTTGGTTCCCGAAAATGGGTATTAAAAAAAAAAATTTATTTTGGCCATAACTTTTTCGTATCTGAACCGATTTTTCCGAGTTTTTTATAAAATATGTTCTATAAAAATTTTTGGTATATAAGTCATATCCATTGGACATATGGCAGCCCTGAAATGTAGGTTTTTATACAATTTTTAATTTTTTTTTGTACGGGAGGTACCACGCGGACTTCTCCAATCCCGCCCACATTTTGTGGGATGGTTGTATTGGTAACCTAAATGTATGTACCTAATTTGGAAACTTTGGCTCTTGCCGTTGCCCAGATATACAGCAAAAAGTAATAAAAATACCACAACCACAAGGGATTTTTGGGAAAAATTAGGGTTAGTCGTGGTTTTTTGCTCATTTCTCAGCCATTTGTGGACCGATCTTTTTGAATTTCAATAGCAAACAATTCCGGACCATATGTGACATAAATGTATAATAACCTGCACCCCATCATATCGACCCCTTTGCGCGAAATTATCGTATGTTACAAATACCAAATTTTACAGGACAGCCATTTTTCTACTTTTCGCTGCTTTCACTTGCAATATCAAAATGAAAATATACATGTGCCTAGATAAGATAAGATAAGACGAAGTGGAATTCGCATACAATATTGTGCCAGGTGACGTCTCTTTGAATGTAGAACAAGATTTCATCAAAAACTAAATTTCAAAAAAATTGGCATATACGATAATTTCACGCAAAGGGGTCGATATATGGGGTCTTCAGAAACCCCATTTCAACAGACAGATGGACAGATGGACATCGTTAAATCAACTTCGCTTTTTATAAGGACCCAGAATATATATACTTTATAGGATATTGTAGAAATTACAAACGGAATGACAAACTTATATATACCCTTTTACCTTCGGTGGGTGATTGGTATAAAATGCGATTGGCGGATGCTCTTCTATGCGATAAAGTAAAACATATGAACATATAAAAGCTGGAAGCGGGGTGCCAGAAGATTTTGATAAGAAATCGACATATTTTCAAAAAAAAATTTAAAATTTAAAAAAAAACGGCAAATTTAATAAAATACCTCTTTTTAATACAATAAAACATATTTTAATAACAAAACAGAAAAATTCAGTATTAACTAATGTTTGGGACAGAATAATAGTTAATTAAAAACAAATATAGTATGTATATATTTTGTACTTTAGGGTAATTTTTTTTATTATAAACAAATATTTGAGTTGAATATTTGAGCCATATTTTAAAAGAAAACTGAAGGTTAAAACACGTTGGCCAGACGTTAATTGAAATAGGTGAATTTAACTGTAAGGTACGAACACGACCAGCTTTATTTTTGTAGAAATTACGGGCATAAATCATACTTGCTAATTCCGGCAGTGGTGATCGAATACTTTTTCGTTTCGAAAGCTTTTTTATTTCTAATTCTTTCAGTCGATTCTGAATGAATGAGCATTTATTTGAGTTTGACTGAATGAATTAGAACTAAAATTGCTATCGAAACGAAAAAATATTCGAACACGACTTTCAGAATCAGTTTCAAAACAATTCGAATTATTTAACTCGAAAAATTAAATTTCCTTGCAAATTTTAATTTTTCAGGGAGCACCGAAATTTTGTTCTATTAAGGTTGACTTGACTTCAAATTCTTTCATAATTTTGGAAAGATTGGAAGGAAATAATTTTTTGAAAATGCGCCACTAAAATTTTAAATCTGAATTTTTGCCAAAAAGCTTTCAAATTTACTTCATTCCCTTATATTAGATTGGCTATCGGATATAGCTGCATCATCCTCAATATCGTATAATCTTTAATCTAATCTTTTTATTGATAGTGAATATAAATTTAGCTTACACTTACTGCTTTGTAAGCGTATATATAAACTCAAATATATATTTTCCTCATAAAAAAAAATATTTTAACCGATGGCTTTTTTTCTTTTATTTGGATTTAGTTCTTTCATTCTTCATAGTTGAACGTTTTTCAAATAAAATTTTAAAAATATACCAAAACAAACAAAAAGGTAACCCCATGTTTGAGTCGTTTATTGAAAAATCGGCATTTTTGAGCAAAAAATCGGCCAATCGGCACTTTAATAATAAGAGGCAAATATGGCAGGCCTGGCTGGAAGGTTCATTGATTACCAATATAAAACAATTCGTTCAAAAAGGGCCGAAGGAGCACCAAATTATACAATATGATAAAAAAAGGATTTAAAATAAAGGGACAAAAAAGTAGCAAGTTAGTCAAAATAGGGACAAAAATGCGACTTTATCGCATAACGGTAATGCTGTTTGTGGTATGGTTTTTTTTATAACTGTGGTGAGTTTTTGAGAAGCGCGCACAAAAAGTAGTATGCACTGCCTTACCGATTCACTGCATTAACAACTGCCGTAATGGTTCTTAGACATGCTAAATAGGGGACGAATTTTGTCCAATTGCTCTTAAGTATTACCGACATTATTTATACCAAAAAGTACAACTAAATTCGTGGTATAAAAATATCATTACCGTTCGAAAAATATAATAAACATTGGGTAATGAATTACGTATTTTGTTTACATTAACGTAATGAAATGCAACACTTCTACAATTCGGTTATCTCTTGTTTTCTTTTTGTCTTCTCATTGACAGCTGATAATAAAAGAAGAAAAAATTAGAATGAAAGTAAAAACTAAAAGAAACAATAGAAAATTTTTTATTTGATGGAAAAAAGTGCTGAGATATTTGAAGAAATACGTAAATTTATATGATTGCAAAAATGAGAAGAAATTAAATAATTAAAGAAAATTGCAAAACACAAATATATTAAAAAGAAATAAATTAGAACCGGAATTCTAGAAAAATAATTTTAAATGAAACCAAATTGAGTGTGTGTCAAATAAAACAATTTTTTTGAAGACCGAACGAATGAAAAATAATGTAAAAATAGAAAAAAGCAAAGTGTAGAAATTTTTGTATTGTAATTTTGCAAAAGGAGTCAAGTAAAGGAATTTATTTAAACGAGAAAACTCATTTGAATGCGAAAATATTGTTTTTGTAAAAGAAAAATTACGCAAAAAATAGAAATTCCACACCCACCTGCCAAAAAAAAAATTTTGTGTGAAAAACCCAACAAGATTCCTTTGGTCATGTGTGAATACATTTTCCCATCTCCTCAATCCAACCAACAACCATCTCCATCCAATAATCATCATAGAGAAATTGTGTAAAAATATCTGTTAAAAGTATGTGCATTTTAGTTTTCGAGAGTGTTTGCCTGCGTGTATGCCAAAATATGCAATTTTTCCAATTTATTCATTATTTTTAATGTGTGAAGGTATTATTAAATTAAGTAATATTATCATACATTTCTTAACAAAACGCACTTTAACAACGACAACCTCAAAGGAAAAAGGCCAACTCCCTTTAAGAAAAGAAAATAAAAAAAATCGAAACGAAAGCCATACAAACAAAACAACTATAACGACCAACTAACAACAACATAAAAACTAAAAACAACGGTAGCAAAAACAACTATAAACAACAAACACATTACCCCAGGGATGATAAATGACATTTACAAAATTGTACTTATTCAGTAAAAAATTGTATTTGCATGACCCTAATTGTACTAAAACCCAAAAACTATTATTTACTAGTTCTAATATGAGAATAACAACAAGTGTATTCAAATTCAATTGTACAGTACATTTTTATTTTAAATATATATTTGGCAATTAAGAAAAAGGAAAATGGAGTAAATAATTGGGATCTTAGACGAAGAGCAGTGTTAAAAAAACTGAGAACAGAAAAGCCAAAGTTTGAATTATTATGCTGTTGGTTTGAAGTTTCAGTTTTATGTTAAAAAAAGTAAACTCTTGCGTTCGCTTCGATTAAAAAACTACAGTTTTCGTTTGATTCAGTAATGCCAACTCCTCTCTACTAAATATGGTAAAATGTTTAGAAAAAATTGCTTAATTATGGCTAAATAAAAATGGCAAACATTTACGAATTGCTAGATTGATTTTTTCATGGTTAAATCTATCCATTTAATGGATAAATTGGCAACACTGGTTTGATGTGACTTTGAAAATAAATACTAAATATCGCTCCTTAGTGTTCGGTTCGGTAGATTTGTGGAAAACACAAACGCTAATAGTGTTTGTGTAGAAAATCATTAAAAAAATAACGTGTCCCTGTTAGTAATCTTTCGAACACAAAAATAATACTGTTTTTATCAAACTCAACAAAAGATGAGGAGAACATTTAATTCCGTTTAGTTTTTTTTAATCCGCAAACTTCATTGTGTTCGGTTCGGCTGGTAAAAAAAACAAACATCTACAAAATACTTATACGAAAATAAAACAAAAGCCAGCAAAATAATTTTACACAAACAAAACATATACACAATACACACACAAGCTGTTCGTGCTGCGGTCGTTGCTAAAAAATTTTGTTTGCTCAATTCTTTATCAATGTAAAAAAGAAACATAATAGAACATTAAAATATAATGTTTGTCTACAGTATGACTACTATTGTTCTGTTTTTTATCGAAGAACAGAACAATATATATTGTTCGGCTCTTTCTTGAAAATAATTACGAACGGTATTAAGGGTTGTGTTCGTCTACACAATCACCAAAAAATATACATCGTTCTCGGGTGTGTGAGCCGAACGCTGAATAATATACTGTTTATTTTCGAACACTGATTTTAACATTAGTGGTGTTAAATCAAAGAAACAGTTTTTGAAAAATTTAATCATATGCTATTTTTAAATTGTACTTAAAATGTCATTGGAGTTCTTCAGTACTTTTGCAATGCTAATAGTACTGAAAAAAGTACAATTGTACTAGCTTTATCATCCCTGTATTACCCACTTCGATCTACATGCAGACAAACTAACAACAACAACTAAAACAAAAACAATAATTTGAAAAAAGTAAAACAATAATAAAATAAGAAAATAGCAATTAAAATAAATAAAAATTAAAGTAAATTATAATAAACAATAACAACGTCAATATTAATTAATTAAAAGTTGCCGTAATGGCAACGCAACTTGATCCCAATGTCAAGGATGACCTAAAGACACAATTTATAACGCGTGAGGGTACATACCGATTGCTCACACTCTCCGAGTATTCACGTCCCAACCGAGTGGGCTATACAAACAATCAAAGTTCACCACAGGTTCGAGTTTCCATCGTAACCCTACCCAATCCAACCGCAACGGGCAACTCAAACACTGGTGCGAGTAACTCTTCAACGGCAAACGGTTCAAATTGTGCCGGAGCCAGCCACAGCCGTTCTCTTACCAATGGCAATAACACACAAAATACCGCTAATGGATGTGATGGCTATGATGTGCAATCTTCATCCTCCCTAAATGGCCAACAATCACAATATGTGGTACCCTCGTCGATGGATGCACGTTTGGGTGCTGGCATGTCCATGCATACAATGATGAACGGTTCTGGTGCTGGAGGCTTAGACCAAAATGGTTTATCGACAAATCATGTATTGGGTGGTGACCGAATTTGTTTCAACTTTGGTCGAGAATTGTATGTATACGCGTTTAGGGGAGTGAAAAAGGTAAGAGTTAATTTAGGTTTTGTTACCTTAGAATGTAAACTTGCTAAATCCATTTTTAACATTATACCTATGCAATTTTGATACTCTTCAAAAGATAAAGAGATACCGCACCGCCTATGAAAAACATTTACTTAAATTTGGGACTTATTAGAAAATATACCAATTATTTATAAGCTTCCTTCTTAACATATAAATAGAAAATATTAGAAGTTTTTTGTCAGCCCTGTAAATTTGGTAGAAGTTATTTAGCAGGTTAACACTTTCAGACGTCGATAAGTGGAATTGGCATGTTTATTTTATGATAAGTATTTCGGTTATGTTAGGTTCCATGGGCAGCCATCGGGAGACAGCTCACTTGGGCTACTTATTGGTCCCTTTGTGATACCCAGCGCCAATGCCCATCTTATAGAGCAGTTACTCAGATGGCGTCACTGCAAAGTCCAACCAATTCGTCTTCCAAGCAGGCAAACACCGGTTCCCTTGGTTTTTTCCCTAATGCCCCGCAACCCAGGGCATTGACAATAAAAGTGAAGCACAGTCTTCTCTTCCTCATCGTTTTGACAACTTCTACTGTAGCCCTTAAATTCCAGACCCATTTTTCCAGCATGAGTCCCCACCGGCCAGTGTCTAGTCACAACCGATATACTGTTCTAATCTGGTCGCTGCTGAACCTAAGTAGAGAGCTAGATCTTCGTTCATCATAACGAGGCGATAGGATCCTGGATATGGAGCAGGTGGACTCACAGGTCCACCGCATCTACGAAACTCTATAAGACTCACACCTGATAAGGACTTACAGGAGCCATTAGAAGGCCAATGAATTGATCAATGAATACGTCATCACTGATCAATGAATACGTCATCATGATAGGTATTTGGTATTTATGTATATTGTTGGGGGAAATTATATTCTCTGTCGATTAAAACAAAAATCGAAAGTGCTACATATTATTTACTTTTATGTTTTTTATATAAGTAGGTAGTGAATCGAAAATATTTAAGAGCATTAAAAATTAGTAGGCCATTAATGACAGTAATGAAAACAAAAACACAAGTTTAATGTACATGTTTCTCAAAAGTTTATAGTTTTAGTAGTTTAAAGTTTAAAAAAACTGCAGTTAAAGTAGAAAAACTGTCATTTCTTCCCCTTCTTTATTTGTTATTGTTGGTTTTACTCTAATACATTAAATGTAAACCGTCGCTGTCAAACCAACTCGAAAAAGCGAAAAGTTGTACACAAATTTTCGTTTTTTGTTCGACAGTCTTTAGTTTCGACTGCCTACTAGAAAAAAGATGTTTTTGAAGCACCCTTATGTTAATACATCAATAAACTAAATTTATAAATTAATAATTATTATTAAATTAATTATAATTATTGTTAAATTTAGTAAGAAAAAAATTCTTAAGATTTATAAAAATCTACTTTTTGAAGACTCGTATTCCAAAATTTTAAATATTAAAAAATCCAATTTGAAAGACTATTACTTAAGGCAAGTTCACACTATTATACTTAGTATTAATACATGTCAAACACTCAAATAATACGTAAAAGTGAGATAGTGTGAATGTAATGTGTTATGAACATGACAGGTATTGCGAAAAAAAATTTGAAATCGTTTTCGAAAAGTTTTCAAAACAAGAGTAATACTATTCATTTGATCTGGGTTGCATTTTATAGTTGAAAAATCTGCATTAAACATCAACAAATTTTTTATATTGAAATACTTTTACATTTTTTATTGCTTTTAAAGTCCTACACCATATGCTTTTCGTCAGAGATATATTTAAATTCATTTTTTAATTTACTTTGTAAATTTCTATAGCTTGCAAAAAAAAAAGAATGAAATGAATGAGTTAATAATATTTTGCACATCTGGAAAATATATATGAACATCTTTAACATATTAAATGTATTTTCTTTTTATAGTATCATTACTAATTATAATTTCTAGGAATAAAGTACAATTTCAATTATTGCTTATCAAACTGCAAACAAAAATCCAACTCTCTGGTATTTTTCTTTTAAAAAAAGAAAGTGAAAATTTAATTTTGAGTTATGAACTTCGAAGTAATTCAATAAATTGAAATAGTTATGTACAAAAAAGATTTTAATTTTTTATGTAATTTGCATACATTTATTTTTAAATTTAGTCGAAATGTTATTATTTTGATATACATATATTTAAAAGTGGGAATATTTAAAATTTTATTGTTCGAAATCTTGGCATTCGCTAAAAGGCTTAATTTTTTATAAAAACTATTATGTACTTTATGAATTTAATGGTTTTGAACTTTGGAAACTTTAACCGTTTCAAAAAGTTGCAAAAGAGAAACAGTTACAGATTTAGGTAGGTAGGTAAAAAGGCTGATGTAAAGTCACCATCACACCTTCAGCCAGAGACCAATATGGTCCATTGCGACGGCTTATTCAGAGATAGATATGTTAAGATGGAAATTAGGTGAAAAAGAGCGAAAGTAAAAGATAGACAGGAAAATAGAGTTTCGGACCAAACCCGAGAGAAATCCTACACAGCCCTACGTGCGGCCAGCACTCAGCATCATCCCGCGCAGCCAGGCAATCCCCATTACGAATCCTATCAGACCCTCGAGTACACAACCCGAGACATACCTTAATTCACTCAGGAATCTACTGCCTAGCTGTATCCTGGGGCAGTGGCATGGAATGTGCTCAACTGTCTCCAACTCCTCCGGGTCCTCATATAACCCGCAGATATCCGACAAGTCGGATCCCATCCTCACCCCCATCCTGCCTATATTACAGTGGCCCGTGTTACAGATTTAGGTTATTTTAAGTTTAAGATCAATTTTATATACATATAAATATAATTTTTTCCAAAATTTCGCTACTTTATTGTACATAATGGTTGAGAGCTTATAAAGATGCTCGGTTAAAGTAATTTGCAAGCAGCAAAAATATTTAAATATGTAAGAAGGTACGGTTGGACAGATCCGAAAATATGACACCCTGCACAGGAGCATTTACAGATACGTTTTTAAGAGGACACCCTGTCTGAGAGCCATGTACAATCAAGCACCCGCCAAAGTATAACTATGTTACGAAGTTAAGATTTATATAAGAGTTCTTTGTGCCGAATATGGAGGGCTCAGAGCTGAAGCGAACCAAGTCAAAAAAGAAAATTCGAAAATATATTGAGTTTGAGTAAGTAAATTGCCATTAATTACTGGAGCCACTGACTTGGGTTTATTACATTTATCTTAGGAACGAAACTGTTTTTGATTTACCCCATTCCAGAACTTGATTGAGTTAAATTTTGCGGAGATATTCGCACTAGATTTCAAATACATATACGTGATATATTTTATGACTTGGTTCGGTTCAGCTCTGAGCCCTCCATATCATCTAGATATCTTCAAATTTTACAGGAGAGAGTCTTTTTATATTATTTCATTTAAATTTTGTATGAAATTTGTCGCTTACGATAAAATTGTTCTTGCTATAAAATCGTAACGGAAGCTTTTGTGACCATGCAATTTTAAATGATACAAAGTAATTTATTAAAAAAAAACGAAAATGTTCGCGGTTAGGGCTCGATATATCTAAATAAAGTGTTAATCTAGAATCATTTTCTGAGTCGAACTAACGATGTCCGTCAAGCTGGCTGGCAGGCTTGCTGGCTGGCTGCCCATGTAACCTTGTGCGCAAAGTACAGGTCGCAATTTTGGAGATAATTTAATAAAATTTGGGACATAGGTTCTTCTTGGCACAAGGACCAAGCCTATTGAAAATGTGCCGAATCGTAGGACCACGAGGGAAGATAGGGGGAAATTTCTTCCTCTCAGAAACAATCAAACCGATTTTAATAAAATTTAAAACACAGATAGAACCATCTCTATATGGACACAAAACGTATTCATTTTTAATAAAATAGGACCGCGAAGGGAGATAGGGGCAGATAGGACCACAAGGGGAGGTAGGGGGCAATTTATGCCCCTCAAAAACTTTCAAACCGATTTTAATGAATTTTATAAACATAGATAAATTCATATTTATATGGACACATATGCATGATGTGTTCTTAAATACTGTGGTGTAGGGTATCATAAGGTCGGGCTTGACCGACTATACTTTCTTACTTTTTTTTTATACATTTGTATGCCACTCGCGGCCCAAAAAGCGACAAAACTACCTGTTATCAGGCATGTTCTGAAAATCATTTTTTGTGAAAGTGATTTGAAATCACAAGAAAGGTGTTCTGGACAAAAAAGTTTTTCCATAATTATGATTTTAAACCGTTCAGCTAAGTGACCGCCGATTTAAAATTACACGCTTATTTTGTTCCACCATTTGAGGCCAAGTTAAAACTTTTGTGGTTTTCAAAACACCCTTAAATAATAATTGTGATTTTAAAATCTCAAGTGATTTGAAATTTTGTGATTTTCAGAACATGCCTAAAAAAAACCAGCTTAAAAACCTCTAAATGTACAGAATTTTCTAAAAATGAGCACAGATATAGTAAGCTGAGAGATTTTCCTTTTAAACAAGCCCTCTGACAACTATTCACCAATTGCAATAAATATTTCCAAAAAATAGATTATCTCATTTTGTGTTGCTTAATTTTTATTGATTACTCTTTCACTTCTCACAATGACAATTTTTTAATTTTAAGAATTTTACTTAGCACAGCTGCAAATAAACATTAACCCCCTTATGCGAAAAAGTTAAAGTTCACATTAGTCAAACAACACATTAAGGCCCGTTTTCACAACTTACCAATATCTAAAAGTAGACTTTAACCGGGCTTATAAAAAGTGTTCCATTATTAAAACTTTACTTTAACCTTAAGTGAGCTATAAAGTAAATTAAGTTCCATGTTACCTGTTAGGTTAAAGTAAAGTTGTAATAATAAAACAGTTTTAATACGGCAGATAAAATCCTACCTTTAGCTATCGATAAGTTGTGAAAACGGGCCTAAGTCCAGCAAAAGTGACTAGGTTTTTAAATGTTGGCTAACTAATGTGAACTTTAACTTTTTTTGCATAAGATCTTAAAAATTTATATGTATTTTATATAATATTTTACAAAAACACCTTAAAAACAATGTGCATGTTTCTTTATCTCCTCACCCTTCTTAAACTTTCTTCCTATTCCATTTATACGCATTTTAGGCAATAAAATTAAAACGAACAATAATAACAATTTTGCATATCAAACGATAACAATTTGCTCCAACTTTTTGTTTAGCGTTCAAACGAAAGTATGAATGCATGTGTGTTTTTCTAATATAAATAAATTTAATTTATCTTATCTTTATCATAATAGTTCAAAAAATAGAAAAAATTAAATAAAACGAATAATAATACAAATAATAAAAAAAATTAAAAACTTTCTGACGGCTGGATCTCTTCTTACGTTTAGAAAGCTAATTTTATGAAAACTGATAAGCTTTAAACGAATATTATATATGTACATATGTATGTGTACGTACGGAAGATATTTATACTTAAGAAACAAATGTTCATACATTTATATTTTCAAAAATATATACAGGTAAACAGACAAACATGCATGAATACTTGGAGATACAATCATCTAATACCAGTCAAATTACTTGATAAACAACCTCTTAAAAATTAGACTATTTCAACACTATTTCCAAATAATAAGAAAAGAAATAGTATAAAAATTAAAATTATTAGTATTATAAAATTTAGAAAATATGTATTTTGACTTTAAAAATTCAAAATTTAATTCAAAGATAGTTTCAGATCTTAATTCATATTTCTTCAATTTTTTAGAAAAAAAAAATAACGATCTTAAGTGCAAGTAAATGGTGTCCTAATAACTACATATGTACATACTTTATTTTTAAACATATTAATTTCTTTAAATTTATTAGGCTAGCGCGGCATTTTAACCGTTGCATAACTGATATTGTTGTTAACGAAATATAAACAAATAAAATGATTTTATATGAAAATACACATAGATTGTAACCAGAATAATTGCGAAAATAAATGATTCCTTTATTTATTTAATAAATGTCTATTCCCGTTTATTATTGCAGTGAGTAAAAAAAACAATAAAGAAACCGTATTCGAACATATCTCATAAAAAATGCATGAAAGCAGTAGTGTGTTATTATTCTAGAAAATAAACTTTGGTGGCGACAAAGGGTATTTAAGCAATGAAAAATATTTGAATTTATTTAATGAATGAATGAATATATGAAGTAATAAATTTGGTATATAAATGTTATTCCAAATCAATAAATACTGCAAAGAATTATTTCTTTTTAAATAGAATTTAATTTTAAAGACCAAAAGTTCGTGCAATGTATTTAAAACGGATTTTCAAAATTCCTGGGTTTAAAATTTTTGAATTTTTCGAAAACCCGTTTTACATACATTGCACGATTTTTTGGTCTTTGAAGACCCCTAGTGAAATTTGATGCCTAAAATATTCGTAGAATATTTTAACCCTCTAAAGTCCCGTTCTAGTATAGTTTAGTGTGAAAGTTAAAAAAGGACAAAAATTACCCCTTAAAATGAGTATTAGAGGGTTAATATTTCAAAAAAAAAAAAAAAATAATCGCCATACAATTCTACTGAAGACATATGAAATAGCCTTTTAGCTCAGAAGTTCATTTAGAATATTTTTTGACTTGAACCGAACGGCTTTTCACGAAATTCAAAGCCCGAAATTTCGAAAATCTGAAATAGTATTTTAACTCATTTATTGTTGTATACCCACATCACAATAGTGACTTTCTGATTCGAACTAACGATGTCCGTCCGTCCGGCTGGCTGGCTCGCAGTCCATGAACAGGTCGCAATTTTGGAGATGACTTGATATATGGCTTATAGGTTCTTATTGGCACAAGGACCAACCCTATTGAAAATGACCACAATGGGAGATAGGGGCAATTTCTGCCTCTCAGAAGCTATCAAACCGATTTTAATGAAATTTAAAACATAGATAGATCCATATTTACATATATGGCTACATAAGCTATGCAGTTTTTAAAAAATAGGACCACAAGGGGAGGTAGGAGGCAAATTCTGCCTCTCACAAGCTTTCAAGCCAATTTTAATGAAATTAAAAACATAGATCCATATTTATATGGACACATAAGCATGATTCTCCATGGGTCCCGAATCTGGTGCACTCTCGTTAATGAGTTTTAAAATACTGTGGTGTAGCGTATCATATAGTCGGGCTTGACCGGCTGTACTTTCTTACTTGTTGTTTTTTTTTTTTTTTACTTATACGAAACGCCTTTTAAAAAAATTCTTGTAGGGGCCGATATTCCCTTTGGCAGATTTGCTCAACCAATAGTCTAGTTTCATTTCGCGTTGCAAGTATGACCCGAATTTTGTTGCACTGTGTAATTTACATGATTATAATAAATTAAAGGATATTCTAGGATGTTTCACTAGATTAAAAATATTCTTGTTGACAGAAAAAAAAAGTATTTAAAATTAATTAAATTTTTATTATTCAATTATTTTTTTTTGTTGAAAGAAAATTAAAAATATAATTTTGATTTAATTAACATTTTAGTTATTTGGAATTAAAATATTAATTAAATAAATAAAATCTTTTTAAATTTTTTTCATTTAAAATAAAATAATTTAAACTGTTCAATGTTTATTGTTGACCTGAGTCGATTATCTATGTTGTTTTTTGTTAGGATTAAGGCCATCTAAAAATTATAAATAAAAAATCACAAATTTTTGTATTTTTAATTTTTTTTTTTTTATTTTTAATCCGATATTTCGACCATACATCGATGGTCATCTTCAGGGGATTTAAAACACTGTCAAATTAAAAACTACAAAAAAGTTTATCCGAACTCACTGCTTATCATATTTTCATCAATCAGTTGATAATTTAAACTTGTAGAATTTTTGTTGGGAAATGTCAAAACCTTAGCTTTTAATTAAAAATATCAATAATTAGCAGGGAAACCAGAAATATGCTCTAAAAAAAGTTTTATATACGCATTAAATATGCAGTAAAAAATTTAAAATATGCCCTAAAAATTGTTTAAATATGCATCAAAAAACCAAAATGGCTGATTTAAAAACCAAATATTCAACAATTTAATAATATTTGCATTTAAAAAAGCAATTAAAAAATTATCGGTAATACATATACACCATTGTATTTACGCAACAATTTTCGAGATTGTACTTTATTTGAAACTAAAGGCAGTTATGTTACCAGGTCAAAATTCATACCAGTGTAATTTGTTAAGAATATTATCTAGATACACCATCTTTATGAGATGTTTTGTCATAAATGGATAAGGGGCATAATAAGATGGTTTTTGAACACAATCTATTTCGGAAAGAAGTTTGTATGAGTACTTTGTGAAATATTAGATCGATTCTTACCATTTACATAGGTTTTGTCCTTAGTGCAATAAAAATGTTTTTACCAAATTCTATCAAATAATCAACAAAATTACAGCTTATTATTGCGCGCAAGGCTTACATGAAGAGACAATCAGCCAGACGTACGGATGGACATCGTTAGATCACTTTAAAAAGATACAGTGCCAGACCAAAAATAGCACCAATGACCAATTCTTTGTTTATTCTAGTGAAAAAATATCTTGTGCGTATTATTTTAATTTAAGTATGTAATACTGTTATACTTAACTCAAAAGTCGGAATCACGTAGTCGCAAGAATGTTTTGCTGCCAATAATGGTTAAGCATTTGGTCAGACAATGCAGAAGACTCCGTTTATTCCAGCTTCAGAGCTAAAAAAAGGGCTAAGTGTGCCCGCAAGTGTTGAAAGTATTCATCGGAGATTGTGAGACAACAACTTGAATGCCTGTAGTCCCAGAAAGGTGCCCCTGCTCTCATGTAAGCATGTTTCAAAACGTTTGGGGTTTGCTCGAACTCATTTGGAGTGGCCAACTGAAAAGTGGAGCAATGTTCTTTGCACATATGAATCCAAGGTTATTTTATTTGGATGCAAAGGATCGCGTTCTTACTTCAAAAGACCCCCTTATGCTGAATTCAATCCAATTTGGGTTTTGACAATTCTACAAGTTTAAATTATTTTATTTTAAGCTTTTATGTTATTAAAATTATATTTTTAAGGCGAATTCATTTTTCAGGTGGCGTTAAAAACACAGCTGTGCTACTTTTTTTCTTAATTAGAGAGAGGAATGTCAAAAGTTACTTGTGTTTTTGACATATCGGCCAACGAAAGCAACAAATTGTTGTGTTTTTGGTGTTGTTACTTGTTGTAGTATCTGCACCACCGTTAACATGAATTCGCCTTGTTATATTTTAATTACAAATTTATTTCAAAACAACTAAAATGGTAATTAAATCAAAATTATATTTTTAATTTTCTTTCAAAAAAAGAAATAATTGATTCAACGTTAATTAAATAGAAATACTTTTTAAAAAATGTTTTCAATTGATAAAAAACTACTGATAATTTTTTCTGTGGATGTTTCAAAAAATGTTCTTAGAGTTTGGATTTCCTAAAGC
This sequence comes from Pollenia labialis, assembly GCA_949318255.1. Taxonomy (NCBI): domain Eukaryota; kingdom Metazoa; phylum Arthropoda; class Insecta; order Diptera; family Polleniidae; genus Pollenia; species Pollenia labialis. The sequence continues at coordinate 140,542,691 of OX439139.1, read as the reverse complement.
GTTGCGAGAAATATTTCTCTACGATCCAAACTGGAATACAACTAGAAGCGACAACTTATATAACTTAGATATGCTAGATGGTGTACATATTGCTTGAACCATTGAATTTATCAAACACCTCCGAAATGATACATGTTTATTCCTTTTTTACACATACATAATAGTTTTTTTTTTTTGTTAAGAATAACAAATACAATTACAAATTATATTCCAACCAGAAGATTTATTAAAAAATCTCTAAGCTTATAAAAAAAATCCCTTTTACACTTCACCAAAGGTGGAAACATCTTCATGCAGACAAAAACATGTTTAAATATGGTTACCTCCAAAAGAACTAGTTTTAAAGAAAATTTTAAACATATGTTTAATTTAACCGTATAATTGTCACCGACAACCATATTATTGTTAAATGAGTCCTCCATTAAGAAGCCACAACCATAATATGGTTACCTCTAAACATGTAAAATTTAAATGACAATTATTCCCCACACCATGTTGGTAGTTTACTCTTGCGAAAACGCTGAAACAAGCTGCTAATTTTTCAAGCGGTCGTGGTGTTGCGGAATATGGTCGCTTTTCTTTCGATTCCTTTAAAATGTCCTTAAATACGTCTCTATTTACTAATTTTGAGAGAATATACAATCAGACTTTATTTAATGAATACTGGTTTTTAGAAACGTTTTGAACAATTCTTCACATTCACTGCCGTCATAAACATCATCCCTATGGCACAATCACTCATTAGGCATTCTTTTTAATATAGTTTTGACCAAGCTTACAAAATATAAAAAAGTGCTAAATGTTAATTGTTATTACAGACGCTACGTATTTACTTTCTTTATATTAAAGAGTAATTACTAGTTTTAAGTATTTATAATCTTAAAAAAGTAGGTTTATATTCGGGCATGCTATAGAAGTCAAAATGAAGTGGATTTAAAATGGAGCAAATTTTAAAAAAACAAAACACTACTTAATACCAGAAAAACCTACGGTCATTTTGTAAATAATAAAAATTAAAATATCGTTCGATTTCAATTTCAATTTTAAGAACATGCCCGATTATTTAGTTCAACATAATTTTTTAAAAAAATCCTTACAAAAAAAGAAAAATATCTTCACTTGGCATCACTGATTCTTACATTCTTTCTTACGAGCAAAGGTAATTAAGATTTTCAGGCCTTTGTAGTGAAACAGACCAGAAATAAACTTGCCACTCTCGTGCTGATAGACCCACAGATTATTGTATCATAGAGGTTGTGCAGCGAAAATATATTACCTTTTATGCTGTTTAATTGAGTTTCGTCGCAACACACGTATTTCTAGTAATATGTAAACATATGTAAATGCACTTTTTATCGTTATATGAAAGATATTTTTTTCAATCGGACTGTGAAATTCCCTTACTGCCAACGACTCATTCAATAAAATTTAATTTCCGAATACCATTACAACGTAATGCATTTATGGGGGTATCCCCTGAGTGTTGGTTTGGAAATAAAAAAAATACATGATATTTAAGTAAAAAAAATTTGGCTACACTCTGCAAAGAACTTAATAGATATTGACGATCTAACAAAAAGAAAAAAAAACAACAACAATAACTCATTTAGTTTTAGTCATCTTAAAAACGTTTATAAAATTTTTTATCAAAATTTATGAGTATTTATTCAAGCATCATCAATTTTCCCAAAATTAATGACCAATTAATATTATCGACATTTTCTTTCAAAAATAATTTCTGCACCTTTCCTAAATGCAAAATTTAAATTGTTAAAAGTGCATTCACATACTGTCTGTCTGAAGAATAATTTCATATTCTTTTAACACTTTTCCTTTTTATGTAATTATGTATGTATGTATGTATGTATGTATGTATATGTTTACATGTCATTAAATTTAAAAACTTATAACTTTTAATGATTAAATAACAAACACAATGATACTATAAATTTGCTTTAAAGTAGCAAAGCGCGGAGAAGCACTTAATATTAATAAAACTGTTAAAAAATTTATACCGGAAAATGTCAGTATGTCAACCAATAACCCAAAAAATTATAAAAGAGAAAAAGTGAACATCACACATATTTCCTTCTTTTTAACATTTTAATGCTATTTAGACAGCCAACGATTGAAATTATGATTCTCTTGGTGTCGTTGTTGTTGTCGTTCTAGTAGTCAAGATGATTCAGTAAAAAAAAACCTTAAGGAAAATTAAATAATATTACGGATAAGGGCAATGCAAAACTTTGAGGATTTGCATTTAAATTTTTTCTAATCCACAGATGATTTCTGAAGGGGATTTACCAATAACCAGCTATGGCACAACGTCTAAAAAAAAGGTACTATGTTCTATATGTATGTCTAAGACCCCACATATTTCTAAAATCCCACATGAATACTTTCGAAAATATAAAAACCGTATGTACTTAATTTTGTTCCATTACTAAATACTACAACGATTCACAGGTTATTTAGGAACATTTTTTTAATTGGGGTATTATCGAACTTTTTAGCATATCATGGACTTGTAAGTTGTTTTGTTGAAAGATATAAATATGTTTTCAAAAGGCATAAAAACCCAAAATCGGTTAATAACTAGCCCAGTAATACATAATACCCCAGACCACTGATGTGCCGATTATTACTTAACCGAGAAATGCCAGCACAAACAAACCTTGAAAGATTTTTGAAATTAAAGTCGAAACATTTTTTACATTTTAATGTTCATATTTATTTTTATATCCATAATTCTCGTTTAAACATTTTTAAATTATAAAATATGTAGTTAAGATACCAAGTTTTGTTTTTTTAATGTCATAAAAAATTTATCTTGTAGGGCCTTCTGCTGTCTATTTTGATTAACTTTTCCCCCGTTTGTATTGTGTATTGTTGTCAACAACGAATTAAATTCAAAATTATTAAAAAGAGCACACATGTACATATTGCAAATATTACAAACATTACAAACATCATTCATATACTTGCAACAAGATTAGAAAAAAACCTAATGTAAAATGTTACAACAATACGATAATGTGTCACATTGAATTATTTTCTTCTTTTATCACCCAGTCTCAACTTACTATATTCTCTTCTGTTTTGTATCTCTTTTATTTAATTCATACTTACGCAATATTTATTATCATTTTCATAATTATTATTAATTTAAAAAAGTGTTTTTCTATGATCATTGTTGTCACACTGACTTTGTGTTAAAGATGACAAGAAAAACATGTAAGAAAGCGTGAAAACCTGCCAAAACCACAAAGATTATTTAGGATATTTGTTGTTGCTGCTTTTGCTTTATTACGGTTAGGAAGGAAGTCTTTGACGTTTTAAATGTATATGTAGATGTAGTAAACTTTAAAGGTTAGTTTAACATCGCCTTAGAGAAATTGCCGTAGGTGCAAATAAAAAGTATTAACAATGTTGTTTTTATTGAGTATTTATATAAAATGCAATGAACCTTCCAGCCGTTGTGCGGATTAAGGAGTACCTTTCTCTTGGCCTTGCACTTTTGGAAGAAATATAATTGGAAAATCTCCCAAAACGACGGCAGGCCAGGGACTTTATGGTTTCACGGAAACCAGTAGCTTAAGAAAGTAGAAGAGACTCTGGTTTTGTTATCAGCCCAATTATGAGTAAAAACTCCCGGGGAATTTTTATTTAAAAAATAATTTTTTTTTATTATGTTGCTCATAGTAGAAAAAAGTTTTACTTTTCTTAAAGGAAATTTTATTGGGGAATTTCGGTTTTTTTAGTAATTTCAATAAACTAACCCGTTTTTGAGTTACGCGAATATATGCTGTGCAACCTCCCCCATTTTCGTAATAACGGTATATCTCGAAAACAGGAGCTAACCTAAAAAAAAATGGTTAGCACCATTGGGTTCAGCGCACCCGAATTATTTTAAAATGCCAAGTGCCCAGCTTGTCTATAAAAAAGTGTCAATTTCGAGCACAGTGTTACTGAACAAGACAATGATTTGCGCACCCCATTTTAAATGTTGTTCATTAATTTTGAAAAGGAATTTGATGCCATAGATAGATCCTGTATTTGTTCTTAAATGCGAAATGTGTGAATTCCAGCAAACATAATCTTTCGTACCAGCAAAAGCTACAATGTCCTCAAATGCTCTGTTTTGCATGATGGTGTGACATCAGAACAATTCAAAACTAGTTCAGGGGTACGTCAAAGATACCTGCTATCACTCCTGATACTTAATAGCGATTGCTGATGTTGCGGTCCGCGCTATGAAAGAAAACCGAGGGGAATAATATTGGATCCGCTAAATCCAACACAACGTCTGGAGTCATTAGATTATGCCGATGACATACATATGTTCATTATCGCAACTCTCCGAAATACACGTCAACATAATTAAAAAGGAGATAAGAAAAAATGCAAATATTGAACAACCTCAACCTTTATATGGAAAGGAAATTAAAAGAGTTTACGTATTCCAGTGCCAGTTTCGTATAAATTAAACTAGAGGCTCATTTTCCATCTCATCCAGAGTGTGGCGCACAAATCAATACAGCCTGGAAACAAAATGTAAAATATTCTCGGCCTTTGTACTAACTGTCCTATTGTATGGTTGTAAAACCCAGTTAACGGAAATCCTATAAAAAACTACAAACCTTTGTCAACAGGTGTCTAATTATAAGACCTGTTGACCAGAACAGAAATAAAACCGGTTTGCATGACGATAATGAAGAGAAAATTCGGCAGCCATTATCTAAGACGTAAACATCAGTCAAACCACTTGTCAAAGAACGTTTTTATTGCGGAAATTATTTTGTGATCATTTTATTTTTTAATTAAATCTGTGCAATGCCAACTTCATCTATAGCAACTGTTTTCTATTTGGGGTACGTGTTAATTGGGTCCGCAGGGCAAAAATAATTGAAACATTCTGATTCAAGTAAAGCTTGCAAACCTAACAACATTTGACAAATTATAGTGATGCCAGATAATTAAAAATAAAGTTACAATAGTTCTCTCCTCCTGATATGACAGGCTCTTCTACATAATCTTCGAAGTAGGCTGGTTCACGACATCTGCGAGAAGACAGTTGTTCAGTTTGTGCTTGAACGACAGCTGCAGGTTGTCTTCATGATGTTTAATGAGAATAATTAATTTCCTGCGTTAAATGGTACCTAAACCAAATCTTGCAAGTCTTATCTTGGTGAAATGTCCGCTTTACTATGTATCATTTTGTTGTATTGGTTTAGTAAGAGAAACACTTTCCTGTTCTTGAATAATTGTGGCTCTCGACTGATTTACGTGTCGTTTTAGCATATATCTACCATTTAACCATACTGTTTTATGATGGTTTTGAGCTTTACTGCTCAACTTTCCATTCTTAAGTGGTGTTGCGCGATACTGGATTAGTATTTCCCTTTCTTTTTCATGAATGCTACGAGGGTCGTCTGACATGCCCTTAAATAGGCATTTTACTGTCGGAAAATTACGTTTGCCCAGACCGTTTGTATCCGGGTGCTATGGTTCGATAAACGTTTAAAAAACATCAACTTTTGCACAAAATGATTGAAACTCATCACCGATGAATAGTGTAGCATTTTCGAACACAATTACATCTGGATATCCATGTCTGAAAAGTAAAACAAGGATTTATTCAATGATTTTATTAGATGTTGTAGCAGCCCGCGTTATACCGGTTTCAGCCCACTTTGATTTTGCGTCCATTACGACAATGTGGTAATGATTCTGTATACGTTGCCAATTACTTTCTGTTTTCTCCCAAGAATGCAGCTTGGCTCAAAGGTGACTTGATTTTATATCACTACACTGCACAGTGCGACTTTTGTTACTTTTAATAGAGGTTTTCACTCTTGGTAGTAGACATTGTTAATGTTTTTAATGTAGTTAACGTACTAACATTTACAACACCGCAACAACAAAATATTTAAATTTAGTTTACTTTTATTCAAATACAAGTATTTGAAATACTGCCCAACCCAGTGCATAAATAAGGTTACGTTAGCAAGACATTATCTTAGGTTAAGGTCATCGTTTTTACTGTTATTTCTTTGTTATTGTTGTCTTACTTATTTCTTCTTATCACAAAAAAATAAGAGAAGAAAAGAATAAACGAGTAAATGAAACATGGTTTTTTTAATGGAATTTAATATTTTGACAAATAGGAAGTTGATATATTGAAATGAGTGAATAATGTTTCGCAATAAAATGTTAATGGTATAATTTTTGGAAATTAAAAAAAATTTATAGAATAAAACAATATGGAAACAAATATACAATAAACACCCGCAAATTATTATTATTGCGTAAAAATTATTCAGGGGTGTGCTAAGAGACTACAACAAGTTTTAGAGAAATTGTAAAGTATAATAACAATAACATGTTTTGTAAAACTTAAGTAAATTTTAAATTTTATTATTAACATTTTCCTTTATACATACTTCAGAGTAATTTCTAATCATTCGCCGTTTTTCTTCAAATACAGGGTGCCGAACTGAGTAAACCTATTGATAAGAAATTCTATAAAGGGACAAATCCTAGTTGTCATGATTTTAATGCTACAACAGCAACACCCACGGGAGCTCCACTGCTGGTCGGTTTTACCACAGGTCAAATACAGTTGGTTTCACCACAGCCAGGGCCCCGGGAATATCGCAAGCTATACAATGAAGATGTAAGTTTTTTAATATTTTGAAATAAATCGTATTAATCTGTTTTTCTTTTTGCTTTCTAGCGTCTAATTGATAAAACCAAAGTGACCTGTTTAAAATGGCTGCCAAATTCACCGAATCTTTTCTTGGCCTCTCATGCTTCGGGACATCTCTATTTGTACAACGAGAATCTACAATGTCCACCAACTGCTCCGAACTATCAGCCCTTTAAAATGGGTGACGGCTATTCAATACTAACCTGCAAGTCAAAATCGAGTCGAAATCCTTTGTATAAATGGATTTTTAATACCGAAAATTGTTGTATAAACGAATTTTGCTTTTCACCATGTGGTTCAAATTTAGCAATAGTATCCCAGGACGGCTTTTTAAGAGTATTTCATTATGATACCATGGAATTGTTGGGTATAGCGCGTTCCTATTTTGGTGGTTTTCTATGTGTGTGCTGGTCTCCGGATGGCAAGTATATTGTGGTGGGAGGTGAAGATGATTTGGTAACGGTGTGGTCGTTTCATGAAAGGCGCGTAGTAGCTCGAGGTCAAGGACATAGATCGTGGGTTTCAGTGGTGGCCTTTGATCCCTATACTACGTCATATACATCGTGGGATGGAGGTGATTTTTCAGATGATGAAAATCAAATAATGGAATATGGTGCATCGCGTTATATTGGCGAAGGACCAACAGCAAATGGTTATGATTCATATAACGTGGGAGGTCACGATAAAAACTCTACGCCTATACATTCAAGACAGCGACCCCAATCAGCCTCATTTAGATCAGAAGCATCATCATTACCTCCTGACAAGTTGGCCATCAGTTATCGTCTGGGCTCTGTAAGCCAGGATACGCAAATTTGCCTTTGGGATATAACTGAGGACATACTGAGGCATCCTTTAACCCTTAGACAGCGTGTTAATAGTTGTAATATGACCGATACCAGTTTTATGAATGGTGGCGTCGATTCCGATGGTGTTAAAGTCATAAGACCAGTGGCCACAGGCCACCCTAATGCAAATAGTTTTTCTCAACACAGTAGTAGTCCAACCAAAGAAATGACAACCGCAACCACAACACCCCAAACATCAGGAGAACAAAATAGTAATAGTAGTTCTAGTAAGTTTTCAACAGCTAATTGTACAATATCATCACAATCATCAAATGCCAATACACCGCCAGATGATAACTTGGCAGCGACTGCAACTACGGCCAATAAATTGAATTCAAAACCGCATGTTAATGCCGCCAGCACTGGTGGTACTATAAAATTTCCCAACTGTATAACCGCAACCAAATCCGATTCAGTCGATGGTAACACCAACGCCAACCATGTTAATACGCTTTCCACATCTTCAGGCTACAATAGTAAAACATCTAATAGTAGCAAGTCATCAGATTCTGGTATATCAGCGTTTAATTCTCTAACACAAAGATTAAGTAATTTTTCATTTCTTAATTCATCGGATAAGAAATCTCTTAATCTTGAAGGTGGCAGCACTCGACAAAATCGTCGTACTTTAAGTCTACTCAAATCCTATAACCATCACAATTCCACTATGAATCATCAGCACATGGCCAACTCAACTCAAATCGAAACGAATGCAAACTCTTCGACATCATCTCATAGTTTTGGCTCCCTTAAGTTGGGCAAATTATCGCAACATCAATCGTCTTTATTAAATAACCTAACAAATTTTTCACCCTCATCGACTTCAAACTCAATCATACCATCGTATGATCCTCTTAAACTTATTGGCACATCGTCGTGTCCACGTTTCGATGAGTGTCCACTGCTCGAGCCGTTGGTGTGTAAGAAAATCGCCCATGAACGTTTAAGTGCTTTAATATTTCGAGAGGATTGTTTTCTAACGGCATGTCAGGATGGTTTTATTTACACATGGGCAAGGCCGGGTTACGCTTCGGTGAGTAATTTATTAAATTGTACTTTCTATGTCGCTACAGTGTTTTGTATCTTAAAAATAACTAAAAAAAATACGATTGTACCAAATTTGTTATGCCTGATATCAAATTTACTATTTAAATAAATAATGGGAGATTTATAATAAACTCCACTATCAAAAATCACTCTCACTGTTATTAAGATAAAGAAGATATTCGTAACTTGATAAAACTCAGTAAGAATTTATAATGTGCAAGCCAAAGAATAGAATTGTATGTCCACAACGGACCATATTTTTCATATACGCAGCCCCAATTCCAAAATCACTTTTGCTGACATAAATCTTAGTAATGTGTTTGCATCCAGACAAAATTTAAAACAACTCGCTTATAATTTAAAACCACCACACGAAATTATTTAGTGGTAGAATTAATAAACTCCAGTCTTCAGGAGCAGTATTGCCTACTTTTACTTATTACGATGAGGTTAAAAAAATCACACAAAAAGCTGTAGTAAAGACGTGTGTTAAATTCACCAAAATGATTAATTATTTTTCAAACTGATACAATTTTCTAGTTAACAACAAATTTTCTAAAAACTTTATATACATGAAATCTAGAGTTTTTCTTTTCCCAGACTTTTTTATTTCTCGGGAAAGCGGGATTTATATTTCAATTTCCCGGTATCCCGGGAATTCCCGCTCATTTCAAATCGATGCAAAATAAAAGTTTTTAAATTTATTTGAACAAAAAACATATCCTCAGATCAATTAAATTACATAGTTTATTTCAAATTCAAATTTTTTATTTCTGTGGCAAAAAGGAAAAAGTGCTTAATGGCACCTTAAGATCGTTAAAAAGTACACATTATTTTGTAGGATTTTTGATGAAGTTATAGCAAAATTACTTTTTTGATTAGCTTTTTTCAATGTGCAAAACATTTGAAATAATAAAAACTTGCGATCTGACATTAGGAGGGTTTATGAATAAACACTTAAAAAACTGTAACCGCAGAGAACTGATGATTATATTAAATTCAGAGTAAATTTAATAAAGCAACATTTAAAGTTTTAAATAGTTCTCCTATAAATTTAAACAAATAGACTTAAGCACTTATTGCCATAGAATTAATTCCAAGCCAACAGTATTAATATAAAACCAGAAAAGTTAAATTATTTAAACAAATAATTACAAAAAATTTTTTTTAAAATAGGATTTTGGTTTAGAATAGGCATTTTCAGAATCGTTTGAATGCACTTTTCTCATTTTTATCAAGAAGATTTCAATTAGAAAGCACGTTTCCTAAATACGTGTGTTTGCCTTTATTGTCAAAGAAACATTATATAATCTTTAGCCACTTTCAGTTTTCTGGGCACTTCCTTTAAAACTTGTTATTTCTTTTTAATAAAAATTATTTTCTTCGAATCTAATATGCGTTTTCTTTATTAATAATTTTGTCATCATCTCTTACAGAATATAATCCGAAAAGTCTTTTATGCAGCTGCTCTGCCTATAAAATCATTAAATTTTTGAAGCAAGTGTGAACAACTTTTTACGTTTTAATAAAATAATTCTGCGTCTTTAAACAAATTAAAAACTCGGTGCATTTTTCTCTTCCACTTTCGAAATTTTAGAGCATTAAACATTGCCTTACTTATCGGATATGAATTGGCATCTCTTTGGCGTTTGGCAAAAGTGGCTTAAGTCAGAAACTGTTGTTTTTCGTTATGTTAAATTAAAAATATTTATTTAGTGTATTTCATAGACTTTTTTCCTAAGAGCAGATATTAACGATTATAAGCAGTTGTGCTAGACTAAAGTGATTTAAAACAAACAAAAGAGAGAAAAAAATTAAATTATAGCCAATATAAAACTCAAAATGCGATTTTTTGACTTAAGACCTTTTTGCCTAATGGCTAAGATCTATTTCATGACATAACTTAATTACAATTATAAGTAAAGTTGCCATAATTAAATTAAAAAAATCCCGGGAATTCCCTCACAAATTTCACGGGATTTTTTTTTCCCGAAAAATGTGCGGGATCCCGGTATGAAACACACTAATAAAATGGGTTTGTTACTTATAAAAAAATGGATTTTGTTTTCAAAAAGGGATTTTTTTACAAATACAAAATCGGATTTGTCATGTCAATTATAAATCTTTGAACTATCGTATCGTAACTAAGTATGTATCGTTTTTGTTTTTGCTTATTTTTCAAAAAAAAAACGATGTTCTTTGAAAAACATAATGTTATTGAACGTTCAGGGCAACAATCTATGAACACTTATTATTTATGTTAAGAATCGACAATGTCAATATTTTAAAGGAAAACATTAAGGCCCTAATTCTGTAAAACGCAACCGCAACACCAAAAATTACATTGAAAGCAAAAACAAAAGGAAACATATTTCATTATTTTGTTGTTGTTTTCCACAGAAAATCATATTGAAATTTTTAAATTTCAAACGCTGCATATCTTGTGGCGTTGAAAATTTTAAAACGCAGTATGAATTTCTATAGAAAGCAACAACAACATTTTTGACATTGTTTTTTCTTTAAATGTTATTTTTGGCGTTGTGGTTGCGTTTTACAGAATTGGGGCCTAGCTATGTGTGTTCATTAACTTTTCTAGCAGACAGAAACTTGCTAATTTTTTATAAATTAAAAAAATTAAGAACAGAATGGTATCAAGATGAAATTTGGTAGCTAAAATCAAGAATAAAAATTGGGAATTAAGCACGACAATCAAAATCTAGTAATATAAAATTCACTTCAATTTATCAATCAGAAGAACTTTAAATTTCTTATTTTATTTCTCAATATATATATGTATGTATACACTTGTTAGATGTATTGTTATATTTAAGCGAATTCTTCCAACTGAAATGATAATTTCTCTTATTTTTTTATAGAATGTTCCCCAACATTTATCGCCAACACAAACAGCGCCACCAGGTGGTACGGTAATATAGTTCGATAAAATAAATATACAACAATATCATAAGAATTTAGAAAAATTTAATATTTATGCTACTAACACAAAAACTACTACTCCAACTTCTCCTCCCTCCTGTTCTTCAACGACTACTACAACACCTTTAACGCCAACAAATCTTTTTCTAACCACAGGTGAGAAAAAAGTGTAAAATATTTAGAAGAAAAACTGTTTTTATAAAAAACCTTTTTTTATATAAAAATATAATTTTCTTATTTTTGATATTTACAACAGAAAAAAAGTAAGAAAAGTAAAAAATAATTATAAATCATGTTAAATATTAAACACAAAAAATAATTATTATTGATAATTAAAAAAATATTAAATTATAGTCCCTATTTTTATTTTTCATCTACTTATAGTTTTTGTTTGTTAATTTTTTTTTACATTTATTTCACTTAAATAAACACAAACTACTCGTATGTTAGATAATTGAATGCTAAACCAAAACGGTGGTAAAAAAAATTTGTAAAAAGAAAATTCAGAATAGTTTTGTTAAAGAAATTTTAAAGTATAAGTGTAAAAATTTCGATTATGGCATGTTAATTGTTAATAAATTTTTAAATTGTGATTTTTCTGTTTAAAATTGTTTCTTTGTGAATTTATTTACTTTAGTTTTATTGATTAAGGATTGGTAAAAAAAATATTTTTTTAACGTTTGTGAAATTTTAAAAACAAGCATTAAATTTAACGTTTAAGTTTGTTAATTAAAACTTGTTTTGTAAACCTTTTAAACCTACATTCAATAACCAACAACCATTACGTTATACAACCGTTCCTACTTCGGTCGCTTCTGAACGATCCGAGTATTACTCGGCCAAAGTTTTATAAACCGGAAGAAGTGTTTGCCCATGATTAGCCATTAGGCAACATACCATGTCCCTAAATGATTTTTCAGTGAGTTTTTTAAAACTGTCCATCCAACGAACGGATCGCACTGGACACTAGACTAACACAATCAGTTTTCTTATTTTTAGTAATAAGGCCGCAGAGGCATTAAATTAGTGTGTCAAGGGACACTTTTCTACTAGGCATTATTTACATGTATAGAACATTTGCGCAAAAATTTTTTAACTTATTTTTATTCGTTCAGCTAACATTTAAGGCATATTTGCACAAGGTCATCTTGTTTCTCTATAATAAAATTTAAATTTAATTAAAATTTATGTACAATAATAATGGGATTTAGTAGATTAAAGTAACACACAATCTTTGTTCTTTAATTCATTACAAAATTCGACTCACGGCAACGAGAACCGTAATAAGGCTGAATATTTGCAAATAATACTGCAGAAAATGTTTTAAAGAATATCGGTGGCAACTTTATATCCTTTCAGGCATTTTGGTGTTAACTTGAAATTTTTCTAATTGAAGAACAACAATGTTAAAATGTCGTTTATAATAATATTTATTGCTACGATCTGTAGTTCAACATCCATACATTTACTATTAAAGAAATACAAACATTTTGCAGGTAAAAAAGGTATCCAAGCACCTGGTTATTGACTTTAGGGTTAAGGTTATAAATATTTCCATACTTTGTTAAACAATTATATAAAACTTTAAATTTAAAAAGCGAGAAAAAAAAACTTATTAACGCCATTTTGAACTTAAGAAAAAAAAAACAAAAATTCAAAGTAGTTTTTGTAAGTTTTCTATTATTTTTGGCTTTAAGAAGCACAATTAATTGTACCAATTAAAATTTTGAGGTTATAAAGGCAATCATATTTTTAATAATTAAACTAGACTGTCATAAAAAACAAAACGAAAAAATTATAAAGTTTTAAAAGAAAATTGTTTGGCAAAAAAAAAACAGCAAAAATTTATCTTTAAAAAATATTAAAATTTATATTCTGTCAATAAATGTAAAAGAATGTTGACTAAAATTATATTTTGGAAAATACCAAAGATGAAAATTTAAAATAATATCTTTAAATAAAATTTCCCCATATATTTTACTAATTTTGTTTATAATAATTTTAAAACCAAAATATGTGTTATGTTATTAAAAAAAATAATATGTATATCTTTACTTCCTAATTATTTTGCCTTATAGTTAATTTATTGTTTATAAAGAAAAAAATAAAAAAAAAATTATTCTTAATTATGGTAACAAGAAATTAATCAAAAATTAAAAAAAAAGTTCCAAAAATAAACAAAATAAATTGCCCATATTAAATAAACAAAGTACATAATGAAAATATCAAAAAAAATTTAACAATTTTTAACAAAACTTGTTAATTGATGTAAATTAGAAAAAAATTTAAAAAACGGAAAGCAATACTCTTTAAAAAAAACATAAAAAATCATGAAAAATTAAACACAATTATTTTGTGTAGTCTTCTTTTTAAGTTAAAATGTAATTTATAATAATAACACAGTGTGACAAAATAAAAAAATATCAATACACTTTAAGGTCCTGTTGAATAGATTATATTGTAAAAATAAATAGGTTTAGTACATCCCTCAACAACGATAACTACAAATGAAGAAATTTGCTGTACTAAGCCAGTTTTCGAGCAACTAAAAGAATCATCAATTATCTAAATGCGTCAGCTTATAGTTGGTTTGACCTACCGACCATTTCTTTAAAAATTGAGCTAGGTATGGGGTATATACATATGTTTTGAACACCTGCTTTCTGATTTCAAAGCTGGTTTGCAAGTAACTTGCGCAAGTTACTTGCCGAGTGTGAAAGGGGTCTTACCGCTTATTTTCAGAAATAAGTATGTCCTTCAGACTTGTTCATCCAGCAGTTCTTTCTTCCTACAGCAATTAATAAGCTTTGCTTTTTTATAAGCCTAACCATTTAATTGCAAATATGGAATATCAATAAGGTTTTGCAATTTGAATTCATTCTATCTAAGCTACTTTTTCAATTTGTATGTGTAATTTGGTACACAGTCATGCGTTATTTCCCAATTCTTCATTGGCAACACTGATGCCTACTTCAATGCAAGAGGATAATGGCTCAGTTAGCGGGGAGTAACAGTAACGTTGCAAATCAGCTGCTTCATTTTGTTGTATGTAAATCAATTAGAACGATTATTGTAAGCAGTAAGATGTTACGTCTTAATCTGTAATGCCATGTTTCCACGACGATTTGAATCACCTGCTTCGCTCTCTGAATCATGTTAATGAATCACGGTGTTTATACGACTTATCTACTTGCTTCGTTTTGACAGTTGTCTTTAAAAAACAAATCAGCGTTGTCAACTTTGCATTTTCAAAACGCACCAAAATGGTGAAAAAACGCAGTTAATTTATTAAAAAAAAGTAATTTAAATAAATTAAGTGTGTTATTTTGGAAAAATCTTTGCTTATTTTTGCATTTTTTACAATTACATACCCCTTAGAAAATTTAATAGTTCAAAAAAGTTAACAACTCATGGAATATTTCGGTCTATTTTTTTCGCGATTCTACTGTAACACAATAATACAGTCCCTAAAGTTCAGAGTTTTTAAAAGAATAAATAAAACTTAACAAACATAAAAAAGCTACACAAATTAGTTTGTTTTCATACAAGGCGAATTCAACAAGGTAAACTCTTTAGAGCAACTGCTCGTCAGCTGTTACATCCCATTCGTCAAAATTTTCTTTTTTAATTGTTTTGTTTTAATTACATACATTAAATTGTCGAAGTTAAAATTTTTTGAGAAAAAACTTATTTGTTGTGAAACTTTTATTAAAATTGATTACAAAGTACGTATACTTACTTGTTTTTCAATAGCTTATATATTAGTTATTCCCTTTAAATTGTTCTAACAACTTCAAAATCTTGAGAAACACAAATTAAAATATGAAAACAATCAATAACATTTATTTCATTTTTTAATTACGTCTTCATCACATTTTGTAAACAACTATTTTGACAAATTGGAATTGTTAAACTAACAAAATTCCTGTTATTTTTGTTAGAGTTGTAATTGTTGAAGCGACGAGTTTACCTTGTTGAATTCGACTCGGTATTCATATGTACTAATTAATTTTTTTTATTTTCATAAAATATATACCAGCGATCAACTGTAAATATCTAGTAGGGATTCAAAGTTAACAATAGTTCAGTATTTATCGTTTTATTAAGAAAAATTTAATTTTTTCAGAAGTTTAGTATTTTCATATTTAAAATTATAACAATTAAACAGCCTTTTACATTTACATAGTTAAACAAGAAAACCCCAAAACTTTATAAAAAATAAAGAAATTTGTATATAAAAACATAATATATATGTTTGCATTCATTTGTACAAGATGATACATTTTCGAAAATTAATTTAATAAATCTTGTTTAAAACTTTTTAAAAAGAGATCAAAAATTTATAATAATTATTCCAAATTAATAAAGTTAATAGTTTCATCATTATTGTTATCGCAGAACAAATTTAAAAAAGCACCAAAACTGGTGCGAAACGAACCGAGTTGACAACTCTGAAATAATCGATTTTGACAGCTAGATCAGATAAACTTGCGATAAAAATTGGAGAAGAGAGAAATTTTTCGTGCTTCACAAGTAGATTCATATTGAATCTACTTGCTTCGCTCTCAAAATTTTGTATGGCGAAGCAGTTGCTTCGTTCATGATTGGAATGTGAAGCATGAATAGAGAGCGAAGCACGTACCGTGGAAACATGGCATAAGAAATAGATTGGTATTACTTTTTTACGGTTAGGTTAAGTTACTGTTACTCCCGGCTAACTGAGCCTTAAGAATGCGAGTGATTTGATTTTGGCCAAATGTTCTATGGCGTGCGCATTAATGAATTCAAACAAAGCACGCTCAAAATCATACATGTATAAATAAAATGCTTACGAAACGATGTCAATACAGTCAAATCCCGATAAATCATAATTCCATACATTTTGGTCCCTCGCTAATTCGTAAGATTGTTTTCTAACTACCACTTATAATTCGTAATAAAAACAACAGAAACATAGTAAGAATGATTTTTTATTTACCGCTATTATTTTTTTTTCGTGGGTTTTTGCTTTTGCTTGTGTGTGTTTAGTGCCGGTTCACACAAGTCAAGTTTGACTCTTGAGCTTTTAGGAAAGAAGGGTAAAGAGAATGCCATTTCATTTCCCTTCTCTCCTAAAAACTCAAGACTTGACGAGTTAAACTTGACGTGTGTAAACCGGCACTTATTTTCTTAAGATCTTAAGATATTTTTTATGACTTTTTTTAAGTAAATAAATTAAAAAAACCCCGTTAATTCTTATTTTTTTTATTTCAACTCCGTTAAATCGAAACCTAGCTAAATCGAAAACCCCTTTAATTCGTAAGAAATGGCCGATCCCTTGCGATTAGGAATTATCGGGAGTCCACTGTATTACTAAACGTTGAACTTGAATTGATGTTAATTTAAGCGTATGAATAAATCAAGCAATTTAGTGATGTTTGCAGTTCTCTGATCTCGAAGTTGTTAAATGGTATTGGTAAATGGTTTCATAATGGTTTGAATCATTATCTTTGTACTCAACTACAACGGAATTATTGGCCATTTCAAAAAAGAGGAACTATTGCGGTTTGTAATGGAACTTCTAAATTTTATAATATAGGCTGATTTCACAAACACAGTATTGCAATGCATCACTAAAAGGGATATCTTCATAAACTCCATAACATTTATCTAGACAATGCCTTGAGATCATTATTGCACGGTAACCATATTCACTGCACAACGGTTGCGAAATTTGTGCATCGCTTTTATAAGTGATGATTTGTCAACGCATTGGCTTTAATACTGCGTTTATGAAGCCAGCCATAGTTTCAAAAAAAGATTAAAAAAATAGCTACGTGAAGTAAAAAAGTGACTTAGTTAAAAAAGTTTATTTTTTTTTTTTTTGTTTAATAAATATTTGTAAATTTTAAGAAAATCTAAAAATTACAAAATTATCTAGTCAACAAGGACCGTGGTCATTTTTGAAAGTGTATTTTTTACTATCACTCGATGTAATTTAATTCAATATTTTTGTAATTTATGATGATAGTTTTGTAGTTGTTTTGTGGTAGTAAAAATAAAATTTTTTTTCTTCTAATTTTATAATATTTAAAAATCATTTATATATTAAACTCTTCTCTTTCCCCACCCCTCAACATTATTATGTGTATAAAGTTATTTCTTTAAAATAACAAATTTCAAGAATCTATTATCTATTAATTAATGCTTTTATTATTATTTATTAACTAATAAGTTATCTAATTTAAATTATTAAAAAGTAAATAAATTCATAAAACACATACAGAATGATATGATGATATGATTAGAAACTTGTAATTAAGAATTTACTAAAAAATAACAAAAACCATTTTATTATAAAATACAAAAAAGTAATTTTTTTAAAAAATTGCTACTTTACATTTAATGTAAAATAAATGTTTTACTATAAAATAGAAATAAAACAACAAGAACGCAAATAAAACAAAAACTAATTCTAAATAATTACATTATAATTAATAATATTCATTGATTTATCATAAATGTAATTCACAGAAATCTCTCTATTCTCTAACTAACTCTTTAACAATTTATCTATAACTTTCTCTCTTTATTATTAAAATAAAATAAAAAACAAAATATATAAGTAAAATAAAAACAAATATTAAAATAATATGTTGATCATCAATTTGAAATTAAAGTATATTTTATAATAATAAATCGTAAACGAGAAAAGAAAAAAACAATTTATTATAATTATAATAAACCAACAGTGTTAAAACCGATTTAATAAACAGGCATCTAGTTTTAAAGAAATAAATTCATAAATATTTAAAAAATATATATTTAAATATATAAAAATATATACATACATATATATTTAAAATAAATACAACTCTGTGTAAATAAAAGAAGAAAATACCAATAGCGAATACAACATTAACACAGGAAAAAAATTTGCAAAATAGATACAAAAGAGAAATAGCAACAAAAAAAACAACAGAAGAGACTAAAAAAACTAAATTTAAATAAAAATTATTAAAATAAAATAGATAAAAAATTTAGTTTCTTTTTAATGATTCTAAAGGAAAAGTGAGTTAGATTCAGGACAAATAAGTATAGACGTTGTTCGTAGAAGCCTAGTTTTAAATCCCAGCTTAATGCTGAGGGCATCCCTTGTAAACAATTAGTTATTGAAATTTATTATTACAATATACATTACTTAGTAAAAGTCGTTCCCACCACAATCGGTTCAACGCACCGAAACGACGCGGAGTTCAGCGAACACCGACCAAGGATTGTAAGGACTGCAACACCTGTTTTTTCAGGCTGTTACAACAACAGCAAATAAGTAAGAGCAAACAAAAAAATAAATAAATACCCTCCACCGACTATTCGAATATTTTAGAAATGGGCTTTATATGATATCTTTATACATATCGTTACCCTAAACGCAAAAGGCCCTAACTAACCTAAAATCAAAAATTGACTTTTTCATTGATTCTGATGTTTGCATCGACACAAATGTCCACAATAAATTCTGGAATCTTTTTACCAAAATGAGCGATTTTTTACAAAAATCAAACGGCCCTATCTACAAAAGATTATATGATACGCGCTTAAAGACATTACAAACTGTTTGCATAATATGCAACATTGTCAATTGTCAAAACAACTGGTAGGTTTTACAGGAAAAATAAATTATAAACAGTTTAAGGCAATTTATCAATAAACATTTTTAATAATTTATTGCTTCTCTTGTAAACTTTTTATAATGTTCGATAGGGCGTTTTGCGTTTTAGGTAACGATATTATGAATTAATCTTTATAAAAATGTATGGCTGTTTTTCTAAACGCCTGTTGCATTGTAGTAACACATGGCAACATGTTCTTAAATGCAACCATTTAAATTTTGACAATGCACTTAGTTCCGAAATGGAACTTTGTAGTTGTCACTGCGCAGATAAAAGCAAATAAAGCAGTTAAAATAATGTAGATGCAAACCATATTCATACACAATACAACGAAGGTAAAAATTTAAGTACACAATACATAAAGACGGTATTGACACAAGTTTAGGAAAACAGCCTTTTTCTTTTTAGAATTTGAACTAACTTGAGTAAAATATCATGATTCGTAACAGTTGAAGCCGAACTGAAATGATTTTCAGGAGGGGAATTTATATTGGAACCACGGTAAATAAATTATTATCCCAAAATGTTGTTTAGTGATTTCTAGTATTTAGCTTCGTTCAAAATAGGCAGCAACATTTTTACTAGTGTTCATAATGGAACAATAATTCATTTTGGCAACCACACATATTTTCAATTAAGAAAACTTTTTCAAATTTTTCCCACAAAAATATTATACAACGTACATACTTATAAGTTTTTATTTTTTAAACCATTTTATTAAAATTTTCATTTAAAACTAAATAAAATTATTTGAAACGATTTATACAAAATCTTATATCATTCCGTGCATAATTCCACCATGTATGTTAGTTTTTGTAACAAAATTATCAATTTTTAGGGTGGAGGTCAACATTTTGATTCATAACTCTGATGGTACTGAAACGATTTTGCTTGGTTTCAAACCCAAACTGCGTAGGAGGAAAGTGAGCGTGTTTTCAACAGACGGACAAGGCTTATTCATCTTAGAATTACTCAAGGATCCAGAATATAAATACTTCATGGGGTCTTAGATGTATAATAAAAAAGCTTCACACGGAATGGCAAACTTAGTGTACCCTTCCTTATTCACCACAGTGGGGGTTAAGGGTATAAAAAATAACAGATGTCTTTTATCGAAATTCAGTTTGCAATTAAATAAGATATTTTATAGAGGGAATTTATTCCATTTGGAATTAAAGTTCTAATATGAGTTGTGATAAGTTCCACGGAAACGTAATCGCAAGAATACCTTTGATCCCTCTCATACTCGGCAAGTTACAATTCTTGGTTTGCAGACGTCACTACACTACTACAGACTTTGCAGTACTCGGCAAGTAACTTGCGCAACTAATGCCCGTAATTTCTACAAATAGATATCTAGCTGTGTATAGGTATCTATGTTTTTCATAATTTTAAAACTTATTTTTAACCTACGGCTTAAAGTGTAATGTATTTTACACCCTCGATTTTCGATAGTTAATTCACGTAAGCGAAACTAACGTAGAAATTAACAAAATAGTAAGGGTATTCATTTCAGTTTTTTTATATGTTGGAAAATGGAAAAGTGGAAAAATGTAATTTTTGTTACAACAACCACAAAAAATTAAATTTCACAAAAAGTAACATATTTGTCAAACTATAACCAAGTGTAAAAAAGTCAGGATAAAAAGATGTAATTTTCCACTATAAACGTCAAACGAAATGATGTTGCCATTCATAAAAAATTACATCTCTTTTTATAAACTCTTGAATTGTACAACTCTGATTTAAAAAAATTTTTTTTTATAGTTACAACCATAATACAAATACACAAGGTAGTTCCACTTCTCTCTCAGAAATTATTTGTTGAAGATTATCGGAATTATTTGAAGCTTGATACAAATAAAAACTTCAAATAATTCCAATAAAATTCAAAAAATAATTTCTGAGAGAGAAGTGGAACTACCTTGTGTATTTTTATCATGGTTACAACATTTTAAACATTACTTCTTTCTCATTTAACTTTCAAAAAGAAAAAACACATATTAAGAATGAGTTCAATAAAAAAAGTTATTAAAAAAGAAATGAAATGAATGAAGCAAACATTTCTGCAATTTAATATTTCAAAGTTTATATAGTATTGTTTTCATGAAAATATATCTTAACATACCCTTATTTTCGTAAATATTATCAATTTTAGTTAATGATATGACAATTAAATAAATTAATGAGTTCACTTTTTACACTTATTTGGCATATTGACAATATCAATTACTTCCAAGAATTATTTTTTAGATTTTTTTTTGACAGTTTGTACTTTTTACAAAAAAAAAACCCCGTTCACGTCAATAAAAGTGTAATTTTTCTTTTTTCCATTTTTCCAACCAAAAAAACTTTGAAATGAATACCCTTAGTGTTTCCGGGTAGGTAAAGATAACTGTTAGGTACGAACACGACTAGATATCTTGCCGAGTCTGAAAGAGGTATTTGAAAACAAATATTCAAGTCGCACAATGTAATAAAGTAATTTGTTTTTTCTTTTTGTTTCCCCCTTACAATTACAATTAGAGTTGACAAAAATCAACCAATTCTAGTCGGGATTGTAAGAACAGATAAAGGGTACGTTCGTAAACGCATCAAAACTGTGCAGCACTGCTGCAGTGTTGCAAAATTTTGTTGCTGATGCTTTTTTACTGCACAACAGCTGTGCAAAGCTTGAATTTTTGAAAACGAGCTAAATTTTAAAAGATTTATAAGCGAACATAAAAATGGCAAATTTTATTTAAAAATTTTAACCAAAAAGTAATAGTTTCTTATAACTTACAAGAAAAAGCATAATTTCTTATAACTTACAAGAAAAATAAAACGATTTCTTTCATGTTAAAAGTTATTGCATCAGAAAATTAACTGATGCAGTAATTGCCAATATTTGCTGCAGAACTGCGGCATCACTGCATAAAAAAACGTTTGACATATGAAAGCAATGCCAAGTTTCTTACAAGTGATGCATTTATGAACATTCAACTTTACTAATGCGCAACTGATGCGCAACAACTGCATTTACGAACGTACCCAAACTCACTGTTTGTTGTTAGTGTTTTGTTTAAGCTTAAAATTATTTCGGGTAAGACTTTTGAGCGTTTTAAATTCCTATTCGCTTAACAATTTTATTTGAATAATATCTTTAGCTTTTCTAAAATCTTTGGATGAAGTTTCCTGATGATCTGGCCTAAGCAACCAGTGAAATTCGCATAGGAATAGCCAGGGCTGGCAGATTTGACGACTTATCGTAATTTTGACGATTTTTTGCTCCGAAATTAGTAAAGTGCCGATTTGCTGATTTTTTTCTAAAAAGTGACGATTTTTTTTCGGTCGCCAAAGCCTAAAGAAAACATTAAAAATTTGGACAATTTCGTTTTTTAATCTTAAAATGTTCAACAGCCGTACCTAAACAAGAGAGGAAGGCGGAACGTTTTCTTTCGCTTAGCTGTTATGCTGATATGTATGCCATACCGAAGCAAGAGCATCAACTTTGTGTTACGAACAGTAGCGATAGCTTTCTTGTTTGAAAAAACCCGCAAATTATAAATAAATTTTAAGTTGTCCTACTTTTTTGACGATTTTTCAAAACGTGAAAGGTGATTTTTTTTATTTTTTTTTCAGGAAATTTACGAAATTTCCTCATAAATGTATCTGGCAGCCCTGGGAATAGCTTATCCCACCAACGATTAATTTCAGTTTATCAATAGTAAGAATTGGGAATTTAGCACATTAAAACTAAATCTTATTAATTACTAAACAAAGCTAGCCAACAACTTTATTTGCAATTTTTAAACACATCACCATTGGTGAAACGGTTCTATACACACATATGTATACGGTGACATTATTTTAAAAATGAGAATACAGTACAGGAGTACCAAAATTTCGACGAAGCATATTTACTATGAGGAACGGTTATCAAGTTATTGCTGATCACAAAATATATGAAAATAAGCCCTTTCAAATATTTCAGTTTGTCTCAATATTGCTTTACACTTATGGACGCTAATTTCGGGTTTATTTGTCCAGATCGCTTTTGGGTTTCAAGTATCGGTTAAAATGTTCTCGTTTTTTTCTACATAAAATTATCTTTAAAATACAGTGCAAACAAAGATAGGGTTGCATAGAAAAAAGTTAATATAACTCTTGTTGAATTTGAAAAATTAGGAAAAAATAAAAAAATTAGACTCTTTTGATAAACACTCACCTAATTTCTTGGAATATATTTTTTATGAATACATTTTATAAAATCTTAATTCTTTGCCTTTCCAAAACTGTTTAAAATTTTGCAATCGGTCAAAAATGTGTGAGTTAGAGGTACTATAGTGCTACGACCTACCCTAAAACAATTTTTTGAAAATAACTCAAAATTTTGAGAATGTTTCAAAATTTTTGAAAACGGTTTTTGTATGTCCTCACCTAGGCCTACAAACCCCACTAGGTCGGTTTTCAAGTTCTGATAAAAAGTGTTTTTTTGTAGCAGTGTGTAATTTTTTTACAACTTTCCCACTTTAAAAAGACCTTAATTTTATATAAGTTTAAAACACAGAGACGGCTTTTAAGTAACACACGCACTTTATTAATGAAATGAAAAAATTGAGATTTGCAAACTGCAGTTAAAAAGAATTTAAACAAATGTAAAAGAGTATTATTTAAGAATCTTCACCCACTAATCCTAGCGGGGCCATTAACTATGATCCCTATGGCAATCCCCAACAGTTGGATTACACTGGTGGCCGCAAAAGAAAATTATATTTTCTCTTCTTGGTCGTGGGCGGTCAAGCGTTTTTATCTTTCTTACTATCGAAACATTTATATTTCCCTGATGCCGCCACATTAGAAGCTAGAAATTTAGAATTCTAATTTTAACACATTATTCATGTTTTTAGTTAAAATATTTTTTTTGTCAATTCCTTACATTTTATAGTTTATATTTTTTATAAAACTTCTTTGAAAACTCCATAAAAAAAATTCTTAAAAAGAATACTAAAGAACTCAAATGAAGCATCTGTCTAACTTTGTGATTAAATGTGTAAGCTAAGCTGTTCCCGCTTGAAAGAGGTATGAAGAAAACATTTCAAACAGAAAGGTTTGAGCTTCTTGGATACTCTAGATAGATTTTGATTTTGACCTAAAACTAAAATCCTAATGCATTTTCTCCCATTCATGTTGGTTTTTGTGTTTCTAACATAATATACATATGTATTTTTTAGTTATATTCGAAATAAAATGTGTATTTTCTTAAAAAAGTAATGATGATAATATTTATATACTTATAGATATATTTTTTTGTCAATATAATTATTATAATACAAATTTTTAAAAATTAAATTTTTAAGAACATTTTTAAATTACAGTGATAAAGAAGGTTATTTCGCTTTAAAAGATTTTTTTAAAGTATCAGATATTACCCTGAATTCGATTATTAAAATTTTCAATTTGTACTTTGTGTGTTTTTATTTATTACTTATAAAATTTAATTTTTGAAAAAGGAATAGCTTATCTTTATTCAGAAATAACAAGCTAAATTGGCAAAGATGTATCACATTTATTATGAGTGTCGCGTAGTCGAAAACCAGTCGTTTTAAAAATTGTTATGGTTGTCGTAAGCAACATAACTACGACATACTTTATATATACATACATGTGTGTATGGATTTAATATTGTCGTTGTTGTTTAATGTAAATAATATTAGTAACACGCTAAGTAACGATATTTAACTTTAAATTAAGGGAATGCTAAATTTTTGCACGAAGCCTTCTTTTGTGGTTCAGTTTAGAAAATAAAGAATTTTTTTCCCCAAAATGTCTGACTGTTTAAGGTTGGTTCGCATACTATACGTTACAATTTTATGAAAAGAATTTGATTAAAAACCGTTAGTCCTACGAAACCCCATTTTTTTTCTTTTGGTAATAATAAACCCACGATAATATTTAGTTTTATCTTTTATTACAAACGTTATAAAACTTAAGGTTTGAAAACTTATGACAAACTGAGACAAAATATTTTTTCAACTACAAATTATAAAACAAATTTCTCAAACTAATTCTAATTGATTTAACGATGTCCGTCTGTCTGTCCGTTGAAATGGGGCTTCCGAAGACACCAGATATGGTGGGGGATAGGTTGTTAAACATTTATGTCACATATAGTCGCATCGCAATAGAAAGTAGCCCCCAGAACATGTCAAATTGAATATTGAATTCGCCTTATGCCAGAAGCTTAAATTAATGGCCTCCTGATTCTATTAATACAACAACTCATTTTTTAGAAACCAAAAAAAAATTTGGTGGGGTCTAATCACCGCATACGATATCGGGCAAAATTGATCGAAATTATTTATTTTGGTATCATGACTCTCGATATTGAATGAAATTTATTGAATTTGAAATAATAGCATTCGATACCGAGTAACTCGACATTACATTTCTCGAGTTTTCATTCGGTACGTCAGTGTCTATCATATGCAAAAACATTCGGTGATTAGACCCCTGAAATTTTAAGGTGTTTTTTAACCGCACTATAACAGAGTTGTCAACCAAAATACAAAAACTGTAAAATTTCATCTGAACTAGAGTTGAGTTGTAAACCGTAATAGGGGCATATTTTTCAAGTGAGATGAAGTGTTTTACAAAAAACCCCCTTAATAGTTTTAAATATATTCGGGCATGTTTTACAAATCGAAATGAAGTGGAATTGAAATCGAACGAGATTTTGATCTCAATTATTTATAAAATGGCTGTAGTTAACCCGGTTCTCAACCGTGGTTCTTGAAAAGTTAATGAGTACTCAAAGTATGAAGTATATAAAAAGATATGTTTTCATGAATCTTCTTAACAGGATCGTTCTCAAAATGTGTGCGATTTTAAATCCACTTCATTTCGATTTACAGAACATGCCCGATTGTGTCGCAGAAAAAATATAACAAATAAACCGAAGATATACTAAAAATAAAAAAGTTTTCTAAACTAATTAAACTTAAAAAAATCTTCTATTTTAATATTAATTTAAATTGTATTGGTCTATTACAGAAAGGGCTTTGAATCCTTCAAAGGAAATATTTGTTATGTAAAAATAAATGCGCTCTGCCTTAGAAATTAGCTCCATAAGGGCACGCCTTAACCCATTAGGTTCCGAATTTCGGCTAAGAACGGCTTTTTGTACAGGAGACGAGTTTAGATATCAAGATAGATCTTGGGCGCACAACACCAAAAGTTGCATTTTATTAAAATAAAGGGAGTTCGAGAAACATTTGAGCTGTATAGGATAAAAATACAGATTGAAGTTACTCGTTGAAAAGCGTCGTTTTTAGCGAAGTAACTGACTTTGAGAGCCTGGCGCCGCAATAAAAAAGGCTCCCCGATTTTCTTGAAACTTTCCAAATTTTTTTTTATCTCCAAAACAAAAAATTGGTGGTTGAGAATTTAACATTTACACCTTTATATATAAAAACCACTATTTTTTACATGCAAATGTCATTTTGTATGTGGCGCTAACGAGGTTTTCGAAAAGGATGTATTTTTTTCACACAAATTTTTTAAAATGGGATGGGCAAATTTAATTTTCTACAACAAAACCAAAAACTCCTACGTGGTTTAAGAAGTAACACGACAATATGTTGAATAAAGGTTACATATTGAATATAACTGGGGATACATTTTACTAATCAGTTTAAACATGACAATTAATATTAATTTATTTAGAAATTTTCAAAAAGTAAAAGGTTTCCTCCATCAAAACATTGCTTTCCCCCAAAACATGTCCTACAAATAAATAAACAAATTTTGAGGGAAACGTTTTTTACCAAAAGGTTAAGTTACATTTTTTATGATTTTAAAAATCACAATATAAATAAAATTTTCCGTTATTATGCTAATGATAAATTTTTGTATTTAAATTATAAGGAAAACTTTATAAACTTACCAAAGACATCTAAAGTGGTTGGAGAAGTACTTCATTTTTATTTTATTTTTATTTATTATTATTAATGTACAAAGTTTTTTTCCATTTTCCTAAAACGTTACTATTGTTTTGGTACAGTCAACTATTTTAACAATTCTATCGACATCTCCATCTCGGGAGATCAAATTTAAAAGCGCTTTTAACCGTAACCGAAGACCGTAATTATCTATGACAATCCATTCCACGCAACGGGACGACTCCGAGTTTTACGAACAACGAATAATTCAGGTCGCGCTGCTATAACAATAATCGTTATTATAGTCCTTTACCGTAACCGAATATTTAATCTGGTAAGACCAAATTTTATTTAGACTAAAATTTTAAAAATAAAAAAAAAACAGAATATCACACTTGTCAAATATTTGACGAAAAAAACGGGACACAAGCAAACTAAATAATTTCCTTTAATTCCAATATTTATTTTGATTATAATACCACATCTTACAAAAACCTGTTGTTTGGTATGTAACATTAAACAATCTTAACTTAATCACTAACTATTAACAAAAGAAGTGGTTACGCTTATATTGTCAAATATTTAATAAAGTTGAAAATACAAGTTGCTTAGGTTTCAACTCAACTGAGAAGAGTTTTAAACCGTTAAAGGTGCATTAGTCTAATACTTTAATAATAAAAAAATAAATAAAACCATAATGGCCGATTTCACCAATTTATTTATATATCAATTTATGCTTAAAATTCTTTTTTCATGTCAAATAAAAATACAATTTGTATATCAAAAACTATAGTTAAATTTGAATTGATATTTAAATAGAATTAGGGAAATTGGCCGTAAGTAAGCTTTAAGCGAAAATGCATAAATAATTTGGGGATGCCTTTAAAAGTCATGTTTTTTCCGAAGTTATTGTAATTATTGAAAAAAATAATCAGGTATGTGATGAAAATCGATCGATTTCAAAACGAACGTTTTTTTAAAGGTGTGATGAAATTTGAGGGATTTAAAAATCCATTCCTGAAATAAAGGGTTAAGTTTTCGTGCAGAATACACTTCAGTTAACGTGTAAAATATAAAATAAAAAATATAAAAGAAAAAAATACTGAAAAACGATATTTTCGGTTTCAGATCGTTTCGTTTTTAAAATCGATTTCCATTACATACCTGAATAAATATTTACAATTTGAACGATAGTACTTTTTCTTTAATTAGGAAAGATTTAAAAATGGTGAAATTAAATTGTATGTAGTTTGTGCACAAGTTTTACATGTACTGACAACCAACAAGGCAGACAGACGGATGAACATCGTTAGTTGACTTTTAAAAGTGATTCTGACTCGATCAGTATAGTAAAAGATAGGTTTAGATTTCTATGTTTGGAATCATTAGCCGGCTGAGGTTGTTATTTTGCAATACCGATAAATGTATGTTATTTTAACCCTTTAATAGAAATAATGTACATACATACATACATACATATGTATATAGAAAACGATTCATTATTATATCAAACATCTTCGAATTTTAAGGAAAAAAAATGTTTGTGGCGTCTACACGTTACTTTCAAACCGATAACTACTTTGGTTTCTGCAATAACTATGCAAATAAAACAGAGACTATGTCAGAAACCTTATGTAAAACAGCAATTTTGACAGTCATGCATAATTACATGTGACTTGAAAATTTGACATGTAAGATGAGAAAAACATGTCTTGTACACTCAGCTTAAGAGTGATATAACTGTCAAAAACATTTTGTTAACTGGAAGTTAAAGTAATAGTTAGTTATAACTATTGTGAAATTGGAATTTGTGAAATTGGCCATAAATTGGATTTTTAGGTTTCAGTTTTGTCATATTAAATGCCTTACGGTAATATTCCATGGTAGTTAAAAAAGTCCAATTTTAAAGTCCATATTTTTCATTTGGTCTAAAAAAGCCTAAAATTTTAGCCAACTGAATGTTTTACATTTACCTGAAATAAAATAGAAATAACTAGATAAATATTATAAACTTTTAAAATAATCTTAAATATTCTTACCGATATGTATTATCAAATTTTGTTTCCATTGCAATTAATACATAACCACGTTATCGATTCGTTAACGATAATAAATCGTTCGATATTCCATTAACTTTACGGCGTTGCGACGTAGAACCTTGATTTATTTCTTTATAATTTTATTATTTTTAAAAAAATTTATAATTTTATAATTGCGTTTTTTTTTATTTCTTAATTTATTTTATATTTAACATGAAATTTTTATCACTTTTACATTTTGCATTTTGACTAATTTTCAACTTTTTTATTTTTTTTTTATTACATACATATTGCATTTTTAAACTTATACCTATTTTATTAAATGGCGTTTACCTCAATTTAATAGGTATTTTACTTTTGTTTTCCTTATTATTTTTCGCTCTCTCTCTCTTTCTCTCTTATTACATTTATATCTTCAAATTTTATTAAAAAAAATACCCGCCAAATTTTTATTAAGCCTTTCAAATTAAATAAACTAACTAAGCAACTGTAAACACATCCGCAAACTTCAATCTAATTGCTATCATATCCATATGTACATACATACATACATCCATACGTATGTATGTGAATGCATGTTACGTTTGCAACATCTCCTTTTTCAAAATGCTCCACTCAACCCCCTCATAACCGGCATTGTCATGCGTCTTATTTACACACATATGTATGTATGTATGTTACACATTTATATACATACTATATGCCACAATGGAAAAATCACCTGACCTGTTTGCAGCTTTTTATTCTAACAATTAATTTCTTTGATATAATTAGATTTTTCTTAAATAAAATGTTACTTATTTAAAAACACAATCTACTAACGCTTTTAACCACACTTTTTATAATAATTAATTTTTTTTTACTAATAAATCTAACACTTTAATTTATTGAATAAATGTATGTATGTATGTAGGTATGTATACATTATTCTCGAAATCGCCACTTAAGTGTAACACGCACTTGTAAGTCATTAAAGAAACTGAATCCCTTAACCACGATTATTATTGCTGCTTCCTCCGAGTTAGTAAAACGAAACTTCAGATTTATAAGAACAGCTAAGAGTAAATTTGTGTTACTCTTTATAATAAAGCACTCTTAAAAAATATGAGATTGCTTTAGTAATTTATTTCCGTTTTACTCTTACATCCGCTTCTTGTTCTTTTATGCAGCATCATGAGCAGAGTTGCCAGAATAAATATTTATCTTCTTTTTGAAGATTTTTTACCCAATATAAGATTTGAATTTTTTTTTTGCTCAAATGAAGATTTGTTATTTTTAGAAATAACGATTTTTAACTTAAAGTTTGTACAACATACATTATTTTTTTAAAGTTTTTTAAACAAACTCTTTTAAAAACAATAAGGTTTTGTATTAGCTTGATGTCTATTGGTTTTGCACACTTTTGTACCCATTGTCTAGAATACACAAGAATGCATTATTTGTGAAAAGAAAAAACGTATGCTTATAAAGTTTTATATATGGATGTTTCTCTGGTTATGCACGCGACATTTGTACGCGTTTTATTGCGTTTGAATATTAAAAAAATAGAAGTGGATTGGAATTTTAGAATGAATTCTAGAATCTTTACATTGTTTGTGATGAGTTCTTTCTAAAAAGTATATATAATAGTAAATTGAGCACTGGGTACCCAAATGCCATGCAATCAAAACTGACTTACTCCCGTGACAAAAATAGAAGTGCCTTTTAGGACCGTAAGAAAAAGTGCGAAAGTAAGTGAATTGTAGGAGGTTTTTATTTCGGAAAAAATGTTTTTATAAAGGTTAGTAATGGGCCTTTATAATCATGTTTTGTTCAAAAGCAACTATGCATGGGTTGGCGAAAAAAAAAATAAATTGTAAATTACGCACGTGACATTACGCACGTGACACTTTTTACCTTCATACATATTTTAGTAATTTTACATATATTTTCATAAGTTTTTAACAAAAAAATTAAACTTTTATTCAAAAATTAAAAATAAAAAAAAATAATGGTTTTTGAAAAATTTTTTATGACAAATAGGTTTTTGAATTTTATTTCTGACAAAAATTTTTTCATAATTTTTTTATCGTTTTTGTTATTATTAAAATTTGTTAATTTCTTGACGATGCTAACCAAAGGTTAGCGAAATATTGAATAAATTAAATATAAGTTTTTATAAAAAACGACCTCAAGCTTAAATAATTAAAAGTAGTAATAAAAGATAAAAATATACTACAAAATTAATCTAACTTAATTTTTTCCTTGAAAAAAATTATGCGAGCGCTTTGATTTTTTAAGTCATGGTGGACCATTTCAGAGAAATACCAATATGCAAATATTTTTAATATTACAATTTTATAAAAAATACTAGCTTTTACCGGTGACTTCGTTCACGTGAAAATAAGAGCAAGATTTATAGAAATTTTATGTTATTTTATGTAGTTTTTTACATTTGCATATATGTATATACTTAATTTGTGTTAAAATATTTCAATAAACAACATTTGAAGAATTATTATTCTTCTATTGAGAAATCGACATTCAACTGTATAATATGTATATTCCGGCCACGGGATCATATGTAATCTATGTACATATATACCTACCAAATTTAGCAAGAAGAAAAAAGATACCAAAAGTAACAATTTTATTGACCCTGTTAATGATTCAGTTTGCGATAGATGTACGTATGTACACTATTTTATAAAAATAAAGAAAAACAATTAAAAAACTTCCAAATACACACTTTTAAAGCAGAAATATATTTTTAAAATTTTTTTATAATATTTTTGATTTAACAAGCTTGTCACCTATTACCGCAAACCGTTGTATTTATCACCTTAACACCTTCAACGGTTTAATTTACATTAATTATACCGATTTTGTAATGAGCGATGGTTGGTATTAAATAACCGTTACCATTTCCATCCCGTTATAAATGTTTGCTTACATAATATGTACATATGTGTTTTAATAAAATTGCTGCCTAAAACATAACTTCCATATCAGACCGGCAACAAATGTAACAAAAACTTAACCTTGAACATTAAAATAAGTCTCACTAACAAAAACTTTAAGAATTTTCTATACACCAACATGTACTATTTACGGTTTACATATTAAGCCATGAGCATACAACTTGCTGTTACTTCTATTTTCCTAACTTTATAATTTTTAATTCTATTTTCCCGCTCTTTAAAAAAAAAAAATATTTATTAATTGATTCTTAAAATAACATTTTGTCTAATAGGAACATAACCTTCTTCACAATTCGGTCTTTCAATAAATTTAACATTAAATTCAAAGAAGGGTGCTCCGCTGACATACATACACACACATTAATTCACTAATAATATACGATCGACAACTGTAGTACAAACATACCTCCTTTTTACTGCACTCATTAATTCAAATTTAATTTACTCTTTTTTTTCAAATCAAATTTTTGCCTACGACATAACCATAAAATTTAGTTCGGCAACAATTGCAACATCAATTTAACCTTGAACAAACAAAGAGGTGCTCCGCTGGCCATAACTTTAAGATTTGTCTACACTTGACTTACATATCATTCGTTTTTTTCCTAACAGCCATTTTGTCTAACACTAAAATTTCTTAATACAAATAAACTTTTTTCAATAAGAATTTTGACTAATTTTCACACTTTCTTTAAATTTAAACATTCACTTTATTTTAAACTTAGTTACTTAAAACTTTTTAATAATTATTTACAACTTTTTCACTTTAAAAAGACCTTTTAAGCAACACACGCACTTACGAAACTCTCAAACTTTACTAATGAAATGAAAAAATTGAGATTTGCAAACTACAGTTTAAAAGAATTTAAGCAAATGTAAAAGAGTATTATTAAAAACGAAATGAATACTCTTTTTGCAGACAAGTGATCAGGGTTGCCGTTGAGAATTTTGAAAAAGTCGTTTTTAAAACAAAAAGTCGCACAAAAAAGTCGTTTTTTCAAATTTAAGTCTCACATTTTAATTTCCACCCGGGTGACAATTTCGGTTTTTTTTTCATTAGAAACTCTCTCAAATTTGCTTCAGTTAAAAAGAAATTTTTACTTACAAAACAAATTGTTTACGTTAAAAAACCGAAAAAAAATTTGTATGACAAAAACTTTTTTATAAATAACCGAAAAAAAGTTGTATGGCGATGACTTGTTCTCATCGCTTATAGACATGCAGCAACAACCGGGTGGGTATTGGTAAACGATGTACATACAAATCTTTGGTTAACTGAACAAAACTAAGCAAAAAGGAATTAACAATTTAAATAAATCGTTAAAAATGTGTTTAAATACACTTATGTGTATTAATTTTACATTTGATTGATTTATAGTAATCTTTTTTTTGTATTTTCGCACAACTTCACCACTTGGCACCCAACCTTCTATTTCAGTATCTAGAAAACTTAGAGTTGATAGAATAAACTTACAAGTTTTTACTTTCAACCTGTTGTTTAAGTTATTTTTTTATTAATTCTAGTTTTGAAAAAAAATTGTCAGCACACGCACTGTTGTGCGGAAGAGTTAATACATGCGCTGCTTATTTGTCTAAATTAAGTTACAATTGTTAATTAAAAGCAATTTTAAAGCTTCCTACTGTATACAAAAAATGGTTAGCATTTTGTAATTTTTTTTTTTTTGTAATTGTATGATTTATCATTCGATTTACTTTCTAACAACTCCAATTCGTTAATAAAAGCGTGTGTGATTTATAACATTTTTAAATAAAGATATGAGATCAATAGCGGTAAAAAAGTTGTCTTAAAACGCTTTAAATAATAATGCCGATCAACCCAGATTGGCATGGAAATTCAATGAACACGATACAAAACAAGTCATATACAATACGGTTCAGTAGTTGAAATTGTCTGGATACAAAATAATCACCTGATAAATCGAATGAGGTTACATATCCAGGGGAATGTTTAAAACAAAATTGATATGTTTAAGGGAAAATATGTGAAATTATGCATTTAAAAAAAAAAGTAATTCACTTACAAAAAGGGGCAAAAGTCGCAAATTGTTGGAAAAGTTGCAAAATTAGACGATTTTGAAAAAGTCGCACAAAAAGTGTCAGGGCGTCAAAAAGGTTGCAAATTGCAACTAAAGTCGCACAACGGTAACGCTGCAAGTGATAAAAACAAAATGTAAACATTTTGTATTATTTCTCTCTTAAATAATAGTTTTTTCTGCATAAAATTTCCGCTCATTCTCCAATTTTGTATTATTTCTCTCTTAAATAATAGTTTTTTCTGCATAAAATTTCCGTTCATTCTCCAATTTTGTATTATTTCTCTCTTAAATAATAGTTTTTTCACCATACAATTTCCGTTCATTCTCCAATTTTCTTTTCTGGTTCCTCTTGTTGTTGGTGCCACTGATGTTAACCGTACGGTAATTACCCTTTTTGGGGTAATTTTGGGCCGCAAAAGTAGCATGGAAATTTTATTTAAAATACGGTTATTCTTTGAAATTTGGATTTTTGGTATACACACAGCGTTAAAAGTGGGTCAACATCGGTAAAAACTTTATATTTTTCTTTTTTACAATTAATTTACTGCCATCAAAAATTTCTCAAAATTAATGTCAAAAATGTAATTGATTACCATTAAACTGTGGTGATAGCCAACAAAAGTTAAGATGAATTTTTAGATAACGGGTTTACTGTAGTAAAAATAACTGCCTGTTTGTAGAACGCGAGCGCAAAAGTGACTCGTTTAACTAACATTCAAAACAACAACAAATTTTGAATTTTTGTTTGTACAGCATTGGTGACCAAAAATGGCAAAATTTGCGGAAAAGTGGTTAGAAATTGGCTTAAAAAAATGGTTAAAACATTTTTAAATAAAAACTCATTAATGGAGTTTTCTTTCCAAGAAATAATTATGCATTATATACATATGTGTAATATATTCATCAGGTTACACGCACCCTTACAAAGTGATACATTTTTCTAAATTACAATGGAACAAAATAATAGATACGCTTTACACTCAACACTAATGTGTACATATTTAGCGTGTTAAATATTGAATGCGAAGTTTGTACTAATAAGCTTCATTATATTTTATTCATCACGGTTGAAGCGATTTTCAACATTAAATTTTCTTTGAATTTCAATAAGCGTTAGCAACATTTGTTTTTTACGGAATATTCAGTTAATTTTTTTGATAGTTAATTTATATAAAATAACTAAATATTAATTTGTTTTTACAGAACATGGGGTTGAATTTTTGACAGTAAAAATTAAATGAACTTTTCGTTTAAAATTAATGAAAAATAAGTAGACCGGGTTTTAAATGAATTTTCATTTATTTTATATTGCAATTTCAGTATTTTTAAGTACAGAATATTTTGAGTGTACTTATACTTTTTATAGCTTTATAAAATACATAACTGAACTTTAGTTCATAGAATAAATTCGAAAAATAAGAAATGTTAAATAAAAATGTTATCAGTTTGAATTAAGGCCGTTATGCACTATCCTACAAAATCTTAAGTATTTTACGAAAATGCAACTCTGTCATGATAAGTTGTTATTGTTTTTTGAAAATTTTCAACCGATAATTCGATCTGGGACGCATTTTTGGAAAATACTTAAGACTTTGTGGTATAGCGTATAACGGCCTTATATAATAATTTATAGTTAATAAAATATTAAAATTTAATAAATGGCATTTTTCATAAAAAATCTAATTCTTAGGAGCTCCGGTTCGGGCTCACGATGTTTTTTTTTTTTAAATTTTAAATTGTTTTAAGATTAGACAAAAAAAATTGCTATTAGAATATGATTTCAGAACTTTTATTTTTTCTCATACATCACCCTACACCACCCTACATATTAGCATAATACGATCTATTAATTATTATTACATAACGTTACATATACATTTTTTAAGTTTGAGACATAAAACTTGATAAAAAAAATAGAATATATAAAAAAGCTTATGCATTGTTTTAGAACTGTAAGAAATGTAGGATCTTTTCTAGTTAACGATAATTGTACTCTGTGACATGGCTGTATAGTAGCGGATTTGGCCCAAACCTGTTCAAAATGTAAAAACCCCAATGAAGTATTTGGTTTACAAATTTTTCCTTAATTACAGCGTAGTTGCATATACATGAAAAATTTTGAAATTCCGTTGGTGAATTCTACAATATTGATAAATTACCTTATGAGTAGCCAAGTAGATTTAACACTATATCCGTCTGTTCGTGTGTGTTGAAATGGGGATCTGAAGACCCAAGATATGATGGAAAGTAGATTGTTATTGAATCAAGACTGCTTCTTTCTAAAGTCTTCTTATAATCTATGATCTTAATTTTTTTACATTTACATAAAATAAACTTAGTAGAATACTAGTAGTGAAAATTGACAACATCGGTTGATAAATGGTTAGTTATAGACAAATAACTATGTAACTTTTTTCCCCGAAATAATGCTTAGAAGGATCACATTTCTCTTAGATGTGTGTATATGAGAAGTATTAAATATTGTAAATGAGCCCCATAGCCCCTATTCCAATGTACGCCCGAAATGTTTTGGTACGATTTTTAATGCTATGGTGACAAGTTTATAAGATTTGCTCATTTTAGAAAAGAAATTTATGTCCTTTGAATAAAATTTCTAAGTTCAACTTATGTTGAGTAAAAAATCAATAATCAAAATTTAAAAACTTCATATTTTGAAAACATTTAAGCACGTGTACAAAAACTGTCCCCTTTTAAATAATAAGGGTAATCACGATGGATAGTGCAAAGTTTGCAAACGATGAAAATGTGTGCAAAAATACGCACATTTGTACAACACAACAACAAATGTACGTATTTGGAATTTGCTTCATTTTACTTCGTTTGCACTAAAAAAAACCTTGAGCAAAAATAGTAGTGCATATTTCCTCAGTTGCAAATATGCGCAAACGGTCTGTATGCCCTATTTTTTTATTTGTAAAAAAGAACATTTTAAATAATATTGTTTGCACGCAGAGAAAAAATATGGTTGGGCATGGTTACGGCAACCACACTGTGTTTATTGTAACAATATATTGTTGTTGTACACAAATAATTGTTATTTTTATTAAATATCAGCAATATTATAGTTACTGTAAACATATTAATGTTTATCGCAATTATAAATTTGAGTATTGTTGACCGAAAAATAATTATTTTTCTAACAACAAAATTATGATAACTTTCAAAACATATTATATTACTCACAACCATATAATGATATTTGATAGCCATAACATGATAACTTTCTATACATTTATCGTATTATGTTTAAGATGCAATCAAAATATCGTTACTCTAATAATATTTTGGTATCGCCATTTGTAAAATAATTTTGTATCAATTGTGTCGTGTTTTACATAAACATATCGAATTATTTGTTAGTGAGTGGCTAAATAATAAAAAAAGAACCATTAAAATAAACAAGAAATTAAAAAAAATAAAGAAAAATATTAAAAAAGAAATAGCAAAATAACTATTAAAATAAACAAGAAATTAAAAAAAAAATAAAGAAAAAACAATAAAAAATGGTTGTAGTGTCACAAAATAAAATATTTTTGCTAAAAAGTTTTAATAATCTTAAAGTGGTGGAAAAATTTGTGAAATATTGGTGCAAAATATTAACCATTACTGGTAAGTTTTGTGTTATTTTAAGAGAAAAATAATGAAAACTCCATAAAATAATTTATAAATAATGGCGACCTACGACAAAAAGATTACAGTAACTATATTATGTTTTTTATTTTATCATAAGTATTTTTTTCCAATAAAAATATTATGTTTAAAGTTGTATCATATTATGATGTAAAAAATGTATGTATAACAGTTCATATCACTTTGCATCATAATATGATTACTTCTAAGCTTATTATGATTGCCATGACAATAATATGAAACTTCTTAACTAATTATGATTGTCATGACAATAATATGATTACTTCTAAACTTATTATGATTGCCATGACAATAATATGATTACTTCTTAACTATTTATGATTGTCATGACAATAATATGATTACTTCTAAGCTTATTATGATTGTCATGACAATAATATGATTACTTCTAAACTTATTATGATTGCCATGACAATAATATGATTACTTCTAAACTAATTATGATTGCCATGACAATAATATGATTACTTCTAAACTTATTATGATTGCCATGACAATAATATGATTACTTCTTAACTTATTATGGTTACCATGACAACAATATGATTACTTCTTATCTTATTATGATTACCATGACAGTAATATTATAACTTCTTAACGTTTTATGATTAACAGGATAACAATATGATTAAGGGAAAAATATTATGATGTAATATTACGAACATATTTGGTCATAATATGATTTAATAACAATCGTAATATGGTGACTACAATCATAAATCTTATCATAATATGTTGCTCTTAGAATATGTTTACCACAACCATGTTTTTTCTTTGCGTGTGTGCTCGCTTTAGCGCAAAAATAAAACCTAAAATACTTGAGTATAATTGTAAAAAAATGAAGATTTTTGATAACTTATGCTAGTGCTGTGCTAGTTAGAAAAATAACACGCTTGGTATGATCACGATCAACCATAATATGCAAAGAAAATTTACAAATTGTAAATTTGCACGATGACCATCGTGAATACTGTTAATTATTTTAAAACAAATTGTTGCAGAAAATTATAACATATGTTTTTATATGTCGTTTTGAATTTGATTAATGAACTGGTTCAGTTAAAACTAACTATTACTTTAACTTCCAGTTAACAGTACTTTTTGACAGTTGTAACTGGTAGTTAATTAAATATTACTGAACTTGGTGAAATTGGCCGTAATTGTGCGATATATGAATGTATGTACATATATTATTTTATAAAAATAAAGAAAAACAATTAAAAAAAACTTACCAAATTCACATTTTAGAAGCAGCAATATATTTTTTAGATTTTAATAGGCATAATATTCATGATTTTACAAGGTTGTCAACTGTTGCCGCAAGCCGTTGCATTTATCACCTTCAACGATTTAATTCACATTTACGATACTTTTTAAGCGAAACCGATTTTGTTATGAGCGATGGTTGGCGTTTATTAACCGTTGCCATTTCTATCCCGTTAAAAATTTTCGCTTACACAATATGTAGGTATGTGTTTTATTAAAATTTTTGCCTAAAACATAACTTCCATATCAGAACCTCAACAAATGGAACAAAAACTTAACCTTGAACATAAAAATAAGTCTAACTCACAAAAACTTTAAGAATATTCTGTAAACCAACATATACCTACTATGTACGGTTAACATATTAAGCCATGAGCTGTTTCTTCTATTTTCCTAACTCTTTAATCTTTATTTCTATTTTCATGCTCTCTCAAAAAAAATATTTTACAATTAACCTTCTTCAAAATTCGGTCTTTCAACGATTTTAACCTTGAATTCAAAAAAGGGTGCTCCGCTGACCATACATACACACACACACATAAATTCACCAATAATATACGATCGACAACTGTAGTACAAACATACATCCGTTTTACTGCACGCATTAATGCAAATTTAATTTACTCTTTTTTTCAAATCAAATTTTTGCCTACAACCATAAACAAAAAAAGAGGTGCTCCTCTGGCCATAACTTTAAGATTTTTTCTACACTTGATTTACATATCATTCGTTTTTTTCCTAACAGCAATTTTGTCTAACACTAAAATTTCTTAATACAAATAAACTTTTTCCAATAAGAATTTTGACTCATTTTCACACTTTCTTTAAATTTAAACATTCATTTTATATAAAACTTAGTTACTTAAAACTTTTTAATAATTATTTACAACTTTTGCACTTTAAAAAGACCTTAATTACATATTTATACAAATTTTACACGCAGAGACGGCTTTTAAGCAACACACGCACTTGCTAAACTCTCAAACTTTACTAATGAAATGAAAAAATTGAGATTTGCAAACTGCAGTTAAAAAAAATTTAAGCAAATGTAAAAGAGTATTATTAAAAACGAGATTAATTCTCTTTTTGCAGACAAGTGGTAAAAACAAAATGTAAACTTTTTGTTTTATTTTTCTCTTAAAAATAGTTTTTTTCTGCATAAAATTTCCGCTCATTCTCCAATTTTCATTTCTGGTTCCTCTTGTTGTTGTTACTTACAAAAAAGAGTGTAAGAGAGGCAAATTTAAAAAATTGTTTGTTTATTTTAAATGAAACGGAAACTTGTTAAAGATTTGTTTTTGGGATAATGTAATAGATAATTGGGAATAAGACACGAAAAAAAAGAGTTTTTGTTAAGAAAATAAACGATATTTTAGTTATGAAGTATTGACAAGCCACAACATATTTACAGATGAATACATGAAGAAGCAATCTGAGAAGTATGATTTTTATAAATTGAATTGAAGGGTCTATTAGTGAGAGGTTTGCGGGTTCGATTCCCGCCAGAGTCTCTGGTCCGTTTCACTACAACGAGCTTAAGTTTTAAGTTACTATTATCGGCTAAATAAGTAAAATTTGTAATTGCATTTGGAACTCTTAAGGTAAAAGTACATAACACGCGTTAATTCGTCGACTTTTGTCGTGCGTTTAAAAACTTTAGCGCATAAAAAATTGCAAGTTACACAACGCGCGTTACAAAAGCCGTTCCTGTCATCTGTTTTTTATTTGTTTACTTATTTGCGCATTGAAAACAGATTCGAAAGTATATCAATATTTTTTGATTTTATTGAATTTATTTTTTTTTATATAAATATTGTATGTTTTTTAAGCTTTCAATAAGTTTTTTCACGATTCGCAAATTTGTTAAATTTGACTTTTTATTGTCAGCTGATTTCTTGTCAAAATACACAACGCGTTTAAAAGTTCAAAGTTAACCAAATTTCTGGCGCTAACGTGTCAAAATATTTTGCATGTAGCTTGTTTAATTAAAATACACAAGTTTAACTTTTTTTGACAGAAGTCTACAGAGCGCGTGCGCATTAACGCGTGTTATGTACTTCTACCTGTAGGCCCAAATGAACAGTCATTAGTTAATTATTAGTAAACTTAAATGATAACTGCTGGTACAAACATTTTATTTTTACAGTTTATTGGTTAACTAAAAATTTTTATCAGAGCAAAAAATGGTAACTCAATCAAAATACCAAATTTCAACAGTGATGCCAACTTAGCTATTAAGGGGCCAGATTTGTCTCTTTTTAACTACTCATGGCTCGTTATTTTTCCCGTTAGCTTTTTAAAAAAAGAGCTAACAGGGACTTTTTAAATGTGACATTCATTATAAGTTAATCCTGATATTATAGTAAATCCTACCGTTTTTACCCTCTTGTTTCGTCTTTGGTTCAATTATATTTTTAAGTTTACACATTTTTTGCAACGGTCAAATGTAAATAAAGGCTTGGGAATCAAATGCTGCATTTAAAAATGGATTGAACCAACAAATATTACAAACATTCCATAAGTGCGCCATTCGGAGACTGAAAAAAACATAAGAAATGTAAGAAATATATGTTAACACTTGAGTTTTTAAACGCGTTTAAGCAAAATGTTGATTAAAAGCCGTTCACATTACATTTGAGATGATTAAAATGACAGATGATTAGAAAAAAACACAACAAACAAATTTATATTTATTTAAAGTATTAATCATGGAAATTGTGAAAATTTATGAATTATTCAAGGAAAAAAATAAAAACATTATGCAGAAAGCGTGGCCAGTTGTACACGATCATGTTGGCCGATTCTACGTTATACTCGGTTTGAGGTATGTTCAGTGGATTCTATTGGGATATTCACAATGTGTCGTAAGGTCATAAGTCTTAAAATAATAACATGAAAATATACGACTGTTGTGAACAACCCCTCATAATTTAGTGTGCTATACCAGCGTAAAGTGTCAGTTCTTGTCAAAGTATGTGTTTAAATTTTTGCAGTAAAATTTAGTAAAACAAAAAAACATGTTTCAAAATGTAAACAAACATAAAGCTTAAAATTGTGAAAAAATTGTTAAATAAAAGATAAGTTGAGATAAAAATTTAACCAAAACAAAAAGTGAATAAATATTATTTAATTAAACCTGTTTTTAAAGCTTTTATTTGGCAAATACCAACTTTTGAAACTTTTTTGTTACGTTAATTTTTTAGAGTTGGAAAAGTGTGAAGTGTTTGGGTACTTAAGCAATCAATAGCAAAAAAATTATTCATTTGTAATAGTTACAAAGACATTAATGTATAGAATATGATTCCGTAAAAAAAAAACTATAAACCCAAAAAGTGGAATTGTTGCGTTTTGTTATGGACCTCTTTATATGTTTTAGGCAAAAATGTTTATGAAATACATAATTAATATATAAGAACATTAGTGACTGGTCTTGAAAATTTTATTTATTTACATTAAATTAATGACCTTGAAAGCCTGCATATAGGAAACTATATAATCTATTTCAAGTAATCAGAAAAAGGTCGATAAACACTTATGATTGAAAATTTTATTTTTGTGCCAAAATTTTAACAAAAACATACCAAATTTACTGAAAAAGAACCGAATCTCTTTATTATAGAAATTAAACTTTGAAAAATTGCTTTACCACTTAAAATCAGAAAGTATATCATGTTTAAGTTTTGAATATGCAAATATTTTAAACATTACAATTTTATAAAAAATACTAGCTTTTACCGGTGACTTCGTTCACGTGAAAATTAGAGCAAGATTTAAAGAAACGGGTTTTATCATATAAAAAATGTACAGTAATTTAATGTAGTTTTTTACATTTGCATATATGTACTTAATTTATGTTAAAATATTTGAATAAACTACATTCAACTGTTCATATGAAAAGTAATGGGTATCTTAATATGTATATTCCGGCCACGGGATCATATGTAATCATTGTATATACCAAATTTAGCAAGAAGAAAAAGATACCAAAAGTTCCAATTTTATTGTAACTGTTATTGATTTAGTTTGCGATAGATGTACGTATGTATGTACACTATTTTATAAAAATAAAGAAAAAAAATTTAAAAACTTCCAAATACACATTTTTAAAGCAGCAAAAAATTTTTAAATTTTTTTTTATAATATTTTTGATTTAACAAGCTTGTCACCTATTACCGCAAACCGTTGTATTTATCACCTTAAAACCTTCAAAGGTTTAATTTACATTAATTATACCGATTTTGTAATAAGCGATGGTTGGCATTAAATAACCGTTACCATTTCCATCCCGTTATACATTTTTGCTTACATAATATGTATGTGTTTTAATAATATTGCTGCCTAAAACATAACTTCCATATCAGACCGGCAACAAATGTAACAAAAACTTAACCTTGAACATAAAAATAAGTCTCACTAACAAAAACTTAAAGGATTTGCTGTACCCTAACACATACTATGTACGTTTAAAATATAAAAGCCTGAGCATACAACTTGTTTTTTCTTCTATTTTCCTAACTCTATAATCTTTAATTCTATTTTCCCGCTCTCTCAAAAAAAAAATATTTTACAATTGATTCTTAAAATAAAATTTTGTTTAACCTTCTTCACAATTCGGTCTTTCAATAAATTAAACATTAAATTCAAAGAAGGGTGCTCCGCTGACGATACATTCACACACATAAATTCACTAATAATATTCGATCGACAACTATAGTACAAACATACCTCCATAAAATTTAGTTCGGCAAATATTGCAACATCAATTTAACCTTGAACAAACAAAAAGGTGCTCCGCTGGCCATAACTTAAAGATTTTTCTACTCTTAATTTACATATCATTCGTTTT
Source organism: Pollenia labialis (assembly GCA_949318255.1). Classification (NCBI taxonomy): domain Eukaryota; kingdom Metazoa; phylum Arthropoda; class Insecta; order Diptera; family Polleniidae; genus Pollenia; species Pollenia labialis. Next base: position 140,498,739 of record OX439139.1, on the reverse strand, counting down.
TTTCCTTACAGCCATTTTGTCTAACACTAAAATTTCTTAATACAAATAAACTTTTTCCAATAAGAAATTTGACTAATTTTCACACTTTCTTTAAATTTAAACATTCACTTTATTTTAAACTTAGTTACTTAAAACTTTTTAATAATTATTTACAACTTTTTCACTTTAAAAAGACCTCAATTACATATTTATACAAATTTTACACGCAGAGACGGCTTTTAAGCAACACTCGCACTTGCTAAACTCTCAAACTTTAGTAATGAAATGAAAAAAATTGAGATTTGCAAACTGCAGTTAAAAAGAATTTAAGCAAATGTTAAGAGAGAAAATTATTCTCTTTTTGCAGACAAGTGATAAAAACAAAATGTAAACTTTTTGTTTTATTTCTCTCTTAAAAATAGTTTTTTTCTGCATAAAATTTCCGTTCATTCTCCAATTTTGTATTATTTCTCTTAAATAATAGTTTTTTCTGCATAAAATATCCGTTCATTCTCAATTTTCTTTTCTGGTTCCTCTTGTTGTTGCTGCCACTGATGTTAACCGTACGGTAACTACCCTTTTTGGGGTAATTTTGGGCCGCAAAAGTAGCATGGAAATTTTATTTAAAATACGGTAATTCTTTGAAATTTGGATTTTTGGTATACACACAGCGTTAAAAGTGGGTCAACATCGGTAAAAACTTTATATGTATTTTTCTTTTTTACAATAAATTTACTGCCATCAAAAATTTCTTAAAATTAATGTCAAAAATGTAATTGATTCCCATTAAATTGTGGTGATAGCCAACAAAAGTTAAGATGATTCTTTAGATAACGGGTTTACTGCAGTGTTACCGTTCAACATTTTCAAAAAGGGGCACAAAAAGGGGATTTTAAAAAAAAGTGTCACAAAAAGGGGAATTCTGAGAAAAAAAGGGGCTTTACTTTGCAAGTAAACGATAATGAACTGTTGCATAACATTTTTATTTCAATTATTTATACAAAAACAGTTACTAATTACTTGTAAATAAAACGAGCTTAAAATAGTGTTATAACAATACTTACAAAAACAAAAAATAGTTCATAATATGATTTGATACAAAAAAAACTTTACATTTAAATAGATAGAGATATGTATATATGTAAGTATATGTATGTACATAAATATTTGGCACTTGGATTATTTTACTTTTTTACCAAAAAAATTAAGTTACGAAAAAACCTCGAGGAAAAAGCATATAAAAGTATTGATAGGAAGATAATTAATATCAGGTACAGATCCATTTTTTTATAAATTGCAGTGTTATGTTGTTTCTTCATTAAATATTAAATATCTATTTTTGAAAACGTAAATCTATATTTATTAATCAATTTATCACTTGGAATCCAATCTTCCATATAACATAGACTGACAGGTATCTACTTTCAGTCTATTTGTCACTTTATTTTTTAAATATGCTAACTTAGAAAAAATCCGCTCAGCGGATGCACTACTATGTGGTTAAGTAAAAACATACGAAGCAAATTTATACAAGTTTGGATATAAACTATCACCCAAACAGTTTTTTAAATTGCCAAATTTGTACCAAAATGTTTCAGGCTTAAACTATGTTCACACTTGAGTTTTTAAACGCGTTTAAGCAAAATGTTGATTTAGCTAATCAAAGCCGTTCACATTACATTTGAGATGATTAAGATGACAGATGATTAAGAAAAAAAAAACCACAAACAAATTTATATTTCTTTAAATTATTAAAAATGGATAAAAATACTTTTATAAAGTTATCAGAAGATTATTTTAAACATATTAATGAGGAAATGTATGAATTATTTAAGGAAAAAAATAAAAACATTAAGCAGAAATCGTTGCCGGCTGTTCAGTTTATGTTGGCCGATTCTACATTACACTCAGTTTGAGGTATGTTCAGTGGATTCTATGTGATTAATGAAGTGATTTAGTTTTAAACATGTCAATTTGAAGTGATTGACAAATCACCTTAATGTATGGGAAATCATCTCGATTTTGATGTGATTAGAGCTTAATCACGTTCGAGTTGCTTAAACGCGTTTAAGAACCCAAGTGTGAACATAGTATTATGCTAAGTTCACACTAAGGTTTTTAAACGAGTTTAAGCAAAATGTTGATTTAGCTAATCAAAGCCGTTCACATTACATTTGAGATGATTAAGTTGACAGCAAAAACAGCTGATCGATAAACAAAAAAGAACAAGCAAATTTTTATTTCTTGAAAACATTAAAAATGGAAAGAAATACATTAATAAAGTTATCAGCAGATTATTTACTTCACCCCACACTTCCACTAGCATCTCTTCGTCCTTCTGACTCCAAGGCTTCTTTCTTTTTTTCTTTTCCATATCCATTAAGTTTTTATTATATTTTAACTTTTTTTTATTTAATAAAAAAAAAAATTTCTGTCAAAGAGGTACGTTCATTGTGGCCGTTTTTCATTTTGAGGCAAGACGAATCTAAATTCGCCTTGGTTTGAGGTATGTTCACAGGATTCTATGTGGTTTATGAAGTGATTTAGTTGTAATCAAGTAAATTTGAAGTGATTAACAAATCACTTCAATGAATGGGTAATCATCTCGATTTTGAAGTGTTTAACGCTTAATCACGTTCGAGCTGCTTAAACGCGTTTAAGAAGCCAAATGTGAACATAGCATTAGATATTTTAAAAATTGCTTCATAGCTTTTATCGTTTGATCTGGTTTCTAAAAGTTTGAACTCTTTTACAAAATCATCTGGGTTAGTAATTATATCAATAAAAACGGTAACAATTTCAAAGTAATTTATTTCTTCAGCTGACTTAATAAATACTGGATCTAAAACCTTTAATGAACTCAGCCTCTTATCGCTAATATTCATTTTTGATAAAATTTCTTTGCACAGCTTTTGGTAAAAAAGTAAAATATTGTTTTTAATTGCTACAATATATTTAAGATGTTGTTAGAACATATTACTAGCTCGGCTTCGTGACCGATATATATATTAAGAGTTTCTTTTATATGCAGAACATCAACAAAATCAATTTGTTCTATATTTGTTTGCATAACATACTCTTTTTTTTTTAAAAAATTTTTAAAAATTTCTAATACAATTTCTTTCGTGGATGAAAATAAATATATAAATTGTGATGATTCGTTTTGAAAATTAAGGTTTAATTTATTCATAATATTTAAAACATATACTAGAAATTTGAGGTAAATTTTATTGTTAATACATAGCTCTTCCTGAATTATTTTAATTTTTTCCAAATTAGATGCTATTTTCTCTTCAAATTGAGCTCGGATTCATTGATTGACAGTATAAAAAAATTTGGTTCAAAAAGGGGCAAAAGGGCCACAAAAAACTACAAAATGATACAAAAGGGGATTTAAAACAAAGGGGTCAAAAAAGTGGCACGGCAGTCAAAAAGGGGTAACACTGGTTTACTGTAGTAAAAATAACTGCCTGTTTGTAGAACCCGAGCGCAAAAGTGACTCGTTTGACAAACATTCAAAACAACAACAAATTTTGAATTTTGAGTGTTGCCAAAACTTGGTGACCAAAAATGGCAAAATTTGCGGAAAAGTGGCTAAAAAAAATGGTTAAAACATTTTTAAATAAAAACTCATTAATGGTGTTTTCTTTCCAAGAAATAATTATGCATTTTATACATATGTGTAATATATTCATCAGGTTACAAGCACCCTTACAAAGTGATACATTTTTCTAAATTAAATGGAATAAAATAATAGATACGCTTTACACTCAACACTAATGTGTACATATTTAGCGTGTTAAATATTGAATGCGAAGTTTGTACTAATAAGCTTTATTATATTTTATTCATCACGGTTGAAGCGATTTTCAACATTAAATTTTCTTTGGATTTCAATAAGCGTTAGCAACATTTCTTTTTTACGGAATATTCAGTTAATTTATATAAAATAACTGAAAATTAATTTGTTTTTACAGGTTTAATTTTTGGCAGTAAAAATTAAATGAACTTTTCGTTAAAAATTAATGAAAAATAAGTAGACCAGGTTTAAATGAATTTTCATTTATTTTATATTGCAATTTCAGTATTTTTAAGTACATAATATTTTGAGTGTACTTATACTTTTTATAGCTTTATAAAATACATAACTGAACTTAAGTTAATAGAATAAATTCGAAATGTTAAAGAAATGTAAAGAAATGTTAAATAAAATCTTAACTATTTTACGAAAATGCAACTCTGTCATGATAAGTTGTTATTGTTTTTTGAAAATTTTCAACTGATAATGATACTGAATAAACTGACTTGTTGGTATAGCGTATAACGGCCTTTTATAATAATTTATAGTTAATAAAATATTAAAATTTAAAAAATGGCATTTTTCATAAAAAAATATAGTTCTTAGGAGCTCTAGTTCGGGCTCAAGATGTTTTTTTTAACAATTTTAAATTGTTTTAACATTAGACAAAAAAAATTGCTATTAGAATATGATTTCAGAACTTTTATTTTTTCTCATACATCAGTGACCCACCCTACATATTAGCATAAAACGAGTTATTAATTATTATTACATAACGTTACATATACATTTTTTAAGTTTGAGACATAAAACTTGATAAAAAAAAATAGAATATATAAAAAGCTTATGCATTGTTTTAGAACTGTAAGAAATGTTGGATCTTTCCTAGTTAACGAAAATTGTACTCTGGGACATGGCTGTATTGTAGCGGATTTGGCCCAAACCTGTTCAAAATTTAAAAACCCCAATGAAGTATTTGGTTTACAATTTTTTCCTTAATTACAGCGTAGTTGCATATACATGAAGACACAAGATATGATAGAAAGTAGATTGTTATTGAATCAAGACTGCGTCTTTCTAAAGTCTTCTTATAATCTATGATCTTAATTTTTTTACATTTACATAAAATAAACTTAGTAGAATACTAGTAGTGAAAATTGACAACATCGGTTGATAAATGGTTAGTTATAGACAAATAACTATGTAACTTTTTTCCCCGAAATAATGCTTAGAAGGATCACATTTCTCTTAGATGTGTGTATATGAGAAGTATTAAATATTGTAAATGAGCCCCATAGCCCCTATTCCAATGTACGCCCGAAATGTTTTGGTACGATTTTTAATACTATGGTGACTAGTTTATAAGATTTGTTCATTTTAGAAAACAAATTTATGTCCTTTAAATAAAATTTCTAAGTTCAGCTTATGTTGAGGAAAAAATCAATAATCAAAATTTAAAAATTTCATATTTTGAAAATATTTAAGCATATGTACAAAAACTGTCCCCTTTAAATAATAAGGGTAATCACGATGGATAGTGCAAAGTTTGCAAACGATGAAAACGTGTGCAAAAATACACACATTTGCACAACAAAACAACAAAATGTACGTATTTGCAATTTGCTTCATTTTACTTCGTTTGCACTAAAAAAAAACCTTGAGGAAAAATAGTAGTGCATATTTCCTCAGTAGCAAATATGCGCAAATGCCCTATTTTTTTATTTGTAAAAAAGAACATTTTAAATAATATTGTTTGTGCTCGCTTTAGCGCAAAAATAAAACCTAAAATGCTTGAGTATAATTGTAAAACAATGAAGATTTTTTATAACTTATGCTAGTGCTGTGCTAGTTAGAAAAATAACACGCTTGTACAAGAGATAAGTGGTATGATCACGATCAACCATAATATGCACAGCAAATTTACAAATTGTAAATTTGCACGATGACCATCGTGAATACTCTTAATTATTTTAAAACAAATTGTTGCAGAAAATTATAACATATGTTTTTATATGTCGTTTTGAATTTGATTAATTAACAGGTTCAGTTAAAACTAACTATTACTTTAACTTCCAGTTAACAGTACTTTTTGACAGTTGTAACTGGTAAATAATTATTAATGAACTTGGTGAAATTGGCCGTTATTGTGCGATATATGTTTGTATATTATTTTATAAAAATAAAGAAAAACAATTAAAAAAAACTTACCAAATTCATATTTTAGAAGCAGAAATATATTTTTTTAGATTTTAATAGGCATAATATTCATGATTTTACAAGGTTGTCAACTGTTGCCGCAAGCCGTTGCATATATCACCTTCAACGATTTAATTCACATTTACGATACTTTTTAAGCGAAACCGATTTTGTTATGAGTTGGTTGGCGTTTATTAACCGTTGCCATTTCTATCCCGTTAAAAATTTTCGCTTACACAATATGTAGGTATGTGTTTTATTAAAATTTTTGCCTAAAACATAACTTCCATATCAAAACCTCAACAAATGGAACAAAAACTTAACCTTGAACATAAAAATAAGTCTAACTCACAAAAACTTTAAGAATATTCTGTAAACCAACATATACCTACTATGTACGGTTAACATATTAAGCCATGAGCTGTTTCTTCTATTTTCCTAACTCTTTAATCTTTATTTCTATTTTCATGCTCTCTCAAAAAAAATATTTTACAATTAACCTTCTTCAAAATTCGGTCTCTCAACGAATTTAACCTTGAATTCAAAAAAGGGTGCTCCGCCGACCATACATACACACACACATAAATTCACTAATAATATACGATCGACAACTGTAGTACAAACATACATCCGTTTTACTGCACGCATTAATGCAAATTTAATTTACTCTTTTTTTCAAATCAAATTTTTGCCTACAACATAACCATAAACAAAAAAAGAGGTGCTCCGCTGGCCATAACTTTAAGATTTTTCTACTCATAATTTACATATCATTCGTTTTTTTCCTAACAGCCATTTTGTCTAACACTAAAATTTCTTAATACAAATAAACTTTTTCCAATAAGAATTTTGATTTATTTTCACACTTTCTTTAAATTTAAACATTCATTTTATATTAAACTTAGTTACTTAAAACTTTTTAATAATTATTTACAACTTTTTCACTTTAAAAACACCTTAATTACATATTTATAAAAATTTTACACGCAGAGACGGCTTTTAAGCAACACACGCACTTGCTAAACTCTCAAACTTTACTAATGAAATGAAAAAATTGAGATTTGCAAACTGCAGTTAAAAAAAATTTAAGCAAATTTAAAAGAGTATTATTAAAAACGAAATTAATTCTCTTTTTGCAGACAAGTGGTAAAAACAAAATGTAAACTTTTTGTTTTATTTCTCTCTTAAAAATAGTTTTTTTCTGCATAAAATTTCCGCTCATTCTCCAATTTTCATTTCTGGTTCCTCTTGTTGTTGTTACTTACAAAAAAGAGTGTAAGAGAGGCAAATTTAAAAAATTGTTTGTTTATTTTAAATGAAACGGAAACTTGTTAAAGATTTGTTTTTGGGATAATGTAATAGATAATTGGGAATAAGACACGAAAAAAGAGTTGATATTAAGAAAATAAACGATATTTTAGTTATAAAGTATTTACAAGCCACAACATGTCTACATGTTTTTATATATCCTTCTCAAACTTTGTACTTTTGTTTACTATTAAACGTACAAAAAAGGTAAAATATTGTTGTTTAATAATGTTGCTGAGAAATGTGTTTGTATTATCGTAAACTGTCAGATTTTTTATTGCAACTCCACGAAATTGCCCAAGTTAGGTAGGCTATAACTAACTAATTTTACAGAGTACCTAATATTTTATTTTAGATTTTAGTACTTTTTCAAATGATTTTACAGAATCTACAAAGAAGTCCTGAGTCATATATTTTAAGGTTTAAAAAAAGAAGTAAGTTTATGGTACTGCCAAAATTTAAAAATATTAAGTTATAAATCTTTTGTTTCTTTATCACTACAAAAATGAACTAAATTTGTATGTACTAAGTATTTTTTTTGCAAGAAAAACATGAAAAAAATTTAAAGTAATACATTATTTATTTTTGGGCCCACCCTAATATTTTACAAAGTTTGACGATACATACATATATGTGTGGCCTTCTCCAAGAAAAAGGACCTTGTGTGTCAAAGAACGGCTTGGGACTTAGCCGAATGAAAGAATATTTACAGCAAAACTAACTGCCTGTTTGTAGAACGCGAGTGCAAAAGTGACTCGTTCAACTTACATTTAAAACAAAAACAAAATTTCAAAATTTGTTTTTGTTTTAAATGTAAATTAAACGAGTCACTTTTGTGCTCGCGTTCTACAAACAGGCAGTAAAACTCATTATTTTAAAATTTTGTATTGCATTATAAACATAACTTTAAGTTAATTTAAGTTTAAAAAAATGTATATGGGCATTTCCATTTTGACGTGTCGTGATATTTGTACCACAAAATGTAAAAAAATTAAATGACGAAGTCAAATTTGTAAAAAGGGTTTTTATATATACAAAGTAATGAAGTACCACTATATTCAGAAAAAAAATTACAGTAATCGACGCTAAGGATTTGCAGATACATATAAGCAAAAATCTGCGCTGGCGTGACGTTAAAAAAACGGAAGTGGGTTTTGACTTGCATTACAAAACTGAATAAGACTGCGAATTGAGCAAGATGATTTGTACAAAACCTTTTTTAGTAAACTTTGGACTTATACAGATTTATTTTTCAAGCTATAAAATTTATAAATCTTTTCTCGTTTAAAAGTAAATATGGGTATTCTCAGCTAAAAGTCTACTTTTTTTTAATGTTTCGCCAGATTGCAAATAAGGTTTTATTTTCGGACCATGTTGTTCAATCGTTATCCCTTTTGTTAATATTTGTAGAGCTAGTTGCGCTTTACACCAAAATATAAAAAAGTAAACAATACATATAAAATTTTTTGAGAAACAATTTAAAATACTTCTGGCGTTACGTGACAAAAAGTAGACTTTTCGCTGGAAATGCCCAAATATGGGAGGTAGGCATATCCTTGCACCGCATAAAATAACATTTTTAACAACGCTAGCTTTTAGAATTTTACAGACAGATACTACTTTAAGCCAAATTCTGATAAAAATTATGGAAAAATCAAATTTTTTTAGTAAATAACGGTGCCTTTGTGGTTTCCATCCACTGTCAAATTGTGGCTCAATTCAAATAAGTTCTACCTTATTTCAATGACTACTAATGCGTGGAATAGGAGCTAATTTTCATTAATCGGATAAAAAGTGCCAGAATTATAGTGGATCAAACCTTAGATTTTATGAAGCCTTTAACTTTTTTTTTACAAATTATTACCACTTTGAAACTTATTTTGTACCACAATTAGTAACAAGTTTGTGAGTTTTATAAATTTATAGTATGTCCATTCGATTAGAAAAATCTTCAAATTTTCATTGTTTTTACCCTATCGCTTCTAGTTTCCCAGAAAATTTTTATTGTTTTTGCTCTAGCGCTTATAGCTTCCCAGAAAATCGAGTTTAAAGTTTTTCATACAAAATTAGTCCAAAAATTGATTTTTGGTGGGAAATATGAGTGATCCCAGATTTTCATTGTTTTTGCTCTAGCACTTATAGTTTCCCAAAAAATCGAGATTAAAGTTTTTCATACAAAATTAGTGGGAAATATGAGTGATCCCATATTTTCATTGTTTTTGCTCTAGCGCTTATAGTTTCCCAGAAAATCGAGTTTAAAGTTTTTCATACAAAATTAGTCCAAAAATTGATTTTTGGTGGGAAATATGAGTGATCCCATATTTTCATTGTTTTTGCTCTAGCGCTTATAGTTTCCCAGAAAATCGAGTTTAAAGTTTTTCATACAAAATTAGTCCAAAAATTGATTTTTGGTGGGAAATATGAGTGATCCCAGATTTTCATTGTTTTTGCTCTAGCGCTTATAGTTTCCCAGAAAATCGAGTTTAAAGTTTTTCATACAAAATTAGTCCAAAAATTGATTTTTGGTGGGAAATATGAGTGATCCCAGATTTTCATTGTTTTTGCTCTAGCGCTTATAGTTTCCCAGAAAATCGAGTTTAAAGTTTTTCATACAAAATTAGTCCAAAAATTGATTTTTGGTGGGAAATATGAGTGATCCCAGATTTTCATTGTTTTTGCTCTAGCGCTTATAGTTTCCCACAAAATCGAGTTTAAAGTTTTTCATACAAAATTAGTCCAAAAATTGATTTTTGGTAAGAAATATGAGTGATCCCATATTTTCATTGTTTTTGCTCTAGCGCTTATAGTTTCCCAGAAAATCGAGTTTAAAGTTTTTCATACAAAATTAGTCCAAAAATTGATTTTTGGTGGGAAATATGAGTGATCCCAGATTTTCATTGTTTTTGCTCTAGCGCTTATAGTTTCCCAGAAAATCGAGTTTAAAGTTTTTCATACAAAATTAGTCCAAAAATTGATTTTTGGTGGGAAATATGAGTGATCCCAGATTTTCATTGTTTTTGCTCTAGCGCTTATAGTTTCCCACAAAATCGAGTTTAAAGTTTTTCATACAAAATTAGTCCAAAAATTGATTTTTGGTAGGAAATATGAGTGATCCCAGATTTTCATTGTTTTTGCTCTAGCACTTATAGTTTCCCAAAAAATCGAGATTAAAGTTTTTCATACAAAATTAGTCCAAAAATTGATTTTTGGTAGGAAATATGAGTGATCCCAGATTTTCATTGTTTTTGCTCTAGCGCTTATAGTTTCCCAGAAAATCGAGTTTAAAGTTTTTCATACAAAATTAGTCCAAAAATTGATTTTTGGTAGGAAATATGAGTGATCCCAGATTTTCATTGTTTTTGCTCTAGCGCTTATAGTTTCCCAGAAAATCGAGTTTAAAGTTTTTCATACAAAATTAGTCCAAAAATTGATTTTTGGTAGGAAATATGAGTGATCCCAGATTTTCATTGTTTTTGCTCTAGCGCTTATAGTTTCCCAGAAAATCGAGTTTAAAGTTTTTCATACAAAATTAGTCCAAAAATTGATTTTTGGTGGGAAATATGAGTGATCCCAGATTTTCATTGTTTTTGCTCTAGCACTTATAGTTTCCCAAAAAATCGAGATTAAAGTTTTTCATACAAAATTAGTCCAAAAATTGATTTTTGGTTGGAAATATGAGTGATCCCAGATTTTCATTGTTTTTGCTCTAGCGCTTATAGTTTCCCAGAAAATCGAGTTTAAAGTTTTTCATACAAAATTAGTCCAAAAATTGATTTTTGGTAGGAAATATGAGTGATCCCAGATTTTCATTGTTTTTGCTCTAGCGCTTATAGTTTCCCAGAAAATCGAGTTTAAAGTTTTTCATACAAAATTAGTCCAAAAATTGATTTTTGGTGGGAAATATGAGTGATCCCAGATTTTCATTGTTTTTGCTCTAGCGCTTATAGTTTCCCAGAAAATCGAGATTAAAGTTTTTCATACAAAATTAGTCCAAAAATTGATTTTTGGTGGGAAATATGAGTGATCCCAGATTTTCATTGTTTTTGCTCTAGCGCTTATAGTTTCCCAGAAAATCGAGTTTAAAGTTTTTCATACAAAATTAGTCCAAAAATTGATTTTTGGTGGGAAATATGAGTGATCCCAGATTTTCATTGTTTTTGCTCTAGCGCTTATAGTTTCCCAGAAAATCGAGTTTAAAGTTTTTCATACAAAATTAGTCCAAAAATTGATTTTTGGTGGGAAATATGAGTGATCCCAGATTTTCATTGTTTTTGCTCTAGCGCTTATAGTTTCCCAGAAAATCGAGTTTAAAGTTTTTCATACAAAATTAGTCCAAAAATTGATTTTTGGTGGGAAATATGAGTGATCCCAGATTTTCATTGTTTTTGCTCTAGCGCTTATAGTTTCCCAGAAAATCGAGTTTAAAGTTTTTCATACAAAATTAGTCCAAAAATTGATTTTTGGTAAGAAATATGAGTGATCCCATATTTTCATTGTTTTTGCTCTAGCGCTTATAGTTTCCCAGAAAATCGAGTTTAAAGTTTTTCATACAAAATTAGTCCAAAAATTGATTTTTGGTGGGAAATATGAGTGATCCCAGATTTTCATTGTTTTTGCTCTAGCGCTTATAGTTTCCCAGAAAATCGAGTTTAAAGTTTTTCATACAAAATTAGTCCAAAAATTGATTTTTGGTGGGAAATATGAGTGATCCCAGATTTTCATTGTTTTTGCTCTAGCGCTTATAGTTTCCCAGAAAATCGAGTTTAAAGTTTTTCATACAAAATTAGTCCAAAAATTGATTTTTGGTAAGAAATATGAGTGATCCCATATTTTCATTGTTTTTGCTCTAGCGCTTATAGTTTCCCAGAAAATCGAGTTTAAAGTTTTTCATACAAAATTAGTCCAAAAATTGATTTTTGGTGGGAAATATGAGTGATCCCAGATTTTCATTGTTTTTGCTCTAGCGCTTATAGTTTCCCAGAAAATCGAGTTTAAAGTTTTTCATACAAAATTAGTCCAAAAATTGATTTTTGGTGGGAAATATGAGTGATCCCATATTTTCATTGTTTTTGCTCTAGCGCTTATAGTTTCCCAGAAAATCGAGTTTAAAGTTTTTCATACAAAATTAGTCCAAAAATTGATTTTTGGTGGGAAATATGAGTGATCCCAGATTTTCATTGTTTTTGCTCTAGCGCTTATAGTTTCCCAGAAAATCGAGTTTAAAGTTTTTCATACAAAATTAGTCCAAAAATTGATTTTTGGTAGGAAATATGAGTGATCCCAGATTTTCATTGTTTTTGCTCTAGCGCTTATAGTTTCCCAGAAAATCGAGTTTAAAGTTTTTCATACAAAATTAGTCCAAAAATTGATTTTTGGTGGGAAATATGAGTGATCCCAGATTTTCATTGTTTTTGCTCTAGCGCTTATAGTTTCCCAGAAAATCGAGATTAAAGTTTTTCATACAAAATTAGTCCAAAAATTGATTTTTGGTGGGAAATATGAGTGATCCCAGATTTTCATTGTTTTTGCTCTAGCGCTTATAGTTTCCCAGAAAATCGAGTTTAAAGTTTTTCATACAAAATTAGTCCAAAAATTGATTTTTGGTAAGAAATATGAGTGATCCCATATTTTCATTGTTTTTGCTCTAGCGCTTATAGTTTCCCAGAAAATCGAGTTTAAAGTTTTTCATACAAAATTAGTCCAAAAATTGATTTTTGGTGGGAAATATGAGTGATCCCAGATTTTCATTGTTTTTGCTCTAGCGCTTATAGTTTCCCAGAAAATCGAGTTTAAAGTTTTTCATACAAAATTAGTCCAAAAATTGATTTTTGGTGGGAAATATGAGTGATCCCAGATTTTCATTGTTTTTGCTCTAGCGCTTATAGTTTCCCAGAAAATCGAGTTTAAAGTTTTTCATACAAAATTAGTCCAAAAATTGATTTTTGGTGGGAAATATGAGTGATCCCAGATTTTCATTGTTTTTGCTCTAGCGCTTATAGTTTCCCAGAAAATCGAGTTTAAAGTTTTTCATACAAAATTAGTCCAAAAATTGATTTTTGGTGGGAAATATGAGTGATCCCAGATTTTCATTGTTTTTGCTCTAGCGCTTATAGTTTCCCAGAAAATCGAGATTAAAGTTTTTCATACAAAATTAGTCCAAAAATTGATTTTTGGTGGGAAATATGAGTGATCCCAGATTTTCATTGTTTTTGCTCTAGCGCTTATAGTTTCCCAGAAAATCGAGTTTAAAGTTTTTCATACAAAATTAGTCCAAAAATTGATTTTTGGTGGGAAATATGAGTGATCCCAGATTTTCATTGTTTTTGCTCTAGCACTTATAGTTTCCCAAAAAATCGAGATTAAAGTTTTTCATACAAAATTAGTCCAAAAATTGATTTTTGGTGGGAAATATGAGTGATCCCAGATTTTCATTGTTTTTGCTCTAGCGCTTATAGTTTCCCAGAAAATCGAGTTTAAAGTTTTTCATACAAAATTAGTCCAAAAATTGATTTTTGGTAAGAAATATGAGTGATCCCATATTTTCATTGTTTTGCTCTAGCGCTTATAGTTTCCCAGAAAATCGAGTTTAAAGTTTTTCATACAAAATTAGTCCAAAAATTGATTTTTGGTGGGAAATATGAGTGATCCCAGATTTTCATTGTTTTTGCTCTAGCGCTTATAGTTTCCCAGAAAATCGAGTTTAAAGTTTTTCATACAAAATTAGTCCAAAAATTGATTTTTGGTAAGAAATATGAGTGATCCCATATTTTCATTGTTTTGCTCTAGCGCTTATAGTTTCCCAAAAAATCGAGATTAAAGTTTTTCATACAAAATTAGTCCAAAAATTGATTTTTGGTTGGAAATATGAGTGATCCCAGATTTTCATTGTTTTTGCTCTAGCGCTTATAGTTTCCCAGAAAATCGAGTTAAAAGTTTTTCATACAAAATTAGTCCAAAAATTGATTTTTGGTAGGAAATATGAGTGATCCCAGATTTTCATTGTTTTTGCTCTAGCGCTTATAGTTTCCCAGAAAATCGAGTTTAAAGTTTTTCATACAAAATTAGTCCAAAAATTGATTTTTGGTGGGAAATATGAGTGATCCCAGATTTTCATTGTTTTTGCTCTAGCGCTTATAGTTTCCCAGAAAATCGAGTTTAAAGTTTTTCATACAAAATTAGTCCAAAAATTGATTTTTGGTGGGAAATATGAGTGATCCCAGATTTTCATTGTTTTTGCTCTAGCGCTTATAGTTTCCCAGAAAATCGAGTTTAAAGTTTTTCATACAAAATTAGTCCAAAAATTGATTTTTGGTGGGAAATATGAGTGATCCCAGATTTTCATTGTTTTTGCTCTAGCGCTTATAGTTTCCCAGAAAATCGAGTTTAAAGTTTTTCATACAAAATTAGTCCAAAAATTGATTTTTGGTGGGAAATATGAGTGATCCCAGATTTTCATTGTTTTTGCTCTAGCGCATATAGTTTCCCAGAAAATCGAGTTTAAAGTTTTTCATACAAAATTAGTCCAAAAATTGATTTTTGGTGGGAAATATGAGTGATCCCAGATTTTCATTGTTTTTGCTCTAGCGCTTATAGTTTCCCAGAAAATCGAGTTTAAAGTTTTTCATACAAAATTAGTCCAAAAATTGATTTTTGGTAAGAAATATGAGTGATCCCATATTTTCATTGTTTTTGCTCTAGCGCTTATAGTTTCCCAGAAAATCGAGTTTAAAGTTTTTCATACAAAATTAGTCCAAAAATTGATTTTTGGTGGGAAATATGAGTGATCCCAGATTTTCATTGTTTTTGCTCTAGCGCTTATAGTTTCCCAGAAAATCGAGTTTAAAGTTTTTCATACAAAATTAGTCCAAAAATTGATTTTTGGTGGGAAATATGAGTGATCCCAGATTTTCATTGTTTTTGCTCTAGCGCTTATAGTTTCCCAGAAAATCGAGTTTAAAGTTTTTCATACAAAATTAGTCCAACAATTGATTTTTGGTAAGAAATATGAGTGATCCCATATTTTCATTGTTTTTGCTCTAGCGCTTATAGTTTCCCAGAAAATCGAGTTTAAAGTTTTTCATACAAAATTAGTCCAAAAATTGATTTTTGGTGGGAAATATGAGTGATCCCAGATTTTCATTGTTTTTGCTCTAGCGCTTATAGTTTCCCAGAAAATCGAGTTTAAAGTTTTTCATACAAAATTAGTCCAAAAATTGATTTTTGGTGGGAAATATGAGTGATCCCAGATTTTCATTGTTTTTGCTCTAGCGCTTATAGTTTCCCAGAAAATCGAGTTTAAAGTTTTTCATACAAAATTAGTCCAAAAATTGATTTTTGGTAGGAAATATGAGTGATCCCAGATTTTCATTGTTTTTGCTCTAGCGCTTATAGTTTCCCAGAAAATCGAGTTTAAAGTTTTTCATACAAAATTAGTCCAAAAATTCATTTTTGGTAGGAAATATGAGTGATCCCAGATTTCATTGTTTTTGCTCTAGCGCTTATAGTTTCCCAGAAAATCGAGTTTAAAGTTTTTCATACAAAATTAGTCCAAAAATTGATTTTTGGTAGGAAATATGAGTGATCCCAGATTTTCATTGTTTTTGCTCTAGCACCTCCAGTTTCCCAGAAAATCGAGTTTAAAGTTTTTCATACAAAATTAGTCAAAAAATTCATTTTTGGTAGGAAATATGAGTGATCCCAGATTTTCATTGTTTTTGCTCTAGCGCTTATAGTTTCCCAGAAATCGAGTTTAAAGTTTTTCATACAAAATTAGTCCAAAAATTGATTTTTGGTGGGAAATATGAGTGATCCCAGATTTTCATTGTTTTTGCTCTAGCGCTTATAGTTTCCCAGAAAATCGAGTTTAAAGTTTTTCATACAAAATTAGTCCAAAAATTGATTTTTGGTAAGAAATATGAGTGATCCCAGATTTTCATTGTTTTTGCTCTAGCGCTTATAGTTTCCCAGAAAATCGAGTTTAAAGTTTTTCATACAAAATTAGTCCAAAAATTGATTTTTGGTAAGAAATATGAGTGATCCCATATTTTCATTGTTTTTGCTCTAGCGCTTATAGTTTCCCAGAAAATCGAGTTTAAAGTTTTTCATACAAAATTAGTCCAAAAATTGATTTTTGGTGGGAAATATGAGTGATCCCAGATTTTCATTGTTTTTGCTCTAGCGCTTATAGTTTCCCAGAAAATCGAGTTTAAAGTTTTTCATACAAAATTAGTCCAAAAATTGATTTTTGGTGGGAAATATGAGTGATCCCAGATTTTCATTGTTTTTGCTCTAGCACTTATAGTTTCCCAAAAAATCGAGATTAAAGTTTTTCATACAAAATTAGTCCAAAAATTGATTTTTGGTGGGAAATATGAGCGATCCCAGATTTTCATTGTTTTTGCTCTAGCACTTATAGTTTCCCAGAAAATCGAGTTTAAAGTTTTTCATACAAAATTAGTCCAAAAATTGATTTTTGGTAGGAAATATGAGTGATCCCAGATTTTCATTGTTTTTGCTCTAGCGCTTATAGTTTCCCAGAAAATCGAGTTTAAAGTTTTTCATACAAAATTAGTCCAAAAATTGATTTTTGGTGGGAAATATGAGCGATCCCAGATTTTCATTGTTTTTGCTCTAGCACTTATAGTTTCCCAAAAAATCGAGATTAAAGTTTTTCATACAAAATTAGTCCAAAAATTGATTTTTGGTGGGAAATATGAGTGATCCCAGATTTTCATTGTTTTTGCTCTAGCGCTTATAGTTTCCCAGAAAATCGAGTTAAAAGTTTTTCATACAAAATTAGTCCAAAAATTGATTTTTGGTAGGAAATATGAGTGATCCCAGATTTTCATTGTTTTTGCTCTAGCGCTTATAGTTTCCCAGAAAATCGAGTTTAAAGTTTTTCATACAAAATTAGTCCAAAAATTGATTTTTGGTGGGAAATATGAGTGATCCCAGATTTTCATTGTTTTTGCTCTAGCGCTTATAGTTTCCCAGAAAATCGAGATTAAAGTTTTTCATACAAAATTAGTCCAAAAATTGATTTTTGGTGGGAAATATGAGTGATCCCAGATTTTCATTGTTTTTGCTCTAGCGCTTATAGTTTCCCAGAAAATCGAGTTTAAAGTTTTTCATACAAAATTAGTCCAAAAATTGATTTTTGGTGGGAAATATGAGTGATCCGAGATTTTCATTGTTTTTGCTCTAGCGCTTATAGTTTCCCAGAAAATCGAGTTTAAAGTTTTTCATACAAAATTAGTCCAAAAATTGATTTTTGGTGGGAAATATGAGTGATCCCAGATTTTCATTGTTTTTGCTCTAGCGCTTATAGTTTCCCAGAAAATCGAGTTTAAAGTTTTTCATACAAAATTAGTCCAAAAATTGATTTTTGGTGGGAAATATGAGTGATCCCAGATTTTCATTGTTTTTGCTCTAGCGCTTATAGTTTCCCAGAAAATCGAGTTTAAAGTTTTTCATACAAAATTAGTCCAAAAATTGATTTTTGGTAAGAAATATGAGTGATCCCATATTTTCATTGTTTTTGCTCTAGCGCTTATAGTTTCCCAGAAAATCGAGTTTAAAGTTTTTCATACAAAATTAGTCCAAAAATTGATTTTTGGTGGGAAATATGAGTGATCCCAGATTTTCATTGTTTTTGCTCTAGCGCTTATAGTTTCCCAGAAAATCGAGTTTAAAGTTTTTCATACAAAATTAGTCCAAAAATTGATTTTTGGTGGGAAATATGAGTGATCCCAGATTTTCATTGTTTTTGCTCTAGCGCTTATAGTTTCCCAGAAAATCGAGTTTAAAGTTTTTCATACAAAATTAGTCCAAAAATTGATTTTTGGTGGGAAATATGAGTGATCCCAGATTTTCATTGTTTTTGCTCTAGCACTTATAGTTTCCCAAAAAATCGAGATTAAAGTTTTTCATACAAAATTAGTCCAAAAATTGATTTTTGGTGGGAAATATGAGTGATCCCAGATTTTCATTGTTTTTGCTCTAGCGCTTATAGTTTCCCA
Source organism: Pollenia labialis (assembly GCA_949318255.1). NCBI lineage: Eukaryota > Metazoa > Arthropoda > Insecta > Diptera > Polleniidae > Pollenia > Pollenia labialis. Next base: position 140,480,439 of record OX439139.1, on the reverse strand, counting down.
GAAAATCGAGTTTAAAGTTTTTCATACAAAATTAGTCCAAAAATTGATTTTTGGTGGGAAATATGAGTGATCCCAGATTTTCATTGTTTTTGCTCTAGCGCTTATAGTTTCCCAGAAAATCGAGTTTAAAGTTTTTCATACAAAATTAGTCCAAAAATTGATTTTTGGTAAGAAATATGAGTGATCCCATATTTTCATTGTTTTGCTCTAGCGCTTATAGTTTCCCAGAAAATCGAGTTTAAAGTTTTTCATACAAAATTAGTCCAAAAATTGATTTTTGGTGGGAAATATGAGTGATCCCAGATTTCATTGTTTTTGCTCTAGCGCTTATAGTTTCCCAGAAAATCGAGTTTAAAGTTTTTCATACAAAATTAGTCCAAAAATTGATTTTTGGTAGGAAATATGAGTGATCCCAGATTTTCATTGTTTTTGCTCTAGCACCTCCAGTTTCCCAGAAAATCGAGTTTAAAGTTTTTCATACAAAATTAGTCAAAAAATTCATTTTTGGTAGGAAATATGAGTGATCCCAGATTTTCATTGTTTTTGCTCTAGCGCTTATAGTTTCCCAGAAATCGAGTTTAAAGTTTTTCATACAAAATTAGTCCAAAAATTGATTTTTGGTGGGAAATATGAGTGATCCCAGATTTTCATTGTTTTTGCTCTAGCGCTTATAGTTTCCCAGAAAATCGAGTTTAAAGTTTTTCATACAAAATTAGTCCAAAAATTGATTTTTGGTAAGAAATATGAGTGATCCCAGATTTTCATTGTTTTTGCTCTAGCGCTTATAGTTTCCCAGAAAATCGAGTTTAAAGTTTTTCATACAAAATTAGTCCAAAAATTGATTTTTGGTGGGAAATATGAGTGATCCCAGATTTTCATTGTTTTTGCTCTAGCGCTTATAGTTTCCCAGAAAATCGAGTTTAAAGTTTTTCATACAAAATTAGTCCAAAAATTGATTTTTGGTGGGAAATATGAGTGATCCCAGATTTTCATTGTTTTTGCTCTAGCGCTTATAGTTTCCAAGAAAATCGAGTTTAAAGTTTTTCATACAAAATTAGTCCAAAAATTGATTTTTGGTAAGAAATATGAGTGATCCCAGATTTTCATTGTTTTTGCTCTAGCGCTTATAGTTTCCCAGAAAATCGAGTTTAAAGTTTTTCATACAAAATTAGTCCAAAAATTGATTTTTGGTGGGAAATATGAGTGATCCCAGATTTTCATTGTTTTTGCTCTAGCGCTTATAGTTTCCCAAAAAATCGAGTTTAAAGTTTTTCATACAAAATTAGTCCAAAAATTGATTTTTGGTGGGAAATATGAGTGATCCCAGATTTTCATTGTTTTTGCTCTAGCACTTATAGTTTCCCAGAAAATCGAGATTAAAGTTTTTCATACAAAATTAGTCCAAAAATTGATTTTTGGTAGGAAATATGAGTGATCCCAGATTTTCATTGTTTTTGCTCTAGCGCTTATAGTTTCCCAGAAAATCGAGTTTAAAGTTTTTCATACAAAATTAGTCCAAAAATTGATTTTTGGTGGGAAATATGAGTGATCCCAGATTTTCATTGTTTTTGCTCTAGCACTTATAGTTTCCCAAAAAATCGAGATTAAAGTTTTTCATACAAAATTAGTCCAAAAATTGATTTTTGGTGGGAAATATGAGTGATCCCAGATTTTCATTGTTTTTGCTCTAGCGCTTATAGTTTCCCAGAAAATCGAGTTTAAAGTTTTTCATACAAAATTAGTCCAAAAATTGATTTTTGGTAGGAAATATGAGTGATCCCAGATTTTCATTGTTTTTGCTCTAGCGCTTATAGTTTCCCAGAAAATCGAGTTTAAAGTTTTTCATACAAAATTAGTCCAAAAATTGATTTTTGGTGGGAAATATGAGTGATCCCAGATTTTCATTGTTTTTGCTCTAGCACTTATAGTTTCCCAAAAAATCGAGATTAAAGTTTTTCATACAAAATTAGTCCAAAAATTGATTTTTGGTGGGAAATATGAGTGATCCCAGATTTTCATTGTTTTTGCTCTAGCGCTTATAGTTTCGCAGAAAATCGAGTTTAAAGTTTTTCATACAAAATTAGTCCAAAAATTCATTTTTGGTAGGAAATATGAGTGATCCCAGATTTTCATTGTTTTTGCTCTAGCGCTTATAGTTTCGCAGAAAATCGAGTTTAAAGTTTTTCATACAAAATTAGTCCAAAAATTCATTTTTGGTAGGAAATATGAGTGATCCCAGATTTTCATTGTTTTTGCTCTAGCACTTATAGTTTCCCAAAAAATCGAGATTAAAGTTTTTCATACAAAATTAGTCCAAAAATTGATTTTTGGTGGGAAATATGAGTGATCCCAGATTTTCATTGTTTTTGCTCTAGCGCTTATAGTTTCGCAGAAAATCGAGATTAAAGTTTTTCATACAAAATTAGTCCAAAAATTCATTTTTGGTAGGAAATATGAGTGATCCCAGATTTTCATTGTTTTTGCTCTAGCGCTTATAGTTTCGCAGAAAATCGAGTTTAAAGTTTTTCATACAAAATTAGTCCAAAAATTCATTTTTGGTAGGAAATATGAGTGATCCCAGATTTTCATTGTTTTTGCTCTAGCGCTTATAGTTTCGCAGAAAATCGAGTTTAAAGTTTTTCATACAAAATTAGTCCAAAAATTCATTTTTGGTAGGAAATATGAGTGATCCCAGATTTTCATTGTTTTTGCTCTAGCGCTTATAGTTTCCCAGAAAATCGAGTTTAAAGTTTTTCATACAAAATTAGTCCAAAAATTCATTTTTGGTAGGAAATATGAGTGATCCCAGATTTTCATTGTTTTTGCTCTAGCGCTCATAGTTTCGCAGAAAATCGAGTTTAAAGTTTTTCATACAAAATTAGTCCAAAAATTGATTTTTGGTAAGAAATATGAGTGATCCCAGATTTTCATTGTTTTTGCTCTAGCGCTTATAGTTTCCCAGAAAATCGAGTTTAAAGTTTTTCATACAAAATTAGTCCAAAAATTGATTTTTGGTAGGAAATATGAGTGATCCCAGATTTTCATTGTTTTTGCTCTAGCGCCTCTAGTTTCCCAGAAAATCGAGTTTAAAGTTTTTCATACAAAATTAGTCCAAAAATTAATTTTTGGTGAGAAATATTAGTGATCCCAGATTTTCATTGTTTTTGCTCTAGCGCCTCTAGTTTCCCAGAAAATCGAGTTTAAAGTTTTTCATACAAAATTAGTCCAAAAATTGATTTTTGGTAAGAAATATGAGTGATCCCAGATTTTCATTGTTTTTGCTCTAGCGCTCATAGTTTCGCAGAAAATCGAGTTTAAAGTTTTTCATACAAAATTAGTCCAAAAATTCATTTTTGGTAGGAAATATGAGTGATCCCAGATTTTCATTGTTTTTGCTCTAGCGCTTATAGTTTCCCAGAAAATCGAGTTTAAAGTTTTTCATACAAAATTAGTCCAAAAATTGATTTTTGGTAGGAAATATGAGTGATCCCAGATTTTCATTGTTTTTGCTCTAGCGCCTCTAGTTTCCCAGAAAATCGAGTTTAAAGTTTTTCATACAAAATTAGTCCAAAAATTAATTTTTGGTGAGAAATATTAGTGATCCCAGATTTTCATTGTTTTTGCTCTAGCGCCTCTAGTTTCCCAGAAAATCGAGTTTAAAGTTTTTCATACAAAATTAGTCCAAAAATTGATTTTTGGTAAGAAATATGAGTGATCCCAGATTTTCATTGTTTTTGCTCTAGCGCTCATAGTTTCGCAGAAAATCGAGTTTAAAGTTTTTCATACAAAATTAGTCCAAAAATTCATTTTTGGTAGGAAATATGAGTGATCCCAGATTTTCATTGTTTTTGCTCTAGCGCTTATAGTTTCCCAGAAAATCGAGTTTAAAGTTTTTCATACAAAATTAGTCCAAAAATTGATTTTTGGTAGGAAATATGAGTGATCCCAGATTTTCATTGTTTTTGCTCTAGCGCCTCTAGTTTCCCAGAAAATCGAGTTTAAAGTTTTTCATACAAAATTAGTCCAAAAATTGATTTTTGGTGAGAAATATGAGTGATCCCAGATTTTCATTGTTTTTGCTCTAGCGCCTCTAGTTTCCCAGAAAATCGAGTTTAAAGTTTTTCATACAAAATTAGTCCAAAAATTAATTTTTGGTGAGAAATATTAGTGATCCCAGATTTTCATTGTTTTTGCTCTAGCGCCTCTAGTTTCCCAGAAAATCGAGTTTAAAGTTTTTCATACAAAATTAGTCCAAAAATTGATTTTTGGTGAGAAATATGAGTGATCCCAGATTTTCATTGTTTTTGCTCTAGCGCTTATAGTTTCCCAGAAAATCGAGTTTAAAGTTTTTCATACAAAATTAGTCCAAAAATTGATTTTTGGTGAGAAATATGAGTGATCCCAGATTTTCATTGTTTTTGCTCTAGCGCCGCTAGTTTCCCAGAAAATCGAGTTTAAAGTTTTTCATACAAAATTAGTCCAAAAATTGATTTTTGGTGAGAAATATGAGTGATCCCAGATTTTCATTGTTTTTGCTCTAGCGCCTCTAGTTTCCCAGAAAATCGAGTTTAAAGTTTTTCATACAAAATTAGTCCAAAAATTGATTTTTGGTGAGAAATATGAGTGATCCCAGATTTTCATTGTTTTTGCTCTAGCGCTTATAGTTTCCCAGAAAATCGAGTTTAAAGTTTTTCATACAAAATTAGTCCAAAAATTGATTTTTGGTAAGAAATATGAGTGATCCCAGATTTTCATTGTTTTTGCTCTAGCGCTCATAGTTTCGCAGAAAATCGAGTTTAAAGTTTTTCATACAAAATTAGTCCAAAAATTGATTTTTGGTAAGAAATATGAGTGATCCCAGATTTTCATTGTTTTTGCTCTAGCGCTCATAGTTTCGCAGAAAATCGAGTTTAAAGTTTTTCATACAAAATTAGTCCAAAAATTCATTTTTGGTAGGAAATATGAGTGATCCCAGATTTTCATTGTTTTTGCTCTAGCGCTTATAGTTTCCCAGAAAATCGAGTTTAAAGTTTTTCATACAAAATTAGTCCAAAAATTGATTTTTGGTAGGAAATATGAGTGATCCCAGACTTTCATTGTTTTTGCTCTAGCGCCTCTAGTTTCCCAGAAAATCGAGTTTAAAGTTTTTCATACAAAATTAGTCCAAAAATTGATTTTTGGTGAGAAATATGAGTGATCCCAGATTTTCATTGTTTTTGCTCTAGCGCCTCTAGTTTCCCAGAAAATCGAGTTTAAAGTTTTTCATACAAAATTAGTCCAAAAATTGATTTTTGGTGAGAAATATGAGTGATCCCAGATTTTCATTGTTTTTGCTCTAGCGCTCATAGTTTCGCAGAAAATCGAGTTTAAAGTTTTTCATACAAAATTAGTCCAAAAATTGATTTTTGGTAAGAAATATGAGTGATCCCAGATTTTCATTGTTTTTGCTCTAGCGCTCATAGTTTCGCAGAAAATCGAGTTTAAAGTTTTTCATACAAAATTAGTCCAAAAATTCATTTTTGGTAGGAAATATGAGTGATCCCAGATTTTCATTGTTTTTGCTCTAGCGCTTATAGTTTCCCAGAAAATCGAGTTTAAAGTTTTTCATACAAAATTAGTCCAAAAATTGATTTTTGGTGAGAAATATGAGTGATCCCAGATTTTCATTGTTTTTGCTCTAGCGCCTCTAGTTTCCCAGAAAATCGAGTTTAAAGTTTTTCATACAAAATTAGTCCAAAAATTAATTTTTGGTGAGAAATATTAGTGATCCCAGATTTTCATTGTTTTTGCTCTAGCGCCTCTAGTTTCCCAGAAAATCGAGTTTAAAGTTTTTCATACAAAATTAGTCCAAAAATTAATTTTTGGTGAGAAATATTAGTGATCCCAGATTTTCATTGTTTTTGCTCTAGCGCCTCTAGTTTCCCAGAAAATCGAGTTTAAAGTTTTTATACAAAATTAGTCCAAAAATTGATTTTTGGTGAGAAATATTAGTGCTCCCAGATTTTCATTGTTTTTGCTCTAGCGCCTCTAATTTCCCAGAAAATCGAGTTTAAAGTTTTTCATACAAAATTAGTCCAAAAATTGATTTTTGGTGAGAAATATGAGTGATCCCAGATTTTCATTGTTTTTGCTCTAGCGCTTATAGTTTCCCAGAAAATCGAGTTTAAAGTTTTTCATACAAAATAAGTCCAAAAATTCATTTTTGGTAGGAAATATGAGTGATCCCAGATTTTCATTGTTTTTGCTCTAGCGCTTATAGTTTCCCAGAAAATCGAGTTTAAAGTTTTTCATACAAAATTAGTCCAAAAATTCATTTTTGGTAGGAAATATGAGTGATCCCAGATTTTCATTGTTTTTGCTCAAGCGCCTCAAGTTTCCCAGAAAATCGAGTTTAAAGTTTTTCATACAAAATTAGTCCAAAAATTAATTTTTGGTGAGAAATATTAGTGATCCCAGATTTTCATTGTTTTTGCTCTAGCGCCTCTAGTTTCCCAGAAAATCGAGTTTAAAGTTTTTCATACAAAATTAGTCCAAAAATTGATTTTTGGTGAGAAATATTAGTGCTCCCAGATTTTCATTGTTTTTGCTCTAGCGCCTCTAGTTTCCCAGAAAATCGAGTTTAAAGTTTTTCATACAAAATTAGTCCAAAAATTGATTTTTGGTGAGAAATATGAGTGATCCCAGATTTTCATTGTTTTTGCTCTAGCGCTTATAGTTTCCCAGAAAATCGAGTTTAAAGTTTTTCATACAAAATTAGTCCAAAAATTGATTTTTGGTGAGAAATATGAGTGATCCCAGATTTTCATTGTTTTTGCTCTAGCGCTTATAGTTTCCCAGAAAATCGAGTTTAAAGTTTTTCATACAAAATAAGTCCAAAAATTCATTTTTGGTAGGAAATATGAGTGATCCCAGATTTTCATTGTTTTTGCTCTAGCGCTTATAGTTTCCCAGAAAATCGAGTTTAAAGTTTTTCATACAAAATTAGTCCAAAAATTCATTTTTGGTAGGAAATATGAGTGATCCCAGATTTTCATTGTTTTTGCTCAAGCGCCTCAAGTTTCCCAGAAAATCGAGTTTAAAGTTTTTCATACAAAATTAGTCCAAGATTGATTTTTGGTGCGAAATATGAGTGATCCCAGATTTTCATTGTTTTTGCTCTAGCGCTTATAGTTTCCCAGAAAATCGAGTTTAAAGTTTTTCATACAAAATTAGTCCAAGATTGATTTTTGGTGCGAAATATGAGTGATCCCAGATTTTCATTGTTTTTGCTCTAGCGCTTATAGTTTCCCAGAAAATCGAGTTTAAAGTTTTTCATACAAAATTAGTCCAAGATTGATTTTTGGTGCGAAATATGAGTGATCCCAGATTTTCATTGTTTTTGCTCTAGCGCTTATAGTTTCCCAGAAAATCGAGTTTAAAGTTTTTCATACAAAATTAGTCCAAGATTGATTTTTGGTGCGAAATATGAGTGATCCCAGATTTTCATTGTTTTTGCTCTAGCGCTTATAGTTTCCCAGAAAATCGAGTTTAAAGTTTTTCATACAAAATTAGTCCAAAAATTGATTTTTGGTGGGAAATATGAGTGATCCCAGATTTTCATTGTTTTTGCTCTAGCGCTTATAGTTTCCCAGAAAATCGAGTTTAAAGTTTTTCATACAAAATTAGTCCAAGATTGATTTTTGGTGAGAAATATGAGTGATCCCAGATTTTCATTGTTTTTGCTCAAGCGCCTCTAGTTTCCCAGAAAATCGAGTTTAAAGTTTTTCATACAAAATTAGTCCAAAAATTCATTTTTGGTAGGAAATATGAGTGATCCCAGATTTTCATTGTTTTTGCTCTAGCACCTCCAGTTTCGCAGAAAATCGAGTTTAAAGTTTTTCATACAAAATTAGTCCAAAACTTGATTTTTGGTGAGAAATATGAGTGATCCCAGATTTTCATTGTTTTTGCTCTAGCGCCTCTAGTTTCCCAGAAAATCGAGTTTAAAGTTTTTCATACAAAATTAGTCCAAAAATTGATTTTTGGTGAGAAATATGAGTGATCCCAGATTTTCATTGTTTTTGCTCTAGCGCCTCTAGCTTCCTAGAAAATCGAGTTTAAAGTTTTTCATACAAAATTAGTCCAAAAATTGATTTTTGGTGAGAAATATTAGTGATCCCAGATTTTCATTGTTTTTGCTCTAGCACCTCCAGTTTCGCAGAAAATCGAGTTTAAAGTTTTTCATACAAAATTAGTCCAAAAATTCATTTTTGGTAGGAAATATGAGTGATCCCAGATTTTCATTGTTTTTGCTCTAGCGCTTATAGTTTCCCAGAAAATCGAGTTTAAAGTTTTTCATACAAAATTAGTCCAAAACTTGATTTTTGGTAAGAAATATGAGTGATCCCAGATTTTCATTGTTTTTGCTCTAGCACCTCCAGTTTCGCAGAAAATCGAGTTTAAAGTTTTTCATACAAAATTAGTCCAAAAATTGATTTTTGGTGAGAAATATGAGTGATCCCAGATTTTCATTGTTTTTGCTCTAGCGCCTCTAGTTTCCCAGAAAATCGAGTTTAAAGTTTTTCATACAAAATTAGTCCAAAAATTGATTTTTGGTGAGAAATATGAGTGATCCCAGATTTTCATTGTTTTTGCTCTAGCGCCTCTAGTTTCCCAGAAAATCGAGTTTAAAGTTTTTCATACAAAATTAGTCCAAAAATTGATTTTTGGTAAGAAATATGAGTGATCCCAGATTTTCATTGTTTTTGCTCTAGCACCTCCAGTTTCGCAGAAAATCGAGTTTAAAGTTTTTCATACAAAATTAGTCCAAAAATTGATTTTTGGTGAGAAATATGAGTGATCCCAGATTTTCATTGTTTTTGCTCTAGCGCTTATAGTTTCGCAGAAAATCGAGTTTAAAGTTTTTCATACAAAATTAGTCCAAAAATTGATTTTTGGTAAGAAATATGAGTGATCCCAGATTTTCATTGTTTTTGCTCTAGCACCTCCAGTTTCGCAGAAAATCGAGTTTAAAGTTTTTCATACAAAATTAGTCCAAAAATTGATTTTTGGTGAGAAATATGAGTGATCCCAGATTTTCATTGTTTTTGCTCTAGCGCCTCTAGTTTCCCAGAAAATCGAGTTTAAAGTTTTTCATACAAAATTAGTCCAAAAATTGATTTTTGGTGAGAAATATGAGTGATCCCAGATTTTCATTGTTTTTGCTCTAGCGCCTCTAGTTTCCCAGAAAATCGAGTTTAAAGTTTTTCATACAAAATTAGTCCAAAAATTGATTTTTGGTGAGAAATATGAGTGATCCCAGATTTTCATTGTTTTTGCTCTAGCGCCGCTAGTTTCCCAGAAAATCGAGTTTAAAGTTTTTCATACAAAATTGGTCCAAAAATTGATTTTTGGTGAGAAATATTAGTGATCCCAGATTTTCATTGTTTTTGCTCTAGCGCCTCTAGTTTCCCAGAAAATCGAGTTTAAAGTTTTTCATACAAAATTAGTCCAAAAATTGATTTTTGGTGAGAAATATGAGTGATCCCAGATTTTCATTGTTTTTGCTCTAGCGCCTCTAGTTTCCCAGAAAATCGAGTTTAAAGTTTTTCATACAAAATTAGTCCAAAAATTGATTTTTGGTGAGAAATATTAGTGATCCCAGATTTTCATTGTTTTTGCTCTAGCGCTTATAGTTTCCCAGAAAATCGAGTTTAAAGTTTTTCATACAAAATTAGTCCAAAAATTCATTTTTGGTAGGTAATATGAGTGATCCCAGATTTTCATTGTTTTTGCTCTAGCGCTTATAGTTTCCCAGAAAATCGAGTTTAAAGTTTTTCATACAAAATTTGTCCAAAAATTGATTTTTGGTGAGAAATATGAGTGATCCCAGATTTTCATTGATTTTGCTCTAGCGCTTATAGTTTCCCAGAAAATCGAGTTTAAAGTTTTTCATACAAAATTAGTCCAAAAATTGATTTTTGGTAAGAAATATGAGTGATCCCAGATTTTCATTGTTTTTGCTCTAGCGCCTCTAGTTTCCCAGAAAATCGAGTTGAAAGTTTTTCATACAAAATTAGTCCAAAAATTGATTGTTGGTAAGAAATATGAGTGATCCCAGATTTTCATTGTTTTTGCTCTAGCGCCTCTAGTTTCCCAGAAAATCGAGTTTAGAGTTTTTCATACAAAATTAGTCCAAAAATTGATTTTTGGTAGGAAATATGAGTGATCCCAGATTTTCATTGTTTTTGCTCTAGCGCTTATAGATTCCCAGAAAATCGAGTTTAAAGTTTTTCATACAAAATTAGTCCAAAAATTGATTTTTGGTAGGAAATATGAGTGATCCCAGATTTTCATTGTTTTTGCTCTAGCGCCTCTAGTTTCCCAGAAAATCGAGTTGAAAGTTTTTCATACAAAATTAGTCCAAAAATTGATTGTTGGTAAGAAATATGAGTGATCCCAGATTTTCATTGTTTTTGCTCTAGCGCTTATAGTTTCCCAGAAAATCGAGTTTAAAGTTTTTCATACAAAATAAGTCCAAGATTGATTTTTGGTGAGAAATATGAGTGATCCCAGATTTTCATTGTTTTTGCTCAAGCGCTTATAGTTTCGCAGAAAATCGAGTTTAAAGTTTTTCATACAAAATTAGTCCAAAAATTGATTTTTGGTAAGAAATATGAGTGATCCCAGATTTTCATTGTTTTTGCTCTAGCACCTCCAGTTTCGCAGAAAATCAAGTTTAAAGTTTTTCATACAAAATTAGTCCAAAAATTGATTTTTGGTGAGAAATATGAGTGATCCCAGATTTTCATTGTTTTTGCTCTAGCGCCTCTAGTTTCCCAGAAAATCGAGTTTAAAGTTTTTCATACAAAATTAGTCCAAAAATTGATTTTTGGTAAGAAATATGAGTGATCCCAGATTTTCATTGTTTTTGCTCTAGCACCTCCAGTTTCGCAGAAAATCGAGTTTAAAGTTTTTCATACAAAATAAGTCCAAAAATTGATTTTTGGTGAGAAATATGAGTGCTCCCAGATTTTCATTGTTTTTGCTCTAGCGCCTCTAGCTTCCTAGAAAATCGAGTTTAAAGTTTTTCATACAAAATTAGTCCAAAAATTGATTTTTGGTGAGAAATATTAGTGATCCCAGATTTTCATTGTTTTTGCTCTAGCGCTTATAGTTTCCCAGAAAATCGAGTTTAAAGTTTTTCATACAAAATTAGTCCAAAAATTCATTTTTGGTAGGTAATATGAGTGATCCCAGATTTTCATTGTTTTTGCTCTAGCGCTTATAGTTTCCCAGAAAATCGAGTTTAAAGTTTTTCATACAAAATTAGTCCAAAAATTGATTTTTGGTGAGAAATATGAGTGATCCCAGATTTTCATTGATTTTGCTCTAGCGCTTATAGTTTCCCAGAAAATCGAGTTTAAAGTTTTTCATACAAAATTAGTCCAAAAATTGATTTTTGGTAAGAAATATGAGTGATCCCAGATTTTCATTGTTTTTGCTCTAGCGCCTCTAGTTTCCCAGAAAATCGAGTTGAAAGTTTTTCATACAAAATTAGTCCAAAAATTGATTGTTGGTAAGAAATATGAGTGATCCCAGATTTTCATTGTTTTTGCTCTAGCGCTTATAGTTTCCCAGAAAATCGAGTTTGAAGTTTTTCATACAAAATTAGTCCAAAAATTGATTTTTGGTAAGAAATATGAGTGATCCCAGATTTTCATTGTTTTTGCTCTAGCGCCTCTAGCTTCCTAGAAAATCGAGTTTAAAGTTTTTCATACAAAATTAGTCCAAAAATTGATTTTTGGTGAGAAATATGAGTGATCCCAGATTTTCATTGTTTTTGCTCTAGCGCCTCTAGCTTCCTAGAAAATCGAGTTTAAAGTTTTTCATACAAAATTAGTCCAAAAATTGATTTTTGGTGAGAAATATTAGTGATCCCAGATTTTCATTGTTTTTGCTCTAGCGCTTATAGTTTCCCAGAAAATCGAGTTTAAAGTTTTTCATACAAAATTAGTCCAAAAATTCATTTTTGGTAGGTAATATGAGTGATCCCAGATTTTCATTGTTTTTGCTCTAGCGCTTATAGTTTCCCAGAAAATCGAGTTTAAAGTTTTTCATACAAAATTAGTCCAAAAATTGATTTTTGGTGAGAAATATGAGTGATCCCAGATTTTCATTGATTTTGCTCTAGCGCTTATAGTTTCCCAGAAAATCGAGTTTAAAGTTTTTCATACAAAATTAGTCCAAAAATTGATTTTTGGTAAGAAATATGAGTGATCCCAGATTTTCATTGTTTTTGCTCTAGCGCCTCTAGTTTCCCAGAAAATCGAGTTGAAAGTTTTTCATACAAAATTAGTCCAAAAATTGATTGTTGGTAAGAAATATGAGTGATCCCAGATTTTCATTGTTTTTGCTCTAGCGCTTATAGTTTCCCAGAAAATCGAGTTTGAAGTTTTTCATACAAAATTAGTCCAAAAATTGATTTTTGGTAAGAAATATGAGTGATCCCAGATTTTCATTGTTTTTGCTCTAGCGCCTCTAGTTTCCCAGAAAATCGAGTTTAGAGTTTTTCATACAAAATTAGTCCAAAAATTGATTTTTGGTAGGAAATATGAGTGATCCCAGATTTTCATTGTTTTTGCTCTAGCGCCTCTAGTTTCCCAGAAAATCGAGTTGAAAGTTTTTCATACAAAATTAGTCCAAAAATTGATTTTTGGTAAGAAATATGAGTGATCCCAGATTTTCATTGTTTTTGCTCTAGCGCTTATAGATTCCCAGAAAATCGAGTTTAAAGTTTTTCATACAAAATTAGTCCAAAAATTGATTTTTGGTAGGAAATATGAGTGATCCCAGATTTTCATTGTTTTTGCTCTAGCGCCTCTAGTTTCCCAGAAAATCGAGTTGAAAGTTTTTCATACAAAATTAGTCCAAAATTGATTGTTGGTAAGAAATATGAGTGATCCCAGATTTTCATTGTTTTTGCTCTAGCGCTTATAGTTTCCCAGAAAATCGAGTTTAAAGTTTTTCATACAAAATAAGTCCAAGATTGATTTTTGGTGAGAAATATGAGTGATCCCAGATTTTCATTGTTTTTGCTCAAGCGCCTCTAGTTTCCCAGAAAATCGAGTTTAAAGTTTTTCATACAAAATTAGTCCAAAAATTGATTGTTGGTAAGAATATGAGTGATCCCAGATTTTCATTGTTTTTGCTCTAGCGCTTATAGTTTCCCAGAAAATCGAGTTTAAAGTTTTTCATACAAAATTAGTCCAAGATTGATTTTTGGTGCGAAATATGAGTGATCCCAGATTTTCATTGTTTTTGCTCTAGCGCTTATAGTTTCCCAGAAAATCGAGTTTAAAGTTTTTCATACAAAATTAGTCCAAAAATTGATTTTTGGTGGGAAATATGAGTGATCCCAGATTTTCATTGTTTTTGCTCTAGCGCTTATAGTTTCCCAGAAAATCGAGTTTAAAGTTTTTCATACAAAATTAGTCCAAGATTGATTTTTGGTGAGAAATATGAGTGATCCCAGATTTTCATTGTTTTTGCTCAAGCGCCTCTAGTTTCCCAGAAAATCGAGTTTAAAGTTTTTCATACAAAATTAGTCCAAAAATTGATTTTTGGTAAGAAATATGAGTGATCCCAGATTTTCATTGCTTTTGCTCTAGCGCCTCTAGTTTCCCAGAAAATCGAGTTGAAAGTTTTTCATACAAAATTAGTCCAAAAATTGATTTTTGGTAGGAAATATGAGTGATCCCAGATTTTCATTGTTTTTGCTCTAGCGCCTCTAGTTTCCCAGAAAATCGAGTTTAAAGTTTCTCATACAAAATTAGTCCAAAAATTGATTTTTGGTAGGAAATATGAGTGATCCCAGATTTTCATTGTTTTTGCTCTAGTTTCCCAGAAAATCGAGTTTAAAGTTTCTCATACAAAATTAGTCCAAAAATTGATTTTTGGTAGGAAATATGAGTGATCCCAGATTTTCATTGTTTTTGCTCTAGCGCCTCTAGTTTCCCAGAAAATCCAGTTGAAAGTTTTTCATACAAAATAAGTCCAAAAATTGATTTTTGGTAAGAAATATGAGTGATCCCAGATTTTCATTGTTTTTGCTCTAGCGCCTCTAGTTTCGCAGAAAATCGAGTTTAAAGTTTTTCATACAAAATTAGTCCAAAAATTGATTTTTGGTAGGAAATATGAGTGATCCCAGATTTTCATTGTTTTTGCTCTAGCGCTTATAGTTTCCCAGAAAATCGAGTTGAAAGTTTTTCATACAAAATAAGTCCAAAAATTGATTTTTGGTAAGAAATATGAGTGATCCCAGATTTTCATTGTTTTTGCTCTAGCGCCTCTAGTTACCCAGAAAATCGAGTTGAAAGTTTTTCATACAAAATTAGTCCAAAAATTGATTTTTGGTAGGAAATATGAGTGATCCCAGATTTTCATTGTTTTTGCTCTAGCGCCTCTAGTTTCCCAGAAAATCGAGTTTAAAGTTTTTCATACAAAATAAGTCCAAAAATTGATTTTTGGTAGGAAATATGAGTGATCCCAGATTTTCATTGTTTTTGCTCTATCGCCTCTAGTTTCCCAGAAAATCGAGTTGAAAGTTTTTCATACAAAATAAGTCCAAAAATTGATTTTTGGTAAGAAATATGAGTGATCCCAGATTATCATTGTTTTTGCTCTAGCGCCTCTAGTTTCCCAGAAAATCGAGTTGAAAGTTTTTCATACAAAATTAGTCCAAAAATTGATTTTTGGTAGGAAATATGAGTGATCCCAGATTTTCATTGTTTTTGCTCTAGCGCCTCTAGTTTCCCAGAAAATCGAGTTGAAAGTTTTTCATACAAAATAAGTCCAAAAATTGATTTTTGGTAATAAATATGAGTGATCCCAGATTTTCATTGTTTTTGCTCTAGCGCCACTAGTTTCCCAGAAAATCGAGTTTAAAGTTTTTCATACAAAATTAGTCCAAAAATTGATTTTTGGTAGGAAATATGAGTGATCCCAGATTTTCATTGTTTTTGCTCTAGCGCCTCTAGTTTCCCAGAAAATTGAGTTGAAAGTTTTTCATACAAAATAAGTCCAAAAATTGATTTTTGGTAAGAAATATAAGTGATCCCAGATTTTCATTGTTTTTGCTCTAGCACCTCTAGTTTCCCAGAAAATCGAGTTTAAAGTTTTTCATACAAAATTAGTCCAAAAATTGATTTTTGGTAGGAAATATGAGTGATCCCAGATTTTCATTGTTTTTGCTCTAGCGCCTCTAGTTTCCCAGAAAATCGAGTTGAAAGTTTTTCATACAAAATTAGTCCAAAAATTGATTTTTGGTAGGAAATATGAGTGATCCCAGATTTTCATTGTTTTTGCTCTAGCGCCTCTAGTTTCCCAGAAAATCGAGTTGAAAGTTTTTCATACAAAATTAGTCCAAAAATTGATTTTTGGTAAGAAATATGAGTGATCCCAGATTTTCATTGTTTTTGCTCTAGCGCCTCTAGTTTCCCAGAAAATCGAGTTTAAAGTTTTTCATACAAAATTAGTCCAAAAATTGATTTTTGGTAGGAAATATGAGTGATCCCAGATTTTCATTGTTTTTGCTCTAGCGCCTCTAGTTTCCCAGAAAAGAAAGTTTTTCATACAAAATAAGTCCAAAAATTGATTTTTGGTAAGAAATATAAGTGATCCCAGATTTTCATTGTTTTTGCTCTAGCGCCTCTAGTTTCCCAGAAAATCGAGTTTAAAGTTTTTCATACAAAATAAGTCCAAAAATTGATTTTTGGTAAGAAATATGAGTGATCCCAGATTTTCATTGTTTTTGCTCTAGCGCCTCTAGTTTCCCAGAAAATCGAGTTTAAAGTTTTTCATACAAAATTAGTCCAAAAATTGATTTTTGGTAGGAAATATGAGTGATCCCAGATTTTCATTGTTTTTGCTCTAGCGCCTCTAGTTTCCCAGAAAATCGAGTTGAAAGTTTTTCATACAAAATAAGTCCAAAAATTGATTTTTGGTAAGAAATATGAGTGATCCCAGATTTTCATTGTTTTTGCTCTAGCGCCTCTAGTTTCCCAGAAAATCGAGTTTAAAGTTTTTCATACAAAATTAGTCCAAAAATTGATTTTTGGTAGGAAATATGAGTGATCCCAGATTTTCATTGTTTTTGCTCTAGCGCCTCTAGTTTCCCAGAAAATCGAGTTGAAAGTTTTTCATACAAAATAAGTCCAAAAATTGATTTTTGGTAAGAAATATAAGTGATCCCAGATTTTCATTGTTTTTGCTCTAGCGCCTCTAGTTTCCCAGAAAATCGAGTTGAAAGTTTTTCATACAAAATTAGTCCAAAAATTGATTTTTGGTAGGAAATATGAGTGATCCCAGATTTTCATTGTTTTTGCTCTAGCGCCTCTAGTTTCCCAGAAAATCGAGTTTAAAGTTTTTCATACAAAATAAGTCCAAAAATTGATTTTTGGTAAGAAATATGAGTGATCCCAGATTTTCATTGTTTTTGCTCTAGCGCCTCTAGTTTCCCAGAAAATCGAGTTTAAAGTTTTTCATACAAAATTAGTCCAAAAATTGATTTTTGGTAGGAAATATGAGTGATCCCAGATTTTTATTGTTTTTGCTCTAGCGCCTCTAGTTTCCCAGAAAATCGAGTTGAAAGTTTTTCATACAAAATAAGTCCAAAAATTGATTTTTGGTAAGAAATATGAGTGATCCCAGATTTTCATTGTTTTTGCTCTAGCGCCTCTAGTTTCCCAGAAAATCGAGTTTAAAGTTTTTCATACAAAATAAGTCCAAAAATTGATTTTTGGTAAGAAATATGAGTGATCCCAGATTTTCATTGTTTTTGCTCTAGCGCCTCTAGTTTCCCAGAAAATCGAGTTTAAAGTTTTTCATACAAAATTAGTCCAAAAATTGATTTTTGGTAGGAAATATGAGTGATCCCAGATTTTCATTGTTTTTGCTCTAGCGCCTCTAGTTTCCCAGAAAATCGAGTTGAAAGTTTTTCATACAAAATAAGTCCAAAAATTGATTTTTGGTAAGAAATATAAGTGATCCCAGATTTTCATTGTTTTTGCTCTAGCGCCTCTAGTTTCCCAGAAAATCGAGTTTAAAGTTTTTCATACAAAATTAGTCCAAAAATTGATTTTTGGTAGGAAATATGAGTGATCCCAGATTTTCATTGTTTTTGCTCTAGCGCCTCTAGTTTCCCAGAAAATCGAGTTGAAAGTTTTTCATACAAAATAAGTCCAAAAATTGATTTTTGGTAAGAAATATGAGTGATCCCAGATTTTCATTGGTTTTGCTCTAGCGCCTCTAGTTTCCCAGAAAATCGAGTTTAAAGTTTTTCATACAAAATTAGTCCAAAAATTGATTTTTGGTAAGAAATATGAGTGATCCCAGATTTTCATTGTTTTTGCTCTAGCGCCTCTAGTTTCCCAGAAAATCGAGTTTAAAGTTTTTCATACAAAATTAGTCCAAAAATTGATTTTTGGTAAGAAATATGAGTGATCCCAGATTTTCATTGTTTTTGCTCTAGCGCCTCTATTTTCCCAGAGAATCGAGTTTAAAGTTTTTCATACAAAATTAGTCCAAAAATTGATTTTTGGTAAGAAATATGAGTGATCCCGGATTTTCATTGTTTTTGCTCTAGCGCCTCTAGTTTCCCAGAAAATCGAGTTTAAAGTTTTTCATACAAAATTAGTCCAAAAATAGATTTTTGGTAAGAAGTATGAGTGATCCTAGATTTTCATTGTTTTTGCTCTAGCGCCTCTAGTTTCCCAGAAAATCGAGTTTAAAGTTTTTCATACAAAATTAGTCCAAAAATTGATTTTTGGTAAGAAATATGAGTGATCCCAGATTTTCATTGTTTTTGCTCTAGCGCCTCTAGTTTCCCAGAAAATCGAGTTTAAAGTTTTTCATACAAAATTAGTCCAAAAATTGATTTTTGGTAAGAAGTATGAGTGATCCCAGATTTTCATTGTTTTTGCTCTAGCGCCTCTAGTTTCCCAGAAAATCGAGTTTAAAGTTTTTCATACAAAATTAGTCCAAAAATTGATTTTTGGTAAGAAATATGAGTGATCCCAGATTTTCATTGTTTTTGCTCTAGCGCCTCTAGTTTCCCAGAGAATCGAGTTTAAAGTTTTTCATACAAAATTAGTCCAAAAATTGATTTTTGGTAAGAAATATGAGTGATCCCAGATTTTCATTGTTTTTGCTCTAGCGCCTCTAGTTTCCCAGAGAATCGAGTTTAAAGTTTTTCATACAAAATTAAACCAAAAATTGATTTTTGGTAAGAAGTATGAGTGATCCCAGATTTTCATTGTTTTTGCTCTAGCGCCTCTAGTTTCCCAGAAAATCGAGTTTAAAGTTTTTCATACAAAATTAGTCCAAAAATTGATTTTTGGTAAGAAATATGAGTGATCCCAGATTTTCATTGTTTTTGCTCTAGCGCCTCTAGTTTCCCAGAAAATCGAGTTTAAAGTTTTTCATACAAAATAAGTCCAAAAATTGATTTTTGGTAAGAAGTATGAGTGATCCCAGATTTTCATTGTTTTTGCTCTAGCGCCTCTAGTTTCCCAGAAAATCGAGTTTAAAGTTTTTCATACAAAATTAGTCCAAAAATTGATTTTTGGTAAGAAATATGAGTGATCCCAGATTTTCATTGTTTTTGCTCTAGCGCCTCTAGTTTCCCAGAAAATCGAGTTTAAAGTTTTTCATACAAAATAAGTCCAAAAATTGATTTTTGGTAAGAAATATGAGTGATCCAGATTTTCATTGTTTTTGCTCTAGCGCCTCTAGTTTCCCAGAAAATCGAGTTTAAAGTTTTTCATACAAAATTAGTCCAAAAATTGATTTTTGGTATGAAATATTAGTGATCCCAGATTTTCATTGTTTTTGCTCTAGCGCTTTTAGTTTCCCAGAAAATCGAATTTAAAGTTTTTCATACAAAATTAGTCCAAAAATGGATTTTTGGTAAGAAATATGAGTGATCCCAGATTTTCATTGTTTTTGCTCTAGCGCTTATAGTTTCCCAGAAAATCGAGTTTAAAGTTTTTCATACAAAATTAGTCCAAAAATTGATTTTTGGTAAGAAATATGAGTGATCCCAGATTTTAATTATTTTTGCTCTAGCGCCTCTAGTTTCCCAGAAAATCGAGTTTAAAGTTTTTCATACAAAATTAGTCCAAAAATTGATTTTTGGTAAGAAATATGAGTGATCCCAGATTTTCATTGTTTTTGCTCTAGCGCCTCTAGTTTCCCAGAAAATCGAGTGTAAAGTTTTTCATACAAAATTAGTCCAAAAATTGATTTTTGGTAAGAAATATGAGTGATCCCAGATTTTCATTGTTTTTGCTCTAGCGCCTCTAGTTTCCCACAAAATCGAGTTTAAAGTTTTCATACAAAATAAGTCCAAAAATTGATTTTTGGTAAGAAATATGAGTGATCCCAGATTTTCATTGTTTTTGCTCTAGCGCCTCTAGTTTCCCAGAAAATCGAGTTTAAAGTTTTTCATACAAAATTAGTCCAAAAATTGATTTTTGGTAAGAAATATGAGTGATCCCAGATTTTCATTGTTTTTGCTCTAGCGCCTCTAGTTTCCCAGAAAATCGAGTTTAAAGTTTTTCATACAAAATTAGTCCAAAAATTGATTTTTGGTAAGAAATATGAGTGATCCCAGATTTTCATTGTTTTTGCTCTAGCGCCTCTAGTTTCCCAGAAAATCGAGTTTAAAGTTTTTCATACAAAATTAGTCCAAAAATTGATTTTTGGTAAGAAATATGAGTGATCCCAGATTTTCATTGTTTTTGCTCTAGCGCCTCTAGTTTCCCAGAAAATCGAGTTAAAGTTTTTCATACAAAATAAGTCCAAAAATTGATTTTTGGTAAGAAATATGAGTGATCCCAGATTTTCATTGTTTTTGCTCTAGCGCCTCTAGTTTCCCAGAAAATCGAGTTTAAAGTTTTTCATACAAAATTAGTCCAAAAATTGATTTTTGGTAAGAAATATGAGTGATCCCAGATTTTCATTGTTTTTGCTCTAGCGCCTCTAGTTTCCCAGAAAATCGAGTTTAAAGTTTTTCATACAAAATAAGTCCAAAAATTGATTTTTGGTAAGAAATATGAGTGATCCCAGATTTTCATTGTTTTTGCTCTAGCGCCTCTAGTTTCCCAGAAAATCGAGTTTAAAGTTTTTTATACAAAATTAGTCCAAAAATTGATTTTGGTAAGAAATATGAGTGATCCCAGATTTTCATTGTTTTTGCTCTAGCGCCTCTAGTTTCCCAGAAAATCGAGTTTAAAGTTTTTCATACAAAATTAGTCCAAAAATTGATTTTTGGTAAGAAATATGAGTGATCCCAGATTTTCATTGTTTTTGCTCTAGCGCCTCTAGTTTCCCAGAAAATCGAGTTTAAAGTTTTTCATACAAAATAAGTCCAAAAATTGATTTTTGGTAAGAAATATGAGTGATCCCAGATTTTCATTGTTTTTGCTCTAGCGCTTATAGTTTCCCAGAAAATCGAGTTTAAAGTTTTTCATACAAAATTAGTCCAAAAATTGATTTTTGAATATGAGTGATCCCAGATTTTCATTGTTTTTGCTCTAGCGCCTCTAGTTTCCCAGAAAATCGAGTTTAAAGTTTTTCATACAAAATTAGTCCAAAAATTGATTTTTGGTAAGAAATATGAGTGATCCCAGATGTTCATTGTTTTTGCTCTAGCGCCTCTAGTTTCCCAGAAAATCGAGTTTAAAGTTTTTCATACAAAATTAGTCCAAAAATTGATTTTTGGTAAGATATATGAGTGATCCCAGATTTTCATTGTTTTTGCTCTAGTGCCTCTAGTTTCCCAGAAAATCGAGTTGAAAGTTTTTCATACAAAATTAGTCCAAAAATTGATTTTTGGTAAGAAATATGAGTGATCCCAGATTTTCATTGTTTTTGCTCTAGCGCCTCTAGTTTCCCAGAAAATCGAGTTGAAAGTTTTTCATACAAAATTAGTCCAAAAATTGATTTTTGGTAAGAAATATGAGTGATCCCAGATTTTCATTGTTTTTGCTCTAGCGCCTCTAGTTTCCCAGAAAATCGAGTTTAAAGTTTTTCATACAAAATTAGTCCAAAAATTGATTTTTGGTAAGAAATATGAGTGATCCCAGATTTTCATTGTTTTTGCTCTAGCGCCTCTAGTTTCCCAGAAAATCGAGTTGAAAGTTTTTCATACAAAATTAGTCCAAAAAATGATTTTTGGTAATAAATATGAGTGATCCAAGATTTTCATTGTTTTTGCTCTAGCGCCTCTAGTTTCCCAGAAAATCGAGTTTAAAGTTTTTCATACAAAATTAGTCCAAAAATTGATTTTTGGTAAGAAATATGAGTGATCCCAGATTTTCATTGTTTTTGCTCTAGCGCTTATAGTTTCCTAGAAAATCGAGTTTAAAGTTTTTCATACAAAATTAGTCCAAAAATTGATTTTTGGTAGGAAATATGAGTGATCCCAGATTTTCATTGTTTTTGCTCTAGCGCCTCTAGTTTCCCAGAAAATCGAGTTTAAAGTTTTTCATACAAAATTAGTCCAAAAATTGATTTTTGGTAAGAAATATGAGTGATCCCAGATTTTCATTGTTTTTGCTCTAGCGCTTATAGTTTCCTAGAAAATCGAGTTTAAAGTTTTTCATACAAAATTAGTCCAAAAATTGATTTTTGGTAGGAAATATGAGTGATCCCAGATTTTCATTGTTTTTGCTCTAGCGCCTCTAGTTTCCCAGAAAATCGAGTTTAAAGTTTTTCATACAAAATTAGTCCAAAAATTGATTTTTGGTAAGAAATATGAGTGATCCCAGATTTTCATTGTTTTTGCTCTAGCGCTTATAGTTTCCTAGAAAATCGAGTTTAAAGTTTTTCATACAAAATTAGTCCAAAAATTGATTTTTGGTAGGAAATATGAGTGATCCCAGATTTTCATTGTTTTTGCTCTAGCGACTCTAGTTTCCCAGAAAATCGAGTTGAAAGTTTTTCATACAAAATTAGTCCAAAAATTGATTTTTGGTAAGAAATATGAGTGATCCCAGATTTTCATTGTTTTTGCTCTAGCGCCTCTAGTTTCCCAGAAAATCGAGTTTAAAGTTTTTCATACAAAATTAGTCCAAAAATTGATTTTTGGTAAGAAATATGAGCGATCCCAGATTTTCATTGTTTTTGCTCTAGCGCTTATAGTTTCCTAGAAAATCGAGTTTAAAGTTTTTCATACAAAATTAGTCCAAAAATTGATTTTTGGTAGGAAATATGAGCGATCCCAGATTTTCATTGTTTTTGCTCTAGCGCCTCTAGTTTCCCAGAAAATCGAGTTTAAAGTTTTTCATACAAAATTAGTCCAAAAATTGATTTTTGGTAAGAAATATGAGTGATCCCAGATTTTCATTGTTTTTGCTCTAGCGCTTATAGTTTCCTAGAAAATCGAGTTTAAAGTTTTTCATACAAAATTAGTCCAAAAATTGATTTTTGGTAAGAAATATGACTGATCCCAGATTTTCATTGTTTTTGCTCTAGCGCCTCTAGTTTCCCAGAAAATCGAGTTTAAAGTTTTTCATACAAAATTAGTCCAAAAATTGATTTTTGGTAAGAAATATGAGTGATCCCAGATTTTCATTGTTTTTGCTCTAGCGCTTATAGTTTCCTAGAAAATCGAGTTTAAAGTTTTTCATACAAAATTAGTCCAAAAATTGATTTTTGGTAGGAAATATGAGTGATCCCAGATTTTCATTGTTTTTGCTCTAGCGCCTCTAGTTTCCCAGAAAATCGAGTTGAAAGTTTTTCATACAAAATTAGTCCAAAAATTGATTTTTGGTAATAAATATGAGTGATCCCAGATTTTCATTGTTTTTGCTCTAGCGCCTCTAGTTTCCCAGAAAATCGAGTTTAAAGTTTTTCATAGAAAATTAGTCCAAAAATTGATTTTTGGTAAGAAATATGAGTGATCCCAGATTTTCATTGTTTTTGCTCTAGCGCTTATAGTTTCCTAGAAAATCGAGTTTAAAGTTTTTCATACAAAATTAGTCCAAAAATTGATTTTTGGTAGGAAATATGAGTGATCCCAGATTTTCATTGTTTTTGCTCTAGCGCCTCTAGTTTCCCAGAAAATCGAGTTTAAAGTTTTTCATACAAAATTAGTCCAAAAATTGATTTTTGGTAAGAAATATGAGTGATCCCAGATTTTCATTGCTTTTGCTCTAGCGCTTATAGTTTCCTAGAAAATCGAGTTTAAAGTTTTTCATACAAAATTAGTCCAAAAATTGATTTTTGGTAGGAAATATGAGTGATCCCAGATTTTCATTGTTTTTGCTCTAGCGACTCTAGTTTCCCAGAAAATCGAGTTGAAAGTTTTTCATACAAAATTAGTCCAAAAATTGATTTTTGGTAAGAAATATGAGTGATCCCAGATTTTCATTGTTTTTGCTCTAGCGCCTCTAGTTTCCCAGAAAATCGAGTTTAAAGTTTTTCATACAAAATTAGTCCAAAAATTGATTTTTGGTAAGAAATATGAGCGATCCCAGATTTTCATTGTTTTTGCTCTAGCGCCTCTAGTTTCCCAGAAAATCGAGTTTAAAGTTTTTCATACAAAATTAGTCCAAAAATTGATTTTTGGTAGGAAATATGAGCGATCCCAGATTTTCATTGTTTTTGCTCTAGCGCCTCTAGTTTCCCAGAAAATCGAGTTTAAAGTTTTTCATACAAAATTAGTCCAAAAATTGATTTTTGGTAAGAAATATGAGTGATCCCAGATTTTCATTGTTTTTGCTCTAGCGCTTATAGTTTCCTAGAAAATCGAGTTTAAAGTTTTTCATACAAAATTAGTCCAAAAATTGATTTTTGGTAGGAAATATGAGCGATCCCAGATTTTCATTGTTTTTGCTCTAGCGCCTCTAGTTTCCCAGAAAATCGAGTTTAAAGTTTTTCATACAAAATTAGTCCACAAATTGATTTTTGGTAAGAAATATGAGTGATCCCAGATTTTCATTGTTTTTGCTCTAGCGCCTCTAGTTTCCCAGAAAATCGAGTTTAAAGTTTTTCATACAAAATTAGTCCAAAAATTGATTTTTGGTAAGAAATATGAGTGATCCCAGATTTTCATTGTTTTTGCTCTAGCGCTTATAGTTTCCTAGAAAATCGAGTTTAAAGTTTTTCATACAAAATTAGTCCAAAAATTGATTTTTGGTAGGAAATATGAGCGATCCCAGATTTTCATTGTTTTTGCTCTAGCGCTTATAGTTTCCTAGAAAATCGAGTTTAAAGTTTTTCATACAAAATAAGTCCAAAAATTGATTTT
Source organism: Pollenia labialis (assembly GCA_949318255.1). Lineage (NCBI taxonomy): Eukaryota > Metazoa > Arthropoda > Insecta > Diptera > Polleniidae > Pollenia > Pollenia labialis. The sequence continues at coordinate 140,456,147 of OX439139.1, read as the reverse complement.
TGGTAGGAAATATGAGTGATCCCAGATTTTCATTGTTTTTGCTCTAGCGCCTCTAGTTTCCCAGAAAATCGAGTTTAAAGTTTTTCATACAAAATTAGTCCAAAAATTGATTTTTGGTAAGAAATATGAGTGATCCCAGATTTTCATTGTTTTTGCTCTAGCGCTTATAGTTTCCTAGAAAATCGAGTTTAAAGTTTTTCATACAAAATTAGTCCAAAAATTGATTTTTGGTAGGAAATATGAGTGATCCCAGATTTTCATTGTTTTTGCTCTAGCGCCTCTAGTTTCCCAGAAAATCGAGTTTAAAGTTTTTCATACAAAATTAGTCCAAAAATTGATTTTTGGTAAGAAATATGAGTGATCCCAGATTTTCATTGTTTTTGCTCTAGCGCTTATAGTTTCCTAGAAAATCGAGTTTAAAGTTTTTCATACAAAATTAGTCCAAAAATTGATTTTTGGTAGGAAATATGAGCGATCCCAGATTTTCATTGTTTTTGCTCTAGCGCCTCTAGTTTCCCAGAAAATCGAGTTTAAAGTTTTTCATACAAAATTAGTCCAAAAATTGATTTTTGGTAAGAAATATGAGTGATCCCAGATTTTCATTGTTTTTTCTCTAGCGCTTATAGTTTCCTAGAAAATCGAGTTTAAAGTTTTTCATACAAAATTAGTCCAAAAATTGATTTTTGGTAGGAAATATGAGTGATCCCAGATTTTCATTGTTTTTGCTCTAGCGCCTATAGTTTCCCAGAAAATCGAGTTTAAAGTTTTTCATACAAAATTAGTCCAAAAATTGATTTTTGGTAAGAAATATGAGTGATCCCAGATTTTCATTGTTTTTGCTCTAGCGCTTATAGTTTCCTAGAAAATCGAGTTTAAAGTTTTTCATACAAAATTAGTCCAAAAATTGATTTTTGGTAGGAAATATGAGCGATCCCAGATTTTCATTGTTTTTGCTCTAGCGCCTCTAGTTTCCCAGAAAATCGAATTTAAAGTTTTTCATACAAAATTAGTCCAAAAATTGATTTTTGGTAAGAAATATGAGTGATCCCAGATTTTCATTGTTTTTGCTCTAGCGCTTATAGTTTCCTAGAAAATCGAGTTTAAAGTTTTTCATACAAAATTAGTCCAAAAATTGATTTTTGGTAAGAAATATGAGTGATCCCAGATTTTCATTGTTTTTGCTCTAGCGCTTATAGTTTCCTAGAAAATCGAGTTTAAAGTTTTTCATACAAAATTAGTCCAAAAATTGATTTTTGGTAAGAAATATGACTGATCCCAGATTTTCATTGTTTTTGCTCTAGCGCCTCTAGTTTCCCAGAAAATCGAGTTTAAAGTTTTTCATACAAAATTAGTCCAAAAATTGATTTTTGGTAAGAAATATGAGTGATCCCAGATTTTCATTGTTTTTGCTCTAGCGCCTCTAGTTTCCCAGAAAATCGAGTTGAAAGTTTTTCTTACAAAATTAGTCCAAAAATTGATTTTTGGTAAGAAATATGAGTGATCCCAGATTTTCATTGTTTTTGCTCTAGCGCTTATAGTTTCCTAGAAAATCGAGTTTAAAGTTTTTCATACAAAATTAGTCCAAAAATTGATTTTTGGTAGGAAATATGAGCGATCCCAGATTTTCATTGTTTTTGCTCTAGCGCCTCTAGTTTCCCAGAAAATCGAGTTTAAAGTTTTTCATACAAAATTAGTCCACAAATTGATTTTTGGTAAGAAATATGAGTGATCCCAGATTTTCATTGTTTTTGCTCTAGCGCCTCTAGTTTCCCAGAAAATCGAGTTTAAAGTTTTTCATACAAAATTAGTCCAAAAATTGATTTTTGGTAAGAAATATGAGTGATCCCAGATTTTCATTGTTTTTGCTCTAGCGCTTATAGTTTCCTAGAAAATCGAGTTTAAAGTTTTTCATACAAAATTAGTCCAAAAATTGATTTTTGGTAGGAAATATGAGCGATCCCAGATTTTCATTGTTTTTGCTCTAGCGCTTATAGTTTCCTAGAAAATCGAGTTTAAAGTTTTTCATACAAAATTAGTCCAAAAATTGATTTTTGGTAGGAAATATGAGTGATCCCAGATTTTCATTGTTTTTGCTCTAGCGCCTCTAGTTTCCCAGAAAATCGAGTTTAAAGTTTTTCATACAAAATTAGTCCAAAAATTGATTTTTGGTAAGAAATATGAGTGATCCCAGATTTTCATTGTTTTTGCTCTAGCGCTTATAGTTTCCTAGAAAATCGAGTTTAAAGTTTTTCATACAAAATTAGTCCAACAATTGATTTTTGGTAGGAAATATGAGTGATCCCAGATTTTCATTGTTTTTGCTCTAGCGCCTCTAGTTTCCCAGAAAATCGAGTTTAAAGTTTTTCATACAAAATTAGTCCAAAAATTGATTTTTGGTAAGAAATATGAGTGATCCCAGATTTTCATTGTTTTTGCTCTAGCGCTTATAGTTTCCTAGAAAATCGAGTTTAAAGTTTTTCATACAAAATTAGTCCAAAAATTGATTTTTGGTAGGAAATATGAGCGATCCCAGATTTTCATTGTTTTTGCTCTAGCGCCTCTAGTTTCCCAGAAAATCGAGTTTAAAGTTTTTCATACAAAATTAGTCCAAAAATTGATTTTTGGTAAGAAATATGAGTGATCCCAGATTTTCATTGTTTTTGCTCTAGCGCTTATAGTTTCCTAGAAAATCGAGTTTAAAGTTTTTCATACAAAATTAGTCCAAAAATTGATTTTTGGTAGGAAATATGAGTGATCCCAGATTTTCATTGTTTTTGCTCTAGCGCCTATAGTTTCCCAGAAAATCGAGTTTAAAGTTTTTCATACAAAATTAGTCCAAAAATTGATTTTTGGTAAGAAATATGAGTGATCCCAGATTTTCATTGTTTTTGCTCTAGCGCTTATAGTTTCCTAGAAAATCGAGTTTAAAGTTTTTCATACAAAATTAGTCCAAAAATTGATTTTTGGTAGGAAATATGAGCGATCCCAGATTTTCATTGTTTTTGCTCTAGCGCCTCTAGTTTCCCAGAAAATCGAGTTTAAAGTTTTTCATACAAAATTAGTCCAAAAATTGATTTTTGGTAAGAAATATGAGTGATCCCAGATTTTCATTGTTTTTGCTCTAGCGCTTATAGTTTCCTAGAAAATGGAGTTTAAAGTTTTTCATACAAAATTAGTCCAAAAATTGATTTTTGGTAAGAAATATGAGTGATCCCAGATTTTCATTGTTTTTGCTCTAGCGCTTATAGTTTTCTAGAAAATCGAGTTTAAAGTTTTTCATACAAAATTAGTCCAAAAATTGATTTTTGGTAAGAAATATGACTGATCCCAGATTTTCATTGTTTTTGCTCTAGCGCCTCTAGTTTCCCAGAAAATCGAGTTTAAAGTTTTTCATACAAAATTAGTCCAAAAATTGATTTTTGGTAAGAAATATGAGTGATCCCAGATGTTCATTGTTTTTGCTCTAGCGCCTCTAGTTTCCCAGAAAATCGAGTTTAAAGTTTTTCATACAAAATTAGTCCAAAAATTGATTTTTGGTAAGAAATATGAGTGATCCCAGATGTTCATTGTTTTTGCTCTAGCGCCTCTAGTTTCCTAGAAAATCGAGTTTAAAGTTTTTCATACAAAATTAGTCCAAAAATTGATTTTTGGTAAGATATATGAGTGATCCCAGATTTTCATTGTTTTTGCTCTAGCGCCTCTAGTTTCCCAGAAAATCGAGTTGAAAGTTTTTCATACAAAATTAGTCCAAAAATTGATTTTTGGTAAGAAATATGAGTGATCCCAGATTTTCATTGTTTTTGCTCTAGCGCCTCTAGTTTCCCAGAAAATCGAGTTGAAAGTTTTTCTTACAAATTAGTTGAAAGTTTTTCTTACAAAATTAGTCCAAAAATTGATTTTTGGTAAGAAATATGAGTGATCCCAGATTTTCATTGTTTTTGCTCTAGCGCCTCTAGTTTCCTAGAAAATCGAGTTGAAAGTTTTTCATACAAAATTAGTCCAAAAATTGATTTTTGGTAAGAAATATGAGTGATCCCAGATTTTCATTGTTTTTGCTCTAGCGCCTCTAGTTTCCCAGAAAATCGAGTTTAAAGTTTTTCATACAAAATTAGTCCAAAAATTGATTTTTGGTAATAAATATGAGTGATCCCAGATTTTCATTGTTTTTGCTCTAGCGCCTCTAGTTTCCCAGAAAATCGACTTGAAAGTTTTTCATACAAAATTAGTCCAAAAATTGATTTTTGGTAAGAAATATGAGTGATCCCAGATTTTCATTGTTTTTGCTCTAGCGCCTCTAGTTTCCCAGAAAATCGAGTTGAATGTTTTTCATACAAAATTAGTCCAAAAATTGATTTTTGGTAATAAATATGAGTGATCCCAGATTTTCATTGTTTTTGCTCTAGCGCCTCTAGTTTCCCAGAAAATCGAGTTGAAAGTTTTTCATACAAAATTAGTCCAAAAATTGATTTTTGGTAATAAATATGAGTGATCCCAGATTTTCATTGTTTTTGCTCTAGCGCCTCTAGTTTCCCAGAAAATCGAGTTGAAAGTTTTTCATACAAAATTAGTCCAAAAATTGATTTTTGGTAAGAAATATGAGTGATCCCAGATTTTCATTGTTTTTGCTCTAGCGCCTCTAGTTTCCCAGAAAATCGAGTTGAAAGTTTTTCATACAAAATTAGTCCAAAAATTGATTTTTGGTAATAAATATGAGTGATCCCAGATTTTCATTGTTTTTGCTCTAGCGCCTCTAGTTTCCCAGAAAATCGAGTTTAAAGTTTTTCATACAAAATTAGTCCAAAAATTGATTTTTAGTAAGAAATATGAGTGATCCCAGATTTTCATTGTTTTTGCTCTAGCGACTCTAGTTTCCCAGAAAATCGAGTTGAAAGTTTTTCATACAAAATTAGTTTTTGGTAAGAAATATGAGTGATCCCAGATTTTCATTGTTTTTGCTCTAGCGCCTCTAGTTTCCCAGAAAATCGAGTTGAAAGTTTTTCATACAAAATTAGTCCGAAAATTGATTTTTGGTAAGAAATATGAGTGATCCCAGATTTTCATTGTTTTTGCTCTAGCGCCTCTAGTTTCCCAGAAAATCGAGTTTAAAGTTTTTCATACAAAATTAGTCCAAAAATTGATTTTTGGTAAGAAATATGAGTGATCCCAGATTTTCATTGTTTTTGCTCTAGCGCCTCTAGTTTCCCAGAAAATCGAGTTTAAAGTTTTTCATACAAAATTAGTCCAAAAATTGATTTTTGGTAAGATATATGAGTGATCCCAGATTTTCATTGTTTTTGCTCTAGCGCCTCTAGTTTCCCAGAAAATCGAGTTGAAAGTTTTTCATACAAAATTAGTCCAAAAATTGATTTTTGGTAAGAAATATGAGTGATCCCAGATTTTCATTGTTTTTGCTCTAGCGCCTCTAGTTTCCCAGAAAATCGAGTTTAAAGTTTTTCATACAAAATTAGTCCAAAAATTGATTTTTGGTAAGATATATGAGTGATCCCAGATTTTCATTGTTTTTGCTCTAGCGCCTCTAGTTTCCCAGAAAATCGAGTTTAAAGTGTTTCATACAAAATTAGTCCAAAAATTGATTTTTGGTAAGAAATATGAGTGATCCCAGATTTTCATTGTTTTTGCTCTAGCGCCTCTAGTTTCCCAGAAAATCGAGTTGAAAGTTTTTCATACAAAATTAGTCCAAAAATTGATTTTTGGTAAGAAATATGAGTGATCCCAGATTTTCATTGTTTTTGCTCTAGCGCCTCTAGTTTCCCAGAAAATCGAGTTTAAAGTTTTTCATACAAAATTAGTCCAAAAATTGATTTTTGGTAAGAAATATGAGTGATCCCAGATTTTCATTGTTTTTGCTCTAGCGCCTTTAGTTTCCCAGAAAATCGAGTTTAAAGTTTTTCATACAAAATTAGTCCAAAAATTGATTTTTGGTAAGATATATGAGTGATCCCAGATTTTCATTGTTTTTGCTCTAGCGCCTCTAGTTTCCCAGAAAATCGAGTTTAAAGTTTTTCATACAAAATTAGTCCAAAAATTGATTTTTGGTAAGAAATATGAGTGATCCCAGATTTTCATTGTTTTTGCTCTAGCGCTTATAGTTTCCTAGAAAATCGAGTTTAAAGTTTTTCATACAAAATTAGTCCAACAATTGATTTTTGGTAGGAAATATGAGTGATCCCAGATTTTCATTGTTTTTGCTCTAGCGCCTCTAGTTTCCCAGAAAATCGAGTTTAAAGTTTTTCATACAAAATTAGTCCAAAAATTGATTTTTGGTAAGAAATATGAGTGATCCCAGATTTTCATTGTTTTTGCTCTAGCGCTTATAGTTTCCTAGAAAATCGAGTTTAAAGTTTTTCATACAAAATTAGTCCAAAAATTGATTTTTGGTAGGAAATATGAGCGATCCCAGATTTTCATTGTTTTTGCTCTAGCGCCTCTAGTTTCCCAGAAAATCGAGTTTAAAGTTTTTCATACAAAATTAGTCCAAAAATTGATTTTTGGTAAGAAATATGAGTGATCCCAGATTTTCATTGTTTTTGCTCTAGCGCTTATAGTTTCCTAGAAAATCGAGTTTAAAGTTTTTCATACAAAATTAGTCCAAAAATTGATTTTTGGTAGGAAATATGAGTGATCCCAGATTTTCATTGTTTTTGCTCTAGCGCCTATAGTTTCCCAGAAAATCGAGTTTAAAGTTTTTCATACAAAATTAGTCCAAAAATTGATTTTTGGTAAGAAATATGAGTGATCCCAGATTTTCATTGTTTTTGCTCTAGCGCTTATAGTTTCCTAGAAAATCGAGTTTAAAGTTTTTCATACAAAATTAGTCCAAAAATTGATTTTTGGTAGGAAATATGAGCGATCCCAGATTTTCATTGTTTTTGCTCTAGCGCCTCTAGTTTCCCAGAAAATCGAGTTTAAAGTTTTTCATACAAAATTAGTCCAAAAATTGATTTTTGGTAAGAAATATGAGTGATCCCAGATTTTCATTGTTTTTGCTCTAGCGCTTATAGTTTCCTAGAAAATCGAGTTTAAAGTTTTTCATACAAAATTAGTCCAAAAATTGATTTTTGGTAGGAAATATGAGTGATCCCAGATTTTCATTGTTTTTGCTCTAGCGCCTATAGTTTCCCAGAAAATCGAGTTTAAAGTTTTTCATACAAAATTAGTCCAAAAATTGATTTTTGGTAAGAAATATGAGTGATCCCAGATTTTCATTGTTTTTGCTCTAGCGCTTATAGTTTTCTAGAAAATCGAGTTTAAAGTTTTTCATACAAAATTAGTCCAAAAATTGATTTTTGGTAAGAAATATGACTGATCCCAGATTTTCATTGTTTTTGCTCTAGCGCCTCTAGTTTCCCAGAAAATCGAGTTTAAAGTTTTTCATACAAAATTAGTCCAAAAATTGATTTTTGGTAAGAAATATGAGTGATCCCAGATGTTCATTGTTTTTGCTCTAGCGCCTCTAGTTTCCCAGAAAATCGAGTTTAAAGTTTTTCATACAAAATTAGTCCAAAAATTGATTTTTGGTAAGAAATATGAGTGATCCCAGATGTTCATTGTTTTTGCTCTAGCGCCTCTAGTTTCCTAGAAAATCGAGTTTAAAGTTTTTCATACAAAATTAGTCCAAAAATTGATTTTTGGTAAGATATATGAGTGATCCCAGATTTTCATTGTTTTTGCTCTAGCGCCTCTAGTTTCCCAGAAAATCGAGTTGAAAGTTTTTCATACAAAATTAGTCCAAAAATTGATTTTTGGTAAGAAATATGAGTGATCCCAGATTTTCATTGTTTTTGCTCTAGCGCCTCTAGTTTCCCAGAAAATCGAGTTGAAAGTTTTTCTTACAAATTAGTTGAAAGTTTTTCTTACAAAATTAGTCCAAAAATTGATTTTTGGTAAGAAATATGAGTGATCCCAGATTTTCATTGTTTTTGCTCTAGCGCCTCTAGTTTCCTAGAAAATCGAGTTGAAAGTTTTTCATACAAAATTAGTCCAAAAATTGATTTTTGGTAAGAAATATGAGTGATCCCAGATTTTCATTGTTTTTGCTCTAGCGCCTCTAGTTTCCCAGAAAATCGAGTTTAAAGTTTTTCATACAAAATTAGTCCAAAAATTGATTTTTGGTAATAAATATGAGTGATCCCAGATTTTCATTGTTTTTGCTCTAGCGCCTCTAGTTTCCCAGAAAATCGACTTGAAAGTTTTTCATACAAAATTAGTCCAAAAATTGATTTTTGGTAAGAAATATGAGTGATCCCAGATTTTCATTGTTTTTGCTCTAGCGCCTCTAGTTTCCCAGAAAATCGAGTTGAATGTTTTTCATACAAAATTAGTCCAAAAATTGATTTTTGGTAATAAATATGAGTGATCCCAGATTTTCATTGTTTTTGCTCTAGCGCCTCTAGTTTCCCAGAAAATCGAGTTGAAAGTTTTTCATACAAAATTAGTCCAAAAATTGATTTTTGGTAATAAATATGAGTGATCCCAGATTTTCATTGTTTTTTGCTCTAGCGCCTCTAGTTTCCCAGAAAATCGAGTTTAAAGTTTTTCATACAAAATTAGTCCAAAAATTGATTTTTGGTAAGAAATATGAGTGATCCCAGATTTTCATTGTTTTTGCTCTAGCTCCTCTAGTTTCCCAGAAAATGAGTTTAAAGTTTTTCATACAAAATTAGTCCAAAATTTGATTTTTGGTAAGAAATATGAGTGATCCCAGATTTTCATTGTTTTTGCTCTAGCGCCTCTAGTTTCCCAGAAAATCGAGTTTAAAGTTTTTCATACAAAATTAGTCCAAAATTTGATTTTTAGTAAGAAATATGAGTGATCCCAGATTTTCATTGTTTTTGCTCTAGCGCCTCTAGTTTCCCAGAAAATCGAGTTTAAAGTTTTTCATACAAAATTAGTCCAAAAATTGATTTTTGGTAAGAAATATGAGTGATCCCAGATTTTCATTGTTTTTGCTCTAGCGCCTCTAGTTTCCCAGAAAATCGAGTTTAAAGTTTTTCATACAAAATTAGTCCAAAATTTGATTTTTGGTAAGAAATATGAGTGATCCCAGATTTTCATTGTTTTTGCTCTAGCGCCTCTAGTTTCCCAGAAAATCGAGTTTAAAGTTTTTCATACAAAATTAGTCCAAAAATTGATTTTTGGTAAGAAATATGAGTGATCCCAGATTTTCATTGTTTTTGCTCTAGCGCCTCTAGTTTCCCAGAAAATCGAGTTTAAAGTTTTTCATACAAAATTAGTCCAAAAATTGATTTTTGGTAAGAAATATGAGTGATCCCAGATTTTCATTGTTTTTGCTCTAGCGCCTCTAGTTTCCCAGAAAATCGAGTCTAAAGTTTTTCATACAAAATTAGTCCAAAATTTGATTTTTAGTAAGAAATATGAGTGATCCCAGATTTTCATTGTTTTTGCTCTAGCGCCTCTAGTTTCCCAGAAAATCGAGTTTAAAGTTTTTCATACAAAATTAGTCCAAAAATTGATTTTTGGTAAGAAATATGAGTGATCCCAGATTTTCATTGTTTTTGCTCTAGCGCCTCTAGTTTCCCAGAAAATCGAGTTTAAAGTTTTTCATACAAAATTAGTCCAAAATTTGATTTTTGGTAAGAAATATGAGTGATCCCAGATTTTCATTGTTTTTGCTCTAGCGCCTCTAGTTTCCCAGAAAATCGAGTTTAAAGTTTTTCATACAAAATTAGTCCAAAAATTGATTTTTGGTAAGAAATATGAGTGATCCCAGATTTTCATTGTTTTTGCTCTAGCGCCTCTAGTTTCCCAGAAAATCGAGTTTAAAGTTTTTCATACAAAATTAGTCCAAAAATTGATTTTTGGTAAGAAATATGAGTGATCCCAGATTTTCATTGTTTTTGCTCTAGCTCCTCTAGTTTCCCAGAAAATGAGTTTAAAGTTTTTCATACAAAATTAGTCCAAAATTTGATTTTTGGTAAGAAATATGAGTGATCCCAGATTTTCATTGTTTTTGCTCTAGCGCCTCTAGTTTCCCAGAAAATCGAGTTTAAAGTTTTTCATACAAAATTAGTCCAAAAATTGATTTTTGGTAAGAAATATGAGTGATCCCAGATTTTCATTGTTTTTTGCTCTAGCGCCTCTAGTTTCCCAGAAAATCGAGTTTAAAGTTTTTCATACAAAATTAGTCCAAAAATTGATTTTTGGTAAGAAATATGAGTGATCCCAGATTTTCATTGTTTTTGCTCTAGCTCCTCTAGTTTCCCAGAAAATGAGTTTAAAGTTTTTCATACAAAATTAGTCCAAAATTTGATTTTTGGTAAGAAATATGAGTGATCCCAGATTTTCATTGTTTTTGCTCTAGCGCCTCTAGTTTCCCAGAAAATCGAGTTTAAAGTTTTTCATACAAAATTAGTCCAAAATTTGATTTTTAGTAAGAAATATGAGTGATCCCAGATTTTCATTGTTTTTGCTCTAGCGCCTCTAGTTTCCCAGAAAATCGAGTTTAAAGTTTTTCATACAAAATTAGTCCAAAAATTGATTTTTGGTAAGAAATATGAGTGATCCCAGATTTTCATTGTTTTTGCTCTAGCGCCTCTAGTTTCTCAGAAAATCGAGTTTAAAGTTTTTCATACAAAATTAGTCCAAAAATTGATTTTTGGTAAGAAATATGAGTGATCCCAGATTTTCATTGTTTTTGCTCTAGCGCCTCTAGTTTCCCAGAAAATCGAGTTTAAAGTTTTTCATACAAAATTAGTCCAAAAATTGATTTTTGGTAAGAAATATGAGTGATCCCAGATTTTCATTGTTTTTTGCTCTAGCGCCTCTAGTTTCTCAGAAAATCGAGTTTAAAGTTTTTCATACAAAATTAGTCCAAAAATTGATTTTTGGTAAGAAATATGAGTGATCCCAGATTTTCATTGTTTTTGCTCTAGCGCCTCTAGTTTCCCAGAAAATCGAGTTTAAAGTTTTTCATACAAAATTAGTCCAAAAATTGATTTTGGTAAGAAATATGAGTGATCCCAGATTTTCATTGTTTTTGCTCTAGCGCCTCCAGTTTCTCAGAAAATCGAGTTTAAAGTTTTTCATACAAAATTAGTCCAAAAATTGATTTTTGGTAAGAAATATGAGTGATCCTAGATTTTCATTGTTTTTGCTCTAGCGCCTCTAGTTTCTCAGAAAATCGAGTTTAAAGTTTTTCATACAAAATTAGTCCAAAAATTGATTTTTGGTAAGAAATATGAGTGATCCCAGATTTTCATTGTTTTTGCTCTAGCGCCTCTAGTTTCTCAGAAAATCGAGTTTAAAGTTTTTCATACAAAATTAGTCCAAAAATTGATTTTTGGTAAGAAATATGAGTGATCCCAGATTTTCATTGTTTTTGCTCTAGCGCCTCTAGTTTCCCAGAAAATCGAGTTTAAAGTTTTTCATACAAAATTAGTCCAAAAATTGATTTTTGGTAAGAAATATGAGTGATCCCAGATTTTCATTGTTTTTGCTCTAGCGCCTCCAGTTTCTCAGAAAATCGAGTTTAAAGTTTTTCATACAAAATTAGTCCAAAAATTGATTTTTGGTAAGAAATATGAGTGATCCCAGATTTTCATTGTTTTTGCTCTAGCGCCTCTAGTTTCTCAGAAAATCGAGTTTAAAGTTTTTCATACAAAATTAGTCCAAAAATTGATTTTTGGTAAGAAATATGAGTGATCCCAGATTTTCATTGTTTTTGCTCTAGCGCCTCTAGTTTCTCAGAAAATCGAGTTTAAAGTTTTTCATACAAAATTAGTCCAAAAATTGATTTTTGGTAAGAAATATGAGTGATCCCAGATTTTCATTGTTTTTGCTCTAGCGCCTCTAGTTTCCCAGAAAATCGAGTTTAAAGTTTTTCATACAAAATTAGTCCAAAAATTGATTTTTGGTAAGAAATATGAGTGATCCCAGATTTTCATTGTTTTTGCTCTAGCGCCTCCAGTTTCTCAGAAAATCGAGTTTAAAGTTTTTCATACAAAATTAGTCCAAAAATTGATTTTTGGTAAGAAATATGAGTGATCCCAGATTTTCATTGTTTTTGCTCTAGCGCCTCTAGTTTCTCAGAAAATCGAGTTTAAAGTTTTTCATACAAAATTAGTCCAAAAATTGATTTTTGGTAAGAAATATGAGTGATCCCAGATTTTCATTGTTTTTGCTCTAGCGCCTCTAGTTTCTCAGAAAATCGAGTTTAAAGTTTTTCATACAAAATTAGTCCAAAAATTGATTTTTGGTAAGAAATATGAGTGATCCCAGATTTTCATTGTTTTTGCTCTAGCGCCTCTAGTTTCCCAGAAAATCTAGTTTAAAGTTTTTCATACAAAATTAGTCCAAAAATGGATTTTTGGTAAGAAATATGAGTGATCCCAGATTTTCATTGTTTTTGCTCTAGCGCCTCTAGTTTCCCAGAAAATCGAGTTTAAAGTTTTTCATACAAAATTAGTCCAAAAATTGATTTTTGGTAAGAAATATGAGTGATCCCAGATTTTCAATGTTTTTGCTCTAGCGCCTCTAGTTTCTCAGAAAATCGAGTTTAAAGTTTTTCATACAAAATTAGTCCAAAAATTGATTTTGGTAAGATATATGAGTAATCCCAGATTTTCATTGTTTTTGCTCTAGCGCCTCTAGTTTCTCAGAAAATCGAGTTTAAAGTTTTTCATACAAAATTAGTCCAAAAATTGATTTTTGGTAAGAAATATGAGTGATCCCAGATTTTCAATGTTTTTGCTCTAGCGCCTCTAGTTTCTCAGAAAATCGAGTTTAAAGTTTTTCATACAAAATTAGTCCAAAAATTGATTTTTGGTAAGAAATATGAGTGATCCCAGATTTTCATTGTTTTTGCTCTAGCGCCTCTAGTTTCCCAGAAAATCTAGTTTAAAGTTTTTCATACAAAATTAGTCCAAAAATGGATTTTTGGTAAGAAATATGAGTGATCCCAGATTTTCATTGTTTTTGCTCTAGCGCCTCTAGTTTCCCAGAAAATCGAGTTTAAAGTTTTTCATACAAAATTAGTCCAAAAATTGATTTTTGGTAAGAAATATGAGTGATCCCAGATTTTCAATGTTTTTGCTCTAGCGCCTCTAGTTTCTCAGAAAATCGAGTTTAAAGTTTTTCATACAAAATTAGTCCAAAAATTGATTTTTGGTAAGATATATGAGTAATCCCAGATTTTCATTGTTTTTGCTCTAGCGCCTCTAGTTTCTCAGAAAATCGAGTTTAAAGTTTTTCATACAAAATTAGTCCAAAAATTGATTTTTGGTAAGAAATATGAGTGATCCCAGATTTTCAATGTTTTTGCTCTAGCGCCTCTAGTTTCTCAGAAAATCGAGTTTAAAGTTTTTCATACAAAATTAGTCCAAAAATTGATTTTTGGTAAGATATATGAGTAATCCCAGATTTTCATTGTTTTTGCTCTAGCGCCTCTAGTTTCTCAGAAAATCGAGTTTAAAGTTTTTCATACAAAATTAGTCCAAAAATTGATTTTTGGTAAGAAATATGAGTGATCCCAGATTTTCAATGTTTTTGCTCTAGCGCCTCTAGTTTCTCAGAAAATCGAGTTTAAAGTTTTTCATACAAATTAGTCCAAAAATTGATTTTTGGTAAGATATATGAGTAATCCCAGATTTTCATTGTTTTTGCTCTAGCGCCTCTAGTTTCTCAGAAAATCGAGTTTAAAGTTTTTCATACAAAATTAGTCCAAAAATTGATTTTTGGTAAGAAATATGAGTGATCCCAGATTTTCAATGTTTTTGCTCTAGCGCCTCTAGTTTCTCAGAAAATCGAGTTTAAAGTTTTTCATACAAAATTAGTCCAAAAATTGATTTTTGGTAAGATATATGAGTAATCCCAGATTTTCAATGTTTTTGCTCTAGCGCCTCTAGTTTCTCAGAAAATCGAGTTTAAAGTTTTTCATACAAAATTAGTCCAAAAATTGATTTTTGGTAAGAAATATGAGTGATCCCAGATTTTCATTGTTTTTGCTCTAGCGCCTCTAGTTTCCCAGAAAATCGAGTTTAAAGTTTTTCATACAAAATTAGTCCAAAAATGGATTTTTGGTAAGAAATATGAGTGATCCCAGATTTTCATTGTTTTTGCTCTAGCGCCTCTAGTTTCTCAGAAAATCGAGTTTAAAGTTTTTCATACAAAATTAGTCCAAAAATTGATTTTCGGTAAGAAATATGAGTGATCCCAGATTTTCATTGTTTTTGCTCTAGCGCCTCTAGTTTCCCAGAAAATCGAGTTTAAAGTTTTTCATACAAAATTAGTCCAAAAATGGATTTTTGGTAAGAAATATGAGTGATCCCATATTTTCATTGTTTTTGCTCTAGCGCCTCTAGTTTCCCAGAAAATCGAGTTTAAAGTTTTTCATACAAAATTAGTCCAAAATTTGATTTTTGGTAAGAAATATGAGTGATCCCAGATTTTCATTGTTTTTGCTCTAGCGCCTCTAGTTTCTCAGAAAATCGAGTTTAAAGTTTTTCATACAAAATTAGTCCAAAAATTGATTTTTGGTATGAAATATGAGTGATCCCAGATTTTCATTGTTTTTGCTCTGGCGCCGCTAGTTTCCCAGAAAATCGAGTTTAAAGTTTTTCATACAAAATTAGTCCAAAAATTGATTTTTGGTAAGAAATATGAGTGATCCCAGATTTTCATTGTTTTTGCTCTAGCGCCTCTAGTTTCCCAGAAAATCGAGTTTAAAGTTTTTCATACAAAATTAGTCCAAAAATGGATTTTTGGTAAGAAATATGAGTGATCCCAGATTTTCATTGTTTTTGCTCTAGCGCCTCTAGTTTCCCAGAAAATCGAGTTTAAAGTTTTTCATACAAAATTAGTCCAAAAATTGATTTTTGGTAAGAAATATGAGTGATCCCAAATTTTCATTGTTTTTAAAGTTTTTCATACAAAATTAGTCCAAAAATTGGTTTTTGGTAAGAAATATGAGTGATCCCAGATTTTCATTGTTTTTGCTCTAGCGCCTCTAGTTTCCCAGAAAATCGAGTTTAAAGTTTTTCATACAAAATTAGTCCAAAAATTGGTTTTTGGTAAGAAATATGAGTGATCCCAGATTTTCATTGTTTTTGCTCTAGCGCCTCTAGTTTCCCAGAAAATCGAGTTTAAAGTTTTTCATACAAAATTAGTCCAAAAATTGATTTTTGGTAAGAAATATGAGTGATCCCAGATTTTCATTGTTTTTGCTCTAGCGCCTCTAGTTTCCCAGAAAATCGAGTTTAAAGTTTTTCATACAAAATTAGTCCAAAAATTGATTTTTGGTAAGAAATATGAGTGATCCCAGATTTTCATTGTTTTTGCTCTGGCGCCTCTAGTTTCCTAGAAAATCGAGTTTAAAGTTTTTAATACAAAATTAGTCCAAAAATTGATTTTTGGTAAGAAATATGAGTGATCCCAGATTTTCATTGTTTTTGCTCTAGCGCCTCTAGTTTCCTAGAAAATCGAGTTTAAAGTTTTTCATACAAAATTAGTCCAAAAATTGATTTTTGGTAAGAAATATGAGTGATCCCAGATTTTCATTGTTTTTGCTCTGGCGCCTCTAGTTTCCTAGAAAATCGAGTTTAAAGTTTTTAATACAAAATAAGTCCAAAAATTGATTTTTGGTAAGAAATATGAGTGATCCCAGATTTTCATTGTTTTTGCTCTAGCGCCTCTAGTTTCCTAGAAAATCGAGTTTAAAGTTTTTCATACAAAATTAGTCCAAAAATTGATTTTTGGTAAGAAATATGAGTGATCCCAGATTTTCATTGTTTTTGCTCTAGCGCCTCTAGTTTCTCAGAAAATCGAGTTTAAAGTTTTTCATACAAAATTAGTCCAAAAATTGATTTTTGGTAAGAAATATGAGTGATCCCAGATTTTCATTGTTTTTGCTCTAGCGCCTCTAGTTTCCCAGAAAATCGAGTTTAAAGTTTTTCATACAAAATTAGTCCAAAATTTGATTTTTGGTAAGAAATATGAGTGATCCAGATTTTCATTGTTTTTGCTCTAGCGCCTCTAGTTTCCCAGAAAATCGAGTTTAAAGTTTTTCATACAAAATTAGTCCAAAAATTGATTTTTGGTAAGAAATATGAGTGATCCCAGATTTTCATTGTTTTTGCTCTAGCGCCTCTAGTTTCCCAGAAAATCGAGTTTAAAGTTTTTCATACAAAATTAGTCCAAAAATTGATTTTTGGTATGAAATATGAGTGATCCCAGATTTTCATTGTTTTTGCTCTAGCGCCTCTAGTTTCCCAGAAAATCGAGTTTAAAGTTTTTCATACAAAATTAGTCCAAAATTTGATTTTTGGTAAGAAATATGAGTGATCCCAGATTTTCATTGTTTTTGCTCTAGCGCCTCTAGTTTCTCAGAAAATCGAGTTTAACGTTTTTCATACAAAATTAGTCCAAAAATTGATTTTTGGTAAGAAATATGAGTGATCCCAGATTTTCATTGTTTTTGCTCTGGCGCCTCTAGTTTCCCAGAAAATCGAGTTTAAAGTTTTTAATACAAAATTAGTCCAAAAATTGGTTTTTGGTAAGAAATATGAGTGATCCCAGATTTTCATTGTTTTTGCTCTAGCGCCTCTAGTTTCCCAGAAAATCGAGTTTAAAGTTTTTCATACAAAATTAGTCCAAAAATTGATTTTTGGTAAGAAATATGAGTGATCCCAGATTTTCATTGTTTTTGCTCTGGCGCCTCTAGTTTCCTAGAAAATCGAGTTTAAAGTTTTTAATACAAAATTAGTCCAAAAATTGATTTTTGGTAAGAAATATGAGTGATCCCAGATTTTCATTGTTTTTGCTCTAGCGCCTCTAGTTTCCTAGAAAATCGAGTTTAAAGTTTTTCATACAAAATTAGTCCAAAAATTGATTTTTGGTAAGAAATATGAGTGATACCAGATTTTCATTGTTTTTGCTCTAGCGCCTCTAGTTTCCTAGAAAAGAGTTTAAAGTTTTTCATACAAAATTAGTCCAAAAATTGATTTTTGGTAAGAAATATGAGTGATACCAGATTTTCATTGTTTTTGCTCTAGCGCCTCTAGTTTCCTAGAAAATCGAGTTTAAAGTTTTTCATACAAAATTAGTCCAAAATTTGATTTTTGGTAAGAAATATGAGTGATCGCAGACTTTCATTGTTTTTTGCTTTAGCGCCTCTAGTTTCCCAGAAAATCGAGTTTAAAGTTTTTCATACAAAATTAGTCCAAAAATTGATTTTTGGTAAGAAATATGAGTGATCCCAGATTTTCATTGTTTTTGCTCTAGCGCCTCTAGTTTCCCAGAAAATCGAGTTTAAAGTTTTTCATACAAAATTAGTCCAAAAATTGATTTTTGGTATGAAATATGAGTGATCCCAGATTTTCATTGTTTTTGCTCTAGCGCCTCTAGTTTCCCAGAAAATCGAGTTTAAAGTTTTTCATACAAAATTAGTCCAAAATTTGATTTTTGGTAAGAAATATGAGTGATCCCAGATTTTCATTGTTTTTGCTCTAGCGCCTCTAGTTTCTCAGAAAATCGAGTTTAACGTTTTTCATACAAAATTAGTCCAAAAATTGATTTTTGGTAAGAAATATGAGTGATCCCAGATTTTCATTGTTTTTGCTCTGGCGCCTCTAGTTTCCCAGAAAATCGAGTTTAAAGTTTTTAATACAAAATTAGTCCAAAAATTGGTTTTTGGTAAGAAATATGAGTGATCCCAGATTTTCATTGTTTTTGCTCTAGCGCCTCTAGTTTCCCAGAAAATCGAGTTTAAAGTTTTTCATACAAAATTAGTCCAAAAATTGATTTTTGGTAAGAAATATGAGTGATCCCAGATTTTCATTGTTTTTGCTCTGGCGCCTCTAGTTTCCTAGAAAATCGAGTTTAAAGTTTTTAATACAAAATTAGTCCAAAAATTGATTTTTGGTAAGAAATATGAGTGATCCCAGATTTTCATTGTTTTTGCTCTAGCGCCTCTAGTTTCCTAGAAAATCGAGTTTAAAGTTTTTCATACAAAATTAGTCCAAAAATTGATTTTTGGTAAGAAATATGAGTGATACCAGATTTTCATTGTTTTTGCTCTAGCGCCTCTAGTTTCCTAGAAAAGAGTTTAAAGTTTTTCATACAAAATTAGTCCAAAAATTGATTTTTGGTAAGAAATATGAGTGATACCAGATTTTCATTGTTTTTGCTCTAGCGCCTCTAGTTTCCTAGAAAATCGAGTTTAAAGTTTTTCATACAAAATTAGTCCAAAATTTGATTTTTGGTAAGAAATATGAGTGATCCCAGATTTTCATTGTTTTTGCTCTAGCGCCTCTAGTTTCCCAGAAAATCGAGTTTAAAGTTTTTCATACAAAATTAGTCCAAAAATTGATTTTTGGTAAGAAATATGAGTGATCCCAGATTTTCATTGTTTTTGCTCTAGCGCCTCTAGTTTCCCAGAAAATCGAGTTTAAAGTTTTTCATACAAAATTAGTCCAAAAATTGGTTTTTGGTAAGAAATATGAGTGATCCCAGATTTTCATTGTTTTTGCTCTAGCGCCTCTAGTTTCCCAGAAAATCGAGTTTAAAGTTTTTCATACAAAATTAGTCCAAAAATGGATTTTTGGTAAGAAATATGAGTGATCCCAGATTTTCATTGTTTTTGCTCTAGCGCCTCTAGTTTCTCAGAAAATCGAGTTTAAAGTTTTTCATACAAAATTAGTCCAAAAATTGATTTTCGGTAAGAAATATGAGTGATCCCAGATTTTCATTGTTTTTGCTCTAGCGCCTCTAGTTTCCCAGAAAATCGAGTTTAAAGTTTTTCATACAAAATTAGTCCAAAAATGGATTTTTGGTAAGAAATATGAGTGATCCCAGATTTTCATTGTTTTTGCTCTAGCGCCTCTAGTTTCCCAGAAAATCGAGTTTAAAGTTTTTCATACAAAATTAGTCCAAAATTTGATTTTTGGTAAGAAATATGAGTGATCCCAGATTTTCATTGTTTTTGCTCTAGCGCCTCTAGTTTCTCAGAAAATCGAGTTTAAAGTTTTTCATACAAAATTAGTCCAAAAATTGATTTTTGGTATGAAATATGAGTGATCCCAGATTTTCATTGTTTTTGCTCTGGCGCCTCTAGTTTCCCAGAAAATCGAGTTTAAAGTTTTTCATACAAAATTAGTCCAAAAATTGATTTTTGGTAAGAAATATGAGTGATCCCAGATTTTCATTGTTTTTGCTCTAGCGCCTCTAGTTTCCCAGAAAATCGAGTTTAAAGTTTTTCATACAAAATTAGTCCAAAAATGGATTTTTGGTAAGAAATATGAGTGATCCCAGATTTTCATTGTTTTTGCTCTAGCGCCTCTAGTTTCCCAGAAAATCGAGTTTAAAGTTTTTCATACAAAATTAGTCCAAAAATTGATTTTTGGTAAGAAATATGAGTGATCCCAAATTTTCATTGTTTTTAAAGTTTTTCATACAAAATTAGTCCAAAAATTGGTTTTTGGTAAGAAATATGAGTGATCCCAGATTTTCATTGTTTTTGCTCTAGCGCCTCTAGTTTCCCAGAAAATCGAGTTTAAAGTTTTTCATACAAAATTAGTCCAAAAATTGATTTTTGGTAAGAAATATGAGTGATCCCAGATTTTCATTGTTTTTGCTCTAGCGCCTCTAGTTTCCCAGAAAATCGAGTTTAAAGTTTTTCATACAAAATTAGTCCAAAAATTGATTTTTGGTAAGAAATATGAGTGATCCCAGATTTTCATTGTTTTTGCTCTGGCGCCTCTAGTTTCCTAGAAAATCGAGTTTAAAGTTTTTAATACAAAATTAGTCCAAAAATTGATTTTTGGTAAGAAATATGAGTGATCCCAGATTTTCATTGTTTTTGCTCTAGCGCCTCTAGTTTCCTAGAAAATCGAGTTTAAAGTTTTTCATACAAAATTAGTCCAAAAATTGATTTTTGGTAAGAAATATGAGTGATCCCAGATTTTCATTGTTTTTGCTCTGGCGCCTCTAGTTTCCTAGAAAATCGAGTTTAAAGTTTTTAATACAAAATAAGTCCAAAAATAGATTTTTGGTAAGAAATATGAGTGATCCCAGATTTTCATTGTTTTTGCTCTAGCGCCTCTAGTTTCCTAGAAAATCGAGTTTAAAGTTTTTCATACAAAATTAGTCCAAAAATTGATTTTTGGTAAGAAATATGAGTGATCCCAGATTTTCATTGTTTTTGCTCTAGCGCCTCTAGTTTCTCAGAAATTCGAGTTTAAAGTTTTTCATACAAAATTAGTCCAAAAATTGATTTTTGGTAAGAAATATGAGTGATCCCAGATTTTCATTGTTTTTGCTCTAGCGCCTCTAGTTTCCCAGAAAATCGAGTTTAAAGTTTTTCATACAAAATTAGTCCAAAATTTGATTTTTGGTAAGAAATATGAGTGATCCAGATTTTCATTGTTTTTGCTCTAGCGCCTCTAGTTTCCCAGAAAATCGAGTTTAAAGTTTTTCATACAAAATTAGTCCAAAAATTGATTTTTGGTAAGAAATATGAGTGATCCCAGATTTTCATTGTTTTTGCTCTAGCGCCTCTAGTTTCCCAGAAAATCGAGTTTAAAGTTTTTCATACAAAATTAGTCCAAAAATTGATTTTTGGTATGAAATATGAGTGATCCCAGATTTTCATTGTTTTTGCTCTAGCGCCTCTAGTTTCCCAGAAAATCGAGTTTAAAGTTTTTCATACAAAATTAGTCCAAAATTTGATTTTTGGTAAGAAATATGAGTGATCCCAGATTTTCATTGTTTTTGCTCTAGCGCCTCTAGTTTCTCAGAAAATCGAGTTTAACGTTTTTCATACAAAATTAGTCCAAAAATTGATTTTTGGTAAGAAATATGAGTGATCCCAGATTTTCATTGTTTTTGCTCTAGCGCCTCTAGTTTCCCAGAAAATCGAGTTTAAAGTTTTTCATACAAAATTAGTCCAAAAATTGGTTTTTGGTAAGAAATATGAGTGATCCCAGATTTTCATTGTTTTTGCTCTAGCGCCTCTAGTTTCCCAGAAAATCGAGTTTAAAGTTTTTCATACAAAATTAGTCCAAAAATTGATTTTTGGTAAGAAATATGAGTGATCCCAGATTTTCATTGTTTTTGCTCTAGCGCCTCTAGTTTCCCAGAAAATCGAGTTTAAAGTTTTTCATACAAAATTAGTCCAAAAATTGATTTTTGGTAAGAAATATGAGTGATCCCAGATTTTCATTGTTTTTGCTCTGGCGCCTCTAGTTTCCTAGAAAATCGAGTTTAAAGTTTTTAATACAAAATTAGTCCAAAAATTGATTTTTGGTAAGAAATATGAGTGATCCCAGATTTTCATTGTTTTTGCTCTAGCGCCTCTAGTTTCCTAGAAAATCGAGTTTAAAGTTTTTCATACAAAATTAGTCCAAAAATTGATTTTTGGTAAGAAATATGAGTGATACCAGATTTTCATTGTTTTTGCTCTAGCGCCTCTAGTTTCCTAGAAAAGAGTTTAAAGTTTTTCATACAAAATTAGTCCAAAAATTGATTTTTGGTAAGAAATATGAGTGATACCAGATTTTCATTGTTTTTGCTCTAGCGCCTCTAGTTTCCTAGAAAATCGAGTTTAAAGTTTTTCATACAAAATTAGTCCAAAATTTGATTTTTGGTAAGAAATATGAGTGATCGCAGACTTTCATTGTTTTTTGCTTTAGCGCCTCTAGTTTCCCAGAAAATCGAGTTTAAAGTTTTTCATACAAAATTAGTCCAAAATTTGATTTTTGGTAAGAAATATGAGTGATCCCAGATTTTCATTGTTTTTGCTCTAGCGCCTCTAGTTTCCCAGAAAATCGAGTTTAAAGTTTTTCATACAAAATTAGTCCAAAAATTGATTTTTGGTAAGAAATATGAGTAATCCCAGATTTTCATTGTTTTTGCTCTAGCGCCTCTAGTTTCCCAGAAAATCGAGTTTAAAGTTTTTCATACAAAATTAGTCCAAAAATTGATTTTTGGTAAGAAATATGAGTGATCCCAGATTTTCATTGTTTTTGCTCTAGCGCCTCCAGTTTCCTAGAAAATCGAGTTTAAAGTTTTTCATACAAAATTAGTCCAAAAATTGATTTTTGGTAAGAAATATGAGTGATCCCAGATTTTCATTGTTTTTGCTCTAGCGCCTCTAGTTTCCTAGAAAATCGAGTTTAAAGTTTTTCATACAAAATTAGTCCAAAAATTGATTTTTGGTAAGAAATATGAGTGATCCCAGATTTTCATTGTTTTTGCTCTAGCGCCTCTAGTTTCCTAGAAAATCGAGTTTAAAGTTTTTCATACAAAATTAGTCCAAAAATTGATTTTTGGTAAGAAATATGAGTGATCCCAGATTTTCATTGTTTTTGCTCTAGCGCCTCTAGTTTCCTAGAAAATCGAGTTTAAAGTTTTTCATACAAAATTAGTCCAAAAATTGATTTTTGGTAAGAAATATGAGTGATCCCAGATTTTCATTGTTTTTGCTCTAGCGCCTCTAGTTTCCCAGAAAATCGAGTTTAAAGTTTTTCATACAAAATTAGTCCAAAATTTGATTTTTGGTAAGAAATATGAGTGATCCCAGACTTTCATTGTTTTTGCTCTAGCGCCTCTAGTTTCCCAGAAAATCGAGTTTAAAGTTTTTCATACAAAATTAGTCCAAAATTTGATTTTTGGTAAGAAATATGAGTGATCCCAGATTTTCATCGTTTTTGCTCTAGCGCCTCTAGTTTCCCAGAAAATCGAGTTTAAAGTTTTTCATACAAAATTAGTCCAAAAATTGGTTTTTGGTAAGAAATATGAGTGATCCCAGATTTTCATTGTTTTTGCTCTAGCGCCTCTAGTTTCCCAGAAAATCGAGTTTAAAGTTTTTCATACAAAATTAGTCCAAAAATTGATTTTTGGTAAGAAATATGAGTGATCCCAGATTTTCATTGTTTTTGCTCTAGCGCTTCTAGTTTCCTAGAAAATCAAGTTTAAAGTTTTTCATACAAAATTAGTCCAAAAATTGATTTTTGGTAAGAAATATGAGTGATCCCAGATTTTCATTGTTTTTGCTCTAGCGCCTCTAGTTTCCCAGAAAATCGAGTTTAAAGTTTTTCATACAAAATTAGTCCAAAAATTGATTTTTGGTAAGAAATATGAGTGATCCCAGATTTTCATTGTTTTTGCTCTAGCGCCTCTAGTTTCCCAGAAAATCGAGTTTAAAGTTTTTCATACAAAATTAGTCCAAAAATTGATTTTTGGTAAGAAATTTGAGTGATCCCAGATTTTCATTGTTTTTGCTCTAGCGCTTATAGTTTCCCAGAAAATCCAGTTTAAAGTTTTTCATACAAAATTAGTCCAAAAATTGATTTTTGGTAAGAAATATGAGTGATCCCAGATTTTCATTGTTTTTGCTCTAGCGCCTCTAGTTTCCCAGAAAATCGAGTTTAAAGTTTTTCATACAAAATTAGTCCAAAAATTGATTTTTGGTAAGAAATATGAGTGATCCCAGATTTTCATTGTTTTTGCTCTAGCGCCTCTAGTTTCCCAGAAAATCGAGTTTAAAGTTTTTCATACAAAATTAGTCCAAAAATTAATTTTTGGTAAGAAATTTGAGTGATCCCAGATTTTCATTGTTTTTGCTCTAGCGCCTCTAGTTTCCCAGAAAATCGAGTTTAAAGTTTTTCATACAAAATTAGTCCAAAAATTGATTTTTGGTAAGAAATATGAGTGATCCCAGATTTTCATTGTTTTTGCTCTAGCGCCTCTAGTTTCCCAGAAAATCGAGTTTAAAGTTTTTCATACAAAATTAGTCCAAAAATTGATTTTTGGTAAGAAATTTGAGTGATCCCAGATTTTCATTGTTTTTGCTCTAGCGCCTCTAGTTTCCCAGAAAATCGAGTTTAATGTTAATCATACAAAATTAGTCCAAAAATTGATTTTTGGTAAGAAATTTGAGTGATCCCAGATTTTCATTGTTTTTGCTCTAGCGCCTCTAGTTTCCCAGAAAATCGAGTCTAAAGTTTTTCATACAAAATTAGTCCAAAAATTGATTTTTGGTAAGAAATATGAGTGATCCCAGATTTTCATTGTTTTTGCTCTAGCGCCTCTAGTTTCCCAGAAAATCGAGTTTAAAGTTTTTCATACAAAATTAGTCCAAAAATTGATTTTTGGTAAGAAATAGTTTCCCAGAAAATCGAGTTTAAAGTTTTTCATACAAAATTAGTCCAAAAATTGATTTTTGGTAAGAAATTTGAGTGATCCCAGATTTTCATTGTTTTTGCTCTAGCGCCTCTAGTTTCCCAGAAAATCGAGTTTAAAGTTAATCATGCAAAATTAGTCCAAAAATTGATTTTTCATTGTTTTTGCTCTAGCGCCTCTAGTTTCCCAGAAAATCGAGTTTAAAGTTTTTCATACAAAATTAGTCCAAAAATTGATTTTTGGTAAGAAATATGAGTGATCCCAGATTTTCATTGTGTTTGCTCTAGCGCTTATAGATTCCCAGAAAATCGAGTTTAAAGTTTTTCATACAAAATTAGTCCAAAAATTGGTTTTTGGTAAGAAATATGAGTGATCCCAGATTTTCATTGTTTTTGCTCTAGCGCCTCTAGTTTCCCAGAAAATCGAGTTTAAAGTTAATCATGCAAAATTAGTCCAAAAATTGATTTTTCATTGTTTTTGCTCTAGCGCCTCTAGTTTCCCAGAAAATCGAGTTTAAAGTTTTTCATACAAAATTAGTCCAAAAATTGATTTTTGGTAAGAAATATGAGTGATCCCAGATTTTCATTGTTTTTGCTCTAGCGCCTCTAGTTTCCCAGAAAATCGAGTTTAAAGTTTTTCATACAAAATTAGTCCAAAAATTAATTTTTGGTAAGAAATATGAGTGATCCCAGATTTTCATTGTTTTTGCTCTAGCGCCTCTAGTTTCCCAGAAAATCGAGTTTAAAGTTTTTCATACAAAATTAGTCCAAAAATTGATTTTTGGTAAGAAATATGAGTGATCCCAGATTTTCATTGTTTTTGCTCTAGCGCCTCTAGTTTCCCAGAAAATCGAGTTTAAAGTTTTTCATACAAAATTAGTCCAAAAATTGATTTTTGGTAAGAAATATGAGTGATCCCAGATTTTCATTGTTTTTGCTCTAGCGCCTCTAGTTTCCCAGAAAATCGAGTTTAAAGTTTTTCATACAAAATTAGTCCAAAAATTGATTTTTGGTAAGAAATATGAGTGATCCCAGATTTTCATTGTTTTTGCTCTAGCGCCTCTAGTTTCCCAGAAAATCGAGTTTAAAGTTTTTCATACAAAATTAGTCCAAAAATTGATTTTTGGTAAGAAATATGAGTGATCCCAGATTTTCATTGTTTTTGCTCTAGCGCCTCTAGTTTCCCAGAAAATCGAGTTTAAAGTTTTTCATACAAAATTAGTCCAAAAATTGATTTTTGGTAAGAAATTTGAGTGATCCCAGATTTTCATTGTTTTTGCTCTAGCGCCTCTAGTTTCCCAGAAAATCGAGTTTAATGTTAATCATACAAAATTAGTCCAAAAATTGATTTTTGGTAAGAAATTTGAGTGATCCCAGATTTTCATTGTTTTTGCTCTAGCGCCTCTAGTTTCCCAGAAAATCGAGTCTAAAGTTTTTCATACAAAATTAGTCCAAAAATTGATTTTTGCTAAGAAATATGAGTGATCCCAGATTTTCATTGTTTTTGCTCTAGCGCCTCTAGTTTCCCAGAAAATCGAGTTTAAAGTTTTTCATACAAAATTAGTCCAATTTTTGGTAAGAAATAGTTTCCCAGAAAATCGAGTTTAAAGTTTTTCATACAAAATTAGTCCAAAAATTGATTTTTGGTAAGAAATTTGAGTGATCCCAGATTTTCATTGTTTTTGCTCTAGCGCCTCTAGTTTCCCAGAAAATCGAGTTTAAAGTTAATCATGCAAAATTAGTCCAAAAATTGATTTTTCATTGTTTTTGCTCTAGCGCCTCTAGTTTCCCAGAAAATCGAGTTTAAAGTTTTTCATACAAAATTAGTCCAAAAATTGATTTTTGGTAAGAAATTTGAGTGATCCCAGATTTTCATTGTTTTTGCTCTAGCGCCTCTAGTTTCCCAGAAAATCGAGTTTAAAGTTTTTCATACAAAATTAGTCCAAAAATTAATTTTTGGTAAGAAATTTGAGTGATCCCAGATTTTCATTGTTTTTGCTCTAGCGCCTCTAGTTTCCCAGAAAATCGAGTTTAAAGTTTTTCATACAAAATTAGTCCAAAAATTGATTTTTGGTAAGAAATATGAGTGATCCCAGATTTTCATTGTTTTTGCTCTAGCGCCTCTAGTTTCCCAGAAAATCGAGTTTAAAGTTAATCATGCAAAATTAGTCCAAAAATTGATTTTTGGTAAGAAATTTGAGTGATCCCAGATTTTCATTGTTTTTGCTCTAGCGCCTCTAGTTTCCCAGAAAATCGAGTTTAAAGTTAATCATGCAAAATTAGTCCAAAAACTGATTTTTCATTGTTTTTGCTCTAGCGCCTCTAGTTTCCCAGAAAATCGAGTTTAAAGTTTTTCATACAAAATTAGTCCAAAAATTGATTTTTGGTAAGAAATTTGAGTGATCCCAGATTTTCATTGTTTTTGCTCTAGCGCCTCTAGTTTCCCAGAAAATCGAGTTTAAAGTTAATCATGCAAAATTAGTCCAAAAATTGATTTTTCATTTTAAAATCGAGTTTAAAGTTTTTCATACAAAATTAGTCCAAAAATTGATTTTTGGTAAGAAATTTGAGTGATCCCAGATTTTCATTTTTTTTGCTCTAGCGCCTCTAGTTTCCCAGAAAATCGAGTTTAAAGTTAATCATGCAAAATTAGTCCAAAAATTGATTTTTCATTGTTTTTGCTCTAGCGCCTCTAGTTTCCCAGAAAATCGAGTTTAAAGTTTTTCATACAAAATTAGTCCAAAAATTGATTTTTGGTAAGAAATTTGAGTGATCCCAGATTTTCATTGTTTTTGCTCTAGCGCCTCTAGTTTCCCAGAAAATCGAGTTTAAAGTTTTTCATACAAAATTAGTCCAAAAATTAATTTTTGGTAAGAAATTTGAGTGATCCCAGATTTTCATTGTTTTTGCTCTAGCGCCTCTAGTTTCCCAGAAAATCGAGTTTAAAGTTTTTCATACAAAATTAGTCCAAAAATTGATTTTTGGTAAGAAATATGAGTGATCCCAGATTTTCATTGTTTTTGCTCTAGCGCCTCTAGTTTCCCAGAAAATCGAGTTTAAAGTTTTTCATACAAAATTAGTCCAAAAATTGATTTTTGGTAAGAAATTTGAGTGATCCCAGATTTTCATTGTTTTTGCTCTAGCGCCTCTAGTTTCCCAGAAAATCGAGTTTAATGTTAATCATACAAAATTAGTCCAAAAATTGATTTTTGGTAAGAAATTTGAGTGATCCCAGATTTTCATTGTTTTTGCTCTAGCGCCTCTAGTTTCCCAGAAAATCGAGTTTAAAGTTTTTCATACAAAATTAGTCCAAAAATTGATTTTTGGTAAGAAATATGAGTGATCCCAGATTTTCATTGTTTTTGCTCTAGCTCCTCTAGTTTCCCAGAAAATGAGTTTAAAGTTTTTCATACAAAATTAGTCCAAAATTTGATTTTTGGTAAGAAATATGAGTGATCCCAGATTTTCATTGTTTTTGCTCTAGCGCCTCTAGTTTCCCAGAAAATCGAGTTTAAAGTTTTTCATACAAAATTAGTCCAAAAATTGATTTTTGGTAAGAAATATGAGTGATCCCAGATTTTCATTGTTTTTGCTCTAGCGCCTCTAGTTTCCCAGAAAATCGAGTTTAAAGTTTTTCATACAAAATTAGTCCAAAAATTGATTTTTGGTAAGAAATATGAGTGATCCCAGATTTTCATTGTTTTTGCTCTAGCTCCTCTAGTTTCCCAGAAAATGAGTTTAAATTTTTTCATACAAAATTAGTCCAAAATTTGATTTTTGGTAAGAAATATGAGTGATCCCAGATTTTCATTGTTTTTGCTCTAGCGCCTCTAGTTTCCCAGAAAATCGAGTTTAAAGTTTTTCATACAAAATTAGTCCAAAATTTGATTTTTAGTAAGAAATATGAGTGATCCCAGATTTTCATTGTTTTTGCTCTAGCGCCTCTAGTTTCCCAGAAAATCGAGTTTAAAGTTTTTCATACAAAATTAGTCCAAAAATTGATTTTTGGTAAGAAATATGAGTGATCCCAGATTTTCATTGTTTTTGCTCTAGCGCCTCTAGTTTCTCAGAAAATCGAGTTTAAAGTTTTTCATACAAAATTAGTCCAAAAATTGATTTTTGGTAAGAAATATGAGTGATCCCAGATTTTCATTGTTTTTGCTCTAGCGCCTCTAGTTTCCCAGAAAATCGAGTTTAAAGTTTTTCATACAAAATTAGTCCAAAAATTGATTTTTGGTAAGAAATATGAGTGATCCCAGATTTTCATTGTTTTTGCTCTAGCGCCTCTAGTTTCTCAGAAAATCGAGTTTAAAGTTTTTCATACAAAATTAGTCCAAAAATTGATTTTTGGTAAGAAATATGAGTGATCCCAGATTTTCATTGTTTTTGCTCTAGCGCCTCTAGTTTCCCAGAAAATCGAGTTTAAAGTTTTTCATACAAAATTAGTCCAAAAATTGATTTTTGGTAAGAAATATGAGTGATCCCAGATTTTCATTGTTTTTGCTCTAGCGCCTCTAGTTTCTCAGAAAATCGAGTTTAAAGTTTTTCATACAAAATTAGTCCAAAAATTGATTTTTGGTAAGAAATATGAGTGATCCCAGATTTTCATTGTTTTTGCTCTAGCGCCTCTAGTTTCCCAGAAAATCGAGTTTAAAGTTTTTCATACAAAATTAGTCCAAAAATTGATTTTTGGTAAGAAATATGAGTGATCCCAGATTTTCATTGTTTTTGCTCTAGCGCCTCTAGTTTCTCAGAAAATCGAGTATAAAGTTTTTCATACAAAATTAGTCCAAAAATTGATTTTTGGTAAGAAATATGAGTGATCCCAGATTTTCATTGTTTTTGCTCTAGCGCCTCTAGTTTCCCAGAAAATCGAGTTTAAAGTTTTTCATACAAAATTAGTCCAAAAATTGATTTTTGGTAAGAAATATGAGTGATCCCAGATTTTCATTGTTTTTGCTCTAGCGCCTCTAGTTTCTCAGAAAATCGAGTTTAAAGTTTTTCATACAAAATTAGTCCAAAAATTGATTTTTGGTAAGAAATATGAGTGATCCCAGATTTTCATTGTTTTTGCTCTAGCGCCTCTAGTTTCCCAGAAAATCGAGTTTAAAGTTTTTCATACAAAATTAGTCCAAAAATTGATTTTTGGTAAGAAATATGAGTGATCCCAGATTTTCATTGTTTTTGCTCTAGCGCCTCTAGTTTCTCAGAAAATCGAGTTTAAAGTTTTTCATACAAAATTAGTCCAAAAATTGATTTTTGGTAAGAAATATGAGTGATCCCAGATTTTCATTGTTTTTGCTCTAGCGCCTCTAGTTTCCCAGAAAATCGAGTTTAAAGTTTTTCATACAAAATTAGTCCAAAAATGGATTTTTGGTAAGAAATATGAGTGATCCCAGATTTTCATTGTTTTTGCTCTAGCGCCTCTAGTTTCCCAGAAAATCGAGTTTAAAGTTTTTCATACAAAATTAGTCCAAAAATTGATTTTTGGTAAGAAATATGAGTGATCCCAGATTTTCAATGTTTTTGCTCTAGCGCCTCTAGTTTCTCAGAAAATCGAGTTTAAAGTTTTTCATACAAAATTAGTCCAAAAATTGATTTTTGGTAAGAAATATGAGTAATCCCAGATTTTCATTGTTTTTGCTCTAGCGCCTCTAGTTTCCCAGAAAATCGAGTTTAAAGTTTTTCATACAAAATTAGTCCAAAAATGGATTTTTGGTAAGAAATATGAGTGATCCCAGATTTTCATTGTTTTTGCTCTAGCGCCTCTAGTTTCTCAGAAAATCGAGTTTAAAGTTTTTCATACAAAATTAGTCCAAAAATTGATTTTTGGTAAGAAATATGAGTGATCCCAGATTTTCATTGTTATTGCTCTAGCGCCTCTAGTTTCCCAGAAAATCGAGTTTAAAGTTTTTCATACAAAATAAGTCCAAAAATGGATTTTTGGTAAGAAATATGAGTGATCCCAGATTTTCATTGTTTTTGCTCTAGCGCCTCTAGTTTCTCAGAAAATCGAGTTTAAAGTTTTTCATACAAAATTAGTCCAAAAATTGATTTTTGGTAAGAAATATGAGTGATCCCAGATTTTCATTGTTTTTGCTCTAGCGCCTCTAGTTTCCCAGAAAATCGAGTTTAAAGTTTTTCATACAAAATTAGTCCAAAAATGGATTTTTGGTAAGAAATATGAGTGATCCCAGATTTTCATTGTTTTTGCTCTAGCGCCTCTAGTTTCCCAGAAAATCGAGTTTAAAGTTTTTCATACAAAATTAGTCCAAAATTTGATTTTTGGTAAGAAATATGAGTGATCCCAGATTTTCATTGTTTTTGCTCTAGCGCCTCTAGTTTCTCAGAAAATCGAGTTTAAAGTTTTTCATACAAAATTAGTCCAAAAATTGATTTTTGGTATGAAATATGAGTGATCCCAGATTTTCATTGTTTTTGCTCTGGCGCCTCTAGTTTCCCAGAAAATCGAGTTTAAAGTTTTTCATACAAAATTAGTCCAAAAATTGATTTTTGGTAAGAAATATGAGTGATCCCAGATTTTCATTGTTTTTGCTCTAGCGCCTCTAGTTTCCCAGAAAATCGAGTTTAAAGTTTTTCATACAAAATTAGTCCAAAAATGGATTTTTGGTAAGAAATATGAGTGATCCCAGATTTTCATTGTTTTTGCTCTAGCGCCTCTAGTTTCCCAGAAAATCGAGTTTAAAGTTTTTCATACAAAATTAGTCCAAAAATTGATTTTTGGTAAGAAATATGAGTGATCCCAGATTTTCATTGTTTTTAAAGTTTTTCATACAAAATTAGTCCAAAAATTGGTTTTTGGTAAGAAATATGAGTGATCCCAGATTTTCATTGGTTTTGCTCTAGCGCCTCTAGTTTCCCAGAAAATCGAGTTTAAAGTTTTTCATACAAAATTAGTCCAAAAATTGGTTTTTGGTAAGAAATATGAGTGATCCCAGATTTTCGTTGTTTTTGCTCTAGCGCCTCTAGTTTCCCAGAAAATCGAGTTTAAAGTTTTTCATACAAAATTAGTCCAAAAATTGATTTTTGGTAAGAAATATGAGTGATCCCAGATTTTCATTGTTTTTGCTCTAGCGCCTCCAGTTTCCCAGAAAATCGAGTTTAAAGTTTTTCATACAAAATTAGTCCAAAAATTGATTTTTGGTAAGAAATATGAGTGATCCCAGATTTTCATTGTTTTTGCTCTGGCGCCTCTAGTTTCCTAGAAAATCGAGTTTAAAGTTTTTAATACAAAATTAGTCCAAAAATTGATTTTTGGTAAGAAATATGAGTGATCCCAGATTTTCATTGTTTTTGCTCTAGCGCCTCTAGTTTCCTAGAAAATCGAGTTTAAAGTTTTTCATACAAAATTAGTCCAAAAATTGATTTTTGGTAAGAAATATGAGTGATCCCAGATTTTCATTGTTTTTGCTCTGGCGCCTCTAGTTTCCTAGAAAATCGAGTTTAAAGTTTTTAATACAAAATAAGTCCAAAAATTGATTTTTGGTAAGAAATATGAGTGATCCCAGATTTTCATTGTTTTTGCTCTAGCGCCTCTAGTTTCCTAGAAAATCGAGTTTAAAGTTTTTCATACAAAATTAGTCCAAAAATTGATTTTTGGTAAGAAATATGAGTGATCCCAGATTTTCATTGTTTTTGCTCTAGCGCCTCTAGTTTCTCAGAAAATCGAGTTTAAAGTTTTTCATACAAAATTAGTCCAAAAATTGATTTTTGGTAAGAAATATGAGTGATCCCAGATTTTCATTGTTTTTGCTCTAGCGCCTCTAGTTTCCCAGAAAATCGAGTTTAAAGTTTTTCATACAAAATTAGTCCAAAATTTGATTTTTGGTAAGAAATATGAGTGATCCAGATTTTCATTGTTTTTGCTCTAGCGCCTCTAGTTTCCCAGAAAATCGAGTTTAAAGTTTTTCATACAAAATTAGTCCAAAAATTGATTTTTGGTAAGAAATATGAGTGATCCCAGATTTTCATTGTTTTTGCTCTAGCGCCTCTAGTTTCCCAGAAAATCGAGTTTAAAGTTTTTCATACAAAATTAGTCCAAAAATTGATTTTTGGTATGAAATATGAGTGATCCCAGATTTTCATTGTTTTTGCTCTAGCGCCTCTAGTTTCCCAGAAAATCGAGTTTAAAGTTTTTCATACAAAATTAGTCCAAAATTTGATTTTTGGTAAGAAATATGAGTGATCCCAGATTTTCATTGCTTTTGCTCTAGCGCCTCTAGTTTCTCAGAAAATCGAGTTTAACGTTTTTCATACAAAATTAGTCCAAAAATTGATTTTTGGTAAGAAATATGAGTGATCCCAGATTTTCATTGTTTTTGCTCTAGCGCCTCTAGTTTCCCAGAAAATCGAGTTTAAAGTTTTTCATACAAAATTAGTCCAAAAATTGATTTTTGGTAAGAAATATGAGTGATCCCAGATTTTCATTGTTTTTGCTCTAGCGCCTCTAGTTTCCCAGAAAATCGAGTTTAAAGTTTTTCATACAAAATTAGTCCAAAAATTGATTTTTGGTAAGAAATATGAGTGATCCCAGATTTTCATTGTTTTTGCTCTGGCGCCTCTAGTTTCCTAGAAAATCGAGTTTAAAGTTTTTAATACAAAATTAGTCCAAAAATTGATTTTTGGTAAGAAATATGAGTGATCCCAGATTTTCATTGTTTTTGCTCTAGCGCCTCTAGTTTCCTAGAAAATCGAGTTTAAAGTTTTTAATACAAAATTAGTCCAAAAATTGATTTTTGGTATGAAATATGAGTGATCCCAGATTTTCATTGTTTTTGCTCTAGCGCCTCTAGTTTCCTAGAAAATCGAGTTTAAAGTTTTTAATACAAAATTAGTCCAAAAATTGATTTTTGGTATGAAATATGAGTGATCCCAGATTTTCATTGTTTTTGCTCTAGCGCCTCTAGTTTCCCAGAAAATCGAGTTTAAAGTTTTTCATACAAAATTAGTCCAAAATTTGATTTTTGGTAAGAAATATGAGTGATCCCAGATTTTCATTGCTTTTGCTCTAGCGCCTCTAGTTTCTCAGAAAATCGAGTTTAACGTTTTTCATACAAAATTAGTCCAAAAATTGATTTTTGGTAAGAAATATGAGTGATCCCAGATTTTCATTGTTTTTGCTCTAGCGCCTCTAGTTTCCCAGAAAATCGAGTTTAAAGTTTTTCATACAAAATTAGTCCAAAAATTGATTTTTGGTAAGAAATATGAGTGATCCCAGATTTTCATTGTTTTTGCTCTAGCGCCTCTAGTTTCCCAGAAAATCGAGTTTAAAGTTTTTCATACAAAATTAGTCCAAAAATTGATTTTTGGTAAGAAATATGAGTGATCCCAGATTTTCATTGTTTTTGCTCTGGCGCCTCTAGTTTCCTAGAAAATCGAGTTTAAAGTTTTTAATACAAAATTAGTCCAAAAATTGATTTTTGGTAAGAAATATGAGTGATCCCAGATTTTCATTGTTTTTGCTCTAGCGCCTCTAGTTTCCTAGAAAATCGAGTTTAAAGTTTTTCATACAAAATTAGTCCAAAAATTGATTTTTGGTAAGAAATATGAGTGATACCAGATTTTCATTGTTTTTGCTCTAGCGCCTCTAGTTTCCTAGAAAATCGAGTTTAAAGTTTTTCATACAAAATTAGTCCAAAATTTGATTTTTGGTAAGAAATATGAGTGATCGCAGACTTTCATTGTTTTTTGCTTTAGCGCCTCTAGTTTCCCAGAAAATCGAGTTTAAAGTTTTTCATACAAAATTAGTCCAAAATTTGATTTTTGGTAAGAAATATGAGTGATCCCAGATTTTCATTGTTTTTGCTCTAGCGCCTCTAGTTTCCCAGAAAATCGAGTTTAAAGTTTTTCATACAAAATTAGTCCAAAAATTGATTTTTGGTAAGAAATATGAGTAATCCCAGATTTTCATTGTTTTTGCTCTAGCGCCTCTAGTTTCCCAGAAAATCGAGTTTAAAGTTTTTCATACAAAATTAGTCCAAAAATTGATTTTTGGTAAGAAATATGAGTAATCCCAGATTTTCATTGTTTTTGCTCTAGCGCCTCTAGTTTCCCAGAAAATCGAGTTTAAAGTTTTTCATACAAAATTAGTCCAAAAATTGATTTTTGGTAAGAAATATGAGTGATCCCAGATTTTCATTGTTTTTGCTCTAGCGCCTCCAGTTTCCTAGAAAATCGAGTTTAAAGTTTTTCATACAAAATTAGTCCAAAAATTGATTTTTGGTAAGAAATATGAGTGATCCCAGATTTTCATTGTTTTTGCTCTAGCGCCTCTAGTTTCCCAGAAAATCGAGTTTAAAGTTTTTCATACAAAATTAGTCCAAAATTTGATTTTTGGTAAAAAATATGAGTAATCCCAGATTTTCATTGTTTTTGCTCTAGCGCCTCTAGTTTCCCAGAAAATCGAGTTTAAAGTTTTTCATACAAAATTAGTCCAAAAATTGATTTTTGGTAAGAAATATGAGTGATCCCAGATTTTCATTGTTTTTGCTCTGGCGCCTCTAGTTTCCTAGAAAATCGAGTTTAAAGTTTTTAATACAAAATTAGTCCAAAAATTGATTTTTGGTAAGAAATATGAGTGATCCCAGATTTTCATTGTTTTTGCTCTAGCGCCTCTAGTTTCCTAGAAAATCGAGTTTAAAGTTTTTCATACAAAATTAGTCCAAAAATTGATTTTTGGTAAGAAATATGAGTGATCCCAGATTTTCATTGTTTTTGCTCTAGCGCCTCTAGTTTCCCAGAAAATCGAGTTTAAAGTTTTTCATACAAAATTAGTCCAAAATTTGATTTTTGGTAAGAAATATGAGTGATCCCAGACTTTCATTGTTTTTGCTCTAGCGCCTCTAGTTTCCCAGAAAATCGAGTTTAAAGTTTTTCATACAAAATTAGTCCAAAATTTGATTTTTGGTAAGAAATATGAGTGATCCCAGATTTTCATCGTTTTTGCTCTAGCGCCTCTAGTTTCCCAGAAAATCGAGTTTAAAGTTTTTCATACAAAATTAGTCCAAAAATTGGTTTTTGGTAAGAAATATGAGTGATCCCAGATTTTCATTGTTTTTGCTCTAGCGCCTCTAGTTTCCCAGAAAATCGAGTTTAAAGTTTTTCATACAAAATTAGTCCAAAATTTGATTTTTGGTAAGAAATATGAGTGATCCCAGATTTTCATCGTTTTTGCTCTAGCGCCTCTAGTTTCCCAGAAAATCGAGTTTAAAGTTTTTCATACAAAATTAGTCCAAAAATTGATTTTTGGTAAGAAATATGAGTGATCCCAGATTTTCATCGTTTTTGCTCTAGCGCCTCTAGTTTCCCAGAAAATCGAGTTTAAAGTTTTTCATACAAAATTAGTCCAAAAATTGGTTTTTGGTAAGAAATATGAGTGATCCCAGATTTTCATTGTTTTTGCTCTAGCGCCTCTAGTTTCCCAGAAAATCGAGTTTAAAGTTTTTCATACAAAATTAGTCCAAAATTTGATTTTTGGTAAGAAATATGAGTGATCCCAGACTTTCATTGTTTTTGCTCTAGCGCCTCTAGTTTCCCAGAAAATCGAGTTTAAAGTTTTTCATACAAAATTAGTCCAAAATTTGATTTTTGGTAAGAAATATGAGTGATCCCAGATTTTCATCGTTTTTGCTCTAGCGCCTCTAGTTTCCCAGAAAATCGAGTTTAAAGTTTTTCATACAAAATTAGTCCAAAAATTGGTTTTTGGTAAGAAATATGAGTGATCCCAGATTTTCATTGTTTTTGCTCTAGCGCCTCTAGTTTCCCAGAAAATCGAGTTTAAAGTTTTTCATACAAAATTAGTCCAAAATTTGATTTTTGGTAAGAAATATGAGTGATCCCAGATTTTCATCGTTTTTGCTCTAGCGCCTCTAGTTTCCCAGAAAATCGAGTTTAAAGTTTTTCATACAAAATTAGTCCAAAAATTGATTTTTGGTAAGAAATATGAGTGATCCCAGATTTTCATCGTTTTTGCTCTAGCGCCTCTAGTTTCCCAGAAAATCGAGTTTAAAGTTTTTCATACAAAATTAGTCCAAAAATTGGTTTTTGGTAAGAAATATGAGTGATCCCAGATTTTCATTGTTTTTGCTCTAGCGCCTCTAGTTTCCCAGAAAATCGAGTTTAAAGTTTTTCATACAAAATTAGTCCAAAATTTGATTTTTGGTAAGAAATATGAGTGATCCCAGACTTTCATTGTTTTTGCTCTAGCGCCTCTAGTTTCCCAGAAAATCGAGTTAAAGTTTTTCATACAAAATTAGTCCAAAATTTGATTTTTGGTAAGAAATATGAGTGATCCCAGATTTTCATCGTTTTTGCTCTAGCGCCTCTAGTTTCCCAGAAAATCGAGTTTAAAGTTTTTCATACAAAATTAGTCCAAAAATTGGTTTTTGGTAAGAAATATGAGTGATCCCAGATTTTCATTGTTTTTGCTCTAGCGCCTCTAGTTTCCCAGAAAATCGAGTTTAAAGTTTTTCATACAAAATTAGTCCAAAAATTGATTTTTGGTAAGAAATATGAGTGATCCCAGATTTTCATTGTTTTTGCTCTGGCGCCTCTAGTTTCCCTAGAAAATCGAGTTTAAAGTTTTTAATACAAAATTAGTCCAAAAATTGATTTTTGGTAAGAAATATGAGTGATCCCAGATTTTCATCGTTTTTGCTCTAGCGCCTCTAGTTTCCCAGAAAATCGAGTTTAAAGTTTTTCATACAAAATTAGTCCAAAAATTGATTTTTGGTAAGAAATATGAGTGATCCCAGACTTTCATTGTTTTTGCTCTAGCGCCTCTAGTTTCCCAGAAAATCGAGTTTAAAGTTTTTCATACAAAATTAGTCCAAAATTTGATTTTTGGTAAGAAATATGAGTGATCCCAGATTTTCATTGTTTTTGCTCTGGCGCCTCTAGTTTCCTAGAAAATCGAGTTTAAAGTTTTTAATACAAAATTAGTCCAAAAATTGGTTTTTGGTAAGAAATATGAGTGATCCCAGATTTTCATCGTTTTTGCTCTAGCGCCTCTAGTTTCCCAGAAAATCGAGTTTAAAGTTTTTCATACAAAATTAGTCCAAAAATTGATTTTTGGTAAGAAATATGAGTGATCCCAGATTTTCATCGTTTTTGCTCTAGCGCCTCTAGTTTCCCAGAAAATCGAGTTTAAAGTTTTTCATACAAAATTAGTCCAAAAATTGGTTTTTGGTAAGAAATATGAGTGATCCCAGATTTTCATTGTTTTTGCTCTAGCGCCTCTAGTTTCCCAGAAAATCGAGTTTAAAGTTTTTCATACAAAATTAGTCCAAAATTTGATTTTTGGTAAGAAATATGAGTGATCCCAGACTTTCATTGTTTTTGCTCTAGCGCCTCTAGTTTCCCAGAAAATCGAGTTTAAAGTTTTTCATACAAAATTAGTCCAAAATTTGATTTTTGGTAAGAAATATGAGTGATCCCAGATTTTCATCGTTTTTGCTCTAGCGCCTCTAGTTTCCCAGAAAATCGAGTTTAAAGTTTTTCATACAAAATTAGTCCAAAAATTGGTTTTTGGTAAGAAATATGAGTGATCCCAGATTTTCATTGTTTTTGCTCTAGCGCCTCTAGTTTCCCAGAAAATCGAGTTTAAAGTTTTTCATACAAAATTAGTCCAAAATTTGATTTTTGGTAAGAAATATGAGTGATCCCAGATTTTCATCGTTTTTGCTCTAGCGCCTCTAGTTTCCCCAGAAAATCGAGTTTAAAGTTTTTCATACAAAATTAGTCCAAAAATTGATTTTTGGTAAGAAATATGAGTGATCCCAGATTTTCATCGTTTTTGCTCTAGCGCCTCTAGTTTCCCAGAAAATCGAGTTTAAAGTTTTTCATACAAAATTAGTCCAAAAATTGGTTTTTGGTAAGAAATATGAGTGATCCCAGATTTTCATTGTTTTTGCTCTAGCGCCTCTAGTTTCCCAGAAAATCGAGTTTAAAGTTTTTCATACAAAATTAGTCCAAAATTTGATTTTTGGTAAGAAATATGAGTGATCCCAGACTTTCATTGTTTTTGCTCTAGCGCCTCTAGTTTCCCAGAAAATCGAGTTTAAAGTTTTTCATACAAAATTAGTCCAAAATTTGATTTTTGTAAGAAATATGAGTGATCCCAGATTTTCATCGTTTTTGCTCTAGCGCCTCTAGTTTCCCAGAAAATCGAGTTAAAGTTTTTCATACAAAATTAGTCCAAAAATTGGTTTTTGGTAAGAAATATGAGTGATCCCAGATTTTCATTGTTTTTGCTCTAGCGCCTCTAGTTTCCCAGAAAATCGAGTTTAAAGTTTTTCATACAAAATTAGTCCAAAAATTGATTTTTGGTAAGAAATATGAGTGATCCCAGATTTTCATTGTTTTTGCTCTGGCGCCTCTAGTTTCCTAGAAAATCGAGTTTAAAGTTTTTAATACAAAATTAGTCCAAAAATTGATTTTTGGTAAGAAATATGAGTGATCCCAGATTTTCATTGTTTTTGCTCTAGCGCCTCTAGTTTCCCAGAAAATCGAGTTTAAAGTTTTTCATACAAAATTAGTCCAAAATTTGATTTTTGGTAAGAAATATGAGTGATCCCAGACTTTCATTGTTTTTGCTCTAGCGCCTCTAGTTTCCCAGAAAATCGAGTTTAAAGTTTTTCATACAAAATTAGTCCAAAATTTGATTTTGGTAAGAAATATGAGTGATCCCAGATTTTCATCGTTTTTGCTCTAGCGCCTCTAGTTTCCCAGAAAATCGAGTTTAAAGTTTTTCATACAAAATTAGTCCAAAAATTGGTTTTTGGTAAGAAATATGAGTGATCCCAGATTTTCATTGTTTTTGCTCTAGCGCCTCTAGTTTCCCAGAAAATCGAGTTTAAAGTTTTTCATACAAAATTAGTCCAAAAATTGATTTTTTGGTAAGAAATATGAGTGATCCCAGATTTTCATTGTTTTTGCTCTAGCGCTTCTAGTTTCCTAGAAAATCAAGTTTAAAGTTTTTCATACAAAATTAGTCCAAAAATTGATTTTTGGTAAGAAATATGAGTGATCCCAGATTTTCATTGTTTTTGCTCTAGCGCCTCTAGTTTCCCAGAAAATCGAGTTTAAAGTTTTTCATACAAAATTAGTCCAAAAATTGATTTTTGGTAAGAAATATGAGTGATCCCAGATTTTCATTGTTTTTGCTCTAGCGCCTCTAGTTTCCCAGAAAATCGAGTTTAAAGTTTTTCATACAAAATTAGTCCAAAAATTGATTTTTGGTAAGAAATTTGAGTGATCCCAGATTTTCATTGTTTTTGCTCTAGCGCTTATAGTTTCCCAGAAAAAATCCAGTTTAAAGTTTTTCATACAAAATTAGTCCAAAAATTGATTTTTGGTAAGAAATATGAGTGATCCCAGATTTTCATTGTTTTTGCTCTAGCGCCTCTAGTTTCCCAGAAAATCGAGTTTAAAGTTTTTCATACAAAATTAGTCCAAAAATTGATTTTTGGTAAGAAATATGAGTGATCCCAGATTTTCATTGTTTTTGCTCTAGCGCCTCTAGTTTCCCAGAAAATCGAGTTTAAAGTTTTCATACAAAAATAGTCCAAAAATTAATTTTTGGTAAGAAATTTGAGTGATCCCAGATTTTCATTGTTTTTGCTCTAGCGCCTCTAGTTTCCCAGAAAATCGAGTTTAAAGTTTTTCATACAAAATTAGTCCAAAAATTGATTTTTGGTAAGAAATATGAGTGATCCCAGATTTTCATTGTTTTTGCTCTAGCGCCTCTAGTTTCCCAGAAAATCGAGTTTAAAGTTTTTCATACAAAATTAGTCCAAAAATTGATTTTTGGTAAGAAATTTGAGTGATCCCAGATTTTCATTGTTTTTGCTCTAGCGCCTCTAGTTTCCCAGAAAATCGAGTCTAAAGTTTTTCATACAAAATTAGTCCAAAAATTGATTTTTGGTAAGAAATATGAGTGATCCCAGATTTTCATTGTTTTTGCTCTAGCGCCTCTAGTTTCCCAGAAAATCGAGTTTAATGTTAATCATACAAAATTAGTCCAAAAATTGATTTTTGGTAAGAAATTTGAGTGATCCCAGATTTTCATTGTTTTTGCTCTAGCGCCTCTAGTTTCCCAGAAAATCGAGTCTAAAGTTTTTCATACAAAATTAGTCCAAAAATTGATTTTGGTAAGAAATATGAGTGATCCCAGATTTTCATTGTTTTTGCTCTAGCGCCTCTAGTTTCCCAGAAAATCGAGTTTAATGTTAATCATACAAAATTAGTCCAAAAATTGATTTTTGGTAAGAAATTTGAGTGATCCCAGATTTTCATTGTTTTTGCTCTAGCGCCTCTAGTTTCCCAGAAAATCGAGTCTAAAGTTTTTCATACAAAATTAGTCCAAAAATTGATTTTGGTAAGAAATATGAGTGATCCCAGATTTTCATTGTTTTTGCTCTAGCGCCTCTAGTTTCCCAGAAAATCGAGTTTAATGTTAATCATACAAAATTAGTCCAAAAATTGATTTTTGGTAAGAAATTTGAGTGATCCCAGATTTTCATTGTTTTTGCTCTAGCGCCTCTAGTTTCCCAGAAAATCGAGTCTAAAGTTTTTCATACAAAATTAGTCCAAAAATTGATTTTTGGTAAGAAATATGAGTGATCCCAGATTTTCATTGTTTTTGCTCTAGCGCCTCTAGTTTCCCAGAAAATCGAGTTTAAAGTTAATCATGCAAAATTAGTCCAAAAATTGATTTTTCATTGTTTTTGCTCTAGCGCCTCTAGTTTCCCAGAAAATCGAGTTTAAAGTTTTTCATACAAAATTAGTCCAAAAATTGATTTTTGGTAAGAAATATGAGTGATCCCAGATTTTCATTGTGTTTGCTCTAGCGCTTATAGATTCCCAGAAAATCGAGTTTAAAGTTTTTCATACAAAATTAGTCCAAAAATTGGTTTTTGGTAAGAAATATGAGTGATCCCAGATTTTCATTGTTTTTGCTCTAGCGCCTCTAGTTTCCCAGAAAATCGAGTTTAAAGTTTTTCATACAAAATTAGTCCAAAAATTGATTTTTGGTAAGAAATATGAGTGATCCCAGATTTTCATCGTTTTTGCTCTAGCGCCTCTAGTTTCCCAGAAAATCGAGTTTAAAGTTTTTCATACAAAATTAGTCCAAAAATTGATTTTTGGTAAGAAATATGAGTGATCCCAGATTTTCATCGTTTTTGCTCTAGCGCCTCTAGTTTCCCAGAAAATCGAGTTTAATGTTAATCATACAAAATTAGTCCAAAAATTGATTTTTGGTAAGAAATTTGAGTGATCCCAGATTTTCATTGTTTTTGCTCTAGCGCCTCTAGTTTCCCAGAAAATCGAGTCTAAAGTTTTTCATACAAAATTAGTCCAAAAATTGATTTTTGGTAAGAAATATGAGTGATCCCAGATTTTCATTGTTTTTGCTCTAGCGCCTCTAGTTTCCCAGAAAATCGAGTTTAATGTTAATCATACAAAATTAGTCCAAAAATTGATTTTTGGTAAGAAATTTGAGTGATCCCAGATTTTCATTGTTTTTGCTCTAGCGCCTCTAGTTTCCCAGAAAATCGAGTCTAAAGTTTTTCATACAAAATTAGTCCAAAAATTGATTTTTGGTAAGAAATATGAGTGATCCCAGATTTTCATTGTTTTTGCTCTAGCGCCTCTAGTTTCCCAGAAAATCGAGTTTAATGTTAATCATACAAAATTAGTCCAAAAATTGATTTTTGGTAAGAAATTTGAGTGATCCCAGATTTTCATTGTTTTTGCTCTAGCGCCTCTAGTTTCCCAGAAAATCGAGTCTAAAGTTTTTCATACAAAATTAGTCCAAAAATTGATTTTTGGTAAGAAATATGAGTGATCCCAGATTTTCATTGTTTTTGCTCTAGCGCCTCTAGTTTCCCAGAAAATCGAGTTTAAAGTTAATCATGCAAAATTAGTCCAAAAATTGATTTTTCATTGTTTTTGCTCTAGCGCCTCTAGTTTCCCAGAAAATCGAGTTTAAAGTTTTTCATACAAAATTAGTCCAAAAATTGATTTTTGGTAAGAAATATGAGTGATCCCAGATTTTCATTGTGTTTGCTCTAGCGCTTATAGATTCCCAGAAAATCGAGTTTAAAGTTTTTCATACAAAATTAGTCCAAAAATTGGTTTTTGGTAAGAAATATGAGTGATCCCAGATTTTCATTGTTTTTGCTCTAGCGCCTCTAGTTTCCCAGAAAATCGAGTTTAAAGTTTTTCATACAAAATTAGTCCAAAAATTGATTTTTGGTAAGAAATATGAGTGATCCCAGATTTTCATCGTTTTTGCTCTAGCGCCTCTAGTTTCCCAGAAAATCGAGTTTAAAGTTTTTCATACAAAATTAGTCCAAAAATTGATTTTTGGTAAGAAATATGAGTGATCCCAGATTTTCATCGTTTTTGCTCTAGCGCCTCTAGTTTCCCAGAAAATCGAGTTTAAAGTTTTTCATACAAAATTAGTCCAAAAATTGGTTTTTGGTAAGAAATATGAGTGATCCCAGATTTTCATTGTTTTTGCTCTAGCGCCTCTAGTTTCCCAGAAAATCGAGTTTAAAGTTTTTCATACAAAATTAGTCCAAAATTTGATTTTTGGTAAGAAATATGAGTGATCCCAGACTTTCATTGTTTTTGCTCTAGCGCCTCTAGTTTCCCAGAAAATCGAGTTTAAAGTTTTTCATACAAAATTAGTCCAAAATTTGATTTTTGGTAAGAAATATGAGTGATCCCAGATTTTCATCGTTTTTGCTCTAGCGCCTCTAGTTTCCCAGAAAATCGAGTTTAAAGTTTTTCATACAAAATTAGTCCAAAAATTGGTTTTTGGTAAGAAATATGAGTGATCCCAGATTTTCATTGTTTTTGCTCTAGCGCCTCTAGTTTCCCAGAAAATCGAGTTTAAAGTTTTTCATACAAAATTAGTCCAAAAATTGATTTTTGGTAAGAAATATGAGTGATCCCAGATTTTCATTGTTTTTGCTCTGGCGCCTCTAGTTTCCTAGAAAATCGAGTTTAAAGTTTTTAATACAAAATTAGTCCAAAAATTGATTTTTGGTAAGAAATATGAGTGATCCCAGATTTTCATTGTTTTTGCTCTAGCGCCTCTAGTTTCCCAGAAAATCGAGTTTAAAGTTTTTCATACAAAATTAGTCCAAAATTTGATTTTTGGTAAGAAATATGAGTGATCCCAGACTTTCATTGTTTTTGCTCTAGCGCCTCTAGTTTCCCAGAAAATCGAGTTTAAAGTTTTTCATACAAAATTAGTCCAAAATTTGATTTTTGGTAAGAAATATGAGTGATCCCAGATTTTCATCGTTTTTGCTCTAGCGCCTCTAGTTTCCCAGAAAATCGAGTTTAAAGTTTTTCATACAAAATTAGTCCAAAAATTGGTTTTTGGTAAGAAATATGAGTGATCCCAGATTTTCATTGTTTTTGCTCTAGCGCCTCTAGTTTCCCAGAAAATCGAGTTTAAAGTTTTTCATACAAAATTAGTCCAAAAATTGATTTTTGGTAAGAAATATGAGTGATCCCAGATTTTCATTGTTTTTGCTCTAGCGCTTCT
The DNA here is from genome assembly GCA_949318255.1 of Pollenia labialis. Lineage (NCBI taxonomy): Eukaryota > Metazoa > Arthropoda > Insecta > Diptera > Polleniidae > Pollenia > Pollenia labialis. The sequence goes on along the minus strand of OX439139.1, from coordinate 140,412,413 downwards.
AGTTTCCTAGAAAATCAAGTTTAAAGTTTTTCATACAAAATTAGTCCAAAAATTGATTTTTGGTAAGAAATATGAGTGATCCCAGATTTTCATTGTTTTTGCTCTAGCGCCTCTAGTTTCCCAGAAAATCGAGTTTAAAGTTTTTCATACAAAATTAGTCCAAAAATTGATTTTTGGTAAGAAATATGAGTGATCCCAGATTTTCATTGTTTTTGCTCTAGCGCCTCTAGTTTCCCAGAAAATCGAGTTTAAAGTTTTTCATACAAAATTAGTCCAAAAATTGATTTTTGGTAAGAAATTTGAGTGATCCCAGATTTTCATTGTTTTTGCTCTAGCGCTTATAGTTTCCCAGAAAATCCAGTTTAAAGTTTTTCATACAAAATTAGTCCAAAAATTGATTTTTGGTAAGAAATATGAGTGATCCCAGATTTTCATTGTTTTTGCTCTAGCGCCTCTAGTTTCCCAGAAAATCGAGTTTAAAGTTTTTCATACAAAATTAGTCCAAAAATTGATTTTTGGTAAGAAATATGAGTGATCCCAGATTTTCATTGTTTTTGCTCTAGCGCCTCTAGTTTCCCAGAAAATCGAGTTTAAAGTTTTTCATACAAAAATAGTCCAAAAATTAATTTTTGGTAAGAAATTTGAGTGATCCCAGATTTTCATTGTTTTTGCTCTAGCGCCTCTAGTTTCCCAGAAAATCGAGTTTAAAGTTTTTCATACAAAATTAGTCCAAAAATTGATTTTTGGTAAGAAATATGAGTGATCCCAGATTTTCATTGTTTTTGCTCTAGCGCCTCTAGTTTCCCAGAAAATCGAGTTTAAAGTTTTTCATACAAAATTAGTCCAAAAATTGATTTTTGGTAAGAAATTTGAGTGATCCCAGATTTTCATTGTTTTTGCTCTAGCGCCTCTAGTTTCCCAGAAAATCGAGTCTAAAGTTTTTCATACAAAATTAGTCCAAAAATTGATTTTTGGTAAGAAATATGAGTGATCCCAGATTTTCATTGTTTTTGCTCTAGCGCCTCTAGTTTCCCAGAAAATCGAGTTTAATGTTAATCATACAAAATTAGTCCAAAAATTGATTTTTGGTAAGAAATTTGAGTGATCCCAGATTTTCATTGTTTTTGCTCTAGCGCCTCTAGTTTCCCAGAAAATCGAGTCTAAAGTTTTTCATACAAAATTAGTCCAAAAATTGATTTTTGGTAAGAAATATGAGTGATCCCAGATTTTCATTGTTTTTGCTCTAGCGCCTCTAGTTTCCCAGAAAATCGAGTTTAATGTTAATCATACAAAATTAGTCCAAAAATTGATTTTTGGTAAGAAATTTGAGTGATCCCAGATTTTCATTGTTTTTGCTCTAGCGCCTCTAGTTTCCCAGAAAATCGAGTCTAAAGTTTTTCATACAAAATTAGTCCAAAAATTGATTTTTGGTAAGAAATATGAGTGATCCCAGATTTTCATTGTTTTTGCTCTAGCGCCTCTAGTTTCCCAGAAAATCGAGTTTAATGTTAATCATACAAAATTAGTCCAAAAATTGATTTTTGGTAAGAAATTTGAGTGATCCCAGATTTTCATTGTTTTTGCTCTAGCGCCTCTAGTTTCCCAGAAAATCGAGTCTAAAGTTTTTCATACAAAATTAGTCCAAAAATTGATTTTTGGTAAGAAATATGAGTGATCCCAGATTTTCATTGTTTTTGCTCTAGCGCCTCTAGTTTCCCAGAAAATCGAGTTTAAAGTTAATCATGCAAAATTAGTCCAAAAATTGATTTTTCATTGTTTTTGCTCTAGCGCCTCTAGTTTCCCAGAAAATCGAGTTTAAAGTTTTTCATACAAAATTAGTCCAAAAATTGATTTTTGGTAAGAAATATGAGTGATCCCAGATTTTCATTGTGTTTGCTCTAGCGCTTATAGATTCCCAGAAAATCGAGTTTAAAGTTTTTCATACAAAATTAGTCCAAAAATTGGTTTTTGGTAAGAAATATGAGTGATCCCAGATTTTCATTGTTTTTGCTCTAGCGCCTCTAGTTTCCCAGAAAATCGAGTTTAAAGTTAATCATGCAAAATTAGTCCAAAAATTGATTTTTCATTGTTTTTGCTCTAGCGCCTCTAGTTTCCCAGAAAATCGAGTTTAAAGTTTTTCATACAAAATTAGTCCAAAAATTGATTTTTGGTAAGAAATATGAGTGATCCCAGATTTTCATTGTGTTTGCTCTAGCGCTTATAGATTCCCAGAAAATCGAGTTTAAAGTTTTTCATACAAAATTAGTCCAAAAATTGATTTTTGGTAGGAAATATGAGCGATCCCAGATTTTCATTGTTTTTGCTCTAGCGCCTCTAGTTTTCAAGAAAATCGAGTTTAAAGTTTTTCATACAAAATTAGTCCAAAAATTGATTTTTGGTAAGAAATATGAGTGATCCCAGATTTTCATTGTTTTTGCTCTAGCGCCTCTAGTTTCCCAGGAAATCGAGTTTAAAGTTTTTCATACAAAATTAGTCCAAAAATTGATTTTTGGTAAGAAATATGAGTGATCCCAGATTTTCATTGTTTTTGCTCTAGCGCCTCTAGTTTCCCAGAAAATCGAGTTTAAAGTTTTTCATACAAAATTAGTCCAAAAATTGATTTTTGGTAAGAAATATGAGTGATCCCAGATTTTCATTGTTTTTGCTCTAGCGCCTCTAGTTTCCCAGAAAATCGAGTTTAAAGTTTTTCATACAAAATTAGTCCAAAAATTGATTTTTGGTAAGAAATATGAGTGATCCCAGATTTTCATTGTTTTTGCTCTAGCGCCTCTAGTTTCCCAGAAAATCGAGTTTAAAGTTTTTCATACAAAATTAGTCCAAAAATTGATTTTTGGTAGAAAATATGAGCGATCCCAGATTTTCATTGTTTTTGCTCTAGCGCTTATAGTTTCCCAGAAAATCGAGTTTAAAGTTATTCATACAAAATCAGAGATCAGCAATGAATCGTTTTTTCGCTACTCATACTGACTCATGCAATTGTAAGTATAAGTGCGTAAAAATCATTTAAACTAAACTACTCTGATGCACTCATATTCTCAAGAGAATTTAATTAGAGTGCGACGTCGACATCATACTCATTCTTATAAATGACCTCAGTTTGATGTATAATTTCAGAAAAATACTTACATTGATTTAGCTCATCCATTTACCGTTTTAACACAACAGATGAAACACCAAACTTCATAATCAGCGCTGCCAGATAACTTTGCTTAAAAATCGTCCACTTCATACATACAACGATGTCCTAGGGCAGGACCATATAACCCAGCTTTGGACTGCAAAGGAGTAGTTTTAAAACTACTCCATTGTGTACACAAGAGGAATAGATTTAACATTGTTTAAAAACGAAAACATGTCGTTAAAAAACGAAGACTTGTCGTCTCACTACAAACCCTTTTTAACAAAGACATGGTCCATGCTTGCATTACATCGGACCAGTCCATGGAGTAGCCCATGTAATCAAAATGGATCAGGTGGTTCAATAACATTTGCAGGGTATAAAATACACATTGAGTTAAGTATACTCAACGTTATCAACCACTCCAAATGTTAATAAGTATGAGTGCAATGAATCAAATTAAACTTCTAAGGGCTAAAAAATCACTGATGGTTTAAACGTTGGTTTAGTTGAACTAAACTTGAATTTATATGTAGTTTAAACTAAACAACTATAAATCAGTGTCCCATGTATTATATGTTGTTAAAAAAATAACATGTGGCAGCACTACGATAAATCTTAGCAAATTCATATGGTCTGCATTAGTAGTTTAAACGCCCAATTTTATGCGTTTAAAAATGGTTTATCTCTTTGGTGATTTATAGATTTGTTGGTTTAAACACATTTTAAACCAAACAGAGAGTTTAACTCGCTCTGATTTTTTAGCCCTTAGTGAATATGAGCTTGAATAAATTGCAATAAGTATGATTGTGTACAAGTACAAGAAATAATGAGTCATGATTTAGCTCTACTCTCTTTTTCACTACTCATTGCTGATCTCTGCTATGTACGTTTAACATATTAAGCCATGAGCATACAACTTGCTTTTTCTTCTATTTTCCTAAATCTATAATCTTTATTTATATTTTCATGCTCTCTCAAAAAAAAATGTTTACAATTGATTCTTAAAACAAAATTTTGTCTAATGGGAACATAACCTTCTTCACAATTCGGTCTTTCAACAAATTAAACCTTGAGTTCAAAAAAGGGTGATCCGCTGACCATACATATACACACACACACATAAATTCACTAATAATATACGATCGACAACTGTAGTACAAACATACCTCCTTTTTACTGCACGCATTAATGCAAATTTAATTTACTCTTTTTTTCAAATCAAATTTTTGCCTACAACATAACCATCAACAAAAAAAGAGGTGCTCCGCTGGCCATAACTTTAAGATTTTTCTACTCTTAATTTACATATCATTCGTTTTTTTCCTAACAGCCTTTTTGTCTAACACTAAAATTACTTAATAGAATCAAACTTTTTCTAATAAGAATTTTGCCTAATTTTCACACTTTCTTTAAATTTAAACATTCATTTAATTTTAAACTGAGTGACTTAAAACATTTTAATAATTAATATATAAATTAAATTCTCGAGCTTAAGGTCTTATTTTTTATATAAAAAACTTTCTTCACAAATTTATTTAAAACCAATATTTCGGCACTTCTTTGAGTGCCTTCTTCAGGGTTTTTTTTCTTTTTCTTTTTAACTAAAAAATTAACAATATTTTAATTTAAAACAAATTTAACAAAAATTGACAAAATTAAAAAAATTTAATTTAATTTTTAATAATTATTTACAACTTTTTCACTTTAAAAAGACTTTTATTATTTATACAAGTTTTACACACAGTGACGGCTTTTAAGCAACACACGCACTTGCTAAACTCTCAAACTTTATTTATGAAATGAAAAAAATTGAGATTTGCAAACTGCAGTTAAAAAGAATTTAAGCAAATGTAAGTGAGTATTATTAAAAACGATATCAATTCTCTTTTTGCAGACAAGTGATAAAAACAAAATGTAAACTTTTTGTATTATTTCTCTCTTAAATAATAGTTTTTTCTGCATAAAATTTCCGTTTATTCTGCAATTTTGTATTATTTCGCTCTTAAATAATAGTTTTTTCTGCATAAAATTTCCGTTCATTCTCCAATTTTCTTTTCTGGTTCCTCTTGTTGTTGCTGCCAGTAGTGATGTTAACCGTACGGTAATTACCAAGGCCCGAATTTTTATGCAAATACATATTTGTTGTCGTCAGTCTTAGATCAACATAAACTTAATATCTTTGCGAATCAATAAATTTTAAATTAAATAACATCGATTTGTTTGTGCATATTTTTGCATATTTTGCTTTAAATGCATATTTTTGCATATATTGCTGACATTGCATATTTTTGGTGAATTTTTGGGAAAAAATGGGGAGAAAATATATTGCAAAGCACATCGCGTTTTGTCGCATATTAGGACAAGTATCAACAATAAGGGGAAAGTGGTTGAAATCAGTTGTGTATTATTCTGAAAATTTTGAACAATTCAAGGATGTGATGGAACGATGGTAATGCAGTACAAAAAAAAACTAATTTACCAAATATAAAATTTCGCATAATTTTTAAGTCTTCAAATTACAGATTTATCTCTGAGACTATTGTAAAATTAAAGAAATCAAATCCATTGAGAATGCAAATTAAATTAATTGATAAAGTCATAAATAGAATGTATGCAGTTAAGGGTAACTTAAGTAAACAAATTTTTTAGAAATATGAAGGACACAGAACAGTAACATAAACTGCTGGCATATTTAATTTAAATTTTTGCGAAAACAGCGTAGTGGAAAATGAATGTTGTTGAAAATGAGTATTGTTCTTAATTAACAAGTGACTTAATTTACATTATTGTTTTACTTTATATTTTGTGTTTTACTATATTTTACTTCTGCTTTTTTGTGTACCTTATTTTCGTTAACGAGACTGAAGTTTTAGGTGGTTTATGTTATTTTAATGTTTTGTTTATGATTAAAAAATGTGTTAAGAAAAATTTAAAGTGCATATTTTTTAAATTTATAGCGCATATTTTTCTATGTTAAGTGTATGTTTTATGCGCATAAAACTCGATTTTAACTGCATGAAAATCTAGTCCCTAGTAATTACCCTTTTTGGGGTAATTTTGGGCCGCAAAAGTAGCATGGTAATTTTGTGTAAAATACGGTAATTCTTTGAAATTTGGATTTTTGGTATACACACAGCGTTAAAAGTGGGTCAACATCGATAAAAACTTTATACTTTTCTTTTTTACAATAAATTTACTGCCTAAAATTTCTCAAAATTAATGTCAAAAATGTAATTGATTCCCATTAAACTGTGATGATAGCCAATAAGATGATTCTTTAGATAACGGGTTAACTGTAGTAAAAATAACTGCCTGTTTGTAGATCGCGAGCGCAAAAGTGACTCGTTTAACTAGCATTCAAAACAACAACAAATCTTGAATTTTTGTTTGTACATCAGTGTTGCCAAAACTTGTTGACCAAAAATGGCAAAATTTGCGGAAAAGTGGCTAGAAATTGGCTAAAAAAATGGTTAAAACATTTTTAAATAAAAACTCATTAATGGAGTTTTCTTTCCAAGAAATAATTATACATTATATACATATGTGTAATATATTCATCAGGTTACACGCACCCTTACAAAATGATACATTTTTCTAAATTACAATGGAACAAAATAATAGATACGCTTTACACTCAACACTAATGTGTACATATTTAGCGTGTTAAATATTGAATGCGAAGTTTGTACTAATAATCTTTATTATATTTTATTCATCACGGTTGAAGCGATTTTCAACATTAAATTTTCTTTGAATTCCAATAAGCGTTAGCAACATTTGTTTTTTACGGAATATTCAGTTAATTTTTTTGATTGTTAATTTATATAAAATAACTGAAAATTAATTTGTTTTTACAGAACTTGGGGTTTAATTTTTGACAGTAATAATTAAATGAACTTTTCGTTAAAAATTAATGAAAAATAAGTAGACCGGGTTTTCAATGAATTTTCATTTATTTTATATTGCAATTTCAGTATTTTTAAGTACAGAATATTTTGAGTGTACTTATACTTTGTATAGCTTTATAAAATACATAACTGAACTTTAGTTCATAGAATAAATTCGAAAAATAAGAAATGTTAAATAAAAATGTTATCAGTTTGAATTAAGGCCTGTATGCACTATCCTACAAAATCTTAAGTATTTTACGAATATGCAACTCTGTCATGATAAGTTGTTATTGTTTTTTGAAAATTTTCAACTGATAATGATACTGAATAAACTGACTTTGTGGTATAGCGTATAACGGCCTTTTATAATAATTTATAGTTAATAAAATATTAAAATTTAAAAAATGGCATTTTTCATAAAAAAATATAGTTCTTAGGAGCTCTAGTTCGGGCTCAAGATGTTTTTTTCTTAACAATTTTAAATTGTTTTAACATTAGACAAAAAAAATTGCTATTAGAATATGATTTCAGAACTTTTATTTTTTCTCATACATCAGTGACCCACCCTACATATTAGCATAAAACGAGTTATTAATTATTATTACATAACGTTACATATACATTTTTTAAGTTTGAGACATTAAACTTGATAAAAAAAATAGAATATATAAAAAAGCTTATGCATTGTTTTAGAACTGTAAGAAATTTTGGATCTTTCCTAGTTAACGATAATTGTACTCTGTGACATGGCTGTATAGTAGCGGATTTGACCCAAACGTGTTCAAAATTTAAAAACCCCAATGAAGTATTTGGTTTACAATTTTTTCCTTAATTACAGCGTAGTTGCATATACATGAAAAATTTTGAAATTCCGTTGGTGAATTCAACAATATGACACCTTATGAGTAGCCAAGTAGATTTAACTATATCCGTCTGTTCGTGTGTGTTGAAATGGGGTTTCTGAAGACACAAGATATGATGGAAAGTAGATTGTTATTGAATCAAGACTGCGTCTTTCTAAAGTCTTCTTATAATCTATGATCTTAATTTTTTTGCATTTACCTAAAATAAACTTAGTAGAATTCTAGTAGTGAAAATTGACAATATCGGTTGATAAATTGTATAGTTATAGACAAATAACTATGTACCTTTTTCTTCCCGAAATAATGATCAGAAGGATCACATTTCTCTTAGATGTTTGTATATGAGAAGTATTAAATATTGTAAATGAGCCCCATAGCCCCTATTCCAATGTACGCCCGAAATGTTTTGGTACGATTTTTAATGCTATGGTGACAAGTTTATAAGATTTGTTCATTTTAGAAAACAAATTTATGTCATTTGAATAAAATTTCTAAGTTCAGCTTATGTTGAGGAAAAAATCAATAATCAAAATTTAAAAACTTCATATTTTGAAATATTTAAGCATATGTACAAAAACTGTCCCCTTTAAATAATAAGGGTAATCACGATGGATAGTGCAAAGTTTGCAAACGATGAAAATGTGTGCAAAAATACACACATTTGAACAACACAACAACAAAATGTACGTATTTGCAATTTGCTTCATTTTACTTCGTTTGCACTAAAAAAAAACCTTGAGGAAAAATAGTAGTGCATATTTCCTCAGTAGCAAATATGCGCAAATGCCCTATTTTTTTATTTGTAAAAAAGAACATTTTAAATAATATTGTTTGTGCTCGCTTTAGCGCAAAAATAAAACCTGAAATACTTGAGTATAATTGAAAACAAATGAAGATTTTTCATATCTTATGCTAGTGCTGTGCCAGAACAATTTTTTAGAAAAATAACACGTTTGTACAAAAGATAAATGGTATGATCACGATCAATTATAATATGCACGATGACCATCGTGAATATCCTTAATTATTTTAAAACAAATTGTTGCAGAAAATTATAACATATGTTTTTATATGTCGTTTTGAATTTGATTAATGAACTGGATCAGTTAAAACTAACTATTACTTTAACTTCCAGTTAACAGTACTTTTTGACAGTTGTAACTGGTAGTTAATTAAATATTACTGAGCTTGGTGAAATTGGCCGTAATTGTGCGATATATGAATGTATGTACATATATTATTTTATAAAAATAAAGAAAAACAATTAAAAAAAACTTACCAAATACACATTTTAGAAGCAGCAATATATTTTTTTTAGATTTTAATAGGCATAATATTCATGATTTTACAAGGTTGTCAACTGTTACCGCAAGCCGTTGTATTTATCACCTTCAACGATTTAATTCACATTAACGATACTTTTTAACCGAATCCGATTTTGTTATGAGCGATGATTGGCGTTTATTAACCGTTGCCATTTCTATCCCGTTAAAAATTTTCGCTTACACAATATGTAGGTATGTGTTTTATTAAAATTTTTGCCTAAAACATAACTTCCATATCAAAACCTCAACAAATGGAACAAAAACTAAGCATTGAACATAAAAATAAGTCTAACTCACAAAAACTTTAAGAATATTCTGTAAACCAACATATACCTACTATGTACGGTTAACATATTAAGCCATGAGCTGTTTCTTCTATTTTCCTAACTCTATAATCTTTATTTCTATTTTCATGCTCTCTCAAAAAAAATATTTTACAATTTTTGCCTACAACATAACCATAAAATTTAGTTCGGCAAAACAATTGCAACAATTTAACCTTGAACAAAAAAAGAGGTGCTCCTCTGGCCATAACTTTAAGATTTTTCTACACTTGATTTACATATCATTCGTTTTTTTCCTAACAGCCATTTTGTCTAACACTAAAATTTCTTAATACAAATAAACTTTTTCCAATAAGAATTTTGACCAATTTTCACACTTTCTTTAATTTTAAACATTTATTTTAAAAAAAACCTTAATTACATATTTATAAAAATTTTACACGCAGAGACGGCTTTTAAGCAACACACGCACTTGCTAAACTCTCAAACTTTACTAATGAAATGAAAAAATTGAGATTTGCAAACTGCAGTTAAAAGAATTTAAGCAAATGTAAAAGAGTATTATTAAAAACGAAATTAATTCTCTTTTTGCAGACAAGTGATAAAAACAAAATGTAAACATTTTGTATTATTTCTCTCTTAAAAATAGTGTTATTCTGCATAAAATTTCCGTTCATTCTGAAATTTTCGTTTCTGGTTCCTCTTGTTGTTGTTACTTAAAAGAGTGTAAGAGAGGCAAAGGTAACCAATTATTTGTTTATTTTAAATGAAACTGAAACTTGTTAAAGATTTGTTTTTGGGATAATGTTATAGATAATTGGGAATAAGACACGAAAAAAAAGAGTTTTTGTTAAGAAAATAAACGATATTTTAGTTATGAAGTATTGACAAGCCACAACATATTTACAGATGAATACATGAAGAAGCAATCTGAGAAGTATGATTTTTATAAATTGAATTGAAGGGTCTATTAGTGAGAGGTTTGCGGGTTCGATTCCCGCCAGAGTCTCTGGTCCGTTTCACTACAACGAGCTTAAGTTTTAAGTTACTATTATCGGCTAAATAAGTAAAATTTGTAATTGCATTTGGAACTCTTAAGGTAGAAGTACATAACACGCGTTAATTCGTCGACTTTTGTCGTGCGTTTAAAAACTTTAGCGCATAAAAAATTGCAAGTTACACAACGCGCGTTACAAAAGCCGTTCCTGTCATCTGTTTTTTATTTGTTTACTTATTTGTGCATTGAAAACGGATGCGAAAGTATATCAATATTTTTTGATTTTATTGAATTTATTTTTTTTTATATAAATATTGTATGTTTTTTAAGCTTTCAATAAGTTTTTTCACGATTCGCAAATTTGCTAAATTTGACTCTCTTTATTGTCAGCTGATTTCTTGTCAAAAATACACAACGCGTTTAAAAGTTCAAAGTTAACCAAATTTCTGGCGCTAACGTGTCAAAATATTTTGCATGTAGCTTGTTCAATTAAAATACACAAGTTTAACTTTTTTTGACAGAAGTCTACAGAGCGCGTGCGCATTAACGCGTGTTATGTACTTCTACCTGTAGGCCCAAATGAACAGTCATTAGTTAATTATTAGTAAACTTAAATGATAACTGCTGGTACAAACATTTTATTTTTACAGTTTATTGGTTAACTAAAAATTTTTATCAGAGCAAAAAATGGTAACTCAATCAAAATACCAAATTTCAACAGTAATGTCAACTTAGCTATTTAGGGGCCAGATTTGTCTCTTTTTAACTACTCATGGCTCGTTATTTTTCCCGTTAGCTTTTTAAAAAAAGAGCTAACAGGGACTTTTTAAATGTGACATTCATTATAAGTTAATCCTGATATTATAGTAAATCCTACCGTTTTTACCCTCTTGTTTCGTCTTTGGTTCAATTATATTTTTAAGTTTACACATTTTTTGCAACGGTGAAATGTAAATAAAGGCTTGGAAATCAAATGCTGCATTTAAAAATGGATTGAACCAACAAATATTACAAACATTCCATAAGTGCGCCATTCGGAGACTGAAAAAAACATAAGAAATGTAAGAAATATATGTTAACACTTGAGTTTTTAAACGCGTTTAAGCAAAATGTTGATTAAAAGCCGTTCACATTACATTTGAGATGATTAAAATGACAGATGATTAGAAAAAAACACAACAAACAAATTTATATTTATTTAAAGTATTAATCATGGAAATTGTGAAAATTTATGAATTATTCAAGGAAAAAAATAAAAACATTATGCAGAAAGCGTGGCCAGTTGTACACGATCATGTTGGCCGATTCTACGTTATACTCGGTTTGAGGTATGTTCAGTGGATTCTATTGGGATATTCACAATGTGTCGTAAGGTCATAAGTCTTAAAATAATAACATGAAAATATACGACTGTTGTGAACAACCCCTCATAATTTAGTGTGCTATACCAGCGTAAAGTGTCAGTTCTTGTCAAAGTATGTGTTTAAATTTTTGCAGTAAAATTTAGTAAAACAAAAAAACATGTTTCAAAATGTAAACAAACATAAAGCTTCCAAATTGTGAAAAAATTGTTAAATAAAAGAAAAGTTGAGATAAAAATTTAACCAAAACAAAAAGTGAATAAATATTATTTAATTAAACCTGTTTTTAAAGCTTTTATTTGGCAAATACCAACTTTTGAAACTTTTTTGTTACGTTAATTTTTCAGAGTTGGAAAAGTGTGAAGTGTTTGGGTACTTAAGCAATCAATAGCAAAAAAATTATTCATTTGTAATAGTTACAAAGACATTAATGTATAGAATATGATTCCGTAAAAAAAAAACTATAAACCCAAAAAGTGGAATTGTTGCATTTTGTTATGGACCTCTTTATATGTTTTAGGCAAAAATGTTTATGAAATACATAATTAATATATAAGAACATTAGTGACTGGTCTTGAAAATTTTATTTATTTACATTAAATTAATGACCTTGAAAGCCTGCATATAGGAAACTATATAATCTATTTCAAGTAATCAGAAAAAGGTCGATAAACACTTATGATTGAAAATTTTATTTTAGTGCCAAAATTTTAACAAAAACATACCAAATTTACTGAAAAAGAACCGAATCTCTTTATTATAGAAATTAAACTTTGAAAAATTGCTTTACCACTTAAAATCAGAAAGTATATCATGTTTAAGTTTTGAATATGCAAATATTTTAAACATTACAATTTTATAAAAAATACTAGCTTTTACCGGTGACTTCGTTCACGTGAAAATTAGAGCAAGATTTAAAGAAACGGGTTTTATCATATAAAAAATGTACAGTTATTTAATGTAGTTTTTTACATTTGCATATATGTACTTAATTTATGTTAAAATATTTGAATAAACTACATTCAACTGTTCATATGAAAAGTAATGGGTATCTTAATATGTATATTCCGGCCACGGGATCATATGTAATCATTGTATATACCAAATTTAGCAAGAAGAAAAAGATACCAAAAGTTCCAATTTTATTGTAACTGTTATTGATTTAGTTTGCGATAGATGTACGTATGGATGTACACTATTTTATAAAAATAAAGAAAAAAAATTTAAAAACTTCCAAATACACATTTTTAAAGCAGCAAAAAATTTTTAAATTTTTTTTTATAATATTTTTGATTTAACAAGCTTGTCACCTATTACCGCAAACCGTTGTATTTATCACCTTAAAACCTTCAACGGTTTAATTTACATTAATTATACCGATTTTGTAATAAGCGATGGTTGGCATTAAATAACCGTTACCATTTCCATCCCGTTATACATTTTTGCTTACATAATATGTATGTGTTTTAATAATATTGCTGCCTAAAACATAACTTCCATATCAGACCGGCAACAAATGTAACAAAAACTTAACCTTGAACATAAAAATAAGTCTCACTAACAAAAACTTAAAGGATTTGCTGTACCCTAACACATACTATGTACGTTTAAAATATAAAACCCTGAGCATACAACTTGTTTTTTCTTCTATTTTCCTAACTCTATAATCTTTAATTCTATTTTCCCGCTCTCTCAAAAAAAAAATATTTTACAATTGATTCTTAAAATAAAATTTTGTTTAACCTTCTTCACAATTCGGTCTTTCAATAAATTAAACATTAAATTCAAAGAAGGGTGCTCCGCTGACGATACATTCACACACATAAATTCACTAATAATATTCGATCGACAACTATAGTACAAACATACCTCCATAAAATTTAGTTCGGCAAATATTGCAACATCAATTTAACCTTGAACAAACAAAAAGGTGCTCCGCTGGCCATAACTTAAAGATTTTTCTACTCTTAATTTACATATCATTCGTTTTTTTCCTTACAGCCATTTTGTCTAACACTAAAATTTCTTAATACAAATAAACTTTTTCCAATAAGAAATTTGACTAATTTTCACACTTTCTTTAAATTTAAACATTCACTTTATTTTAAACTTAGTTACTTAAAACTTTTTAATAATTATTTACAACTTTTTCACTTTAAAAAGACCTCAATTACATATTTATACAAATTTTACACGCAGAGACGGCTTTTAAGCAACACTCGCACTTGCTAAACTCTCAAACTTTACTAATGAAATGAAAAAAATTGAGATTTGCAAACTGCAGGCAGTTAAAAAGAATTTAAGCAAATGTTAAGAGAGAAAATTATTCTCTTTTTGCAGACAAGTGATAAAAACAAAATGTAAACTTTTTGTTTTATTTCTCTCTTAAAAATAGTTTTTTTCTGCATAAAATTTCCGTTCATTCTCCAATTTTGTATTATTTCTCTTAAATAATAGTTTTTTCTGCATAAAATATCCGTTCATTCTCAATTTTCTTTTCTGGTTCCTCTTGTTGTTGCTGCCACTGATGTTAACCGTACGGTAACTACCCTTTTTGGGGTAATTTTGGGCCGAAAAAGTAGCATGGTAATTTTATTTAAAATACGGTAATTCTTTGAAATTTGGATTTTTGGTATACACACAGCGTTAAAAGTGGGTCAACATCGGTAAAAACTTTATATGTATTTTTCTTTTTTACAATAAATTTACTGCCATCAAAAATTTCTTAAAATTAATGTCAAAAATGTAATTGATTCCCATTAAATTGTGGTGATAGCCAACAAAAGTTAAGATGATTCTTTAGATAACGGGTTTACTGTAGTAAAAATAACTGCCTGTTTGTAGAACCCGAGCGCAAAAGTGACTCGTTTGACTAACATTCAAAACAACAACAAATTTTGAATTTTTGTTTGTACATCAGTGTTGCCAAAACTTGGTGACCAAAAATGGCAAAATTTGCGGAAAAGTGGCTAAAAAAATGGTTAAAACATTTTTAAATAAAAACTCATTAATGGTGTTTTCTTTCCAAGAAATAATTATGCATTTTATACATATGTGTAATATATTCATCAGGTTACAAGCAGCCTTACAAAGTGATACATTTTTCTAAATTACAATGGAATAAAATAATAGATACGCTTTACACTCAACACTAATGTGTACATATTTAGCGTGTTAAATATTGAATGCGAAGTTTGTACTAATAAGCTTTATTATATTTTATTCATCACGGTTGAAGCGATTTTCAACATTAAATTTTCTTTGAATTTCAATAAGCGTTAGCAACATTTCTTTTTTACGGAATATTCAGTTAATTTATATAAAATAACTGAAAATTAATTTGTTTTTACAGGTTTAATTTTTGACAGTAAAAATTAAATGAACTTTTCGTTAAAAATTAATGAAAAATAAGTAGACCAGGTTTTAAATGAATTTTCATTTATTTTATATTGCAATTTCAGTATTTTTAAGTACAGAATATTTTGAGTGTACTTATACTTTATAAAATACATAACTGAACTTTAGTTCATAGAATAAATTCGAAAAATAAGAAATGTTAAATAAAAATGTTTTCAGTTTGAATTAAGGCCGTTATACACTATCCTACAAAATCTTAAGTATTTTACGAATATGCAACTCTGTCATGATAAGTTGTTATTGTTTTTTGAAAATTTTCAACTGATAATGATACTGAATAAACTGACTTTGTGGTATAGCGTATAACGGCCTTTTATAATAATTTATAGTTAATAAAATATTAAAATTTAAAAAATGGCATTTTTCATAAAAAAATATAGTTCTTAGGAGCTCTAGTTCGGGCTCAAGATGTTTTTTTTTAACAATTTTAAATTGTTTTAACATTAGACAAAAAAATTGCTATTAGAATATGATTTCAGAACTTTTATTTTTTCTCATACATCAGTGACCCACCCTACATATTAGCATAAAACGAGTTATTAATTATTATTACATAACGTTACATATACATTTTTTAAGTTTGAGACATAAAACTTGATAAAAAAAAATAGAATATATAAAAAAGCTTATGCATTGTTTTAGAACTGTAAGAAATGTTGGATCTTTCCTAGTTAACGAAAATTGTACTCTGGGACATGGCTGTATTGTAGCGGATTTGGCCCAAACCTGTTCAAAATTTAAAAACCCCAATGAAGCATTTGGTTTACAATTTTTTCCTTAATTACAGCGTAGTTGCATATACATGAAGACACAAGATATGATAGAAAGTAGATTGTTATTGAATCAAGACTGCGTCTTTCTAAAGTCTTCTTATAATCTATGATCTTAATTTTTTTACATTTACATAAAATAAACTTAGTAGAATACTAGTAGTGAAAATTGACAACATCGGTTGATAAATGGTTAGTTATAGACAAATAACTATGTAACTTTTTTTCCCCGAAATAATGCTTAGAAGGATCACATTTCTCTTAGATGTGTGTATATGAGAAGTATTAAATATTGTAAATGAGCCCCATAGCCCCTATTCCAATGTACGCCCGAAATGTTTTGGTACGATTTTTAATACTATGGTGACTAGTTTATAAGATTTGTTCATTTTAGAAAACAAATTTATGTCCTTTAAATAAAATTTCTAAGTTCAGCTTATGTTGAGGAAAAAATCAATAATCAAAATTTAAAAATTTCATATTTTGAAAATATTTAAGCATATGTACAAAAACTGTCCGCTTTAAATAATAAGGGTAATCACGATTGATAGTGCAAAGTTTGCATACGATGAAAATGTGTGCAAAAATACACACATTTGCACAACAAAACAACAAAATGTACGTATTTGCAATTTGCTTCATTTTACTTCGTTTGCACTAAAAAAAAACCTTGAGGAAAAATAGTAGTGCATATTTCCTCAGTAGCAAATATGCGCAAATGCCCTATTTTTTTATTTGTAAAAAAGAACATTTTAAATAATATTGTTTGTGCTCGCTTTAGCGCAAAAATAAAACCTGAAATACTTGAGTATAATTGAAAATAAATGAAGATTTTTCATATCTTAAGCTAGTGCTGTGCCAGAACAATTTTTTAGAAAAATAACACGTTTGTACAAAAGATAAATGGTATGATCACGATCAATTATAATATGCACGATGACCATCGTGAATATCCTTAATTATTTTAAAACAAATTGTTGCAGAAAATTATAACATATGTTTGTATATGTCGTTTTGAATTTGATTAATGAACTGGTTCAGTTAAAACTAACTATTACTTTAACTTCCAGTTAACAGTACTTTTTGACAGTTGTAACTGGTAGTTAATTATTAATGAACTTGGTGACATTGGCCGTTATTGTGCGATACATGTATGTATATTATTTTATAAAAATAAAGAAAAACAATTAAAAAAAACTTACCAAATTCACATTTTAGAAGCAGCAATATATATTTTTTAGATTTTAATAGGCATAGTATTCATGATTTTACAAGGTTGTCAACTGTTACCGCAAGCCGTTGTATTTATCACCTTCAACGATTTAATTCACATTTACGATACTTTTTAAGCGAAACCGATTTTGTTATTAGCGATGGTTGGCGTTTATTAACCGTTGCCATTTCTATCCCGTTAAAAATTTTCGCTTACACAATATGTAGGTATGTGTTTTATTAAAATTTTTGCCTAAAACATAACTTCCATATCAAAACCTCAACAAATGGAACAAAAACTAAGCATTGAACATAAAAATAAGTCTAACTCACAAAAACTTTAAGAATATTCTGTAAACCAACATATACCTACTATGTACGGTTAACATATTAAGCCATGAGCTGTTTCTTCTATTTTCCTAACTCTATAATCTTTATTTCTATTTTCATGCTCTCTCAAAAAAAATATTTTACAATTTTTGCCTACAACATAACCATAAAATTTAGTTCGGCAAAACAATTGCAACAATTTAACCTTGAACAAAAAAAGAGGTGCTCCTCTGGCCATAACTTTAAGATTTTTCTACACTTGATTTACATATCATTCGTTTTTTTCCTAACAGCCATTTTGTCTAACACTAAAATTTCTTAATACAAATAAACTTTTTCCAATAAGAATTTTGACCAATTTTCACACTTTCTTTAATTTTAAACATTTATTTTATTAAAAACTTAGTTACTTAAAACTTTTTAATAATTATTTACAACTTTTTCCCTTTAAAAAAAACCTTAATTACATATTTATAAAAATTTTACACGCAGAGACGGCTTTTAAGCAACACACGCACTTGCTAAACTCTCAAACTTTACTAATGAAATGAAAAAATTGAGATTTGCAAACTGCAGTTAAAAGAATTTAAGCAAATGTAAAAGAGTATTATTAAAAACGAAATTAATTCTCTTTTTGCAGACAAGTGATAAAAACAAAATGTAAACATTTTGTATTATTTCTCTCTTAAAAATAGTGTTATTCTGCATAAAATTTCCGTTCATTCTGAAATTTTCGTTTCTGGTTCCTCTTGTTGTTGTTACTTAAAAGAGTGTAAGAGAGGCAAAGGTAACCAATTATTTGTTTATTTTAAATGAAACTGAAACTTGTTAAAGATTTGTTTTTGGGATAATGTTATAGATAATTGGGAATAAGACACAAAAAAATAAAGAGTTTTTGTTAAGAAAATAAACGATATTTTAGTTATTAAAAAGAAACAAACAATATTCTAAACCACGACATCTTTTAAATAATTTATCAGTATTTAACTTTGATTTTATAACAAGTTACTGATAAAAAATATACCAGAAAGTGATACACATACTGCAAAATGTATATAGATGAATACATTAAGAAGCAATATGAGATGTTTTCATTGATTGTTAAAAATTGAATTGAAGGGCCTATCGAGCGAGGGTTGCGAGTTCGATTTCCGCCAGAGCCTCTGGTCTGTTTCACTAGTACAAGCTGAAATTCTAAGCTTCTATTACTCGGTTAACTAAGTTAGAAAATTTGTAATTTTCTTTATAAAAACCAGGGAAAGAAAAAATTATTTCTTCTATAATTTGCATAACTCTGCATATTACGCAGGTTGGCGGCCGTAATTAACATAATTATTAATCTGTTGTAATTACAAAATAAAAATACACATATCTGTCCTTTACTTTCACATGCACAATAACTTGAAAATATTACATCTACTTAAGTTTTATTGAAATAAGCGGTTATTAAACAATTTTAGATGTTTTGATTTTAAAAATGCCAAAAGAAACTAAAATATACTTAAATGCTCGTACGGTGAGACAAAACGCAGGAAGTAATCGTTCTGTTTTGTGTGCTTTACATGAAAGTTTATCCGTCATATAAGAAAAAGTTCTAAATAATAAGAATAATATATGTTTTGAAAAACAAAGTATTTAATCGAAATGTTAGTCTTCAAACATTGACCAAGGTAAAAAACGACATTTTCTATTAACATTATAAATGAGAAAGCTTGGATGTCTAGATATTTGTTATTTTGTGGCTCAATCACGCGAAACCCGCTTAATGGACTTGGATTAAAATTGGTAGACGGATAACATATGGCCCAGATTCAAGTTTAGTGTACTTTTTAAGAGGGGAAACGGAAAAAAAATTAATACTTTGGTTCTTTTTCTCTTTTTGGTAAATTTGGAATGCAGATTGCATACGGTCCGGATTAAAATTTTAGGTACTTTTTTAAAATTAAGGAAAACTGGTACTTTGGCACTATTTTATTTAAACTTTCGTACTTTTTATCTTTTCGAAAAATTTGTTTAAGAGATAGCATATGGCACACATTTAAAGAAAGGTTACTTTTTATGACGTTAAGATTTACTTTTGGTACCTTTTCTCTTTTTGATAAATTTGGTAAACAGATTACATATGGCCCAGTTGCCGGAATATACATGTTTTATTTGCAAACTCACGAATTTTTTTATGAATTTCATAATATGTGTATTTTTAATTTAGTTAAAAAAAAAAATAACGATTGCGCTTTTTTCCAAAAAAAATAACTAGTCATCGTTTTTTATTTCATGAAAATAGCGGTTTATAACAAAAAACAAAACAAAGTAAAATACATCACATTTACATTGAGATAAACTTTTTTTTATTTTTCAGCTTCCACTTTCTGGTTTTTAATGATTGGAATAGGAAATTTTGGTCCACCATTTCAATCTATTCCTTTTTAAATCTGTCGTACAATTTTTTAAATTGCTCAATATTCTTTCCGCAGCAGCATTTAAAAATATTAAAACAAAAATAACTATTTAAAATAATTTGTCTCCCAAAGAATTTTTTATTTTAAAAACCTTTTTCCAATAATATTCTGGCTCCAACTTAATTTGAATTTTTCAAAATGTAAGAGTCAGGGATGATAATTGTGAAAACCAAAATCGTACCAACGAACTTTAAAAATCGTACTTTTTCGGCCCCAATTGTACTAAATCAGCATTTTATAAATTATTTTTTATTATATTCTTAAAAACAAAAATTTAATACAACAAAAAGAAAATTTAATTTAGCGCTTGTAATATCTCCTTCAAAATTATTCGGAGTAAAATAATAATGGAGTGGTCTCCCACTGTTCCAAAATTCTGTTGATTACTTCTTGACGTTACAACCATCTTGTTGACAAATACTTGGAAATATTATGAGTTCGTTCCAAAATAATCTTGAGTTGAGAGGAATTCGACTCTTCTACAATGTAGAACTTTTGCAGAAGTGGTTTCCTATATCTTTTAAAAATTTGTCAATAAGATCAGAAAATGCACGCTTATATGCTGCCGCTGATACTAAATTTAGAATGTGGCATAAGCAATCGTTCAATGAACAAATGAAAAAATCTATTTACAATAGCGGAGTTCAGTGTTTCGTGCAAATGGTCTTGCAAAAGTACAAATGCAAAATATCATAGCTGTTTTGGTAAATCCAACAACAAAAAGTAGAGCTTCCCTAAGATTTCATAAAAAAGCCACGACATTTTGCATTTTCGCAAGATTATTTGCACCAAACACTAAACTCCGCTTATAGTCATTGGACAGTAAATACGAGTTGCCATTTTATATCAGTTATAAATATGTAGGTTTGAAAAATTTGGAAATAGTACCAAATCAGTCACGGGGGTACCAGCGTACTTTTTAGTTTCGAATTGTACCAAAAAAAGTACAATTGTACCAACTTTATCAACCCTGGTAAGAGTGCAGGTTGTCGCGAAAATATGTTTTCTTGAGACTCTTAAGTCTGCCGAGCATTACTTCTAATAAAACAAGATCTAATATTACGAAGTAAATTTTCCAAAAATGTAGGAAGCTTCAGACTGGCACGAGATTTTATGAAAGCAATACATATCTGGCTTTTCGTCCTTTAACAACTTAACATCTGCATCTGATGCAAATCCAACTAGATTTTTAAAAGGAATCCCTTTTTCTATAATTTTTTTTTTGAGAAGCTCCAACATTTCTTTTGCAGTCAATAATCCACTCTTTAGAATTAATAAAAGAATAATGTAACCGGGATGTTTTGTCGTTATAGGTAATAAATTGTGACAAAAGGTATCTAAATGTCAAATCGTTAGTTGTTAAGGATCCAACCATTTTTAGTTCAGCTCTCGTAACACTTCCCTTCTTTTAATTAAATTGTTAAGCTTTGCCAAGAATATTAAACCTTTTTTACATCTTGTGTCAAAATAATAACAAAAACCTGTGCTACAAAACGTTAAAATTTTTAATTACACATGGGCTACACATGATAAAAATTAGACATAATATGTGTAATTACACGTGAGGTGGCAGCAGTGACGTGCACACATGTATTAACGGTAGTTTTAAATACCAATGCTTTTTGTTGTTCTTTTAAACTATTTTCGTTTTTTTTTAACTTGCAAACACACACACATGGCTATAAAGAGTGCAAGGCCCATCTATCAGGTCTGTTACTTGGTTTTGATATTGTTACAAGTAAGACTTTGAGTGTTTATAATTCTTTAGGGTTTTATTTGTATAATATTTTTGGCTTTTCTAAAATCTTTGGAAAAGGTTTCCTGATGAGCTGGCCTAAGCAACCAGAGAAATGCGCATAGAAGCTAGCTTTCCCTCAACAATAAATTTCAGTGAATTTATCAAATATGAAAAACTAGGAATTTAGCACGTCATACGGAAATCGTATTAATAATAAATTTTGTATTCCCGAAAATAACTTTGATAATATACATATATTTTGTTTGTGTGAAATTTCTTTTAAGCTGTCAAAAACTTACTACCACATATACAAAGCAAAAGGAAAAAACGTGTATGTGTGGCATATGTGGGAAAAAACAATAAACGTTAACAAACATAGCCATGCACATGTAAGCAAAATGTAAACTACTTTTGACAGCTCAAAATAATAAAAACAATGATCATCAGGCTTCTTGCGCAGACCTGTTCAATGGGCCTTGAAAGAGTGAATTTTGTAGTTCTCTAAAATGTGCACGTTTTTGTTGTTGTAGTTATAACGCACTGGTTTCCTCGAAAGTAAATGCCAAATGGTCGAATTTCGGCCACTGGGCGAACGGTATTAAAAAAATTTCAAAATGCAGCTATGCTGTTAATGTTTTCTACCCGTACCTATTAAAAATGTTCCAAAGAAAACAAGCCCTTAATGATTAGAATCTGTCAACGCTGCTTACAACTTACAAAACGATGCGTTCGTAAATACGATACTGATTTTAATCAACATTGAGTTTTGTTGCATGATAAAATGTGAACAAAAATGTAACTGCCTGTTCAACAATTTCGAACGCTAACGTTCGCATAGAACATTTTTATGAAAAACAATCAGTTTCAAAAACATTTCTCAAATAAAATTTTATATGAACGTTTACGCTCGAAATCGTTGAATGTATGATAAAGGGTGTGAGTATACTAGTTATAACTTCGATCGCTTCACTCTTTTTGCATGATTAATTAATTAGTAAAAAAGTAATTTTTGCCGTTCTCTGGTAGCATACGACAATTTTTAAAAACTAATTGTTTTTGAGTACGACAACGACACTCATAATAAGGCCAAATATGTCTTATTTTATTTGTTTATTTTAAACGATTACTCTTTGTTTAAAAAATCTTTTAATTAATTTTTATACTATTAGCCAAATTTAGAGCTACTTTTCATAATGCAATATGACGCCATTTTTTTAATGAAATATCACCCAAAAAAATTAAAAATATGTAGCCCTAAAAATAAAATATGACCCTAAATTTTCTACATGAAAAGTCAACTCTAAATTTTACATCAAAAAAAAACAAAGAAAGTTATTATTAAAATAAATTTCGTGGGAATAAAAAAATTTAATTTAAATGATTTTGTTATTCGTGCTTAATTCCTAATTTTAATTATTTGATAAAAACGCTGATATTTATTGTTGATGGGATAAGCTATTCCTATGCGCATTTCACTGGTTGCTTAGGCCAGATCATTAGGAAACTTCATCCATACAGTTCTATTTGTAACAATATTAAAGTTTAAACAAAATCATCAACAATAAACAGCGAGTTTATCTCTCCTTACATTCCCCACTTCAATTGATTGGAATTCTTCCAACTTTAATTGTAGTTGTAAGTAGGTTAAAAAAACAAAATAAAAACAAAAACAACTCGCTTTATTTAAAAAGCGCGTTGCCAGTCAGTTTTTTTAGGCCGTGCACCTGCCAGTTTATTATCAAAATAATTTTCGTGGGAATACAAAATTGAATTTAAATGATTTTGTTATTCGTGCTTAATTCCCAATTTTCATTATTTGATAAAAAAAAAACACTGAAATTTATTGTTGATGGGATAAGCTATTCCTATGCGCATTTCACTGGTTGCTTAGGCCAGATCATTAGGAAACTTAATCGATAAAGATTTTAGAAAAACTAAAGATATTAAACCAAATAAAACTGTTAAGCGAATAAGAATTATAAGCAACAGTCCTACTTGTAACAATATCAAAGCTTAAACAAAATCATCAGAAAGTTATATTAAAAATTTGGGTTGGATTCATATGCCCGAAACTTAAAATCGTGAATTTTAATATCCCGAATAATTATACAGCTTTTGTTTTTTTCTGGTCCTCCTTGCCTTGCTATCTATAAGTTTTAGCAGGCCTTTGGCCGGTCAAAAGAATTTTAGCCTCTTTGGTATAAGAAGACGAAATTTTTGGCGGTGCGAAAAATGACCCCAGGAAATATGGCCACGAAAGGAATGTGAAGAACGGCCCCAAAATTTTACATCCGACACAACAACACGGAATTTTGGGGCATTTTTTTTTTTTTTTTTTTGGGTTAATTTTTTATCTTTTCGTTAGGGTGTTTTTGCATTTTAAGTGGAATGAAAAATGACCCCAATATCAAGGAATGAAAAATGGCCCCAGGACGACTATTAACAGAAGCTTTAGTGAGCGAAGCCAGTGTTCGTTATACCATAGAGGAAAAAATCCTTGCGTTAAGCCGAAGGCCCAAATTGACCCAAAAATGTTGTGTTTCATGTAAAGTTCTAGGTCCATTCTTAATTTTATTTTTGGGGCTTTATTTCCTAGGATCATATTTTCAGGTACAGAACTGGACATTTTAGCTTTTACAGTTATTTTTAGAATTTTAAAATAGAAAAGCTCATCTCCTTAGAGTAGTGTCTCTGTATTCTTAAATAAAATAATATTCGTGCTGAAAGTGCTGTTACGGTCGCTACCAAAAACAAAAGTGGCCTTAAAGGTTAACGTGCATGTTGTTTTAAATATGTATAATTAAAATTATAATAAGCTTTAAATTTCCTAGTTAATAAGTTTAAGGAACTTATTTGGCGTATTATGCTGCCAAAGAAATTGCAAATTTTTCTTCGGTTCTCAATATATAAGATGTCAAGGTGTCCATCCAGCACATTCCAAAAATAAAAGAACTTAATTTGTTTTTATATCATGATAGTCTGTAATTTAATGTTTCTCGAACTGCGCATTCATTAAGATAAAAATTAGTTTTGTGGTTTTTTGAACTGTTCATGGTTTTTTATCAAAATTTTAGATATTTTTAAATAAGGATTAACATGAAATTTATTAAAATTCATTGAAAATGTTCATTCTCGACTGAACCATGGCTCGAACTCGGATCGAATTTACATGTTTGGAAAACAACTAAATTCTGATCATCAGAATTCTTTGCACCACCCTTTCCGCCACTGCAACGGCTGGCAGGCTTTAGTCAAACATCAATCCTTAAACCAATGGTATTCTCTTTGTGGATCGAAATTTGCTGTAATTGATTATCTACATATTTTTAAATTTTTTACATGTTTCTTCCTGACTTCTGTTTTTTTTTCGTACTTTTGTCAAGAATTCTTCTCAAATAACAAAGTAAATTTTTGTGTTTTTGTTTTAATCCTCCGATTTTCGCATATTTTTACATTCACATCAAAATCACTTCCGTTTTAAGTCATGTGCGATATGCTCGATATTTTGGACAAAAAGGTTCCTAATGTGATAATTACGATGATATGAAAAAGCCCATATGTATGCATATGGTTTTTTCTACCATTTTTTTGTGCATCTAAAAAGCATTTTTTAAGACAAATTCATAAAGGGATAAAAAACTAATTTAGATATTTTTAGTTAGCCTTGATTGAGTTCATCAAATTTAATTTTCATTAAATTATTTTTACTGAAGGAAGGAATTTTTATTAAAATTTATTGATAATTTTCTTGACTGAGTTGGGGCTCGAACTTGGGTTGAAATTACATGTTTCAAGAATCACCACATTCTTTCATCAGAATTCTTTGAGTTCTACCCGCTGCACCACTTCTAATTAATGTTGCAGCTGATAAGAAGTTAGGCCATAGTTTTTTTTTCACTTAGGGCGAAAAAAAGGCCAGAGGGGTTAAAGCTCCCCCTCCCTATATGTTCTTAACTAATCAACCGGTTTTCTAAAAATTTGACATGCAGATACTGTGGCATCTGACAAAAAAAAAAACATCTTGAGCCCGAACCGAAGCTCCTAAGAATTAGATTTTTTATGAAAAATGCCATTTCTTAAATTTTAATATTTTATTAACTATAAATTATTATAAAAGGCCGTTATACGCTATACCACAAAGTCTTAAGTATTTTCCAAAAATGCGTCCCAGATCGAATTATCGGTTGAAAATTTTCAAAAAACAATTACAACTTATCATGACAGAGTTGCATTTTCGTAAAATACTTAAGATTTTGTAGGATAGTGCATACAGGCCTTAATTCAAACTGATAACATTTTTATTTAACATTTCTTGTTTTTCGAATTTATTCTATGAACTAAAGTTCAGTTATGTATTTTATAAAGCTATAAAAAGTATAAGTACACTCAAAATATTATGTACTTAAAAATACTGAAATTGCAATATAAAATAAATGAAAATTCATTTAAAACCCGGTCTACTTATTTTTCATTAATTTTTAACGAAAAGTTCATTTAATTTTTACTGTCAAAAATTGAACCCCATGTTCTGTAAAAACAAATAAATTTTTAGTTATTTTATATAAATTAACTATCAATAAAATTAACTGAATATTCCGTAAAAAACAAATGTTGCTAACGCTTATTGAAATTTAAAGAAAATTTAATGTTGAAAATCGCTTCAACCGTGATGAATAAAATATAATAAAGATTATTAGTACAAACTTCGCATCAATATTTAACAAGCTAAATATGTACACAAGAGTTTTGAGTGTAAGGCGTATCTATCATTTTGTTCCATTGTAATTTAGAAAAATGTATCACTTTGTAAGGGTGCGTGTAACCTGATGAATATATTACACATATGTATATAATGTATAATTATTTCTTGGAAAGAAAACTCCATTAATGAGTTTTTATTTAAAAAGGTTTTAACCATTTTTTTAAGCCAATTTCTAACCACTTTTCCGCAAATTTTGCCATTTTTGGTCACCAAGTGTACATCAGTACAAACAAAAATTCAAAATTTGTTGTTGTTTTGAATGTTAGTTAAACGAGTCTTTTTTGCGCTCGCGTTCTACAAACAGGCAGTTATTTTTACTACAGTAAACCCGGTATCTAAAGAATCATCTTAACTTTTGTTGGCTATCATCACAGTTTAATGGGAATCAATTACATTTTTGACATTAATTTTGAGAAATTTTTGATGGCAGTAAATTAATTGTAAAAAAGAAAAATATAAAGTTTTTACCGATGTTGACCCACTTTTAACGCTGTGTGTATACCAAAAATCCAAATTTCAAAGAATAACCGTATTTTAAATAAAATTACCATGCTACTTTTGCGGCCCAAAATTACCCCAAAAAGGGTAATTACCGTACGGTTAATATCAGTGGCAGCAACAACAAGAAAAGAAAATTGGAGAATGAACGGAAATTGTATGGTGAAAAAACTATTATTTAAGAGAGAAATAATACAAAATTGGAGAATGAACGGAAATTTTATGCAGAAAAAACTATTATTTAAGAGAGAAATAATACAAAATTGGAGAATGAGCGGAAATTTTATGCAGAAAAAACTATTATTTAAGAGAGAAATAATACAAAATGTTTACATTTTGTTTTTATCACTTGCAGCGTTACCGTTGTGCGACTTTAGTTGCAATTTGCAACCTTTTTGACGCCCTGACACTTTTTGTGCGACTTTTTCAAAATCGTCTAATTTTGCAACTTTTCCAACTATTTGCGACTTTTGCCCCTTTTTGTAAGTGAATTACTTTTTTTTTTTAAATGCATAATTTCACATATTTTCCCTTAAACATATCAATTTTGTTTTAAACATTCCCCTGGATATGTAACCTCATTCGATTGATCAGGTGATTATTTTGTATCCAGACAATTTCAACTACTGAACCGTATTGTATATGACTTGTTTTGTATCGTGTTCATTGAATTTCCATGCCAATCTGGGTTTATCGGCATTATTATTTAAAGCGTTTTAAGACAACTTTTTTACAGCTATTGATCTCATATCTTTATTTAAAAATGTTATAAATTACACACGCTTTTATTAACGAATTGGAGTTGTTAGAAAGTAAATCGAATGATAAATCATACAATTACAAAAAAAAAATTACAAAATGCTAACCATTTTTGGTATACAGTAGGAAGCTTTAAAATTGCTTTTAATTAACAATTGTAACTTAATTTAGACAAATAAGCAGCGCATGTATTAACTCTTCCGCACAACAGTGCGTGTGCTGACAATTTTTTTTCAAAACTAGAATTAATAAAAAAATAACTTAAACAACAGGTTGAAAGTAAAAACTTGTAAGTTTATTCTATCAACTCTAAGTTTTCTAGATACTGAAATAGAAGGTTGGGTGTCAAGTGGTGAACTTGTGCGAAAATACAAAAAAAAGTTTAAAAAAACATTACTATAAATCAATCAAATGTAAAATTAATACACATAAGTGTATTTAAACACATTTTTAACGATTTATTTAAATTGTTAATTCCTTTTTGCTTAATTTTGTTCAGTTAACCAAAGATTTGTATGTACATCGTTTACCAATACCCACCCGGTTGTTGCTGCATGTCTATAAGCGATGAGAACAAGTCATCGCCATACAACTTTTTTTCGGTTATTTATAAAAAAGTTTTTGTCATACAAATTTTTTTTCGGTTTTTTAACGTAAACAATTTGTTTTGTAAGTAAAAATTTCTTTTTAACTGAAGCAAATTTAAGAGAGTTTCTAAAGAAAAAAAAACCGAAATTGTCACCCGGGTGGTAATTAAAATGTTAAAAAATGTGAGACTTAAATTTGAAAAAACGACTTTTTTGTGCGACTTTTTGTTTTAAAAACGACTTTTTGTGCGACTTTTTCAAAATTTCAACGGCAACCCTGATCACTTGTCTGCAAAAAGAGTATTCATTTCGTTTTTAATAATACATTTGCTTAAATTCTTTTAAACTGCAGTTTGCAAATCTCAATTTTTTCATTTCATTAGTAAAGTTTGAGAGTTTAGTAAGTGCGTGTGTTGCTTAAAAGGTCTTTTTAAAGTGAAAAAGTTGTAAATAATTATTAAAAAGTTTTAAGTAACTAAGTTTAAAATAAAATGAATGTTTAAATTTAAAGAAAGTGTGAAAATTAGTCAAAATTCTTATTGAAAAAAGTTTATTTGTATTAAGAAATTTTAGTGTTAGACAAAATGGCTGTTAGGAAAAAAACGAATGATATGTAAGTCAAGTGTAGACAAATCTTAAAGTTATGGCCAGCGGAGCACCTCTTTGTTTGTTCAAGGTTAAATTGATGTTGCAATTGTTGCCGAACTAAATTTTATGGTTATGTCGTAGGCAAAAATTTGATTTGAAAAAAAAGAGTAAATTAAATTTGCATTAATGAGTGCAGTAAAAAGGAGGTATGTTTGTACTACAGTTGTCGATCGTATATTATTAGTGAATTAATGTGTGTGAATGTATGTCAGCGGAGCACCCTTCTTTGAATTTAATGTTAAATTTATTGAAAGACCGAATTGTGAAGAAGGTTATGTTCCTATTAGACAAAATGTTATTTTAAGAATCAATTGTAAAATATTTTTTTTTGAGAGAGCGGAAAAATAGAATTAAAAATTATAAAATTAGGAAAATAGAAGTAACAGCAAGTTGTATGCTCGTGGCTTAATATGTAAACCGTAAATAGTACATGTTGGTGTATAGAAAATTCTTAAAGTTTTTCTTAGTGAGACTTATTTTAATGTTCAAGGTTAAGTTTTTGTTACATTTGTTGCCGGTCTGATATGGAAGTTATGTTTTAGGCAGCAATTTTATTAAAACACATATGTACATATTATGTAAGCAAACATTTATAACGGGATGGAAATGGTAACGGTTATTTAATACCAACCATCGCTCATTACAAAATCGGTATAATTAATGTAAATTAAACCGTTGAAGGTGTTAAGGTAATAAATACAACGGTTTGCGGTAATAGGTGGCAAGCTTGTTAAATCAAAAATATTATAAAAAAAATTTTAAAAATATATTGCTGCTTTAAAAATGTGTATTTGGAAGTTTTTTAATTGTTTTTCTTTATTTTTATAAAATAATGTACATACGTACATCTATCGCAAACTGAATCATTAACAGTTACAATAAAATTGTTACTTTTGGTATCTTTTTTCTTCTTGCTAAATTTGGTAGGTATATATGTACATAGATTACATATGATCCCGTGGCCGGAATATACATATTGTTTATTGAAATATTTTAACACAAATTAAGTACATACATATATGCAAATGTAAAAAACTACAAAAAATAACATAAAATTTCTATAAATCTTGCTCTTATTTTCACGTGAACGAAGTCACCGGTAAAAGCTAGTATTTTTTATAAAATTGTAATATTAAAAATATTTGCATATTGGTATTTCTCTGAAATGGTCCACCGTGACTTAAAAAATCAAAGTTAGATTAATTTTGTAGTATATTTTTATTTTTTATTACTACTTTTAATTATTTAAGCTTGAGGTCGTTTTTTATAAAAAATTATATTTATTTTATTCAATATTTCGCTAACCTTTGGTTAGCATCGTCACGAATTTAACAAATTTTAATAATAACAAAAACGATAACAAAATTTTGAAAAAATTTTTGTCAGAAATTAAATTCAAAAACCTATTTGTCATAAAAATTTTTTCAAAAACCATTATTTTTTTTTATTTTTCATTTTTGAATAAAAGTTTAATTTTTTTCAAAAAGTAATTTCAATTTTTGGGAATACAAAATTTAAATTTCAAAAGATTTTGTTATTCGTGCTAAATTCCCAGTTTTTATTATTGATAAAAACACTTGAAATTTATTGTTGATGGGATAAGCTATTCCTATGCGCATTTCACCGGTTGCTTAGGCCAGATCATCAGGAAACTTCATCCATAAAGATTTTAGAAAAACTAAAGATATTAAACCAATACTATAAGTCTTATACGTTTAACATTTTTATTTGGTTTAATATCTTTAGTTTTTCTAAAATCTTTATGGATGAAGTTTCCTGTTTCGAATTTTAGCCATGTTCGCGATATAAGCGATTTGGTCGTGTAAGTTTTCTGATTCTTTACAGCTTTAACGATTTATAATAAATAGTTGACTTTGCTATCATGCCGATGTTAGCAAATTTTTGCGAATTTCCTTGAATTTAGCAATTTTTACCGATTTTTTGCCATTCCTTATAGTTTTAGGGACTTTCAATAAATTGTATGGCTGGTTTGAAATATTAAAAATTTTCGCGAATTTTCGCTATTTTTGCAATTTTTTTGCTATTTTCCGACATTTTGTTTTTTTAACCCATTTAGAGATTTCAAATAAATTTTAGTGTTTGTTTAAAAGATTGCAATTTTTCGAGAATTTTAGCCAAGTTAACGTTTTTTTCCGGTGCTTCTTTACAGCTTTCACGATTTTTAAAAAATATTAAATATTGCTATCATGCTACGGTTAAAAATTAGCGATTTTTAGTTCAAAAAAAGTTTTTCAAACAAAAACTTCGAATACACAAAAACATGCGGATTTGAGAACACCAATTCATTACTTATGCGGATTAAAAAAATTTTTCGTTTTCAATTCGAGTCTAAACCTAGAACATACCTGATAAAGGTCCATTACTAACCTTTATAAAAACATTTTTTCCGAAACAAAAACCTCCTACAATTCACTTACTTTCGCACTTTTTCTTACGGTCCTAAAAGGCACTTCTATTTTTGTCACGTGAGTAAGTCAGCTTTGATTGCATGGCATTTGGGTACCCAGTGCTCAATTTACTATTATATATGTATACTTTTTAGAAAGAACTCATCACAAACAATGTAACGATTCTAGAATTCATTCTAAAATTCCAATCCACTTCTATCTTTTAATATTCAAACACAATAAAACGCGTACAAATGTCGCGTGCATAACCAGATAAACACCCATATATAAAACTTTATAAGCATACGTTTTTTCTTTTCGCAAATAATGCATTCTTGTGTATTCTAGACAATGGGTACAAAAGTGTGCAAAACCAATAGACAACAAGCTAATACAAAACCTTATTGTTTTTAAAAGTGTTTGTTTAAAAACTTTAAAAAAATAATGTATGTTGTAAAAACTTTAAGTTAAAAATCTTTATTTCTAAAAATAACAAATCTTCATTTGAGCAAAAAAAATTCAAATCTTATATTGGGGAAAAAATCTTCAAAAAGAAGATAAATATTTATTCTGGCAACTCTGCTCATGATGCTGCATAAAAGAACAAGAAGCGGATGTAAGAGTAAAACGGAAATAAATTACTAAAGCAATCTCATATTTTTTAAGAGTGCTTGATTATAAAGAGTAACACAAATTTACTCTTAGCGGTTCTTATAAATCTGAAGTTTTGTTTTACTAACTCGGAGGAAGCAGCAATAATAATCGTGGTTAAGGCATTCAGTTTCTTTAATGACTTACAAGTGCGTGTTACACTTAAGTGGCGAGTTCGAGAATAATTTATACATACATACATACATATATTCAATAAATTAAAGTGTTAGATTTATTAGTAAAAAAAAATTAATTATTATAAAAAGTGTGGTTAAAAGCGTTAGTAGATTGTGTTTTTAAATAAGTAAGATTTTAGTTAAGAAAAATCTAATTACATATATCAAAGAAATTAATTGTTAGAATAAAAAGCTGCAAACAGGTCAGTGATTTTACCATTGTGGCATGTATGTACATACATACATACATATATGTATATAAATCTGTAACATACATGTGTGTGTAAATAAGACGAATGATAATGCCGGTTATGAGGGGGTTGAGCATTGTGAAAAAGGAGATGCTGCAAACGTAACATGCATTCACATACGTTTGGATGTATGTATGTATGTACATATATGATAGCAATTAGATTGAAGTTTGCGGATGTGTTTACAGTTGCTTAGTTAGTTTATTTAATTTGAAAGGCTTAATAAAAATTTGGCGGGTATTTTTTTTAATAAAATTTGAAGATATAAATGTAATAAGAGAGAAAGAGAGAGAGAGAGCGAAAAATAATAAGGAAAAGAAAAGTAAAATACCTATTAAATTGAGGTAAATGCCATTTAATAAAATAGGTATAAGTGTAAAAATGCAATATGTATGTAATAAAAAATAAATAAAAAAAGTTTGAAAATTAGGCAAAATGCAAAATGTAAAAGTGATAAAAATTTCATGTTAAATATAAAATAAATTAAGAAATAAAAAAAACGGTAAAACGCAATTATCAAATTATAATTTTTTTTAAAAATAATAAAATTATAAAGAAATAAATCAAGGTTATGCGTCGCAACGCCGTAAAGTTAATGGAATATCGAACGATTTATTATCGTTAACGAATCGATAACGTGGTTATGTATTAATTGCAATGGAAACAAAATTTGATAATACATATCGGTAAGAATATTTTAGATTATTTTAAAAGTTTACAATATATTTATATAGTTATTTCTATTTTATTTCAGGTAAATGTAAAACATTGAGTTGGCTAAAATTTTAGGCTTTTTTAGACCAAATGAAAAATATGGACTTTAAAATTGGACTTTTTTAACTACCATGGAATATTACCGTAAGGCATTCAATATGACAAAACTGATACCTAAAAATCCAATTTATGGTCAATTTCACTAATTCCAATTTCACAATAGTTATAACTAACTATTACTTTAACTTTCAGTTAACAAAATGTTTTTGACAGTTATATCACTCTTAGGCTGAGTGTACACGACATGTTTTTCTCATCTTTCATGTCAAATTTTCAAGTCACATGTAATTGTGCATGACTGTCAAAATTGCTGTTTTTCATAAGGTTTCTGACATAGTCTCTGTTTTATTTGCATAGTTATTGCAGAAACCAAAGTAGTTATCGGTTTGAAAGTAACGTGCAGACGCCACAAACATTTTTTTTCCTTTAAATTCGAAGATGTCAATTTTGGACATAAAAATGAAACGTTTTCTATATACATATGTATGTATGTATGTACATTATTTCTATTAAAGGGTTAAAATAACATACATTTATCGGTATTATAAAATAACAACCTCAGCCGGCTAATGATTCCATACATAGAAATCTAAACCCATCTTTTACTACACCGATCGAGTCAGAATCACTTTTAAAAGTCAACTAACGATGTTCATCCGTATGTCTGCCTTGTTGGTTGTCAGTACATGTACAACTTGTGCACAAACTACATACAATTTAATTTCACCATTTTTAAAATTTTCCTAATTAAAGAAAAAGTACTATCGTTAAAATTGTAAATATTTATTCAGGTATGTAATGGAAATCGATTTTAAAAACGAAACGATTTGAAACCGAAAATATCCTTTTCAGTATCTTTTAAAATGGATTTTAAATCCATATTCCATTTATTTTCAGTATTTTTTCTTTTATATTTTTTATTTTATATTTTACACGTTAACTGAAGTGTATTCTGCACGAAAACTTAATCCTTTATTTCAGGAAAGGATTTTAAAATCCCTCAAATTTCATCACACCTTTAAAAAAACGTTCGTTTTTGTAAGATGTGGCAGGTATTATGATCAAAATAAATATTGGAATTAAAGGAAATGATTTAGTTTGCTTGTGTCCCGTTTTTTTCGTCAAATATTTGACAAGTGTGATATTCTGTTTTTTTTTTATTTTTAAAATTTTAGTCTAAATAAAATTTGGTCTTACCAGATTAAATATTCGGTTACGGTAAAGTACTAGTAAAAATGATTATTGTTACAGCAGCGCGACCTGAAGACAGGTGACTTTGAGTTGGCAATCCTTATTCGTTGTTCGTTAAACTCGGAGTCGTCCCTTTGCGTGGAATGCATTGTCATAGATAATAACGGTCTTCGGTTACGGTTAAAAGCGCTTTTAAATTTGATCTTCCGAGATGGAGATGTCGACAGAATTGTAAAAATAGTTTACTGTACCAAAACAATAGTAACGTTTTAGGATAACGGCAAAAAACTTTGACAATAAATAAAAATAAAAATGAAGTACTTCTGCAACCACTTTAGATGTCTTTGGTAAGTTAATACATTTTTCCTTATAATTTAAATACTAAAATTTATCATTAGCATAATAACGGAAAATTTTATTAATTTTGTGATTTGTAAAATCATAAGAAATATAACTTAACCTTTTGGTAAAAAACGTTTCCCTCAAAATTTGTTTATTTATTTGTAGGACATGTTTTGGGGGAAAGCAATGTTTTGATGGAGGAAACCTTTTACTTTTTGAAAATTTCTAAATAAATAAATATTAATTGTCATGTTTAAACTGATTAGTAAAATGTATCCCCAGTTATATTCAATATGTAACTTTATTCAACATATTGTTGTGTTACTTCTTAAACCACGTAGGCGTTTTTGGTTTTTGTTGTAGAAAATTAAATTTGCCCATCCCATTTTGAAAACTTTGTGTGAAAAAAATACATCCTTTTGGAAAACCTCGTTAGCGCCACATACAAAATGACATTTGCATGTAAAAAATAGTGGTGTATATATATAACGGTGTAAATGTTAAATTCTCAACCACCAATTTTTTGTTTTGGAGATAAAAAAAAATTTGGAAAGTTTGAAGAAAATCGGGGAGCCTTTTTTATTGCGGCGCCAGGCTCTCAAAGTCAGTTACTTTGCTAAAAACAACGCTTTTCAACGAGTAACTTCAATCTGTATTTTTATCCTATACAGCTCAAATGTTTCTCGAACTCCATTTATTTTAATAAAATGCAACTTTTGTTGTTGTGCGCCCAAGATCTATCTTGATATCTAAACTCGTCTCCTGTACAAAAAGCCGTTCTTAGCCGAAATTCGGAACATAATGGGTTAAGGCGTGCCCTTATGGAGCTAATTTCTAAGGCCGAGCGCATTTATTTTTACATAACAAATATTTCCTTTGAAGGATTCAAAGCCCTTTCTGTAATAGACCAATACAATTTAAATTAATATTAAAATAAAAGATTTTTTTAAGTTTAATTAGTTTAGAAAACTTTTTTATTTTTAGTATATCTTCGGTTTATTTGTTATATTTTTTCTGCGACACAATCGGGCATGTTCTGTAAATCGAAATGAAGTGGATTTAAAATCGCACACATTTTGAGAACGATCCTGTTAAGAAAATTCATGAAAATATACCTTTTTATATACTTCATACTTTGAGTACTCATTAACTTTTCAAGAACCACGGTTGAAAACCGGGTTAACTACAGCCATTTTATAAATAATTGAGATCAAAATCTCGTTTAAAAAACATGCCCGAATATATTTAAAACTATTAAGGGGTTTTTTTGTAAAACACTTCACCTCACTTGAAAAATATGCCCCTATTACGGTTTACAACTCAACTCTAGTTCTGATGAAATTTTACAGTTTTTGTGTTTTGGTTGACAACTGTGTTATAGTGCTGTTAAAAAACACCTTAAAATTTCAGGGGTCTAATCACCGAATGTTTTTGCATATGATAGACACTGACGTATCGAATGAAAACTCGAGAAATGTAATGTCGAGTTACTCGGTATCGAATGCTATTATTTCAAATTCAATAAATTTCATTCAATATCGAGAGTCATGATACCAAAATAAATAATTTCGATCAATTTTGCTCGATATCGTATGCGGTGATTAGACCCCACCAAATTTTTTTTTGGTTTCTAAAAAATGAGTTGTTGTATTAATAGAATCAGGAGGCCATTAATTTAAGCTTCTGGCATAAGGCGAATTCAATATTCAATTCGACTTGTTCTGGGGGCTACTTTCTATTGCGATGCGACTATATGTGACATAAATGTTTAACAACCTATCCCCCATCATATCTGGTGTTTTCGGAAGCCCCATTTCAACGGACAGACAGACGGACATCGTTAAATCAATTAGAATTAGTTTGAGAAATTTGTTTTATAATTTGTAGTTGAAAAAATATTTTTTCTCAGTTTGTCACAAGTTTTCAACCCTTAAGTTTTATGACGTTTGTAATAAAAGATAAAACCAAATATTATCGTGGGTTTATTATTACCAAAAGAAAAAAAATGGTGTTTCGTAGGACTAACGGTTTTTGATCAAATTCTTTTCATAAAATTATAACGTATAGTATGCGAACCAACGTTAAACAGTCAGACATTTTGGGGAAAAAATTCTTTATTTTCTAAACGGTAGTCCGATTGAAATAAAATAGCATATGGCAGTTAAGGGCTTGTACTAAAGTTTTTGTTTAGAACCACAAAAGAAGGCTTCGTGCAAAAATTTAGCATTCCCTTAATTTAAAGTTAAATATCGTTACTCCGCGTGTTACTAATATTATTTACATTTAACAACAACAACGACAATATTAAATCTATACACACATGTATGTATATATAAAGTATGTCGTAGTTATGTTGCTTACGACAATCATAACAACAATTTTTAAAACGACTGGTTTTCGACTACGCGACGCTCATAATAAATGTGATACATCTTTGCCAATTTAGCTTGTTATTTCTGAATAAAGATAAGCTATTCCTTTTTCAAAAATTAAATTTTATAAGTAATAAATAAAAACACACAAAGTAAAAATTAAAAATTTTAATAATCGAATTCAGGGTAATATCTCTGATACTTTAAAAAAATCTTTTAAAGCGAAATAACCTTCTCTATCACTGTAATTTAAAAATGTTCTTAAATTATAATTTTTAAAAATTTGTATTATAATAATTATATTGACAAAAAAATATATCTATAAGTATATAAATATTATCATCATTACTTTTTTAAGAAAATACACATTTTATTTCGAATATAACTAAAAAATACATATGTATATTATGTTAGAAACACAAAAACCAACATGAATGGGAGAAAATGCATTAGGATTTTAGTTTTAGGTCAAAATCAACATCTATCTAGAGTCTCCAAGAAGCTCAAACCTTTCTGTTTGAAATGTTTTCTTCATACCTCTTTCAAGCGGGCAACAGCTTAGCTTACACATTTAATCACAAAGTTAGACAGATGCTTCATTTGAGTTCTTTAGTATACTTTTTAAGAATTTTTTTTATGGAGTTTTCAAAGAAGTTTTATAAAAAATATAAACTATAAAATGTAAGGAATTGACAAAAAAAAATATTTTAACTAAAAACATGAATAATGTGTTAAAATTAGAATTCTAAATTTCTAGCTTCTAATGTGGCGGCATCAGGGAAATATAAATGTTTCGATAGTAAGAAAGATAAAAACGCTTGACCGCCCACGACCAAGAAGAGAAAATATAATTTTCTTTTGCGGCCACCAGTGTAATCCAACTGTTGGGGATTGCCATAGGGATCATAGTTAATGGCCCCGCTAGGATTAGTGGGTGAAGATTCGTGTAAAACTTTTGTTTTTAAAGTACGTAGCTGAAATTTAGATAATATTATAAGTTGTAAATAAAAATATTATTTTGAATTTAATTAAAACTTACCAAAAAGAAGCCCAAGGATAAACTGCAATAAGTTAAAGCTATATAGTAGCCAAACCCATGAAACATTGTGCTAACTACCAAACATGCCACTATTGTTACAAATTTATAACCCGAAAAGGCTAACAAGTCCAATGTTTTTAAATTCGTTTTAATATTCACCACATACAATGTTATCGAGTATACAACCAATTCAAAAATACTTGAAGCCAATGCACTCGATGCCTCAATGCTAAGTTTTTCTGGAGTAAAACGATTTTGAAGCCCCAACATTAAACCAGCAACAACCACATAAGTGATAAAGGCCATAGTGGGTATGTATAAGTCGGGAGCATTAATGTCATAACGAGGCTGTACGGGTTGTTCTTGATCATATTTAAGAGACCAGTCCTGAAATTTAAAATTGAAATAGTTTAAGCTAAAATTTTTAATTACTCAATTAGCTGCAGTTCTAAAAATCTTTACGTTTTATACCTACATTCCCTTTGTATATTTTTATTTTTTTTTTTTTTCGAACAAATATTACAGTAATTTTTATTTTTTCGAACAAAAATAAAAGTTTTTCTCCAAAAAAATTTTACGCGTTATAAAACATTAGTTGGATTTTAATATTTATTTTTATGCGTGATCATGTTTAAAAAAATAATTGTACGTCTAAAAACGTAACGTATAATGCTATTGTAATAATTTTTGGTCTGTCACAGATTTATATGACTAGAAATCACCAGAGCTGTAAATGAATCATTAATTTTTGAATTAATTCACTAATAATTCTTGCACTGAATTAGAAAATTTTGAATTAATTCTTTTCACACAAAGAAGTGAATTGAATGAAATTTGAGTCAATTCAAACGAATTTGGTAAAGATTAATTGAATTTCATTTTAAATTCAAACGAATCTGTCGAATGAATTGCAATTTGTTTCCAATTTAAATGAATTTGTTAAAGTGAATTGCAAATTACATTAATTAACCTTAGGCCCTATTAGCTTAAATAAAAAACAAATCAATTGAATTGCAATTAATTTTACCGATTCATTTGTATTGAATTGATTGTGAATTAATTCAAATGAATTAGACAAAATAATAAGCAATTTATGTTTAACTCATTTGAATTGAATTGATTGATATTTGAATTGATTTTGTAAATTTTTCAAACGAATTTTAAAGATTTTAGGAACTTGAAATCTCAACAACATTTTTGTTGTCAAAGCTGTGTTCGTTTACTCGAAATTCTTGCTACTTTTACTACAATTGGAAATTTGTTTACTTTTTGTATTAAAAACTTCCAACTGCAATGAAAATTGTAAATTTTAACAATTCCCCCTAGATCTGCTCTTGAATTTGATTGACTGCAACTCACTTTCGATTTCATTTATTGGAATTGCAATTCATTTTTTTAATTTATTTGAATAAATTCAAAACCAATTAAATTCAAATGAATCTGTAGAATCACTTTAACAAATTCATTTGAATTGGAATAGAATTGCAATATAT
The DNA here is from genome assembly GCA_949318255.1 of Pollenia labialis. Taxonomy (NCBI): domain Eukaryota; kingdom Metazoa; phylum Arthropoda; class Insecta; order Diptera; family Polleniidae; genus Pollenia; species Pollenia labialis. The sequence continues at coordinate 140,372,674 of OX439139.1, read as the reverse complement.
TTTACAGATTCATTTGAAATGGATAACGAATTGAAATTAATTTCTGCCTAATTCGTTTGAATTGATTCAAATTTCATTTAATTCTTTTTTGCTGTAAAAAGAATTAATTCAAAATTTATCAAATTCGTAACGAATTAAAATCAAAAAATAATGATTATTTTACACCTCTGGCATTCACACTCTCGGAAAATACTTTTTGTAATAAATTTTGGTCTGTCACAGTTTTTTTTTTGACTACAAGTCCCCCTGTAAAATTTCGTAAGGATGAGTCAATAATTTACAATAGGTCCCATATAAAGCCCACTACTGAAACTGTTGTTGGAGGGTATTAAATATAGCACTGTAATTTTATTATTTAATAATCCTACTTACCTTGTGTGTAAATGGGAAGAATAACAAACGCAGTTTGTTAATAACATAATTATTATCAACAGCGAAGTAGTATTTTAATTTGGCTACTGGTACCCATTTTGTAAATTGATTCTCCACCAACAGTTTGCCTTGATCAGCTAAACGTTGGCCATACTCCATAGCCATATCCTGGACAATGGGTTGTTGGAACATGGCAAATTGTGGAAATTGACCAGCAACTCCCGGTTGTTGGGGTTGAGAACCAAAAGGAGCTCCAGTAGTTGGTGATGTAACAGGTACAGAACTGTATTGTGGAGGCTGTTGAGGTTGAGGTGATACTGACGCAAAACCATAATTTTGATTTGGCATATTCATGCCACCATTATTAAAGGCATTGCCTTGTGGTTGTGGCATTGGCTGTAAAGGTGCACCGTATGCGCCCACACCTATACTACTATTAGGCTGCATCATAGGATCCAACACAGTAGGTCCGACTGCTGGTTGCATAAAAACTCCTGCATTGGGCATCGGTGCTGCAAGACCCATTGCATTAACATCACTAACACGTTTGATTTTGCGACCAGGACCAGAAGCTTTTTAAATTAAGTTATTAAAACATTTATGTAATGTTTCAAAAAAATTAACAACACAAGGCAAAGAAACAAAGAAATATGGCAAGCTACAAACATTGGACACAACTAGTTACCAATTAAGTCAATAGACAGAAGAAAATAAACATGGGTGGAGGCTAGGGTAGCCAGATTTTACATTCGGAAAAACAGTACATTGAGCACAAAAAAACAGTACAATCAAGAAAAAAACAGTACATTTTTGTTTTGGCAAAAAAACACAACTATTTATTTAAATTATTATATATTTAAAACTTTTGATTGAATATGCAACAATTATATAACGAAAAACACTTGAAATGTGTAACGTCAAAGGAATGATTTGGTTTTATGGCATTTTATACGTATACGAAATTACTCCATTTGCGTTAAAAAAAACACTAAATAAAAGCATTTGGCCCAAATGATTTTTTTTTTAATTTGAAGAGAGCAAAACCATATAAGATAGGAGATATTTTTAACAAAATTTCGATTTTGTTTTTGTCTTTCTCAGGTGTTTAAAGGAAAATTCTATTGGAAGAGGTAGCCATAAAATCATATGTCTTAAAAATAATAACATGACAATATACAACTGCTGCGAGTCACCCATTATAATTAAGATTTCTACTGCGTATTTATGAGAAAACAATAACCACAGCGTAAAAAGTCCTATTATTATTTCAGAGCTTTTGTTGTTATGCTATGTACTGTTAAATATTAGTATGTTTTAAAAATGTGACTTAAACAGGGTTTTTCTTAATATCTTGGTTTTTTGTAGACTGAACCAAAAAAAAAACAGTACAAAAAGCAGTACAAAGTGTAAAAAACAGTACATTTGCGTACTGTTTGGGACATTATGTATAAAACAGTACAATTGCAAAAAATCAGTACATGTACTGTTAAAAACAGTACGTATGGCAACCCTAGTGGAGGCAGCAGCTGTCGTAAAACTATTTTTGTTAGTACTTATTTACAAATTTGATTAGCAAATAACAAAAACACATTATTCATTAACTTTACAGTGTTAAAGTACGAGATCAAGAACAATTTAAAATATTTAAATTCTTTAATGGCCTTTTTTAGATTTTAGAACAATCTCTAATTAAGGGTGGTGGTACTTGCGTATATTTCCTTGGCTTTTTCCTTACAATTTTCCCACTTACGATTCCTTATGCCTGCATTTGGATTATTATACATTTTGATCTTCTATAATTTAGCTTATTATAGGCTAATTGTATTTTGAGTTGACAAAATGAATAAAAATTGTTTTTATTTTAATAATGCAATAATTCTTTCTTTTAACCACATCACCAATAGCCGCTGTTACTGATTGGTTGTTGTTTTAGGCACTTTCAATACTATTTTGTTCGCCTTGTATTAGGCTTAATACTTATTTATACATGCCTGCTTTACTCTTACAGCTGATGGATGCAGTCACACGTTCAATAAACCAATTTCAAGTTTTTCATAAAAACTGCTTGACAAAACGGCGCTTTGAAAAATTATCCCAAAAAATAAAATTAAATTTTTCATAATGCAATGACCCCATTTTTTAATGAAAAATTACCCCAAAAAAATGAAAAAGAGTCCTAAAAATAAATTTAAATGCGAGGCGGCATGAAATAACCCCCCAAAAAAATAATGAAATAACACCCCAAAGTGTGTTGCCGTATTTCATACGCAATAAACACCCAATTTTGAAAATGAAATACACTCCCAACGAAATGAAATAACACCCCAAACAGAAATGAAATAATACCATTGTGGCCATATCCAAAAATATTTTACAGCTAAATCGGCTTTAAAATAATGCTATTTTAGTTAATATACCATCATACATGATTTATTTTACATAATTCTTCCCTTTAAACTCACATCATATCAATAGAACAAACTGATTTAAAAAATAACTATACAATTTTATTAAACACTAGATTTAACCAGCTACTTCGTTAACGTCTGCTTTTGCTTCGTGGCCATATTTTTATGCCAAAGTTTATTAAAAAAATACGAGTTGTAGAATTAAAAAAGCTAAAGAAAAATATCAAATTTCCGGTATTTTTTTTGGGGGGGTTCTATTTTCCCCCCATTTAAGTATCAAAAATTTCAGTATTGTAGTGGCAGCCCACAATTTAGTACGTCAATGAATGGAGAAAAATTTTTTGTAAAAAAAGTACCAAACATAGTTACCCCCGTTAAATGTTCGAATTTCGAAAAAGTACCAAATTCGTGTTCGTATTTTTTTATAAGTTTGGAATGTGGTATTGACAAAAGAGTACCAAAATTCAGGTGTTACCCGTTTACTCCCTAATAGGGCCGAATTTCAAAAAATTACCAAAAACCTATTCACTTATTTTTCTAAAGAACAACGATAAGTGTTACATTTTTTGTATCTCTTTTAGTTTTTGAGATATAAGGTTACCGAATTTTTCCATTTTTACCCTTTTTTACCCCCTAAACATTCGAATTTTCAAAAATCCCGTCTTAGTGGATCGATTTGGGCAGTGACAAATCTCTGGTCCAAATTTCAAGTTTTTATCCTCAGGCGCTTAGGCTGATGTGTGTGAAGATAAATTCGAATTTATAAACCCAAGACACAAGCCAACGATTTTACCATACAGTGATTTCAAGGTTTACATTGCACTGTTACATACTTAACAGATCTATGTTAACATTAAAGAAATTGCAAAAAATTAAAAAATACAGCAAATTTAATAAAATATCACTATCCCACTGCATAAAATATCACTATCCCACTGCATCGATGAGCAGGAAAACGGTCTATCGAACGAGGTTAGCGGTAGTTCTCAAATAATTTCAGAACTTCAGAAATTTTATAAAAAAAAATTAAAAATTCTAATTTCTTACGTTCTTAAGAGGGATGAGTGGTCACTATGGAGTCCATGGAAATACTACCACTATCCCACTATATAGAATGTATGGGCAGATTCATATATCAAACTGTTCTAAAATATCCACTTGAAGGCTTTTTCGTGATTGCCTTTTTAATAAATAAACAACCGTACAAAGAAATTAAATGTCAGAAAAATGACAACTCATTTGACAGCAGATTGCTAAGCAATTATTGTAAAAGCATTCATAGCAGCAATCATTGCGCAATGGAAATCCACTCATGACAATATGCGGTCTATACGTCGCAAATTTAATGGAACAATCAAATTTTACGTTTGCCGCAATAAATATTGCTACGTGGAGATGAGGTTATGACGCAGCGTTAATAAAAGAACAAGGAAAAATCCCCAAATTTAAAAAATCCACATAAAAATTCCCAAAACAAATTTTTTATCCCCGTTTTCAAAATAAAAACCCTATTTTGACATCACTGTTTCTAGTATCCATTGCTGCCAGATAAAATTGGTTCGAAATCGTCAATTTTTAAGGAAAAATCGTCTAATTGACTAACCCTTTCAGAACTTCTTTTTTTTCGATTTTATAACTGTTAAACCTGATGCTATTAACAATCAATATCCTTTTGTTTAAATTTTGTAGCAAAAGTGCAAACTTCAATTAAAAAGAAAATAAATTTAATTAAAATGTTAATTGCAATTTCAAAAATTTTATAATCAGAAAGATGTACAAAGATTATAATCAGAAAGATGTATATTCAAATTCATTTTCTTTATATAATAAAGCTATTCTTCTACAGTCAGAAAAACAAAAGAATAAAAAACACGATTATATATATTATATGTATGTACATATGTATATTTCTATATTATTATTTTTTCCTTTGAGTAAAATCAATGCCAAATGGCATAGTATGTTTAAAAAAAATTGGACATCTTCTTTGAACAACACTTGGGATATAATTTTTCTCCACTTATTAAAGCAATGATAATCTGTTAAAAACTTAATGGAAAGTTATGAAATAAAATTTTTTTCGTAACAATATTTACAGTGCCCCGGTAGGCTAGCTAGTAGCGAGCTAGTCCATCAGCCCCGGGGTTGCGGGTTCGATTCCCGCGAGAGACTCTGGTTTCTTTCCTGCAGACAAGCGTACAGCTTCGCGGGGATTAGCTTAGGGAATTAAAAAAAAAAAATAAAAAAAAAACTATGTATAATTAAATAAAAATAAAAAAATTACAAAGTGCCTTATTTTCGTAAATTTCAAATCTCGAAAGGCATGTTTGCTTTCTGGCCTATCAGAATGCACTGGGTGTACCAATCAAAATATTTTATTTTTCAAATTCAATAAAAAGCATTAAATAAAGATTCAAAAATATCAAAAAAATTATTTTCTTAATATTTTGCCCCTTTGCAACTAGCACTATGTCATAGAATAACCGAAAGGGTTAACTCAATCGTCACAAAAACCACCATTGTAAAATAACTTTTGATAGTTTTTGAAAATTTATTGTTATTTTTAGTTTCCATTTCTAATGACATATAAAATATTTCTAAAAAAATTCGAAAATAAAAATCTCGCTTCCATTTACTACGTACATACAAACTTCTTTTATTGGTTATTATGTAAATCCCGATAAGACATTTTTCATATACAATTTTTGGATTTTTTTTTAAATTGGTATAAAAATATTTTTCAAGTAAAGTGGTGTTTTAGAAAATAATCCCCTTAGTTTTAAAAAGCAAACTTTATAACGTTTTCTTAAAAATGAGCCATCATACACGAGAAAAATAATGCTGGCTTCAAACCTGAACAACCAGCACAAAACAAATACATGCACAATTAAAAAAAAAATTGAATGCAAAAAACACTACATACAAAGCAGAGTACATGCAAACAATTTTATGTAAGATAAAAATGTTCCGTGTGTGACGGAAAGAACAAAAATTGTGCGGCTTAAAAAATGATCCCGTCTATGATCGACCAATGGCAATGACTTAAAAATAGAAAAATATGTGGTATAAGTAAATTCTTGACATCTAATGACAGACATTACCAAATGTAATATTTTAATTTTATTAAAAAACAAGGTTTTTTTGGATATAAGTTTTTATTTCAGCTTATTACAAATAGGTCAAGTGTCCCCCCCCCCCCCCTACTGGCTCAGCAGGTTCCTTATATTTTTCCAAAATTCTTAATCATGTTTTTCCATAAACTGTTGTCAATGTTTGATATCTGCTTGGTAATGTTGTTTTTGAGCTGTTGTGGGGTTATTACTGCACACTTCTGATTTCAAAAAGGCTCACAAAAATAGTCTAAAGAGGTCAAATCGCATGATCTTGGCTGGCAATTCAGTCCTCCTCTATGAGAAATAATGCAATTTTCGTACTTTCCTTCTAAAAAATCCTGTTGAAACCGCATATTCTCTACGTTTAAGCTATAAATTTTCCGACTTCGGATCAACTACCTGTAGTGAATTCCATTAACCGATGATACCTCAAATTTGGACACCCTTTACAAACGTGAAAGCTCAAAATGTTTGAAAATTTAGAGCTGAGGGCGTTACCTAATTTAAATCCAGAATCATTGAAGTAACACAACAAAAAAGTTCATAAAAAATTAAAATTAATGGCTACATGAGCTTAACCCGAGAGATAATCGAACATCTACTTTACACGCCGGAAATTCTGTTTAAATGCTTTGAAAAGATTGGTTGAAAAATGAATAAAATAACAAAATCTGAACCTTAAACTTTCATGATAAAAACTTGTGAAAATGTTTACAAAATTTGTCATTTTAAAAATAGTTTTGAAACCAAAAACCGTCAAAATGAAAACAAATCGTTAAATCTGGCAACCTGCTAGTACCCTTGGAATAATTTACTAGTGAGACCGACCGGTAAATTTGGAGAGTGCAATTTGCGTATTTTAAATTAAGTTTAAAATTTTTTTTTACCAATAAAAATAAAAAACGGTAAGGAAAAATAAAATATCTGAAAAGATTATTAAAATACAAATTGACAATAAATCAAATTCGGTAAGCACCTGTAATATGGTACTGCTACACGTTCAATTTATATTGATCGACATCCCGTATCGTGTTGTTTATTGAATTGCAGTATGGATGGATCGATATCGTGGAATAGCCTAATTTAATGTGATCCATCAATAAATTAAAATGATTCAAATGTCTTAATTATTGTATGTATGTATGTACATAAGTATATTAAACGTGTAGCAAAGCCCTAAATGAAGAAAACATGGGAGGTTATGGAGAATGGAAGAAAACACCAATAAAACCACAATGTTTGCAACATGTTTTGTTTTGATAAAAATTATAAAAGTTATTATATTTTTTCAATGAATGGTTGCTTAAACTGGAATTTTTATTAACATTTTAATAAATGTTCTGCAGAATTTTTTTCTGATACTGCACGTGGGTTTTTTTGGCGTGCTTTGTTAGAAGAGCAAACTTAAAAACTCAACTTGATTCTTTGTAATGCGACGATCGGATCCAACAGGTTTTTTCCATTTACTAACTACCACACACACAGTGATGTTAACTTTTATTTTTTCATTACCTTACGGCTCTTTAAAAATTACCGTTTTTGAGAAGAAATTACCGTACGCAAAGATTTTTAATCAAAACATTAATGTGCTGTTTCCAAATCACAGGCGATTGAATGTTACATTTGTTGACAGCTCATTAGAGCATTAATTTAAATTTTAAATGTGTTTTTAGAAAAATTTGAATGTAAATTTTTGTCTTAAAATACGTTTTTAACCAAAATGATAGTATTTTTTATGAAAAAGGTAGTAAAAATTTTGAATTTGATTCGTACTTAAAATAAACCGAAAATTATAGATAAATTTATAATATTGCGGCCATTTCATATGTTTAAGAATTGTTGATTTTTACAAACAAAAAGTTAAATATAAAATTAATAATATACAATGGTAATTTAATATTTCTTATTTTGCACTTATCGGTGTCACGAAAACATTTATAGAAACATAGTGTTGTTAATTTTTTTGTTATAATATTTATCTACATATGTATTTTTAAATTGAAAATCACCTCTCAAATGTTAAAACTTTAAACCCTACATATGGAAGTACGTATATTTATACCAAAAATCCAAATTTCTTTAAATTACCGTATTTTAAATAAAATTACCTTGCTACCTTTAGCGGCCCAAAATTACCCTAAAAAAGGGTAATTACCGTACGGTTAACATCACTGCACACACAAGTGATTAAAAATATACCTACACAAACATAGAAAAAGATCACACTTGATCACAAAGAGGCCATTAACACAAAAGTTTAAAAATGTTTGGTAGAAGCCAAGGCGAATTGACTAGAAGTCAATTGGTAGAAGCATAGTAAAACTAGTAAGAATTTCGAGTATACGAACACAGCTTTGACAGCAAAAAATGTTGTTGAGATTTAAAGTTGCTGAAATCTTTAAAATTCGATTGAAAATTAAAAAAAAAAATTTTCCACAATATACAAATATGTATGAGGTTATTTAAACAAAAAGTTATTGGGCACGTTCATAAGTCGTAACAGTTGTGTAACCGTTTAGTGTTTGTCTTAGAAACGCATAGTTGAGCACTTCCGCTCAACACAACAGTTGGGTATTTGAAGCCATTTAATCCATCATAAAATTTTTTAGCTACCTAAAGTCAACATGTTGTGGTCAACCTCAACAGCTGAAAATCAGATATAAATTCTGTATTATCCATACTTTTTAGCTAAACTAATAAATTTTATTATCACTTTTATTTTTTTTCAATTGTTTATATTTATCAGCTGTTAATTTTTTATTATACATATAATGCCGTTTCTAAGACGAAAGTGTTCGGCTCAACAGTTGTCAACAGTTTTGTAGCAGTTGAGCTCAACAGCTACGTCTTATGAACGTGCCCATTGTTAAACACACTTTTATTAATATTTTCACACTACATACATATTTGATAAAAATAAAAATTCAAGTTTCTTTTAGCAGAGAAACAAAATTTTTCCAATTTTGATAGGATTTTCGCCTATACCTTATAATTTAATTTCTATTCTGCCGCAATCTGTCCAATACAATGGGCCTGTTCGGAAATGCATCAGTGATTTCAAATGCTTAAATATACATATATCAGTGAAGAAGATGTGAACCAAAAAATTGTCAAATACTCCACAAAAATAATAGTCACACAATAAAAAAAATTTAAATTATTTTTTATCGGCATTAAAAAGTTTGCTTTTCTGATGCAGCGCAGTGATGCATTTCCGAACAGGCCCAATCTCAATTCAAATTTCAATCAGTTCAATTTAATTGAGTTGGAAATGAATTTCTAATTCTTTTTTCTAATTCATTGTATATGCATTTGTTTATTTTATACATCTTAACATATGTATGTACATATATTTGTATATATGAAAAAATGTACTGTAAGTTGTTTTGTCACAATTCCATAGCTTTACTTAAAAAGTACAAAATAAAAGAGCAAAAATACCCGCATTCCAAGAAACATACAAGCCGCCCATCTCTGTTTTACAAATGTCACGTAACAACGGTATAAAATTCTATTTATACAGAATGGTACGTTGCAACTACGGTACATTACATTTCGGTAAGCTTTTGTATTGCGTTTCATATAACAAAAAGCGAACAGCTGATTGATACAGTACAGATACGGTACAGCAACGTTCGCCTAACTGGGCCTTAAGGTTTGTAGAGAAAGAAACGTTTTCCACGCCCACTTCTTTTTACCGATATCCTATTTAAAATTTCTTTTTCCCCTAATCCACTCTATAAACAAATTATTTATTTATAGATTCAGTTCAAACTTGGTACAAATAATTACTATTGTTTGGATTATGACCCGTACAAGAATAACTGACCACGACAATTTGTAAGCCCACTTTTGCCAAAATATATGTATATACATATATACGACTGGACGATTTGGCTTATTTATTTCTTTTCAAACGCATTTAGCTTACGGTGCGTCAGGCATTCGCAATGCCAATAACCAAATCACAAGGACAGTCATTATGTGTTTGCGGAATTAGTTTTCAAAATCCATGCTTCACCCATGGTCAATTGTATGTTGCTGGTTCCCGTGTCGGAAGACCATCCGCTCTGTTTGTTTACACGCCAGACAACAAAACAAAAAATGCCGTGTATCATAAAGCTGTCACAGCAAGCCAATTGGAAACAAATATTTTTCGGTTTCGATTGGTTAATTGAATATAGATCTAATTCATAAAACGATCACAAATTTGTTATTTTTCCACATTTGCTATTTCGGCAAAAATTGAAATTTAGCTTCATGTTTTGAAAACAGGCAGTTAACCTTAATTTAATACACTCATAATATACATACAGTGCACTCGGGAAAACGTCAACACTCGTTTACGTCAACATCCCAAAACGTCAACCCTTTTTTTTTTACATTGCCTACTCTAAAACGTCAACCCAACTATAAAGCTCTAAAACGTCAACTCTGAATAAAATAAAATTTCGAATTTAGCAGCAGTTAAAATACACACATTTGTACAGACACACATTTATTTTATGAAATCAATTCAGAAATTGGGGATCCACCTTGTAAGTAGAGTAAAAAAAATTACAACTGTATGTCTGTATTGTCTTTTTATTTATGTTCAGTTGCTTTTTTGTGCAGACAATAAAACCAAGCGAAGCCGTCGAAATATTTAACAGGGCTTTGGATTGGGCTCAATGCGAGAATGTTGAGCAAAATGACTTAAATGTATTAAGACGTTTAAGAGAGAAGGCTCTTTTCCAAGTGTTGGATAGAAAAAAACAGCAGAAAAAAATAACAGATTTTTTTAAATGCATATGTGTGCATGTAAAATTAAAAATATGATCTCATTTAAAATGTATTCTTTTAGTTCCAGTTGTCTTCTATGGTTTTAGTCAGGTTGAATGCCTTTTATATTTCCTTTTTGAATTTGTTTATGTTTGGATTTAGTTTATAATTAATAAAAACGTTTAAAAGCACATTATCGATATGTTTTTTATATAAAAATTTTACATTCGTAAACGTCAACAATTTGTTAAACGTCAACACCCGCGGTTTTAATTAGTTGACGTTTTCCAGAGTGCACTGTACTTTAAATATATATATGTTCATATACGAAAACGTTCGTACATTGTACGAAATCATTCTGGATTTCGCACCACAAAATTATTGCGAACAATACATACATACATATCGTCACCTAAAATGCCGTAACTACTGAAAAATTCAAATTTGACTTTTTGATTGATTATGACGTACTTAACCGAAACATATCTACACAGAAAATCTTACATGTATACGTCCAAAAATAACGACTTTATTTCCGAAAAACATAAGGCCGTAACTGCAACGTTAACAATTTCATAAACCAAAAAGCCGTAACTACAGTTTTCCAAAAAAAAAATCAAGAAAAAAAATCCAAACAAAGTTGCCTTTGATTCTCTTTCAATGTGTGTTATTGCTTTCTTAACCACTTTAATATAATTTTATTTTCTCGAATTAAATTTATAAATTAAATAAATTTTTTTAAGAGTATGAGGAATTTTGTGTTTTGTTTTAAAATACTTACAATAAATAGATACAAAAAGACATCACTTTCCTAAAAACTTTTTTAGTTACGTCCTTAAAGCACTATTTTTTTATCTTAACCATTTGTTTTATTTTATGCACAATTTTATTCTTGTAGTTACGGCTTTTTGGTTTCAGAAAAATAGAGTATAAAAGGCCGTAACTAACATTTCTTAAAAAGTACTTTTTTCCATTAATTTCTTTTTTAGAAACAAATCCGTCTTTGTTTTCTAAGCTTGAATCTAAAATTTGGATATTAAATTTTAAGTAGTCTTTAATTTATAACGTTTATTCCTTCTCCTGTAAATAACCATAATGTGTAGTTACGGCCTTTTGCATTTTAGGTGACGATATATGATTATCAACTCATTTTAATTTTATTTTTGTTTAAAAAAAGTTTAACTTGTTTATTATTTTATTTGGAAATAGTGTAATAACAATTAAAGTTTAAATTTGTTTTACAATTTAAAAAAAAAATACAAATGGTAAACAATATTTTGTTGTGAAGTGTTATTTTTTTAAATCACTGATAATTCATAGCTGGGGATTGGTTTAATGTAATGTAAAAAAGTTTGCACATATTTATTAACGATTAAGGCTTATCACACAACAGTATTAAAAAAGGTCAATAAAACGATTTGATTAAAAGAAAAACAACAGGACGGAATGATGCAAAATTGACTTGTGGGAAACAATTTAACAATTTAAATATTCTTCAATTGCAGTTGCGGCAAAAAGTTACACCTCATCGGAAAACACTTTTTTATTTGCATTTAAATAAAAATTAAACAGTAAAATGGCTACTAAACGCATTGGTATGTAAAGCAATATAATTTGCAGAATAACTGGTAAATAATATTTTAAAATTATTTACAATCTGTCTTTAGCTCTCCTCAGCGTTTCGGATAAAACCGGCTTGATTGATTTTGGTAAAACCTTATCTGGTTTGGGATACCAACTGGTCGCCAGTGGTGGCACTGCTACCGCTTTACGTAATGCTGGTCTATCCGTTAAGGATGTTTCCGACATTACTGGCGCTCCTGAAATGTTGGGTGGTCGTGTTAAGACATTACATCCTGCTGTGCATGGTGGTATCTTAGCTCGTCTCTCACCTTCCGATCAAGCCGATATGGAAAAACAAAATTTCGATTATATCAATGTTGTAGTTTGCAATTTGTATCCTTTTGTTAATACCGTTTCTAAACCCGACGTAACTGTGGCCGATGCTGTTGAAAATATTGACATTGGTGGCGTTACTTTGTTGAGAGCTGCCGCTAAGAATCACGATCGTGTAACCGTAATTTGCGAGGCTGGCGATTACAGTAAAGTTGTTGCTGAAATTCAACAAAATGGCGATACCTCGGTGGAAACCCGAAAACTTTTAGCTTTAAAAGCTTTCACACACACTGCCAAATATGATGATGCCATTTCCGATTATTTCCGCAAAGAATACTCAAATGGCGTTTCCCAACTCAATTTGAGATACGGTATGAATCCTCATCAAAAGCCTGCTCAAATTTTTACACAATTGGAGAAGTTACCATTGCGCGTTGTTAATGCCTCTCCTGGTTTTATCAATCTTTGTGACGCTCTTAACGGTTGGCAGTTAGTTAGAGAATTGAAGAAAGCTTTGGGCTTGCCAGCTGCCACTAGTTTTAAACACGTTTCTCCAGCTGGTGCTGCTGTGGGTAATCCTTTGAGCAAAGAACAAGCCAAACTTTGTATGGTCGATGACTTGTATGATTCCTTAACACCCCTTGCGACAGCCTATGCCAGAGCTAGAGGTGCTGATCGTATGTCTTCATTTGGGGATTTCGTTGCTCTTTCCGATGTGTGTGATGTTGTCACTGCCAAAATTATTTCCCGCGAAGTCTCGGATGGTATTATTGCTCCAGGCTATGAACCAGCCGCTTTGGAAATCTTAAAGAAAAAGAAAAATGGGGCCTACTGCATCTTAGAGGTCAGTTTTTGAAATAAAATATATTACATTAACTATGTTTGTTTCTGTATGTAGATGGATATTTCTTATGAGCCATCCCTTATTGAACATAAAACCATTTTTGGTTTAACTTTGGAACAAAAGCGAAATGATGCCGTCATTGACCCTTCACTCTTTACAAATGTAGTCACCAAAAACAACCAATTACCCGAATCAGCTCTACGTGATTTGATTGTAGCCACCATTGCCTTGAAATTCACTCAAAGTAACTCAGTATGTTATGCTCGTGACGGCCAAGTTATTGGCATTGGTGCTGGTCAACAATCTCGCATCCATTGCACACGTTTGGCAGGTGAAAAAGCTGATAACTGGTGGTTAAGACAACATCCCCGTGTTGCTGGTATGAAATTCAAGGCTGGTGTTAAACGTGCGGAAATATCAAATGCTATTGACAACTTTGTTAATGGTACTGTAGGCAAGGACATGCCATTTGCTCAATTCGAAGCCATGTATGAAATAGTACCCGCCCAATTAACTGCGGAAGAAAAATCTGCTTGGCTTAAGGAATTGAGTGGGGTTGCATTGGGATCCGATGCTTTCTTCCCGTTCAGAGATAATATTGATCGCGCTCGTTTAGTGAGTTTAAATTTTAAAATATTATTTGAATCAAAGAATATTAATTAGATTTTAATAAATTGAAATGTTTCTTTTCGCAGAGTGGTGTGTCCTACATTGCCAGTCCTGCTGGTTCTACCAATGATGCTGGCGTAATTGCAGCTTGCAATGAACACGGCATCATAATGGCTCATACTAATTTACGTTTGTTCCATCATTAATGTTTGATATCTTGTCTATGTACATATTTACGTATCCTCCATTTTGAATCTTGTTTAGTTTTAAGTTAATTCATGTATGAGATTTAATCAGTAAAGACAAAAACTATTTTAAATTAAAATTAAATTTACCTTCGGTAAAGGGTATATAAAACTTTGTCATTCCGTTTGTGATTTCTAGAATATTGATCTTAGACCCTAGTTTTTATATTCTGGATCCTTATGAAAGGGAAGTTCAAATCCGGTTGTCCGTCTGTCTGTTGAAATGGGAGGCTTGGTTGATATATATTTATGTCAGGTACGCTCATTATTATTTTCGCTATAATTCAGCCAGATCGGTCCAAAAATGAATGAGATATGAGCAAAAAACCACGACTACCTCTAATTTTTTCCAAAAATCCCTTGGTTTTTTATTCGTTTTTCTGTATACATATCTATAAAACGGCAACAGCCGTACACACTAGAGGTCTATTTGAATAACTCACTTGTTTGCCTTTACTCAAAGTGCACAACATTTATTCAATTATAAAACATTCAAAAAGATAAGAAGAGGGTAAACCATATACAGAACACGACCAGCTTTCTTTTTGTAGAAATTACGGGCATTAAAGTAGGAAGTGCATAAAATCATGCGGAATCTAGAAAATTACTGAATAATTACACAAAGGTCGTTTTAGTGTTTCTAAAAACTTGAAAATAAATTTAATATTCCGAATTTAGGTTATTTCCAGAAGTATATTTACATACATATTTGAAAATACACATAGGAATTTTAAAAATTTTTCAAAATTACATTGATTTATCAGTATAATTTTAAAATTTATGGAATTTTCTTTAAGAAATGGCTGCAAGTCTTAAGAAATTTGAAATTGTACTGTTTATTACTTGTCGTTATGCATATTTATTTAATGTCTTTTTACTTTTAAATCACCCTTGTATGAAAAACCACACAAGGGGATTAATTTTTACACGATAAACAAAAAAATAGTTGAGGTACACTAAAGAATATCTAACAAGTAAAAAAAAAACACATTTTTTGACTAAAAATATTTTTTAGTAACAAAATGTTTCAGAACTTAAGAAAGCTATCCTCCTTACTACGTATTTTGCACTAAAAAATAAAATTTCTGTCGAAAAATAGTGATTATTTTTGATATTGTTGCGAACTGCATGCAATGTATGTTTTATAAATTAATGTTACGTAAATCATGAGTTTGATAACAAACGAACTATGGAGCCGAAGCAAAGTGTACAGGCATTGCATATGTGTAAAAAACCACACACGAGGGTAACTAACGTAAGTTTTTTGAGCTTGATTTTAGGGTTAAGATTATTATTTTGTAAAAACAAAAATTTGACTGTCAGTCATTTACTTTTTCCCCATTAAATGTACGTTACGAAGGGCGAATTTGCTTATATACGCCATAATATTTTACAATGATTAACAAAATATATCAAATACATATAACCATTATGAATCAGTTATTCTTATTTTAGAACTATAAATTTTAAATAAAATGTACAAACAAGAGAACAAGTTTTTGTAATATTTTATATGTATGTATATGTATATGTAAATTAGAAAATATTTACATAAAATGCATTTCGCATATTGCCAAACGTGAATTTTAACCGACAAAATGATTAAGAAATCGCCACATTTGACAGTCCTGCCAATAACAGCTAAAAAGCGAAAAACTATTTTCCATTTTTGTTCTTTATAACTGGCATTTTTAAAAATATTCAATATATGAACTTTCAATATACTAAATTTTGTATGGATATTTTACGGGTTTAACTCTTGTAAAATAAAAAAAAATTTTACGAACAAGTCTCAAATAAATAAATACTTTTAATAAAGCATCTCGATATTTTTTCAATATGTAAAAGAATTCTCAATTAATAAAAATCATTTTAAATTTGGTTATATTTTTTTACATATGGAAACTTTTTCAAAAATTTTGGTTGTTAAAATTGTATTGGTTGTGGCAGCAGCACTGTTCATAAATAACAAAACATTGGAATGACCCGTTAGAGAGAGCAAGTTTACAAAAAATTTTCAAATAATTTTTGAATTATTGAATGTGCATAGGTACATTTATTTGAATACCTTGCCATAATATGTGTGTAAGCTTGTGGCTTCTTTCATATATAAGAGTTAAGCTTACACATACATACATACATAATGTGTAGGTACACATATTTTCCATTCAAATTATATTTGAATAATTTACTTATTTGACTTGATTTGACTGAATAGAATGAGTTTTTGTTGTTTTGTCTCTGGTTATTTTTTCATTTGTTTCGTTATCATTGGGTGATCGACACATTGTAATTAAAAAACAAATGAGTGTGTTGAAATTGCTTTTTATTTATTCTTGCAGACCTCTAGTACACACATTTAGGTTATCAATACCCGCATCCTACAAAATGTTTGCGGGATTGAAGAATTGTGCATGGCACCTCCCGTACAGAAAGTATCAAAAATTGTATAAAAACCTGAATTTTTTGGCTGTCATACTATGACCTATGGATACGCCTTATGTACATATTAAAAGATCGGGCAAAAGTGCAGTTTACGGGGCGTACGAAGAAAAAATAAAAAAAAATTTGAACCCCCTCTGAAATTAAAAACAAAAAATCCAAAATTAAAATTTAAGGGGGCTGAGGCCCGTGGGCCCCCTGGACACAAAGAACCGCCCGCCCACTAAGTGGAATGTGTGGGTACTCAAATTAAAGGTAATTGTACAAGAAAAACGAAAGTAATAAAATTTAGGGCGGGCGGGACTTTTGGGGCCCTTTGGGGCAAAAAAAGTGCCCCCATCCACTCACATCTATGTGTAGGTACTCAAATTAAAGGTAGTTAAAAAAAAATTTTTAATTTTTTTTGTAACTAATAGATTATTTCCGATGTGCTAAAGATTTATTTTCTGCGTAGTCGGCCTTCGGCCGGGCGCAAGGATTTTCTCCTCTATGGTATAACAAATACCGGCTTCGCTAACTAAAGCTTCTCTGTATAGCCGGCCTTTGGCGGGGCGCAAGGATTTTCTCCTCTATGGTATAACAAACACCGGCTTCGCTAACTGAAGCTTTTCTGCACCTTAAAGATACCTATATTAACCTAGAGAGGAAAATAATGTGCGAATACAAAAACAAAATACATATTTGCAATCGTGAGCAAATTACCTTTAATTTGAGTACCCACACATCACTAAGTGGGCGGGGCAGTTTTTTGTGTCTAGGGGGCCCCACGGGCCTCAGCCCCCTTCAATTTTAATTATGGTTTTTTTCTTTTTTTATTCTGAATCGGGTGGCATATTTTTTTTATTTTATATTCGTATTTTATAGTGCACTTCAGCCAAAGATCGGAAATCTTTAGTAGAAAATATTTTTTGAAAAACTCAAAAAAATCGGTTCAGATACGAAAAAGTTGACCAAATTTTTTTTTTTAAAATACCCATTATCAGGAACATAGGTCTTCCTGAGCCCAAGTTTTATAGCCCAAGTAAATGAAAAATTTGTTCTTTAACTCGTCGGTATTTAAATCTGTCATATTAGAGTAAAATACTCATAAATGGTCTAAAAAACATCACAATTTTTATAAAAACCTAAATTATAGGGCTGCCATAGGACTAGGGCATATAAAATTACCGAAATTTGCTTTTACCGGTAAACGGTAAATGTTTTGCTTGGAAACCGGTTTATCGGTAATTTACCGGTATTTATGTTTAATTTTAAGTTTATCAGTAACGAGTAAAATAAATGCTTAAAATTTTGTAAAGAGAAATATATGTGCTCATACGCTATTATTTTTTTATTGCATATTTAGAATCTCCATCATTGTTTTTATGTCTGGTTAAAATTTCGTCAAATTCTACTTCCAAAAAGTGGGTCAAAATGTCGTTGGAAAAAATAGTGCATAATTTCTTGTTCAAAATGTTCCTTAAATAAGTGTGTAAGCTCATATGCGCTATTTACTTGAAATTGCCACTTCAAAATTGTTAAAAGAATTAAAGTGTAAACGCACCAGTGTTGCCAAAACTTTGTGACCAAAAATGGCTAAATTTACGGGAAAAAATGGCTAAAAAATGGGCTAAAAAGTGGCAAAAAGCTTTTTTAAATAAAAACATATTAAAATTGAATAACAAACAGAAATAATTCATTTAAATTTGTTTGCGATGAAATTGTAAGTTAAGTTTGTTAAATAAGAATAAACGTTAATTAATATTTTGATAGATATTTAAAAAATTAAATCATCAATAAATTCGATGTCGTTATTGATCATCTCATAGGAATCACTCGTGCCTATTAGTTCTAAATAATTTGAGGTAAATCATAATCACGACAATATTTACCCAACGTTTTGATTCCAGATCTACAATAAAAAACAAGTAAGAAAGTATAGTCTGTCAAACCTGACCACATTAGCACATACGTACCAAATTTTATCAGTTAATCTCCAAAACTGCGACCTGGGGTCTAATTCTGGCAGACGTGATCGAGTACTTCCTCGATTCGAAAGCAATTTTATTTCAGTCGATACTTAACGAATCGAAATTATTTTTTCAGTATTGTGAAACTAAAATTAATGCTTTATAACACTGAAAAAATTATTCCGATTCGTTCAGTATTGACTGAAATAATTAAATCATAAATTGCTTTCGAATCGAGAAATTACTCGATCACGACTGCCAGAATCAGGCCCCTGTACTTTGCGCACAAGGTTTATATGTACAGCCAGTCACACAGCCGGACAAACATAGTTAATTCGACTCAGAAAGTGATTCTTAGTCAATGGGTATACTTAAAGGTGGGTCTAAAACCAATATTTGAAGGTGTTACAAACATCAGCACTAACGTATAGTACCCTCTCCACTATTTTGGTGGGGGTATAAATATTTTATTGTAATGGTAAAAATATTTACCTAATTGATAAAATCGAATTAATGGTTGCTAAATGTAACCTATTTCTCAAATTACTTTAAAGTTTAAACGATGTTTACTTGTCTAAATACACTCTCTACTTCAGCATTAGTCCATGGAAGTAAGATCAACTTTAGTCAATTCTGAAATTTCTAAAAAAAGAAACACCGATGTTCGTGTTGTACCATTTTATAAATTTAATCACCCCTATCGTGAATAATTTTTCCCTCGTAATTTTTCCCCTTTTCACATATTTGCGATCATGAAAAACTCCCATGAAAAAAGGTCATTCAAAAGAAAATAATAACGTATAAAAATGTTCAAGTGAAAAAATTCCCCTTATCGTGAAAAGTTTTTTCCCTCGTAATTTGTTCACATTTCCCTTAGATTTTCTCACTTTTTTTTTGCTAGGGAACAGAACAGTAGTTTCTCCTATAAATCGAATATTAAGGCTTATTTCCGTTAATAAGGCACCAACCGATATATTGGTCAACAAAATGCAAAACAAGAGGTTGATTGCCGGCGGATTTGTAAAGCTTTCGAAAGACGTGGTGGCAGAATTTTGGGAAATATTTTACTACATAAAATTTAAAAAATGCAAAAAACTAACGTTGCAATCAACCTATCCCTCCAATACTAATCATTTAGCTTTATTATTTTCACTTTTCTTTAAAATATATACGTAAATATTTTTGAACATAAATTTCATTGATTTTTAATATTTCCTAATCTTTCTTCTTTTTTGTTACATTCACTGGAACTGATAGCGTGAACAATTTTTCACATGAGATTCATGATTGCTTTTTTCCCTTCGAGGGGACTGAACATTTCATGGGAACAAAAATTCCACTTGTTATTCACGATAGGGGTGAATATTGGAATACTGTTCCTTTATTTTGAAAGATGTTTCATCAACATCGTTTACAGCGATTTTCAACATTTATAAAAGTTCGATTTTTAAGCGATCTCCACTCAAAACAAAAGGCTAAATAGGGCACCTTCCTTTATTTTATCTGAAATATTTCCACGAATTTTAGATCCGTACTATATGAACATCTATTTTATAGACATTGCAGATTTCGGCGCCAGATAGCCTTTAGCGGTTAAAAGACTTCTTAAGTCGAAAGACGTGGAAAATTTTTGAAATGCTAAGCCGTCTCTTGCAACCATTCTTTAACTCGTCGGTATTTAAATCTGTCATATTAGAGTAAAATACTCATAAATGGTCTAAAAAACATCACAATTTTTATAAAAACCTAAATTATAGGGCTGCCATAGGACTAGGGCATATAAAATTACCGAAATTTGCTTTTACCGGTAAACGGTAAATGTTTTGCTTGGAAACCGGTTTATCGGTAATTTACCGGTACCTATTTATGTTTAATTTTAAGTTTATCAGTAACGAGTAAAATAAATGCTTAAAATTTTGTAAAGAGAAATATATGTGCTCATACGCTATTATTTTTTTATTGCATATTTAGAATCTCCATCATTGTTTTTATGTCTGGTTAAAATTTCGTCAAATTCTACTTCCAAAAAGTGGGTCAAAATGTCGTTGGAAAAAATAGTGCATAATTTCTTGTTCAAAATGTTCCTTAAATAAGTGTGTAAGCTCATATGCGCTATTTACTTGAAATTGCCACTTCAAAATTGTTAAAAGAATTAAAGTGTAAACGCACCAGTGTTGCCAAAACTTTGTGACCAAAAATGGCTAAATTTACGGGAAAAAATGGCTAAAAAATGGGCTAAAAAGTGGCAAAAAGCTTTTTTAAATAAAAACATATTAAAATTGAATAACAAACAGAAATAATTCATTTAAATTTGTTTGCGATGAAATTGTAAGTTAAGTTTGTTAAATAAGAATAAACGTTAATTAATATTTTGATAGATATTTAAAAAATTAAATCATCAATAAATTCGATGTCGTTATTGATCATCTCATAGGAATCACTCGTGCCTATTAGTTCTAAATAATTTGAGGTAAATCATAATCACGACAATATTTACCCAACGTTTTGATTCCAGATCTACAATAAAAAACAAGTAAGAAAGTATAGTCTGTCAAACCTGACCACATTAGCACATACGTACCAAATTTTATCAGTTAATCTCCAAAACTGCGACCTGGGGTCTAATTCTGGCAGACGTGATCGAGTACTTCCTCGATTCGAAAGCAATTTTATTTCAGTCGATACTTAACGAATCGAAATTATTTTTTCAGTATTGTGAAACTAAAATTAATGCTTTATAACACTGAAAAAATTATTCCGATTCGTTCAGTATTGACTGAAATAATTAAATCATAAATTGCTTTCGAATCGAGAAATTACTCGATCACGACTGCCAGAATCAGGCCCCTGTACTTTGCGCACAAGGTTTATATGTACAGCCAGTCACACAGCCGGACAAACATAGTTAATTCGACTCAGAAAGTGATTCTTACTCAATGGGTATACTTAAAGGTGGGTCTAAAACCAATATTTGAAGGTGTTACAAACATCAGCACTAACGTATAGTACCCTCTCCACTATTTTGGTGGGGGTATAAATATTTTATTGTAATGGTAAAAATATTTACCTAATTGATAAAATCGAATTAATGGTTGCTAAATGTAACCTATTTCTCAAATTACTTTAAAGTTTAAACGATGTTTACTTGTCTAAATACACTCTCTACTTCAGCATTAGTCCATGGAAGTAAGATCAACTTTAGTCAATTCTGAAATTTCTAAAAAAAGAAACACCGATGTTCGTGTTGTACCATTTTATAAATTTAATCACCCCTATCGTGAATAATTTTTCCCTCGTAATTTTTCCCCTTTTCACATATTTGCGATCATGAAAAACTCCCATGAAAAAAGGTCATTCAAAAGAAAATAATAACGTAAAAAAATGTTCAAGTGAAAAAATTCCCCTTATCGTGAAAAGTTTTTTCCCTCGTAATTTGTTCACATTTCCCTTAGATTTTCTCACTTTTTTTTTGCTAGGGAACAGAACAGTAGTTTCTCCTATAAATCGAATATTAAGGCTTATTTCCGTTAATAAGGCACCAACCGATATATTGGTCAACAAAATGCAAAACAAGAGGTTGATTGCCGGCGGATTTGTAAAGCTTTCGAAAGACGTGGTGGCAGAATTTTGGGAAATATTTTACTACATAAAATTTAAAAAATGCAAAAAACTAACGTTGCAATCAACCTATCCCTCCAATACTAATCATTTAGCTTTATTATTTTCACTTTTCTTTAAAATATATACGTAAATATTTTTGAACATAAATTTCATTGATTTTTAATATTTCCTAATCTTTCTTCTTTTTTGTTACATTCACTGGAACTGATAGCGTGAACAATTTTTCACATGAGATTCATGATTGCTTTTTTCCCTTCGAGGGGACTGAACATTTCATGGGAACAAAAATTCCACTTGTTATTCACGATAGGGGTGAATATTGGAATACTGTTCCTTTATTTTGAAAGATGTTTCATCAACATCGTTTACAGCGATTTTCAACATTTATAAAAGTTCGATTTTTAAGCGATCTCCACTCAAAACAAAAGGCTAAATAGGGCACCTTCCTTTATTTTATCTGAAATATTTCCACGAATTTTAGATCCGTACTATATGAACATCTATTTTATAGACATTGCAGATTTCGGCGCCAGATAGCCTTTAGCGGTTAAAAGACTTCTTAAGTCGAAAGACGTGGAAAATTTTTGAAATGCTAAGCCGTCTCTTGCAACCATTCTGGCAATTACCGCAAAAAAGGAGTCATCAACAATCCTTTTGCAGTAATGTTGTAGGTTATTATTAGATGAACACACACTTGAAAAATTATCTCGTTGATGAGATGATTCAGCAGATGTGGAAGAAATGGAATGATCTTGTTCCATCAGTTTTAAAACATTTATTAGATGCTGACTTTTATGGTCGGCACTCGAAAACTAGGGGAATATCCATATTTTATTTAAGACTTACATATGTAATTTAGTAATAACTTGAATCAGAATTACCGTAGTACTTTAGAGCGACAACTGAACAAGTCCCAATTTACACTAGGGACATTTCTTGCCGGACATTTTTTGAATTCTCTTTTAATCTGACCTGAAGCGTTTACATATGAAACATTAGAATTCAGACAGAAATTAATACTTATACATATGTAAACTACGAAAAGTAAGAAAGAGAAATGAAAAATGTCCAGTACAGATAGTCATGTACATACTACACACTCTACATTTTCGACCCCTTGCCGTCAAACTTCGTCTGTCCGGCAAGAAATGTCCCTAGTGTAAATTGGGACCAACAGAGCTGGATATTTATTATTATTTAATAAAAAAAATATCTAAAATCAAAACATATTGCATTATTATATTAAATCTATGGTGCCTATTCCTGTGTCAATACCGAACGTTTGCCAAGACCCAAAGCATCTATGCAATCCTTAAAATTACCTTCCAATATTTGCTTGTACTGATGCTCATCTATAACACCACTAACAATCACCAATCGTCCTATTGCAGTGGCTGGGTATCAAATATTGTACTTCTAAAGCAACTAGTGGAATAGGACGATTGGTGTTTCGGTATTTTTAACTGTCTATTCCTCGTACTAATATGTTTTTTTTTAAATTTCCTCTTGCAGTAGTACACTGCATATGATTTAATTATTAATTAATGCAAACTTGATTTAAAAGTGATGTTTTGTGCGTGAATGGGCGCATTAATTACATTGTTTAAATAAAATAATTATAAAATTATAAAAAAAGAAAAAATTTACAAGATTTTTTTTGTCGTGCTTAATTCCCAATTTTTGATAAAAACACTGAAAGTTGTTATTGAAGGAATAAGCTATTCCTATGCGCATTTCACTGGTTGCTTAAGCCAGATCGTCAGGAAACTTCATCCAAAGAATTTAGAAAAACTAAAGATATTAAACAAATAAAACTGTTAAGCGAATAAGAATTATAAGCAACAGTTTTACTTGTAACAATATCAAAGTTTAAACAAAAACAACAACAATAAACAGTGAGTTTTTCTTTTCTTACATTCCCCACTACAATTGGTTGGAATTCTTCCAACAATAATTGCAGTTGTAAGTAGGTTAAGAAAAAACAAAATGAAAACAAAAACAACTTGCTTTATTGTTTTCGCAAAAAATAAAGCATGTTGCCAGTTTAGTTTTTTTAGCCGTGCACTTGCCAGTTTATTTACAAAGTATTTTTTTGGGAATACAACATTCTAAATTTACAAGATTTTGTTTTTCGTGTTTTATTCCCAATTTTTCACTGGATGAAGTTTCCTGACGACCTGGCCTAAGCAACCAGTGAAATTCGCTTATGAATAGCTTATCTCTTCAACAATAAATTTCAGTTTTTTTTTTTATCAAAAATTTAAATTTAAATTTAAATTTAAAATTTTGCATTCCCAAAAAACTTATTTTGATAAAAGAAAAAAAAGATATGAGAAAAATATAGCAAATAAAACCAATATGACACAATAGAACATTTTGTGAATTGCCCAAATACATAATTGGAATTAAAAATGGACCAAATCATAATTTCACGAAGACTTAAACAAAATTGGCACTAAATGACTGTTTATGTTGCCTTAGTAACATTACAAATATTTCATGTGTTGCAATATAATTTTGTTTGTTTGTTGTTTGTTAATATGTATATGAAAAAATCAGAACGTTTTACTCTTTGTTTGTTTAAAACTGTCTAAATAAATTTTGTAACAGCAGGCCCACAAATGTTAAGCTTTAATTTTAAACCACTCCCTAAAACTGAATCTTACTTCAATTAATCCTAAATCTTTTAATACCTTTTTCGGTTGTTTAATTTACCCATATTCATTTAACTCTTCATTATTGAGCACGTTCATAAGACGTTACTGTTGCGAAGCCATTGAACGCATAGCTTAACGATTCCGCTCAACTCAACAGTTGCCATTTTTTCCATCACACAGGTTGTGTTCTACCTCAACAGCTGATCGAAGGAAGTTATTTTATGATGAGGCTCCTATTTTGTATGATAACTTACCTTGAAGAATTTTACCTTACGTCATAAGTTATAACCCGTGCTACTACATTTATATGTAGTTCAGAGACATTTCTAATCTAAATTTGTTAAATATTGAAATTCCTCCTGACAATTTCGTATTAATTAACCAATTTTTCTTTTCTATTTAAAAAAAATATTGTATATAATATTTTTATTTTACAATTAAATTCTCTTAAAACTATTATTATTCAAACATTTATAAATCAAGTAAATTTAAAATAACTTAAAATTAATTTGAAATATTCTTTTAAATTTATTTCCTTTTGTTTCTTAAGTTAGAATTGCAACAATTATTAGTTAAAATATTTTGTTAAAAGTATACTTAAATATTTTTAATTTAAAATTTGATTTTAAAAAACTTCTTCATTACAATATAAATGCATAATCAAAATGTGCAACATAATAAAATAATTAATTATTTAAATATAAAAATATAACTTTTAAAAAACTATGGAAGTCGGTAAACTTAGAAATTAAATTAAAATATTGCAGCACTAATTAAGTTTAATTAAGTAACTATTTTTAAAGAAGTAACTTCTTCAACTCTTACGAATATCTAGGCATTCTGCACTCTTTTTACAACATTAAATGCGATCCTTGAATGCTTTTTTTTGCTTTTTACAAAATATATTGCGACAATTGCAAACGAACACGAAAAAGGTAACAACGAATATGACCAAAGAGGCAATGAGCAAAGCGATCGTAGTGGTTTGATCGTATGTCGCTGTAGGATCTAATTTATGATACTGTGGCAATAATTGATAATCGACTAGCACTTGTGTACCGTTCGGCGGTGGGCAGGGTTGTTGCACAATAATTTCTTGATGTTGCACCTTTAAAAACAAGAATATTCGGATTGGAAAGTTGTCTTGGAGAATTTTATTTTTTTCTGTTACTCACCTGTTTATTGCGACATAATTGTAGACCTGCAGAATTGGCCAAAGTTTCCACACTATATTCATCTTGTACTAAAACTGGTAAAAGCCATTTCTCAGGTGATATTAATTCGGACCAAGACCATAGTTTTGATAAGTTCTTGGGATGTACCGAATAACCACCCACGGCTGTTAAGCCCAAAGTAATCAAACTATTGACAATCATTGCAGAAACCTTGCATGGCATCAAATGAGCACAGAATAAGGCCAACGTTTGAATGAACGTCAGATAGAGCAACATGTACCCTAAAATGGAATACAATTTTATACATGTTAGTATAACGTCACCTAAAACGCTAAAGGCCCTTTCTAACATTTTAAAAATTGTATAGGAAATTTAGGATTTAAAATGATAATCGATTTAAAATGTTTTTAATTAATTTTTCTTGCAAAATCTTCCAGTTGTTTTGATAATTGACAATGTTACATACCTATTATGCAAGCTGTTAGTTAGGCCTTTTAGCGTTTACCATGTTATCTTTTGTGTATAGGGCCTTTTGTTTTTGTCAATAATTTCGCTTTAGTTATTCCAAAATTTTTAGTGGACATTATTGTTGATGAAATAAATCAGATTTAATGAAAAAGTCGATTTTAAATTTTTTGTTAGTTAGGGACTTTTGCGTTTTAGGTGACGAAATGTATATTTAAAAGTTTTTATAAATATAAATACAAACTTACCCATATAAAGATATATGCCTGTATCACTACTGGTTGTATAGGTATACAAACCGGCCATACTATGGGCTGGCAACAAATAGGCCAACCATATACAAAGACTAGGAAATATACCCAATAAACTCTATTTAAGGAAAATAAAATAATTTTGTTTATCTTTTTTAATTTTCAAGACTCAAAACATTTTACCTGTACTATTATATATAACGAACGCGAATATAAACCTAAATGTATATCTCTTTCGTCATGTCTGGGTCTAAAACCAATATTTGAAGGTGTTACAAACATCAGCACTAACGTATAGTACCCTCTCCACTATTTTGGTGGGGGTATAAATATTTTATTGTAATGGTAAAAATATTTACCTAATTGATAAAATCGAATTAATGGTTGCTAAATGTAACCTATTTCTCAAATTACTTTAAAGTTTAAACGATGTTTACTTGTCTAAATACACTCTCTACTTCAGCATTAGTCCATGGAAGTAAGATCAACTTTAGTCAATTCTGAAATTTCTAAAAAAAGAAACACCGATGTTCGTGTTGTACCATTTTATAAATTTAATCACCCCTATCGTGAATAATTTTTCCCTCGTAATTTTTCCCCTTTTCACATATTTGCGATCATGAAAAACTCCCATGAAAAAAGGTCATTCAAAAGAAAATAATAACGTAAAAAAATGTTCAAGTGAAAAAATTCCCCTTATCGTGAAAAGTTTTTTCCCTCGTAATTTGTTCACATTTCCCTTAGATTTTCTCACTTTTTTTTTGCTAGGGAACAGAACAGTAGTTTCTCCTATAAATCGAATATTAAGGCTTATTTCCGTTAATAAGGCACCAACCGATATATTGGTCAACAAAATGCAAAACAAGAGGTTGATTGCCGGCGGATTTGTAAAGCTTTCGAAAGACGTGGTGGCAGAATTTTGGGAAATATTTTACTACATAAAATTTAAAAAATGCAAAAAACTAACGTTGCAATCAACCTATCCCTCCAATACTAATCATTTAGCTTTATTATTTTCACTTTTCTTTAAAATATATACGTAAATATTTTTGAACATAAATTTCATTGATTTTTAATATTTCCTAATCTTTCTTCTTTTTTGTTACATTCACTGGAACTGATAGCGTGAACAATTTTTCACATGAGATTCATGATTGCTTTTTTCCCTTCGAGGGGACTGAACATTTCATGGGAACAAAAATTCCACTTGTTATTCACGATAGGGGTGAATATTGGAATACTGTTCCTTTATTTTGAAAGATGTTTCATCAACATCGTTTACAGCGATTTTCAACATTTATAAGAGTTCGATTTTTAAGCAATCTCCACTCAAAACAAAAGGCTAAATAGGGCACCTTCCTTTATTTTATCTGAAATATTTCCACGAATTTTAGATCCGTACTATATGAACATCTATTTTATAGACATTGCAGATTTCGGCGCCAGATAGCCTTTAGCGGTTAAAAGACTTCTTAAGTCGAAAGACGTGGAAAATTTTTGAAATGCTAAGCCGTCTCTTGCAACCATTCTGGCAATTACCGCAAAAAAGGAGTCATCAACAATCCTTTTGCAGTAATGTTGTAGGTTATTATTAGATGAACACACACTTGAAAAATTATCTCGTTGATGAGATGATTCAGCAGATGTGGGGAATATCCATATTTTATTTAAGACTTACATATGTAATTTAGTAATAACTTGAATCAGAATTACCGTAGTACTTTAGAGCGACAACTGAACAAGTCCCAATTTACACTAGGGACATTTCTTGCCGGACATTTTTTGAATTCTCTTTTAATCTGACCTGAAGCGTTTACATATGAAACATTAGAATTCAGACAGAAATTAATACTTATACATATGTAAACTACGAAAAGTAAGAAAGAGAAATGAAAAATGTCCAGTACAGATAGTCATGTACATACTACACACTCTGCATTTTCGACCCCTTGCCATCAAACTTCGTCTGTCCGGCAAGAAATGTCCCTAGTGTAAATTGGGACCAACAGAGCTGGATATTTATTATTATTTAATAAAAAAAATATCTAAAATCAAAACATATTGCATTATTATATTAAATCTATGGTGCCTATTCCTGTGTCAATACCGAACGTTTGCCAAGACCCAAAGCATCTATGCAATCCTTAAAATTACCTTCCAATATTTGCTTGTACTGATGCTCATCTATAACACCACTAACAATCACCAATCGTCCTATTGCAGTGGCTGGGTATCAAATATTGTACTTCTAAAGCAACTAGTGGAATAGGACGATTGGTGTTTCGGTATTTTTAACTGTCTATTCCTCGTACTAATATGTTTTTTTTTAAATTTCCTCTTGCAGTAGTACACTGCATATGATTTAATTATTAATTAATGCAAACTTGATTTAAAAGTGATGTTTTGTGCGTGAATGGGCGCATTAATTACATTGTTTAAATAAAATAATTATAAAATTATAAAAAAAGAAAAAATTTACAAGATTTTTTTTGTCGTGCTTAATTCCCAATTTTTGATAAAAACACTGAAAACTGTTATTGAAGGAATAAGTTATTCCTATGCGCATTTCACTGGTTGCTTAAGCCAGATCGTCAGGAAACTTCATCCAAAGAATTTAGAAAAACTAAAGATATTAAACAAATAAAACTGTTAAGCGAATAAGAATTATAAGCAACAGTTTTACTTGTAACAATATCAAAGTTTAAACAAAAACAACAACAATAAACAGTGAGTTTTTCTTTTCTTACATTCCCCACTACAATTGGTTGGAATTCTTCCAACAATAATTGCAGTTGTAAGTAGGTTAAGAAAAAACAAAATGAAAACAAAAACAACTTGCTTTATTGTTTTCGCAAAAAATAAAGCATGTTGCCAGTTTAGTTTTTTTAGCCGTGCACTTGCCAGTTTATTTACAAAGTATTTTTTTGGGAATACAACATTCTAAATTTACAAGATTTTGTTTTTCGTGTTTTATTCCCAATTTTTCACTGGATGAAGTTTCCTGACGACCTGGCCTAAGCAACCAGTGAAATTCGCTTATGAATAGCTTATCTCTTCAACAATAAATTTCAGTTTTTTTTTTATCAAAAATTTAAATTTAAATTTAAATTTAAAATTTTGCATTCCCAAAAAACTTATTTTGATAAAAGAAAAAAAAGATATGAGAAAAATATAGCAAATAAAACCAATATGACACAATAGAACATTTTGTGAATTGCCCAAATACATAATTGGAATTAAAAATGGACCAAATCATAATTTCACGAAGACTTAAACAAAATTGGCACTAAATGACTGTTTATGTTGCCTTAGTAACATTACAAATATTTCATGTGTTGCAATATAATTTTGTTTGTTTGTTGTTTGTTAATATGTATATGAAAAAATCAGAACGTTTTACTCTTTGTTTGTTTAAAACTGTCTAAATAAATTTTGTAACAGCAGGCCCACAAATTTTAAGCTTTAATTTTAAACCACTCCCTAAAACTGAATCTTACTTCAATTAATCCTAAATCTTTTAATACCTTTTTCGGTTGTTTAATTTACCCATATTCATTTAAC
Organism: Pollenia labialis; assembly: GCA_949318255.1. NCBI lineage: Eukaryota > Metazoa > Arthropoda > Insecta > Diptera > Polleniidae > Pollenia > Pollenia labialis. Next base: position 140,342,305 of record OX439139.1, on the reverse strand, counting down.
TCTTCATTATTGAGCACGTTCATAAGACGTTACTGTTGCGAAGCCATTGAACGCATAGCTTAACGATTCCGCTCAACTCAACAGTTGCCATTTTTTCCATCACACAGGTTGTGTTCTACCTCAACAGCTGATCGAAGGAAGTTATTTTATGATGAGGCTCCTATTTTGTATGATAACTTACCTTGAAGAATTTTACCTTACGTCATAAGTTATAACCCGTGCTACTACATTTATATGTAGTTCAGAGACATTTCTAATCTAAATTTGTTAAATATTGAAATTCCTCCTGACAATTTCGTATTAATTAACCAATTTTTCTTTTCTATTTAAAAAAAATATTGTATATAATATTTTTATTTTACAATTAAATTCTCTTAAAACTATTATTATTCAAACATTTATAAATCAAGTAAATTTAAAATAACTTAAAATTAATTTGAAATATTCTTTTAAATTTATTTCCTTTTGTTTCTTAAGTTAGAATTGCAACAATTATTAGTTAAAATATTTTGTTAAAAGTATACTTAAATATTTTTAATTTAAAATTTGATTTTAAAAAACTTCTTCATTACAATATAAATGCATAATCAAAATGTGCAACATAATAAAATAATTAATTATTTAAATATAAAAATATAACTTTTAAAAAACTATGGAAGTCGGTAAACTTAGAAATTAAATTAAAATATTGCAGCACTAATTAAGTTTAATTAAGTAACTATTTTTAAAGAAGTAACTTCTTCAACTCTTACGAATATCTAGGCATTCTGCACTCTTTTTACAACATTAAATGCGATCCTTGAATGCTTTTTTTTGCTTTTTACAAAATATATTGCGACAATTGCAAACGAACACGAAAAAGGTAACAACGAATATGACCAAAGAGGCAATGAGCAAAGCGATCGTAGTGGTTTGATCGTATGTCGCTGTAGGATCTAATTTATGATACTGTGGCAATAATTGATAATCGACTAGCACTTGTGTACCGTTCGGCGGTGGGCAGGGTTGTTGCACAATAATTTCTTGATGTTGCACCTTTAAAAACAAGAATATTCGGATTGGAAAGTTGTCTTGGAGAATTTTATTTTTTTCTGTTACTCACCTGTTTATTGCGACATAATTGTAGACCTGCAGAATTGGCCAAAGTTTCCACACTATATTCATCTTGTACTAAAACTGGTAAAAGCCATTTCTCAGGTGATATTAATTCGGACCAAGACCATATTTTTGATAAGTTCTTGGGATGTACCGAATAACCACCCACGGCTGTTAAGCCCAAAGTAATCAAACTATTGACAATCATTGCAGAAACCTTGCATGGCATCAAATGAGCACAGAATAAGGCCAACGTTTGAATGAACGTCAGATAGAGCAACATGTACCCTAAAATGGAATACAATTTTATACATGTTAGTATAACGTCACCTAAAACGCTAAAGGCCCTTTCTAACATTTTAAAAATTGTATAGGAAATTTAGGATTTAAAATGATAATCGATTTAAAATGTTTTTAATTAATTTTTCTTGCAAAATCTTCCAGTTGTTTTGATAATTGACAATGTTACATACCTATTATGCAAGCTGTTAGTTAGGCCTTTTAGCGTTTACCATGTTATCTTTTGTGTATAGGGCCTTTTGTTTTTGTCAATAATTTCGCTTTAGTTATTCCAAAATTTTTAGTGGACATTATTGTTGATGAAATAAATCAGATTTAATGAAAAAGTCGATTATAAATTTTTTGTTAGTTAGGGCCTTTTGCGTTTTAGGTGACGAAATGTATATTTAAAAATTTTTATAAATATAAATACAAACTTACCCATATAAAGATATATGCCTGTATCACTACTGGTTGTATAGGTATACAAACCGGCCATACTATGGGCTGGCAACAAATAGGCCAACCATATACAAAGACTAGGAAATATACCCAATAAACTCTATTTAAGGAAAATAAAATAATTTTGTTTATCTTTTTTAATTTTCAAGACTCAAAACATTTTACCTGTACTATTATATATAACGAACGCGAATATAAACCTAAATGTATATCTCTTTCGGCATGTCTTCGATCTTCTTGAGTATCCCGTATGGTCAACATAAGAAGTGGCCAATACATTAAAGCCATGACACAATGATGATAACCCAAACGATCATTATAGGTTAGTTGGGGATCTGAAGCTGGTACATCCCAGAATATACAACCAATACATAGTGATAATACAGCGGCCGATATTAATTTACTGATCCACGTGAGTAGAGAACCAGGTTGTTTGTAGGCTGCAAAGCGTTTAATTAGCGCCTTAAATTGTCCAAAGAATCCTGCTTTACGTATAAAATTAGGCATTGAGGCTGGTGGTGCTGCTAGTGGTGGCTCAGAATTTATTTGATCCCAGGAATTTGCTAAAGATTCTATACGTGCCGATGATTCTAATAGTGCAGCTGCTGACAAGTCGTCAAGGGTAACTAGGTCCACTAGGGTATTTAAAGAAAACAGTGTTATGAACTACATATTTACATGTGACAAATATATGAAATTTGTATCGCTCATCTGCTGCAACAACGTCACAAGTCAAAAATCGCCAATTTTGTAAACTCAACTCAACATAGACGAAAAAAATATTTTTCCATTATGTTGTATGCAAATTTGAAAATGTAAAGTCGTTTTGTTCAAATCTAATAAATTTGAGTTATGACAATGTTGCAAAAAATAAGCGAAATTTATGTAAATGAAGAACATTTTAGAAAAAATCCCAATGTTTGAGACAAATAAAAAAAGTTACATTTAATTTTCAATGAACTTGAAAAATGCTAATGAAATCACGAATGCGAACAATTAACTAATTTAAATAGGTATTTAAATTTCAATATAAGTTCAAAAATATGCTTTCTTGTGTTCGCTTAGTAAAATTTTCTTGGCATAGCAGAAGGGTGTTGTCCTTTGGGTATAAAAAAGCTACTCCGCTAACAAAAGTGTGTGGAGGCATTATGTTGGACCATGGTAGAATAAGTACAAGGTATAGCCATTAGAATTTTTTTTCTCAGTTTTTAAACTCATATAACGCCAAACAAAAAAAAAAAAATTAAAGCAAACGTCAAAAATCAAATACAGTATAACCCGGTTAAACGCCTTTCACGCAATGCGTATTTGTGGTGGTCTTAAAAGCCCTGCTGATAACCTTTTATTAGCCTTATCATTGTTGAATGTCAAAATTTTGTTTTATTATCTTTGTTTCTGTTTTGTTTATTTCTGTTTTTGACATTGTACAATGATTTTACAAAAACAAATTGCTTGTTGTTTTTGTACGAGTTGTACTTGTTGTAGTACCGAGATTACCTTGGATGAATTCGCCTTGTTTTCACTCTTATTCACCTTGAGTTTTAAATTCCCGTTATTTTCTTCCATTTTTCAAACAAAAATCCACGTTTAATTGCATACGCTTAATTACCCAATTCGGGTAATTGCGCTAAAAATTAAGGGCTTAAATGGTTTATGGACGTAAAGAAAGAAGTTTTCATCGGGATTAACATAGGTTTCGTTCTTATATCGCTCCTTAGTGTTCGGTTCGGTATGTTGGTGGAAAACACAAACGCTAATTGTGTTTGTGTAGAAAATCATAAAAAATAACGTTTCCCAGTTAGTCATCTTTCGAACACAAAAATACTGTTTTTATCAAACTCAACAAAAGATGAGAACATTATATTCCGTTCGGCTTTTTTTAAGCAAAATACACATACGAAAAAAAGCCAACAAAAATAATTTTACACAAACAAATCATATACACAATACACACACAAGCTGTTCGTAGTGCGGTCGTTGCTAAAATTTTTTGTTGGTTCATTTCTTTATCAATGTAAGAAAAGAAACGCATCACTGTAATTGTTCTGTTTTTTTTAACGAAGAACAGAACAATATATAATGTTCGGCTCTTTCTTGAAAATAGTTACGAACGGTATTAAGGGTTGTGTTCGTCTACACAATTACTAAAAAATAGATATCGTTCTTGCGCGTGTGAGCCGAACGCTAAATATTGTACTGTTTATTTTCGATTAAAACTTATTTACCAAATTTTATCAAATTATCTAAAAACTGCTTTTTTACTTTCTGCGCAAAGTTTACATGGACAGACAACCAGCCAGATGGACGGACGACCACGACAAGATCACTTTAAAAAGTGTTTCTGATTCGATCGGTTTAGTAAGTATCAGCACAAATTTATGTAATTGCTTTTTCTTAATTTTTGAATGTATATAAAACTTAACAGTTTGAAATAACATTTATCTTCAAGAAAAACTGCTCTGCAGCCGTATTCTGTAATTCGCTTAACTAAAGCTAAATCTCGATCGCTAAAATGCCATAGAGATTACAAAATTGAAAAATTTTAGCGATGAAATTAAAAGCTAAAATTGCGGCGAATAAAATTTTTATGGCAATGCCAAATATAGCAATGCACGTTCCAGTATTGCATTTGTAGACAAATATCGCTAAATCAACTTTTTAGATTTTTAGAGATAGAGATGGGTAAATATAATACATGTTAAGTAATGATTAGCTAATGCTTATGATTGCTAATTAACATTCTTTTGTGAAATTCTCTAATTGATCAAACAATTAGAATTAGTTCAACTAATTCCCATTAGCTAATTGAAATTTTTATTCCAATGGTAAAACTAATTGCAATTAGATTCAATTAGAAATCTAATTGACTTCTGCTAATGCAATTAGATATTCAATTAGGAAATTTAATTTATTGTAATTCGAGCTAATTGAATATTTAATTGCATTAGCAGAAGTCAATTAGATTTCTAATTGTAAAGGTTAACCAATTTTTTTTGCTAATGGCAGCAAATTGCAATTAGTTTTACCATTGGAATAAAAATTTCAATTAGCTAATGGGAATTAGTTGAACTAATTCTAATTGTTTGATCAATTAGAGAATATAAACTAATTGCATCAATTGCTAATTCTAATTGGAATTTAACATGTATGGTAAATACCCTAGAGGGAAGCGAACTGACACTGAAGTAGTCCCGTGATAGGTCTTTGGTGGTAGGGACCGGTTCCAGTTCTAACACTTAATAAGAATAAGACCTATCACTTTTACATGGGGTTGTCATTGGAGGGGGTCAATTGACACCATTTGACCAATCACAGATCTATTCTCAATGAACCTGCTTAGTGTCAGTTACTAAAATGTAGAATTATTTAAATACTATGTAGTATTTTTTCAATAAAACTAGTACAAGAAATAAATTTAAAAGCCAAATTTTAGAAATTACCAAAAAATGTGTCAGAGCACCAGTTAAGACTGTACTGTAATTCATTACTTTTTCTACCTTTTTGTTCTTTCACTGGTCATGAGTCGTTTCTTTTTGTACTTGTTCTATTTTCACAAATCCCAGGACCAGCCGGTTGGACCAATTGACACAAATTTCCCGCAGGGTAATGACAACGCTCTATAATGAACATACCTGGTACTTTTTATACTACGGGTTGAACGAATAGGGGTTTCATCCCTGATTATGATTCCAAAATATTTGATTTTGCTAATTCAAAATAACAGATCCACCTTTGGTGTTATTTCTCAGATTTTGGTTTGTTACAAATACCGAGATTTGAAAGTTAAAAATGGTGAATGCAATATACCAAAAACCTGCTCTCATGAAAAAAATTTTTCTTATTTTCACTTAATTGGAATTAAATGTGGGAATAACGAGTGCTAAGGATCATTAAGTAGATGTTAGAAGTTGGATTTTACTTACAATAATAATCAGCAGGATTTTTGAAGGGCGGACATGGGTAACCCAATTCTCCCATATGTCGTGGTAAATCTGAACGGCTGCCGGAAAATACAGTTCTACCACCCGACAGTAAAAGTACACCCGAACACATAGATAGAATCTCAAATGTGGGCGGCTGTAAAGTCATAATGACAATACGACCACCACTGCACCATTGTCGTAAATATTCGACCAAAAAGAAGGTATCGAATATATCCATATTTGAAGTAACCTGATCCAATATTAATATTGAAGATTGAGCCAACAATTGGCAGGCCACACTTAATCGTTGTTTTTCCGAGTGAGTTAGAGAAGATACATTTGAAGCACGAACCGTGGTTAAACCCAAATCCTCAATTAGAACATCCATCTGGAAATAACTTAATTAGCGTATTTTCATAAATTTTTTTAGACCCTTTACTAACCCTCTCTTTTAAATCACTACGATCCATGGGTCCTCTTAGAGCAGCATGGAAATTCAAGGTACACTGTACACTCATTCTCGGGTCTAATGATGAAACATTTAAAGCAGGCACATAACTGCACAACCCCCTTAAACCTCGACGATTTATTTGTTGTCCATTTATTAAAATTTCACCACCCATTCGTTCTCTTAATCCCGCCAAACATTCTGTCAAGGCAGTACCTTCTTTTTGTGATGTTGCCATTATTGCAAATAAATCCCCGGCTTTAGCTTGTAGCGATACCCCTCTTAAACAGGGATTAACATCTAAACAATGAACTTGTATATTGGGATAAACCAAACCAATTTCCGAACGCTTGCGATGAGTCATGCCATAGTTAACAATATGACCATTAGCTTGCTCCATTTGATTATGACGATGACGTGATGAAGCATAAAGACGAGATTCACCGCCACCGCCACCTCCGCCTCCGCCACCATAATCATACACATCATTGCCATTCGCCAGTAAATCTGCTTCACTGTGTGAACGATGACCGTAATGTTTGCCGTTAGGAATGTACTGTTGGTGATTATTTATATGGGTACCAACGGCTATACTAGCACGACTGTTGGCATGTCTTAAAGCTGACATAGGTATACCTTGAGCTCTGGAATCGGGACGTGATGGTGGTATACCACCTATGGCACGAAAATCCGATTCACTGCGATATTTTCTAAATTTCAATTAATAAAGATATGAGAAATCAGCTTTTATGTACAATAATAAAATCCCACCTTAAATTTGGTGGTCCACGACTGCGTGTAGTTTCGTTGTCACTGCTGTCATAGCCCGAAGAACCAGCAGCAGGACCTGCTGAACTATCACGAAATCCACGGTTTATGCGACCATTAACACCACTGCCGCCATTACCACGCATGCCACCCGGACCTGGCCCGGGACGATGTGATCGCTGTGATCCGGCATTAGGTGGGAAAACACGAGGTAAACCAAATTTCAAATACGTATACATATTAGATCCCAATGGTGATCTACAAATTAAAAAATTATTAAAATAAAAAAAAATATTTTATACAATCCGTTGCAGCTGCAACATGAACTCAACTTACTTGGGACCATACCGCGGATGATTAAGTATTGATTGTACTGTTGTATCGCGTAATTGAAAATTTCCATATGGCAACGGTGATTTGTCAGAAGAACCCAGAGCTGAGTCAGTAAAGTCAGAATTTAAATTTTGTCTGCAACAAAGAACAATAAGGAGAGATATGTACATACAATTGAATAAAATATAGTTTTATTTCTCTTTTTTCGTTAATTAAGTTAATAAACAAACGGATGCGGTTTAGTTGATTAAACTACAAACTCAAAGTTAAATTGGCTTAAAGTCAGGGTGTGTGTGTGTGTGTATTTTATGGACTTAATGCTTTGTTCAGTTCGATTTTATGCTTTAGGTTTCTTCTAGAGAGGAATAGAAAAAATCATCAATCTATCAGTCAATGCAATTTTATGATTATTTCCGTTCAATAGAATTTAATCAACCGTAGTGGTTTTTCGGTAACAAACGTACACTATTATATAATTTGTGTTACAACAAATAATTCGAAAAATTATGGTGGTTGTATTAAGTCATAATTTGACCACTTATACAACAAAAATTTTAGATACAAAAAAAACAGGAAGTTTAAAAACTGCACCTTTTTAAAAAGCTTAACATGGACGAAGTCATTTGAAAAACTGTTGTTATGTGAAAACATTTTTTGTATGGTTTCAAAATTACTGTTTAAGAATCTGTATAACATTTATAAAATTTCAGTTTAATAATTTCGTTGCATATCTTACTAAAGTAAACATTATATATGTATGTAAGTATATGCAGTATTTCTTGACATGGATCAAAACATTGGCCACCAATATCGTGCGATATCATGATCAAAAATTATTTGGGACTTCAGTTGGATAGGAAAATTACTAGAAATAAGTATTTTAAACAGCCATGCGTCATAAAGTACTGCTTGAACTATAGAAACTCTTTTATTTTACTACAGTTGCACCCTTTAAAAAGCTTGTTTTATACGAACTTCTTCGGACCAGAAAAAATTTTTTTTAATATATAGAACACAATTTTTGGCTGATCAGACATATATTTTTTATATAGAAAAAGATTTTTGTGTGATCAGCCATTATTTTTCGTATATAGCAAACTTTTTTCTATGACCGTAATTAAATTAATTAAAGTTATCAAAATGAACCAAAAGTAACCGTATTACGGTCAGAATTATATAGTCAATGTTATCCATACTACTAATGCGTAGTAGCATGATTTTTATACCTTACATGCGTTCTACGTTTCAAGTGACATGCAACGCTTTCAATGCGGCATCACCACAAGTAAAACTAAAATGTAATTTGTCAAAATCAGCTGATTTGTTCGAACGCTTGTGACGCTTACACATGCTACGCCTCAATGCTTCCTACTCTTTTGTGAATGTAACGTGCTACATATCAATACACAGATTCTACTTTTAAGGCAGTGAAAAGGCGTGTAACGCGTGGTCAAGTTATAATTTTATTTCGTTTTTAATGCCTGTTACGTATTATGGTGGTCCACTTTTATAATCTATATCCCATTTATTAATTTTTCGGTCTATGACGACCTTCTTTAGAGCATTCTTTTTGTTTTAATGTCTTATACTACTGAGTAAATTTATGTATTTTGATCAAAAATGTATATATAAATCGGCAAAGGCAAAACAGTTAAGAACACTTTTCTCCTCTGTATGTCAACCGATTTGAACAAAATATACACCATTTGAAAGGTATTTATTCACAGAAGTGCACAATATATATTAAAATCTGTTCAATAATTTCAGAGTTATAAGCGTTTTAATTTGCTACTAACACAAATGCAAAATACATACATAAATAAAAAATTCGTTTTTTTTTTCAATTATCAAAAAAAAAGTGATCGATTATTCGATATTCTTCAGAATCCGGTTTTCGAATATTTCGACTTTATAAATCTTATATATAAATCGGCAAAGGCAAAACGCTTTCTTCGTTTGTTTGTCAACCGAACCTCTATGGGGAGAAAAAAAGTATCAAATAGGGGAAATACGGAAAACTAAATGTCTTCCTTTTCTGTGCTTCATGTGATAATTTTTAAATTTTCAATAAGAATGAACGTAGAAACATAATATTATAGGTGCAGGTTACCGATTAAATGAGAACCTATAAGATGAAAAATTTTGGTACTTTTTGTTTTTGTTTTAGAATTTATGTTAATATTCGACCTACAAAGATAAAAATAAACATGCATAAGCATGGGAATTGTTTGGTACTTTGTCGTTCTACATCTGGTATTTTAATTCATTTTCGTAAATATTAGACGTAGAAACATAAAATTAAACATGCAATGTCCTGAGTGGATGACAATTTATAAAGGAGATTTTTTACTTTTTTGTTTTTCACCTGATATTTCCCGATGTTAATATCTTGAACTTCCAAATTAAATTAACTCACGTGGAGGATAAAATATGAACTGGAGGTTGGTCCCTTGCCAAATCGATCCACTAAGACGGAAAAATAAATGCTCGAAACATGCAAATTCATATATGTATACTTAGATGCAATATGTTTTCTTCATGTGTACATAAAAATTGATGATCGAATTTTGACCATTAGGCGAGCACTAGTTATAATAAAATGATTGGGAATTTTAAGCAAACCAAACCAGTGTGTATTTGAAAAAACATTCAAACATTGTAGATAGCAAAAAACCATAATTTTGTTGCTTTTAAGCACAATATTTTTAATTTAAATTTAAACATACAATGCACAAAGGTCTTCAAGATCCTTTTTTTTTGCCAAAACTCAAAACTTTTTTCCCATATTTGTTGTTGAAATATTGTGAAATATTCAATAAAAATTATTATAAAAAATAAAAAAAAAACAATATAGACATAACTTTAAAATTTCCAGTGATTTCATCGAACCAAAAACACACAAAACTACAGTGATATTTGGTGCTTACGATCATATTATCAACCATATTATCAATCATATTATCAATATAAAAATTCTCCGGGAGTTTTTTTCACTTTTCCCATTTCTACAATTGAATTTACATAGGAAAAATAAGAGTTTAGGGGAGTTTATATTCATAATTGGGCTGTATAACATTTATCTTATTTTAAAGAAATCAATTTCTGCTTTGGGAAACTTTTGCTTCAAAAATTGGGATTGGAAACAAGAGAAAACCGAACGTTTTTTTTAATTATATTTCGCACAAAATCGGAGAAAGAAATAATATAAGTAAATATCTTATTAAAAAAATTCGGGTACATTGCGTGAGACTAAATGTGAAATGACAGATGTCTTCTACATAAATTAATCAATTTAATGCACAAAATTACATTGTATTAACAAATCGCAAAACATGTGACTCAACTGAAGAAAATAAATTTTTTTTGGAAGAAGAGCACTCAGAAAACAAACCTTCATTTAATGAATTAGAAGTAAACGCAAAAGTTTTTTTGGCCAATGACAAATGAAGAAGTGGAAGAAATGGCAGTTTTTCTACTTTGACTGCAGTTTTTTAAGCTCTGAATAAAGTGTTGCTTTGCTTCTAGATGAGTAAAAATAGATTAAAATAATAAAAAACATATAAAATTTATGTTTTTTGTATTAATTGTGTCTTTTATTTGAATGACTCACCCGACCAATGTGCAATGTTTTAAAATATAATAATTTCAAACATATTATTGTTATTAGAACCATAACATGTCAAAAAATATTTTTATGGCTTTTAGATGGATGAATTTAACCATAATATGGTTTCCGATGACAATAATAAGGGTCCTCATGATATCGTTTATAAGTCTCGTAATCTGTGCAAACTGTGCATTTTTACGCCCTCGTAAATGAACTGTCAAAAATTGTATGAGAATTCATTTACACAAACTTGGTAAATTTGCCCAACAATTTTGTCTCGTAAACTTGCGCTGTTCAATTGTGCATTTATACAAAAAGATCTTTTAATGATTTTAACGTCGTTTTCACTGAAAAATCCAAGTGTCTATAAATCACAAACAATAAATTCTAGCAATAATTTCAGTAAATTGGTCTTTTGGCTTTCTTTGAGCATTTTTAAAAGAAAATTTCTCATACATATTAATCACAAATTTAAACACAAATTTTTATATTTTATATTTTTGAATTTTAATTTTTAATTTATTTTTGTATTGACGTTTCTTACAAACTGACATTAATTGTTTAAAATTACACAAAAGTAAAAAAAGGGGCTTCATGAAACAAGACTCGTAAGTTTGCGCATTTGCACAAATGGCAATTTTAAGCGACATCATGAGGACCCTTAATATGGTTAAAGTAGGCAGCCGCCTGGGTTCGAATCTCAGGTCAGTCAAGAATGAATGATTATCAATAACAATTTTAATTAATTTTCATGTTGTAAAATTCCCTTCTTCATAAAAATAATTTAATGAAAATTATATTTGATGAACTTAAGCCTGATTAAAATATTAAAAAAATTTGGATTAAAACCCATAAATAGTTCAACAAAATAACCACAATTCTAATTATTGTAGGCACACTATGTTAAGTTATTGTTAAATTCAACCATATATGAAGTTTTAAGAAAGGTAAATACTTTATTGTAAAATAGAAACAAAATATTATTTATCGTGAAAAATGCTATGTTAACAACAACAAGAGTTTGTTTGTTGATATTGGTGGGACCATAATATGTTTTTTTAACCATACTTCAACCATAATTTTCCTCTGCGTGAATATAAAAAATATTTTGTCTAATAAAACATCTATTTCTTATATAAAGATAAATATTTGTATGATTAGTCATCAATTTTTTATACATATATAATAATGCTTGCCCGATCAGACAAACATTTTTTATTTCATTTTATCTTATTTCATTGAAAAGTTGGCCAGTGTGGTCCGGTATTTCCTTGTATTTTTTATAAGTGTGTATGCACATTACAGCGAACCACCTTGCAGGGGAAAAATAGTCCGCCGTACACCCACTATCATATACATACATATATTCTTAAATTTGCCCCTTGCATCGTTTAGACAGAACCACACGTTATTTATCATCCCTATCATTTGTTTCTAATACACCTAACCGCTATCGCTCTTTCATAAGGTGGCTCCCATACAAAGTTTTCAAAACAGGCTAGAAATAGAAACTGGGAATTATTTCCTTCTGAAGGTTACTTTATATTATATTCAACATTTTTTATTTTTCGAATTTATTCTATGATAGTGTATAAAGTCATTTCTGAAAAATTGAAGGAATATGACTATTACAAAAAAGCTTTATAAAATACATAACTGAAATTTAGCTCATAGAATAAATTCGAAAAATAAAAAATGTTGAATACAGGCTAGAAATATTTAAAAAAAAAATCCCATAATTGCTTAGGGGTCGCCCCTAGGGAGATAAAATGTATGACCGACCTCAATTAGTTTTTTGTCCTTAACATTTTCTTTAAACATACTTGCCCTTTGTCTCCACACCTTTGGGTGTCTTACTAACAAATATGACGGTTTTAGGAAATTCTTTATTTTAATTAAAGTTTTTTAACTTTTGTAAATAAAATCATAAGTTGCAGACAGATAATTTTAACTAGCATGCTGCACCGCCTCTGATAAAATCCCAGAATGCCGTTCTGCAGTAATTATAGAAATACTTCCTTAGCAAAAGTTAAATAGTTTTTTGCGAGCTTTAGTTGTCTGCCATTACTGTGGTACATTAGGGTGGTATGAACAGATATCTGGTGGATAAATACTAGAACGATATACATACTTGAGGTCAATGGCCCCTAAGGGCAAATAATTGTCCTTCTCAAGGCAAAAAAACTTTGATATATCATACTTTAAGAGCGGACTGTAACTATAAAGTAAAATATAAAAAGGCGATCACTACGTTCGGCAAATTTTTTTTTTTTTTGAAACTTCCATGCAAAACTACATTATATTACGGGAAAACTTTTTTGACGTACGGTCTTCATATATAAAAAATTTGTCTGGTCAAAATAAAAATATATTGTCAAAATAAATGGCATGTCCGGTAGCATTTTCGCTATACTTTCTTGGTTTTGTCTGATTTGATGATGGCTTTTTCTATTAAAACACTTTTTGTTTCATAAGTTTCATAACAGTTCGATCTGATCTAGAAATAAAGTAAAGTAATAACCATTGTTTACCTCCAATGCTAATTACCTGTATATCGACCATGCATGTAAATCTTCAGAGGCTGCTGGTGGAAGGGGAGAGTTTGGACCATGTGGCACGGAATATCGTCTTTCTTCGCGTGACATTTTTTTCGTTGCACCAAAATTACTTAATTCCATGTTTCTGCAAAGATAGCAAAAAATAAAAACCAAAAAATAAGAAATCATGAATGAAGAATATAATTTATATTGTTTTTCTCTTTTCTTATATAAATTACATGCTATTTTTTAACCAAAGTCATTGTTATTGAATAGAGGAAAAACAAAAAAAAAAAAAAAATATTTTTAATAAAATAAATCTTTTTTTTTTTTTTTTGAAAAAGTGTTATGGGAAATAAATAACAACAGACACTACAAAAACCACAATTACATACAACCGCAACTAATGCTGTATAGCGAATTAGAAAATATGTGTGAATATTTATTATTTTAAATGTTGGCTACGTGCAGTGTTACCATGTTATTCTTACAAAAACTAACTATTCAGTTTTTACGGAAACAACTGCTCCTTAAAAAAATTAAAAAATATATATAAAACATATTTGTGTATTTTTAAGTAGTTTTGTATTGATACAACAAAAAAAAAAAAATTACAAATACAAAGTGTTTAAAAGTGCTAAGTACTATTTAAGGCTAAATACACACTTGGGGGATTCACAAAGTGTGCTATCAAGTCATATCGCCATAATGTCCTAAATAATATTTAACAATTGTTAAAAAAAAATATTGTTGTGTTTCAAACAAAATAAATATTTTAATGCTGTGTTCATAAATTCGTCATAACTATACAGTAGAAATCTTAATTATAAGCGGTTGCCCACAGCAGTCATATATATTTATTGTAATTATTTTAAGACATATGACTTTACAACTTTATGACAACCTTGTGAATCCCCCAGCTGTTGTGAACAACCTGTTGTATTTAAATTAAATGACAAAAAACTTAATTTCCATTGGCTTCATTAATAAAAAATTAAACAGGTTTATAATTTAATAAACCTTTTATAAAACTGAAATATTTTTTATGAATTGGGGACATATCTTTTCTTGCTTTAGAATTAAGGTACATGTGTTGCTTTAAAAAGGGAGTACAGCTTATTACAATGATGCATTAGAATAAATGTTTGTTAATCAAATTGTAATCAAATGCTTCTTTGTATCGTTCGAATACAATAAAACAACCACAGTAATAAAAAAAAAAGTAGTTTAACAAGGTTTCTTTCAAATGTGCTAAATTCCCATTTCATACTATTGAGAATCTGAAATTTATTGTTGAAGGGATAAGCTATTCCTATGCGCATTTCACTGGTTGCTTAGGCCAGATCGTCAGGAAACTTCATCCAAAGATTTTAGAAAAGCTAAAGATATTTTACAAATAAAACTGTTAAGCGAATAAGAATTATAAACCTCAGTTTAACTTGTAACAATATCAAAGCTTAAACAAAAACCAGAACAATAAACAGTGAGTTTATCTTTTCTTACAGTCCCGACTACAGTTGGTTGATTTTTTGTCAACTCTAACACCTAATTTTCACGATGATTTAAAAGACATGTCTTTTTTGTAGTTCTTTTTTAAAGAAACTTCCAAAAACATGTTAAATTTTCACAATGTTTCTAATTTTGTTTGATTTTTTTTTATTTTCCTTATATATGTATGTATGTATTAAATTTTTTTAAATTAAAATTGTTTATTTTTTTATATTTTAGTAAGTAATTGTCATTTTGAAATAAAAATACAATATAAATTAAAAAAACAAAAATTTAGTGCAAAGAGGAATGTCAAAAAAAACACAGAAAATACGATTCATGTCTTTTTTTCTACCCTGCTTACTTCTCACCCCCGCTCGCTATAAAACTAAAAAAGACATGTTTCAAAAATAGGAGAAAAAATCATCATGAAAATTGGGTGTAAATGTAGTTAGTTGTAAGTGAGTTAAGAAAAAACAAAAATAAAAACAAATTACTTTATTTTATTTTGCCAGTTCAGTTTATTTACTCTGCCACATGCATATTAGTTATCAAAGTTTTTCTTGGGATTCAAAAATTAATTAACAAGGTTTCTTTCAAATGTGCTAAATTCCCATTTCATACTATTGAGAAACTGACATTTATTGTTGAAGGGAAAAATAGGGTTTTAGATTAAAAATCTCCTAGACTGTTTTGAACTTCGAAAAACTATAAAAAACAGATAAATCTGGATATTTGGCAACGCTGGCTACTTGGATCAGTCACTTTTTTTTACTATTAAGGAGTATACGAGTACCACTTAAATCACATTAGATGATGACTAAATGTACTAAAATAATTATTATGTATTAATTTATAAGTTTGTACTAGTAAATATGAAGAAGTATTAATTACTATTACGCTGTAATGATGATCACATATTACCTTAATCATCTCCGTTTTGATGGTTATATTTTGCCATTATAACATACTAAAAGCTTTTTTGTTGTATTTTTTTGATTTAAGGCCGTGGGCAAATAACGTCTTTAACTTAACGGGTTTTCTCTTCATTACTTTTATGCAGCAGTTTTTTTTTTTAAATAATTTATGGTGTTTTCGTTTTGTTGTGTACATCAAATTTTGTTAGATTGCTAATTTGTTGGGATAAATGGATGTTGATAAATAATTTAATAATACTTATCTAAATTCTTTATAGTATGTACTTGGGACGGACAAATTACTTAGTACTTGATTAGAAAAAAATAAGGAACTACTGGCATCTCACAACTTGTTTGGACATCCTGCTTATCTATAAAAAAATGTAACCTTAATTCCTTTTGTTATAAAAAGTTAATTTTGACAGTTTTGTGTTATTAACACAAATAGGTCATTGCACCAAAACTTTTTTGGCCAATTTTATGGAAGAAATTTTGAAATTTTTCGTTGCGAAGAGCTTTAAACGCTGCTGACACGTAGAAAAACATTATGGTTTGAGGTAACTATATTCCAAGATCATACTAGGGCTAGATTTAAACAATGTTTATGTTTGCAGGTATCCATATTATAGTTAAATATGACTATAATATGGTTAAAAATTACAATAATTTGTCCGAAATCAACCATAACATATTCAAAATTAAAAAAAAAAAAATTAATCCATCTGATTTGGCGTGGAATGCCCGATATATACTATTTAATTGAAACATAATTGTACATAAATTAAAAAAAACATTGATTGGATTTAAAAATAAACAGCAATAAAACCTGTTCGAAAAATTTTGACCCATGAATATAGGTTAAGGGTTAACGTTTAGACGAAACGAACAACAACAGCGCGCCAATTAAAGTTTTACGCAAGCGCAAAATATCCCGAAACTGCTAATCAATCATCGAATAAGATATTGCGATTTATAGCCACAAATAAACTTAAATCCATTGGAAATAAGTTCACATTCTCTTTAATCTGTTACCAAACAGTCTCAGGCGTATTTTTAATTCGCCAACCACGATAAGGGTGAATATAATTTTACAACTGAATAGATTTTTTATACTTTATAAAAACAAACTAAATTTTTTTTTAACTTTTAAAGAAACTCTCTCAATTCCCAATAAAATCTTCTGAAAGTAACGTTTGTCGCGCGTTTAAAAACTTAAGCGCATGAAAAATTGCAATTAACACAAAACGCGTTACAAAAGCCGTTCCTGTCATCGGTTTTTTATTTGTTTACTTATTTGTGCATTGAAAACGGATTCGAAAGTATATCAAGTTTTTTTTTATTTTATTGAATTTATTCTTTTTATATAAATATTAGCTCTGTTTCTTTACTCTACTTTGGGATCCCTCGGGATCCCAATTTGCACGAAAAGCGTTCCCGTACTTTTAATTTGTGTAAATGAGAGCGGATTTGAGAGAATAAAATTCTTCTTCTTCTTGCACGAAACAGCCCAGACTTTTTCTTCGTGCAAATTGTGTAAATTGTCAAACAGCTGTAAAACATAAACAAAACCAAAAAAAAGGAAAAAAGTTCATAATCCAAATTCTGGAAAAAGTGTTCTGGAATAAAACAATGTACTTAAATAAAAAGTTTTGTACTGAAGTATTAGGGAAACATAATGTTAGTTATTGTAAAAGTGTTTGTTTTGTTTTATTTTTAGTAAAAGTTGTTTAATTCTAGAGCCAATATAAAATTTTTCAAAAGTGGCGCAATTTTTGTTGGCGTTGTAAAGACTGTCAAAACCACAGAATTTTTATTTCGTTCTTAAAATTTGGTTTTTTCTGTTCCCATTTGCACGAACTTTACCCAAAAAGTAAATAAACAGAGCTATTGTATGTTCGTTTTTCTTTCACGAATCGCAAATTTTTTAAATTTTTCTTTTTATTGTCAACTGATAACTTATGAAAAATACACAACGCGTCAAAATATTTTGCATGTAGCTTGTTCTATTAAAATACTCTAGTTTAACTTTTTTTGACAGAAGTCTACAGAACGCGCGCGCACTAACGCGTGCTATGTCTTCGACCTTTAGTGAATCTATTTTTTTTGGGAATAATTTTTCTACCTAGAACAGGTGTCAGAATTCCCATTTCACTATTATTATAAACATATTGGATAATGCATAGGTATAGTGCTTACAAATTTGGATTAAAGTTTGAAGAAAATATATAAAAATAGTTCTATTTCGAAAGAACCTTACCCCTGAAGGGTTTTCGAACATACTTTGTATTCATTGTACAGCAATATTTTACATTAGTAGCCTTTCAAAAAGAATAAATGGCAAAAACGACTTTTTCACAATTTTAACTTAAAATGCTAAAAACTTCTTAAATTCACAAGATTTTCTTTTTACAATTCTTTCTTCCGAATATGAAATTACTTGCTGGTAAATCACAAAATGATATGTATTTCAAAAGAATTATGATAAATTTGAATCTTATATGTATTTTAATTTTTAAAGTCAGATATTTCCTTTACTATTGGAGATAAACTATGCATGTCTCAAGCTTTTTGTAGAACTCGACTTGTAAATTTCATTGCTAAAAATGTTTACACTCGGGCAAAAATTTAGAATACTGCACAGAAAAAAATAATATTTGAATACGAAAATCGCATATTTGAAAAGAATTAAAAAGAAATTTAAAATTTTCTGCGATGACAATTTTTCACAAAAAAGTTTGCAGATATAGTAAATATCAAGTCAATAAAAAAGTTGTTGCCCACAATAATTTTTTTCAACAAAATGTTTACTTGATTTGTCAAAATAAATTGCAGGAAATGTTGAATAAATCAAACAAAATGTTTATCGAATCTTTTTTTTTTTAGTTATTTTTTAATTATAAAGGTTCGTTCACAATCAAAGAAACATTTTCGCTTGGTGTTCATAATAGAGCAACAATATCTTTTGCAACCATACACATTTTGCATGAAGAAAACTTTGCAACTTTATAATTATTTTTTACAACATTATGTAAAAATTTTCATTCACAACTAAATAAAATTATTTTAAACTTCAGAAACAATTTCATACATACTTTGGAAAGAAATTAGATAGAAGAAAAAACGAAATTGTTGCTCTGATTGTGAATAAAGCTTAATGTGCTTAATTCCCAATTTTTATTTTTTGATCAATACACTAAAATTTATTGTGAAGGAATAAGCTAGATCCTATGCGCATTTCGCTGGTTGCTTAGGCCAGATCATCAGGAAACCTTTTTCCAAAGACTTTGGAAAAACTAAAACAAATAAAACTGTAAAGCGAATGAGAATTACAAACACTCAAGTCTTATTTGCAATGATATCAAAACTATTAAAACTTTCTTTACTTTGATTCAAATATTTTTTTATTGAATATGAAGAAATATTTAATTATTTCATTATTAAATATGTTTTATTAACAACCTGATAATTTAATAATTATTAAAAAACGTCGGTTCAGTGTATTACTCAAAACAAAAGTATTTTATTCTTTTTAAATTGTTTTATTTTATAATTATATTTTCATTGTCATTGACATTTCCACACAGCCTACTAAGAGTACAATTATTCATAAAACATCCAGTGTTTTTATAGATTTTCATTCTGTTCGCTTGAACAGGTTTGCCACATCCCTGCAAAGTGTAATTTTGATAAATTCTTTTATTGAATCAAATAAAAAGTTTTTTGACCTAAAATTTTATTTTTTACAACCTGTGTCGCTACAATTTTTTTTGAGATATTTTTTCTTTGTGAATGATTTTTAGTTTTTAAATAGCTGAGGTATCTTACTTTCGGAGCCTATGGCGGCCATCCTGATACGTCTATAGGCCAGAAATTGAAAAATATAAAAATATTTTATTATAACACGATTGCGATAAAAATAAGAATGGTAAAGGGCTAGTCGAGCACGAGTAAAGGGGTGTTCAACAAATACTTTTTTTTTTAATTGAGGCAACACCAACAACATGATAGTTTTGACATTTAGTTTTTTGACGTATTCGTAGTAGATTAAAGTAACGACATCTGTCAGCGTGCTCGTGGTGGACATTTGCTAGATATCATTTTTAATTCATAATTGCCGAACTTTTCTTTTCGTAATACAATAAAAATTTGAATCCTCTTCATGTAAATTTTTTGTTTTATTTTGTTTAAGAAAACAAAGTTCTTGTTGAAAAAGCCGATATTTTAAAATTATAAATTGGGTGACCCCCTAAACTGAATTTATGCTACCATACTAAACATTAGCTTTACATAAATTGTTTGTACACAACAATATCAATTAGTCGATCTTTTCTTTCTAAAACTTGAAACTAATTCCGAAGTTCCTTTGAAATCTGTTCTTGCTACTTCTAAAAATGAATGTGAATATATTTTTTTTTATACAAAAAACACAATTGGTGTTATTTCTTGTCTAGTTTTTGGAGGCTTTTTTATTGCTATTTCTCCACATTGAATTCTTGACCCAGTTTGTGCAAGAAAAAAAAACTTGTTAACAAAAGCAATTATTATTAAAGAAGTTAAAAGAGACCAAACTACAAATTATGTCAGTAATTTTTTGCCATTTCAGTCAGTATTTAGTAGTTAAAAAGATTGAAGACTGACTGACTGATTTCAACTAACAGCAATAAATAATTTTTATGACGAGTGTTGAACGACTATACTTAAATATTGTGTTAGACATTAAATCTATTAACGTTTCATTAGTTTTACTGTTTGTTTGGTTACTAATAAAGTAAATTCAATAAAAAGGGCTAATATGAACCGAAAATGCTCCAAATGTTTAGTGAATAACAAAGTACCTATTAAACTTGTATTCAGATTTTCAGTTTAGTAGAACAGTTAAATTAAGAAAAACACGATCTGGGTAAATTTTTATTGTACAATATATTAATTAAATGCTTACAACTGGTTTTATAATTTTTTTATTACTTGTAATTTAGTTGTTTTTTTATTTAAATCTTTAACTCTTTCGCAAATGACTCATTTTTATGAAACAACAAAGACTAGAATAAATTTAATTAATTTTTTTTTTGTTTGTTTGTATAATTAAATTTAATTTTTGCAATTCTTACTTAATTTCCTATTCAGCAAAGATTAGAAGCTGTCAACAATAATAAAAAAAAAAACGTTTTTTTTTGTCTTAAATTTAAATCTGAAACAAAAGTCTTTGAGCAGAC
Organism: Pollenia labialis; assembly: GCA_949318255.1. Lineage (NCBI taxonomy): Eukaryota > Metazoa > Arthropoda > Insecta > Diptera > Polleniidae > Pollenia > Pollenia labialis. The sequence goes on along the minus strand of OX439139.1, from coordinate 140,321,235 downwards.
GTTAGTTATTTTTTTTTTTTTGAAGTAGCAGCAGTAAAATATGTCTTAACAATAAAGTTAATCTTTCATTTTTGTTGTTGTTATTAACAATTAAAATTCATACAATGTTAAACAGAATTTAACAATACAAAAAATTGTTTAAATGAAGAGCTAGATTTTGTTTAGGACATTCAGTTCATATAATAAGTTTAAAAAACACAAAAAATATTTCCTGAAAATGTTAACAACATATTCTGAAAACAGTAAATTTTGGCAACATTTTTAAAAATTTTGGGAAAATTTTCTTTATAAAATAAATTTTAGACAAACTTTCATATAAATGTTAAATTTTTGCAAAATTTCCTAAAAAATAATAAAATTAATTAGAATTGTGGTTATTTTGTTGAACTATTTATGGTTTTTAATCCAAATTTTTTTAAATTTTAATCAGGCTTAAGTTCATCAAATTTAATTTTCATTAAATTATTTTTATGAAGAAACTTGATCTCCTCAGATGGATTTGGAAAAAACAGAAGTTAGGAAAAACATGTAAAATCAATTAAAATGGATAATCATTCAAAAAAGCAAATTTCGATCTACCAAAGGTTAAAATACAATTTGGTTTAAGGATTGATGTTTGACTGTTGACGTCAGCAGTCGTCGATGGCTGCGAGTGTAAGACGGCAAATCCACCTGAGGAGATCAAGTGGTTGTGATCGAAACATGTCATGGTAACCAGCCGCCTGGGTTCGAATCTCAGGTCAGTTAAGAATGAATGATTATCAATAACAATTTTAATTAATTTTCATGTTGTAAAATTCCTTTCTTCATAAAAATAATTTAATGAAAATTAAATTTGATGAACTTAAGCCTGATTAAAATATTAAAAAATTTGGATTAAATAATAAAATTTTTAAAAAAAATTTTGAAAAAAGTTTTTTTTAAAGTAAATTTTAGTAAAAATTTCTTATAGAGAGTAAATTTTTCCATTAAAAGTTTTTTTGTGCAAAATAGTAAATTTTGGCTAAATTTCCTACATTTTGGCCAAAATTCCTTTAACATAGTTAATTTTGGTAGATCATCCGCGAAAATGTAGATTTTTCAAAAACTTCCTGTAAAAAGTTAATTTTTCCTGTTAGTTCGTAAACAAAAGTAAATTTTGAAAAATTTCCTTAAATAGTAAATATTGGGAAAAATTTATAAAATTTTTTAAAAATTTCCTAAAATAGTAAATGCTGATTAATTTACTAAAATAGTAAATTTTTCCTTTAATAGTTGAATTTAAAAAAATTTCCTAAAATAGTAAATTTTAAAAAAAATTCCTAAATAGTAAATTTTAAAAAATTTCCTTAAATAGTAAATTTAAGAAAAATGTCTTAAATATAAAATATTTTAAAAACTTCCTATAAATATAAATAGTAAATTTTTTAAAAATTTCCTGAAAATAGTAACTTTCTATAAATATTATACTGAAAATTACAAATTTCCTATAAATAGTATTTTTCAAATAATTTCTTTTAAATAGTAAATTTTTTAAAAATTTCCTATAAATAGTGAATTTTTGAAAAATTTCCTACAAATAGCAAATTTTTTAAAAAATTACGTATAATTAGTAAATTTTTTAAAAATATTCTATAAATCAATTTTTAAAAATTTTCTATAATTAGTAAATTTTGGCTTAATTTTGTACAAATACCACATTTTTTTTGTTTTAGCAAACTGGAAAGATTTCATATAATTAGCAAATTGATTTTTTTTCATTTAAACATTTTGCATCTCTAAGTTCATACCCCTAATATCTCTGATTTATTTAAATGTAAAGAATAGATGTAGAAAAGCATTACAACGTAACGTACAAATTTATTTCCGTTTCGTATTGCAACTTTTGAACAAATTTATTCAAACAAGACATTTAAGGCCATTTCATTTGGTTAAATTAAGAAAATTGCAAGCAAATTTTTATATTTAAATTAAATTTTGAAAGAATAAACCATTTCGAATTAGTCATTAGTCATGAGTTTTAAAATGTAATTTAATTTGTTTCTTTAAAAAGTAAAAAGAGAAATCACAACTGTATTATTCTTCAGTGTTTGTATGGTAATGCTGAATGCAGCTAGCGTTACCGTTCAAAATTTTCAAAAAGGGGCACAAAAAGGGGATTTTCAAAAAAAAGGGGAATTCTGAGAAAAAAAGAGCTATAACAGAAATCTGAACCAATATTTTAGTATATCGACTCAGAATCACTTTTTAAAGTGATATAACGATGTCCATCCGTCCATCTGGCTAGTTGTCTGTTCATGTTAATCTTTTGCGCAAAGCACAAATTGCAATCTTTCAGAAAATTTGATCAAGGACGAAGTCTATGTAAATAAAAAGGTCTTTCCAAATTAGACTATTTGCGTTCATAATTTATTTGGTATTTAAATTAAATTCGCCCCAAAAATATTTTACTGTAAATTAAATTCTTTTTGAATCGGTTCTCATTTGCCCAAAGCTCTCATCTACAAATAGCTTTAACTTCCTTTAAAATGTTAACATTAATAAATAATTTATAATTTAGTTACCGTGCCTTAAATCTCTTTAAAACAAAAGATCTTATATGGAAGTTAATATCTAGATAATATTCGGTTCCAAATAGGGTAAAATCTTGAAAATTCTTCTTTAAATACTATTGTGTTTGGGATTTACCGATTATAATTTTAGGATTATTTTTATTAGTTAAAACTGTTATTAAATTGTGGAATATTTTGTTTTCAAATTAGCAATTTTTGATTTTTTTGGGGCATAGTTTTAACAATTTTTAGGGCATATTTTCAAGTTTTTAATGCATATTTAATGCGAATAAAACGCGTTTTTAGTGCATAATTCTTTTTTTTGAAATTTGAAATTGAAAAATTTAAATAAAATAAAGTGATGATTTAAAAAAGATAAAAAATTAAAAGATGCAAAAGACACATGCGCAAACGTATTTATTAAAGAGCACCAATCGCTAGATTTGCTACAATTTTCTTTCGCAACGCAATAGAGAGTAGCCCCCTGGTTTCCATGATAAAGGCCTTTACACACTATCCCACAAAGTCTTACGTATTTTTCAAAAATGCTTCCCTGATCTAATTATTCTTTGAACATTTTCAAAAAACAATAACAACTTATCATGTCAGGGTTGCATTTTCGTAAATTACTAAAGACTTTGTGGGATAGTGTAATACCGTGTTCATATATACCTTTTTTATTGAGTCAATATTCGGTTTATTGAAATAATTATCTTCCTGTTCACACATACACAATTTAGCTAACTCAATTAGCAATTGGCAATTAACTTAAGAAAAATGTAAACAACTTTTGACATCTTTAAAGAAAAAATCATATAAACATCTGGTTTTTGCGCAGACCTAATGGATGGACCTTTGTTTTTGTTGTTGTCAAAAATGTCAAAACACTTTTTTTAGTGAGTTGGGTTTTACTCACGAAACACACTTGTGACAGTGTTGCATTTTGATTTTACTCAATATTTATAACAATTTCGTATTAATTAAGCAATAACTAAATTGCAATTTTGTATGGATAATTGAGCTCAATAATGGCATTTACTGCGTAAAAGTCAATTAAGGTGCATATCAGAACACGGTATCAAACGGCTTTAAGTAATATAATATTGCCAGTATAAAAAATATTCGGTTCAAAAAGGGGCAATAGGGGCACAAAAAACTACAAACTTATACAAAAGGGGATTTAAAACTAAGGGGCAAAAAATGTGGCACTGCAGTCAAAAATGCGACTTTAGTCGCATAACGGTAACGCTGAATGCAGCCGCTGTGGCTACAAAGTAATGTATTTAATTATCTGTATTGTGTTTGCCATTTTATTTTTACTATAAATTATCGTATTACACTTTATATGTTTAATTCTATCAGTTTAAAATAAAAGTTAGATTTATTTGAGATATAAAATTAAAAGGAAATTTATTGGGTTACGAATATTTCTCCTCTTAAACGTGTATTTATATTTTTTTTAGACATAAAATTCAATCTATTCGAACATAAATATTATCAATCATAGAAAATGTTTCATGTTCGCTTATGTTTTTATCCATTTTTCACTTGTTTATGCATTTTTTCCATCCATAACAAATTTTTCATTCAAACAAATTAATTTGACTTCGGTCATTTACGTGCAAAATATATTTAATTATGGTTCAGATTTAAACATAAACATCAATAACTAACATAGAAGTAAATAAAATAACACACATAAAAAATTTGAAAAAGTGTTTTTCTTTCTAATTTTAATAGCGAAAGTAAAATGGTTTTTGGTATACACTACATATTAGCATTAGGTGTATTCGGTTTTTATACGTCTTGTAACAAAATCTTTTAAATCATTTTCTATAAAAAGCTAAATTTTACTTAAGTATGTATACAACAAATTTTAAATCAAAATTTATGGCAACATTTTTTACAAATAGGATATTTTTAGCAAATTTTTTTACCAATAAAAATTTTTTTGTTCGAGTAAGAAAGCTTTTTACAATTATGTGGTTTTATTTTAGATTCAAATTCTCTTTTTAGCTAAGTTACCTAAATGTTTTACAAATTTTCGGAAAATTTCATATACATATGTGATTAGCAAAGTTTCAAACATTTTTACGAACAGCAAATTTTATAAAAATTTTTATATAAATTTGATATGATTTAGAAAATTTTCCTATAAAGACCAAATTTTAGAAAATTTTCCTATGAAGACCAAATTTTAGAAATCAAGACCAAATTTAAGAAAATTTCCCTGTGAAGACCAAATTTTAGAAAATTTGCCTGCGAAATACAAATTTCAGAAAATTTTCCTGTGAAAACCAAATTTTAGAAAAATTTCCTATAAAAAGCAAATTTTTGAAAAAATTAATATTAAATTAAATTTTTGAACAAATTCCTATAAAACGAAATTTTTGGAAAATTTCCTATAAAAGCAAATGGAAAAATTTCCTATAAAAGCAAATGCTGGAACAAGTTCTTATAAAAATTTCCTATAAAATCAAATTTTGAAAAAATTTTCTATAAAAAGTCAATTTTTGAAAAATTTGCTTTACGGTAACAGCAAAATTTTAGAAAAATTTACTATAAAAGGCAACTTTTTGAAATTGAAAATGTTGAAAAAAATTTCCTATAAAAGCAAATGCTGGAACAAGTTCTTATAAAAATTTCCTAAAAAATCAAATTTTGTAAAAATTTTCTATAAAAAGTCAATTTTTGAAAAATTTGCTTTACGGTAACAGCAAAATTTTAGAAAAATTTACTATAAAAGGCAACTTTTTGAAATTCTGATAATATTCGATAAATAGCAAATTCTTGAAAATTGTTTGCCAAAAATGTCGTATAAAAAAAAAAATTTTATAAAATTATTAGTATTGTGGTTATTTTATTGAACTATTTATGGTTTTTAATCCAAATTTTTAATATTTTTAATTAGGCTTAAGTTCATTAAATTTAATTTTCATTAAATTAAAGGAATAACATGTTAAAATAAATTAAAATAGATAATCATTCAAAAGCAAATTTCGATCTACCAAAAGGTTGAATACAATTTGGTTTAAGGATTGATGTTTGACTAATGACGTCAGCAGTCGTCGATGGCTGCGAGTGTTAAACGGCAAGCCCTCTGAAGAGATTGAGTGGTTGCAATCGAAACATGTCAGGGTAACCTGTCCGTAAACACCTGGGTTCGAGCCCAGATTGAGTCAAGATTGAAAAATTATCAATAAAAATTTTAATTAATTTTCATGTTGTAAAATTCCTTTCTTCATAAAAATAATTTAATGAAAATTAAATTTAATGAACTTAAGCCTAATTAAAAATATTAAAAATTTTATAAAATTTTTTAGTTTAAATATTTAAGAAGTGCCGAAATATTGGTTAAAAATAAACGTTAAAGTTTTTATATAAAATAAAAAAAGACCTCAAGCTTGAAAATTTAGTTGTATTACATATAATAATAAAGGTCGAATAAAATACATATAATATATTTAAAGCTAGTTTACACTATTTCACAGGTCTTACGTATTCCATAATACTTTTTGAGATAGAAATCTAATGAGTTTTGTTGCGACTGTCTAAAAATCCAATTAAATATAACAGCTCTAAGACTTTCATCCTTTCCATTTTTTAACGACCTTTTTCAAATTTACTCGTAAACCTTTTAAATATGTTAAAACTAAATTAAATATTATAGTGACCCAAAAATTCTGCACAGCATACTTTTTTTTTATTAATTTTATTTTGTTTAGCTTTAAAAATTAAAAAAAGTTATAATAATTTTAGGTAATTACAAATTTTTCAAAGTCTATTAAAACTGCTTTCAACAATAACATGACGATAAAGATATGTTATTTATTTTATTATAATACTTTTCGTGTACATTGTATCATGACCACAATAAAAATGTTGAATAAAGAAATTTTACAATATTTTATGTACCTACATATTAAATTTAAAAATAAACTTACATAACCAACCATCAAACAATTTAACTTACTAATAGACTAAAGTATTGTTTTGAGTGTAAAAACTCAAACAAACAAAATTTTCAACAAAAAAAAAAAAAAAAAAAAATTATTAATACTTGATATTAAAAATTGTTGCAAAAGAAAGTTCATCTTTTAAGCAATTATTAAAACCCTGTTAAACAAAATGTTAAACGAAATACACACAGGTCGATTTGTTAAAAATGTTTTTTATTTTGTCCGATTTTCATTGCCCCCACTTGAGCGTTTTGTTTTTAGTAATTTGATGTGATCTGCAAAAGTGTGTCACTTGTTTGAAATAATCTGAACTGAAGAAAACGAAAAAAAAAAACAAAAATGACCAAGATAATTATTATGTTAGATACACATAATACAGTTGCTGTTAATGACTATTAAAGATGATGATGAAGTTTCTAAAGTAGTTCAATTGCGGTAATAGTTGTTGTACTACTAGTATTATCAATGTATTTTATGTATTTGATATGATGACAGCAGATCACCGCTAAACAAACAAAAAAACTGAATTACTTATTATAACAGCACTTTACTGTAGCAGACATTAGAAAGGTTCAGTCAGTGTTTAAGGATTTTATATTAATTACATTTATGGACTCGTAGTAACAAGTACTTACTTTAAGCCAATCTAAATAGATTGACTACCCAGTAAAAAATTGTATGGTTTTCGGAAGCAAGAAAAGTACAAGAGCGCTGATATATGCGCTGGCTATTACATACTACTTAGAAGCAACAGGGAAGCGAAAACCATTGAAGTCAATTTTTAATATAAGTAAATGAAAATTATTTAATAGCTTCGCATAATCCCTTATAAGTAAGCAGGTTGTAAGGGAATAGTTGAAATCATTATTTAAAAGAAAAAATTTACGACCAAAGTTTAAAGTGCTTCTGTTAATCCCTTACATGGAAGCACGTTGTATGGCAATGATTTCAAAATGTGTTTACGATTATTCCCGACATGTTACCGAAACCAAGAGATGCTTAAAATTACTTCTTTTTTATTACGAAATCAGTCAGCAAATTGTTTTTGAGCAGAGAGGACGCAAGCAAATTGAACAAAAGTGATCACTTTTAAAATTAATAAATAAAAAGTTAAATAGAAATTGCACATAAATAATACAAATAACTGTAAGTATTCTTATTAAATACAATTATACATACATAAATTTTTAAGTTTATTATTTTTGTGTGGTCAATATTTGATATTAAACTATTGCTTAATTATAATGTAGATGGCAAGCAAGGCAAAAATCGACTCTTGGACTTTCCAAAATTTGTAAATGCTATATATGGTAAATTTTTTTAACATTGTATACATATGGATAAACATTTCTAATAAAATTTTTTCTTTACAGAAGCACTTAAAGTTGATGATACTCTTTCGAAGAAAAAATTTATTAACGACTTGCGTACAGCCTTTAGATTTAACAAAAATCGTTGTTACAAAAAGAAAAGCTTGAGAAAACATAGTAAGTCCAACAACTCGTTTCTGAAATCTGATAGTGATGAAGGGTCTGATGCGGAAAATATATTTCCGGACAGAGAAGAACAAACGCCAATGAATACCTCACTAGCTTAAGTTCAAGCATTTAAAAAAAAAACATATTATATTGTTTCCTATTTACAATGGATGTATTTAAAGTTTATTTTTTTATAAGTTTATCGATGAATTTACATTTAATTTGTGTTTTTTTAGTAAATAAAAATAAAATGTACAAAACTAAAAAAAATAGTAATGTTTTCATAGCTTACATAAGAGGCATAAATAAAATGCTTCCAGAAAGCCAACACAGTAATAGAATTGGGTAAGGTATGAAATCGCTATATTAATAGAGATATGAAAGCGCTTCTTGTATTCTTGTATCCTTCACGGAATAATGTAAGCCATGAAAAACGCAGTGATTTTACAAAAAAGTAGTGCTTCCAAGTGGGAATTCGCCATATAAAAATCATGCCTCTTGTAAGCAGGTTTGTAAGGGGGAATTGTGCTTCTCTCCCTTACAAACCTGCTTACCAGTAAGCACCATTTTTTACTGGGTATCTACCTACATATATTATAAAATTTATCATGAAATTATTTCGTTCAGAATCAATAAAGAATAAGGAAGTTATTAAACCACACTTTTGCAAAACTTGAAAGCATTATTTTGGCGTTACGCCGAATCTAAACATAAGCGGATGGCGGAATGTTTTCTTCCGTTTCAATGTTGTGTCACGAATATAATTGTAAACTTTCTTGTTAAATATTCATAACTCACATAATAGAAATAAAGATAAAACCATATAAACCATAGCGGCCAATTTCACTATGAAACGCGCATAGCGTTGACGACTCACTATTTAGAAAACGCCTGCCGAAAAATATTTTTCATTTTTCAAAATTAGGTAATCTATATACATTTATACAAAAAAATTTAATACTTATCGTCGGTCATTAAATAAATAAGCAGACAGCTGTCGATATTCTGCCCTTTTGGGGAGTAAAGCGTGTAAAACCAGTACATATTTTGAAAATTTTTGTCAACCCATTTTTCAAAATCAATAAACATAGAAATAAGAATTATATTACACTCGTAACTTACATATCTAAAAAAATATAATCATAAATTTGGTACATTTTCAAACTTCAAACTATTTAGGGGTGAAAATCGAACCTATTCTTGGTACTTTTATTACACAATTTGTTTCTCCATGCATTGACATATATGCACGTATAGACCTTCAATACTGAAATTTTCGATGCTTCAATGGGGGAAAAAGTATCAAAAAGGAGAAAAATGGAAAATTAAATTTCTTTCTTTTACTTTTGCGTCTTACATGTGGTACTTTCTGAATTTTCTATTATATCAAACTTAAACCAGATTCAGACCGTGATTTAAAAATCACGTCTTTTTGCTTTTAAAAGTTGCTTCCAAAAACACAACAAATTCAAACGATGATTTCCCCCCCATGATTTTGTGGTTGATATTTTCCCCGTTATCGGTAATTCTTCTATATTAGATTTTTTCTCTACCCTCTTGCATCTCTACACCGTTCGCCCACAAGCACCAAAAATCATGGTCTGAATCTAGTGTTAGAAACATTAAATTATAGGTGCAGGATACTAAATGAATGAGAATGAATGAAAACAAATTGGCACTTTTTTTATTAAAATCTAGAAACATAAACTTTTGCATACAGAAATGACCACGAAAGAAAGGGATACACTAACGCGGTGGCATGTCATAACGTCCAGTGTGACACTATGATACTGTGACACTCCAAAAAGTGTCATAACGTCCACGGACACTGTGACACTTTGCAAATGAACATTATGATACTTTCAAAAGTGTAAAGAAGTTAAATACAAAAAAAATCTACATACACGCTGAGAAAAACATGTTTTATTATGGTCACAACCAACAAAACAAATTTTAAAGAAACTAATTTAACCATTATATGGTTGTCGGTTACAATGATTTGGTTAAATTAAACATATTATGGTTAAATTTTTTTTTTAAATGGTTTTGTTGCTTTTTCTCTGGGTGTATGTATTAAATATATAACGAAAACACTTTTGGGCTAAAGGTATTTTTCTCCATGGTATAACAAATACCGGCTTCGCAAACTAAAGCTTATTTGCACAGCCGGCCTTCGGCCGGTCGCAAGGATTTTCTCCTCTATGGTATAACAAACACCGGCTTCGCTAGTTAAAGCTTCTCAGTATATCAAATTTTACCAATTTCTTGACTTGATTTTTAAAAATAAACTGATTTTTTACCGATTAACCAGATCAACAGATTAATGATTTCATAGGTTCCTAGAACGAACTGACGAGGTATTTTTTTATGAATTTATTGTGAAATTTTCAAAATAAAAATGTGGAAATCTTGTTATTGATGGTCAATTAAGTCAAGAACTATTTTTATCTTAATTCCCGAAATAAACAACAAAAGAGTTGCTCTGCCATGCAAAATAACTAATGACCAGGGAAACCAGAAATATGCTCTAAAACACGTTTTATGCGCAGTAAATATGCAGTAAATATTTGAAAAAATTCAAAAATTTCCAATATAAAAACGAAATATGTATTCAACAATTTAATAACAATTCGATTTAATAAAAACAATCCTAAAATTATAACTGGTAAAGCCCAAACACTAAAGTATTTACACACGAATTTTCTTGATTTTATCCTATTTGGAAATGATGAGCAGTCATGGGCTTACAAAAACAAACATAGGTTTGTAAGAGGCTAAAATTCATATAAGAGTGAGATTTTTTGTTTTAAAGGGATTTTAGGGACGGTCGCTAAATTGTTTATTAATGTTAACATTTAAAATTAAGTTAAAGCTTTTTATAGATGGGAGTTTTGGGAAAATGTAAACTGATTCGAAAATAATTTAATTTGGAGTAAAATATTTTTAGGGCGAATCTAATCTAAATACCAAAGACGCTAATTTGGAAAGAAGTTTTTATGGGGAATTTGACCGATTCTCACTATTTACATAGACTTCGTTCTTAGTACATTTAAAATATATTTACCAAATTAGAGCAAATTATCTACAATATTGCAACTTATACTATGCGCACAAAATTAACATGGATAGGCAACCAGCCAGACGAAAGAATGTTTGTCGTTAGATCACTTTAAAAAGTGATTCTAAATCGATCGGTATACTAAAGGATTAGTCCAGATCTCTATGTAAAACACACATCTTCAAGAACATACATAAATAATTGATTTTTGCTTATTTATAAAATTCTAAAGTTGAAAATAACATTTATCTTTATGACAATCAGCCTTTGTCTTTCAATTTTTAAAGTAAAATTAAATTAAAAATTGATATGTAAAACAGAAAAGTTACAATTTCGCAAAAAATATTTTTTTTTATTTACTGCGAAAGTTCTTGCAGTCATCTAAAAAAATTAACATACAAAATATGCCTCCAAAAGGCAAAATATGCCTCAAAAAGGCATAAAAGTATACTTTAACCGGCCTTATAAAAATTGTTCCATTATTAAAACTTTACCTTAACCTAAAGTGACCGAAAATGTAAATTACCTGGTAGGTTAAAGTAAAGTTGTAATAATGGAACAGTTTTTATACGGCCGATAAAATCATACCATTAGCTATCGGTAAGTTGAGAAAACGGGCCTAAAACGGATAAATATATTTTTTTTGCATTCATTGGTCGCACAAGAAAAAACATGCAATTGCATATTTATGGTTTCCCTGCTAATGACACACCAAACTGAGCACAAATGATTAGAGGGTTGCAGAATAAACCCTGTCGAAAAGTAGAAGTTTTAAGAAAATTTCCTTTAATATTTAATAGTTTTGATTTAAGAGATATTTATAAATTTTTTCATCGGAGGAACCTGTCCAACACATTAGAATATAGGTGAAGGGGATCTGAAGACGTGAACCATGTTCCGATGGAACGTCTTTACCAGCCTGACATTATGGTACTAGATAGTTTGAGTTTGGGGCTGGTTGAGATACATTTGGAAGGTTGTGACAATTATCCCATGAAGTGTTTAAAGGAATATTACGGAGACAAAACTGCTTTGTCTGCTTTTACACGTTTCATCTTTTGATGCTCAACTCTTGTGTTTTTAGGTGAGAGAAGAAAGAAGAAAGGGGGTTAGTACGGAGATGCCTGTACTCGGTCAGTACGCTTTATGTTTTTATTCGTTGGTATATGCACAACGATGGCTGCATGTAATTTTTTTCTTTTCGTTTTCTCTTTGATTCGCTATTAATAAAATTGTTGTTGTTTTGTACCGAAAAAAGTTGAAACCGATTGCTGCGTGTGAATATATTGGCATCTTTAAAAGGGAATTGAATGGAAGTTGAGCATCAAAAGATGAAACGTGTAAATTCAGACTTTGCACTATACACCAGCTTAGGGATGGGCAAGTCGAAAAAATATATCGATATATATCGAATCGATATTTTTTTAGAGTATCGATATTTATTATTTCAAAAATATCGATATATCGATATATCGAACGTATTTTGCTGAAACTATTCCCAAATTAAAAAATTCAGTATACCTTTGTACAAACATATTTATGAACAAACAAATTATATGTAATTACATTGTTACTTTTTATTGTTTCATTTTATTTAAAAAAAATTAATAAAAACAAAAAAATTTTATCAAAACAAAAAATTCAATTATAACAAAAACAAAAGGGAAGAATACAAAAAAACCATATGAAATAAAAAAATAAATAAAATAAATTACGAAATATTTCAATGGAAGTAAATAAGTCATGGAAGTACCAACTTTCCTTAAAATTTGAATTGCACCCCAAAAGTACCACCTGGTTTTAGTCAAACCAGTAATCATCAGATATGGACATCAGGAGCACTCTCTTTTTTATGTGCTCTCCAGTCAATCTGCTTCTTGTATCCGGCTCTGCTTCTTATAAATGCCAATCATTTTAGATCTTCATATTAGTTTAAAAAAACATATGATGCAATGATTCCAATTCTTCAAAAACATATTGTTTGAAAAACGGCTAAAATTTTGGGTTCTTAATGAAGAATGACTTAAAAAAATATCGAATTCGATAGTCGTATTTCAATATCGATACATCGATATATCGGTTTTTAAAATATCGGCGATAAATATCGATTACATTTTTTTTAAATATCGATATTTTGATATATCGATATTTTTTGCCCATTCCTACACCAGCTACACTTGCCGTTGTGGAAATTCTGATCGGTTGCTAACTTAGTTGTTTTCTTTTTTTTGCTTTTCCTTTTTTAGTCTTTCTTGGGTTTGCACAGGCAGAATTGTCTAAGCAATTTTGTTGCATGCTCAGACTGACATGCCCTGTTTATAGGTGCCGGTTCACACGCTTTTACTTTTGATGTTTAACTTTTGAGTTTTTAGGAGAGAGAAGATTAAAGAAAGGGGTACTCGTCAACACGCTTTGTTCTTTTATTCTTTGTTATGTGCATTACATTTTTTTCTTACTTTTCTTTTTGAAACGCTGTGAATAAAATTGTTGTTTTATTAAATTATTAAATCGAAAAGTGGAAGCATATTACTGTGTGCATTCTGCGTGTGACCATTTCGGCAACTTTTAAAGGGAATTGAAAAACAAATTGAGCAACAAAAGTTGGAGCTCGTGAACCCTGATTATGAGAAACATGGCAGTCAAAGTTAGACACCCTTTTTAAACATACATATGTTGCTTTGCAGTGCTAACTTACACAAAGTATTGCGTTCCTAAGGCCATCAGTTTTGCAGCTGATACACAATATGAATTAGCGATGCGTTTGCAAAGATTTAAATGAATTTGATTTGCAGTTTTGTAAAGTACAATTGCTTCATCTAAATACACAAGTTTTTCATACGACAGTTGTATTCATAATAGATGAAATATGCAATTGTTTAATATAAGAAAAGAAATTTCAAACATGGTTTTCATGTTCACCGTTTGCGGTAATTAACTGTAACATTCTGGCATATTAAGTTAATATTATTGACCCCAATTCATGTACCCTAAAAGGTTTTTAAGCTTAATTTGCTCTTGTTGTCTAGCGTCATTAATTTCCGTTAATTTAATAATATATAAACAAAAACGATATTTAAATATAAATTATAAATATGACAAAACAGGTCCACAAATCGTCCAACTGTAAAAACTTTTGTTTCTTTTCGGTAAATTAATCGTTAATGTTAATACTGCTAAAGTTAGGCTTGATTAAATTAAAGTTTTCCTATTTGCAGTAGCAAAAACAAAACGTCTTATATAGAAATAATTATCAATTGACAACATATGCGGTCTATTAACTTTTTTATTTTTCCGAAATGCAACCGTAACAAATAATAGTAGAAAGAGAACAAAACCCAAAACTATTGATTAATTTAATACGAACTTACAAGGTATTGAAATGCATTCAATACTGGAAAAACTCACAAACAAAATTAATTTTTATGCATGAATGCCACATACAAAACCAAAACATAAAACTTGAAAAATAAATGGTTTTTTTTAGTCATAAATAGAAGTAAGAAACAAAAAACCATAAAAAAAAAATTATAAACTTTTATTTCATGCGTAGTTTAGTACCCATGCGTACGATTACACGTTTTTCATGTTTGCTTTAAAGCATTAATTTGTTAATTTTAACACAAAACAAAACTTTTTACAATAATGTAGCAGCGAAGTAAAATAACATATTGAGCTTGAATTGGAATTGAAGCATTAAAATTGTAACAGTTGTTTATTTGCAGCACGATCAAACAATTTCCCATTTCCCTTAACTCTATTAGTAGAGCCGATTGCTGCTTAGCTAAAACAAGAAACTTACTTAACTGGTTTAACATAATTTAAAACGGATTGTCTTTCTTACCGTTGTTTTACAAAGCATGAGTTCATACTTTATTTATATATACAAACATACCTTCGCACAAACAAACTCTATATAGATTTTTAATCAATTAATTATTGACTTTAAACTGGCACAGACAGACGACAACTCACTTACAAACAGACAAGTTTCCATCGTCATCGACAATCATGGTCTTTGCCACCTAAACAAACTCGTTTAATGACATAATTCTACATTTAACTAACAACATCTTGCAATGTATGTTGTAAGTTCTCCCCATTCAAGTGTCTCTAAAAGAGTTTCCAATTATTTTTATTTTTTTCCTATCCCCGGGTGCGCAAACAGTTTTCTACCATTCCGGGGATTTTTTTTTTTGCAAAAATGCTTGGCATAGTGTTCGAAAATAAACATTAAATATCGTTTCTTAGTATTCGGTTCGGTAAATTTGTGGAAAACACAGTTGCTTGTGTAGTACACCATTAAAAAAAGGTTTCTCTGTTTGTGTCCTTCGAACACAAAAATAATACTGTACTTATCCAACTCAACAAAAATATGAGGACATTAACTTGCGTTCGTTTTTTTTAACTACAAACTTCGTTGTGTTCGGTTCACAACATTAATGTTCGTTATTTTCAATTGTGCTAAGCACCCTTTTGCTGGGAAAAAAACCAAAACTTTTTACAAAAACAAAATACATATGAGCAACTTCAAAAATTTACGACACCTAGACCTCTTTTTTTTAATTTTTTTTTTTTGTCTGACATCAATGTTGATTTGCATGTGTGTATAAACCGATATTTGAGCATGTGAAATCCGTTCGCGTTAATCATTTTTATTACACGGCGCAAGTTTTACTGCGGTTTAAAGTTAAAAATAAAAAAAAAAAATATAAAAACTACAGTTTTTGTTAAAATTGAAAAAGGATAACGCGTGTGGATAATACCCCTTTAGGGCTTTCTTAGCACACTAAAATATTTGTAAAAGCTTTAATACTTTTTAAAATACACTGGAAAAAAAATATAAAAAAAATTTTTTTTATCGTGTATGCATATGAAAATTTATTTAAAATTGTTAAACATTTCACAAAATTACGGCTAGTATAAGACATAATATGCAATATTTTGGAAAAAAACTATTTGGCTGAAACTGAAAAATTTCATACAAGGATGCTTTATGAGGTTAGAAACATTTTGTTTCCTCCATAAAATTATAAATCCTTAAAATTTTTTGGTGCGTTTTCAATTTTGGTATCAAGCTCAGTAAAGTCTTCTATTCGATGTACGTTTGAGCGGAATTGATACAGCGCTTCAGTTGTCACAAAGCGAAATGTGTTTGGAAAAAACTGCCGCTGCACGTGCCAGGGTTGAAAAAAATTATTTTTTTTGCACTTTATCAGTTTAGTCCGTCGCGAAGAATCTATTTAGATACCTAAACATGATCCCAAGACATGTTTTGATATAAAAAAAAGCTTAAAAATAAATTGTTTTTTTGCAAAAATTTTCAAAAGTTCATAAAATTTTTGCGTTTAAAAATTTTAAAGTGCGTTTTCGCCTCGGAGGTGCCTTTTACGAAGTTACTCACATCACGCAATACACTAACCAACTTAAAAGGCAATTCAGATTGTCAGACGCAAAAGAGATACATTTTTAAAAAATTAACGCTAATTTCTTTTAAGTTTGTGATGTGCGTGATACGTTATTGGTGCTCTGACACCAACTTGATACACCTCAAACTTTATAAAATTACGCAGTTTTTTTTAATTCTGCGCTTAAAACTCATTTTTATTAAACGGCGCAAGAACTCTATGTAAAATCTTCAAAAATTTCAAAATTCGGAAAATTTTGGTTTCACTTTAAAACACTATGCAACTTTTCACCCAGCAGCGATATCAAAAATTTTTTTTTAGTGGATATATCCTCCAAGTCTAGTGACTATATTTTGTATGGGTTTGGATCTGAAAGCTTAAAACTATTACAAAGAAAACGGAATGAATGGAAAAACTCTTGCAAGTTTCAAGTCGTTTTTTTAATTTTTCGAATTTTAGATGACCACCAATTCTTAAGGTGAGGACTTTTCAACGTAAAACTTTGCACGTCATATCCTTCAAGTATAGTCATCCAAACCCTGTACAACGTTTTTTTCAATTTATAAAACTTAACGAAATAAGAGCCATAGTATGTCGGTTTCAGCAGGTGCTCAAAAAATTTGAAGTAGCCCATTTACGAAAAAAATAACAAAAGCCAGCTATCAATGTAAAAAAGAAACACTATAGAACATTACAATATAATGTATGTTTACAGAACCACTACAATTGTTATGTTTTATAACGAAGAACAGAACACTATATAATATTCGTTACTTTCTTGAAAATAGTTACGAACGCTATTAAGGATTGTGTTCGGGTTGTGTGTGAGCCGTACGCTAAATAATGTTCTGTTTATTTTCGAACACTGCTTCAAATCTTGCAAAAGATTTCAGAAAACAAATCGTGGCAGCATTGTTTTCCCCAATGTTAATGCTTTTCTGGGAATTTTGTCGAACATTGTGTTTTCGACCGAAAAATTGTTTTTCCCAAAATTATACGCTTTCCCTTCTTTAACTTATTATTGCTGATAAGCTGCTATAACTTTAAATTATGTTAAAAGCTAGACCCTGTCTAAAGCTTTGTACTCTGTAAAAATTTGTAAAAATTTTGAGCAACATTTAAAGCAAATCCGCGGATGGAGTTGTTAAAGACAAATTTTGCAAAACCTGTTTTTTTTAAGTTAACCGTTAACATAACTCTCTTTAATAGTCCAAACACCAAATTACTAACTGCCCGTTCAACGATTTCGAACGTTATCGTTCGCATAGAAAATTTATATAAAAACACTCAGTTTTAAAAATATTTTCCATATAAAATTCTATGCGAACGTCGACGTTCGAAATCGTTGAACAGGTAGTAAGAATTTTAAACTTTATCGCCGACTTAAGCCATTACAGAGAGTCAGGCAGTGGAAGAACGTTGTAAGTCCCTTACAAAATGATACAAACGAAATTGTTCTGCAACATAGAATAACATTTTAAAAGCCACACAATGATGCTAAGCGTAGTGGAGAATCGTTTAAAGTGACATCGTGAATTTGGATATAAAACGTTTTTTCACAAAAGGAACTCCGAAAAGCATGAAGTCAAACGTTTGATATGAAATTACATTATCATTTGACATCAAACACAATCCTCAAACCTTTTTCAATTGTTTGATTTTAACATTTGAAATCAAATTGATAATAATTTGAAAATAAACATTTGACATGCATGGTTTTATTAATTTGATTGCAATCAAGTGATATTCTCAAATCAAAAATAAACTCGGTAGCACAAAAGGGAAAAATAAATGTAAATATTTTTAAAAATGGCGATTAAAGTTAAATGTGTGTTATAATTAAAGAAAAGTAATATATAAAGTAAAGTGAATTCGCCTTAAGAAAATCTTAAGGCGAGTTATTTGCGAGAAAAAAATTTATTACAATAATTAAAAATGTATATTAAAAAAAACCCTAAGGGAAAGAAAATATATGTTTGTTTTACGTACGAACGAAAGAATCCAAGATATTGAGGAAGGAAATAAAGCTATTTCATCTTTCCGCTGCAGTTAGAGTACCGAATTTTAAGCTAACAGTTCATTAAGGTAAATATTGAATTTAAATTAAAAGAAAAATATATTTTTTTTATGTTCCACATTGTATTAGAATCCTCATTTAAAAAAACATTTGAGAATAACGTTTGAAAATAAGTTCCCCTTTTTGTTGAGAATGCTTAGACTTTCAAATATTTTTTGTCGTTTAAGAAAAGGTTTAATTCCAAATCATTTTCAGTTGTTGGGACAGAGTACAATTCTATCATCATTAGTTATTTCATTGGTATGTCGAACAATTTTTGTTCATACGCCTTTTGGAAAGAATTACACGTGAAATGTTGAGCAGAGTGCATTATCATTTTCTCTAATCGAACAATGTACTTTTTTAAAACCCTTCACTGAAGGTGGAAGGTTCGTTTTTATATTAGTTGGTCGTTCCGTTTGGCTTTCCTTCAATATCGATCTTAGACTTACTATATCGTTAGCTAAAATTCAAAAAAGCGTAACTTACAAAATATTCAAAATCGAGTTTTTGATTAATTACTATAAATGCCATTAATCTGCATTTCTTGACAAAATTTTACACTTCTGAGATCAAAATTAAGGCTTTCATTAAAAAAACCAAGGGACGTAACTTTTTTTTTATATATTTTTTTTTTTAATTTCCTAAGCAAATCCCGCGAAGGTCTTCGCTTGTCTTCAGGAAAGAAACCAGAGTCTCTAGCGGGAATTGAACCCGAAACCCGAAAATGACGTTATTACACATTTTTTCCAACAAAATATAATCAAATAGTTTTCTTTAAATATTGTTTGAATAATTCCATGGAATGCATGTTTTTTTTTTGATATGTTTATAGTTTTCATTTTAAAAAGTGTTTTTGTTCTCCTGTAAAATTATATTTTTGTTAGTTACGCCTTTTTGCATTTTAGCTAACGATATATATATATACATATATATATTTGGTGTCCTTTTAAGAAAGAAAGTTGCTTTAACGATGCTTGTCCGTGTGGTTGTTGGCGGAATAGGTTTTTCGAAGACCTCAAATAAGTTATGGACTACAAGTAGAATCATATATATTTCTATCGCAAATAGTTCTAAGACTATTGCTTTTGAAATTCAAAAGAATACGAACAATAACCCACATTAATAAACTAGCAGTTAGTTGTTTTAAAAAGGTCACAAGAACTTAAATTCAAGTCGAAATATTTGGAAGAAAATTTCCGCGATGTAATGTCTAAAAAGTTCTAGGAATTTTAAAGAGTATTTTTCCCGGTTTTTTTTTTCAAATAAAATAAAAAGAAACCCTAGTCTTTACCACAACCATTAGTCAATTGAATCATGTTCTGTAGATAAAAGAAACGAAGTGTTTTTAGAGTTAAAACTACTTCTATTTTCCTTAAACAAACATTTAAACAAATTAGAGAAAACAATTAATGCATATTACCTTCACTCGTAAAGGATATAAGTCCACATTTGTTTTTTAAATTCAGATTTTAATGCAGTTCAATAGAATACACAAAAATTCATAGTTTCTAAAAAAAAAACAATTTCATATGTCTTAATTGTGGTTTTGCAACGGTGCGTAAAAGTGCTAACTCCAATAAAGTTAAAAAGAAGGTGCTAAGTCCCATTTCAATATGAATATTTTTTAACAAAATATTAACACTTTTTAAATGTTTTTTTTTAAGAACAACTAAAGTAAGCGTTAATTGGTACTCAAAATCTCCATCCCGTTAATAAATATGAGCTAAGATTCCCATAAAACCAGATTTCAGAAGATACAGGTCACACGGGCTGAGCTTGTGTGACAAAATTTGACGTAACGTTTGTTAGACATTGAAAATGTTACTTCTTTTAACTCGCATATTAAGCAATGTTATGATTCCTAAGCTTAACGTTCTATATTTCACTAAACTTCCTTTCGTTATTATTTTTGTTTCATATATTACACAGGTCATCACTAATTTTATGGCCAACTTCATTAATTTATTAAAAAATCAATTGATATTTAAGTTTTCATATAATGAAAAATAAATTTTAAACATAAATTGATATTTAAATAGAATTGGGGAAATTGGCCATTAGTTTCAAGAAGATTAGGTTTTTATTTTACTCACGACTTTATACTTTTACTAGGGATGTAACGATACGTCTTTTTGCGCAGATACGATACCGACTTTCAAAAGTAAATATCGGTGGTACCGATACAAATATAAAATTAAAATTCAAGGTAAAATTAACAAATCTTAAGTAGATTACATAATTTGTTTATTACAGTGCAAGAGAATTTTAAAATTGATATTCATAAGATTTTAAAAACAACGAATTGAGTTTAAATTCATGCTAAAATTAACAAAAGTTAAATTATTTTTTAAACAAAAAAATTTAAGAGATTATTAATATTTAAAATGAATACTAATACGATTTTTGTTTAAAAAACAAAGTATTCTCAACTTCTGCGGTGAAAAATAGTCTCTCAGATGCGAAAACTTAAGTATTTTTTCGCCAAGTTCTTAAATTTTGGGTAAAGCATTTGTTAACTAGTAGGGTGATCGATCGAATAGTATTCGACCGGTTTTAACCGGTTATTTTAGTTTTGCCCAAGTCGAATATTTTAAAATGTCAATTTTTCGAATATCGATTAAACCGGTTATTTTAGCAAAATAAACCGGTTACTTAAGTAATGTGTAATTTATATAAGTTTTCCTTACTTTTGTTTTAAATGCACCCATAATTTAAGTATTTATCTAATTGAATATTTGGCAAACTTAAACTTTTTATAAAAAATGTCAAAACAAAATGTAACAAAAGTCGAAAAAACATTATGAGCATTGTAAATACAAATCGCTTAAATAAGCATATGTTCCTGTAACAAAACCAAAAACAATTTAAAGTACTAGTAATTAGCAATTTGACAGTGTTATAAATATTATATCTTTTTTTTATAAAGATGTCATCTCTGGTGATATTTCGAACTGACTTCAAAGAAATTTGTGATTAAACGGCCGTAAAAGGATCTTTAACGTCACGACTTATTAATCATTTTTAATTAGTCTACAAGCTTGACATAAATATGCGCCAAGTAAAACTATGCTGCCAATAATGAATGAAAAACTCTTAAGTAGTTCTAGCATATCTTCATGCTTAAAACAAGAACATACCTGCGTAATCAACGATATGGGAAAATTCATCAGTTTTATTTATTAAAACACCAAGAACTTAAAATAAAATTGAAGGAATCAAAATTGTCCTGGAATGACTTAAATTGTGTGATCGACGAATTGACAGATATTTCATATAAAAAGTATGTTTATATTACTATTGTTTCTATAATGCTAAAACAAAAAAAATTAAAATTTATATTCCTTGATAAAAGGTTTTGTTTCCCACTTTTCAAAAATATGGCTGAAGTTTACTGCTTCACATAGACATGCTTAACCAGCAACTGTTGGCAAAAGCAAACATTATTTAACGGTTTCTTAACTACATTATACATACATAAATGCAATTATCATCTTAGACATAAAGTTTAGCAAATAATTAGAAATTGTTTAAAATAATGCTTAAGTTTAATCATTTACTGGTGAGGCCCTATGCTCCTTATGGGATCGACGGGAACATATGTATATTTATTTTGTTGGTTCCGCACCTTCGTGAATTGATTTGTTTTTATTCTTATTGACTTTTTATTACAAAAACTAATTTGATTTTTGTATTTTTATGTATTCGAATTAAAACCGGTTAACCGGTTATTTTTAAAATGCTTAACCGAAAACCGGTTTTTTAAAAATAGCAACTATTCGGAATATTCGAAAACCGGTTATTGAAAAATGTCGAATAATCGATCACCCTATTAACTAGCAGAATAGAGTCAGACATTGTAGCAGTAGCTTTGCTTACAAGACAAGCGGCTAAAGCTTTCGTTCCACACCAAGCGTTCAATGCGTTTATGCGCATCCGTCCAAAAAGTAGTAGTGTAAAATTGTATTCACAAGTTAGACAGCAAAAACGTAGAATGCGCCATTATAAATACGTATCGTAAGCATGAAGTAGAATTATTTTATCTGAATTCACACGTTTAATCTTTTGATGCTCAACTCTTGTATTTTTATGAGAGAGAAGAAGAAATGGGATTGGTACCAGAGGTGCCAAAATTTTTAGAGTTAAAAAAACCATAATTTTTAATCAACAAATCTGTATCAAGATTTTAATAATCTATTTTAACAAATAGAAACTGGAATTATTTCCTTTCATAGGTTACTTTATAGGTTACTTTATTATATTCTGGTAGTGTATAAAGTCATTCCTAAAAATTAAAGGAATAGGACTATTACAAAAAAGCTTTATAAAATACATAACTGAAATTAAGCTCATAGAATAAATTCGAAAAAATAAAAATGTTGATTTTAATAATCTGTAAAAAAAATTTATTACATTTTTTTTATGTAGAAAAAGAAATAACAAATAATTTCAAAATAGTACAAACATAAGTGGCAATGTAAAGAAATTTTCACCGATCTAAAAAATCTGCAATTTTAAATTAAAAATCTTCAAATCTGGGGGCAAATTACGGCATTCGATATCGATCAAAGTTCCGAATTAAATTGTTTTGTATTTTGGATCAATATCGAATGCCGTAATTTGGCCCCTGCATTTTGGTAATTTTGGGGCATAAAACCTCCAAAATGCAGATAAATCTGCACTTCCGAAACTTCTTGGTACGGAGATGCTTGTACTCGGTCAGTACATTTTGCGTTTTATTCGTAGGTATATGCACAGCGATGGCTGCATGTAAATTTGTTCTTATCTTTTTGATTCGCTGTGAATACATCCCTACTTGTAACATTAATAGCAAACATATTTTCTAGATTTACAACACAGTTTTTATGTCCTGCTGAAACCAATCGCCAGATTATCTGGGCATTTCGATAGACATATTTTGATATTCTGCTTTTAATTTTGTGTTACGACCAATGGAAACCAAACAGTAAGAGGAAACACTTAAGTTTGTAAAGTATGAAAATTATCTATAAATTTTAATTCATTTCATCTTGTAAAATTCCTTTCTTCATAAAAAATAATTTAGGAACGTTACTTTTGTACATGATGCAATAAAAAGTAGATAAGTCCGCTGCAGATGCTGTAGGTAATTCAAAATCTCTAATCAAGACTTTTAATTGTTTTTGAGCAAAAAGTTTTCGCTCTGTGAACGCCATTCCTTTAAAACCACTGTTTCCACTCACTCTATTAAAGTTTTACTGAAATGATGGTTCTCATATTGAATAAAATGTTGGAACAGGTGAATGATAAGTTAACAGTCTTTTAGCCGATTCTCAGTCTGGATAACGTTAACACTTCGTAAACTTAAATAGCAGAAGAAACTGTCATCGAGGTGATTTTTTTTGGTTCTTTCCATTGCCTAGGCCCTTCAAACCGCATACGGCTTCTTTGACCTTTGAAACACTGTCTTAAGTTTTCAATGCATACTTTGCATACAATTTGGGGTATTCAGGGCTTGTATTCATATAAATGTTCCGACCAATTTTACTGTGTATTCGCAACAATTGTATCAAAAATCCATTTGTGCCATTGCAAAAATTTCTTCCCAAAAGGACATGGTATTAAAATCAGTTTATTTATAGAAATGAATCGACAATGTAGCAAAAAAATTCAATATTTTTCAAGTGTTGCCAATAACCACCTAAAACAAAGCCTCTAACGATATCTCGACATTAAAATTCTTTTTTTGATTTGTTGACTTGTCTTATATATTCCTTAATTGGTTGTGAGTATAAGTTTATATACTTACTTGTTTATGTAGTAATTTGTATCTATAGACATTTTCCATTAGCCAATACTCACGATACGTTTATTACAAAGATGTATTAAAAAAGCTTTTAACAAATTACTAGCCACCCACAAAAATACTTAAAGAAAAGTTGTTCTGTTTGGGTTTACAAAAACCCCTTTAAAGCCAAAAACAAAGTTTACTAGCAAGCAGCACAATTGAACTTAGAAAATGTTTTACATTTTTAAGTTGAATGACATAAATTCAACGGTAAATTTATCAAGCAACTACATACTGCTGAAACAAAGAACAATTTTAAGCAAACGTGCATATCACGAGAATTTCAAAGAATAAACCAACATAACGAAAAAAATAAAAAATACTCTATATAGAAAATATTTATACGTTAGGCATAAATTTACTAGGCTTAAAGTACCTTTAACATATTGCGACAGACAAACGAACGGATCGACAGTTGTGTCAAACTAAAAGACAGACATAAGGACAGTCAAGCTGATTTCTCTAGTACATACTTAAGATACAAAGTCTTTAGCGTCTATTCTAAGTTATCAATTGTAGAGTACACGAACGTATTCGTATTGTAAGATACATTAAGGTGCTTTGGGTTTCTAATCGTACAGTGGTTGCCTCCAGTTTTTAAAGGCCTATAAGTGCTTATTAGTTTTTTTTTGTTATTTTATACCAATCTGCTTTACATTACTTATTCTTCACTACTATTATTTAGTGTACTCATACCTCTAGTTTGTGTTATTTATTACTTTTTTGTTTCGTTGTTTTATTTTTAACAATAACAAAAAGGGACAAATGTTGCGTTACTTTAATTTTTATGCGCAAGTTTTTTTTTCTTAATTATTTACGGCAGAAATTCTTTTCTTCTTTTGTATAAAAACGAAAATTTTATAATTAAACAATAGTCATGATGGTCAATTTTTTTCTGATTTCTTACGAAAAAAAACTACTTCATATTCTTTTATAACAAAGAAATTCTTAGAATTTCATTTGTACGCTCAAGAAACCAGTGATGCCAACTCTGGGGACACTAAGCGCGTAAAGAAATTTGAAAAAACAGGCTAAAAAGGGCTAAATTAACAAAAATTACGGTTTTAGTACATTATGATGGCAGTTTTTTCAAAAAAGCGAAAAAGCGACTAACATTTTTTTTTAAATAAAACACAAAGAATTTTAAACAAAAGAAAACACCATTATGGTATTTTCATTTCTACACAAAAAATGTCACCTTCTGAAAAGGTGCATGTATAAAATGTCTTGCCAACCGTGTAATAATGCTACTTGTTATGCGATGTTTACGATAGAAGCGATTTTTCCCTCTAATGGTGTTTTCTTTTCTACAAAAAAATGTGCCTTTTTTTTAAAAAAATTCAATTTGGTGTCTTATTCTTAAAAATTTTGCTCCCGAAAAGGGTGGCTAGTTTTATTCTAAAAAACTCATGCTTTTCGGGAGCAAAATTTTTAAAAAACAGACACCAAATTGCATTTTTTAAACAAAGGCACATTTTTTTGTAGAATAAAAACACCATAAGTTTTCTAATTCTCAACAGCCTTAACGATTTTTCATAATTATTGGAGTTTGTTTTCATGCCGCTGTTAGCAAATTTTTACGAATTTCCGCTGTTTTATCAATGTTTACCGAATTGTTGCCATTCCTTATAGTTTTAGGGTCTTAATCAATTTTGTGACTTGTTTGAAATATTAAAAATTTTGTCAAATGGCAACGCAACTGAAATAAAAATTTTTGTTAGGTAAGGCAACTTTTGTCAGTTGCCATTTTGACAGATCGGCAACCGAAAAAGTGTAAACAATTTTTGCAAACAAATAAAAATAAGTAAATTAATAAAAAAAGCAAATGATTAATTCCGTGCATTTATTTTTGGATAACCAAAAAAAAAGAAGCAACCGTGGCATCTGTTGGTGCATACTTGAGAGGCAACTATAATCCACTAGAATTACCGTCTGTATTTAGGGTATATTTTTGTCTTCTCAAATATGCTGTGATTAACTTAGTACAGACTATAAAGACTGAACAGAAATTCATTGCTCACCTCAAATATTTCCACTGTTAAAAGTTTTATTTGTTGAACGAGTTGAAATTTTGTCAACCAAAATAAGAAATACATTTGTAATAAAATGTCCCAAATTATAAAAAAACGTACTTATTTTTAGATTTTAGCATCTTTTTACTTAAAATATCTTAACAAACATTTTTAGGTTGCCTAAGTATTAAAAATTTTCCAACTCAAATTTTCGCCTATTCGCAATTCAACTAAAGTTCGGTTGCCAAACATATTCGACCCATGTATTTAATATGAATTAAATGTCTTCAACGAAATTGTTTTTGAAACAAATTCATGACACTAAAGCTAACGGTCACACTTATTAAATATTTGACCAAATAAGCGTAACCCCCTACTTTTGCCAACAGTTATTGAGATTTAACATGTTCTTAATATTACAAAATAAACTAATTATACTGCCATGCATAGCAAAAAGTTGTTTTTTGTAAAATGTGGTATTATAATCTTAATAAATATTGGAATTGACGGAAATGATTATTTAGTTTGCTTGTTGGTCCCGTTTTTTTTTGTCAAATATTTGATAAGTGTGACCATAGCTTTAGAGTCCTGTAAAGTTTAGAGTTTTAGTATGGATTTATCGATATATGGAAAGCAAAACCAGATACTTAAACAAATGAAAACTTAACCATTCAATGTTTTTCAATTCGCACGTTTTTTAATTTTAAGGACAGATTTAACCATTCGATATTGCGAGAAAAGCAAAAAATATTATCATACGGAACTAATAGCAAAAACGGACTAAAGGGCGAAAATTTTCCAAATTTGCGCTCTTTTTTGTTTATTGCTACAATTTTTTTTCGCTTTTCAGGAACATAAAAAAGGGCTGAGTTGCCATCACTGCAAGAAACTATTAATTCTTGAGCGTACAAAAATAAAGTTTTTTTTTTAAATTTAATATAAAAAAAATATTAATCTGAACTTATTCTTTGTTAAAGGCAAATTCCTAAAGGGTTTAAAATAATATATGATAATATTTAAAAAAAAATTAGAACATTCTTATCTTTAGTTTTAAACTGTTCAGTCTTTTGTTTTATAGCACGAGTAAGTTTGATTTTATAGTTCATCGAAATTTCAATCTATCAAAAAAATATAGTTGATAGTCAAGTCCAATATCTTACTTCACGTTACAAATGCAAATCAGAACTTACACTTACTGCCATTTGCAAATGTTATTGTTATACTCCCAATAGGATGATGACTCTTCATTAATAAAACTGGCTTAATAGAGGCTAAACAAAGTTTTATTGGATTTGATAGAAAACGGGTTTGGAAACAAAACGATTTGAAAACAAGTAAGAAAGTACAGTCGGTCAAACCCGACGATATGAAACCCTACACCACAATATTTTAAAACACTTTTACGAGTGTGCACCCTATTCGGGATCCATGGAGAATCATGCTTATGTGTCCATATAAATATGGATCTATCTATGTTTTAATTTTCATTAAAATCGGTTTGATAATTTCTGAGAGGCAGACATTGCCCCTATTTCCAATTGTGGTCCTACGATTCGGCCCATTTTCAATAGGCTTGGTCCTTGTGCTAATAGGAACCTACAAGCCACATTTATCTCCAAAATTGCGACCTGTACTATGCGCACAAGGTAACATGGACAGCCAGCCAGGCAGCCAGCCGGACGAACATCGTTAGATCGACTCCGAAAGTGATCGGCATACTATAAGGTGGGTCCATGACCTATATTTTATATTAGCACAACTGCATAATACCCTCTCCACTATTGTGGTGCGGGTATAATGACAACAATGTTTTCAGTATCTCATAAAACTGATTTCTAGGGCATTTCCCTCTATTTTCATGTAAATATTCTTTTACATTTTTTTATTATATATGTTAATTAAACTGTTATTGAACAACAAATTGAGACTATAATTCAGAAAAAGATTTTTAATATAATTTTTTTTTTTTTTAATATTTTTAATCAGGCTTTATTTAGTTCATCAAATTTAATTTTCATTAAATTATTTTTATGAAGAAAGGAATTTTACAACATGAAAATTAATTAAAATTGTTATTGATAATCATTCATTCTTGACTGACCTGAGATTCGAACCCAGGCGGCTGGTTACCATGACATGCTTCGATCGCAACCACTCGATCTCCTCAGATGGATTTGCCGTCTTACACTCGCAGCCATCGACGACTGCTGACGTCAATATTCAAATATCCATTCTTAAACCAAATTGTATTTAAACCTTTGGTAGATCGAAATTTGTTTTTTTGAATGATTATCCATTTTAATGAATGATTATCAATAACAATTTTAATTAATTTTCATGTTGTAAAATTCCTTTCTTCAAAAAAATAATTTAATGAAAATTAAATTTTATGAACTTAAGCCAGATTAAAAATATTAAAAAAATTTGGATTAAAAACCATAAATACTTCAACAAAATAACCACAATTCTAATTATTATGATTTTTAATATATTCAAAATTTATCACACCTTCAAAAAACAATAGTTTTGAAGTTGATCGATTTTCATCACAAAGCAAAAAAAAAAAAAATCAAAAATTTCTACACGAAATTACCGCTTTAATATCAAATAACTATCATTATATTATGTTATATTATATTAAAGAAGAAGATTTTAATATTTCCTCAGGAGTTTTTTTATTTTGTTTTTAAATTTTTTTTCTTAATCCCAAACATATAAAATAAATAAAATAAGTGAAAATTTATTATAAAAACAATTTTAATTATCAATCTAAGTTGATGACTTTCATTTTTGCTGAATCTTCTCTTTTTTTATTGACTTTTACTATCTTAAAAATAAAGAAGACACTTGAGCTTACTGATTAATCAACCAATAAAAATTTAATCAATCACATTTGTAAAATAACAAATCATTTTATCAACAAAATAAAAACAACCAAAAATCTTTAAAAGAAAGCCAAAGAAAAAAATGAAATGAAATTAAATCTACATAATAATGAATTAATCAATAAAAATCATAAAACGAAAATATTTGGGAAAAAATAAAATAAACAAAACAATTTACATATTTTTATAAAATCTCAACTACAACTTTCACAATCTGAAGTAATTCAGTTAAGAAAATCTAATAAGTAGTGGCACAAGTGTAACTGTGAATTTGTTTACATACCCCTGAAGATGGTTAGCGATGCTAACCGAAATATTGGGAAAATAATAAAAATATAAAAAACAAAAATATCAAGAATTTTTATTTATTATTTTATTTATTAACGTGGACCTGCAGCCTAACAAAAACAACAAAGTAATTCTTTAAATACATTTTTACTTCAGTCCCCGTTTAGATTATTCAACATTTGCTGCCGAACTTTTTGAAATGAAATTTTTGTTTCGCAGCATTTTAAGTATGGCTGAATTTCAAAACATCATTATACTTTGAAGTCGAAGTCAGAAATGCATTATCAAGCTTAACGCTGTATTTTAGAGTAGATAACATAAGCCCTATTCACAATATGGTGAAAATGTTTTTGGATCGTATCTTTTGCAAAATGGTTTTTACTCCAACCAGCAATATAGAGCAATGGACTTGATATTCTTTTGGTAATATCCAACACTGAAAACCAGTGGTTTACATTTACTCGACGTATGCAACACTTAATTGCAAACCGACACCCGCCACTAATGATTTGTATATTTCAACATGGAAGGCGTTGCCTTATTTTGTTTCTGGAAATTTAACTTTAGCTGTGTTGATATCCGTTACCCATAAGTAAATTTTACGTTTGTAATCGCAAACTACAGGGTGGCCAAAATAAACGAGGGGGTTTGAATTCGTTATAACTTTTTATTTAGGAAATACAGGCCTGTTCTGCAAATCACTTTTACTAAAATCACGTGATTTTAAATCACATGTGCCTACTAAAATCACACGTGTGATTTTTTTAGTGTCCCGTTTTTGTGTGTTTTTGTGTGATCTTCAATTGCCGAAAGCACAGTATATAAATGGGGTATATTTTTAGTTTAGTTATGAAAAATAATATCTCGCAAGTGGTGGTAATTTTCTCTTCGCAAATTCGTGCTCTTTCCAACACATTTTCCATAACCCCCGTGTTCATTTTCAAAAAAATAATGACCAATTATTCTTTCCGATGAAAAACCGCACCAAGCCGTACACTAAGGTGGGTGTAATTCTCGCTGTTGTACTACTCTCGGATTTTCCGTAGCCCATATCCTGCAGTTTTTCTTATTAACGATTAAATAAAGCTGAACAATTTGGGCACGTTGTTCAATTAGGCACTGCTCAATTTTAAATTCCCCAAGTCTTCTTTACAAAATACGGAAAAGAAAAGAAAAAAATAATTATAATAAAAAAGTTATAAGCATTTCAAAGCTCTTCGGTAATTTTGGGCCTCCCTGTACTTGTGATTTTATAGTATATATTTGATTTCTAGAGAAGTACGATGTATGATCTATGACTGGCGTGTTTTGCTTCGTATTTTGCAACAAGCATTGTAAGCTAAACCAAGAAGTCATTCACAGCTGATATAAAATATGTACAATAGTCTAAATTTGCAATCTCAAATGCACGGGATTGTTTATAGAGCTGTTTTAAAATTCTACACGGTTGCATTGTAGAATACATTCAAACGCAAGAGATTCCTTTTTATTTTTCTTCTTCTTCCAAAAAAAATTCACAAATATTGCAAGTATGTACATGAATCAACGCACTCTTTGCGTCTGTGCCATTTCACTTTCAAACTAAAATGCTTCACAGCTAATCTTTCATTGTGTGGACGGGGAGTAAGGGAGGATTTTTTTTCATTTAAAAAACTTGCTTTTATAGTTCGCGGTCAATGGATGATAAATTTGTTTCCCACAAGAAGATCAGTGCTTTTACCTACATGGGAACGTTTGTCTGGAAGATTTTATCTTTTTTTTTTTACTTTAGAAATCAATTCAATATAACAGTTTTTGTTGCTGTAAGCAAAACCATTTAAATTTATTGCTACTTTTTATTGAAAGTTATTACAGTTTTATATAATTTACTGCTCTAAAATTTAGAGTCTAAATTGAAACTTGTGTGGAAACAAGTTTGTTTTTTCTAAAAAGCCAAACAAAAAAAATCAAACGATCACAAATGTTTTTTAATACAAACCTTTTAAAAATGTCATTAGAATTTGTAAGACAAATGAAAAAAAAAACATTTTTCATTTGTTGTTTTTGAACTAATTTTGTTGTTGTTTTCAAATGCCTTTAAACCAGTTCATTAACTTCATCTACACACTACATACTACAACTTTAAGCAGCAGCCAAGCCAACACAATCCGCTGCATCACTTTCAGCTGTGCTAGCTTACAACAAAATGTTTGTTTAAGTTGTTGCAACATTTTGTTTTATTTAATGCAGCCCTCTTCTATGTACTTCACACACAACATAAGATTTGTTATAAATTAAATTGTACGTAGAGAAAAAAAAGCAAAACAGCAATTTTAATATATTTTGTACAATTTAACGTCAAGCACGAGTGCATTAATTTGCATCCAATTCAGCATGCAGAAAAAATTAGCAATTTTATTTTTGCTCTCAAAAAATTATAATATACATACTTAACGTCTTATTATTGAATCATAGAAGTGTAACAAATTTCCCATATAATAAAATATAGTTAGAGAAACGCTTTTTTATATTTTCAACTCTTTTCGGTAAATTATGTATGAGCACCTATAAGATCCTACCATATATGAGATAAATTAAAATTAAATGCGGATACGATCAAATTTGATTCGGCAAGAGAAGAACCTGTTACCTGCAATCTGAACTGCACTTTATTTATGGGAATATGGAAAAAGTAACTTTTGCAAAGAAAAAAAAAACAAATTTTGTAATACAAAAAAGGGAATAAACAATTTTTAAACGATAAAATTTCTTTTTAAAGAAATGAATACAGTATCCTTCAATCCCCGAGGGGTTGGAGGGATTATCTTAAGGGTAGTCTTCCTTTTGTTGTTCCTGACTTTTAGGGAGATTTTCTTTGCGGAATTTTTGTCTTTCCCTGATGGTTGTGACTTACTACCCAAATCAGAGATCTTAAAAATCCCGCTTAACGGCTGATTTTTTACCACTTGTGACCAGCTCCTAAACAAGGCGAGCGTTTAATCTTGCCGGACTAGGCACTCAAATTATTACCAGGGTATGATGGTGAATTTCACACTTAGGGGCAGTTGGTATACGCATTGCTTGTCATCATTTTGGTTGAGATCCACCATGAGATAAGGCCATGTGGCAGGGACTCATGTAAATCATTTCTAAGACTATAACCCGCAATCTGAACTTCATTCTATTTATAGGTGTAAAGTGAATGCATGTATTGGGGTTAAAGTTATATTTTTGTACGAGAAGGGAGTTTTAAAGAAAGAGAAGCTTTTAATGAAAAAAGGGAAAAATCATTTTTAGTAAAAGAGACTTATGAGACTGTAGACTTTTTGTGTCAAACAGGACATTTTAGGACAAAAAACGTATTCTTTTTTGAACAAGTAATTTTATGTAAAAAAAACTGAAAAATTCTAATTTTCTAATAAAAAAGAATTACTTTTTTTGAAAATATAACTTTTTCACAGGGGCGATTTTTTAAATGTTGGTCATAAAATTTTCATAAAAATAATTTTTTTTTCAAAAAAATTACATTTGTTTTACATTTAAAAAAACCAAAAAATTTGCCTTTATAAAATTTCATTTTTTTTCTAAACTTATTTGATTTTTTTGAAAAATAAAGAAATTTTTGCTAAAAATTATTCGACATTTTTATAAAAGGTTTTTTTTTTCTAAATAAAGTGAGGATTATTAATAAAAGATAATTTTTTTCTTACAAAACTTGACTTTTTTAATAAAAACATGCCTTTTCTTTTTTTTATAAAAACTTGACTGTTTAAAATAAACTAATGGCGTTTTCTGAGTAAAAGTCTGCATTTATTCTGCCTTTTACATTTTTTATGTTCTTTTCTGAAATACACGTGTTATTTTAAAAGTGTAAAGCGTTCTTTTCTGATGATGTTCTCTTTAAAATTAAAAAAAATGTTACATATTCAACACTCATTTTAATTAAAGGGGCATGAGTGCAGCACTAGATTAAGGCGAATTCGATACAAGGTGGTGGCATGTTTCGAGCCGTAATAACTAAGAATGCAATACAAAAAACATCTGTTGTTTCTGTTGGCTTTGGATTGTTGTAGTCTTGCCACCACCTGAAATTGAATTTAACTTGCGCTAATTGTACTTT
The DNA here is from genome assembly GCA_949318255.1 of Pollenia labialis. Taxonomy (NCBI): domain Eukaryota; kingdom Metazoa; phylum Arthropoda; class Insecta; order Diptera; family Polleniidae; genus Pollenia; species Pollenia labialis. The sequence goes on along the minus strand of OX439139.1, from coordinate 140,287,637 downwards.
ATTGTTTAATGCCGAAATTTGTGTTCTTTTGTAAACGTAAAATATGAAACACTTCTTAAACATTAGGGGAGCATTTAAAAATATTGCAAAATCACATGTAACACTTATACTTAACATGTGATATACTTTTTATAAAAAATTGGCTGTCACAAAAACTTGTGTTTATTTTTGATTTAAAAAAAGAATTTTTATTCAATCAGGACTTTTTTTTAAAACGTGATGATTGTTTCTCTAAACTATGTACATATATACACAAGTACTTTTTTAATACATTAATTTTAAGTTAAGCCTATAGTACACGGATGAAAAAACTACATTCACATTCACGTCACTACAAAGCCACAATAGCAAGTTCGTGTTGTGTGATGATGACAAAATTACGTCAGAGCCACATGCGCATGTGACTTTTTACATTCCGTGTACTATAGGCTTTACACCCAAATCCACTAGCATGCGATATCTTTGAATTTAGAGGCCAAATTCGAGAGACTTAAAACAACCAAAGAAGCAACCGTTGAAACTAAAATGTTGTCTAGCATTGGCTGGATTTATTATAAACAATATTACTTTTTAAGATTTGAATACTTATTGTTAGTGCAATTGATTTGAAGATTCAATAAATAAATTAAAAGTGGAAAAAAATTTTTCTTACAAAAATTTGTAAAAAAATTTTTTTTTCTGCAAAAGTAACTTTTTTTGGGTTTCTTCTAAAGAAAATATTTTTAACTAAATATAAGTTTTTTCTAAAAAAAAATGTCGCAAAACGGAAATTTTTTGACAGTTGAGAAAAAAGTTACTGTTTTTTTGGAAAAATAATTTTATTCTCCAAAAATTGTTAAAAAGAATTTTTTTCTGAAAAAACCTACTAACCCATTTTCTGAGTGTATTACACATTGTTATTATAATCTTCTTTGAAACATTAAAATTGCAAAAAAAAAAAAAAACACATAAAAAAATTTCACTTTCTCAGCCATTTAATAAACACAAAAAATGTTAATAAAAACCTTTAACATTGCATTGATTGTTATAACTATATAATTACAACAATAAAAGAAACCAGTGACAGTAAATCCAAGAAAAGCAGACGAACTGCTATGAAATACACTCAGATGCCGCTGCAAATCATACAGCACACACGTACACTTGCAAATACTTGCATATACAATAACAACAACGTGTACAAACATACATACGCCATTCATACCTGCAATCATAATTTTATTAACTTGAAAAAATAAACGTTTGTACTTTTTACTTACAAAAACTTAAAAACAGTTTTTATCTCAATTGGAATGCCGTTTTACCACTAAGATTTTTCGTTAATAGTTTTTTATTTTTTTGCCGGTTAAAAGATTTTTTTTTTTTTTGGAATTTTGTGTTGAGATTTTATGATTATTGTACCTGGTTGCAGTAGTTGATGGTGCAGCAGTAGTGGCAGCTGAAATAAACAAGTGCAACTTGTTCCACTAACTTACATAAATATTTTTGATTTATTTATTTGAGGTTTGTTATTTGGGTGTAAAAATTAAGGTATTTCACTTTATTTTTTAATTGTTGACAGATATTTTTGTTTAATAAAAATTTTGAGCAGTATTTGGGTAGACATAAATCTAGGTGAGTTACAAAAATATTTGAAAACACTGCAAAAATTCTTTAAAAATCTTTTTTAACTTTCTTTTGGTGCTTGTTTTCCTCTTGTATCTTGAAGTTTCTTGTACCGGGTTTTTCAACAAGAACTTTGTTTTTTAAATGTTGCAACATAATAGTTTTGAAATTTAGTTTTTTGTTTTTAAATTGTGGCAACACCAACATCACGATAGTTTTGACATTTAGTTTTTTGACACATCAGTTGTAGATGTATTGGCAATTGTTACAATGAATTCAATTTCGCTCGAAAATCGCAATAAAATAATTAAAATCCACTATGAAAATGGTGGTTCTGTTAAAGTTACATTTCGTGAAATTCGTGATATTTTCGGACAACATAATCATCCTTCTGAGACCACTACTAAGAACTTGGTCGTTAAATTTGAGTCGACAGGCTCGACAGGACAGTGTCACATGTCACACAGCCAATGAAACGAACGTCAGATGTTAAGTGACCAGCCATATCGTGTGATTTAACACCACTGGATTATTTTTTGTTTGGCTATGTTAAGGACAGAGTCTACACGGAGCCAATCGAATCGATTGCAGCCTTAAAACTCAAAATCCGTGATGTGATTAACGAAACAGACCCGGAATTTTGTCAAAAAGTGATTAAAAACTTTGATGGAAGAATTGACATCAGTCAGCGTGCTTGTGGTGGACATTTGCCAGATATCATTTTTTATTCATAATTGCCGAACTTTTCTCTTCGTAACACAATAAAAATTTGAATAATCTTTATCTAAATTTTTTGTTTTAGAAAACAATGTTCTTGATCAAAAATCCTTCACTATAGGCCAGCAGCCGTATTCTGTAATTCGTTTAGCTGCAGCTAAATCTCGATCGCTAAACTGCCTTAGAGAATAAAAAATTTAAACATTATAGCGACGACATTAAAAGCTAGAACTTCGCTGAATTTAGTTTTATAATATTGCCAAATTTAGCAATCCACGTAAAAAAATCGAATACGTAGCCAAAATTCGCTAAATCAACTTTAAAGATTTTTAGCGATAGAGATTTAGCTTAAGCAAATTACAGAATACAGTTGCAGCAGTTCTTTGCTACAATGCTAGCATTCCACTTTTCGGAAGATCTGAAACTTTTGTAAACCCCATTTAATTATCAAAGTTTTTGTTGGGGAGAAAAAAGTATCAAAAATGGGAAGAACGGAAAATTAAACTTCTTTCTTTTTTACTTTTCCGTGTATCATGTAATAAATTTTAAATTTTCTATAATATTGAACTTAGAAACATAATATTATATGCGCAGGTCATCGAGTAAATGAGAACCTATCAAGGCGAATTCATCCCAGTTAATCTCGGTACTACAACAAGTACAACTCGTACAAAAACCACAAGCAATTTGTTTTTGTAAAATCATTGTACAATGTCAAAAACAGAAATAAAACAAAACAGAAACAAAGATAATAAAACAGAATAAACTAAATTTTGACATCCAACAGTGATTTTAGCTAAAAAAAAAGTTATCAGCAGGGCTTTTAAGACCACCTGTAATAAATTCGCCTTGGAACCTATAGAATGAAAAATTTTTGTACTTTTTGTTTTTATCTAGTACTTTTTGAATTTTTGTCAATATTCGACGTACAAAGATAAAAATAAACATGCATGGTCCTGAGTGAATACGAATCTATAAGAGGGAGCTTTTTGGTACTTTTTCGTTCTACATCTGGTATTTTGATTAATTTCCGTTCATTTTAGATAATAAAACTGTAAAGCGAATAAGAATTATAAACAACAGTTTTACTTGTCTTAATTGAATTTACGGCTATATAATGATTACACTTGGTTGAAAACAAGAGGTGGGTTTGGGGGTGCTCCCCGAAAATTTTGGGTTATGAGGGAAAGTGCAGGTCACATTTGGATTCAAAATGTTTATTTTATATATCTAAAAAATTTTAGTAATCAGTTTAGACTTGCAGTCCACCAAGACATGCCAAATGTCAGTGGGCAAAACTTTTACGTGTTTAACTGAATTATTGACAGTATTTATTATTTTCAATTTCTTTTTCTTAAGTTTAAAAATTTCTAAAATTCAAATTGAGATCAGAGAAAATAAAGTATTTTTGGCATATCGTTACAATAGTTACAACTTATGTTAACTCCTAGTAAAAGTGTATGTCTGTATAGTATAATTAATATTCTTTATAAACAAATATAAACAATTTGTTAATAATAGTAAAAAAATTTATAAAAAAAAGTGTGGACATATTTATCATACCACTACATATGTACATATATTAAAGTACTAAAAACATACAAAAATGTACGTTTAAGTAAATACACGTTTCATATTTTATATAAAAAGAATTCGTAGATATGGCCAAAAACTGAACTGAACAGCAACGAACAACCGAATAAATGTTGTTTATTTGAATGAGTACGACCAGTAGGTTATTGCCTTATTCACGTATTTCAGCAGTCAGTTACTATATGTTTGTTGTTTTTCTGTTTTGTTTTATATATATTTATTCTACGCCAGGTATGGACACTTTATATTTTTAAATCGTACTAGTTACCTACGGAAATAGAGTGAAACCTCGTTAAATGCAACTCCTCGATAATCTCCACACCCAAATTCACTTTCGGTTTAGTTTTTACTTTAGTTTTTTTTTATGAATGAATTCAGAATGACAAACGTACGTATATGGTGTATTTACTTGCCAAGTTGGCTTCAGAGCTGTAAAAGATTGCAATCAATTTAATTGCAATTACATGATTGCAAATTTTTTGAATGCCTTCAAAATTAGAAAATTGATTGTATGATTTTAATCTGAAATCATACAATAAATTTTCCAATTCTGAATGCAATCAACTTGTTTTAATCAATTTATACATTAATTGATTGCATTCGATTTGATTGCAACACTTTAATTGCAATCAAACTGTGTATCTTACCATGTCAATTTCAGCTTACGTATAAAACCTTATACCATGCCTGGTGAAAGATCATAAATTTCAGTTGGGCTAATATTTTCCGCCTTGAAGTCCTCAAGGCGGGACAGTAGCACAGCTGATGTTCTGACGTTTCGGAAGTGGTTTTTATATGGCAGCTATCGTCAAGTTTAGACTTAGCAATAGAATTTGGTTTAATCATTTAGATTGCAATAAATTAAGTTTGGACCAATTTAACCCAAATACTCTGTTCCGAAAAGAAGCTTGTATGTTTAATAATACATATACGCTTGGAACATTTAGAAGCAATGTATCTTATTTCACTTCTACTTTGCGCACAAGGTTTACATGGACACGCAACCGGATAGACGGACAGCCGGACATCGCTAGATCTATCTGTGTATAAAAATAAGAGATCAAAATATATTTTTAATGCGTACTTAATCATTTATGTTTTATAGCCAAACTTTATAGGATCGGTTCATAATTTGAACTTTATATTTAACCTTAATTCCCCTATGAGTACTAACCAAAAAAAAAGGGACTGAGAAAAATTTCAGCTTTTTTAGTTCAAATATAAACTAATTCGTATTGAAATACTTTCTTTACTCGTACTTAAACAGGCAACGCTTGTAATAATTATTAAAGAGTTTGATTTTAGATTGAGTACTTTTTATGTCCTAGAGGTACTGCGGTATCCCCCAAGGCCCATCTATCAGGTCTGCTTACTTGTACAAAAACAAAAAACGATTCTTTTTAGTTGTCAAAAATTTACTACCACATATACAAAGCAAAAGGAAAAAACGTGTATGTGTGGCATACTATAAACGTATACATGCACATGTAAGCAAAACTAAAAAGAACATAAACAATGATCATCAGGCTTCTTGCGCAGACCTTTTCAATGGGCCTTGGTATCCCCTATCTTATAAAATATTGCAAAAAGTACAATATTATTGAATTTTCCATCCCTGTTCTACACTAACCTAATTTATTTATAACGTATGTGTGTGTACATTTTTTCACTACTTTTTTTAAAGTATTTTTTTTTTAAATTTAAAATTTTAAGTTTGTGGTATTTTTTCCGTTTCGTATTTTTCATTCTTTTGTTTGCACTACAAACAAAAAATGATCATGATGTTTTTTTTTTTTTTTTGGTTTGGTATTTGTGTCAACAGATTCTACTGTCGTTTTTTCCTTTTTTCTATTTCACTGTCTTTTCTATTCATTAATGGGAAGTTTTTTGTTTGTTTGCATTAAAAATGTATTTCATACAATTTTAAAGAGAAAAGTTGGAGGTGAAAAATATACGCTAAGTATAGGTAGATATGTACATAATTAATTTATAAGTTATGAATGAATGCATAAATTTAGTTTTGGCTAGAATAAAGAAAGAGTCGTGTTTTGACACGTTTCAAGCATTAAAATCAAAAATAATTCACGCTCTTAAGAACTAGTTTATTCGCAAGGCAAGTAGTATGTGATTTTTGTATTTCTTTTTATTTTGACATTTTTAAATTAAGAAACGTCATGTGATCTTGAGCATAATAAAAAAAGTCAAATAAGTTTTTTTTTGGAAGGAAACGGATGTCAATGCAGAGTTTATAGAAAAATTAAAAAGTAACATCATATTTTTTTTTTTTGCAAAAAAGTGCTGTAATTTTAATAAAATCAGGTAGTTAAAGATTTCGACTCGAATTGGAAACGAAAATTTTTTTGAATCCGCATACTTCAAAAATTGGTGTTCTCAAATCTGCATGTTTTTGTGTATTCGAAGTTTTAGGTTCTGGACTAGGGACAGAGCTTACTTTTCTAATAAGTGCTGTGTATAGTAACTTTGCCGAAATTCATATTTGAAAGGTTATTTTTTAGTATTCTCATGATGCTCAATATCAATAGTTTTTATCGTAATAAGAACAGTCATAAAACCCAGAATATATGGTTGAGAACAAAAGATTTAGGAAAAAAAACTTGCTTGATTGTGTTTTCTTACTAATAGAATAGATGCTTCTAGTTTTATTTTTTTTTGGATACTTCTCAATGTAGAGAGGGTATTATGCATTTGTGCTGATATTTGTAACACCTTAAAATATGGTGGCTCTACTTTAAAGTATACCGATTGGCTCAGAATCACTTTCTAAGTCGATCTTAACATGCTCGTCCAATCGGCTGGTAGGCTGCCTGTTCATGTAACCCTTGACCGTAAAGTAAAGGTCGCTGTTTCAGAGATAGGATCAAGCCTGCTGAAAATGGTAAGTATCGGACCACAGTTTCACATAGCTTCCACACAAGCTTTCCCCATACAAGCTTCTTTTCGAAATACAGTCTTTGTGTTCATAAAACATCTTATTATGTTGGTATTTAGATCAAATTTGTTGCAAACTTATATGATTACAATCGATATCCTCTCAATAAATTTTGTTGGAATCCGTCCATCTTTGACCACTTTCAAAAATAGCTTTAAGTGCCATAACTTTCTTATATAATAAAGGCGTCCTTTCCCTGCAAATAATATTGGACCACCTGATCCAATTTGATTAAATAGACTACTCCATGGACTGGTCCGATGTAATGCAAGCATGGACCATGTCATTGTTAAAAAGTGTTTGTCTTCGTTTTTTAACGACATGTTTTCATTTTTAAATGACTAATCCTCTTAAGTAAACCATGGAGTAGTTTTAAGACTACTCCTTTGTAAGCCAAAGCTGGGTTATATAGTCCTGCCCTAGGATATCGGAATGTTAAATAGACCATGTTTTTTCCATACGTTTGGGTTACTTTTGGACAGGTCCTAGTACATTGTTGGCTACATTTTCAGTTTAGTTCCAAATATTTATATACAAGCACATACATATTTCTTCAATTAAATAATTTAAGAAAGAATTTAAATACAATTTTTCTTTATGACTTTTTATTTAATTTTACTTATACATTCGTCATCTTGAATGCAAATTCATTTATTATTATTTTTAAACGCTTAAATACGAAATAAGATGACACACCTTACAAATTCTAGTACTCTGGGGAATCGTCTTCATTTTTATAGAAAATAATTACACTTAAAATATAAAGTAACACATTGCTTTAAAATAACTACACAGAAAGTTCTTAAATGCTAATTTACTTCGCGTTTAGTTCACAAAAGTTTAAAAGGCGAGACAATCGATTCAAACTAATGTTGGGGGTTTTAAAGGAATTCATTGACTATTTTTTTAAATACTACTTTCATCACACATTTGCCAAACTAATAATTTTTCTCCTTAGATCTGTATCTTTAATTAGAGATGTTACCTCGATTTTAAGTATTAATTTACATTTCTTATAATTTTCTGAAAATTTCTTTTTGCTTACAATTTTTATAGGTGTATTATAAAAATGTATGTAGGCAATATAGTATAGTATTCATATTATGAATAATTAACTCTACAACCTTAGTAATTCAATAAAAAAAAAATTAAAAATATTATCAAATGAATGAATACCTCAGTTAATAATTGTAAATATGTATGATTATTTTTAACCTCCAAAACTTGCCAGCCAATCCAAAACCAACTTTAAACATTCGAGCAAGCCTGCATTTGTTCAGTCATTCATATTTATAAGTTTTATAATTTTTTTTTTATAAATGAAAAATTTAAAATCAATTACAAAAAAATCTTAACCGAAAAAATCTCATGGCAAACTGGGTTAAATTTAGCTACAAAGAAACAAACTGGAAAATGGTACAACGAACAAGACACGCATGTTTCATAAATATGTAACGAAACTACATGGAAAAAATATGTAGTGAGATAAATAAAAAGATTGCAATGATATTTATTTATTTATAATAAATAAATTGGCATTGACGAATTAAAAGTACCCTGAAGATGGAGCTTTATTTTTAAATATTTAGCATTGGTTTAAGATAGTTTATGTTTAAAGGATTTGGATTTTCAGTGTGAGTAATCGAGTTCCATTGTTTATTATTTATGCTGATCTCTTTCCTAAAGTAGGCAACCTAGAGTAGGCAAAATTGCGTCCACTAACGCCACTAACGGGTTGCCAGAAACCAAAATTCAAATAACGCAAAAATGTTTAAAACTTTAATCAAAATTTAGTCGCATTAAAATTTCGGAAGGACATTCATACCTTGTTTTGTGAGTATAGATAACCTTTGTACGTTATTTATATTAAGTATATGTTTAATGAAAAAATTATCTATAACTGGACAATACAGGCCATTCCAGGCCGTCTGGCAACCCTACTCCAGTGTGTGGACACCGAATCATAGGTATCAATTTGGATACATGTACTGCAGTGCAGAAAAGCATCCTCAGTATAGAAGCTGCACATTTTTGTACAATTAACTACATTGCTAACCATAGGATAGCTAAAGGAAGCCACGTACCAGAAATATACAAACAAAAATGCTGATAGTGCATAAAAAATATTCCTGGAAATTATAAAAGTATGAAAGCTTTATAAATTGTAATTTGACTTAGAATACAGATTCGAAATGAGAAATAAGTTCCCAAAAATTAAACAGTACAATTTCTAGTCATATAAAACTGTGTCAGACCAAAATGTTTAACAATATAATTATACGTTACGGTTTTACGTGTACTTAAGTGTTTTCCGAGAGTGGGCTTTATATGGAGCATATGGTAAATTATGCACCGATCTTCACGAAAGTTGACAGTGTGACTTCTAGTCATATAAAACTGACCAAAATTTATTACAACAGAATTATGCGTTAAGGTATAATATGGAGCCTATGTTTGAATATTGACCGATCTTGTCATATGATTCGTGCAAATTTTTTTTTTATATCGATTTGTGCATCCCGCCACTATTTATGTTAGTTTTTGTAACAAAATTATCAATTTTTTAGGCTGCTGGTTCTTCATTAAGATTAATTTCTCGTATCCTACTGAACCGATTTTGCTGGATTGCAATCCCAAATTGCTTAGGATAACTAGAAGCAATTTGACACTAATATTGTTCTTTTGAGTTTTTCGAAGGTGAGCGTGTTTTCAACTGGCGAACAGACAGATGGACATTAATAAATCGACTTAAAATAACTCAAGGAAACAGAATTAGTATTCGAAAATAAACAGAACATTATTTAGCGTTCGGCACATACACCCAGGAACAATATCTTTTTTTAGTGTTTATGTAAACGAACACTACCCTTAATACCGTTCGAAACTATTTTCAAGAAAGAGCCGAACATTATATGTATAGTGTTCTGTTCTTCGTTAAAAAGTAGAACAATTGTAGTGATACTGTAGACAAACAATACATTTTAATGTTGTATAATGTTACTTTTTTTACATGGATAAAGAAATGAATAAACAAAAAATTTTAGCAACGACCACTGCACGAATAACTTGTGTGTGTGTTGTGTATGTGTTTTGTTTGTTTCAAATTATTTTTCTGGCTTTTTATTTTTTTTTCGTATGTGTATTTTGTATATGTAAAAAAATGTTTGGTTTTTTTCCTACCAGCTACGCACAACAGAAACGAACGAACATTAATGAGCTGAACCGAACGCAATGAAGTTTGTGGATTTTTAAAAAAACCGAACGGATTTAAATTCTCTCATCTTTTTGTTGAGTTGGATAAAAGCAGTATTATTTTTTGTGTTTTCCACAAATCTACCGAACTGAACACTAAGGAGCGATATTTAGTGTTTATTTTCGAACACTGCACAGAATATATATGTATATATATACTTTATAGGGTCTTAGATAAATACTAAAAAAATTTGACATGGAATGACAACTAGTTGTGGAGAGTATAAAAAGATTCTGGATAAGAGTTACTTCGAAAGACTGGAATGTAGGGTACACAAACTACAAGACATACTTAATGTTTTTTCATTATTTTTTTTTTAAATTTCAAGTTAAAGCAAGAAAAGTAAAAAAAATCAACATAAAATCATCATTACCTTACAAAGCTTATGGAAAATATTTTAATTATAAACCTATTTATAGTACAATATATGGATGACATTTAATTATGGTAATCCAAATATAACGACAACAAAAAAAAAAATAAAAGCGAAATTGTCAAGGTCATTTATAATTATGACTAGAAATTCTGTAAAAACTATGGAAATATTTCAATACACATGTAATTTAAAAAAAAAAATTAAAAAAGCAACCAATTTATAAATGTAGTGTAAAACGCTTCAGTGACGTTTTTAAGAAAAGTGTTTCAAAAACACTTTACTTTTATTTATTTTGTATTTAGTATGCATATAAAAATTAAAAATTTTTTAGGGTCATGTGTTATCAAATTGTTGTTGTCATCAGTTTTTTGGGGATTTATAAATAAACAATGAATTAAATTACATTTTTGTTTACGCTTAAGGTTAATTATTTTAAATATATACCAACATTTTAACAATTTATATACTTGTGTTTATGCCCCTCTTAAATCAAGTTACTTTAAATAATATTTTAGAAATGCCGAATTTTCTGTTGGACTTCTTTATACATTGGTTTTGTTTCATACCAGGGACGGAAATTCCCGGGAAAAAACCCTAGGCCTACGGTTAATTATGGACGGATCTTCACGAAATTTTACAGCGTGATTTCCAATCTAATAACATTTTGCAAAATTCGTGGCTTGTTCCACCATTTATGTTATTTTTTGTAAAGGGCCAAATACACTTGTCAAATGCTGGACGTAATATTTGCCGTCATATCAAATTTTTTTGATTTTTCATCAAGCGTTGTCGGTGTCACACATACAAACACATTTTCAATAATACTACCACAATGCTTGATGAGTATTTTGATCAATGTATTTGGGCCTTAACAAAATTATCAATTTTTTAAGGTGGTGGTTCCACATTTTGATTCACACCTCTGATCGTACTGAACCGATTTTGCTGGATTTTAATCCCAAACTGCTTAGGATAACTACAAGCAATTTGACACCAAGTTTGTTCATTTCTTTTGAGTTGTTCGAAATTGAGCGTGTTTTCAACAGACGGACAGACGGGCAGACATACGGACATGGCTAAATCGACTTAGAATTACTCAAGGAGCAAGAATATATATACTTTATGGGGTCTGATATGAATTATAAAAAAGTTTGACACCGAATGACAAACTTATTATACCCTCTTCACAACTAATTGTGGTGGAGGGTATAAAAATATGCATTTTAACAGCCTGCCGTATTCATAAAAAATAAAATAAGCTTAAAATGTGTTTTACGGCCAAAATTTTATAAATATTTTTCTTAAAATGCACTTTAAATCTATTTTTATTTTTTATGAATACGGCAGTAAAGCATTTCTAAGTAGTTGATTAGTAGTTGCCGATTTTTAAGTTCTTTCTTTAATTGCTTAAAACATTTTTCCTTTTGGCACTTAAATCCCTCTAATCTTTAAAAATAACAAATAATAAAGTTACTAAATATTTATATTGCATTTAAAAGTGTATTTTTATGCCATAAATTAAATTGATAATGATCAAAATAACAAAATGCACACATTAAATGTTTGTTCAAAATCTACTACGAAATAAAGTTAAATAAGCCAAATTTATATTCTACACACATTTTTGCACACAAAATATATTCAAGACCACACAATGCCAAACTTCCTGTGCAAAAAAATTGCAAAACAAATAGTAAAAAATAAAACGTTAAAAAATATTTATTCCAAATTTTTAAGAATGTTTTTTAAAACAAATATGGTGGTTGCTACATGTCATAGACAAAAAGAATTAAAAAACGTTTTTTTTAATAAACTCTAAAAAGTACAATAATAATAAATAAGAGTTAATATCATAACATTTTTTTCCATAAAAATTTTCCTTAAATTTAAAACTAATAATAGAGCTTAAAATTGTTTAAAAATTATAATTTTAAATAAGAAATTATTACATTTTTTAATACTTGTTTTAGTTATTTTGGCAAAAGCTTGCAACTTAAATTAAAACTGAAAAGAAAAGATAAAAAGAATCACTTTCACATACAAATCGTAATTTGTTATTTGCTGTGATGGACAACAAAAGCTCATGTGAACTGACTGACATTCATCTGGCAAGAAATGCGGCGCATAAAAATAAAAAAAGTCCCAAACGTTAAAAGCATAATTATTAAGCACCAGCTCCAGACTTGACTTTCATTCTTTCACTTTGCGAAATGAAAAGAGTTCAACAAAAAAGCTTTTATAAGATAAAGCAATGAAAATAAATTAAATTTTAATAAGTAAGAGTGTTAAATATGGTAGATGTCGAATATTGGAAAGTACACAGAGAAAAAAAGACATTCTGATATTGGTAACTGGTAGTATCAATCTGACAGTAAACTTTGTCGAATTTTAAACAGAATTAGTTGTTAAGATTATAACAAAACGGAGGCAAATCGAAAACGAATAATTAAAAAGTATCCTTAATTGCAACATAGTCATATCTCAATAAATCAAAAATTGTAGGTTACTTAAGCAAAACTGTTCCTTCATAGCTTCTTTATATGTAAAACAAATCAGAATTATATCTGAAAATGAACCGAAGTTATAGCAAAATATAATTTATTGAATCTGAAATTTTGAAAACTTTAATCGCGTTTTGCCAAGTTTGATTTTTTTGTTATATGTTGCAATAAAGGAGCGAAATTTTGTCAAATAAGAACGAAATGTTGTCAAATCAAAAAGTATAAAAAAGATATGTATTAACAATAGCAATAAAGGAGAGAAATGTTGTCAAATCAAAAACGAAATGTTGTCAAATCAAAAAGTATAAAAAAGATATGTATTAACAATATTTTCATGCTTAGAAAGTAAAAAGCAAAAGTTCCCATTAAGTTAATATTTAGTTTAATATGCTGGAGTTTTATAATTGAAATCCTGTAAGGTGTAAAACGAGTAAGTAAATCAATCATAATAATATCCTTCTTCCGTCTCTGGTTATCTGGGGTAAATGTTTTAGGTAAGAATCAACCTAAATTTAATTTCAGATTATTTCAAGTACAAGTTCGGTATTAAATCAACTTTGTAATACTTGAATTAAGCGCTAAAGCGATTTCGGGATTAAATATTTCGCACTTGAATAATCCTTATTTGAATCAATCTTTCTGTACTTGATTCAAGGAAATCCGTATTTGCCAAACCATTGATACCTCTTCGGATTGATTTAAGTACGGATGAATTAATTTTTCTTTTGAGTATTAAGCTCTTCACAGCAAACACCAGATCTTACACCCCAGTTTCCTTTTGCAACATCCGTTTATATTCTAGAGTTATATTCATCCATTAGATAAGCCCTACAATCGAGCAACTCGTTAAAGTTATTCAGGCTTATAATGAAAATGGGCGTTCAAATCAAAATACATATCGTGCATATTTTTTTTTCGGTCAATTTAATCGCCCAAATGTGCGTACAATCGGAAAAATTGTGGAAAAATTTAGGAGATGTGAAAACAGTGCATGCTCGTACAGCTCGTACTGCAGAAAATATTGCTACTGTTCGCGATAGTGTGGCTAAAGAACAGTCCACCTCAACTCTTTGTCGTGCCCACCAATTGCATCTCTCACGCTCGTCGTTAATGAACATTATGCATAAAGAGTTGCATTTACACGCTTACAAGGTGCAATTGACCAAAGAACTAAAGCCTCTTGACAATTCCAAACGTCGTCAATGGTCAGAATGGTGGCAAGAAATGGCAACAGTGCATGATAAATTTTCGCAGAAAATCATCTTCAGTGATGAGGCACATTTTCACCTCAGTGGATTCGCCAATAAGCAGAATTGCCGCATTTGTGCGAATGATAATCCAAAAGTGATTGTCGAAAAACCAATGCACCCACAAAGAGTGACTGTTTGGCGCGGTTTATGGGTTGGCAGTTACAGTGTGGCGTTCGCTATCGTGAGATGATAACGAACTTTTTATGGCCCGAATCGGAAGATATGGATGTTGACGATATTTGGTTTCAACAGGACGTTGCCACTTGACACACAGCTAACGAAACAATGGCTCTTTTTCGGGACAAATTCAATGGCCGTATTATCTCACGTGGTGGCGATGTCAATTGGCCGCCAAGATCATGTGATTTGACACCGTTGTACTTCTTTCTTTGGGGTTATTTTAAAGGAAAGCTGTACGTCGATAAGCCAGCAACAATTCAAGAGCTAAAGGATGATATAACACATTAACGGCATAGAACCTCAACTATGCCTCAGCGTCATCGAAAATTTGGACCATCAAATGGAGAGGCCATTCATAATTGAACCATACGAATATTATCATAACAAAAAGAAATGATAATAATTTCCTAAATAAATTGTGTTTTATTCAAAATCAACATCGGCCCTTAAAATTTAACCACCCTTTACTTTAAAATCCGTTTATAATGGTCACTTTAAAAAATAATTTTATTACCAAACTTTTGAAAAACACTTTAAAAAGACGATAAAGTAGTGGTAAAAATACTTAAACAAAAAACTTCAGATTGTTTTGGAATTTCACAAAGAAGAAAAAAAATATTTAACAGCCATTTTAGTTCAAGCGGAATTCATTAAATGTGATTTTTTTTTTATTATAAAAGTGACTTCTTCAAAACAATGAAAGACTTTAAACAAACTCGATTATTTGTTTAGCTATAAAAAAGTTGTTAAAAAAAAACGAAAAAATCCCAAAGATACATTTGTAAATTAACATATTTATATGAACAAAATCTCTTCTTTTAGGTGTTTAGTCATCATCTTCATCAGTTTACGCAGAAATTTGTTAAATACTTTTATTTAACCAACCACAATTTTTTATTACATTCTTATGGAAATTTTTGTAAATTAGCTTAAATAAGCTGAAGCAAAACAATAAACTTATTGAATTATTAAGCTGAAGCAAAATTTTTTTAATAATAAAATATAATTTAAAGTTACCATGATGGAAAGAAATAAATCATTAGACTGTTGAGAGTTTATGCCGCATTGAGCTGAATGCTTAAATTGCTAAAAGATCAGGTATTCAGCCATGTCACAGAGTACAATTCCGTTCGGGACCGAAGAAAACTTATTTGTTAATTGATAGAAATTATATTTTGAAAGTTTGTTGGCCTTTCAGATACGGAAAACTCCCATTCCGTTCATGAAAACAGAAATGGTTTAATTTCGAAAAATGTTTTTCGTCATTTTCTGAAGCAGCATAAAACGGAATGGATTCCGTTTCCGAACGGAATTTGACCCTGTGACATGGCTGATTATTTCATTTACATTGGTTTCTATGCGGGTTTTTGCTTAGTCAAGTATTTTTGTGCCCTCCGCCACTAGTGGCGAATGAGGGTATATTTACTTTATCACACCATGTCCGGTTGTCTGTTTTTCCAAACGACTCAACAAAAAGAACAATTTTCAAATTCAAATAGTCAAATTGTTTCCAATTCTAAGCAGTTTTAGATTAAAATCCTTCAAAGCACAATCGGTTCAGTGGTAAATGAGTAAATGGACCCTAATGTTTCAGAACCTCCCTAAAAAAGTTAATATTTCTATGGTAGCGAAATGCACCGATTGTCATTAAATTTTGCACAAATATGTTTTAGGTGGTTATTTACCATAGGCCGCGTATAAAGCCCACTTTTTGAAAACACTTTAGTACACATAAAAACGTAACAAAGTTTGCTATTGTTGTAAAATTTGGTGAATTATTGTTCCATAAGACAAGAAGTTACACCACCAAATTTTGCGAAGATCTGTTCATAACTTACCTATGCCTTATAAAAATCCCGCTTTTAGAAACCCCTTTAATACAAAAAACTTTATGCAATTTTATGATAATCATAATTTTTCACGAATCATAGAAGGCTTATAAATTGTATTGAAATTTGGTCGTATTTAGTTTTTTCAAACACTGAAAATCAATCTTACGAATTTTGTGATAATCGGTCCATAATTTACTATTGGAAGAATATAAAATCCTCTCTCGAAAATCTCTTTAATACGATAAAACCCAAACGAAACGTGATATTTTGTTGGAATTAGGTCCATTTGAATTGTATATAAATAACTATCGGGTGTTTTTTTTTGAGGTTTAAATGTTTGCGTTGGCAACACTGTTTCATTTGGAAACTCATTTAACAGCTGATAGTTGCTTCTTGCTTAGATTGGTTTGACATTTCATTATGAATAGAGTTACACCAGAGCAACGCTTGCAAATTATTGATATTGAATTTTCATTCAAAGTTTTGTTCCTCGATTAAGCTCGTTTTTGGTTGAATGGGTAGGTAAATAAGTACAATTGTTGCATTTAGAGTTAGGATAATCCACAAGCTTTTGTCGTAACTCTATTACATCCACAGAAAATTACTGTTTTGTGCGCTGTATGGGCTGGCGAAATCATTGGTCCATATGTCTTCAAAAACGTCAGAATGGTTCTGTCAATTGTGAAAGGTATAGAGACATGTTTAGAAATTTTTTCGTACCTTCATTAGCTGGAATTAATCTGGCTGATTTGTGGTCCAATAGGACGGATCCACACTGCGCGCGCTACAATTGATTTAGTCAAAGAAACGTTTGATAAAAGAATAATTTCACTTAATGGTACAGTTAATTGGCCACCAAGATTGTGTGATTCAACCCCATTAAATTATTTTCTTTAGAGTTATACAAATTCATTTATCTTTCGATAAGTAAGAGATAGTTGAACGCTTGGAAATCAACATTCGAAGAGTTATTGGCGAAATACGTCCGAAAATGTTGCGAAAAGCTTGTGAAAATTTGTATTCCATATTGCACCTTGTACGCGCCGGCCTTGGCTGCCATGGCCATTATTATATCATAAAATTTTCTATCCAATAAAGCCCGTTTCAGTTATATTTAAAGTATATTTCTTTGTTTTATTATGATTTAAGCTTGTGTAACTCTAAAAAAGAATAGGAATTGAAATTATAATACTCTGTAATTATCATCTAATAATTTAATCTAGGACCCATATAAAACGAGATCTCAGAATTGAACTTAATACGATTCAAAATAATAATACTGGGGCTTTTAGAGTGTATTAGACTCTCCTGAAATATTTTATTGCTAGGTAGAGTGTATGAAAGATTTGGCCTAGCCGAGTATAGTAGTTTTATATTCCGATCAGTAGATTAAATAAATGGTAATTTTTTTAAAATTTTGATCTAAAATATTGCCTCAAAGAGTTTAATTTTTCTTTGATTTAGGATCTACTACTTTAATTTTCTATAATGATTTAAGTTTAAAACTTCAATGCACTTCTTCTATAGTACATACTAGTTCAGAGATATTAAAAATTGAATAAAATCGGATTAGTCGTTTAGAAACTATAGATTTGTTTTACCCCTTTTCTTATAAAAACACTAGCTTTTACCCGTGACTTAGTTCGTTCACGTAAAAATTAGGGCAAGGTTTAACAAAAAGAGTATATTCTATAAAAAATCGCCAACACAAACATAAAAGTTTTGATCTCTCAATACTCTTGAGCAACCGAAATTTAACTGTCCAAATCAGAAATAAAGGGTTTCTAAATATGTTTATTCCAGCAATTGAACCATTTGTAATCTGTGTACAAAATTTATCAAAAACAGAAAAAGTACCAATTATTTTCCCTTTTAACATCATAAAAAGAACCATTTTTTATATTATTGAAATTTTTCGAAAAGAGAAAAAGTACCAAAGGTTAAAGAGTACTTAATTTGAGGTCCTCAGAAAGTGAACTTTCGATGTATGTAAATGAAGGCTTTTATCTGTATGCATACCAAATTTATCGAAAGGAGAAAAAGTTCTAATTTTTTCACGTTTTCACCCCATAAAAAGTACCAATTTAATCCCTTAAAAAGTAACCTATATTTCAATTCTGACTTTATCAAAAGGAAGAAAAAGTACCAAATTTTTTCACGATTTTCAACTTAAAAATTCGATACGAAATTATTACCTTCCCAGTTAAACAATTCGTATTTTTTAGTGCTTAATAGAAAAAGCGCAAAACCGTGCTCTCCAGTAAAATAACTTTTGTTTTATGGCAACAAAAGTCAATCATAAGACGAATTTCAAGAAGCCCTTCTCGGTAGTAAAAATTCTTAAACAAAAGCAACAAACAACTTGCATCGTATCAGCAGCTTTGTAAGCGATTATTTTGTATCTTTTGGAGCACATTTTTCCAGAATTATTATTCGGGTTCAAAATCGTTTAAAATATAATTTTTTTAAATGTAAAACTAAGATTTAATCCATAATGATCTATATAAAAGTATGCATTAATATATTTAGGCATTTTTTAATTTCTTTGAGCTTTTAAAATTGTTTTGTATAGAAATTTTGAAAAATGTCTGAAATAGCAATATGCACATAACGTTACCTTAAATGCAAAAGGCCCTATCTTACATTTTGAAAATGTTACAGGATATCAAAAAACTGTTTCAAATGATAAATTGCCTTAAACTGTTTATAATTTTTTTTTCTTCTACCAGTTGTTTTGACAATTGCCAATGTTGCATATTATGCAAACTGTTGTTAGTCCTTTATGCGTTTATCACATAATCTTTTGTAGGTAGGGCCGTTTATTTTTTTTTTGAATTCACTAATTTTGGCCGAAAGACATTTGTGTTGACATCACTGCATCAGAATCAATGAAAAACACGATTTTTAATTTATGGTTAGATAAAGTTTTTTGCGGTTTAGGTAACGATATGAACATACATATGTAATTTGGAATTCTAAACTTTAAATTAATTATTAAATGAATTAATCTTATTGCTAATTGTATTTTACTAAATATTTAAATATTTTTTAAAGATATTATACATACACTACTGCTAGTTAGGTATTTTAGCGTTTATCGCTTAATCTTAATATTTGTTTTTAATTTAATATTTAATATTTTTTCAGATTTAATGAATAAGTCGATTTTTAATTTTTTTTAGTTATGGCCTTTTGCGTTTTAGGTGACGATATACATTTTAATTAATATTGAAATAAACTTATTAGGTTTGGGTACTTTCGTAAATGCAGTTGTTGCGCATCAGTTAGTAAAGTTAAATGTTCGTAAATACATCACTTGCAAAAAACTTGGCATCACTCTCATATGTCAAAAGTTTTTTTTATGCAGTGACTGCCCGTCTATACAAGAGATAATAATGCGACATATATTGCAGTAAATTTCAAAATTATGTTATCTTTAATGTAGACAGCAATTTTTTGAACATATTTATTGCCGGCAATTTATGTTGCAATAATTGTTAATCCATTTTTGTTGACAATTATTGCTATCATAAAACGTCAAATTTGGTTGCAAACTGAAAAAAGAAGCAAACAAGAAAAAAAATAGAAGCAAATTGTTTGCGAAAGAAATTAAATTTGTAAAATGGTAGCAAATTATAATTGTAGTAACAAATTAAATTAAAGAATTTAATAAACACTAAAATAATACTACAAAAATTATTTTTATCAATATAATTTGATCTTTGTTATTTACATTTTTATAAAAAAAAGACCTTAAGCTTAAACAAATTAATATACATTTAAATAATAAAGTCGAATAAGAAAGAATTTATATTAATAAAAATAATTTTTGCAAGATGGTGTCAGTTTTTACACTGCACCTTCTTCTTTGATTTCTTTCAAATTATAAATACGTTTTCCCATGCCTTTAACATAAGCTGAGCAATAAGAAATAATGCTCGGTTATTCTGCCGACGTTATTGCCAACTGGCTGACATATTTATCTTTAGTGTAGACCTAGGGTGATGCCGCAGCTCTGTAGCAAATGTTGGCAATTATTGCATCAGTTAATTTTCAGATGCAATAACTTTTAATATAAAAGAAATCATTTTATTTTTCTTTTTTGATGCTTTTTCTTGTTATTTAAAAAAAAACCATTTCTTTTTGGTTGATTATTTTCAATAAAATTTACCTTCGCTATTGTTGATAAAATTTTTAGTATTGTTTTATGTTCGCTGATAAAACCTTTTATATTAAGCTCGTGCTTAAAAATTCAAACTTTGCACAGCTGTTGTGCAGTAAACAAGCACCAGCATCACAAGCGCAACTGGTGATCACGCATCAGCAACAAAATTTTGCATCACTGCAGCGGTGATGCACAGTTTTGATGCATTTACGAACGTACTCTTTATTTCATATAAATCACCTTTTAGAATAAGACTTTACGCATAACCAGGACAACATGTGAAGAGCCATGGCAACAAAATTCGAAATAAATAAAGAAACTTGGTATTAAAAGGGTGCAAATGATCAATTCAAGTTAAGCTAAAATAGTGAAAAAATAACTAGAATTGTGGTTATTTTGTTGAACTATTTATGGGTTTTAAACCAAATTTTTAATATTTTAATCAGGTTTAAGTTCATCAAATTTAATTTTCATTAAATTATTTTTATGAAGAAATCAATTTTACAACATGAAAATTAATTAAAATTGTTATTGATAATCATTCATTCTTGACTGATCCTTTCTTCATAAACATAATTTAATGAAAATTAAATTTGAACAACTTAAGCCTGATTAAAATAAAGTGAAAAAATACTTTAAAATTTTGTACAGTAAATAAAAATCAAAAATAATGAACTTAAAATTTCAAGTTTATATAAATTAAGCCCCAACCCAAAAGATATTCTGCCTTATTTATTAAATATAAAACAGGTTAATAAAAGGTTTATTAAGCAAATTTTTAAAATCCGTCTCATAAGCCTTTTATTGACTTGTTTTATTTTTTTTTAAATTTATTTATTTTACGGTTGTTTTTAGGCAAAAATTTAAATTTAAATTATTTTTGTATTTTTTTAAGCATAAAATTAAACGCTTTTCAAAACAGTTCGTATACAATCGTTTGTTTGAAAATAATTCGGCAATAATTTTTTCTGTGTAAATTAAGTTAACATGCAAAAATTTTATTGTTTAAAAAAATTAAAGAAAGAAAGAACATAAAAGTTTTGATCTCTCAATACTCTTGAGCAACCGAAATTTAACTGTCCAAATCAGAAATAAAGGGTTTCTAAATATGTTTATTCCAGCAATTGAACCATTTGTAATCTGTGTACAAAATTTATCAAAAACAGAAAAAGTACCAATTATTTTCCCTTTTAACATCATAAAAAGAACCATTTTTTATATTATTGAAATTTTTCGAAAAGAGAAAAAGTACCAAAGGTTAAAGAGTACTTAATTTGAGGTCCTCAGAAAGTGAACTTTCGATGTATGTAAATGAAGGCTTTTATCTGTATGCATACCAAATTTATCGAAAGGAGAAAAAGTTCTAATTTTTTCACGTTTTCACCCCATAAAAAGTACCAATTTAATCCCTTAAAAAGTAACCTATATTTCAATTCTGACTTTATCAAAAGGAAGAAAAAGTACCAAATTTTTTCACGATTTTCAACTTAAAAATTCGATACGAAATTATTACCTTCCCAGTTAAACAATTCGTATTTTTTAGTGCTTAATAGAAAAAGCGCAAAACCGTGCTCTCCAGTAAAATAACTTTTGTTTTATGGCAACAAAAGTCAATCATAAGACGAATTTCAAGAAGCCCTTCTCGGTAGTAAAAATTCTTAAACAAAAGCAACAAACAACTTGCATCGTATCAGCAGCTTTGTAAGCGATTATTTTGTATCTTTTGGAGCACATTTTTCCAGAATTATTATTCGGGTTCAAAATCGTTTAAAATATAATTTTTTTAAATGTAAAACTAAGATTTAATCCATAATGATCTATATAAAAGTATGCATTAATATATTTAGGCATTTTTTAATTTCTTTGAGCTTTTAAAATTGTTTTGTATAGAAATTTTGAAAAATGTCTGAAATAGCAATATGCACATAACGTTACCTTAAATGCAAAAGGCCCTATCTTACATTTTGAAAATGTTACAGGATATCAAAAAACTGTTTCAAATGATAAATTGCCTTAAACTGTTTATAATTTTTTTTTCTTCTACCAGTTGTTTTGACAATTGCCAATGTTGCATATTATGCAAACTGTTGTTAGTCCTTTATGCGTTTATCACATAATCTTTTGTAGGTAGGGCCGTTTATTTTTTTTTTGAATTCACTAATTTTGGCCGAAAGACATTTGTGTTGACATCACTGCATCAGAATCAATGAAAAACACGATTTTTAATTTATGGTTAGATAAAGTTTTTTGCGGTTTAGGTAACGATATGAACATACATATGTAATTTGGAATTCTAAACTTTAAATTAATTATTAAATGAATTAATCTTATTGCTAATTGTATTTTACTAAATATTTAAATATTTTTTAAAGATATTATACATACACTACTGCTAGTTAGGTATTTTAGCGTTTATCGCTTAATCTTAATATTTGTTTTTAATTTAATATTTAATATTTTTTCAGATTTAATGAATAAGTCGATTTTTAATTTTTTTTAGTTATGGCCTTTTGCGTTTTAGGTGACGATATACATTTTAATTAATATTGAAATAAACTTATTAGGTTTGGGTACTTTCGTAAATGCAGTTGTTGCGCATCAGTTAGTAAAGTTAAATGTTCGTAAATACATCACTTGCAAAAAACTTGGCATCACTCTCATATGTCAAAAGTTTTTTTTATGCAGTGACTGCCCGTCTATACAAGAGATAATTATTGCGACATATATTGCAGTAAATTTCAAAATTATGTTATCTTTAATGTAGACAGCAATTTTTTGAACATATTTATTGCCGGCAATTTATGTTGCAATAATTGTTAATCCATTTTTGTTGACAATTATTGCTATCATAAAACGTCAAATTTGGTTGCAAACTGAAAAAAGAAGCAAACAAGAAAAAAAATAGAAGCAAATTGTTTGCGAAAGAAATTAAATTTGTAAAATGGTAGCAAATTATAATTGTAGTAACAAATTAAATTAAAGAATTTAATAAACACTAAAATAATACTACAAAAATTATTTTTATCAATATAATTTGATCTTTGTTATTTACATTTTTATAAAAAAAAGACCTTAAGCTTAAACAAATTAATATACATTTAAATAATAAAGTCGAATAAGAAAGAATTTATATTAATAAAAATAATTTTTGCAAGATGGTGTCAGTTTTTACACTGCACCTTCTTCTTTGATTTCTTTCAAATTATAAATACGTTTTCCCATGCCTTTAACATAAGCTGAGCAATAAGAAATAATGCTCGGTTATTCTGCCGACGTTATTGCCAACTGGCTGACATATTTATCTTTAGTGTAGACCTAGGGTGATGCCGCAGCTCTGTAGCAAATGTTGGCAATTATTGCATCAGTTAATTTTCAGATGCAATAACTTTTAATATAAAAGAAATCATTTTATTTTTCTTTTTTGATGCTTTTTCTTGTTATTTAAAAAAAAACCATTTCTTTTTGGTTGATTATTTTCAATAAAATTTACCTTCGCTATTGTTGATAAAATTTTTAGTATTGTTTTATGTTCGCTGATAAAACCTTTTATATTAAGCTCGTGCTTAAAAATTCAAACTTTGCACAGCTGTTGTGCAGTAAACAAGCACCAGCATCACAAGCGCAACTGGTGATCACGCATCAGCAACAAAATTTTGCATCACTGCAGCGGTGATGCACAGTTTTGATGCATTTACGAACGTACTCTTTATTTCATATAAATCACCTTTTAGAATAAGACTTTACGCATAACCAGGACAACATGTGAAGAGCCATGGCAACAAAATTCGAAATAAATAAAGAAACTTGGTATTAAAAGGGTGCAAATGATCAATTCAAGTTAAGCTAAAATAGTGAAAAAATAACTAGAATTGTGGTTATTTTGTTGAACTATTTATGGGTTTTAAACCAAATTTTTAATATTTTAATCAGGTTTAAGTTCATCAAATTTAATTTTCATTAAATTATTTTTATGAAGAAATCAATTTTACAACATGAAAATTAATTAAAATTGTTATTGATAATCATTCATTCTTGACTGATCCTTTCTTCATAAACATAATTTAATGAAAATTAAATTTGAACAACTTAAGCCTGATTAAAATAAAGTGAAAAAATACTTTAAAATTTTGTACAGTAAATAAAAATCAAAAATAATGAACTTAAAATTTCAAGTTTATATAAATTAAGCCCCAACCCAAAAGATATTCTGCCTTATTTATTAAATATAAAACAGGTTAATAAAAGGTTTATTAAGCAAATTTTTAAAATCCGTCTCATAAGCCTTTTATTGACTTGTTTTATTTTTTTTTAAATTTATTTATTTTACGGTTGTTTTTAGGCAAAAATTTAAATTTAAATTATTTTTGTATTTTTTTAAGCATAAAATTAAACGCTTTTCAAAACAGTTCGTATACAATCGTTTGTTTGAAAATAATTCGGCAATAATTTTTTCTGTGTAAATTAAGTTAACATGCAAAAATTTTATTGTTTAAAAAAATTAAAGAAAGAAAGAACAGGTTTGTTTCTTAAGTTTTTTGTTTTTTTTTGTTGCTTTGAATATTAACAAAAACAGAACAGTATTTGTTCACAACAAAAAAAAAACATTATTTTTTAACTTGTTGTAGCAGAGAAATTAATAATAAGTTTTTGCTGTTGGTGTGAATTTGTTTATATAAAATGTGCCAAACAATATTGATTTAACATCTAATGAAACATTGAATAGAAACAACAAAAACAATAAACCGAATAGCGGACAGGGGAAAAAGTTTATAAAATCAAAACGAGAAATACAAGTGTAAATAAGAAGTTTTTAAAACTTTTTTTTATAAAATTCAAACCTTTAAAAGGTTAATGAACTATTTAAAATAATATTAAGTAAAAATCAAGAGCCAAATAACGGCCGATTGAAATTCCAATAAAGTTTTATTGGAAATTTCAATCGATACCCGTAATTTCCCTCCAGTTTCTTTGAAAGAGAAAAAAAAATTGAAAAAGGCCCTAAATATTTATTAGATTTGTATAATTTAATTAAAAAAATGAATTTTAAATAGCAATAAAACTGTTATATTTTTCTTCTAGCATATTAAATTATACCTTTTGTATCTATATTTATCACTTTTTCATTTTAGAATTCTTATTTCAAAGTTATTAATCTTAGCTTCAAAAGGTATAAATCTAACCGTAGTTTTTTAACAGCGAATATTAAAAATTTAATGTATTTTTTAAAATTTATAGTTATTTGAAACAAAAATAAAAGCGACTTCTTTTTGTTTAGGTGCTTTTAGAAAACCGAAAAAAATTAAAACTACTGATCAGGTATGAAAACAGATTTCAATTAGTTCGACATTAATTTAAATTCTACATTAAAGTTTTTGACAAATGATCATCGGAATTATATGTTGAAATTCTTTTGAAACTTAAGGGTTTTTTATCATGAAAAACTCATTATGCAGTGTGACTAGTAGGTTCCCTAGTTTTATGTAAACAAGAATTTTTTCACGTGAAAACGGGCTTTTGCAGAATGTTATCGGTTTTTTATACGCACTGGGGATGCCAAATGGGACCAGGTTTTTTTTTAAAAACTCGGGATTCGGGATTTATAATTAAAAAAACGGGATCCCGGGACGAATCGGGATTTTTCGGGATTTCATATATAAAAGCGAATTTTTGCAATTCATATAATTATAATTTATTGTTTATTTATAAGTATTAAAACAAATTAATTCATGAAGAAAGTTAAACTGATTACAAAATAAAACAGTTTAATGTATTGATATTTTAATTAGGCTAAAGTTCATCAAATTTAATTTTCATCAAATTATTTTTATGAAGAAAGGAATTTTACAACATGAAATTAATTAAATTTTTTTTTTATTGATAATTTTTCATTCTTGACTGCCGCAGGGCTCGAACCCGAACTTTTACGGACAGGTTACCCTTACATGTTTCAATCGTACGCAAACGACAATATTCGAGAGGATATTATGAGTTTCTGACTTAAGTTTACCGATCGACTCAGAACCACTTTCCAAGCCATCTAATGATGTCCGTTCGTCTGGGTGGCTGATTGTCTACCCACGTAAATTGTAATAGGGGCGAATTTTATTAAAAAAAGGTAAAATCGGGGCGTAATATTACATATTACCCACTCAAACTTCTTTCCGCAATAGAGTATTATGGCCAATTTCACCAATTATATTTAAATATCAATTCATATTTAAATATAGATTTTTATACATAATTTTATTTTTGCTTGACATGAAAAACGAATTTTAAACATTAATTGGTAATTAAATAAATTAATGGAATTGGCCATTAGTGTCGTAAACTATCTTTTTATGTTATACATAGTTACAATTTTAGTACGCCTAAAAGTGTCTTCCGAGAGAAGGTTTTATATTGGTCCTTTAGTTAATTATGGACCGATCTTTACGAAATTTTGTTGCATTATTTTCACTTAAAGAAAAAGAATTTGTGA
This sequence comes from Pollenia labialis, assembly GCA_949318255.1. NCBI lineage: Eukaryota > Metazoa > Arthropoda > Insecta > Diptera > Polleniidae > Pollenia > Pollenia labialis. Next base: position 140,260,737 of record OX439139.1, on the reverse strand, counting down.
CAAATCTTGTATCGATCTCTGGAGGGCGGTTGGTAAAGCATTCTTCGTCAACAAGTGGTTAAGACCCATTATGGGATCGATCATAGGGCTGGACTCAATGTAAATCTTTTCCATAGTTGTATATACTTAGAAGTATGGTATCAAATAGTCCAGATTAATTAATGTGTTTAATAATTCCTAAATAAAATTCTCATAGCTTATGAAACTACCTACAATTTTAATCTTGAAAAACGAAGTAAAAATTATATTTTAAATAAAAAACTTTGGGCTAGTTCCGGATCTAGTATTATTATTATTTAGTTGCTTTGGCGCCGATTATTGGCGCATAGCGCAGTATTAAATGATTTCAATTGCTGCCGATTATTTGCTGTATCCTTAACTTGAGACCATGTTAGATGGTTATTCACTCTTTCAATATCATTCATTAAACTGCACCTCCAATATCCCTTAGGTCGGCCTATATTTCGCTACCCTTGTGGATTCTAATTTAAAGTTATTTTACATATATCGGTGTGGGGCTTTCGTAGGATATGCCCAATCCACCTTATTACTATAGGTTTACCGGTATTTGCTTGCACTTTAGTGATCCAATTGCATGGCCACCATAGTCTTAGAATGTTCCTCAAGCATCGGTTAATAAATGATTGGAGTTATCTGCTGCTTTCTTCTGATTCCAACCAGGTTTCGCAACCGTACAGCAACATTGATTTTACATTGGAATTAACTATTCGAATCTTCGTCCTTTCAGTGAGTTTTCGTGCATACAAAATATTTTTTAAACTTGCTAATGCTCCCTTAGCTTTTTTGATACGACTTTCTATATCTAACCTGCAGCCCAGGTAAGTATATTCAGGAAAATCCTCAATCATACGGTTGCCCAGAGTAAAGATATCATCTCTTGTCGAATCAATATAATAAAATTGATTGAAGATCTTTTCAGGTTATTATGGATAATGACTTCTACTTTTGAAAGTCGTCTTAATCGATATTTTCGATAGAAAATCCTTTCCTCTTTAGCCATTTTCATCGCATTTTGTATTGTGAATGATTCCCATGACAAATTTTTTGGGAATGAATTTCCAAACTTGAAAAATTTTCTATCGTCAATGTTTACTTCTGCGAGTATTTATACTAAATAAATTCACAACAAGTGTTAATATGAGCGACAAGGGAACATGTAGATTTTAATTTGTATTCTAAGGTTGGACTAAATTAAATTGCTTTTTCATTTTATTGAAGGAGTGTTAATAAAGAAAATGAAGATAAACACTATTCATTATTTATTTTATTATATTTTTATTAGTATTTTACTTTGTATATTTTTTCTTTCACAATGCAAGCACTAACAAGTTATTCACAAAAGAGACATTTGTTTATAAAGCACTGACATTTGTATTCCCAAAAAATTTGCGATACCGATTTGTTGAGGATGGGAATATTGCTTTGCTCCCATATAGCAAATTCCCATAACGTTCGCGATAGGGGTGATTATTAAGAAAATATTTCTTAAAAACTTTAGCCTCTTTCAGTTCGCAGTCCAGGGTATGTTATTAATTATTTGTTTTCTTTCAAAAACCGAGTATAGTTTTGAGTAACTAAATTCATATTAATAAATAATTTTTCGAATGCACAAGTTTCTATTTAAAATCAATTAAAGACTATTCAGCCACTTACTAACAATAGAAATATTTAAAAAGAACCATGATTCTTAAAATACTACTATTAGACCAACTAGACCAACATCAAGCAAAATAAAAAAAAAATATAAAAAAACAACAAGAAACGGGTTAAAAACTTGTTGGCAAATAAGACACCAATATTGATTTTTTAAAGTTGTTTTTGTATTAAAGAATCATATAGACAGGAATGCAAACATACACAATGAAATACATACTCTTAAATACAATCATATACACTTACATCAAAGGTAGAGAAATCGGGAAAATAAACTTTATCTATAAGAGAATTGGTAAAACTATTTTACCCAACAAACACGAAGTCAAACATTTAATATGAAATTACTTTATCATTTGACATCAAATACAATTCTCGAACGTTTTTCAATTGTTTGTGCTTAACATTTAAATTCAAATTGATAATGATTTGAAAATAAACATTTGACATTAAATGTTTTATCAATTTGATATCAAATGTTTAATTCATTTCTTTTCAAGCGAAAAATAAATGTATACATTAGAAATGACGATTAAAGTTACATTTTAACTTCGTGGTTAAATGTGTTTTACAAGTGAACGAATTTTTTCTTGTGAAAAATAAAAATTATTTTTGTGTAATTACAATGATAAAGAATGTAAATTTAAAAAAATTAAACAGGAAAGTGAAGAAATTATAAAATTGTTGTATGATCGCGGTGCTACAATCCTCAACATAAAAGGAAGCCAAGTATTTGGTCTTTCCAAGACTTAGAAGACGGAACGAACATTATTTCATCCTTTAGCTTTGGTGTCAAATGCTTATCTCACAGTTTATTAAAATAAATAGCGAATTTAAATTAAAAAAATAAAATATTTTTATTTATGTTCCACATTGTATTATAATCCACATTTGAAAAATTTTTGAGAATTACGTTTAAAAGCAAGTTGATAATAAAGCAATTTTTCAATTGGATAATAATTTCCGCTTTTTGTTGAGAATGCTATGATTTTCAAATCATTATCAAACGTTTGTTATTAGAGAAAATGTTTGATATCAAATAATTTTCCATTGGAAATCAAACCTCCGTGCTTGTTGGGTAGAGTGTGTGTATGTGTGAGTATAAATTGGTTGCTCCAGAGTATTTGTCTTAAGTCTTTTGTTTGAAAAACTATAAAAATGTGCTGTCCAAAGATTGAGGTGTTTTTTCTGACCAGTTCTTAAAATTATAAAAATAAAAGAGTTCACTAGAGACCCTTAAGAAATCTCAAAGAAAATTGTTGAAAAAACCTTCAAATACATACACAATGTGTGTGTGTATTACACATGTTAAGAAAGTGTGAAAAAACGCATGAAATCAGACAAATAAAATAAAATTTAGAGAGAGAGAGAGCGAAAAAATAGAAGATCTTTGACCAAAACAGCAACTAAAATAATAAAAAAAAGAGAATAGTTCTGTATGGTGAGGAACAATTTATGCTACAAAGAAGAAGTAGTATTAGAAATATTATAATAATGAAGTTTGCAACATAATAATTAAGATTTTTTTTTTACTAAAATAATGATGTTGAGTTGAATGTTAGTTATGGTTTCTTATTACAACATTATTATTTAATTTGAAACATTATAGAGAGTTGCGTAAATGTGGTTTCTGTAATTTTCTTTCTTATTTTATGTTAAAAGTTTTCTTCTTGCTAAATAGAAAAAACGTGAAACCAATAAAGAAAACAACTTGACTCGGTAATATATTTTTTTTATATTCCTATTGGTCTATATAAGAAAGACTTTTACATTTAGACATTTTCATATTGACACATAAAAATTAAAGCACAAATATCAACAGTTAAATGTGGTGACTGGTTTTAATGCGTTACTAAATTTTAACATAACAGTAAAATCCAGTTCAATTTAAGAAATGTTAACACAATTTACCAGTGGCAAAATGGAGATTAAAAAATTCTATAGAAATTTGATTAACAATGTTTTGGAAAGTGGAGCAGCTTATAGCAGTTATTATAAATAACAAATGTGTACATATGTATATTTTTTTTACATTTGATTTGATTGAAAAGTGTTTTACAGGAAAACGAAAGAAAAAATCATGTGTTTTTAAAAATTTTAAATAAGCACCTAGTTTTTGGTCATAGACAAAGATTTAAAGTGGATTATTTTAATGTTAAAAACAACTTTATTAGGAATTACTAAAAGACATTTAAAAAATGTTCTAGTTGCGTAGGGTAAAGGTAGCTTTTTTTAGCCCAATAGAACTTGCAATTGTAAAAATAAAACATTTACAAAAGGTAGACTCATAAGCGGACAGACATAAGCCCCAATTGTCAATATGCACCGAATGTTTGCACAGTGGCTTTTCTTGATGAAGCGAAAAATGGATTCCAATTTTACGCCAATTTTTTCCAGTTTTTGTTAAGACTTACACGAACATTATTAGTCTCCAAAATGCCAATCGTTTCTAGTTTATCAGTATAAATCAGTGACTTAATCGAGAGGTGTCAAGCCGTACGAACTTGGCGCCTTATTGACAAGTCCATTTAAGCCCAAATTTTAATTGCAATAAGTCGGCGGCTACGGTCGCCGTATTGCTCAAAGCGTCATTCTATTTAAACTACATATAGCACGGATCAATTTCCTTCATATTTTCACAAAAAAAAAACATTGACTATAGTGCGGTAACGATCACTTTTAGACGTAACACGAGCTTGAGCTCCTTTTTTTTTATTTGTTAGGACCAGCATTTAGGAGAAGACCCCTACTAATACATTGCATTGTGTTGGAACTAGGAAAAGAGGTTAGGGGAAGGTGCAAAGAGGGAGTAGTGCTTGTGGACATTCGTCTTGAATTTATTCATGTTGAAAGTGAGAGGGAATACTTTAGCAGGAAGGTTATTCCACATACGAACAGTCCGGCAAAAAAAAAAAAACAAATTTTCCCTGTAATGCGTTGTACGATTCACCGGCCAATCGACCACAAATGGACGGGTTCTTGAGGGAAAACATGTATTACGAACAAACGTAAGGGTTACGGGAACTAGATCACTAATATTATCAAAATATATCCTTATGTAGTAACGATAAAACAGGCAAATAAGACTCTTTTAAAAGGAAGGGTGCATTTGTCTGGATATCATGGAGTATTCAGGGTCCATTGTGGATAATTCTTATGTCACTTTTGCTTATTACAAACCCCTAAGCCAAAAATTAACCTTGCCCAAAAATTAACCGTGCGTAAAAAAAATTTGCGTGAATCTATGAATGATTTAAGAAGTTAATTTGCACAATTGGATAGCTTTGTTTAAGCATTAATTTATTCATAATGATTTGCCAGAATTTTTATCATTAGTGTAAAAAATTTCGCGCGCTATGACAGTTCATTTGACAGCTAACTCTCTCGTTGGTTCTGTCAGGCTTAAACAACATCCTGTAGTCAGTGTTTCTAGATTTGACGGGTTTTTAGGATCTAAAAACGGTCTATTGACGGTTTGACGATTTTTCAAATGACAAATTTTGCAGTTATTTAGAAAAGTTTTACTTATTAGTTAAATATGATTCATTGTTTTTATCTTTTATTTCTTTATATCTTTTGAAATTTTGTTTTGGTTTTAAATGTTAGTGAAACGAGTCACTTTTGCACTCGCGTTCTAAAAACAGGCAGGTAGTTTTTGTGGCACCCAATTTTCGCTTTTTTATGAATGCTAATACTTTTGAACAATTCCGGATTATGTTACTCGAATGACTATAAATAGATGTTATCGAGTCAGTCTCAAAGTTATTTGTTGAAAAGCTTCGACAATTAACTTATAAAGGGTGGCGCAGCATGAGCTATATGCTTGAAGTTCTCTATAACTATTATTCTTTCTTCTTATTATTCTTTCTTCGTTTTTTTCAGCATTTTGTGAATAAGACATGGTAAATTAGTTATGAATAACTATACAAACAAACAAAAATAATAACACCCAAAATTTTGCGAAAAATTATGGAAAATATGTTAGAAAGAGAACGTATGTTTGACTTTCAGGATATAAATTTTGAAAGCTAATTAAAAAAAAATCCCCAATAACATACATACAGTATTTAAAAAAATTAATCGTATAAATTAAAATGTTATAAACCATTTAAACCATGTAGATTGTTCATCAACACCCTGTACTAGAAATGTTTCAAATATATTCCTATTTTGGATTTTTAAAAAACTGATATTTTCATATTTGAAAAACGCACGCTACTCTGATTTGCAAACATTGTTAACATGACCGAGAATACTTTAAACAAACTGAAAAAGCAAAAACAAAAGTAAGTGTAATTTTACAATGACGATTTAAAAGAGCCAATTAAACGATGTTGACGATTTTTTCTGATAAATTTCACGATTTTCAACAGATTTTACTTGGCAACTATGCCTGCAGTTGCCAATTTTCTACCAATCTTGTTCAAATTTACTATCATATTGTCATCTTCCACTGTACTTCAATCCTTTTTTTACCAGTCAGATAATGTACATTGCTAAACATTTTTGGCATTAAACGGAATTTAATTCAGTAACGACTTCATAAATTTTCATAGAAAATTCATTTAATAAAACTTTATTTAGATCTAATTTTTTTATACCCTCCACCGCAATACGTTGTAAAGAGAGTATACTAAGTTTGTTATTCCGTGTGAAACTTTTTTATTATTCATCTCAGATCTCATAAGGTTTATATATTATTGCTTGTTGAGTAATTCTAATTCAATTTAGACATGTCCGTTTGTCTGTCCGTCTGTTAAAAATACGCTCACTTTCGTAAAACTCAAAAGAGATAAACAAACTTGGTGTAAAATTGCTTGAAGTTATCCTAAACAGTTTGGGGTTGAAATCCTACAAAATCGGTTCGGTATATTTTGTTACAAATGATATAAGATTTTGAAAAAATTCTTTTTTTTCGACTGGAAATCACGCTGTAAAATTTCGTGAATATCCGTCCATAATTTACCGTAGGCCCCATATAAACCCTACTCTAATCTACCCTAAAACGTAATTAATAATGCTATCAGAATCCATAATTTACTATAGGCCCCATATAAACCCCAGTCTAGTAAATTAATTAAATACGCCTAAAACCGCAGCAGATATGGATATTGCGGTTAAAATTTCTTCCAACTTAGCTTTATATGGCCAGAAAAAATGTCATGCAATTTTCTGATATACGGTCCATAATTTATCTTAGGTCCCATATTTAATAGCCTTCTGAAATTCACTATAAACGCTAAAACTAATTTCATTGCTGTATTGAAATTTATTGAAATTAATGTTTTTAATTTGTCCTTCAAGTTGTACTGAAAACGGTCAACAAGAAAAAGAAAGACAAAAAATGTACTTTGGACTTAAAGAAGAATTCTCATAAATCACTTTGCAGAATTTTGGGCTGATTGGTTTAGGGATGGGCAAGTTGAAAAAATATATCGATATATATCGAATCGATATTTTTTTGGAGTATCGATATTTATTATTTAAAAAATATCGATATATCGAACGTATTTTGCTGCAACTATTACCAAATTAAAAAATTCAGTATACCTTTGTACAAACATATGTATGAACAAATTAATTATATGTAATTACATTGTTACATTTTATTGTTTCATTTTATTTAAAAAAATTAATATTAATAATTAATGTTAAAGCTAAGATACGAGCTCTATGTGTACAGTTGTCCTTCAAGTTGTGCTGAAAAAGGTCAACAAGAAAAGGAAAGACAAAATGAAAAAACAAAAAAAAAATGTACTTTGGACTTCAAGAAGAATTCTTGACATAAGTACGGAAAAAACAGAAGTTAGGAAAAACATGTAAAATCAATTAAAAATGGATACTCATTCAAAGAAGCAAATTTCGATCTACCAAAGGTTAAAATACAATTTGGTTTAAGGATTGATGTTTGACTATTGACGTCAGCACTCGTCGATGGCTGCGAGTGTAAGACTGCAAATCCATCTGAGGAGATCAAGTGGTTGTGATCGAAACATGTCATGGTAACCAGCCGCCTGGGTTCGAATCTCAGGTCAGTCAAGAATGAATGATTATCAATAACAATTTTAATTAATTTTCATGTTGTAAAAATTACTTTCTTCATAAAAATAATTTAATGAAAATCAAATTTGATGAACTTAAGCCTGATTAAAATATTAAAAATTTGGATTAAAAACAAAAAAATTTAATTAAAACAAAAATTTCAATTATAACAAAAACAAAAGGGAAGAATACAAAAAACCATAAGAAAAAAAAATAAATTACGAAAAATTTAAATGGAAGTACCAACTTTCCTTAAAATTTGAATTGCACCCCAAAAGTACCAACTGGTTTTAGTCAAACCAGTAATCATCAGATATGGACATCAGGAGCACTCTCTGTTTTATGTGCACTCCAGACAATCTGCTCTTGTATCCGGCATTGCTTCTTATAAATGCCAATTATTTTAGATCTTCATATTAGTTTAAAAAAACATATGATGCACGCAAAGATTCCAATTCTTAAAAAACATATTGTTTGAAAAACGGCTAAAATTTTGAGTTCTTAATGAAGACTGACTTAAAAAAATATCTAATTCGATAGTCGTATATCGGCGATATATATCGATTATATTTTTTTTAAATATCGATATTTTGATATATCGATATTTTTTGCCCATTCCTAGATTGGTTCATAGCTCACCATGGCTCCAATATAAATTCCCCTCCTGAAAATCATTTAAGTTCGGCTTAAACTGTTACGAATCATGAAAAGCATAAAACTTTACAATTGTTGGTCAGTAATTTAATAAATGTCTAAATCTCAACCAATTTTAATTCTGATGTCTGTTTTTATAGAGATAAACAAATAATAATAAATCATATCACTCCTGAAATATTCCAACTGTCGGTGGAGGGTACCAAAGATTCGGCACAGCTGAATATAGCACTCTAACTTGTTTTTAAATAAGACGGAATAGGTTTAGCATCTGACCATAAATATCTCCAACATCTTCTAAAATCTCGTTAATATAAAATAAGAAACAAATACATAGTTACAAAACCACTCCCCACTTCTAGACTATTGATAACGAAAAATTAAGTATGCTGTCAACATGTACAATATAATGATAGTCATTAGAAAGAAAAAAATGTTAACATTATCTATGACCAAGTCGAGAACAAAGTGTGAAATTAGGGAATCAAATTAAAAAAAAAATATATTAATGCCAGTTTCTGACAGCAGACTCTGATAAAAATAAATGTCTAAAAAAGGTTCGTTCTTTTCATTACGCCGTTTGTTTTTTTTTTTTTTTTTTTTTAATTTGATTTTATTTATCTTATTTTTATACTTTTTCATTTCTTTATTTGACTTAGATACAGATAAGAGATAAAGAATTTTTATGGGTTTTATGTTTTTTTTTTTTAATTTTCCTCTATTTTCTCATTAGTTTTTTTTCTTCTTCTTTGTTTTACTTTTCTTTTAACAGGTGTCTTCTAGGGCCTGTTTTTCTTTTTAAGAATATGCAAATATACAAGTTGTTACTTTAAAAATTGTTACGGTTTGTTTACAGTTTTTAACTGTTTATATAAAGTTTTCTTTAAAAAAAAAACTTAATATTCTTCATAAAAATTTCTCAAACTTCTTTTAATTTTTAGGTTTTTTTTATTATTAATAAAAAAATTTTTAATTTGCATAAATATGTATTCAGCAGAGTATTTCGTAGACGACAGGTTCTATTCATTAGTGGCTAAATATTTTTCTGGTGTTTTGCAAAATATTATGGGTTCCATAAACTTTAACGAAGCTTGTTAAATTCTTAGATTATGTCATATGAGTGCAAATGCCTTCCAGCGTACGCAATTTGGTGGTACTGGTTTCAAACTACCCCAGCAAACACAGAAATATTCTAAATGCATTGCCAAACGTATTGCCTTGATGAAAAATATATAGTTGATGTTACGGAGGAGATTAGGGCGAAACTTGGTGATGGCAAGACTACATTTTTAATACTTTTGGATCATTCAAAAGCATTTGATACTGTGGATCATAATATTCTCTGTTACAAGCTTAAACATTTTTTCAAATTTTCTTCGACCGCTACTCAGTTATTGTCGACATACTTGGGTAACAGATATCAGTATGTTGAAACTGGAATCCAGAAATCCAAGGCACTACCTGTAACAAAATGGGTACCTCATGGGTCCATTGTTGGGCCACTATTATTCGCACTGTACTCTAATGACCTTCCAGGCATCCTAACGAATTGTAATGTAAGAATGTATGCGGATGACGTTCAACTCTATACCAGTTGTAATAATGCCTTAATCGACCAGTGTGTTACATCTCTTAATCAGCATCTTCATCGTATTTATACGTGGGCAACGGCAAATGGCTTGGAAATAAATCCTAAAAAATCTAAATGCTAAATATATTTATAAATAAACAGCAGATTGAAATAGTAAAAAGTGCTTAGAATCTAGGAATATTTTTTAATGACACTCTTACGTGGTCGAACCACATTAAGCTGAATGTACACGACATGTTTTTGTCATCTGACATGCCAAATTTTAAAGTCACATGTAATTTTGCATGTCTGACAAAATTGCTGGTTTTCATAACGTTTATAATATTCGGCCACAAACGTACATGTAATTTGCTTCTGACATCGCCTCTGTTTTTTTTTTCATAGTAATTGCAGAAAACAAAGTAGTTCTCGGTTTGAAAATAACGTGCTGCCGCCACAAAAATTTTTATTTGTGCCGTAAAAGAGTTCAGCCATCTTAAAATTGTTTTCTTTAAATTCGAAGATGCCAATTTTGGGTATAATAATGAAACGCTTGTTATATACATATGTATGTACGTTATTTCTATTAAAAGGTTAAAATAACATACATTTATCGGTATTGTAAAATAACAACCTCAGCCGGCTAATGAAATCGTCAATAGTGGACGCCGCTGACGGTTTTTTCCCGGCATAGATTTCTGAAGTCAGATGGTTTGTCAGAAGAAAATAGAGCACTCTCTAATTGAAATTTTGTCAGATGACTTTGCATCTGACTTTTACAGAAGCAAAGTTAAGAAGGTAACACACGACATGTGTGTATTTTCCAGTGGGAAATTTGACATGTCAGATGACAAAAACATGCCGTGTACGGGCACCTTTAACAATGCTTGAGGTCGCACCTTTTCTATGATAAGAACTCTTTGGCGGACCCAGCATTGTACAACTTAAGGAATAGGAATGCTACTTGCTAAAACTTATCTGATGCCAGTTTTACTGTATGGCTGTGAGCTATTTGCGAAATCTGATACAATTAGTAAAGCGAAATTGAACGTTGCGGTTAACAACATAGTCCGGTACGGGTATGGACTTAAAAGGCGTTCTAGTGTTTCTTTGTTTTCATCTCGGCTTTATGGCCTTTCTTTAGATAATCAGCTGAACATGAGAGTTTTAGTTTTTTTACATAAGATAATATATACCCACAAACCTGAGCACCTGTACGGAAAACTTTATATTTCTGACAGGGAGCAGGGGAAAATAATTAGATCGTTTGGATACAAAAGTTTAATTTCTGCATATTCGCAGTACCTCTCTGGAATTCTATAGCCTACAGCTTTCAACTTTTGAGTAACGCACGAAAATTTAAGGAAAATATTTTTAAACTGTTTTCATCATAGCACTTTTAAACATAATTACTTGAGATTAAAATATATAAAATTATTAAAAAATTTTATTGTTACAATAGTTTGATGCTTTCTTTAAAAGAACTCTTATTGCCGTTTTCTCGTTACACGATTAACTTTTTTCCCAACGAAAAAATGGACATTAAAGAAATTTGGTTTTCTCAATGTCTCATTTGCTTTTATTCTGCAGCACTCATCTGCCGAGTATTTATTTTCCTTTTATTAACGATTTCAAATCGTTTTGCTTTTAAGCTCGTTTTCCATCACATACCTGATTATTTTTATTTACCCCATGTACGACACTTCAGTTGCATAAATCATTCTTGGTTGTTCGTAAAAATTGTATCGATAAATTTTGTAGCTTGTGTTTTGCTTAGTCTGGGTTCACATTATGAAAGTTTTCTTTCAGAAAGTCTGACCTTAATGGTGAGAGGGGAGACAAGAATATACTGTTCTCCAGATCCAGTTTTTGCCTGCAGACAACCTTCACATACATACATACGTATTTGCATTAGACTTAAATGAAAACCCGCCATTTTATTTTTCAGCTTTGTACAAAAATTTTAACATTGACGGCGCAAAACGAAGCACTAACGACACAACTTCGCAGCCACGCGACGCGAACTGAAACAAAAATGACGCAACTTCGAAACTACAGAAATTTCTAAAAGACGCAACTTTGAAACGACGGTACACTGGGGTATTGGTGTATCTGTAATTTTTATTTTCTTTTTTTTTTTATATTTTTTAATAAGCATAAATAAATGTATGAACATCTGTGGCCTTTTGACAAAACATCTTAAGTCAATTTTAAAAAGTGGAAAATAATGCTGTTAATTAAACGAACCTTCCTTAAAAAAACATTTTTGTTTACGATTTTAAAATTTTGTATTATAAACGAAATTTTTCTTTAATTTTGGTTTATTTTATTATTTGATAAAAATGATTTTTTTACCGAGTTTTTTTTTAAACTTTTTTTGCTATCTTATCTCGACTTAATTGTGAAAACTAATATAAAAAAATTAGTGTTTTGGCCCTATGCTCCTTGTAGGAGTTTAAAGGAACTAATATACAAAAATCAATGCATGGCATTAAGTGCGCACTACCGCTACTGTTCTTGACGATGACATTCTGAAAGACTAATTGAGAGCAACTTTTTCGAGGATTGGTAGCCGTATATTACGAAGCGTGTAAACCGCATCAAACGGTTAATTTTTCTGAATGAAAAAGGGCATATGGGGTCTTTCATAGATTGATCTAACTTCATATTAACAAACTTGTTAAGCCAAAATTTAGACGTGCACCATAAAAATTCCGATTTCTTCTATACGTTGCGCGCATCGATAAGTTACTTTTAAAGTAAATTTAAATAATTTGGTAGTGTTGGTTAGGCGTTAATAAATTCAAGATCATTTGTCCGATTATACTGATTAGGGGGACCGATTATTCAACATTCTTCAAAACCCGTTTTTCGGCTATTCTGATTGGTTGTTATATTAAATAAACCGGTTTTCGGATAAGAATTTTAAAAATAACAAATATGTAATTAAAAACACAAAAATCAAATATGTAATTGATATAAATGATATAAAAATTTTTTTTGATAAGAACCAAAACAATTCGCAAAGGTTAGGAGATTTTCTTCAAATTTTTTTTTTTAAAAAAAGTTTAAATTTGTTGGTGGCTAAAACCAAATCATTTGTAGACTTTGATCGCATTTATGTAAAGTTACAATGAAACCTCTTAGTCAAGATTTTATATTTTAAATGATTTTGTATCAGCACTATAGAAACGATTAGACCGATATCTGTCCATTCGTCGACCACAATTGAAACGCTTCCATGACTCTGTTTGTTTTTTTCAATAAATTTTATTTCATAATGTTTTATTAAAAAAAACTGGTAAAATTATTTCCACATCGTTGATTCCGCCAGAATGTTGTAGTATTAAGCGTTAAGGTATGCTAGAACTCCCTACGATTTGTTAAGGGGCTTAAGGGGCATTCCGTCTGCGGCTACACAACAGGCTTATATGACTCCCAATAATTCATTTTTGGTAGCGTATTTTAGTAAAGCATAACTTGAATAAGATTTTTTGTTTCGTTTCCCGGGAATCCCGCGATTCTTTGAATAAAACAATGATTTGGTTTAATGAGTTCAAGACAAAAGTTTTTACTTTTTTTAAAAGAATATACACATATACAACAGTTTAAAAAATTAACTTTATTAATTCCACACAGTGGTGGATTCAAATTCGAAAATTGATTTGGCCAAGTTTTACTTTAAACGAATATGAAATTTATATTAAATTATACAAACATATTAAGTAATTCAATTGTTGAATTTACTGCTTAATTAGTAAGTGGAATAAAGGAAATAAAATAATATTCTTAAAATACCTGTGTATCTTAACTTTTTATTTTGGTAACATGTATGAACATACATACATAGAATAATATTTTTCTACTGCTTTCAAAATCGCTAGATTTGACGGAAAAATAGCTAAATTCCCATCTCTGCTGAAAAGGTTTTGAATAATATTTCCCTTTTCAATGATAATTTATGAAAAAACGACATTAAAAAGTGACCGTGTTATTTATTTTATTATTGATTAACGCTCTTGCAATATTGTCCGTTGAGGCCCAACTTGTGCAAGAAATAAACTATGAAGATTTAATTGATGCTTTTGCCCGAGAAAAATCGTGAAAGACTAAATGAATAAAAATAAGCGCTGATTTTTTTGTTTAAAACCTCAAATTTTGAAAGAAACTTTTAAAATTTGGAATACATTTTTTTTAACACACCATTTATGTGTAAAATTTTTTAATTATTTTGTTTGAAAATTATAAACCAAATTCTATGCATAAAATAATTGATATATGTATGTATGAAATATAAGACTGATATGACACTGCTTTGAATTGGCCAAAAGATTGGAATAATTATATGTGAATTAAAATTAAGAGTTGCAATATAATTTCGAACTGTGATATTAATTTTTAAGCTGTGATTTTAATTTATTTTTTTGTGTTAAATGTTCTTTGTTTTTTGTAAAATTTATTTATATTTATTTTAATGTGAAAATTACTGTTAAATTTACGTAACCCTGATGAAGTCAACAAATAATTGACGAAACGTTGGAAAAAATGTAAAGAAAAGTTTTTTATTTACATTAAATAATATAGGCCTAATTAGCTGAATTGATCCAATTCAAACATAAAATATTTATTAAAATTTGGCCAAATAACACATTAGTATAAAATGTGTTAGGTTTTTCAAAACTCGACGTCGAGACTACATATTTAAAGTGTAAATAACCAAAAACCGCTTAACAAAAAAAATATAATTTTAAGGTCTTTATATAGCGAAATGGTTTGGACTTTAGGTTATTAAAAATTTAAAATTTAAAATTTAGAACACGATGTACAAAATCTGTAAAATATTTTGGCGATAATTACAATTACGAAGTCAAATTTTTAAATAAAATAGCGGATTTTGTGATAATGCGGATTCAAAACTTGGTTTTTTTGTAAAGTTTAGTAGCTTGGCGTCTTTTATTATAAAACTTTTACTCCGTAGAACTTCCACTCTCTCAAAAAACGTTATCTATATGAAGTTTATTTCCGAAAAATAAATAATTATAGCAAATTTTTGATTGTTCTACAATCTTAGAGGTAATAAAATTTTGATTCACAATTCATGGAGAAGTCCTAAAGGACGTAATAAGTGATTAGTCATTACATATACAATTTAAACTTTTTTTTAAATTTGTATGTACATTTCCATACAAAAAATGCGAAAAATTGCAATTTTTAGTGATCTTAACACGTCATTCGATTACGCATAAATTTGGAACATATGGTGGTGTGGTTCATACGCGACGATCCAGCTTTGAAGAGTATAAATCGGACTTCCTCAGACGATTTCGAAGCAATATCTATAATTTTAGTATTTGAATTTTTTTTTGGATAATCACTCCGATATAATCGAAAAGGGCGGCATATTAAAGAGTGCCTAGGGAGGAAGCAGGTCGCCACTGATTCCAAAGGATACCAAAACAAAACCAAATAAATTGTTACATTCATATGTACATGCATATTATATAATATATTTTATGTATGTATATATTAATTTTTTATTTTTTGGGAGATCACGATTTATTAAATCTTTTTAATATTTAGTAGTTATTATCAATAACAACATTGTAAAATGAATTTTCTTTTAAGAATTTTTTTTTTTATTATTATTGAAGCATTTAAAAGCTCATCAAAAATGTTATTTCTAATCCTTGTTGATATTGCCTGCTACCTTTCTACAGACGTTGGTTTTATAAATTTGTTGGCTGTTGGCCGTGACTTCATAGACGTCAAATTCTTTTTTTAAGATATTTTCAGGCTTTTGTTTTATCTTTACATTTATTTTTTTATAATTTGATACAGCGTTTTCAAGGTGTTCATTAAATATAGTAGATGGTTCAACTGGTTTTGGTGATTTTTAAAAATATCATGGTGTATCATGTATATTTTTATTTTCAACTTCAAAAAGCTTTTTAGACATTTTATCAGCAATTAAAAAGACCGTTGATTTATTTCTCGTTTTTGATTTTAACGATGCTAACAAATTGAAATTTCAAAAAATTTAATTTGAAATTCCCGAAAATTTTCAAAAAAAAAAATTTCCCGAAAATAATTTAAAAGAAATGTCCCGGGAATTCTTTACCGCGTTGAAACTCTAGTTACAAAACATATGCATATTTTGATAGATATCCCACTCGCATCAAACAAAGCGACCAAAGAGCACTTAAAGGAAAAGCTTGCTTTATAGCAAAAAAAGGTCCCGTTTTGAAAAAAATTTTGTATTGCAAAAAATTAAGCAAAAACAATTTTTTCTCGAAAGATTAAAGAAATATTTGGTACAAATTTTGCTAAGAACAATAGGTAATAAGTAACATGCATGAAAAACACCTGTTGGCCAAAATGATTAATTTTGACCCCCCTCTAACTTAGAGAGTTCTTGGCCGATCTTGTTGAAAAATTGTCAGCCTGTTCGTTGTATGAGAAAATTATATCTAAAACAAAAAAAAATTCTAAAATATTTTTTTTTTATGTAATTTTCTATGCGAACGTTGACGTTCGAAATCGTTAAACAGGCAGTGTTGTGTCCAAACAACTATCCAAAAGAACTAACCTTGGTGCTTTTTGTGGTTTTTTAAAATTATCCTTGAACTTGGGCTTAACTTTATTATCTATGAATTAGTTTTATAGCATCACTTTAATTTAAATTTATTTCTTTTATAGGTATTTGCATTAGAATTTTAACACTTTTGCATCTTAACAAATCACAAACTTACCCAGAAGCCAAAAAGAATTAAAAGTGGGTTTCAGATTTTTATTTCCTTTGCGAAACAAGTAAAATTCGTTGTTGCTTTAATTTCAGAATAATTTATTTTATGATTTATGTGATTTAATCATAAATTAATTTTGTTTGTTGTTGCCGTTGAAGCTGTTATTTATTTTGTTGTTGTTTTTTATTCTAATATACACAAACACACACACACACACACACACTTAAAACAAAACCACTTCACTTTAAAATAAACAAAATAAAGAATTGTATATTAAAATGTTTATTTTATGCATTCTTTTTTGTTATTAAACCATGCGATTTATAGAATTTTTTTTTTAAACAAAAGAAATAAATAAAAAAGCAACAACAATTAAGAATTAAAAAAAACCAGCAACACAATGCGAAATTAACGAATCAAAGAGACAGCGAGCATAAAAATACAAATGGTTAAAACAACACTAGTGTAGATACAGAATAGAAGAAACAACAAAAAAATCGGTTAAAATATGCGTTTTTCTACTATATTTTCTTTCTTTGCCCACTTCTTTATTTCCTTGTTACTTCTTGTACTGGTTGGGAAAAACCATAGAAGAAAAGCTTTTTATATTTTTTTCTTTTCTCTTATTTTCCACAAGCCGTTAGTTAAAATGACAAAAGCGATTTAAGATAACTATTTCATTCTTTAATTAAGCACTTGCTTTATTTTTGAATTTTTTTATTCTTTAGAAAACTTATTTTTGTATAATTTATTATGCTTACACTATTTTCTTTTAATTTATGTATTTCTTTCTTTAATTTTATTTGAATTTAAAATTTTTTTGTTTGTTGATTTATTTTATTTAATTAAAATTAAACGCACTGCGCACCGTGCGCGATCTTTTTAATCTACTGAATAGAAGTGACCAACGTGCTTAAACTCTCTCCGCATACTGAACTTGGCCTCTGACGCCATCTTAACCATAAAGTCTCGGCTAAAATGTAGCAAAACATTCCAATGAATATTCCAAGTTTAAGCCAAAAATGATTGTGCTATTAAGAAAAGAGAATACTCACAAAGAGAGTTTTTTTATTTGAGAGAGTGGATTTTACTTAAAAATTAATAATAAATATTTTTAATTTAAACGAATTTTTTGAACAAAGACTTTAGAAGTTATTAAAGAATTTTATTCATTTTAAATTTATTTATAAACATTTTAATTGCTTATTAAGTTATATAGAATTTTTATTTGAAATATTTTGTTTAACAAAATTTTTGTTTATCAGTATTTCTTTTTAGCGATTTTTTTTAGCAGAACAACGAAGTTGTAAAAATAAGCTGACTTTGCATTGAAAAAAACTTGCTATTTAATAAGTGGTACTAAACAAGCAATTTGACAGATTTCTTTGCTTTTTTATTATTGTCGAAACATTTTTGTGTTTTCGACTTTCGACTTGAAGCAGCCAGAATGTTTTTAAACTGAACATAATTTTCCTCCGATTTATCTTTTTCTTATTTCTCTTACTTTGAACATGCTCACAAAAAGACACTTTGACTATGAGGCTTTCCCAACTCTACAAAAATAAAAAGACAACAGGAATTTTGTATGTCTAAAGTCACTTTGTATGTGTCAAAAACTTACACAACATCAAGAAAAACTTTCGAATATGCATGCGTGTGTGGCTGAAAGCCAAAAACGTAAACAAAAAAACTTAAAAATATATAAGAATAAAGAACTGTTGACAGCTTCAAAGTGTAAATTCTCTTCTAAAACATCTGGCCAATTACGCAGACTATATTAAAAAGACTATGTCACATTAGATACATTTTTAATTTGCAGCAACACAATTTTTCCTAAGCCGACGTTTCAGTATACCGATTGACAAAGAATTATTTTTGAGTCGGTTGGCTGGTTGTCTGCGTGTTCATGTAAATCTCCAACTATTGAGTCGACCGTAATGTCAACGTATCCGCAATATTTTCGTTAGAATAAAGAGACCTTATGCCATAGAAACCGACGAGAACTTAGTCGTCAAAAAAAAACTAGCTCTATGAGCAAGGCGAATTTACTAGAAGGTGAGGCCAACTAAACAACAACACTGATTGTCAAAAGTATTGCTAGTAAAAAAATAATATAATAAAAAAAATTTTTTTTTTAAATTAAAAACATTGACAACTTGACCTCCAAAAAAAAAACCACATGTTGACTTGACCCCACCCCAGCGCATTCGCCTTGTCTATGATTGTGTAATTAAGAAAGGGGTTTGTTTTTTGGTTGTTACTTCACACATATGGAATTTTGAGAGAGAATTTTTTGAGAAATTCTTTAGTCGTTTTCCTATAGCCTTAGTGTTCATAAACCTTCTTGTTGTGTTCGTTTTAAGATCAAATTCATCCCTTAAATGTTTTATTGCAATAGAAATAATTTTAGGAAATATGAATTATGAAAATCGAAAATGCAAAAACGACGTTTTTTAA
This sequence comes from Pollenia labialis, assembly GCA_949318255.1. Classification (NCBI taxonomy): domain Eukaryota; kingdom Metazoa; phylum Arthropoda; class Insecta; order Diptera; family Polleniidae; genus Pollenia; species Pollenia labialis. The sequence continues at coordinate 140,241,597 of OX439139.1, read as the reverse complement.
TAAGTTTCCGCAATAAAAGAATTTAATAACATATATTATACAAATATTTTTCTATTATACAAAATTTTATAACAAAAACTATAAAAATTAGATTAAAAGTGTATTAAAACAGCTTCCAAATTCTTGAGTTTTTGATATCCAGAACACCCATGATTGTTTCGTATTAGTAGAATTAAACATAGAATTTTAAAACTTCATAATACATATTGACATCACTTTTATATACATGTTAAAAACTAGATCTCTTGGACTCACTCTCTCACTGGCTCTAACGCTCTCTTTTTACCAATTGGAATGACGGAAATTCTATAGCGATGACTGTCTTGAGACTCAACTAACTACCACTTCCAGTTTTAACTTTAGTTAGTACTGAGCGGTTAAGGTGTTTGGACGTATTATTTTAATTAAACGGGGAAAAACGTTTAAGCGTGTTTCAAAAGATATACTCACAGATGAATCTACAGTTTTAATAACAAAGCACATAGAGAGAAAATAACAAAAAAAAATAAATAAATATATGTATATGAAAGGGAGAACAATAATATTCTCTTAGAGAGTGTACAAGAAAATACTAAAGTTATTTAGTACTTGTAGCATTTTTTCTTTGTATTGTTTAAGTACACCTGTGTAAATGTAGTAGGGGGAAAAGTATAAAAAACTTTTGTGTACAAACAAAATACAACCGCTAAAGTGAAAAAAACAAACATAACAATAACAATAAGCCCACAGTTTAATAAAAAGAATACAGCAGCAACAACAACATTTATATAATTGAAGAGTCACGCTAGAAATTTGACATGAAAATGATTGGTAGTGATTATGTCTTGGAGGCTCACAACATCTATCATACCACCGAGGTTAATAGGAATAAAATTACAACAATAACAATATTTAATACTAATAATAACGAGAAATTGACAAATTAATAGAAAATAATGAAAGTTCCTTTGAAGTTCATGTTAAACAATTTAAAACGTTTGCCGCTTAAGTCTTTCGTTTTGACATTGGCAGGTTTTGCAAAATCTGTAAATGGCAATGAATTTGTTTCTTAAATCTTTTGTGCGAATATGCGAAAAGTATTTAACATACTTGTTTATAACTAATGCCTTTTTATAACATTTGAACTATTAAAATAAAGTTCGTTGTTTTAATGGCTGTTTTAAGAAAATGAAAGCAAAATTTCGTGTGAGAAATTATATTGAAAACAACGATTTAATAGGAAAATTTGTTTTTGTTTTCCATATAATTTCTCAAACGAAAATTTATTTTCATTTTTTTTTTGTTATATTAAATGTTCTCTTATACTTTTTTTGCTTAGCGGAACAGTCATGACTTCGATTTTGACGGCGAAGCGTTTAAAATCCCCTTAAGTTATGGCTATACCCCTAAGAAAAAAGCCATAACAAAAACCAAGTCGAAAAAATAACTTTCTGCCTCTTTTTTAAATTAAAATAAAAATTTTCGTTTAGTAATTTATATTTTAAACAACATCAAATTTGAGTTTTTTAATTCTTATTTTAATGTACATTTCCAAACGAAAATTTTTATTTTTGTTTGAAAACCAAGCAGTTAATTGGAAGAAACCCCAGGTTCAAATTTGTACAAATTTATCCTCGTTAGAACATTCAATTCTATTTTCTTCCAAAGCAGAATTTTTAAATCATCTGTCCTCAATAAACATACCACATTTACTTCTTGCATTATTTTTACGAGTAATATTTTCTAACAAATCTCATCAGGTTGACGGTGGTGGTTGTTTTAATGGGGCTGGTAGTTCAGCGTTAGTTTTAAAAGGTGTAAATCTAACTGTACACAGTGGTGAGGTAATGGCCATATTGGGTTCGAAAGGTAATTATAAAATTTAAAGCCAATTCTTCATGAATATTCGCCATTTAATCATATTTTTCTATTCTTAAACAAAAGGCAGTGGAAAACGTGCCTTACTAGACGTCATTTCTCGCCGTGCCGAGGGTTCTACCAGAGGCCAAGTTCTGTTAAATGGTTCTCCTTTAACCAAAGCCCTCTTTCAACAACGTTGCGGTTATGTGACACAATCATGCACTTTTATACCCGGTCTAACAGTTGCTCAAACTTTACATTATACACCCACCATAGTGAGTAGAATTTGTTGTTTCGAAGAAGCTTTTGATAAATTTTTTTAAATATAAGCTTTCAGGTTATTTGAAAAGCTCAAAAGTACGCCAAGTTTTGGCTGATTTAGCTCTATCGCAAGTTGCTCATAAGCGTGTAGAATATTTGAATATAAGTGAAGCCAGACGTTTGGCCATTGGTATACAATTGGTGAGAGATCCAGGTGAGAAGGAACTTTCTTAATAATTCGATTTGTATAACCAACACCACCAAAATATTAAAATGGAACTTTAATATGCTCTCTTCAGATTTCATAAGGGGTTTTTTTTATACGGAAATCGAAATGAGAAGTTGGCCCTTAGGTATAGCCAAAAATAAGCTCATATCAATGTACATTTTTAAGATATCCACTTCCGCAATTTTGGTTTGAACCACAGCTACCAACAGTAGGGCCTCACAAATAACCTGTCCATAACCTATCTCACTCCGTGGGGGCTACTTATTTCCATGGTACGAAACTTTAGTTAGTCGCTAGCTAATACCTAGCCAAGGTATTGGCTGCACGCTGAGAGAGCAACGTCAAGAGTTAATTGCTCCTGAAGGTTTCTTGGATACGGTATACTGAAAATTCTTCAAATTGGTTCATCACATCACATACATTCATTATCCTAAATTATCCCAGTATAAGGTATTATAACGATTGTGGCCAATTAAGGGCATACATTGTTACATAAGTATTTTGATTCATAATCTTCGATATGAACTTTGTCTCTGTTAAATTAATGTTTAAGCTTTGCTTGTCGTTGAAACTAGCGAAAGTAGGTTCCGGATTTTACCGCGCTCGCAAAAAGATAAAAAAATTTTGTTAAAATTTTTCCCGTGGCATTGCCCGCCCAATATGAATTTTTGACTAACTACATAAGTAGTTCCCTACATATCTCTAACTAACATTTAATTAATTACGCTGATCAATTTATTCAAATATCATTAAATTTAGTTAGATATTTTCGGGGAGTGGCAGTAATTCTCCGTATGTCCCCTTTTGGTCGGTTCCGCATTCGGTAAGAGGACGGTCGAGCGGAGAGATAGACTGGAGGCGGAATGGAGGGTGAATAGCGTATTCATGTTTAAATGGATTTCCTTTTCTTTTTGAAACTTTTGCTTTAATAGATCTCTTCTAAAACGATAGTAAATATTTTTTGAATAAAGGAGGTTTAGCGGCCCTGAACACTATCCTAAGGTACTACCAAATACAGAGAAATACAAAGAACCAAAAAAGCCCTCTGAGAGATTCTCATTCATTCTCAAGTCGAATATTAACGGAAATTCAAAAGTACCAGTTAAAGAACAAAAAAGTGCCAAACAGCCCCTCTTACAGATTCGTATTCACTCAGACATTGCATGTTTAATTTAAATGCTTCTAGGTGCAATACTAAGTGCTGGTTCACACACGTCAAGTTTGACTCGTCAAGTCTTGAGCATTTAGGAGAGAAGGGAAAAGAGAAGGCCATTTCCAGTTAGAGAATTACAGATTTCCATCCACTTAGGACCTTGCATGCTTAATTTTATATTCATAGGTGCAATATTAACGGCAAGTAGTAATGAATAGATTTTTTTAAAGATTCTCATTCACTCAGGACTTTGCGTGTTAAAGTATTTAAAACAGAAGTAAGGAAATCAGTAGTCGTCAATGGTGGTGAGTTTTAAACGGCAAACCCCTCTGAAGAGATTGTGTGGTTACAATTGAAAAATGTCAGGGCAACCTGTCAGTGAAAACCTGAGTTCGATTCCCAGTTCAGTCAAGAATGAAAAAATATCAATAAATTTTAATTAATTTTATTTTGTAAAATTCCTTTCTTCATAAAAATAATTTAATGAAAGTTAACTTTGATGAACTTTAGCCTGATTAATAATACATATTAAAGGTTTTCATGATATCGCTTGAAATTGTCATTTGTGCAAATGGGCAAACTTGCGAGACTCGTTTCATGAAGAACCTTTTTAATTTTTGTGTAGTGTAATTTTAAACAATTAATGTCAGTTTGTAAGAAACGTCTATACAAAAATAAATTAAAAAAGGAAATTCAAAAATATAAAATTAAAAGTTGAAATTTGTGATTAATATGTGACATTTGTTTTTTAAAAATGCACAAAGAAAGCCAAAAGACTGATTTGCTCAAATTATTGCTTGAATTTATTGTTTCTGAGTTGTAAACACTTGGATTTTTCATTGAAAAAATCGGTTTGTATAAATGCACAATTGAACAGCGCAAGTTTACGAGCCAAAATTGTTGGGCAAATTTTCGAAGTTTGTGTAAATGAATACTCATACAATTCTTGACAGTTCCTTTGGATTAAAAACCAGTTCAATAAAATACCACACCCATACTAATTTTTGTTTAAATTTATGTTTTAAGTCCAATACTAACGGAAATTCTGAAAGTACCAAAATAAAGGCAAAAAAGTACCAAACACCTAAAGAATGAAATTTAATTTTCGGTATTTCCCCATTTTGGTAGTTTTTCTCCCCATTGAAGTATCAAAAATGTTGAAAAATACTTTGTAAAAAAAGTACCAGTAATAGTTGCGAATTTCACCCCTTAAGCGTTCGAATTTCTGAAAAGTACCAAATTTGTATTTGTATTTTTTAGATAAGTTTCGAATGTCATATAATATTTATTTTTACGAATATTGGCTTTTGGGAGACAAAAAATTACCAAAATTCAGGTTTTACCCGTTTTTACTCCCTCAAAGGGACGAATTTCAAAAAAGTACCGGACAACTGTCCGCTTATTTTTCTAAAGAACAACGATAAGTGTTACCCTCTTTTCTGTCTCTTTTAGTTTTGGATATATGAGTGAGGTTAGAATAGGAGGTTTAGCGCCCCTTTACCCTATTTTAAGCACTTTAGTGGAGCCAATGTCCGTTAGGAGGTTCCATTTTGTTGAAGACTTTTTAAATCGAACCGGCAGTTTACTTCTTACAAACAAAGAAACATACAAACTTTTCATAGATTTAGTTTAAGCTTAATCCAGTTCTACCTAAAATTCTTTCGTATGTATTTTATTGGTGGTGGTCAAATGTTAAATATCTCTTATACCCACATTTTATTCAAATCCTCTAACCGTTGCAGTTATGTTACTCCTTGACGAACCCACCCAGGGCTTGGATCCTTTAAGTGCCTATTTGCTCATATCCATACTATCGAATACTGCCAAGAAAACCGGTTGCGGTATTTTACTCTCTCTAGAGAAACCACGTTCCGATGTGTTTCCATTTTTGGATCGGGCACTCTTTCTATGTTTAGGTGGTGTTGTCTATTCGGGTGGTACTCGAGCAATGTTGGAATATTTTCATGGAATTGGTTTTCCCTGCCCTCAACTGGAGAATCCTTTAATGTACTATCTATGTCTATCGACAGTAGATAGACGTAGTAGAGATCGATTTTTAGAATCAAGTCAACAAATTGAGGCTTTAGTTGAGAGGTTTTCCAGAGAAAATGGTTTATCAGATGGCCCTCTCAACAATATGGGAAGTGGTAAGGTACCGTTGGCCTATGGCAAGCCAGGTGAATTAAAAGTTTGGATTATGTTGTATTTGTAAGTGTGAAGATATTAACGTGTTTAATTGAGGTAAAGGAATAAAAAAAATTTAAATTTTTAGAAAACTATTGGCCTCTACCTTTTCCTGTGGCTTGGCTGGCATGAAATCATTATTCTTGCGTTTATTTATTTTACCCATAGCCATGGCTTTAATGTGGTTGTTCTATACAGCAATAGGGGTAAGACATGAATTTTTTATAAATAAAATAAGTTTGTGTAATAAGATTCTGTGTTTTAGGATGATGCTCATGGGTTCTTTAGCAAAAATGGCATGATTTTAAATATAATTGGTTTGTCATATGGCTGTGGTATATTAAGCACAATATCTTTATGTAGGTTTGGTTTTATTTTATAATTTATTAAATAATTGAATTTTTTTATTGTTCTAAGTTCCTCTTTGGCGCAAACGATTTTCCCAAGATACTCCTGAAGGTTTATATTCAGGAGCTACTTTATTAATAGCCTATAACTCGGTTTCCATACCATTTTCTCTGATATCTGCTGTAATGGCGAGTTGTGTTATTTATCCGTAAGTTTTTATATAAAAGTATAAATTTCGTATGTAAAGACTTTTTTTATTTGTAATTAATAGTCTGTTACTGGATCCTAAATTTCCTAATGGTACCATATTTGCTTACCTTTTGGTGGCTTTATGGTCTAGTTATGTTTTGGCCGAACAATTAAGTATTTCATTTTTACTTTTGGTCAAAGTACCCTTTAATGCTGCAATTGCCGTTTCATATATTTTGGTTATATCGATTGCTTTGGCTAGTGGCACAGTGCGGTAAGAGAATTTTACAAAAATTATATTTTCTATTTTCGAATATTTTTCTAAAGTGTGAAAAATGCAGTTCCCAGAGAGAAAAATAGAGGGAAACCCTGAATTTTCTTTAGTCGTTTTTCTACACAGAAAAAATGTTTGCAAAAAATTATTCAATTAAATAATTAATTGGTGTGCATTAATTATTCAATTAATTTTATGTTTGCTGCAATTAATTTTTTTATTCAAAACCCATAAAATTAAAAGTTTGTGTATGTGGTGTATTTTTTAGCTTATGCAATTAATTTTTTAATTGACTAAATTTATGTCACATGACTCGAAAATACAAATCCGTTAATTGATATGAATAATTCCTTTGCAGGGGCAAAATTAGTTAAATATTTAATTGTCTAACGAATTGTTTAATTAAAGTCGATTTTCTATTTTTTCTGTGTATGCTGCAAGGTTTTTGAAGGAAATTTTTCTGAATAATAAAGAATTTGGTGCAAATTGTTGTGAAGAATTTCGTATCTCAAATTGTAATTAAACAAAACAAATTTGTTACTTTTGGACCTGGGCCCTGTTTCAAATCTAAAAGTAAAATACGTTTAAAAAAAGCAACAAAATAACAATTTTTGTTTCAAATGTATTTTACTTGTAGTTTTGAGAAACAGGGCCCAGTACTCAGATATTTGAGTATATAAAATTATTTTAAAAGATTGTAAGCATTTCTGTTTAAAATTTCTGAAATTTCAAGAAGCTTTAGCTTAAATTTGGCTTATTTATCGATGGCCAAGAAAGAATTATTTTTAACCAGGTTGAATAAATTAAAACTTTTTAAAATTAATGAATCATCAGTAGTCTCCATTATAATAAAGTAAGGTCTTTTAAGTTTATTTTATAAAGATTGCCCAATTTTAATCGAATACTAGAAGAAATGATCTTGAATATCTCTCATAATTAGTTTTAAAATTTTTATTAAGATTTTTTCTTTAAAAACGGATTCTCCCATTTCTTCCGAAGTTCAAAACAAATTTGTTTTATATCTCGCAGAGCGAAAGAAATAGACACGTCAAACAACATATAAAAATTAATTTTTTCCGCAAAAAATTATTGCTCAAAACAGATGGGCAATCTGCTTCAAACCTTGGGCGAGGCGAGCAAAAAGTTCGTATTGATTAAGAATTTTTCGAACGTTCTAAGAATTTTAAATCAACCGAAAATGGTAAGTTAGTTTAGTTTATTTGTTGTAAAGCCATTTTAATGTTTAATACTGTAATTAAAACCTAATAAAAGACTTTACCATAAACATAGAATCATTTACCGGGAATAGAAAGAACTCTACTTTTGCACGAAATTGTATCTTAAACTACGAGAACAAAACTTGTGGTTGACACTCCGTACAACACACAACTGATTCCTGTAGAGGGGACTAAAAAAAGATATACGTGCATTGGCGTTTTTAAAATTTACATCTGAAACTCATTTTACGGCCTATTTAAAGTTGCACCCTTGTGAAGTAAAAAAAAAGTAGACAATCGTGTGATACTTTGGGTTTTGCTATATATTGTCTTCAGAAGATTTATTCAGAACATTACAAGCAACATTTTGTTGGTATACATTAACCCTCTTATGCTTCTAGAAATGGGTCTTTTTTGCATTTTTTTTTAAGAAAATCACATTTAAAAAAAGAACGTATGCTTTTCAAATATTTTGCGAATATATTTCTCCTGAAATACTACTATAGCCATCCTAAATCCGAATATTTTCCTTTAATACCAGAAATAAGCAAAAACTTAAAAGGTGGGCTACCATGGCACAAATCGCAGAAAAATTATGCTACAACCAAACAAATCCGCTCAATAACTTTTTTGTATTCCATTTTAACTTTATTAACCCTTAAACCACCTCTTAAGGTTTTGCTTATTTCTGGTATTAAAGTCGAATTTTCGACTTAAGTGTGTTTGGAGTCCTATAGTAGAATTTCATTACAAATATTTTTACAGAATACTTCAACTACATAAATCCCTGTTATAAAGCAAACTTTTGATTCTTTTCAAAAATATTGCAAAATATACCCATTTTTAGAAGCATTAGAGGTTTAATGTATACCAACAAAATGTTGCTTGAAATATTCGGAAAACATCTTCTGATGATACTTTATAACAAAAACCCTAGTGTCATACGATTTTCTACGTTTTTTTTACTACACAAGGGTGCAACTTTAAATAAGCCGTAACATGAGTTTCAGATGTAAACTTTTAAAACGCCGATACATTGAAATAATTTTATTGTTTGCTTTCGAATTGATTTTAGATTTAAAATTGATTTCAGAATTGCAATATTTTGTGATTGCAATCATTTTTTGTAATACAGTTTTTATTGAAATGATGCGATGTCAATTGATTCCTCTGAAATCACAACTAAAGTGAAAGTCTAACGAAATAATAAACACTTGCATTCCAGCGGTTGTTAACAAAAACTAACATAGTTGACAGTTCAAAATAATCAGAGTCAGTTCGATTTTTAAAAACAGGAGTTTCATTAAAAAAGAACAACGATTTTGTTCTGATTTAATTGTAATTGCAATTACTGGGTTTGATTGCCATTTAGATATTGCAATCAAATTTGATAACAATCAATTAATATATGAATTGATTTAAAAAAAAATGATTTATCGTATTTATTTCAAACTGTTTTTCCTTAATTAGAAACCATGTAATTGCAATTAAATCGATTGCAATCTTTTACAGCTCTGATACCAATTGAATCTGTGAATCCACTCTTGATTTAATGCTTTTTCACTTAAAATATACAAACTACAAACTTTAATTTAAAACATCAAAATTTTACATTTATTTGAAGCAAATATTTAAGGTGGTATTTTATCATCCACGAACACAATTCTATGAACTACTTTTTATTTTTAAAACGCCATTTTTCGGCTATTTAGTTCATTTAAGGGTCTACAGCCTTGGCTTCAAGACAACACCAAGGGTACACATACACGATATGCTTCATCGCTTTTGCACAGCATTGCTTTCCAAACACGTAAAATGAATTGCACGCCAACTGCATCGGTAATTTGTCCTAAGCCAGCTGATTTCCTACACGAACGTTTGGGATTGGCGGATCCAGATGTAAGTATAATTTATTTATTAAATATATGGAAATACATTAAAAATTTCAATTAAAAATTAAGGAAACTATTGATGTAGTAGCTTCTTGTGCTTTTGCTGTGGGCCTGGCGGCTTTTAATATGTTGTTATACATGTTCCCCATGCCCAGATGTGTGCGTCAAAAGTTTAGAGACTGAATATGAAAATTGTGCTAATTAAGAAACTGATTTATTTAATTTAATTAATTAATGTATTTTATAAATAAACTTGAAATTATTTTATCAATTAAATTTAATGTTGTTTTATTATTTTGGCTTGAGGTCTTATAGGTATAAATAATAAATTAAAATTCAAAAAACTTATAATTTTAATATTATTTATTTATTTTTATATTTTTCCAATATTTCGGTCAAAATCTCTGACCATCATCAGGGGGATCTGGTGTTTTTAAAAATACAAAACAAAAATTGACATTAAAAATACAAAATATTTTACACAAACAAATTTTTATATACATAATTATATTTACATTTAAATAAATAAACAAAAAGTCCAAAAAGCCGGACAAATTCAACACTTCACTAACAAAGTTTACTTTGATTTGTGTTTGTCTATTGCATGTTTATAAATTTTTGCACATCTTTCTGTGTCTTTCTTAAAATTTAATGTTTTTTCTGTCTCTTGATCAATTATATGTAGCATCTCAAGTGTAAATCTCTTCTTGTAATTGTACTCTCCCACCAATATGTCTACATTATTAAAATTTGGTTTATGTCCAGTAACAGTACAGTGGGCTGCCAATGCGGTTTTTTGTTCTAATGGTTTATTGGTAGCCTTTTCATCTGACTTATGTGCTGCAAGTCTGGTTTTTAGTTTGTTTTTTGTCGTGCCAACATATACTTTTCCGCATGCGTCAGTTTTGTCTCCATTGCAGTGTATTCTGTAAACTAAATGCGATTTTTCTTCTTTTTCAATCTTAGATTTCATGTTGCTAAAAAGTTTTTTCGTAGTATTTTCGGTTTTAAAAGCTAATTCATATTTTTCTCGATTATAAATGTTGGAATGTTTAATTCTTTCGGAAAAGTCTTTAACATATGTCATAGTCTTATATATTAATGGTGGTCGTTCTTCTTTAGTTGTTCCTTTTGCTATCGTAGTTTTTACTCTGTTAATTAGTTCACTAATGGTTTTGTTTGGAAAATCATTTTTACTTAATATGTTCCTTATTTTGCAGATATTTATTGGGTGGAAAACTTTGTCACTTATTTCCAGAACTCTCTTAATGAAGTTGGTCGCTGTATTTATAATTGTTCTTCTTGGATGTTTTGAGTAGAAATTTATCAATCTACCAGACGCCATCGGTTTTTGGTACCAATCTAGTTTAAGTATGTCTTCGTGTCTAACTATAATCGAATCTAAATAGGCTAGTTTGTTATCTGTTTCCTTTTCCAACGTAAATTGTATTTGTCTATTAAATTCGTTCAATGTATTCAGGGTTTCTTCAATACTATCTCTCTTAACGATTCCAAACAAATCATCCACATATTTTGTAAAAATTCTTGGTTTTCTCTTCATCTTCCCTATTGATACATTTAATAGTTCTTCCATAATTATGTCCGCAATGACTGGTGAAGCTGGAGATCCCATGGGCATTCCTTTATTTTGTTCATAGTATTTATCCTCATACTTAAAATATCTTGTTTCTTTTATACAAAACGTTAGTAGTTCTAAGAATAAATCTTTAGGTATTCGTGTGTGTTCTTTCAGTAAGTGCCATTTTCGTTCAATAGTTTTTAACGCCATGTTAACTGGAATACTTGGGAAGAGTGAAATTACGTCAAAGGAAACAAGTACTTCATCTTCATATATATAAGTATTATTTACTCTGTTCTTAAATTCTATTGAGTCTTTTACATTGTATGTAGAGTCCATTGTCAAGTTTTTTAAAATTGTAGTCAAATATTTGCATAATTCATAGGACGGTGAATTTATAGACGAACAAATAGGGCGTAGCGGCATTCCTGTTTTGTGGATCTTTGGTAGACCGTATATTCTTGGTGCCGTCGCTATGTTGGTTATCATCTTATTCCTGTCAAAAGTACTAATTAAATTCATATTGAAAAGATTTTCAATTAACGTGTTGTTCTTGTTTTGCAATACTGATGTTGGATCCTTCTTTAACCGTCTGTAGGTAATCATATCTGCTAAAATGGTTTTCATTTTAAAATCATAATCTTCTTTAGTCATAGCAACCGTTTTATTACCCTTATCCGAGTTCAACACTAAAATATTTTTATTTTCATTCAGAAAACGTTTTGATTGTCCCAGTGTATCAAGAATGATTTTATCTCTATTATTAAGTTTTCTCTTACATAAATGGTCGTCTAGTAATGTTACAAGCTTAATTCTTAATGTCTCTTGTTGTTCTCTGTTCTCAATTGTTTGGATGCACTCTTCACTATCAGCAATACATAATATATGTATATAAAAATTTGTTTGTGTAAAATATTTTGTATTTTTAATGTCAATTTTTGTTTTGTATTTTTAAAAACACCAGATCCCCCTGATGATGGTCAGAGATTTTGACCGAAATATTGGAAAAATATAAAAATAAATAAATAATATTAAAATTATAAGTTTTTTGAATTTTAATTTATTATTTATACCTATAAGACCTCAAGCCAAAATAATAAAACAACATAAATAACAGGTCAACAATACACAAGAATAAAAAAAAATTAAATTTAATTTTATAATTTAAATTTATTTTTGCTGTCGTTAGCTATAACCTATTCCCCGACTATAAGGTGGGTGAAGCAAATATTCCCTACCACTATCTGCAAAATTGTTTTAAAATCTTAATTTATTTTTATTTTTATTATTTTGTACATGGATATATTATATATATATATAAATTTGTGTTGTCTAAGGTCTAATAAATCAAAAAATAAATGTGTTTAAACCAGCAAATCTGTAAATCAGTTAATATATAACCCATCTCAAAACGCATAAAGTTGGGCGTTTAAACTACCAATACAAACTTTATGAATTTGACAAGATTTATCGTAGTGCTGCCACATTATATTTTCTTAAACTACATATTATATATGGGACACTGATTTGCAGCAGCCAAGCTTAAACTAAACATAAATCTAAGTTTAGTTCAACTAAACCAGCGTTTAAATATTTACTAATTTATTAGTCATAAGACCAATATTTTTAGGCGTTACAAATACCAGCTCAAAAACATAACACCTCTCCACTATTGTGGTGTGCGTATAATTATAACTTGATTAGTAACAGGAATAAAAATACGCAATAAAATTACAATAACTAAAAAGGCACATTGAAAACAATAGATGAAATAAATAACCATAATATGCTTGACATTCCATACTCGGACTCTGACCCCAACAGCTGAAATTTGTAAAGTTTAACTCCAACCCCGATTTGTGTAATTGATACAATATAATACTTTATTTTTGAAACATTTTTTATATCGCACTGGTTCCTCATATAAAAAGAAAACAGTTTTTTGTCTCTACTGAAAATTTATAAATTTTGAGTGGGCTACTTTAGAGGAACCAGTGCAATTTGTAAAATTTATAAACTTTGTTCATTGTATGGACGTAAAAAAATGAAAAATGTAATTTTATTGATGAACAATGTGTTTAAGTAATTAAAAATATTTCAGTTTATAAATGACAAGTTACAGTAACTAACTAAATTAGTTCATTGCGTTAATGATACGTTACATTTCAATAACAAATATTTACCTTGCGTTGTAGAATTTATGGCATAGAATTAATGACAAAATTTTATGTAATTATAACAATTTCAAACTTAATGAAATGTTTTTCGTAGCTGGATTGACGCGCGATTTTTTAAAAACCATTAATAATTTCATTATTCCCAAACTATACCATATTTGCCGAAAGATCGAAATAATATCGATGCCTGTATGCCATGCATTGCATCGAAAACATAGATGTTTTTTAATGTCCATCCCTCGAGTATACTTATAATACTGCAATCGTTTTGAAGTGGTGTGTTTGATTAGTTTAAAAGATACGTTAATAGCTGTCCATTATTGTCGCAGAGCAAAACCGAAAGTGATTATTTCAGTAAAGGCTTTTTTAACTTAATCCCTACTTTTTTCACAGAAATTAGACTACGGTTTCCTAATTATACTGTAAAAGTTCTGAAATGGGATGTTCATAAGTTTAAAAGTTATACAGATTTATGTTCATGCATATCGTACTGAAGGCCTAGCACATAGAATCCCAAGTACTTTATACGTCGGTTTTTTTTAACTGACACTAACGTAACAACGGAGGCAATACACACAATAAACACTTTAATCACGGTTATTTTTATCAAGATCGAGGCAATTTTATTTATAAAATTTATGTTTTGTTTACCTCAATTTTTTTTCTTTTGATGACACACAAAAAAAAATAAAGAAAAAAACAAGTAAATATATTCGGCTGTGCCGAACCTTTGATACCCTCCACCGACAGTTTAATTATGTCAGGAGTGATAACTACATGATATCTATTTATTATTACTTTATCTTTTTAAAAACAGAAATCAGCATTAAAATTGGTAGCGGTTTAGACCTATATTAAATTATTGACCGACAATCAGAAAGTTGTATGCTTTCTTGTAGCAATTTTAACTAGCTTGAGTAAAATATCACGACTCGTAACAGTTTAAGTCAAACTTAAATGATTTTCTGGAGGAGAATTTATATTGCAGCCATGGTAAGTTATGAACCAATCATCCCAAAATTCTGCAGAGTTATTTCTGGTGTACAAAAACATAAATTTCAATACAGCTGTGAAATTAGTTTAAGCGTTTACAGTGAATTTCAGAAGGCTGCTTATTATATGATCAAAGGTAAATTATGGACCGTATATCACAAAATTGCATGAGATTTTTTCTGGTGACATGAAACCAAGTTGGAAGAAATGTTACCACAATAAATATATCTGCTACGGGCTTAGGCGTATTTAATTAATTTAGCTGATTGGGCATTATATGGGGCCTATAGTTAATTATAGACCGATCATCACGAAATTTTTAAGTGTCCTATAAAACTGTGAAGTATTAATTTTATTCTGATAGCATTATTAATAACGGTTTAAGGCGTCCTAAACTGTTTTTCGGGGGTAGGGCTTATATAGGGCCTATGGTAAATCACGGACCGATCTTCACGAAATTAAACAGTGTTATTTCTAGTCAAATTAAACGAACTTTTGAAAAATCTTATATCATTCCGTACATTGTTCCACCATTTATGTTTTGTTTTTTTAACAAAATTTTTTGGGGTGGTAATTCCAAATTTTGATTCATAGCTCTGATCCTACTGAAACGATTTTGCTGGATTTCAATCCCAAACTGCTTAGGATAACAACAAGCAATTTGACACCAAGTTTGTCATTTTCCTTTGAGTTTTTCGAATGTAAGCTCGTTTTCAACAGACGGATAGACGGACAGACAGACGGACATGGCTAAATCGACTTAGCATTACGCAAGGAGCCAGAATGTACTTTATGGGGTCTGAGATAATAATTAATAGTTTCACACGGAATGAATGAAAAACTTAGTATACCCTCTTCACATCTCATTGTGGCGGAGGGTATATAAAAAAAATAATTTTAGATAAACGAACTTTAAAAGTTGCGTTAACGATATGGAACAAAGTTCATAAGAAAACCTGTATATCAACAAAGTTGTCGGTTGAAAAGAAAAACGACGTATATCGTTCAGAGTATGTGAATCGGCCTTGATTTTCACCGCTTCAGCTAAATGGTTCGATCGCTGCTTACAAAGGTAGATTTTACTTTTTTGACAACTGCGTCGACAGAAAAAATGCGTGTAACGAGTGGTGTGGACCACCAGCTTTAGTCCTAAAGAAAGTGTCTTTGGCGTTAGGCAGAAACGCAGAAACTGTAGTTTTTCGTTATGTGTAATTGAAAATAATTTACTTGGTGTATTTCATAGACTTTTTTCCTATAGAGCAGATGATAACGAGTAGAAGGAGTTGTTCTAGGCTTAAGTTATTGATACCAAACGAAAGGGGAACAATTTAATTTTAGCCAATCAAAAACTCAAAATCGGTTTTTTGACTTAAGACCTTTTGCTTAACGGCAAAGAAATAATAAATATGCATAGGCTAGATAAATGTTAAAATTCTTAGCGCTCGGTAATAAAAAGTAATTAAAAATATGACACAATACTTTGAAATCATTCCTCAAGACATTTAAACCCAATAAAATTTCTGCAGTAGCAATAATCATGATATAAGTGACCATATTTTCTGTTAATATCAAAAATATTCTTTAATTTTAATAAAATTCTTTTATTTTTAAAAAAATATTTCTTATAATTTATTTATTTACAAAGTACAAAACAAAAAATAATAAAATATATACTTAACAATAAAAACTATTAAAATTTTTCAAAAAAAAAAAAAAATAATACATAATCGATTATATTTAAATATAAATTATGTATGTCGCAACAAATTTAAGTAAAAAAAATTTTGAATTACACCAAATATCAAAATTGAAGAATAAAAGAAACCCAGCTCTACTCTAAGGAAGTGTAGTGTAGCATAATTGCTTTAATATTTTTATTTAAAAATTAATAATTGTCTAACGACTAATAAAAACATTATGTTTCCTTTCTTTTAATTTAAATAACTAGAAATAATTATTTTATTTTTAGTTTTTTGTTTAAAATATAATAGAGGTGAAAATTATTTATGTATGTAAATATATTGAATAAAAAATTATTTTTGGATAAAATTGGCACCTACAAAACGGAAATAAAATTATGATATTTGTGGATTAACTACAGAAAAGCTTAAAAACGGATAATTTATGTGCTTAGTTGAAAATGGTTTGTGTATTTGCTAAAAGTCGTCATTGTCGTTATCTTAAGTAGTACATTTACAGCCGTATTCATAATGCAAATTTGGCATGAATTAAGCAAAAAGTTAATTCATAATACGTTAACCAAACTCTGGCTAACGATTTGCTAAACTCTTGTTAACGAGCTGGCAAACGTTTGCCAACTTGCGAAAAACAGCCGTTTAATGTCAAACAATTTTGTTGGTTTTTTTTAATTAACTGATTTATTTTTTAATTTACTTTCTTTTACTTAATTTATTTTAATTTTGAAAACTTTTAAACATTTTTATATGTGAAGGGAAAGACAAAAAAAAAAAGAAAAAATGACAAATTCAGCGATGATTAATGCAAAACAAATTTACAAATTTAGAGTTGATTTATTAAAATTTGGCAGATGGAGAAAAGTTCGTTATGAATTAACTCCGTGCCAACAAGCTGCTAAGCTTAATCGCCATTCTTGAAACCAGCCAGTGTGGCTAACTTTTTGTTATGAATACGGCTGTATGTGTTTAATAAACATGTCATGCCAAAATAGCGTAAAGAAATTTATTTCTCTAACTTTTCGTGTAGTAAACCAAAATATTGTATTTGATAAAAAAAATCGAATTTTATAAAGAAATAACTGATGGTCCCGTCTTGAAAGAAACAAAATGTCAAGTTGTTTTTTGCACTATAAGCACTAGATTTCTATACAAAAATCTTGTGTCTCAGACTAAAAGCACAAAATGCTTATAGATAAATATGATTGTATCCACAAAATTTCTATGAAAAAATTTATATCTCAGTGTGAGCACAGACATTTCATAAGCTCTGAGCATTAAAATTTATATTAAAAAATTTGTGCCAGTCTAGAAGCATTTATTGTCTCAGGCTTGAAAAATTTGACAAAAAAGTTTTGCTACAAATTTTCTGCAACAAAGATCAAAGTGCATCAAAATATGGGGATAATATTTAAATATAGCTTTCTCTTTCGTAGAGTTTTAACAAAAAAAAAAAGTTTGGAACACTTTATTAAAAAGGACCAAATGATCAATCAATCTATGAAGACAATGACCTGTTTAAATTACTGTAGACATGGTTTATTTTATAGGCTATTTTTTTTATTGTTTACTATTAAATCTTAACCTTCTAATTCCTTTTAGTTTTAGTGAACTCTTGTATTTCATATTCTGGATATTCTTGAGGCGATTCACTTAAAGTATCGGAATCGTAGTAGGCATAATCGTAACTGGTGTCCTCGTCGGCATGTGCTGGTCTTTTTGATGTCTTTTTCTTATTTTTATTTTCGTGCTTTTTCGATTTCTTCTCTGACTTATCCGTCGCATGCTTACCACTCTTGGTAATATTGTATGGATAAGCCGTGGTGTATTTCGTGGTGCTGGTTGTAGTGGGCCGTCTTGTTGTTGTTGTCGTAGTAGTTGTGGTTGTTGATGGAACAATGAATGTAGTGGGCCGTGAAGTAGTTTGTGTCGAGGTGGAATACGAGGGATACGTGAAATACGTTGTGGTTGTAGTTAGCGGCGTTGATAGGGTCGTTGTCTTTGGACTAGAGATGGAATTGTGTGGATTATATTGTGAATTAAACTGCTGAGATGTTTTTTCGGCTTTAAAAATATCTGCCCGTAATTTATTAATACTGGCTGCACCAAAGTTCAAGGATTGGGCTGTTTTGAAAAGCTCATCTTCATCGCTGAAATCAGCTGCAGCAGCAGATTGTTCTTTTAGATAGGAAGTTTGCTGTTGGCTTTTCAAATGATTGACTGGATTGTGATAATTTAGCTTGACAGATTTTTGAGTAGTTGTACTAGTACTAGTGGTTGTGGTTGGACTACTGGTCTGCCTTTGTCTATTAAAATTACTTCTGGAATAGTCAATTTCATATAATTCCGGATGATATTGACCATCATCCTCATTAGGATTGTAATATGGATTAGGGGTAGTGTAAATTGTTGTCGAAGTGGATGTTGTCTGTGATTTTTGCGGTTGACTTGCAGGTCTAACAGTCTGCTGACTTTGATAGATGTTGCTGTCATAAGACTTTTTATAGGTTGATGGTTTGAATGTTGTGGGTGCATATTTGTCCTTGGGCACTAAGGTGGAGAATTTTTTGTGACTATTGCTGGCTGTTGTGGGATAAGTCTCACTATCGCGTTGAGTGGTGGCCTTGTAATTAATTCTACCACGGCTTACAAATCCTCTTGGCTTTACTTCATATTTAACCGCAACTGTGGGAGTTTCTTTAACCTTTTCTGTGGGCTTAGAAATCTGTCTTTGTGGTGCTCTGAAAGGTTCTGGCTGTTGGTTATTTGCACGTGCATTACCACGTGAGCGGTAATATTGAGGTTCTGCACTAGTTTTAGCTGGAGCTTCAAACGTTTTGGCCGGCGGTTGAGGTTGGAATGGTTGGGGTGGTTGAGGCTTGATTTTAGCAAATTCATTGAATTCATTGAGTTTTACAAATGTCGAGTTCTGTGAATTTAACTTCTGTTGAGTTTGTTCGAATTTCTGTGTCTTTTTATTATTCCCGGAAGGTTTGTTATGCGAAGGTGTTTCAGATTTGTCTCTTTTAAATTCAATGTATTTTGTGGTAGTTGGCTTGTAACGATTTGGATTGTAGGTAGTTGGCTGTATTTTTGCTTGAGTTTGGTAATCGCTGAAACCGACGTTAAAACGATTGGCATTACTGTGGGCCTGTACTGGTCTAGGGGTAGTAACGAGTGTAGTTGAATGACTTGCCGAAGTAGTGGATTTATATTGAGAATAGTCATAGAGATCGGTGTTGTAGTAGGAATGTTGTGTAACTTTTTTGGCGGCCTTGGGAGCAGCAGTAGTAGTTGTTGTAGAGCTAATTGTTGTAGTGGATGTTTGTAAGGGACGTTTTGGTCTGGTCGGTGTAACGCGGGATTTACCGATTGTAGAAGCTTCAGATTTTTTATTAAAATCTGAAAAGTCATTTGGTTTTTGGGAGGGTTTTACAGGATGATCTAAGAAGTCATCTTCACGTCCACCATTGCGGTTAGAAAAGAAGTGAGAACTATGAGAACCTTTGAAAATGTCATCGAGGTCTTCTGTAAATAAAAAATTAAAAGAAATTTAAATTTGGCTATTTGATTATTTAAAGTAGATTTTTTTTAGTTTATTTAATGAAAACGTAGTTGAGTTCCAAAACATCATAATACTTTGAAGTCAAAATCAAAAGAATATCTTCAAGTTTAACGATGCACAATTTGCTTATTGTGTACGCATTGATAACTTTTTTGGTGCGCTTTTGTACAGATAAAATTGTAAAATGCTACAAAATTTGCATTGTTGAATGTATTTAAAAAAGGGAGTTGCTTTGCGACCGACGTTTTGGAGCTCAGCCCGTATGATAAAAATTGTTAACATTTATGTATATGTATGCAGTGTTTCCAAAGATTATTTAACAAAAATAAAAACTTGCAATATGTACATTAGGGATATAACTTTTTAACAATTTTTTAAAATATCAAAATTGGCATACCACGGCCCGATAGAGCATAAACAATTATAAGGGAACGCATATTTATTTTTTCGCTAAGGTCAAAAAAGTTCACGCACTAACCGCGATGAAGTTTCGAAAATTTTTAATTTTCTTTTTGGTTAAGAAAAATTATATACATAATATGTTTAGAAACTGGGAATTATTTCCTTCTGGAGGTTACTTTATATTATATTCAACATTTTTTATTTTTTTTCGAATTTATTCTATGAGCTAAATTTCAGTTATGTATTTTATAAAGCTTTTTTGTAATAGTCATATTCCTTCAATTTTTCAGAAATGACTTTATACACTATATAATAGTCTGATAGTGTATAAAGTCATTTCTGAAAAATTGAAGGAATATGACTATTACAAAAAAGCTTTATAAAATACATAACTGAAATTTAGCTCATAGAATAAATTCGAAAAAAAAAAATAAAAAATGTTGAACATAATATGTTTATTTAAAACAAAAAATAGCTCAAGTATGAAATTTCATTAATATTCAGAGATGGTAAGAGATTTTTCCCCAAACCAAAACGTATCTTTAACCTTTTTTAACGAACAAAAATTAAAAATGAATAAAAAAAACACCGTATAAAATTATGAATATTCAATATTGGCATTAAGAAGGCCGCCTCAAAATAATTTTATTTATTTTATTTTTATGTAAATAATATTTTTGTAAGTTCAAGTCCGTTATTTAATTTAAAAAATAATACATTTTTAAATAATTAAAAGATTATGATTTTCGTGGTTACTAGGACATGGTTGACCTCATGGTGCCATGCCAAAAAATTAGTTATACCCCTAATGTACATATATACATAAATAGTAAAGGTACATACAATAAAAATCGTAAAAGAGAGACAATTAAATAAATAAACCGGTTATTAATTCTTAAGAGCTAATTTTTTTTGAATGGAAATGCAATGGAAATTGGTGCAGTATATTCCTATGTTTTTTTTTGTCCGACGAATACATTCTTAATGGGAAATGAATTATGCGGAAATCGAACCAAACATTTAGTATTTTACTCGATTTTTAATGCAATTTTGACTGAGCTTTAGAAAAAATGTTAATGTATTTTTTTAGTGATAAAAAAACCTACATGTAGGGATTAATTCCTTCTTTTGGCAACACTGTTTATAAGTGTAAAGCAGACCATACACGATTCAATTCAATTGTCAACTGAGTCGGTTGGTGTCCAAATCAAAGCGTGTATGGCCTTGTCAGTTGATTAGTTTGACGGTTGTCGAGTTGGTTGAAGAAAAATCAAAAGATTTTGATTTTTTCAAGTTGACTCCAAGTCTTTCAATTCGATTGTACTGTGTGTGCTTAAGTCTCTTGATCAGCTGTCAAAATTTATGTTTGTAATTTTTTTTTTGCAAAGAAAAAGTGAAATATTTTTAAAATTGTCTTTAATTTCAATAAAATTTTAAATAAAAAAAAGACATTGGTGGCAAACATGGATACTTGGAGAGAAAATAAATTTTTGTAAAATTGTAAAAAAAATCTAAATTTGACAGTTGAATTAAAATCTTTCAATTCAGTTGAAGAAGTGTGTGGCCAAGTATCAATTCAGTTGAAAGACTCAGTTGACAATTGAATTGAAAAGTGTATGGGGCGCATAATATAAAATTTTATGGAAATAAAATGTTTTTACTTTTTCCTCTACCACAAAAGTGTCTTTGCTAAAAAGCGCATTGTATGTTTTAAATAATTTGCTTCTGGCAATGATTTTAGTACAATCTATTTTTGGTACACTTTTGTCTCGGCTTCATTAAGCATTTTATAACTGGCAGTACCACTTTTTTAATTGTTTATTTTCTACCACAACTGGTGAATTAATGTATAAAGTCTCGATTTGTCTCGAGCAATACAAAATCGTATTTTGGGACCAAATATATAGCATATGGGGCATTATTTATGAAGCGGGCAACCCAATAAGAATGTTGGCATAACTATAGTTCTAGTAGACGTGAAAAAGTGTGCGAACTATTTTTTTCTATGATGTTTATTTGTTGAGTTACGGGGGAAGGGGTAAAGTGTTGCCGTTATCAAGAAAATTTTATTTTTTAATTATTTTTTCGAACCAAAAATTAATTAAACAAAAAAAAAAAATTTAAAAAATTAATTGGAAAGAACAATTTTTTTCATCTGCAAACCCGGAACTGAACAATTTAAATCAACATTTTTCTAACTTAGTCCTAGTTAAAAAGTTATGAAAGTTTATTTTACACTCGTCGTGTGGTTTTTGCAATGTTTTACCGTAAAAGACAGAAAATGATGAATTTAAATATAAATTTTTCTCAAACTTATTTTTGGAAATACAGAATTTTTTATTAATAAGATTTATTTTTTTTTTTTTTTTTTTTTTTTTATTAATTCCCTAAGCTAATCCCCGCGAAGCTGTACGCTTGTCTGCAGGAAAGAAACCAGAGTCTCTGGCGGGAATCGAACCCGAAACCCCGGGGCTGATAGACAAGCTCGCTATTAGCTAGCTAGTTGCCCTGCGCATTTCACTGGTTGCTTAGGCCAGATCATCAGGACCCCTTTTGCTCTAACTTAAAGATATGTATTTAGAGAATAACTTTTATTTTCTCTCGAAAAAAATTTACAAACTCACTGTTATATTTTTCACAAGAAAAAATAAATAAAAAATAACTGTTATTTTTATTTAAAAGCAAAAAATTTAAAAAATAACTGTTAATTTTGATCGAAAAAATAAACATAAAAAATAACTGTTAGTTTTGTTCAAAAAATAACAGTTATCATCTGACTTTTGTGAAAAGAATAACTGTTACGATCCCTGAATTCAAAATCAATATTTCTTAAGTATGTGAACATTTTTGCTTCTTAACCAAATATTGGAACCAGGGGTCTAATTCTGGCAGTCGTGATCGAGTACTTTCTCGATTCGAAAACAATTTTATTTTTAATTCTTTCAGTCGATACTAAACGAATCGAAATTACTTTTACAGTACAACACAATAATAATAACTCCGATTTGTTCAGTATTGACTAAAATAATTAGATATTAAATTGCTTTCGTATCAAGAAAGTTTTCGATCACGACTGCCAGAAACAGGCCCCAGTCTTCAAAAAATATCGAAATCGTGTAAATGAAGTACCGCGTAAATCGAGGCTTACCTGTATATTGCATTTGTTATTAAGTTTGTAAAGGACCAAATACATGGGTCATATATTCCATCAATCATTATGGTTGCAGCAGAAAAGTTTGTTTGTATGATGTGTGGCACCGACGATGTTGGATGGGAAATCAAACCAATTAAGATATTACAACAAGCAGACATACACGAGCTTGTTGCCAAGAAATTTGACAGTGTATTGCGGCTTTAATACCGGATTCTTGTAAAATTTTAAGCGGATTTAGCTATATCAGCCCGTCTGTTATGTGGAAACAAGCTAACTCCCAAATGACACAGGAAAATTGGTGTCAAAATGTTACATGTTTAGGTTTTCTAGTACGTTTTTAATCTACAAAACGTCAGCACATTATCGGCATGCGCATAAGGCTTACATGAAGTTTTCTTAAAAAAAATATAACCAGTAGTTTTTTTTTGTATTTTCGCCACAGCTTCCAGCATATGTTTTGAGAAAAATTTTAATTTTTGTGAACGTTCATAAACGAACTTAGAAGTCAATAGCATTTTATTGAAAGTGAAAATTTTTGTTTTGTGCCGCATACGCCATTTTTCTAAATCTATGTTTAAAAAGTACCTTTTGTGCTGCAACCGTATTCTTACTGCTGTCTTTTGAGTTGTTAACATTTTATTTTGCTTTAACTCTTACGGCAATAAAGCAAAGCAAGAGTGAAATTTATTGTTGTATGAGGAATTTTCTGCATTCGCCAAACAGTTGCGTGTAGAGCAAAACAATAATTTTTAAAATAGTTGATACGGAGCTGACGACATGTACACACTGTTTGAAACAATAGAACATTATTTAGCGTATGGCTCACCCACCCAGAAAGATATCTATTTTTTTAGTGTTTGGGTATTAATACACAACCCTTAATACAATGAATCGAAAAAATTCTGTGTATCCTTTGCATTTTAGGTATGATTAACGCTCAGGAAATATTTACAATTATACAAAAAACATTTTTGTTAAAGACAGTTTTATCAGAAAACTTGTTTGTGGGTAGTATTAATTCACAGACCCAACCAAGCTTTTTCACCGAACTTAAGGGCATTTGGCTAAAGCCTTTTTTGCAGAATTGATTCTGCAAAATTGCAGAACTAAGCTATTAAACGCCTTGAATTTTCAGCCTTGTTTAGACATAAAAAAAAGCTTTCAGCCTTTAGAAATTGTTAAAACCCTTTTTTAATTTAAATATTTCTAAGAGCTGTTTTACACTATGACACAAGTCTTACGTATTCTGAAAAAAGTGCAACACTGTCATTGTTTTAAAAATTTTCAAACAATTATTTGATCAGGGAAGCATTTTCGAAAAATACTTAAGACGTTGTGGGATAGTGTGTAACGGCCTTAAGAGATAAAATTAACTTGATACTTATTTAAGTTAATTAAGTGATTAATCCTAATCCAATGACTGACCGTGTGTGGTTTGCAAATAATATTGTACTAAATAGTAAACAATTAAATTAAATTAATTTAAACAAAACTTACGTTTGGAATCATCATTGTAATTACGTTCTGTGGTCGTCGTCGTTGTTGTTCTCGTTGTGGTTGTGGAAGTCGGTGTATAATAACTGACAATGGGTTTCTTTGTGACTTCCGTTTGCTGCTGCTTTTGTTTTTTTGTTTTAACATTTTGTTGGGTATTTACAAAATTATTATTGTTGTTGTTGTTGTTGTTGTTTTTATTAGCATTGCCATTAAAGGTACCACGCGTTACAGTTTCAAAGTGTTTTGTGTAATTAGGCGGTTGATCAGGGCGTGACTTTTGATCTACACGAGTTTCTTTAAAACGTCTTACATCACCTTAAAAGATAAAATTTATTTTAGTTCATTTTAATAGCATATGTATTTGGAAATTAAACAAATTTATTTCACCCAAATACAAAATTGGTAAATTTCTATTTAAATACATACCACTTTCGGCTCTTTGTAAATGGAATGTAGACTCATCTTCCTCAGCCAAAGGAGCTCGTTTACTTTCAAATCCAGAACCCAAACGGTAGAGATCAAAATTGTCACTACCGTAATAAAGAACAGATTGCTCGCAATCAACATCACCCCAATCGGCACAAATTTGGGCTTCTTGATCAAATGCTGTACCATTTGGACATAAGAAACGAAAATCTTGTACCTAAAATTAAAAAAGAAATACAGTTACAAATAAGTCATACATAAAGAATATATGAGCTAAATTTAAACTCTTCT
Source organism: Pollenia labialis (assembly GCA_949318255.1). NCBI lineage: Eukaryota > Metazoa > Arthropoda > Insecta > Diptera > Polleniidae > Pollenia > Pollenia labialis. The sequence continues at coordinate 140,216,233 of OX439139.1, read as the reverse complement.
TTTTCGAGTAAAGGACATTTGTATGTACACAGAAAAAATTCTCGCTAATTTTTTTTCAATTAAAGCATAATCAAATGTAAAATCAGTTTGAATTAAAAATTTAATCAAGTGAATTAAACGTTTAATCAAGCGAATTTAGTGTTTAATCAATTGAATTAAACGTTTAATTGATAATATTAATTTGTTTACTGGTGCAAATTTAATTTATTTTTTAATTAATATCACAAATTTTTTAATTGAAATCAATTTTTATATTTTCTGTGTAGATTAGGTAAAATAAGTTGTTGAATTCGCTAATTTTCAATATAAAAAATACAGTTAACATATTACGAGTATTCAAGCTAAATATGTTTTGTACGGTACCTATCAAACTTAATTTCTAATTTCCGGAAAACAATTGTATTTAGAACCGTAAATAAATACTTAATGACTAAATCATAATGTGCCGCTTTTACAATAAATGGATAAATTTCGTTATTTTTTTATATCTCAACTATTTAGGAAACTTAAGCTTGTTTAATGTTAAAGTTCAACAATGAGGTTCATTAATCATATACAGGGGCCTAATTCTGGCAGTCGTGATCGAGTTCTTTCTCGATTGGAAAGCAATTTTATTTCAGTCGATACTTAACAAATCGAAATTATTTTTTTAGTATAGTGAAACTCATATTAATGCTTTATAACATTGAAAAAATAATTCCGATACGTTCAGTATTGACTGAAATAATTTGATAATAAATTGCTTTCGAATCGATCACGACTGAAAGAATCAGGCCCCAGATTTCAAAGCATTTAGTTTTATGTGTAAACATTTTAGTCTTTGTGGGGTTTAGCTCATATCTCAGCCATTTCTTGACCGATATGGCTGAATTTTAGTAGTTATCTATTCCAGACCATTTATGACTGGATTCGATGACACAAGCATTTCTGAAGAGATGCACCAGGCCCAGAACTTCACACGTGCTTGGTGCAGAGAAAGGGGTCTTAAGAGTAACCCCGTGAAAACTACTCTCGTACGGTTATCGTATTCTCTAACGATATGAAATACTTGGCGATCATTTTGGATAGGTCCCTCAACACGAGCGCTTAGTTATCCCATGTTACCAGAAGGAAAATATATGCCTGCCAAAAGCTTTTCGGAAAAATGTTTGCGCTGAAGCCTAGAATGATCTATAACTCCCTAGCGTGGTTAACTAAGACTGAACAGGTCAAAGCTAGAGTGATACTCGATAAGGTTTACCGCCTGCGTATCGACCACGAACGCGATAAAGGCCTCTCTCACTCTGGCTTTAGGAGCTATCCTACACAGGTTGACGCGCATTGCTGAATACAAACCAGGTGGATTTGTGGGTCCAATGCGGATCCTTGAAATTCTTAAGAATATACTTTTTGGGACCAATGGTGACGCGGGCGCGCGGACCATTTCTGGTTCATCGACGGTTCGAAACAGTCGAATGGTGATACTGGGTCGGACATTTTAGGCATTATGAGAATATTTATAATGCAAAATAGCCAGGCCGCTCTTAAAGCACAACCTGCTTTAGAGGTGAAGCCCAGGTTAGTCATGGACTGTTTTGCATCTTTAAACGATCTGGGGAACCACAATGATTTGAGGGCCATGTGTCCAACGAAATGGCTGACTGCTTGGCAAATAGGGACGCTCGCCGTCTATTTATATGCCCTTACCCTTTTCTCTGCGTCCCTGCATGCCACATTAAGGGAACTTTACAAACATGGTACGAACGTGAATTCCTTCACACATGGACATTCATTTCTGGATCAAGACAGTCCAAGATATTTGTTACTCTGTCCTGTGGCAGGGCAGCTAGGCTGCTTCTTAAGTTACTTGTTGGATTTTTTACAGGGCACTGTTATCTCAGATACCATTAGTTTTTAATGGGTAATGTTAGTACCCAGATATGTAGATTTTGTGAGGTTGATAACGAAACATCTTTATACATACCTACGTAGCCTGTAGCTGACATGGTGAGATATACAGGCTGCACAAAAGATCCTCTGGTTCGCGGTGCGAATGGTCTTCTATATGCATATATATCAGACACTATATTTCATATACCTACATGAATATTAAGCAATAGTGGTCCCATCATATCAAGGATCAATGTAAAGTTGGTTTTAACATACAATCGAATAGACAGACGTCGTAAAATCAACTCTCCTCTTATCTACGGATCCTAAGGATCTCTAAGAATAATCGGCAATGTTCTAGAAATCGAAATGAAGTGAATTTAAAACGGAACAAATTTCAAAAACGAACCTGTAATGCAAGATCGTAAAAATATTCCTTTTTATTTACTTAATTTTTTAGTTCCAATTAGCTTTACAAGAACAACTTTTAAAACCAGAAAAAACTGCAGTCATTTTGTAAAAACCTGAACTTTAAATCTCGTTCGATTTAAATTTCACTTCATTTCAATTTCCAGAACTTGCCCCAATGTTGTCGAAATTTCAAAATGAATGACAAACATAAATTTCACATTTGGTGAAGGGTATAAAAAAAACTTATTATAAAAAATTCAAAATTTATTTTCTCACGATTTTGACAACTGAATTTTGCAGCGTACTGCTACATCTTTAAATTTATTAAATTTCAAAGGTTAATTTACTCTTGGAAACTCCTCTTTACTTAATGTTTTATCACAAAAGCAATTCATAAAAGCATAGAATAATAAATTAACCTGTTCTTTTGTGTATATATTTATTTTTATAATATTATTCTCTTCTTTGTAATTTATTACTTTGTAAATACAAAATTAATTTGATTACTAGCAAATGATAATTTCCAATAAATATCGATTTATACCAGCAAAACAGTCTTTAAACCGGAACAAACATTAAATACCTGTAGAATAAAATCAACGTTTATTTATTTAGCATTCAACTTTGATATTTTCACTGATCAAAATCAACAAAGTAAATAAATGACATCAAAGTCGAATGGGTCTACTGACTTCATGCAACTGATGCAAGAGTCAAAGAAAAAACAAGAGTCGATTTCAATTGTCAACTGCCAGCAAAAAAAAATGTTGTTTACGAAAGCAAAAAAAAAAAAAATATTGAAGGTAATTCTAAACGATGAACGACATTCAGAAGTCTTAAAAGTCACATTAAACAGCAGCTCAAAAAGATTTAAAACAATTTTCAAGAAAGCCTTAACAAATATTGCTGATTTAATGTCGCACAGAAGATTTTTAAGTTAAGAATTAAAATTGTTTTATTTTTCTTTTTAAAGAGCGTCGTGTCAACTTAATGGATTTTGTTTATACCCTCTACCATTGCGTTTGTTACCTTTACAATATTGATTTAAGAAACCATAATTCAAATGCGAAAAGGTAAGAAAGTTGATACAACTGTGCCCTCCGTCTGTCGGCTTAAATCAATTTTGCAGATCCCTTATGTGTGATATATTTAAAAAAATCGGTTAAGCTGTTGAAAACTTAGCTTTTTTAAATCAGCTAAACCGGTCTATAAATGGTCATAATTTAGCCAGTAATAATCTAAAAAAAATTTATATCTATAAAAATGAAAAAGGTTTGTATGTTTGTTTGTTTGTTTGTTTGTTTGTTTGTGTGTTTGTTTGTTGGCTTATAGACTCCGAAACTACTGAACCGATTTTCCTGAAATTTTTACAGTAACATCACGTGAGCCCTAAAAATAAAATAGGCTACTTATTTTTTCGATAGGGGCAGGGGAATTGGTACCCCCATAGGATGCCAATATTAATTATCGCATATCTTAAAAGCCGTTGGACGCATTTTGCTGAACTTTTTGTAGTAGGATCTTCTGGGCCCCAAAATTGAAATAAAATAGCAGCGGGGGAAGTGGTTCCATAGGACGCCAATGCTTAATATCGCATATCTTATGAACTGTTATAGTGAGAATGTTCAAACTTTGTGGAAGTCACTCTTATGGTGTACAACACTTTGAAAATAAAAATATCGCGGGTAGGCGCAGGGGGGAACAACCTTCCATAGGATGCATATATTAAATATCTCTCAACCGATAAAATGGTTAAAGCAGTGTAGCGAAGCGCACCGGTTTAAGCTAGTAAATATATAAAATAGGATAAGTGTATGTATGTAACGTATGGACTCCAAAATATATATTCAGGCGGGTGACACTGTGAAGCCTGATTTTTTATTTTCGGTCTGGAGGCGAAGGGGCGTGGCAAAATCCCTAACTTGAGAACGGCTTGACCGATTTGAACGATTTTTTCTTTAAAATGATCGCCATGGTCCAACTTAGGTTTTTACGGAAAGAAAATTTTGTCCCGTCCACTTTTGCGCCCACTTTTTTCGAATTACAAAAACCAGAAAACGGCTCCATCGAGTTGACTAATTTTTCTTTCAAATGTTCGTATTAATCAACTTTAAGTTTTCTTCGAAAGGTAAATTTACCACGCCTACTTTTACGCCCACTTTTTCTATTAAGCGCATAACTGGAGAACGGCTTGACCGATTTGGATCATGTTTTCTTTAAAATGATCGCCATGGTCTAACTTAGGTTTTGCGGAAAGAAAATTTTGCCCCGCCCACTTTTTTCGAATTACAAAAAAACAGAAAACGACTCCATCGATTTGACAAATTTTTCTTTCAAATGTTCGTATCAATCCATTTTAAGTTTTCATCGAAAGAAAAATTTACCACGCCTAATTTTACGCTCACTTTTTCTATTAAGCGCATAAATTGAGAACGGCTTGACCGATTTGGACGATTTTTTCTTTAAAATGATCGCCATGGTCCAACTTAGGTTTTTACGGAAAGAAAATTTTGCCCCCCCCCCGCTTTTTTCGATTGTCTTAAAATCAGAAAACGGCTCTATCGATTTGACTAATTTTTTGTTGGTTACATCATTTTTGCTATTAGGGCTCAATATTAATCGTCTGGTAATACAACACTAATGTTTGCTTAGGGCCAGCAACGCGGACCGGGTCAGCTAGTTTAATATAAATTAACCTTCCGAAGCTTCTAAATAGGTCACAAGTAAAAAGATCAAATTGAAACAAAAAACCAAAAAAAAATTTTAAATTTAAGGAAACAAAAGTATCAAAATTTACATGTAAATTTAATTTTGTGAGCTCCGAAAAGGTTTTATAAACCAAAAGATAAGAAATTTTAGAAAGAAACAAAAAAAGCCCAACTTTTTGATAGTTAATATAGTTTTTACATGCAGTACCAAGTTAAGCACTGCCCTGGTAGGCGTAATGGGAGGGTAACCGGCATGCAAAATGAAAACCTATTTACTATCGTATTAAATAGGGTTGCCAGACGGCCTGGATTGTCCAGTTTTTTAGGTGGTGTCCAGGTTCCAGCTAAAATGCAATTTATCCAGTTCAAAAACTTTATTTAATTTTGAAAAATTACTTTTTTATTAATTGTATTTTTTTTAAAATTCTAATTATTATTTTGTATAGAACAAAATCTGATACTAAGAAAAAATTGTAAGGAAAACATTTCTTATTTGCCGGCAGACATTCCAATTAATAAGATACGCGCCAGTTTTTCAAAAATGCGATAAAAATATCGTACAAAATTTATATAAATTGAACTCGTTTGTTAGTCATGGCAACTAGCAATACTTTTTGTGCAAGGACGTAAGGTATTTCTAATAATCTCTACTCACAATTCCTATGACCGAATAAAGGCTACAATTTTAAAAAGACTAAATTTTGATGAAAGTTGCAAAATGTTTCAAACATTTTTGGTTACAACTAAAGTAATAGAGTTATCAAATTCAACAAATAACAATACAAAAAAGAAATATATATGTGGCTAAACAAAAAGTTATCAGCCATGTTTGGGAAATCGAATTCGAATGAAATCAAAATCAAACAAACTTTAAAAACGATCCAGAGTGTTTTTGTTTTATATAACTTATGTTATAAGCTTATCTTCATTAGAACTTATCTTAAAATAAATAAAAACGACGGTAATTTAAGCAAAACTTTAACTGAAAATCTCCATTGTTTATGTACTTTTTTATTAAACCACAGAAACAACAGATGTTTTTTGCATTGCGTTTTTAGTGTTTACAACTCGAAATGTCAATTATTTTTAAATAAAGCATTATGAAACCAAAACAAATTGGTTCGGACCGTCAAAGTCAGCAGGCTTTTCGCTGTCACTTGTAGTGTATTCGCCCTGATAATAATTTTATAATATGACACAAGACTGAATTGAAAGTGTTACGTTTCCTTGCTTTGTACTGCCTGTTCAATGATTTCAAATCCAAACGTTCGTATAGAATTTTATATAGAGAATATTTCTAAAACTGAGTGTTTTACATATAAATTTTCTATGCGAACGTAACCGTTCGAAATCGTTAAAGTAAATTTTTTGCTTTTTCTTAAAGTTAAGTGCATTTTCAAACTGTCCAGTTATTTTTTCAAACTCCAGGTGAATTTTTGGTACTGTCCAGTTACTTAACTTTTGGTATCTGGCAGCCCTAGTATTAAAGCTAGAGCTTTCAAACTGGGTGATCATTAATACAATACATATGTATTATTGAAATGCTTAAAATTGTCTTCGTTGGGGGTAGGGGGAAACCATACAATGTGAATACTTATTACCGTTTTTTTTTTACTATCACGCTGGAGGTCCACACCATACGTTACACGCGGTTCCGCCGTCTACGTAGCTATCTAAAAAGAAGAATCTACATATGTAGTTATATGTAACAAGTTACATGCACAAAAGCGTGGGATACATTGAGTTAAATGCGAAAAGTACACCCAGAGAAAAAAACATGTTTATATATGGTCACCTCCAAACAAACTATTTTTAAAGAAAATTTTAATTTTACCATATTATTGTCAGCGGTAACCATATTATCCTTAAATAAGCTCTGTATAAAGAAGCCCCAACCATATTATTGTTGCCACCAAACATGTTATGATCAAAAATAACTAAAATTTTTTAAACACTTACAATAACATGGTTGGTTTTCAACCATAGTATGTTGCTCTTGAAAAAGAGGCAAATACTATTGCAAATTTAAAAACAAATTATTATTATATTTAACCATAACATTTTTAGAGGCAACCATAATATAGTTGTGGGTTCTTGATGGAGGACTAATTTAACCATAATATGGTTACCATTGACAATAATATGGTTATATTAAATTTTCCTTAAATAAAAAATAGTTTGGTTGGAGGTGACCATATTCAAACATGTTTTTTCTCCATGTGTAGGTTTACTTTCTAATTTTATAAGCGTCACAGGCAGTGTTCGAAGAAATTAGCTGATTTTGACAAATACAATTTTATATTTACTTGTGGTGATGGTTGAAACTTAGAACGCAAGTAATGCAATGCGTAGAGGCGAAAATAAGTGGTGTGAACCTCCAGCGTTACAGAAGAAGCGTTAAAACTCCCTAAGTCTGGGTTCACACTATGAAATTTTTCTTTCAGACAGTCTGAGTTTATGGGTGAGAGAGGAGAAAAGAAAAGCATGTTCTCTTCCCCTCTCACCAATAAACTCAGACTTTCTGAAAGAAAACTTTCATAGTGTGATCCCAGCCTAAGCTTCAAGAGTGTATCAACCTGTATTTTTATCTTTTTAATTGTTGCAAAAGAGCCAGAAAGAAAATTATAACCAAACAAGTTGAATTAATTCAAGGTTTATTAAGGAAACTATTAGGATTATTTAGCTGTATTACCAGCTTTAAAATTAAGTTAGCAGTATCGGGGAAATGTTTCCTATTATACAAAATAAATACTTTTCGTTTGTGTAGAAGACTATAGAACGGTCTTATGCGAAAAAAAAGTTAACATTAGTTGACCGATATATTAAGTCCATACACTTCTGCTGGGCTTAATGTATTGGCTAATTAATGTAAGCTTAAATTTATTTTTTTGCATAAGGGGAGAGACTGTAAATACTCTGTCGATCGGTATACAAAAAGGGGGATTTATTACCAATATTTTAAGGTGTTACATACATCAGCACAAAAGCATAATACCCTCTCCACTATTGTGTTGTGTGTATACAAATACAAACGGTCAGTGGCCATGTTCTGTAACTGCTGCGTCGAGGAACTTTTCGATTAAAATGGAAACGAATAACTGTTATTCACACTTTAACATTTTTGGCGAGCAATAGCTGTCATGTAAGGAAATTACTCGGCAATTTACAAAAAAAGTGTGTCTGTAAAATTTTTGTGAGAAAGTTCCCGCTTTGAACCTTCACGAGTAAAAATGGTGTGAGAAAAAATTTTAACACTTACAGTATTTTAAAAATGCAAAAGGCATTGAAGAGGTAGAGGTGCAGTATGGTTTAATTATTATGCTTTGAGCATTTTTGAAAAATATACGAATGTTTGTAAAGCTATTTCGTAAACAGCAAACATTAAATTCGCACTTTACTTTTTGGCCGACAGTTGTATTTTCGCCACCGTCGTTTAACATTTTTTTAGTTTTACGAATTTTTAGTTCCCGCCAACGATATGTTGGATTAGCGTTCTCAATGTCAGCAATATTATGGCATTTTAAGCTAACGACGAAATCTCTTTTGATAGTTCTCGACATGAGATACAGATACATTTTTTCTCACTTTTCGAGAAACGATGGAATATTTTGGTTAACATCTTTTCAATGCGAGAAGTTCTCACCAAAATTACAGAACATGGGTACAGGCTTAATTTAAATTGATTCGGGCACCGGCAGTCCTGTTGACTTATAATTTTACACCAGTTAGTTTCAGATACGAATGAACAAAATTGTAGAAAAACAAATTTTTTATACACAAACTAATTGTTTCGTTTCGTCGTTTGCTGTAGGTCCTTGTTAATTGTTGTCCTATTTTAGTCCTTACAACTTATAATCTATTAAAATAAAAAAAAGGTTATAAGTGTAAATCTTGGTCAAATTTCCAAGAATTCCAAGAATTATGTTCGCGTACAGTTCCTGTTTGTGGTCCATACTTTGAGTAACGTTGGTTACCTTGGTATCAAAAAAAAACTCAAGTTAAAAAATAATATATTTTAATTCAAGAAAAATAAGTTCTTATGTTTAGTTAAAGGTCATTTAAACCAAATATTTTAGCATGTTTAATAAAGCAGAAAATAAACTACAAAAAAATATCAATTTCCATACAGAAAAGCACAATCTACAAACAAACCAATACTTGCATACAATAACAAAAAAAAAATAAAAAAAATAAAAAATGAACAACCCATTGTGTCGTAGTTGTAATTGTAATCGATGTTTTGTCTTATTTCATAGTCGTTATTGTTTTTAAATATTTTTCTGCTGGGAGCATCTGTTTTTCAACACACTTTAACATTTAAAGTGGAAAAATAAAATGCCCCACGGTTTTACTTTTAACATTACAAGACGACATTCAAAACAACCCAACACAAAAAAAAAACAGCCAGTAAAAACACACTAATCAATGCAATTCTGTGAGCGAATTGTGCTTATAGAGTTATAAAATGTGTGTTTTTAATTTAAATATACAATTAAGTAAGACAAAACTTTATTGACTGTAAATGTAGCCGAGATTATTTATAATAACGATTTGCCAATTGAAGTGCAAGCAGTCTTAGAGAGTCTATAACTAAAAAACTAACCGGTGCATCCATCCGTCTATCGATACGTTTTGAATTTACACTTTAACATTTACGCGTGTTGAAGACAACAAAATCCAGTATGTTTTTTTTTAACAACAATTGCATAGTTTTCTTACTTAGATTGCATTGCATTGTGCACATTTACTAGAGCATTGAATCTTTTGAGACATTGATCTACAACATTTTCGATCTTTTTTTAACATTCTAAAACTTAAATCTTTCATTTACTTCAGACTTTTTTAGTCTTATTATTGTCCGGTTGTTGGTTGTTACAAAGAAACAAGTGAATGTTTAGTTCAATTTATTTACGATACCCTACTTTAGGTGATAATTCAATTAGTAGTACATGCAACAACTTTCTCATATATTTATTTAATAAATTGTTTAATAAAATACAATTATACTAACAAAGAAATTTAGCCTGTTAAAGTCAAACCGAGCAGTGTCGAACCCGCAACCTTGCTAGCTATCATTTTGCCTACCGGGGAATCCCAGTATATTAAAGATAAGTTGCTTGAGATGCTTAGCAACTTTCTTTAAAAAAATTTCCTAAGATTTCGACTTACTTTCTTACAACAAATTTGCTTACAATTTTATGCAACTGATTTTTAGAAAACTTGGAATAAATCCCAGTGAAATAAATTCCAAAATAAATTTAATAAGGTCGTCCGTCCCAAACTTGAAAAAAGATATAAATAAAAAAAAAATTTTAAATTAAATTTTTATAAAATTTTTTTTTATGAAGAAAGGAATTTTACAACATGAATTTAGTTAAAATTTATTGATTATTTTTCATTCTTGACTGAGCTGGGAATCGAACCCAGGTTTTCACGGAAAGGTTACCCTCTGATGATATTGAGTGGTTAAAATCGAAACATGTAAGGAAAACCTGTCAGTGAAACCCTGGGTTCGGTTACCAGCTCAATCAATAATAAAAATTATCAATAAATTTTAATTAATTTCATGTTGTAAAATTCCCTTTTTCATAAAAATTAAATTTAATGAACTAAAGCCTGATTAAAATATCAAAATTGATAAAAATTGGATAAAAAAAAAAACATAAACAGTTCAACAAAATAACCACAATACTTAATTACTAATAATTAGAAGAAAAGTGCCAAAACTTCGAAGCCCTAAGTGCATTAGAAGTGCCCAGCGTTTCCAAAAAATTTAAAAGCTTGTCCTGACATTCATTTATTTAAAGGATTTATGTCTCTTTATACACAAAGGCAACTATCTGCAGCCCAGAAGCGATTACATGGAACTAATAGAGCTGTCCCTAATAGCTTTTGGGCATACCTAAGGGAATTTTCACTGGAGAGCTCCAGGTGCAGTACAACATGCTCGTTTGAGGGCGACATTTTTATACGCCGTCAAAATCAACTTGTTTTGTGAGGAAGGCGGCTTCAAGACCACACAAAAGAAAAGGTCACAGTTAGAACGCTTTGTGAACTGGAGTTAGAGTTCTTGTTTATGTAAAATATTGGCTTCAAGACTCCATGGACACAAATGCAGCTTAGGCAGACTTTTCTCTGTGGAAATACATGAACAATCAAGAAATTATTGATCCACAAGTTAGTGAAGTGGTTTAAAATGGCATAAAACCACAGTTTTGGTACCTCTCGGATGAGTTATTTGGCTTAAGTTTATTCTCAGAGAAAGTTTAAAATGAGGCAAAGGTGGCAGTTGAAAAGAAAATTGTGTGTGAGTCTACTGACCAAAAGAAAAGAGAATATTCGTCAATTGTAAATGAACAAGTCCTTTTTGGCTGATTTGGCTATTAAAAGTTAATTGCAGCTGTTTGACAAGTTTAAAATAAATCAAACCATACAGCCAAATTAATAAAACAGCAATGAAATTACAAATCACAAACAACTTGAATAAAAGCATCCGACATAGAGAACCAGTTGACCCTGTAAGTGGTAAAAGCTAACAGAAAGTGGGTTTCGACCAAAATAACAACGCAAGCAGTTTTAGAAAATTTGAATCTGTCACCTCTAGAGAATTAAACAATGCCTGTTTACCACAATCACCAATTTCCTACACGATTTTTGTATTATTCATCTGTCTTACACTATAATAACTATAAACTTATTTACTACTTCCCAGGCAGTTGTAATTAATTTAAAGCAAACTCTGCCAAGATACCCGTTTTATAACTAGTAAACATGTGTGTTAGTTGGTGCCCAGACATTCATTCAGTTTTGAAATTTTTAGGCCACTTATTTGGGTTGGAGTCAAATACCCGAAACTTAAAATCCCGAATTCGAAAATCTCGAATTTTAAATTTCAAGTTTTAAAATCCAGATAAAACTTCTCTGCAAAGCCGGCTTTCTGCTGGCCGCAAGGATTTTCTCCTCTATGGTATAACAAACACCGGCTTCGCTAACTAAAGTTTTTCTGCAGACGGCATTTGGCCGGGCTATTGCCTGAGATGTGGGCGATTGCCTCTATTTTTACCCATAAATCCCTTGTGGTTTTTTCTCTGTTTATATCAATAAGCAATATCCGACAAAATGTGGGTGAACGTCGTACATAAAACTTTCTGCTCTTTTCTCACCATGGTGAAGGGTATATATATTCGGCATAGCCGAATATACCACTTTTCTTGTTTTTGCGTGCAGTTGTTTTAGACCTGAACAATTATTTCTGGAGAATACACTCTCAGATTGAACCATTTTTCTTTAAGTATTTCTAAAAACATGGCTTGATCCGTGTTTCTTTTCTTGCTTAAACATGTTTTTCTTCAAGGGAATTCCTAGTAGTTATGCTCACCTTTTGCAAAACTTAATTCAAGTACATACATACTTCAGAAAATTCATTTATATATAAAATTTTTGTTTTGTTTCTTTACTCAACTTACCCCCACTCCAGCAACTTTAACGCAGACATGAAACATCTGACATTGAGCCTCCGGATCTGCATAATAACCGCCAAGTATTTTGTCATGACATGTGAATCGTGTTTGAGGCATATTTTGTAGACTGTACGTTGGCCATGGTTTTCTAAAGAATGATGATTGTTGTCCTAGTATTGTGTTTGTTATAGTTAAAACAATTGCTGTAAAAAGAAGAATATTGATTATAAAAAAAAAATTGTACAAAACATGTTTTGAATGTTAAATTGTGCAACAAAAAATAAAATATTCATTTCAAATAAATATGGAATATTGTTTTTAATTAAGCTTAACGTATGTATTTGTATTCTAAAATCTTTGGATGAAGTTTCCTGACGATCTGGCCTAAGCAACAATTGAAATGCGCATAGGAATAGCTTATCCCTTCAACAATAAATTTCAGTTTCTCAATAATATGAAATGGGAATTGAGCACATTTGAAAGAAACCTTGTTAATTAATTTTTGAATCCCAAGAAAAACTTTGGTATCTGTACACAATTTAATTTTCTAATAGACTTGTTATTATTTTAATTTAAGCAAAAAATGTTCAAGTTTAAACTCCCTCATTAATAACATAATTGAAGTCTAGGTCCTACTTGTGAATTTGTACCATAATGACAAATTATTTAGTCACGAAATCCTACAAAGGAAATTAAAATTTTTTTAAAATATTATTTTTAATCTGCTTAAAACTGTTTAAATAATTTTAATTTAAAATGCATTTAAAATTTAAATTCAAAAAAATTACTTTACCAAAATAAATTATTGCAATTAAGTGCTGTCTTCCCCCCTCTCAAAAAAAAAACTTATTTTATATTCTTAATTACAATTCTAATATTTCCTTTAAATGGATGGTTGCATATTCTAAGTAATTACAATTATGCTGATAAAACTATTTTTTTTTTTGCAAAAAATGTTAATTACAAAATAGAAAAAAAAACTAAACCCAACTCATTGGTATTTGTAATGCAATTCTGTAGTTTCTTAAAAAGAAAAATATTATAAAAAATTACCAACGAACAAAAATTTTGCAATTTCATCAAGTCATTCATTCATCATCCAATAACGAAAACAGACAAAAATAGTTTTTACTTCTGATTCTTTTTTTTTTTTTGCCTCTTCTTGAAGAATATTAAGCAGAGTGTTGTTTAACTAAAATGCAAGTTTCAAAATTTACATTAAATTTAAATATAAAGTTTTTGTTATTGTAAAACTAGAATTTTTGCGGATGAATGCAAACATTATACAAAAGCAAACAATTAAAACAAAAAAACAAGATCATCATCATTGTGAGCAACAACAACAACTTAAAATCACAATTTTGCCAAGATTACAAAAGATCGTAATGATTTTAATGTTTTATTTGGTTTAAATTTTGATTTAAGTTTTCACAAGACTGAGCAAAAATGAATTGTGATGAAATTAAGTAATTTATACTTGTGTTCATAATAGTATTTGTTGGTGTCATATATTAAATTATTTATATGTACTAGTGTTTGCCCATTGAACGAAATTTGATCATAATTATTTATGCAAATATGAAGAAAAAAATAAAAATAAGTACATATTAATAAATTAACATGATACGATTTTTGTTTTTTTCCGTCCTAGTAGATCGATTTGGCGAAGGACCAACCTTCGGTCCACATTTTGTCTTGGCCTCAAGCTCGGGAATTTTTAATTTATTTTTTAAGTTCAATAATATAAAAAATATCAGACAGTACCAATTGAAAAAGTACTAAAAAGTCTCTTCTTATAGTTTTATACAAAGTATTATTTAAAGTTCAATAAGTACCAGATAAAGATCAAAAAAGTACCAAAAAGATCGCTCTTAAATATTCTCAATTACTCAGGACTTTGCATGCTTAATTTAATATTCCTATGTTCAATATTAGCGGAAATTCAAAAAGTACCAGTTGAAGAACAAAAGAGTACCACAAAGTTACCTTTTATATATTCTCATCTACTAAGGACATTGCATTTTTAATTTTATGTTTCTAGGTTGAATATTAAAGAAAATTAAAAAAAGTACCAGTTGTATCACGAAAAAGTATCAAAAAGATTATCCTTAGAGATTCCTATTCATTCAGGATCGTGCATGTTTAATCGTATGTTTCTAGCTGTAACACAAAGAAAATTCAAAAAGTACCAGTTGAAAAACAAAAAAGTACCAAAATTTTTTATCTTCTAGGTTCTTTTTCAATTCAATATCATAGAAATTCAAAAATTTCCACATGCAGCATGGAAAAGTAAAAGAAAGAAAGTTAATTTCCAGATATTTTATTTTATACGTTTTTTCTCCCTATTGAAGTATTAAACAGTTCAATATTGCAGTGTGAGACCATCGGGCCTGTTTTGGAAATCAAATAACGTGTTTTTAAAATCACACGTGTGATTTTGTGGTGTTATGAATGTCATATCGTTTTTGGGTTTCTCGGTGTGCTTTCGGCAATTGAAAATCACACCAAAACATCAAACGTGTGATTTTAAAAGACGCAAGTGATTTGAAATCACGTGATTTGAGCTAATGTGATTTTCAGGCCTACATAATTTTAAATTTATATGCCAACTGTTTTGTAAAAAATGTACCAAACATATTCAAATTTTAAAAAGTGCCAAATTAATATTCGTAATTTTTAGACAAGTTATGAATTGGGCCTATACGATTTATATTTATTAAATAATAATGATTATCAGGGGTGTGCTGGAAAACGCAAACGCAAAGCTCAAGTTCATCAAATTTAACCTGACCTCTGGTCAGTCAAGAATGAATGATTATCAATAACAATTTAATTTAATTTTCATGTTGTAAAATTCATTTCTTCATAAAAATAATTTAATGAAAATTAAATTTGATATTAAAAATTTGGATAAATTAAATATAGTTGAATGCGAACATTGGTTTCGTTGGCTTCATATCGCAATTGTTCAACAATAGTGTACTAACTCAAAATTTTTTTTTTTTTTTTTTTGAATAAAAAACGAAACGTTTTATATGTATTCATATCTAACCGCTGTAAAAATATTATGCTTTTTGGTTTACTTTTTGGTAATAAAACGGTCGGTTTAAGAATTCTTTCGCACATATGCGTTTTATGTAAAATTAAAAATTGGTTTGCTTCTACTGAATTTTTTAATTTTGAGTTAATACACTATTGTTGAACAAGTGCGATATGTTTGCAATAAAATTAGGTATCGATTATTAGACGTCATTAATATGTTTTAGAAGCTTTTAAAAAAATAAGTTTTAATAAATAATTCTTTCATATTACTTTAAAAGAATACATTTAATTGTTTTAATTTGTAATGAGTTAAATTGTCTTCATGAATTAATTTGATTTAATACTTATACATAAACATTACATTATAATTATATGAAATCCCGAAAAATCCCGATCCTACCCGGAATCCCGTTTTTTTTAAATAAAAATCCCGAATCCCGGGTTTAAAAAAAACTGGTCTCGTTTGGCATCCCTACCACCGATACTGTAATTTTTGTACAAAATACAAAATATGTAGTTTTCAGTAAAAGTACACTCACAAAATTATTACAGTAACGGACCGTAGTTTTTTTAAGAAGCATTCCGTTCAGTCATTTTTAAATAAATAAACATTTAAAATTCCAAGCAAATTTATTTTTAACTGATTCTAACATTTATTCAAAAAACTGAGTGCATAATAATACGGATTTTCAGTTGCAGTTAATATTGTCCGTTGATTAAGTTAAATTCTTCTTTATGTAAAATTAAATAAAAATGTAATTGAAAATAACGAAAAGTTCATTTAATTTTTACTGTCAAAAATTCATCCCAATATTCCGTAAAAACAAATGAATTTTCAGTTATTTTCTGTTTTCGAATATTTATACTCTTTTCTAATAACTAAAGATATATTTTTAAAATGGCTATTTTTGTAATTTTTCCTAAACTTTCCATATTTTTCAGGAGTTTAAAAGACAATAAGCCACAAAAACTGTGAAATATAATTTCAAAATAATACTGTTCGATAAAAAAACAACGAAGATCAAAATATGTATAAAAAAATATTTGTGTTTGCCTGTATTTTACGGTACAAGAGGGCGCTAAAATCACAAATGATCTTGGTTTTTTATTGTTTCAAGAAAATAATTGTAAAAAATTCAAGGAGATTAAAATTTTTTTCTGTGATAGCCAACAATATTCTAAGCCAACCGTAAAAAAATTTAGGTAAATTGTTTTCCTGTACATATATTTTATTGGTTTGAAAAATGCTTATTATTTACTTAAGCTCTTATAAATTATTAACTTTCATGGAATAATTAAAAAAAAATAAAAATATTGTCTATGGGTTTTTTCTGTTTTCGTAAATATGAACTGTTTGCTAATAAATAAAAAAAAATTTACCACCACTTAAAAAAATTCAAGTTAAAAAAAAGCTTTTTTCGTGATTTTTGCTCAAATTTCCATAGCTTGAATTAGTTTTGAAAAAAATTAACTAGGAATATAATAAGAAATAAATCCAAAAAGAAACTATTAAATTTGTTCTTATATACTGTGGTGTAGGGTATCATATGGTCAGGCTTGACCGACAACACTTTCTTACTTGTTATACCCTGGCAGTCCGGCTGGCTGGCTGTCCATGTAACCTTGTGCATACAGGTCGCAATTTTTGAGATAATTTAATAGGTTCTGATTAGTACAAGGACCAAGCCCATTGGGGCTAATCGGTCCACAATTTTACACTCCACACAAGCTTCTTTCCCGAATAGGGTCTTTGTGCCGATAACCCATCTTATTAAATTGGTATCAAGATTAAATTTGGTCTAAGCTTATCTTAAAAATTATCTACTCAAATTAAATTGAATCGTTTATTTCAGAAACCCGTCAAGTGTGCCCTTTTTCAATGAGGGTTGACGGGTTTCTGAAATAAACGATTCAATTGGAATCGTTCCATGTTAGACCATAGCTGCCATATAAATAAAACCCCCGAAAAAAGCATTTAATGCCATAACTTCCTTAAAAATGTTAGTATTTACATAAAAATTGGCGCCAATGACTTTTACGATGACTTCTATGTCATGACAAAATGTTGTTCTGGAAGGTCCTAAATAAACCATAGGTCTCATATATGCAAACCCCATGCAAAAATCCCATAAAGCAGAAGATATTTAAATAAAATTCGATAGAAAGAACTTTTAAATTAATCTTATCCTTAAAACATTATTTTGTTCTGGCGGGTCCATGATTGCCCATGGGTCGAACATGGAAAAATTAGTTTTTTGCTATAGATTATCATATGTTCAGGCTTGACCGACTATTCCTTCTAACTTGCTACAATTTTTGGAGGCAGGACCTTGAGTCATTGGTCCGATTTAAATCAAAATGTACACATACATTGCTAGCTGTATGTGTATCAGCATGCCCACTTTTTTTTAATTTTGTGGGCATTATTGAAGCTGAAATTAAATTTTTCAATTTCAGGTCACAAAGGAGGTAGGCGTGTACTTGGCCCGATTTTTTATAAACTTGAATTTTTCTTGACTAAGGTAAATGTAAATACCGTACAAAATTTCAAAGGTATGCGCCAACTACTTCTATTTTTTCCCTTCGTTATATGGGATCACAGCAAATGAGCCAATGTTTTGTTGGCTGTGTGGCAAGTGGCACCATCCTGTTGGAACCACAATGTACAGGTCCATATCCACAATTTGTGGCCACAAGAATTCCGTTCAATTATCGGGCACGACGACGAGTCGAGGTTGAAGGCTCTTCTTCCACACATTCGCGAACAACAGCAATGTTTTCCGCAGAACCAACTTGGCGAGCATGCACAGGTGTTTTACCAATTTCTACAGACCCGGTTTGCTGAAATCAATATTGATTCACTAATGACATTTCAGAAGTCAAAATTACCTAAAGAAAAACTAAGTAACAAAAATACCAATTAAAATGATTATTAAACAGCTTGAAATAATAGCAAAATTAGTAAAGAAAATATTCACACGCCTTGCCAACCATCCACTTATTACAACTTATATCACTTGTACAAATACTTTTGAGCTATTCACAACATTATGGTTCATGTTTCGTGTTTATAACGCCGACACTACTACCACCACCGCCACCTCTCATCATTTATCATCTGCCAAAGTTATCAATGGGCATAACGAAACACACTTCGCGTGTAATCCAATGGTCGGTAAAAATACAAGTACTACTAATTTTTTCTAATGTATTTTTTGTAAAAATTTAATTTTTTGTCTCGACAATTTTATTAACCAAATGACAACTTTAGTGTCATTTTTGTTGGCTGTTTTATTGTAAATAGTTATTAAATTTTAATGGTTTTGGTTGTACAAGATCTTCACAGTGGCTAAATTTATTGTTTAAAACATTTTAAATGTACATTTACTGTAAGTATAGGTATTACTTAATGTTTTTAATAAATATTTTTTCTTTTGTTAAAAACAAAAGCTTTTAAAATTTATTTTATTTTTAAAAGACATTAAAAATTTTGATGTACATTTAAATATTTAAAAGCAAAAAACATGGATACAAACAAAACTATATTTTTGGTGTTGTTAATTTAATAGAGGTGTAGGTTAAGTGCGTTCTTGACCTTGTTAAGATTATGTATTTGAATTATAGACAATTTATTTTTAATTATGTTGAAAAATATTTTAAAAGACATTTAACATACATATTTAAGTAGTTGTTAAATTGTACACAAAATATGCATTAGAAATCAGCTTCGATTAATTAAAATTTTTTTTCTATTGCAGTTAAGCTCTGTAAGCATTAATAAAGTATGAATGCAAATTAAAAGGTTTCAAATTGTCGCGATACCTTAGAGTGGGAGACATCTCCTATATAAAAGATAAATACATATTCAAGAAACAACTTAAGCTAAAGATTTCAAACTTAATTGCACTTATTTTAGTATCAAGGCTAATGCAACAACGAAAAATAAACGGGATATCCCTTAGTATCAGGGTTGGCAAAATTGTTGCAATTGTACTTTTTTATACTATTAGAAACTTGAATTGTACGCCAATGAATTATAATAAGGAGACAATCTCTAACCTGACTTCCTGACTTAATGGTAGGAAATAATAGTAAGCCAGACAGCTTAAAATCACAGTGTTCGAAAATAAACAGAACATTATCTAGCGTACGGCTCACTGATTAAAACCCCAAAAAACCATCTGATATTGATGGCATCAGTAACAAAATGCTATATGAAATAATAATTTTAATTTTTAATGCTATTTCACGAATTTAATACTACTCTCCAGGATGAAAGGTCTCACTAGTTACCATAATACCTAAGCCAGGGAAAGAGCACACCAAAGTGGAGTCTTATAGGCCTGTTACCTTATTATCTTACATATCAAAACTATCAGTATCTAACGGGTCCGCCATCTAACTTTTTTTTCAACTAGTGCTTATTTCGTGAATGGTAATACTTAGCTCATGTCTGATTTGACAGATAATTAGTTTTATCCTTCCGCTGAACGAGTATGGTTATGTATGCGCTTGATCAACGCTGGGAAATATGCGTTTTCGCTTCGCTATGTGGGCCTGCAATCGACTTACAGAAGATGCCGATTTTGCCGATCGTGTAGGCTACTGCATGGCCAGCAAAGGCAGCCATTTGAATGAAATTATTTTCCTTTATTAACCGGAAGGATTGTAATTTCAAATAAAAAAAGAAATTTGAGAAAATATTCAATAGTTTTTTTTATAGCTTTTTCAAAAATTAAAATTAAATAATATTAAATAAACGCGAAATAATAATAATGAAATAATAATAAATTTAAATAAAGGGCATAAATTAACTAACAGGGGTGTTCTGGAAATCGAAAACGCAAAAATTTGAAAGTTGTTTTTAATACACTTTTAATCAAATTTTTATAATTTTTATAATAAAATTCTGTTTAATAGAGTAATATTTGTATAATATTCGTCTTAAAATTATTTTATTACAAAAATCTTATTAAAAAACGACGTTTAAAATCCTCAATTTCCAGAACACTCCTGTATGATTCTCAATCAACATTTCGCCATTTTAATTTAACATTAGTATTTTTTTTATGTGTGTAGCGGAAGATTCACCTCCCTTACAAAGTGAATAATTTTTGTCGTTTACAAAAGAAGCTGTACAACGAACAATTTTTTAAGTCATGTCATTGGGGTATCAAAATGTTAAACGCTTAAAATTAAAGTTTTTTATTTTCCTTTTTAAACAAATTTTTTAAAAATTTGCTTGCTATCAGAAATTTTTCCAATATGAGCTTTTTTTTTGATATTTTTTAAAAGTTTCCTTTTTTAGGACATTTTTCAAAAATTTGTTTTAAAAGGGCTAAATGCGTTGATGAAATTATTCATCAAGCGCTTTAGTAGTATAAGTGAAAATTGTTTGTTTGCGTAACACCGACGATGCTGGATGGCAAATGTTATATGTATATTTGGCCTTCTCCGAGAAAAGGAATCTAGTGTGTCAAAAAACGGGTTTGGACTAAAGAGTGGATTCTGGTACCTAAAAGGGAGAATAAGATGAAATGCGTTTTTCTCAAAACTTCATTTTCACACAATAGGTCCATGTTCTCTGAGAAGGTCACATATATATATATATATATATATATATATATATATTATTTATTGAAATATTCCAAAACTTTGCTTTTTATAAGACATTTTTCAAAAACTTGCTATTTATGAGAAATTTTTTAAAAATTTGATATTTTTGGGAAATTTTACAAATATCTCAATGTCAAAATTTTTTAAAAAATTTTCCATTGAAATAAAAAATTGCTATTTCTAGAAAATTTTTAAAAAAAATTGCAATCTATTAATATTTTTGGAATATTTTTTATTACTACAACAATCAATTATTTTCTCTGCGCTTTTTCCTTAAAGAACTCTTTCTGATGTTTCATAAAAACAATTTTTTTTTTATGTTAAAGCTAAACTTTTTTGATAATTCAACTTAAACTGCGGTCTATAGGATTAGAGTTGATACAGGTTATCATTAATCTAAAGCTTTTATTTACAGAAATCGCTTTCTATTTCTTTACAAAATATTCTGGTTACATTATGCACAAACAGAATCAAAGTGGGCGAAATGGAATTGGTGAGAAAAACACCTTCAATTTAATCTATGTATTTTCTAATTGTTAATTTAGAACAGTAAAATAGTTAGTAGCCCTTGTAAAGATTTAAAAGTGGAAGTTGTAACCTTAAAGTCTGTTACAGTTAAAACTTCTAAGCTTTATGGAAAACGCAACAAAAACTACTTTCATAACTCTGCAAAGTTTTTAATATAATTGTATACATTCGCTCCAGCAAAGAAGAGCGTGTAAAACTGATTAAAAATATTTTTAATTTTTTACAATACTTTTAAACTAATTACAAGACAAAAAAACCTGGTTTAAATAATAACACCGTTAAAGCATATAACTATCGTTTATACTGACTGTTTTTTGATTTCAACATGGCATATAACATATTTGGTAATACTGCTTTAACACAAAAGATAACGCCTAACATTGATATGACCATATTATTCTTCTGATATTTGATGGCAATGGCCAGGGCAAGTTTATCAATCTATTATCATGAAAAATATGCTTTTGCATATATATTAACTTTTTCCAAAGGAGAATATTATATTTATTTTGCATAGATTTGCATATACGCAGGTTGACAGCCGTTTTGAGCAGAATAATTGCTTTTAAAATAATCTGTTGCTGTTAAAAAATACAAATATATCGATCCATTTTTTTAACATGCATTTTTTGTATCGAAATTTTTCATAAAGACACTATTACAATATTTGTGAAAATAATTTAATGAAAATTAAATTTGATGAACTCAAGCCTAATTAAAGAATATCAGGAAATTAAAAATTAACAGTTCAACTAAAATCGAAATTGTTTTTTAAAAAAATAGATATGGCTCAAGCTCTAATGTTTACATTTGTACTTTAATTTGTACAAATAAAAAATGTCGACGAAAGTGGACAAGAAAACATAATAAACGAATGTATCAGGTTTTCAAGACAAAGTCTTGACAGAAAGAATACGAAAAAACGGAGGCAAGAAGGCGACATGTAATTTTAAATTTAAATGATAATAGCAGATTTCGAACCACCAGTACTACTGGTGGAGGTGGAGCTCAAAGATTTTCTGAGGATAGAATGTGGTGAATGTGGGTTCAAATCCCTGCTCAGCCAAGAAAAATTATCAATAAATTTTAATGAAAATTCCAAGTTGTAAAATTCCTTCCTCAGTGAAAATAATTTAATGAAAATTAAATTTGATGAACTCAAGCCTAATTAAAGAATATCAGGAAATTAATATTTCCAAATTTAAATATGCGCTAGTAACATCGACTTGATGTTATACGTATATTTTCAATATATTCTACGATTTTGTGTGACGATCGAAGAGCATTTTAATTTAAAAACCGGAAAAAACCAATGATTATAATTTGTTTTAAGAGAACTACTTGAAAATTATTTTAAATTTTTTTCAGGAATATTTGAATGCATATTTTAAAAATGTTTGTGCATATTAAAACTTGCCCTGGAAATAACAAGTACAACTTTTAATTAAGCCTTTACTTCTGGTAAAGAAAATATTGTTAAGCAGTTTAGTGAATATATGTACATTAGAGCGACTCAAAAACAAGTGGATTTGTTACCCCTCTCAAAATAAAGCTTGATATGTTTTATTATGGTTCCCAAAATATTTTGGTTCCTGCGTTTACCATCCGTGAGCTGGATCATTTTTAAAAAATGTATTTTTTCAGTTTTCGAATTTTTTGTTCTTTGCTCCAAGACGACATAAATATAATTTGGTATCATCGAAAAGAGTTTTTGAAGCGGCATCCAGTGGTTTAAAAAACTTGACCACTTGCGACATACTAAATGAGATATTTAACTAAATACATATTTTCGTTTCGGGTTTTCATACAAATTCTATGTATGTGGAAAATAATGGTCTGCTTTTCAAATTGAATCTGTTTTAAAATAATGTTAATTTTTTTTTTTGTAATTATTCACATAAAACGCGAAAATCGCGATATATTTTATCTTTTTTCATATAAAGGCAATATAGGTATCAAATTTTTTCATTTTTCAATTATAATAACCTGGTGATAATTTTTGTTGAATGCACATACAAATTTTTTTTTTTTAATATTCTAAACTAATCCCGCGAAGCTCTACGCTTGTCTGCAGGAAATAAACCAGAGTCTCTGGCGGGAATCGAACCCGCAACCCCGGCGCTGATAGACTAGCTAACTACCAACTAGCCTACCGGGACACTCTTTTGCTATAGAAGCTGTACAATCTTTTAAAAGACCATTCATATCAAATTTTTTTTAAATTTGAGCATGTTGATCCATTAAAATCATGTTAATCTGATTTTTTTTCCTCAATTACGATTTTGAAAAATTTTTGGAATCGAAAAGCGATACCATAACTTTTGAAATAGAAAAACAAATACGAATTACATGTCGAGATTTTATAGCTCAATTTATATGTCATCTTATGCAACGATTGCCAAAAAGTTTTCATAATTTAACAAATACTTACTTTTTATGTAGAAAACAGTTTAAAAACTAATAAATGCAACTTACGGCCATTTTCACCAAGTTCGGTTATAATTAATTATCGGTTATAGCTGTCAAAACATATTGGTAACCGGAACTTTAATTGGAAGTTAGTTTTAACCGAACTTGGTGAAAATGGCCGTTAAGCGAACATTTTAAAGAAGAAATAATTGATTTCACTGTACAAGAAATTAAAAACTTTGGAACATCAGTGGCCGAAACTAAATGCATATAAATTGTTAAATAAGAACTCGGCAGTTGATTTCTGGATAAATGTATACATCAATATGAAAATGCATTAAATTAAAATCCAATCAGTGAATTAGCTTCTTTTGCAATGAAGTTCTTGGTTTTTCCATTTAGCAACGCGGAAGTTAAAATAGGTTTCAAGTTGTATAAATCTCTTAAAAACGAAAATTCGAATTAGAATGACGTTAAAGACGATAAATTCGCTACTTCATATCAATCGATTCTTCAGAAGCTGAAGAAGAATATTCATTTGATGACGTATTTAATTTATAAAATTAAATTTTGTATTAAACATGTTATACAAGTTTTATTGAAATACTAAATAAATGCCATTTATAGGTCAAGTTCCTTTGATCTTTTCTTTTCAAAAGGTACCATCCTTTTGTTTGAAAACTTTTTATGTATGTACATAAAATATATAAATCTGTGGTTTTCACGAATAATCGCGTAAGTTGGTTTTTACCGAAATTGAGATAATGATGTCAAAGTGCAACATTTTGCATTAGGTTATTATAAGTATTAAGCTTTTTAGAATATAATGTAGTATTATAAATTTTTTTCTGCTCAAAACAACTTAAGTTAACAGTTTAATAAAATATTTTGCTATTATAACGATTTATGTCGACATAAATCGCCAAAAATTGTAAAATTGCTGAACATGTTTCCAAATAAAATGTTATTCGTGCAAAAAATATGAAAGTATTTTTTGAAAATTTTTCTATTAATAACAACTTATATGTACATGTGCGTTTATTGTTGACTTCTTTAGTTGCAACAACAGCAGATGAGCGGTTGTTTGTAATTTTAAGTCCCGTTTACTGCATACGTTGTGCTATAAGTATCAAAAACTCTGAATATGTCGCCAACTTGTGTGCTAAAAATAACAACGTAAGTCGTCATGTGTGATTAAAATGATAACATTTATTTTCACAAAAAAGAACTTATGTGGAGATATGATGTTATATTGCACACACTTAATGAGTCAATCAAACATATGCATTTTTAATCCTTTTACAGATTGTGATCCTGTGAGGATTTTTCATGAAAACTATGTATAATACGTAGAAAGTCACTGTTAAGAGGATAGTAAAGCAAAAAAGTCTAAAAAAGCATATACAGAAGCCGCAATTGAAAAAAATAATTATTTTTGCTCTCCTGAAAAGTTTGGTTTTATAACTTACGCGATTATTCGTGAAAACCACAGAAATTTGTATATAAAGACTGAAAAATATTCGTTTTGTAGTTTTAAGACTTTTTATGTTTTAATAAATATTTTATTGTTATTTTTTAATCAGTTTGTTCTATTGATATGATGTGAGTTTGTAGGGAAGAATTAACTAAAATAAATCATGTATAAAGGTATATTAACAACAATAACAAAAAAATAATACAATCAAAATTTAAGCATTATTTTAAACCCGATTAAGCTGTAAATTATTTTTGGGTATGGCCACACTGTACACTAGCGAAGTTCTGAAAGAGCAAATGCAAAAAATCGTAGCTCTTCTTTTAAATCTAACATCAAAATGCAAAGAGTTTCCGTTAGATTTATTTAAATAGCTACGATATATTTTAGCCGTTTCAAATTGTGACAATGGTAAATTGAATAGTTTTTTTTTTTTTAATATAGAACAAATTTCAAATCGTTTGGTGCAGGAACTTTTTCAAAGCATTTTTCGCGTTTGTTAATATTTTTTGGCTATGGCATGTTCAATTTGATATTTGCAAAAAAAATTAAAAAGTCATCACCCTAATGTACATAGTATGTATCATTTATTATGTTAGTACTACATACATAATAAATGATCATTATATGAGTAAGCAATGCCACCGAAACTGAAAACATATAAAATATTTGCCATAAAAGGATAATTTTTGGAAAAATTTCCTATAAAAAGGATAATTTTTGGAAATAATTTTCTAAATAAAAGCAAATTTTAAAAAATTTCGCATTAAGATCAAATGAATGCAAAGTTTTTTAAAAAACATCTTTAGAAAATTTCCTTTAAATAGTAATTTTTAACAAAATGTCCTATAACAAGTTAAAATGTGAGCTGTGCTTATTATGCGCTGCTGAATCTTTGATACCCTCCACCGATAGTTAAGATATTTCAGGACGCTTCATATGAGATCAATGATAACTTCAAATTTGTTACGGGTTTAGTTAAAAGGCCGCTTACAGAGCACCTACAATAGACCGAGTGTTAAAAAACTACGTTGTTTTTTTAACCATATAAAGTTAAATTGGATCAAATTTCACTACAATATTATTATTCCTTAAGGACTAAGGTGTTTTAAGTGTTTTGCAAGAGTTAGCTTAATATGTAATCTATGATAAATCATGAATAAATCTTCAGGAAACTTGGTTGTATAGTTTCCATTCAAAAAAGTAAAATTTGTGCAACATTTTATAACAATCGGCGTATTCAGCGCCCAATTTATGTTAGGGTTTGTAAGAGAAATATCGATTTTTAAGAGAGCTTATTTCACATTTGGGACTATAAGTATTTTTCTACTGAGCCGATAGTTCCGGATTTCTCAATTTTAACTAGTAACAATTTGACAAAAATGTTGCTCTTTTCTTTTGAGTTGAGAACGAAAGCATGTTTTAAACAGATGGACATGTCTAAATAGACTTAAAATAACTTGAATTTACTTTGAATTACTGGCTAAATCGACTTAACTTTTCTGATAGGAATAAAATATGCCATTGTTATCATATGTTTAAAAACCAGATATATTTGGAATAAAGTAAGCCATAGATCGTGAAAATCGGTGAATACATGATTTTTTTTCGTTCTCAAGTAAAATAATTAAATTTTTTTAGTACAAACGCCTTATTTCCAACAAAATACGAGTCCAGCCAATGAAAAAATCTAAGAACTTAAAAAACTCAGAACGGATTTGAATTGTGCGCTTTAAAATCTTTATAGTCCACATATTTTTATTTAAAGCCGAATTTTGCAGCAGACTAGTGTTATTAAAGAATTTAAGACACCAATCATAAAAACCTAAAAATGACCTTGTCCGTTGTTTTCCAACTCTGAAGAAAACTTTGTATCTGGATTTTTTTTTTAAATTTACTTAAGTTTAAAATACGATTTAAAAAATTTAAAACATCATTTAAATGTTTCTTCACAGAAAAATTCTCGCAAATTTTTTTCAATTAAACTTTTAATTAAAACAAATACCAGTTTTAATTAAAAATTTAATCAAGTGAATTAAACGATTACTTGTATCAACAACATTTCTGCAGAAAATGTTGTCAATATCAAAAAATATTTAATTGACACTATTAATTTCTTTACTGGTGCAAATTTAATTAATTGTTTGTTTAATACCACAAATTATTTAATTGAAATCAATTTTTATTGTTTTCTGTATAGCCACAATGGGTTGAGTTTTATTATTAATTATATTAATTCATAAACGTATTTTCAGAAATGTTTTCCCATAAAACAAAAAATTATTAAAAATCAGTTATTTTAACATTTTTTAGAATGTGCTTCTTTGAGTCAAATTAAAATTTTTAAATCTTTCTTGCAATAGTCCTATTTCTTTAATATTTCGCATACTTTTTGGTTATGCCAATCTTTGGTTAACATTAGAGCACTACCAGAATATCTAGTATCTTTCTGTTATATGTTTGACTTTAGCTATTCTTTGGTTGGCAATGAAGCAGATCGTATGTCAGCAGAATGTCATGCATTTTCCGGACCGCTAATTCTTTTTGTCTTACTGGAAAGTGCTACCTTATAAATTTCATGTATTTATGTACAATTTTACCAAATAAATTAATTTATAAAGAAGAAAATTTCCCACACTCTTAAAATTAATAACAATGATAATGAAAAAAAAATTATAAATTAAGTTTTTTCTATTACTTACCACATATAAACGTGCAAATACATAAATTTATCCTTAACATGGTGTAAAAGAAAATCTATAGTAATCCAAAATTTTAAAAGAGCGTTGTAAAAGAAAAAAGTATTTAATCCAAAATTCTGTGAGGAAATAAAGTTTTTTAATGACACTGTAAATGAAAGAAGAATTAAAAAACAAAAATCACTTTATTTAAATGAAAATTCCATAACACTTTTTCGCTTTTTAACTAATTTTATTTTAGGAATGAAATTATCAAATGAAACCATCTTCCTTTTTTTTTAAAAAAAGGGCGTAAAATTTTTAAAATGTATGCAATTTTTTTTAAATCGTTTAGTTTCATTTCTATTGTTTTACCATGACTTTGTAATATTTTTTTACTACTAATGTCACTTATGATTTAGAAACACTTTATATTTTTTCCAATCTTATTTTCATATATTTTTTTCAAAACATTTAAACGTTTTTCATACGCATGCACTCAAGTGGAAATTACACAAAAAATATATACATATTGAAATTTTTCGCTTTTGTTAGGTTTTAATTTTTTTTTTGTTTTTCATCACTTTATGTGGTAAAAATCTGAACAAAATGTTTGTAATTCTTTTTTGTATATTTTTTGTTTTTCTTTTAAAACAATAAGAATGTTCAACGAAACGTTTAAGTGTTTTATTTAATAGTTTTTAAGTTCAACATCAATGCAAAACTATTAAAAGTTTCAAAGCAGAAAACTATTAAAACTAAAAATAAAAAATAAGATTACCCGCGTTGCAAGACGCACAAAAACAAAGCGCGAGGCACAACTTAATCGTTAACGTTTTCAAAGCGAAATGAACTTTTAAAATCAAAAGGAAAACCACTAAAGCCCATCATCAATATCATCATCAGCACCACATCAGCAACATCGTTACCAATACACCAACACCATCATAAGCAACATAAACATCATGCAGCAGCAGCAGCAACAGCGGCAAACACCCAACACCACTAGCAGATCGTTCTTCTCTTTAACATTACACATGCACCATTTATCCATAGATACACACTGATGCATTCATACAAATACTCGTAAAGCTTCTACGAGACATGCTAGATGATCTGCAATTGTAGATCCTCTCCTCAAAATTACAGACGACGAACATTAACAATTGTTATGTTTCAAAATTATGTTCGCCATGTAATTGTAACTATGTACATATAATTGCTCGAATACAATTATCTCTCAATCTCAAAATGACTGCTGGCTTGTGAGGTTTTTGTGGTGAATTTCTTAGACAAGTGTGGGAGTATGTTGTATAACTCATACGTACATGAATGTGCTGAGATGTTCTGGAATTCTGTACGCTGTGAGAAATAATGGGACAGTAAACTATAATAACATCTCATTTCGAGCTTGAATAGGACTTTAGAGAACAATAAGATTACTTAAAACTACGATTCGTTCCGAATATGCCAAACAACATTAAGCGGAAAAATACAATGATTATTGTATAAAACAATATAGATAAGAAAGGACTTTGCGTGCGAATTGATATCTGTAATGTACCAATATCTATCCACCTTTTAGTATACGGGTTACTTCAAAAGGCAGCAATAGGATGAATTGTTTACATAGACACTATAGTGTAATCATGCGGGACTAGATTTTAAACTCCCGAGGCGATTGGTAATTGCGCGTGTATAATGCCGAAGGTATCACAGATTTGATTTAAAAGTGCGAAACTGGCTAAGATCAATTACTTGAAACTTTTTATAATGTGAAATCGATTGCTTATTTTCGTAAGGTTAAAAAAAATTGCACTGGAATAATATTCCATAATACTTTTACGACCAATTTCACCAAGTTTAGATTTAATTAACTATCAGTTATAACTGTCAAAAAAATACTGTTAACTGAAAGTTAAAGCAATAGTTAGTTTTAACTGAACTTGGCCGTTGATCCGGGCTTCCAAATAATATTCCTATTTATTTATCAGTATAAAACCAAAAATTTGTGGAATTAACTACTTTACTTTAAGTTCAAGATGACAAGCAGGAAATAAAGAGTTTGCTACTAAATTCTGCGTTCAGTCCGAAACTGCTTGAGGCTGCCGTTCCACACTTAATCAGCCTTATTTCGGTTCTCGAGGTCGAAAACGACTCAGTATTAGATTAAAGTAAATTAAATTAAAGTTCTTTAATCTACTACAAAATTCGACTTACGGTGTTACCGACATCGAGAACCGAAATAAGGCTGAATATCAAGAAGTCGTTTCCGAATGTCACAAATAAAATGAATTTCTTAAATTCGTGTGTATTTGCCAGAGCAGAAGTTCTATAGGATTTTTTATATTCTATAAAGTCTTGGGCTAGAGGGCGTTAGAGATCAATAGGTGCAAGCTATAGCAGTTGGAAAAAATAAATATTTTTGGACGATTTATAGTAGTAAAAACAATTTTTTTTTTTCAAAATTTTTTTTATTTGCATATACATACATACATACATATTACATTTATAACATACAATTGTATAAAACAAATCCCCTGTTGGCCAAACTGCCGTCAACGATTTATGCACGACATGTCCTCTATCACTTTGGATTTCTGGAAGACAATTTTGAGAAAAATGGACGACAAAATACTAGACATTGTCTAGTGCACTGTCTTTTAAAGAAGTTAATAAACGACGACATGAACGACACTGTCTTTCAAGTTGTCTTTTGTCAAAGCTTATCCACGACAACATGACAGACATTTTCTTGTAAGGTATCCTCTATCAACAACTATGCACGACAGTATGAAACACAGTGTCTTGTAAGCTGTCCTGTATTAAAGTATTAAAGAACGACAACATGACCGACAGTGTCTTGTAAGGTGTCGTTTATCAACTTCTAAGCACGACAATATGAGCGACATTGTCTTGTAAGCTGGCTTCTAAACAAACAAAAATAATTTGTTCCCAATAAAAAAAATAAAAATAACTGTAAAATAACGATAATAATAAAAAACAACCAAAGCAAAGGGAAGAGAATAAGTCAGTCAAGTCTGAGAACTCAAAGAATAAGGTATGATTTTAAAAATATGTATGTGCTATTGTATATTTTTATTTATTCGTTTAAGTTTATAGGCGACATTGTCGTGTAAGCTGTAACTCTTGTAACTTCATCGACATTGTCTTAGTCGTTGACGATAAAGTAGAATCCATTGTCGTTTATATAGTCATCAAAGACAATATGAACGACAATATCATTCATGTGGTCATCAACGACTATATGGACGACAATGTCGTGCATGTGGTCATCAACGACAGGCTGAGCGACATTGTCTCTCTTTGTGTCGTGCACGATTTACGCGACACTTGTTTGAAAATGTCATTGACGATTTGAATTAGTTGCCCCTAACGTGCCGTGCAGGAATGTACATTGTCATTGATGATTCGTGCACGACATAGCCAACTGGTTCATTATAGTGTCATTACAAGAGTATTTTAAAAGCATGAAGCGATAGAAGTTTGCATATATAATACGGTCATTTCAAACACATTCACTTAAATCAACTTTGAATGTCTCTGGACAAAAGAGTAAAGATATAAGCCCCATATTTTTGGTACATGATAATTAGATTGTTTATAACAAACTGTAGAAAAATCAGGTAGATCAGAAGATATGAAAAAAAAATAATTAATGCCGCTCTTAAACCATTGTGCCATCTTCATCTTCAGTCAGTCATCTTCATCAAAGTGCATATACACAGGGTCTTTAACAGAGTATAGAGCTGTATTGAAATAACTAACTGAATATACTACAACTAAATCACTTCATTAACCACATAAAATCCACTGGATAAATTTACCTCAAACTGAGTATAATGTAGAATCGCCCACAATGAACGTACATCTCACGTGTACAACCGGCCACGATTTCTTCTCAATGTTTCTATTTCGTCTTTAAATAACCAATTAATTTTCACAATTTTATCATTAAAATGTTTAAAATAATCTTCTGATAACTTATTTAGAGTATTTTTTTTTATTAATTTTTAAGACTTTAAAGAAATATAAATTTTTTTGTTGTGTTTTTTTTTTTTTCTTAATTAACTGTCATCTTAATCATCTCAAATGTAATGTGAACGGCTTCGATTAACATAATCAACATATTGCTTAAACGCGTTTAAAAACCTAAGTGTGAACATAGCATTAAGGTAGATATTGGTATAAATGGATAGAAAAAGGCTTGTATCTACTTAGAAGTCACCTCTAAGGTAGTAAAATCGTAAGACGCCCCAATTATTTTTGTAGCCCAAATATTTCTTTAAAACAAACCCTTTAGCGGTCTCCGCACAGTGGCTGAAAATCGTTTTTCATTGGCCAAAAATCTGTAACTTTTGAACCGAAGGAGATATTTTAGTGAAATTTCGACAGATCGATGTTTAAACTTTTATCCACTTTAAATTTCATTAAAATCGGTTGATTAGTTATTGGGGAATTTAAGGGCAAAGTGGAACTTTAGATTTTTTTTAACTTTTGTTTATTATTTAAAAATGTAATTTTTGGTTTTAAATAATAATCATTAAAATTATATTTTTGTAATAATGGGGCACTCAAAAAAATTAAATGTTTACACTATAAAAATATTTTAACATTAAAAATAAAATAGTAAAATCAACTGGAAATTTTGCTATTATTACTGAAAAATTAACAATTTTTTGCTTTCAAATTTGTTTACACTTGAAAAAACTTTAGAAATATTATCTAAAATCTAATTTTAATAGCTTTTGTAACAATGTGAGTTTCTGTTTATTATTATTTTTAACTACTACAATGTCTGTTTTAAATCTAATGAATTATAATTATTGTTAATTTAATTGAAAGATTGATTACAAATATTCCATATTCTGTTCTGTGTTATTTCTGTTCTTTAGTAGTTTTTTGACGTCTTCATCTAAATCCCGATGTTCCATTTTCCATTGATTTCGAATACTGGAGATGAACGGATTTGACGTTGCCAATAATATATTAAATAGATCTTCATTAGTGGAATTTCGTGAAATTTTTCTAGTATTGTGCTCTCTATTAAATCTGTAATCCTTATTCCATTTTTCCTGAGCTTCCTGTGATAAATCTCCAAGTGGCACAAACTGATATATAATGACATCTTCTCCATTATAAAGGATTTTGTGAACTGTAGCAGACATATTTCTCCATAGGTACTTGGTTGTATATATTTTTGCAGTTTCCTTAGCAAAATCTCCAAATTTTCTGGAGTCAAATTTTCTTCATTGCACGCAAGTACATCTAGGATTATTTTTAATCTAAGAATGAGGTTAAAATCAACACCTGTTATTTCAGATGCTGTTTCTGGATCTTAAAAGAATCTTCTTGCGGTATTGCAATCATTTGTATCGTCTGACCCTTGTTTCGGCTGATCTATAATCAACCCAAGTTTGCGATATTCATCTTGAACATGTTTCCTTTTTGAAATTCTTAACTCCTTGTTGGTTTCGTTGTTTCTAATTGATCCTGAAGATCCGTAATCCAAATCAAAGCTGATTTTAGTACGTGTTCCATCACCACCTCATGATAATCCAAATTCATATGCATCAGTATTATCTTATGATTTTGTCGGGACTTGGTTTAATTGGCTTGATGTTGCATGGCATATGATGCAGCTGGATGCAGCCTTCGTGTTAGTCAAAGCCTGACCTTATTTTCCATCTATCATTGTTAGCACTAATTGGTAGCTAACTTCAATTTGCTACCCATCTAAATCTAATTTGAATGGCTGAAGTGTTGCAATTTGGGCCTTGATATCACAAGCTTCTTTGTTAATGGCATCATGAGTTTCTTTATTAAATTCAAGCAGTAGTTCGTAGAAGATGGTGTCTAATTTTTTCAAATATCCTTTGTTTGCGTTGTACTAGTCGAAGGCTCTGAATCTTCCAAAATCTTTTTTAATCGCAATCTGAGTCCGAAATTTTTTCACATACTACTTGTTTGTATTGTTTTTGTCGTGTCCAAAAGTTCAGAAAGCAAATCGATCTTCGTGCATTTTTTATTTAAGGATATATGGAAAGGAACACGAATCCTTGTACGAGTTAAAGCTAATTTAGCATTTTTTAGTTTAAGGATATATTGGAAGGACACGAATTCTTGTGCAGTTATATAATAAAGTAACAACATTTTTATCTATTATCAGTTTAAACCACCAAATTTCTCTGCAATAACTCCTTCTTTTATATGAAGACGCTCCACCCTGCAACGTTGTTTTTTCTCTGGTTAAGTCCATTGCTGGGATTTGTGGTACAATTGTACCAAATTTTGTACAATCGAAACTTTATTGGTACACTAATACAATTCATCTTTTTTGGTACAGTTTAAAAAAATACCTACGAAGTTTTGTCATTTCTTTGAGTCGGATTAACTCCCTTTTCCTTTCAATAATAAAACTTTTGCTTACATGACTCCAGCCCTGGTCAGAACTACCAAAAGCTGTATTATTATTAATTTATATTCATGATGTTATACTAACAGGTTATACTAACAGGTCAGATATTGAGGAAGGACGCAGAAAAATATTTTTATGAAAAATTCAAAGTTGCAACAGAATTTTTTTAATTTAAAAAAAAACCGAAAAACGTCCCACTGTGCCAACAATTCATCTTATTTGTATGGCGAACACCTACCGAAAGCTTCCAGAAAAACTCAACACTTTAATATTAACCTCCAGCAAGCCAAGTAGTGAAGATTAATATGTACCTTAATAAACTTTTGCAGAAGCACATGCAACTTATGTTTAACTTTAATTCTCTTCTTTTCTCTCTCATATGAGGGTGAAACCAAACAAGAAATGCATACGATGGAAATAAAACTTACATCATCGTTAAAAAAATAAAGCCAAGTTATGGCATCATTGTGTAGAGCAGTAAGCTAATGGTGGCTAGTTGTTTTTTCTAGTTATCTGTGTGACTGACTGGGTGTCTTTTATTTGTCTATTCCTCCAACCGTCAGTTTAGACGCCCGTTTATAAAAGTTTCTTATTCAACTGTTTTGTCTATTGTGTTTTTTTTTTTTTTTTGTTTCCACTGTCTGCTAGAGTCTGCTATGTAGAGAAGATTTGTACAACTGAAGATATGAAAAGAAAAAAAACGGCGACAACAGCAACAACGAGAGCCCATGTTTATTTGTGTTAAATGATGAGTGCGACCGAGCAGCATACAACCAACAACCTGGAGGCCACCATAGAAAATGTCTTTGAAATGTTTAGTATTGTATTAGGCGCATGTTGTTTGCTTGCAAGCTAAATATATTTTGAAGTTTGAAAAGTAAAGTGAGTACAGAGTGAGTACTAGTTATTTACTTCGCTTTGAAGATGGATGGGAAGATTTGATTTGAAAAATAGTAGACAATAAAAAAAAACGGATGGATGCATAAATAGTGAACAAAAGAGATTTACTTTCCTTGATGTATACAACAAATGAAAAGGAAAATCATCTTCAAAATTTAAAACCAACTATTTTAAATTTTTTTTTTCATCATATTGGTTCGAATAAATAGTTTGGATTTTTTGTGATTTATTTGGATTTTTGCTCTTTTCGTGATATTTGTTGAAGTTTTTTTGTCAGCAGTTGGGACACTGGGCGGGTGATTTAAAAAAAGTTGTAAGATTTTGTATATATAAAAAATTTTTTTTAATAGAGTATTTGTTATTTATAGAATGACGGCTGGATCAATATTAAAGTATGACTCTATAGACATTTTGAGAGACTTGTACAAATTATCATTCCATATACACAGAAAAAATTATCAGTAGTTATTTATCAATTAAAAAAAAATTGTTTAAAAAGTATTTGAATTTAATTAATGTGATAATTGAATCAATTATCAATTAGTTGAACGAAAATTAAAAATATGTATATTTTTGATTTAATTAAAATTTTAGCTGTTTTGAAATGCATTTTTAATTAAAAAATTAATTAAATCAAAAAAATCTTAATAGATTTTTTTGTTTAAAATAAAATAATTTAAACTTGTAGAATTTATGTTGGGAATTGTCAAAACCTGAGCTATATTCATTTTAATCAATTAACACATTGTTTGAAACGGAAAAGTGTTTTGATAATTTTTTTTAATTGAAAATTTTTTTTTACAATTATCCATTTTTTTCAATTTTTAGTAATCTATACATTTAATCTTTTTGGTAATTTGGTGCAAAATCAACAAATTGTTTGCTTTGAATTTGGTGATTAAAGAAAATTTTCAATTTTTTTTTGTGTAAGTCACTAGTGTTGGTCTAATATTTAGTATCAACTCATCTTGGCAATATTAAATTGCTACTAAGTTTAAAAGGTGATCTTATAAAAAAAATCTTTTTTAAAAAAATAATTTGTTTGAAATGTTTATGATGTAAGCGAATATTTTCTTAAGTTTTGATAAAACTTCACTTGGAAAAAATTCTTTCAAGTATCGTAGCTATTGGAGAAATTCAAAGCAACCCATAATACAGAATATCTAATTTCTCAGTCCTTTTCCTGGATATCTTTAAACATATAACATCTTCTAAAGGGTGGTTAAGTTTTAAGCGCCGATGTTAATTTTAAATAAATCACAAATTATTTAGTGAATTATTGCAATTTCTTTTTATTAGGAAATGGCAACAGTGGATGATCAGTGGATGATTCGAAGAAAATCATCTTCAGTGATGAAGCACATTTTCACCTCAGGGGATTCTACAATAAGCCGAATTGCTGCATTTGATCGAATGATAATCCAAGAGTGATTGTCGAAAAACCAATGCACCCACAAACAGTTAGTGTTTGGTGCGGTTTATGGGCTGGCGGCATCATCTGGCCATATTTTTTCCACAATGAGACCGGTCAGGCAGTTACTGTGAATGGTTTTTGCTATCGTGAGACGAAATGGAAGATATGGATGTGAACGGTGTGTGGTTTCAAGAGGACGGAGCCACTTGCCACACAGCTAACGAAACAATGGCTCTTTTGCGCGAAAAATTCCATGGCCGTGTTATCTCACGTGGTGGCAATGTCAATTGGCCGCCAAGATCATGTGATTTGACACCCTTTGGCTTCTTTCTTTGTGGTTATTTGAAAGAAAAGGTGTACGTCAATAAGCCAGCAACAATTCAAGAGCTAAAGGATGAACTAATTCGGCACATTAACGGCGTAGAATCTCAATTATGCCTCAGCGTCATCGAAAATTTGGACTATCGAATGGAGGTGTGCCGCCGTTTTAGTCGATATTTGGCAATAATTTGTGTTTTATTCAAAATCAAATAAAATTTAACCACCCTTTATTATGATAAGACTCATGATTGTAGTCACCATATAACGATTATTATTGAATCTATTATGATCAAATATATTCGTGATATAACATCATTATAGTTGTCCCTTAATCATATTCTTATCATGGTAATCATAATAAGTTAAGTAGTATTCACAACGTATTTGAAAGAATCATATTTTGATTTCTGTAATTATATTAACATCGTAGGTTGTCATAATATCGTTGTTATCGTTTGTCGTAGATCGTAATTATTTATAAATAATTTTATAGAATTTTTATACTTTTTCTATTAAAATAACAATCAGCTTCCACGCACGCAATGGTCAATATTTGTTACACTTTCGCAATGCTATTTGTTGAGCAATTTTTTTTTAATGAATAATAAAAATATTACGACAGAACTTATGTAAAATTATTTGAAAAATGGCGCTAACAAAATATTATTAGAGTTAAGATATTTTGTTTACATCTTAGGCATATTATGACTACACATAAAGAAAGTTATCATGTTATGGCAATTGAATATAATTAAATGATTGTAAGTAATTTAATATGTTTTCAAAGTTATCGTTATTTAGTTGCTAGAAAAATTTTTATTTTTCGGTCAACAATGCTCAAATTTATAATTGCGATAAACATTGAAATGTTTACATTAACTATAATATTGTTGATATTAAATTAAAAATATAAATTTTTTGTGCATGACAACAATATGTTCTTGCAATAAACATTGTGCAGTTGCCGTACCCATGCCCAAACATATTTTATCTCTGCGTGTGGGTACATGGTAATCCATATTTTATTTTTGATCATCATGTAGCATTAAGTTTAGCAGGCGGAACCCAATAATTTTATTTCGGTTATAATTTTCAATTGTCTTCCTGTTTGCTAAACTAAATCTTTAAGGTCATAAGATAAGTGGTCTCTTTTTGATTTCTTTGAATTACAGTAGAATCCCGATAATTCGTAATCGCAAGGGACCGGCCATTTCTTACGAATTATAGGGGGTTAAGATTTAACGGGGTTTAAGTAAAAACGATAAAAAAAACATAAAAAAACAATTGTTAAAAAGGAGAAAATAATATATAAAAATTATTCATTATTCAAAAATTAAAAATCCACGCAAAAAAAATTGCGGTAAACAAAAAAATAATTAGCAAACAGTTACGATTTTTAAGAGGCAAAGAAGATTTTGTGTGAGAAAAAAAATTACGAATTAGCAAGGGGACCAAAACGTATGAACATTTAACGAATTAACGGGATTTTTTTAAGGGACCGACAGTTTATTACGAATTATCGGGAATTACGATTTATCGGGATTTGACTGTATTTATTTTATTTAATACGTTTTAGTTACGGGAACTTTTTGTTAGAGGTGCCACCGAGGAAGCAAATTACGGAATTGAACGGACTGAACGTGTAGTAAAATTTATATGAAATGCACTCAGTTTTCTGAGTGTTTTCCATATAAATTTAACTACACGTTCAGTCACTTGTGTTGTGAAAACAGCACATAGTTTCCTTCAATATCAAATGGCGAAATTTAGCTCCAGTTATCAAAAACTTTTTTAATAAATTTATTATTTTCAATTTAATTTAAACCTTTAATTAAACCTATTAATTTCTTTTATTTAAATATCCTAATCGATAAGTTTGGTTGAAAAATGTTGTTTAACGTGCCAATTTTTCGCGTCATTTGGTTTTTCAAATTCACACACAGTGCCTGTCAAAATAATGACACTACTTACAACTATTTAAGTTTAAACTTCCTTGACAGTTGTTTAAAAAAGAATTTAACTAGAACTATAGTTATATAAGCAAGACACTATAGTAAAAATTACTGTCGAAAATACACTTGACTTGCATTTGACCAAGCACAAATATAAATTTTGTTAAGGGGATTCATTAACTTGAAATCAAATAACCCATTTACGTAACTTTAATCACCCCACTGATTTAAAACGGATACAAATAATTTCTCTATATTATTCACTTTCAGCCCATAGTGCGTTAACCTCTACCAGTTTTACGAGGCACTGTGTCACTAGTCATTGCGGCTACAGAAGTAAAAGGCTTGATTTGAGATGTTGCTTATATTGTTGTTGTCAATTGTGGCAAATATAGGTGAGTGTGTTGTTTATTTTAACAACAAGGTAAAAACAAACAAACATACAAAAGGCGATGCAACATCATCGTTGTCTGCCACCAAACAATCCGCCAACCAACCTTAGACGATGGGAATTTCAAGTATTTTAAGATTTGTCTAATTTTTTTCTAGCCGCAAGTTTCCTATGTATGTATTAAATTGACTGCTGCAGTAGTAGTTCTTACAGCAGTGGTTGTAGTTGTAGTTGCAATGCATTGCATTTTATTTTTTGTACACGTAGTGTGGTGAGTGTCTGTAGTGTGTTGCAGTGTGGGAACACCAAACACACCCGCATTTGTCGCTTATTAACTGCCACTAGTGCTTTTGGCAAATTTGTTTACTTTTAATAGTTTTTTTTTCTTCTTTTATGAATTTTATTTTTCTTTTTTTATTTGTTAATTTTATTTCTTTCTAACCATTAAGCTGTGCAAACACACATTGAATAAAAATTTTTTTTGTACGTTGTTAAGTCGGTTGGCTCACAGTTTGTCTGTCTAACTGGCTGATGATTTGGCTGGTTACATAGTTAGTTGGGTTACCTGGCTTGATTGCTTGATTGCTTGGTTTTCGTTGATTACTCTGGCTGTTTCTTTGTTTGTTTTCTGCAGATGATGGCTGAGAATTGTTACAACCTGGTCTTTTTGGATTGTTTTATTTTTCCTTGAGAATGTTAAATGATAGCAATACTCCTTTTATTCGACAACCAATATCACCAGCACTTCAAGTTTTTGTTTTCACTTTTTTTATATATTATTTAAGTTTCAATTGTTTTTTTTTAACATGTAGTATATCAAATTGTTTTTACAGTTTCATTTTCAATTACTCAAAATGCCATCATTATGCATACTAACATCTATGCTTATATGTATTTGTTATGTCTTTTGATTGGCTTGGAAGACAATCTGCTTTTATAATTTGTCTATACTTATAAAAACGTGTTGCATGCTCCACAAATATTTTTCATAATAGCCTTGTTTTGTTATGTTTGCCTTTATTATTTCCGAGTTATTGTTTCATATTTTATTTTTGGATGTTCGGATTTCATTAAGAGGCGACAAAAAGTGCGTGTCTTTAGAGAGCTACTAATTGATTGATGGATGCAGACCAATGGTGATTGTTGCAAGTCTTAGAAAAAGTAGTTATAAATGTGACATGTCTATGATTGCGTTTCGTGATTTTATTCGTTTTAAGTTTGGTTATTAATAATTTCCTCTTTCCTATACATGTGTACATATGTATGTATCTATATGGAAGTGTGTAAGTGGTAAGTTTAAAGTAAGAAGTATTATTAGATTGATAATTACCATGGTACAATTAATAAGGCAACCCCAGTAGACAAGCTGAATATTGTTTACGAACCTTCGTTTCAATCCATATTATGAAACATTTGCTGCGAAACATTTGAGTTTGTTCATGAAAGGGGAAAGACAAATGGAAAAGTGTAATTTGTTTCATGTACAAGCAGTTTTTGTAAGTTTGTTATTGAAAGAAAGAGAGAATGCATAGAAAATGACTCAATGCTGTAAAACAAAATTTTTATTCTATTTATCTAAAAACAAAATAATATGAATACAAAAAAATAAAATGTACAATTAAATATTTAAAAAAAATGTTCAAGGAGAATATAGGGCGCCAACGAATTCTCTCCATCTTTTTCTATCTCTGGTAAGTAGTTTAATCTCGTTCCAAGTAAGACGAGCAATTTCATACTCTTTTCTGATGGTCCAGATCCAGGAATTACGTGGTCGACCAGGCTGGCGCTGACCTTGAGGATTCCAGTCTAGGGCAGCTCTTGCAATATCAGTTGATGGTCGTCTGAGAATATGGCCGATCCATGTCCATTTACGTCTTCGTATATCACCTTCAATAGGGCAGCAATGTGCCAAATTCCACAGGGTTTCATTGGCTACACAATTCAGTAAATCTTTTATATCTGTCTCAGACACCGGTTAACGAACGTTTGTATTTTGTTTGTAGTTAATTTTGTGAGGCTCCATGTAGTGCAACCATATAGCAGTACCGATTTAACGCTACAGTTAAATATACGTAATTTGGTCCTCTTGGATAAGTTGTGGGCGCGCCAAACCTTCTGCAACTTGAGGAACGCAACACGTGCCTTGTTAATGCGGTCATCAACATCGGCTACAGAGCCACCGTTTTTTGTAATTTTGCATCCGAGATAATTGAATGATTCTACGTCTTCAAATTTCATATTACCGACACTTGTTA
The DNA here is from genome assembly GCA_949318255.1 of Pollenia labialis. Lineage (NCBI taxonomy): Eukaryota > Metazoa > Arthropoda > Insecta > Diptera > Polleniidae > Pollenia > Pollenia labialis. The sequence goes on along the minus strand of OX439139.1, from coordinate 140,174,366 downwards.
TGTTAGTTCCTATACGCATCAGCTTTGTCTTCTTGATGTTTATTCTCAATCCTACTTTTTGGCGTTTTCGGAGAGTCTTTTTAACTTTTCCTGAATATCCGCAAAGCGGTGGGAAATTGAACACGAATGCAGTTTCAAAAGAGAATTGAAGAAAGTTTTTGCAGCAAATGTTTCATTATATGGATGAGGACTTACATTTTGTCGCAATTGGCTAACAGTTTTGTTTACAAATATGAGTATTTATCGTTGCTAGAAGAACACATATTTCTTGACTATCTATCAGGTTTTTCTACCAACAAAATATATGTATGTATTTTATTTTTACCTTTTGTATCTGTTTTAAAACTAGAGTTACCTTATTAATTACTTTATAAGAAACTAACTGGTTTGTTTATCTATTTACAATTAAATCATATAAATTAACAAGAAGTCAAGAGAAAATAGAATAGAATTTTGTCTTTCCAATCATTGTGTAGAAATTATCATAAAATAATGAAAAATTTGATTAAAAAGTGCGATAGGTTAGTTGGTACTTATAATATAGATTTGTCACTTTCGAACTGCATATATAAACAGATCATTACACAATTTTCCCAGTTGTTTCCTAAACTACGTTAAAAGTAAATGCAATTTTTATTTCTAGAAAAAAAAATTTCACATTTAAATACGAATATCACATATTTGATTAAAAAATGTTTGCATTTTCTGCGATGACGATTTTTGCGGTATTGATAAAAAGTTTTTAGGTATAGTTATTAAATTTTAGTCAACAACCAAGTTAATTGAGCCAACAAAAAAGTTGTTGTGCAAATAAATTGTTGGAAATTTTGAATAAATCAAACAAAATGTTTATTAATTTTTAATCAACCTTGTTTTCTACGTTTTTAACTTGATTTTTTTCTGTGTGCATCTCAAATAATCAAAAATTTCAACTTACTTTAGCACAACCCAACAAACACGAAGTCAAACCTTTGATATGAAATGACGTTTTTCAATTGTTTGATTTAACATTTAAATTCAAATTGATATTGATTTAAAAATAAACATTTGATATCAAATGATTTATCAATTTGATGTCAAATGTTTGTCAAATGTTGAAATCAAATGAAGAATAAGCTTGGCAATACTAAAGCGAAAAATAAATGTAAGCATTAAAAATGGCGATTAAAGTTACTCTTTTTACTTTGTGGTTACATGTGTTTTACTATTAAAAATAAATTTTAATATGTATAAAGTGAACAGTTCATTTCTTGTGAAAAATAAAAATTATTTGTGAGAAATTACAATGATTAAAAATACGAAAAAAAAGAAAAATAATAAAACGGGAAAGTGAAGAAAGTTTGTTGAACGATCGCGGTGCTACAATCCTCAAAATAAAAGGGAGCCAAGTATTTTGTCTCTCCAAGAATTAGAGGACGGAAAGAACACTATTTCATCTTTTAGCTATGGTAACGAATGATTATCTCAAAGTTTATTTAAATAAATAATAATTTTAAATTAAAAAAATTAAATAGTTTTTTTTATATCCCACATTGTATTATAATCCACATTTGAAAAACATTTGAGAATTACGTTTGAAAGCAAGTTAAAAATAAAGGCATTTTTCAATTTGAAAATAATTTCCCCTTTTTGTTGAGAACGCTATGATTTTCAAATGATTTTTAAATCATTATCAAACATTTGTCGTTTGAGAAAACGTTTGATTTCAAATCATTTTCAATTTGAAAGCAAACCTTGGTGTTTGTTGGGAAGTGTTCATTCATAACTTCTTTATATGAAAAAATAAAATCAGTAGTATATCTCAAACTGAACTGAAGTTATTGTAAAATTTATTTCATTTAACCTGTATTCATTTTGAAAGCTTTCATCGCATTTTGCAAAGTTTGATTGTTTTGAGGTATGACTTTGTTGCAATAAATAATATATGAAATAATTTAAAAAATAAAAAAAAACCCGGCTGCAAAAAATACAGTTTTTATACATTAAAAAGACCGAAACAAGATTAAGGGAAACAAAATTAAATTTACAATAATTCGGTTTAAAGGGATCAATCGCTATGGTAGTATTAGTGAACATGTGTTGGCTGTGTTAAACCGATGATGCTGGAAGGAAAATAAAAAAATTTCGATATGACAGCGAGTGAATTAGCCTACTGGACAAGCATTTGAAGTGCTTATTTGGGCCTTAACATGACTATAAAATGATCTGAAAGCCAAAGTTTAGTACAGTTATATTTATTAGCAGGCGGGAACCAATAATTTTTTTCGGTTTGTAATTTTCAATTGTGTCCCGCCTGCTTAACTTAATGCGGGTATTAAATATAGGCTTGAGCTCATATATTTTAAGACAATTTTTTATTTACTTCTTACATTTTTGTCTTTTTAGTTCCGACATATTTTGTAAAAGATGACAGTTAGCTATGAAAAACTTTTAAAACCAATCTATAATTCCTGGAAATCGAGTAAAATTGAAGTCAATGGACATTCTTAGTTAAATTTTTTTAAAAATTACCTAATTTTTTATATTTTAAAATTTTTGTAATTTCCTTTAATATACACATTTTTCACGATAAATATATATATTTATATTTATATTTAATTTAAAAAAAAAAATAAATATAAAAATATATTTGAAAAATGTGCTATTAAAGTGTCAAATATCTAAAGTAGTGGAATTTGACGTTTATAATGATAAACATAATTTGTCTCTCACACAACATCACCTAAAAAGGGTCTGAAATATGCTCAAAATTTTGTGTGATAAAAATAAATGTAGATATAAGGAACATGTAATTTAGTTTTAAATAATTTTTATTAAAAAAGTAGATTTCCTAAAGATATTCATCTTAATCGATTAATTGACATAAATTGTTCGAGTTATTCGAAATTGGCTATTTTGATAATCGAGTTAATAATCTAGGGATAAGCTAGTTCCTATGCGCATTTCGCTGGTTGCTTAGGCCAGATTATCAGGAAATTTTTATAAATAAAAAATGTTTTTTTCTATAAAAGTGCCAAAATTTAAAAAGAAAACACAAAAATGTATTTGAAGTTCAATTTGTTTAAAAATATAAAACATACTTATCAAAAAAACATTGCAATTGTAATTGTAACGCTGCTTTCAAAACAAACTTCTTTTTGCCAGTGATGCTGCAATACAGAGCCAAAGAAAAAGAGTTTTTTTTTTAATTTTTTTTTTATTTTCCTAAGCTTATCCCGCTAAGCTTTATGCTTGTCTGCAGGAAAGAAACCAGAGTCCCTGGCGGGAATCGAACCCGCAACCCCGGCGCTGATAGACTACCTCATTACCAACTAGCCTACCGGGGCACTCTTTGTGTCAGCCTTAATACAAGTTTATAGTCGAAGCTCATTGTTGTTAACCCTTGAAACCTTTAAAAGAAAATTAAAAGATATTTTGCATTTTGTTAAAAAACAATATTGTTAAACTACATTATTTAGATGTACATATGTTTCCACAACAAAGATCTAAATGTCACGATATTACGTAAAAAATATTTGCTTTATGAAAATAAAAGATCACAAACAAGAACGTTCAACATGCAAAACCATCCAATTGTTTTGGATACCAAAATTATAATCGTTAAAATGCCATATATTCATTCATTTATTTATTCATTCCCTTATTTTGGCAATTACAACCAGACAGTTTGAGAAAAAAAATATTACTCGAACTATTGAACCAAGATCGTGATAATTTGCCACAGCGAACGCAATAAACACTTACCGTTTTTTATTTTTTCAATATCGTTTTTAGTTGAAAATTTACTCACATATCGCTGGCTCAATATTACAAGGTTGTAAGTGCAACAGCAAAGATATGAAGAAAATCAATTTTATTATTTCTTATTTTTAACACTGTTTCCAAATAAATTTTAGCAACAAAACTTAATTAAGCTGTACAATATTTAAAATTATAGAATTTTGATTTCTCGAATTATTAATAATAAAACTCCTTATACCTACATATGTATGTTATGTTTATAATAAAAAATTATATTAGTTGTGGCATTCAAAGTAATTTTCGGAAGTGGTAATTTTATGGGAGATTTAGTCGAAAATAGACCGATTCCGATAAAATCTGGTGGGATAAGCCTAAGCACCAACATAATAAGATGATTCTATCCTGGGAATAAGTTTTTATGGGAGCTATCGGAAACTTTGGACCGATTCTCACCAATTTTAATAGAATATGGCCGTATATTAAAACGTGCATACCAAGTTTCATGAAATTATCTTTTAAATTGTGACCTGGGGGCTAATTATGGCAGACGTGATCGAATACTTTTTCGATTTGAAGTACATCATATTTCTAATTTTTACACGTTCAGCATCGACTAAAAGAATTAGAAATAAAAATGCTTTCGAATCCAAAATACATCACAATATCGAATTAGAACTTCTAAGTTGAACGGTATTCTAGAAGGTGGGTCCAGAAAAATATTTTTTTGTGTTTCACAAGTCACCACACTGATATAAAAGGCGTCATAACGCTGAAGTATTTTGACATTAGTACACAGAAAAAAATAAAAATAGATTTCAATTAAAAAATTAATTAAATTTGCACCAGTAAACAAATTAATAGTATCAATTAAACGTTTAATTTAATTGATTAAACGTTTTATTCACTTGATTAAACATTTAATTCACTTGCTTTAATTAGTGAAAAATTAGTGAAAAATTTAAAAAATTTTTTTCTGTGTACTATGTCAAGTGTTTCGTTTTTGACCCCATGACACCTTTCATCATTGTGATGTCGACCTTAACATCACTTGACCAAAGTGCCATCAGAGTCAAAATGAAATTATGTCGTCAATGGGACGACACATCGGCATCACAGAAATGACGAACATGCGATGACGCAGTAACATCGGAGAAAGGACACATGAGCATCAATTTAATGACAGTTTGTCATTAAGTCAAAGTCATTGAAATTGACTTAAGTCAAAGTGTGAGAATAATATTATTTACTTACCCGTTACATCTGTTCGTTTCACGTTTGTTGAATTAAGACATTTGCTTACAGCAGAACTCTCAATAATAAGACACCAGCACCATGCCCCATATGGTTTTCGTAATCATTCTACTATAAAAATTTGATGTATTTAACTAAATAATTTAAAAAAATAGAACATAGGAATTTTTGCTTCTTATAATACATTGTAATCATGAAAAGAATGTTAATAATATACAAAATGTGGCATCGAGTGGATGTCACTATAGTCATAAAATAGATGGAATGCAAAAAATAACAAAGCTGTACGAAGACGTTAATCATTGGATTGATGTTACTTTTCGCATCATTGATGCCATTTGTAGTAACATTGATATCACAATTCTGATGTTAGGGTATCATCAATATGAAGATGAATTTTTCTATCAGTGCACAAACGCATAATACTAGTCCACTGTTTGTAGTGTAATAAAAGATCTTTACAGAATTTTGAAAAGTATCTTTGTTCTACACGGAAAAATTGTTGGCCAACTGTTTTTCAATTAAACCATTAATCAAAATTAGCATCAGTTTTAATTAAAAATTTTATGAAGTGAATTAAACGTTTACTAATATGAACAACATGTCTGCAGAAAATGTTGTTAATATCATAAAATATTTCTTAACTGATACAAATTTAATTAACTTTTTAATTAATATCACAAATTTTTTAATTGAAATCAACTTTTAATTTTTTCTGTGTATGTAGTGCATACAACTTTGTTGCTGAACTTTTTATCTCATGTGATATTAGGGATGCCAAATAGGACCAGGTTTTTTGAATCCCGGGATTCGGGATTTTTTATTCAAAAAAACGGGATCCTGGGACGGATCGGGATTTTTCGGGATTATATATAAAGACCAATTTTTAAAATTCATATACATACAAACATACATAGTTATAATAAAATGTTTATTTATAAGAATTAAAACAAATAAATTCATAAAGAATATTAAACTCATTACAAAATAAAACAGTTTAATGTATTCTTTTAAAGTAATATGGAAAAATTATGTATTAAAACTTATATTTTAAAAAGCTTCTAAAACAAACTAATGACGTCTGATAATCGATACCTTATTTTATTGAAAACATATGCTGCCGACGAAAGCAATGTTCGCAATAAACACTTCTGGGTGGTATCGTCAATAATTAGATACATGTGCATATGCTACATGACAATATTTAATTTATTGTATATCAAATAGGTATATACATATGCAAGTATTAATCTAATAAAATAAAATTAAGCAAATGTATCAAAAGACCTTTGGTAAAATCTCTTAAAGTTTTTAACACCTTTTTGCACAACTTGCATTGTGCGTACGCAGTTCTATTATCATTCACGTAGAAAAAAGTCCACATCGAACTTTATCTTATGATTTTATTTTCTGGTGTACAAAATGCATTGCATGTAACATTTATTCACTTGTGACTTCTTTTTGTAACCAGTTAAAAATTAAAATCATTGCCAGTATGATTTAATATTAAATTTTTAAAGTTATTTTTAACCCAGGATGACTCACGTTTATTTAAATATAGTTGTATTTAAAAAAATACCACATATTACTAAATCCAAAATCTCGGGATTTTTACATAAAAAATCCCGGGATTCGAGACTTAAATTTTTATAATAATTCCGGGATTTCGGTATTCGGGATTTCGGGACTGGCATCCCTATGTGATATACAACTATGAAATACTGTTGTTTAAGGTGACCGAGGTTGCCCTGTCTTCACTGGGTTAAAACTAAAGGTTGTAAGTTTGTCCAACCAAAATATTACTAACTGATAAACAAAACAAATATTGAACAAGCAATATAAAGTGCTTGGTAATATGTTTTTTTAGTAATTTGATCAAAACAATTTAAATTATTTACAAATTGAATTGGATGTATTTAAAAAGAAGATAGGAGGAGATCTTTCAAGTATGATGAATGATGGGTGAACATAAAATATAAAAATTTATTCGTGTTTTACTGAACATCGTCATGTTTTTTTATCAAGTTTTAAAGAACGTGGTTATTTCTATTAATTTTTTTTTTAATAAGCTCTGTTCAATATATAAATCAATGTCATTTTACATACAAGTGATTGTAATTAACATTAAATTAAATAAAATTTATATTTGTTTTAATTAATGTTTTTTAATTTAGTTAATTTAATTTTTATTATTTATTAAATGTGAAAATTTCTATTTTTAAGCTGTTTGATGTTAAATTTGGTAAAACCTAACACGAAATTTTACAAGAGATTTGTTAAAAACGAATAAAAATGTTGTTGTTAAAGACCGAGAACGTTTGAAAAGTTATTCCCTCTTGTATATTTAAAAATTGAAAAATACATTCAATTCCAAGAAAATTGATTTGGGTTGTTACTGGGAACTAGAATCATTCAAAGCACAAATAGAAATATTCATATTGCGTTTAACTCGCTTAAGTTACACCATAAATGTTTATATAAATTTACAAGGATATGTTGCATTATAGGATTTTTAGTTTTTATCCAATTTCTGTCCATTATGGCTTAACATTTTAGAATCTGTGCTGTTCCTTGAATTTTTGTTGTTGTTTGTAAACATCAATTAAAATGGCTCCTCTGGATGTATCATTAAGGCCCGTTTTCACAACTTGCCGATAGCTAAAAGTACACATTTACCGGCCTTATAAAAAGTGTTCTATTGTTAAAGTATAGTTAAAGTCAAAGCAAAGTTGTAATAATGGAACACCTTTTATACGGCGGATAAAATCCTACCTTTAGCTATCGGTAAGTTGTGAAAACGGGCCAAAGTATTGTTGTATAAGGCAGGCTCGCTGGCAGATTTTGGGGTTGTCGGCGTATAAACTCTTGCATTAACACAATACGGTGTGCACTTTGATGAAATAAGGGTACGATGTTGTGGTCCGTATGCCAGTGAAGAATGAGAACTTTGTGGGCAACAAAGTGGCTCTTAAGGTTTTCCAATGCTTTCTCTCTATTCTTTTAAGCGGTAGTCATATTTTATTTGTGATCAAAAATTAAAAGGTCTGATACCTTTAAATAACTTCCTCTAAAATGGATACAAGGTTAGGCTAGGTTCAATGGGCAGCCGAATCGAGAACGGCTTACTTATTAAGTTGGCCGGTGACAAGAGTCAGCCTTTATTCACCAGATTTTTTCTCCAGAAGTCACTGTAGCCTAAAACCACTCCGACTCCCTGCAGAACAGAGAGATCGATTTCAGTCCTATACTAGATATATCATCTAAACATGGCAGTTCCGGTCTCCCAAAATGCCCAAACCTAATATCCCCGAGACCGGGACATTTTAAGAGCAATTGAAACACCTTCTCCTCCTCCTCCTCCTCCTCCTCATCATCATGACAACTTTAACAATAGTCATTATGATCAAGACCGATTCTCCCCGCATGAATCCCTATCACCCAGTGATCCGTAATGACCGCTATGACTGTTCTTATATGGTTCCTACAGAGGCCAATTAGCACGCGCGTTCTTGCCGCGTAGTAGCCATGCCAAAGAGTCCTGGCCATCAATCAGGTATGCTCCCCCTGCCATCATTCCAGAGCCTTTCTTTACGACTCACGTCCGATGAGAGTCTTGCAGCGAGCTATTGAAATGGCAATCATCCTGTCCAAGAACGTGTCGTCCAAGAGACAGCCCTGTTTGACTAGACTCACTGCAGTTTTGTTGCAGACAGGTGTCTGTCTGTTGTTTTTTTTAGAAATTTGGCTCTTTTGTGGAGTAAACGAAAATCTCTGAATTTAAAAAAAATAACTGAATATTCCTTTGTTTTTAATCAGGCTTAAGTTCATCAAATTTAATTTTCATTAAATTCTTTTTATAAAGAAAGGAAAAAGATAAACTCACTGTTTATTGTTGGTGTTTTGTTTTGGCTTTGATATTGTCACAAGTAAGACTTTGAGTGTTTATAATTCTTATTCGCTTTAGGGTTTTATTTGTATAATATTTTTGGCCTTTCTAAAATCTTTGGAAACGGTTTCCTGATGAGCTGGCCTAAGCAACCAGTGAAATGCGCATAGAAGCTAGCTTTCCCTCAACAATAAATTTCAGTGTATTTATCAAATATGAAAAACTGGGAATTTAGCACGTCATACGGAAATCGTATTAATAATGAATTTGATTAAAATATTGAAAATTTGGATTAAAAACCATAAATAGTTCAACAAAATTACCACAATACTAATTATTCCTTTGTTTTTTACGGAATATTCAGTTAATTTTTTGATAGTTAATTTATATAAAATAACTGAAAATTCATTTCTTTTTACAGGGTTGAATTTTTAACAGTAAAAATTAAATAAACTTTTCGTTAAAAATTAATGAAAAATATTTAGACCGGTTTTAACTAAATTTCCATTTATTTTATATTAAAATTTCAGTTAAATTTACGTTCAGAATATTGGGAGTGTATCAATGTCAGAGTAGGAGTCGGACTTAAATTATAACTGAAACATGAAGATCCAGTTTTATATGAGTGAAGCTTTCTGTATATCCGGAGAACGCTAATAGTAAAAGTATCTATATTTGGTACAAGTTTCTTTTTTATCAATACACGATATCTGTTTTAAAAAATGTTTACTAAGTTTATTTTAATGATGGTGCCGAAGCGCACCGGGTTAAGCTAGTGATTTATAACATTTAAATATTATTTATCATATAATCATCATATAATATTATTCGTTTGTGGCCATTTTCGAGAACATATTCTTTACCATGTTTAAATTGTGTTTTTCTCTGCCTGTGAAGAACTATCAAACCCAGCGCATGAGTTTCAATCATGCTAAATAAAAATGTACATTCTGGTTTCTTTCAAACATTCACTTTTAATTAACGAATACATACTTTCTGTCAATTAATATTTAAACAATTCTTTATTTTACACAAAATACATATTGCCAATAAAAGCGTGCATCATTTTTTAGTTAAAAAAAAAATCACTAAATCAAATAATTTTAATGATTTTGTAATTTAAACGTGCGATGATGATGATAATGAGTCCCAAACGCAATCTTTTCAATTGTAAAAATACTTACGAATTCCATTGAAGTAGAGTTTTTTCGAAGAAAAACAATCTTAATGTTTGTATTTTTTTTTTTTTTTCAGAAATAAAAACATTTTAAAAAGTGTTGAAGATGAACATTAGGTAATAATTTTACTGGGTAGGCTGGTTCGTTCATTGGCTGGCTGTATCTTCTTCTTCCATAAACTTTAACAGCAAAGTAACTAGACAAACTGGAAGTTCGTCTTTTAAAGATTTTTTTTTCGCTTGTTTCACACAAAAACCAAAAATTATTTATTAGATTTTGTATAAATTTTAGTTTTAGGAGGACTGTATGAATAGATTTTCCTCCTATAAAGTATTTTTTCTTCAGCAATTTTAGCGTGACGGATTTCACATCACGAAATATGTAACTCGGTATTATACATTTTGTAAATATGTAGAAACATGACATTTTTAAATGACATGATTTTTTTTTTTTAATACAACAAAGTTATTCAATTTTAAGTTTGATATTAAATTAAAGGATTTAAGAAGGATGGAAGAACGTGATTTTAATACACAAAAGATTGTGTGAAAATTTTAAATTTCATGAATTTTTAATAACGATTTTATTAAGGTTTAAATCACACCTAATAATAGCATTTAAAAAATTATTTGAGTTATATCAGATAAGGAATTGTTTAAAAACAAAAAAAAAATAGATCTTTAAAAGGGTTTTATAGTTTTTGAGGCGGCATGAAATAAACCCCGAACAAATTAAATAACCCCACAAAAGTTTGTACAGAGAACAACAACAACAATTATTTTTGGGGGTTATTTAATATTTTTTGGGGCATTATTTCATAAAAAGTAATCTCCCAAAAAATGGTTATAAAACAAACTGCCTGTTTGTAGAACGCGAGTGCAAAGTCCCAATGTATATTTTGGGTGGCATATTTTATTTTTGAATTTATAACGAAAACGTTTTTGGGCGCAAGGATTTTCTCCTCTATGGTAAATATAACAAATACCGTTTTATTTCATATGAAATGTGAATGTGTATTTTATTCATTTTTAATTTGATGTATATTTTGTTTTTCTCTTTTTATTCTTTATTTCAATTAAATAAATACGATTGTTAAAAGCTAACCTCAGTTTTTTTTATAAAATTTTTGATTGTTTTAAAATAAGCTTTTAAATAGAAAAATATGACTAGAAATTTGTGACTTGGTTTGCGCAACACCTCAGTTATCGCAACAGCAAAAATTTCTATTGGTTGCGTTTATCGAGGTTACAATGTATGCATGCCTCTGGCAATGCTGGATGGAACATAAAAAAATTAACTTTCATTTACAAAGAAAAAAAATGTGATTCTAAATATTCCCAATTTTTTGCAAATGTTATTTACTATTGTTTTGTTAGATATTTGTCCAATCTGACAGCATATGTGTCAATACTTTAAAAAATACCAGCCTTTGGGTCTTTCACACAATTTTAGAGTTTCCTTCAACTATTGATATTTATTATAGTTTCAAAAAATATTTTTAATATGTATTAGTTTTATTTTTTTTAAAGATCCCACTTAAATTTAATACTTTAAAAAGCTTCTTCTTGTTCTCGCCATGACATTTGTTTTTAAATTTATTGTGTTTGACTGCTTTTGAAGTTGTCGGAAATATTCAACTTTGACACATTGTTGTGTGACATAAGAGGTGACAAAGTTTCAATCGAAACCACTACAAATGTCAACATCGTTAAAAGTACAGCATAGCAACACCTTAAAAAATCATTATAACGATAGAGCGGTTTAGCTAAACTTTGGTAGGCTTTGAAAAAATCTAACAAAAGGCTAAAAAATACAAAAGAAAAATCAACAACATGTTAAAAAAATTGATAGAAAAAAAACACATTAAAGAAAGTCTAGTTTAGACAAAACTTGTAACTGGCATCTGAAGATGTTTTATTTAGATGAAGTGGGTTTGTTGGGAACGTCAATCCTCCAGCATAAAAACTGAAAAGCAAATTATAAAAGATTAAAAGAAAATCTAGTTTTAATATAGTTTTTTGAAAAATTATAAAATATTTAGTCGCAAAAAATATTGTATAGAGTACTTTTCGCATGCAATAAAATATTGTTTCGAGTTTTAGTTATTGACTTTAAATTAAGTGAATGTTTTCAATATTCCTTTTACCCCTTCTGTTTGAGTTGTTATGGGAAATTTATTATTTTTTATCAAATATTTTGTTATTTAAGAGAGTTTGGATAAAAAACTATTTTGGTTTGAATAATATTTTGCACTCTATATTTTATTAAATGATATTAATCGATTTTGTTTATTTATATTTTTTCATAATTATATTACGAAGAAGAGATACTGCAGCACTTTTCAAATTAGATAAGCGCTAAACGCCCTTGTGAATGGGAACCGTGATTTAAAGAATTTTCGTCGGGTATTATCAGGACGTAAATTTAAGATTGGGAATAGGATTTGATTTATTAATTGTTAGTTAAATTTTTTTAAAGTTATAAGAATTAATATAGGCGGTATAGCTATTGAGGAATCAGACCCTGGGCATCAAAATCCAAAGAAAGAAAGAAAGAAGCATTCAAGTGTATTGGTTTCTTCAAACACTGGAAGAACCACTTCACTTCGTTTGATCACCTCACTATTTATACCGCCTATATCCGACCGAAAATGGAATACAACTCCGATATCTGGGCATATGCTTCAAGTTTTATCTTGAAGCTTCTTGATCAATGTGCAAATAGTGCTTTGAAGCTCATCAATGGAAGTAGGGCATCCAGCTCTATCGACATTACCACGGTAAGTGTTCAGTTGAGATGGGCGAACTCATCATTGGGGCACGTGTGCATGCCCGTAGTACTCGTATTTCCAGCAGATGACATCCGTTCGTTGTCGACTGTGCAATGTATCGCACAAAGGATTACAGAGAGAATTCGATCTCTGTCGAACTAGTCGTATGTGGAATAGATTCCGGCAGAAGTTTTCCCAGTCGGCTGCCATTTAGAAAAATTCAAATTATGTGCCCACAAACACTACTCCAGGGCATTGACAAATTATATGGTGCGATCGTGCCTGGTCGCTCGGTGTAGGAATGCTCTTAGGGAACTCATGGGGGCATTCAACGTAAGGCTGTGTTGGGTACCTGGACACTGCTTGGTTGATGGAAATGAGGTGGCGGACGAACTCGCGAGAGGGGGTTCGAATCTGGACTAAGTGCCAAGGGACAGGGGGTAAAGACCCCTATATCCTGGAGGGACAGAACAGATTGCGGGGTGTCTAGGGCACTATGGCCCAGATTGGACGCAGGGGCAACCAGAGTTCTAATGGGATTGGATAGGGGTGGTCTTAGAACACTTATGGGGTTCTTGACGGGTCATTGTCCTGTTAGGGCTCTTACGGGCAAATAGGACAATACTATACTGGACTTCTGCAGAGTATGCGATGATTCTGAGGAGCTGGAGATGGTTGAGCATGAATGGCTAGGAGATTGATTTCGGCTGATCTACTGGGGTTTGTCAAGGAAATAGTGTGGTTGTTTCTGTTGAGGGGACTGTTGAGAGGGTAATGGTTCTGCGTTGTACCTGATAACTTTCTAACTTTCTTAATTCTATCCACCTCTTAATTCTTTTCTTTACTGTTCTCTATCTCTACCTTTTTCATTGAAAGGATTCACAATGGACCGCATTGGTCTCCGAGTGGAAGTGTGCCCTAGGGCACATAACCCTTCTTAATCTAACTTACCTAACCTAAACACTACTCCCTCTTTCCTTCTTCTTATAAGCTATTTTCCTAATAACAATACACTGCATTGCATTAGTAGGGGGCATCCCCTCAAAGTTAAAAAAAGAAATATAAAAAAAAATTTTATTACGCATCCTTACTTTACATATAGTGTCATCAGGCACGGATACATCTGTGATTTTGATTTAACTAAGCACCTGCACTATAGCCTCATCTCATTATGGATCTTAACCACATGGTGATTTATATATGCATTTACCAAGTGCCCCCGCTTATGCGAGAATCATGTTTCATATACAGTTTGCATATTGAGAGTATAGCCGCAAAATCGCACTCTCCCCTTTGTTTATGAACAGGAGCTATCTAACCTCCACTGCTAAATCTGATTCAAAGCAGTTACCGTACTGATAGCAACAAAACCTTAGGGTGATTTAAGCATCGCAGCAGGTGAAAGCATTTCTTGGTGATAGGGATAGTAAAACATAAATAAAAATGTGTTATTAAAATAAGTTAAATTAATATTTTATATACAAATTTTCATATTATTCGAATGTGTATTCTAAGTCAAATTACATTCCTCATAGGCTTTTATACTTTAAAAGTCTTATTTTTGTTTTGCTGGTATGTAAAAGTTGTATAAATTTTCTTTACAATTTACTTCATTGCTAGCCAAATGATAGCTAAAGTAAGCCTCGTAATAGAAATATACAAATCAAAAGGTTTAATAGTGCATACAAAAATATTCCTGGAAAATATTGAAGGAATAAGACTATTAAAGTATAAACGTTTTTGAGGATTGTAGTTTGACTTAGAATACACATTCGAATAATATGAAAATTTGTATACTAAATGTTACTCAATATGAGAAATAAATTCCCAGATTCTATTTGTTAATATTTTATAATTAAATTGTCAAATAATGTAACTTAATCAATTTGGTCTATATTGGCTTACAATTATATGTAAATAAATAAAAAAAAAAATTGTCAGACCGGTTTGCTAGACCAGGGGCTACTGACTCCAGAGACACCCTCAGCTAAGTACTGAGGTAATCTTCGGTCTCCTTGGAAATATGAGACCCCAAAGAGTCCTGTCATTTCTAATGTTTGTCACCTGATAGTCCCAGCATGGATTTTCAATGTCCGAGGTAAGAATATCGACACAACAGTAAACTGTCATGCTCCTCTAGTCCGCTACCGTATCACTCTTCCGAAGAACTTCATGGTAGTACGACTATGAAACAGAAAAGAATGAAATTAAAATCAGAAAATAAATTTTTGTCTGGCAAAAAAATAAAAGTCATAAAATAATAATTATTAAAAAATAGCAATAATTAATGGTGTTTTCTTTTCTACAAAAAAATGTGGCTTTTTTTTAAAAAAATGCAATTTGGTGTCTGTTTCTTAAAAATTTTGCTCCCGAAAAGCATGAGTTTTTTAGAATAAAACAAGCCACCCTTTTCGGGAGCAAAATTTTTTAAGAAAAAGACACCAAATTGAATTTTTTTTTTTTTAAAAGGCACATTTTTATGTAGAAAAGAAAACACCATAAGAATTAACAATTTTTATTTTCTTCAAAAATAATAATTTTCCATGATTCTATGTTTTAAATAAGAATAAGTGCCAGTGCAATAACTCCCAATGAAATCGATCCAAAAAAAAAATTAAATATGTGCCAAACTGGAAAAAATAAGTACCAAAAAAATTAAATATTCCCAAATATAAATTGAAATAGCCTGGCTTAAGACCGAATTTTATAAGGTTGTTTAAATTTTACACAATTAAACACTTTAACATTCATAAAGCAACTGGTTGATTTTGGTTAACTTAATGTAAATAATTAAAAAAGCATAAAATATTCTGTTAAAAATACGGTTTAAAATGTTAATAAATATAAAGATTCTGTGAAAATTCCCACAACAATAAAAAAAATTCAACCGCAAAAGAAATAGCACCGGAAAACGTAATAAAATTAAATAATTACCATGTTAAATATTTTTGGGACTTATTTAATTTGGGTAAAAATTAAATAAATTAAAAAAAAAATTAAAAAATCGAGATGGCTGGTAGCTATTTCATAATTAAATAAATAACTCCTACATTTGTATGACGCACTTTTGGGGCTAATTTAATTCTTTTGTAGGGACTTGTTGCACTTGAAAGTTATTTCACGGAGCCTTTTTCTCTTTTCTCAGGAAATGAAGAACTTATTTCGAAAGACTTCCGTTTATACGCAAATATTTCAAAATACTTGATTTTTGAGCATAATTTGAATCATCGGGCCTGTTACATAAATCAGTTCCAATCGAAAGTAAAAGTATTTTGCTTTTCCAAACAATTAAAAACAAATTCGATCGGAATTGCAACTACGGAATTAAAACCATTTCGATCGGAATTTTTAAGACAAGAATTTTATGTGGTGAATTCCCACTTTATAAATTTACCTTAAATCAAGCTTTATCGAAAACGCAAGAATTTTAAACTTCGTTTTTTAAAAAGATTTCTCTAATAAAAGAATTTTATGCCAAATATTTCACTATTAAAATGAATTCAAAAAATATATAAAAAATTCATTAAAAACAACTTCCAAATGCTTGCGATTCGAGTCTTCAATTATCAGAACACCCCTGTTTGTGACTAATGTGACGAATAACATGGATGTTTCCTCGATAAAAGAAATTACTGTTTCACATACCCAACAAAGTATATAACACATGCCTTAGGGAATTTAAAAGTCGACCCTTAAGGATTTGTTTCTATAATTTTCTAGTTAACAAAGAAAAGCTTATGTAGTAATGTGGGAAGTGTTTTAGTTGTAGTTTTTTTCCAGATTTCCATCATGAAGTTGTATGATAAAAATGCTGCAAGTACTCTGACTACGAAAAAAATGATGCCTTAAGAGGAGTTGGGATTTGTTTCGTCTTCTACTTCCAAAGTCCACACACGTAAGCAGCCCTGGGTAGGGTATATACATATATTTTCTGTAACTACATATTCATTTTTATTTTCTTTTATGTTATCAAGTCATCGTAAATGTAGTATTGCCATTCAATACTGTAATTGTCGTGGAGTTGCTGGCAGAGTTCATCTTTTTCTTTTTTGTATCATCCTTAAGCTTACAGGCGGACAAACAGACGGACAGACAGGCAGAAACATGCATGCATTAAAGTTTCCCCATTGAAAATTTTTATTTTTTAAATGCTATAGATTTAAGTTTTAGAGGAAAAAACCAGAAAAAACAATTTTTTTAATGTAAAGGCAGTTTAACGCGCTTGGGTTAATGGGTTTTTAGGCTTCGTTTAAATTTTAACTTTTTTTCTATTTATTTTCCTCCAAAAAAGTTTAATAAATTTGTGTAGTAAATGGAGGTGAAATAAAGTTTTTATAATATTTTATAGAAAATCTATTCATACAAGAAAGAGTATTCCCTGGGTACTGGTAACGTGTTTACGGAAAATGAAAAAGACCTTGCGTGGGAATATCATCAATTGTTTTATTTGGGAAAATTTGTAATTCGTTTAAAACTTTTTCGCCCGGCACTTACAAAAAAATTAATAATGAAGTTGTTAATGATCATCATCATTTATAGTGGTTTTGTTAATGGTTTATTTTACAGCTAAATATTGATTTATTACCAAATGTTAAGCCATTATCTAAACAAACTTTCAATCATTTCTTTGTTCGCTCTATTCATGCCTTTGACTTTTTTAAGAAAAATTTTTTAAAATATTTTGCAAAGCATTATGACAAATTTTGGGTTTCTGGAATTAAAAAGGGAATTTTTTTCACATACAAATAGATTGTGTAATTTTAGCAATAAATTTTGATGATTTATATTGTTTGATTTCTAAGTTAATTGTTTTATTAAACAATAAATCAAATTTAAAAACAAATTTTAATTTTTAAATTATTGAAAATAAAACTGTTATGAAAAATTATTTATAAGAAAATATGTTAAAGCATTTTTGGCATGCCAAAACTTACCCAACCTTTCTCAAATCTTAGTAACAACCTTAAAACATTTCAATAAGTTTTCTTCCATTTTAAAAATGAGCCATAAAAAGCAAACAACTGTTTGTTTACATTTACATTTTTTTTTTTTTGAATGATGAAAATTTAAAAATGCCATCAAATTAATAAAATAATAAACAGACATTCTCCGCTTACTTTTTATTCATTCTCTTCGATTCCCTGCTAAATAAAAAAATAAAAAAACATTTCATAATCATCAAAATCACAGTATTTATCTCTTACAAATCGAAAAATCTGCGTAAATTAAATAAATAAATAGAAAACCACAAATATGAACAATCTAAAAAGTGGCGTCTAAGAAAAATACAAAAAAAAATTGTGAAAATATAAATTTTTTAGAAGCTCAATTAAATACCAAAGTGGCTGCAATAACAATAATGCCAACGACTATGAGGACAATAATGTGGCTGCTGCCGATGATGATGCAATACCACAACACATATAATAAGCAGCAACAACTGTGGCGCAAGTCCATATTAATCCAAAAAAAAAAAAACGAAAATCTTCTGTTTAGAAACATATGTGTGCCAATGAATGGATGATTTCTTCAGATGTTGATGATGCTTACCATCATCATCAGTAGTAAATTAACAAAAAAAAAATAACAAGCAAATATTGTGACTGGAATACAAATCCTGTACAGACAGTCTGCTTGCAGCCAAATAACGGGTCCGCCATTTTACGTTTTTTCTTCAACTAGTGCTTATTTCGTGAATGGTAACACTTAGCTCATGTCTGATTTGACAGATAATTAGTTTTATCCTTCCGCTGAACGAATATGGTTGTGTATACGCTTGAACCACGCTGGGAAATATGCGTTATCGCTTCGCTAAATGGGCCTGCGATCGACTTACAAAAGATGCAGATTTTGCCAAAAAAAATCATCTTTTCAGATGAAGCTCATTTTGATAATGGCGGGTATGTTAACAAGCAAAATTGTCGCATTTGGGGCACAGAAAACCCGCACGCATACATTGAAAAGCCGTTGCTCCCAAATCGAGTCACTGTTTGGTGCGGATTTTGGTCCAGATGCATAATTGGGCCATTTTTCTTCGAAAATGGACAATGAGTGGCCGTTACAGTCATTGGCGATCGTTACCGGGCCATGTTGAACAAATTGTTGTTCTCAAAAATTGAAGAGGAGGATATTGGCAACATTTGGTTTCAACAGGACGGCGCTACGTGCCACACAGCCGAAGCTACACTCGATGTTTTGCGCCCTGTTTTTGAAGATCGCATTATCAGCCGCAGAGCTGATGTCGTTTGGCCACCTCGGAGCTGCGATTTGACACCGTTGGACTATTATTTGTGGGGTGCCGTCAAAGACAAGTGTTACGCCGACAAGCCAGTGCCAATTGACGCTGTAAAGGACAATATTCGTGAAGCCATTGGTGAAATACAGCTGCACACAATCGATAATGTGCTTAAAAATTGGACCGATCGTGTAGGCTACTGCATGGCCAGCCGAGGCAGCCATTTGAATGAAATTATTTTCCATTATTAACCGAAAGGATTGTACTTTCAAATAAAAAAAGAAATTTGAGAAAATATTCAGTAGTTTTTTTATAGCATTTTCAAAAAATTAAAAAAAATTATTTGGCGGACCCTTTAGAATACTTAAAGTGAAAATCACCCCCAGGGGCATGTATGAGCACATTTAAAGGGTATTAATTACACTTTGGTGTTACATCCTTTGGGGAAACCAGGTGCAGTCAATACCTGGAATTTGGTAAAGTCAAAGTTTACATTTTTTTTGGTTGTGGCTGGCTAGCGAACCTATAAAAAAAGTAAAATCTAAAACTCTTGTTGGTTATAAGCCAGTTTGAAGGTCTTATGTTCGAAGACTTGTGGGGAAATTCGGCCAGCTGTTCAACAGAAGCTGCCAGCATACCAAAAAGCAGGGGAGGATAGATAGCTACAGCTTCTTAACAAAGGGTGAGTGTATTATTCTGCCGTGTTATACACTCAAAATTGCTACCTGGGTCTACTGGTTGCGCTCACACACAGGGGAGTTAACCTGCAGGCATCCTAGAAAATCTATTTCACATATGGAAGCAGAGAGAACATGTTCCAAAACTGCCACATGTTTGTAAATTTCATGTAGGTAACGGTGTTAATAAAGGCATTTTCTTAAATACCCCTTGAGTTAGTTCCATAATGGCAAGTAACCCCAAAATTATTTTAACAGATAAAATAGAATACAACATTTTTTAATATATCTTTTCTAGGGTAATATTTATATTAATTTAAGTAATAACAAAATATCCCCAACATAACATTCAGGGCTACCCTAATCTCACAGTTTTTCTGCGGCAGTTATTTCTTGTATCCAAGTTTCACACGTGCAAAGCAAGCAAACAACAATTTACTGAAATAGAGATCCTAAAACGCATTTAAAGAATGTGGGCAGCAGCAGTCCTGTTATGTTTTGATATTCTCCCGAAAAAATAACCACTTACCAAAGGTTTATAAAAAAAGACAAAATAGGGTAATTATTTAATAAATCCTGCTTATTTAGAATGAATATGTGTGTGCTTCTGTAATAAAAATGACAATATTTGTAAACTTTTAAGCTTTTTGGTATAGATTTTTGAACATTTTCAAGTTTTCAGCTTTTCGCATTAAAACTCAATTAATGAAATCTTCAAATCTTTTTTAAGAAGATCTTATCAAAATGTAATTGAAACCCACTGAAAATCTTATAAATCCAATTAAAAAAAGCCGAAACTAATTCTTTCATCTAGAAGAAGTTAATATCTTTCGAAGGATTAACATTTTATTATTTTATCTAACACAGGGATTCAAACCGATTTTTGCTTCGTGGACTCACTGAGAAAATAAACAGCCTGGCCGCAGATATCAACCACTATCGTTAGCTTGTATTTTTAAAGACCAACAGCTGATTTGCAGCCCACTAAGAATTTTCCGCATGACAAGTCGATCGACAATACAAGCGACCGATAACGTAACAGTCCTCATACAAATTTTATTCTATATTTTATTGCTGATGTGGCAATACAGTTATTTTGACAATAAGTAAATGAATTTTGTCAGAAATGTAAAACCTGTTGACCGGCAAGTCGATAGTTAGTGGGCCGCATAAGAGAATGATAATAAGTGACTTGTTGTCGTTCGCTACAGCTGTCGATCGTCATCGGGGCATGGCTGAAAATTTCTCGGAACATAATTTGATCACAAAAAATATGGAAAAATACGCAAAAAAGAAAACAAATTTTAATCTACCAAATTACCATGCCTAACTATATTTTCTTATACCCTACATACACTACTAACTAGTCCATTTTTTCCTATAATAAACCTAAACGTTTTGTGCTAGACTTTTCTTTTGACCTTAACATTTGTATAAGAATAACATAATTGCACAAAATATTATCTAAATAACAAAATCTAAATAAGATTTAGTCCTTTTTACGTGATTTTCGAGTCAGGTCCCGTATGTAACTTATGGTTATTTCTGGATTAACACAAAAGTTGCTCTTTATGAAACAAGTTATTATTAAAGTTATTTTGCCAATTGTATCTCATTTTTAATATAAATAAGGAATTTACGGCAGTACAAGTAATTTTTAGAGAGTGTGGGTTTGTAGGGAAGCCATTGTCGAATTTGCACCGATACTCCTAATGTGATGGTTGTTGCATTAAAGAAAAAATATTTGGTTAAACTTGATTAAAATGCTAACATAATGAAAAATTTATGGACAGAATACTCTACTTGGAAAGGGCGTTTGTATGGTGGCTAGGTAAGCCATATAAGGATTCCTTTTTTGAAAGCTTTTGTACTAAATTTATTTATATTGTTTTTAAAGTTGGGACCCGTACTTTGTACCACAAAGCTTACATGGATACACAGCCAGCCAGCAGACCAGTAAATCAGTAAATCGTTTTACTAAAGAGTGGTCCAACCAAAACGCACGATGTTAATTGTAAATTAAAAAATAAATGTTTTCAGAGAATTATCTTAATATTTTTTGTTATTATAGAAGGATATATGACAATTATTTGTGAAACAAAAAATATCGCCACAATGCTCGCCACGACTTCGGTGGCATACCTCTATCCGATGGTCCATATTTTCAGTAATTCTGAGACATAATTGAGGTTCAATGTTGTTAATGTGCCGAATTATCTCATCCTCTAGCTCTTAAATTTTTTTTTTACTGACGTACACTTTTAAATATTCCCAAAGAAAGAAGTCAAACGAGGTCAAATAACATGATCGTGACGGCCAATTACCATCGCCACGACGTGAGATAACACAGCCATTGAATTTCTCTCGCAAAAGAGCCATGGTTTCGTCGGCTGTGTGGCACCTTCCTGTTGGAATCAGTTCCATATTCTTAATTTGTGGCCAGAAGAAGTACGTTATCTTCTCGCGATAGCGAACACCATTCATGGTAACTGCATGACCGATCTTATTTTCGAAGATGTACGGCCCGGCCCGGTGACGCCGCTAGCCCAAAAGCCGCACCACACACTCACTCTGTGTGGATGCATAGGCTTTTCAACCATCACAATTGATTCTTAGGCGGCAATTCTGTGATTCTTAGGCGGCAATTCTGCTTGTTAACGAATCCATTAAGGTAAAAGTTTGGTCCGATTATGATAACCAAAAATATCACGAAGTGCATTTTGATTTGAATGCCGATTTTCGTAAAAGGCGTAAGCAATATTAACGTGCTGCTCAACTCTGTACCACTCCATGGTTGAATTTGTCAAACACTGACACAAAGAAATGTCTTATTAACTTGGACAAAAACACTTGACATTAAGCTGCGACTCACAATTTACATCGCGCATTATGGTTGGATCACCAAAAAAGTGGATCTAGGACTAACTGTTTTTATGCCATACAAACTTAAGCATAATTAAATCGGAGTAGGGTAATAATCATTGGCACTTGGAACTGAAGTCGAAATTTTTAATTGATATGAAACTTTTTAATTTGATCACATAGTTTTATTGGTATTATTGGTATTTCCGCAAAAAATCATTAAGGTATAAAATTTTCAATAAAATGTCTTTTACGAACCCTTTTGAAATATTTTACCGGCATCTTGGGGTTCTTAAACATTGAAAACTACGGTCTTCAGTTGGGAACCTTTTCTTATATAGCTACATTCATATAATATTCTCTTAAAGGAAACAAAAAAGTTATTACTCAACCACATTTCTGAAAAAAAAAATACAATTTTAAACTTTGCGCGCAAGCGTACAAGTATTTTTGAAAAGCTAAAGTACAAATATCATAAGCTTAAAAACATGATTGCGTTGATGATGCACCCGATTATATTTCTTGTTTTGTGCAGCATTCCAGCTGCCATCCTTAGCAACAGTCTGACATTATTACAATAAAACAAAAAAATATAAGTTTTTACAAAAATCTTTTTTATTTCAAATTTTATTGCACGTTATTTTGGTTATTCAGTTATTTTATTTGTAGAAGGAAAAAAATTAGGCAGGCTGCTTGTCCTCTCTAAGTTGACATGTAATTTTCCTTATTTATGTTTTTTATTTTATTTAATTTTCTATTCATATTGCAGAAAAAAACCATTTCATCATATTTTATCTTCAGCTGCATCAACTTCTTATGATAAGTTGAATGTTGATTATTTTGAGCAGCTTATTTGTAAAATTCGGTAAATTTTGTTGTTATACAATTCTAATCTTGTATTTTTTTTCTATACTTTCTAGTTTTTTTTCATTTTAAATTTTTATTATGTTTAATTTATTAATTTTATAAAGCCTGATTAAAATGTGAAAATAAACTCCTTAAGCTGTTACGTTTTTGATGCAGTAAGAAATCAAGATTTTTAAGAATTTTAATTAAAAATTGTAACATGATAATTTATAATTTTATAATTGAACTATTTTATTATTTGTATTTGAATTTGTGACGGAAAATTATAAATGTCATGATTTTATTTTGTCCTTCCCAGCTAGCATTTGGCTGATTATTTTTTGTAAAAATCACCCATTTGATTCTTTTCAGATCAGTTTTGATGATAAAAAACTGATTTATCACTTGAGTGATTGAAAAAGGATTCATATATGATTCATTTATGTACATACATATATGCTAAATAATGATTTTTAAATATTTTGAAAATAAAAATAGAAACTTTCATGTTAGCCAAATAAATAAGAAGCTTGACTAAAAAAGAAGCCCAAAAATTATTGACAATTTATGAAAAAAAATGTTAGTGCAAATTGTTTCTTTTCTTCTTCGCGAAAAACCGATAACTTTTGTTTGGTTTAAAATAAAGCTGGTTTTATTATATGAAAAATAATCAAAAACTATATAGTATACGAATGAAAAATGAGACGACTCCATAATGATTATTAAAACTACCATTAAATTGATCAAAAAGGAATCAGAAAATTGTATGACAAATGATTTTTTCAGAAGATTCATCGGTAGGGTACCATTTTCTCACAACGAGAGTATCTATGATTGAAAAATGAGCTCATATACGGGTATTTTGCTCTTAAAGCTGATTCCTAAATGATTAGATTATGATACAAAATGCTAGTTATCAACCCATACTCATACGTCAAATTTTGGGTATATGAGCCAAAATTTGTGCATGTGTGCGTTAAATTATTATTGTTTTTATCAATGCGAATTCATCCCAGGTAATCTCGGTACTACAACAATTACAACTCGTACAAAAACCACAAGCAACTTGTTACTGTAAAATCATTGTACAATGTCAAAAACAGAAATAAAGATAATAAAAGAGAATAAACAAAATTTTGACATCCAACAGTGATTTTAGCTAATATCAGCAGGGCTTTTAGAACCACCTGTTATAAATTCGCCTTGGTTTTTATGAAGACAATTTTGACACTTCGGCGGCTCCTTTTATAGAGCAGCATGTCTACACTCCCAAATAAGTCTACCTTGTGTTTATGTACCTTGGTCCTTACTGTATTTTATTGCTTGTGAGAATTATAAAATTTAGCTCATTTGCATTATTATTATTTTTCACTTAAGTGCGATTGATTACACAAGGGAACAAATTTAAACTTTTTTTGTGCGGTCTGAAATTTTATTGCAAATTTTTACTAATTTGAGGTCGCAGATTTCAAATCTAATCTGTATTTTTGTCGATCACCTCTACTCTTCGAGATATACCGTTATGTTGAAAATTAAGGCACTTTCACTACATATGTATATAAGAATAACTTGAAAAGGGTTGACCATATTTTTGAAAAAAAGGAACGTTTTTTGAAAAATTCATAAAAAAATAAAAATGCGGCAAAAGTCACAGTTTTGGCCTTAAAACATATATCTAAACATAATTTCGAATGAAATGAGGTTGGTTTAATTGTAATCGGAGCACAACTTTGTATTTTATTTTAAATTTACTGAGAAAATTCAATATCGATTTTCATACAAAAATTACATTTTAAATATGTGTGTTTTATGAACGTTTTTTTTTCTAAATTGTAAATAAAATCAAAAGTTGTGCTCCGATTACAATCAAACCAACCTCATTTCATTCAAAATTATGTTAAGATTATCGTTTTAAGACCAAAACTGTGACTTTTGTCGCATTTTTGTTTTTCATAAATTTTTGAAGAACAAAAAAATGTGTTTTTTTTCAAAATGTTCCTTTTTTTTGATTTCCGCAAAATGGCTGTTCCGCAGTGTAACTCTCATTTAATTTCATTTCACTCAATTCTCTTTTTGCCATTTACTTTAATAAACGATATTTAAATAAAAGAAGCTTAATAAGTTGATTTTTGTTCACAAATCGTCCTAATAAATAACTACTAATGAACTAAAATTCTAAATTCCTTTTTAACTTTAAAAAAATGTTTAACATTTCATAAATTATCTTGTTTGTGGGTGAATGTAAGGTTAAAGCCGTTTGTGCTTGCCCCTTTTAGATAATTACTTAATAAAGGAAATTATTAAAAATAATTGAAGTCAATTAGGACATTTAACTGTCTGGTTTAGACTCTTTTACTTGTATATTTTCCATCAAGTTACCGAGAGTCATCTCCTACAAAATTTTTTGAAAATAGTTAATTAGGAAAAAATATGAACCATAGTTTTTGAATAGTCTAATACATTTCGATGATAAATTGACCCAAAAATACATAGCTACAATATTGTGACTCATTTTCGCCACATAGGAAAACGCGAAAACGTATAGAAAAACTCATTTGATAAGTGAATTATTTTCGTTTCCAATTCGAAATATTTGATTGAATGCCTCGTATTATAAATTTGTAATCGACTTGGCCATATAGGCTTACAGATTATGAATTAACAAAGGAAACAAAAAGTGCCATAAAAATGTTATAATATCATTGGCCCTTATAATAGTGTAGGGTACTCATATAAAACTTTTTGTTAGCGAAAATTCAAACGGAATAATAAACTTCTACTTTAACCGTTTATTACAAATATTATACAAAATGAACACCTAAATTTACAGAAATTAAAGACAACTTCAGTACAACTCCGCTTCGTCAAATGATTTTTTGCCAGAGTTTGTGTCTTAAGTCTTTTGATTTTTCGTAGGCAAAGTCAATATAATTTGCATAAATCAAGTTTGTGTCTTTCGTCTTTAACTTTTCTATGAAAATTTAATGTTGTACATATTTCCAAATTAAACACTTATTAACAAAACACTTTGTAATAAATAAAAATTTCAATAATTCTTTTTATATAACCTTAGGAGGTTAAATGCATAATAATGCAATAGAACAAAAAACCCTCCACAATATTTAAAGAACAAATAAATATTTTTTTGCAATAAAATTAATTTATTTTTTTCCAAATGTTTTGCAATATTAATAAAAATTTGTATTTCTTAAATTCTTTTACAGATTTATCATCATTTTCAAACAGCATCGTTATGACAAACAGGTTAGTAAAATCTTATTTGTTATTGGTAGTATTTAAAAAAAAAACACTCCTTAAAAAATCGAAAAATGTTGTGTAACTCTTCAAACCGCAAAACAAAATATGTATAAGCAAGAAGTAAAAAATCTTATAATTAAAACATAAAATAACTTTGAAAAAAAAAACAACACAATTGCAATACCTTAAGGGAAAAATGAAGAAGATACTGCTAAACAAGTATGATTTTCAAAACAATTTAAATAACACAAAAATTCACAATATTTTCAATATTAAAACAACGATAACAAGAAAATTTTAAATGACCCTTGTGATCTTTAGCTGACTGTCATGCTACAGGCATAAATATTTAACAGCTTTAAAAATTTCTATTAAAGAAAAAAGATACAGCGACTAAAAAAAGTTATGTTAACGTGACATCAGACACTAGACACAATAAAGACGCAAATTAATGTTACATAAACAAAATATAATACTTACTAAAATAGTAGTTAATACTACTGCGGTTGAAGACGAATTTTTACAAAGATACATTCTTATAAATACTTAAATTCTTTTATTTGAATTGTATTTTAAATGCACATAAATTAAAGCAGCTTAAAATAAAAAAAACCCCAATTTTTTTAAATCTGAAAGAGGATCTAAACACAAATACCGACCGCATCCTGGTTTCATTTAAAGATTTTTAGAAACTTGATTACGAAGGTTGCATAAATTTTAATTGTTATTTGTGCCAAATGATATTTAACGAATAAAATAAAAAAAAAATTAAAACAAAGATCAAACTTTAAAGGTTAACAAGTGCCACTGTGATACAATCCATAAAATAATTGTACAAAAAAAAATATATTGTTGCATTTAAATCAATTTAAAATAACGGTCGGTAGAAAAATGAGATATAAATAATTTATGTAATTTTTTTTTTATTATTTATTTATTGAATTTTCATATATTAAATGAAAAACAGACAAGTCGGGCACCTTGCGTTTTAACCTAATTCGGGTACGCTGAATACACTGGTGCTAACCGTTTAAATTCTTAAAGTTGGCCCCTGCAGTGCCTAGGATGTCCCTAGATGGGTCAAATGTATGATCAACCCTATTTTATTTTTTCTCTCCATCAGTTAATTTTAACATACCTACACGCTATCTCCATTCCTTAAGGGGGCTCCCATACAAAATTCCTTATGCAGGCTAGAAAAATAGAAAAACCCGATAACTACCGAGGATTTCCCTCGAGGGATATACAATGTATGATCTCCATTAGTTTTTTGTTTTTAAAATTTTCTCAAAAACTTTCCCTTTATCTCCACTTCTTAGGGGGCTCTCATCACATATGGCGTCTAATAAAAGTTGTAAACAGATCTTAATCATTTATGGCTTGTTTTGTTTGCCACTTCGTTTTTTATACTACATATGTCTGGAAAAAATTAGATGCATGGCTGCATTTTCTTATTTTTTATGAATAATTAACAAACACAAATTTCGAAAGTTTGCTAAAAAAAATTATTTATTTTATTGCAAAAAAAAAAAAATAAATATCTAAAACGACTGCGCACCCCCAGAAAAATAAAATATTTTAATATGGTCACCTCCAAAAAAATGTATTTTTAAAGCACATTTAAAACATACACATGTAGTATGATTAAATTAACCACATTATAGTCTGCGACAATCATTTTATGGTTAAATTAGTTCTCCATCAAGAAGCCACAAACATATTATGGTTACCTTCGAACAAGTGTAATAATAAATAATATATGTTAATCACTTAAAATAGCATGATTGTAAAAGATGATTATACTATTGCAAATTTAAAAACAAATAATTTTCATATTTATCTATAATAGGTTTAGAGACAACCATAATAATTTTGTAGCTTCTTGATGGAGGGCTAATTAAACAATAATAAGGTTGTCGGAGACTGCAATATGGTTAAATTAAACTTAATTTTTTTTAAAATTTCATTTAAAAATAGTTTTTTTGGAGGTGGCCATATTTAAACATGTGTTTTTTCTGCGTGCATATTAGAAAAATATTTAAATTTACTTGAAGTTAATTTAATTGCGGAATTTCAGTTTTTTTTTTAACTCGTAAAAGCCCTAACAGAACAATGACCCTTCAAGAACCCTAAAAGAGTACTGAGACCACTCCTATCTTATGCTAATAGAACCCTCGTTGACCCTGCGTCCAATCCGGGCCATAGTTACCTGGACAGCCTGTTATCCGTTCTATCCCTCCAGGACCGGTTAATGGTATCGCGGAATCTATTCCGTATTACCTCATAGTAGTGACATAAGGGAAGTTTTACTACCCCCGCTCCTTACCTCTAAGTCAAGTTTCGAACCCTCTGTCGCGAGCTCATCATCATTATCATTCACCTTGCAGTGTCCGGGTACCCACACAGCCCTACCATGAATACCTTCATGAGCTCTCTCAGAGCATTCCTAACCCATGCCACAAGGCACAATTGCGAAGCCTGACTATCAACGTAAATTGTCACCACAGACCCCGCTACGATGTGACTCAGTATCAACTCTGTCGCCCTCCAGATCGCTAAGATCTCAGCCTGGAAGACACTGTACTCATCTGGAAGTCTGAATGACCTTTTCAAGTAAGCACCAGCCCCCTATCCCTCGCCCAACACCTGCATAATCTCACCGATCTTTTTTTGTCCCCTCCCCAAGAATCAGTTAGCCGAAGATTGTTATTTTGAAAAAAAAAAATTAATTTAGTTTCCAGTGTTATTAATGCCAAAATCAAGTAAAATTATTAAAAAATTTTGACTAGAACTATTCAAATTTACTAAGAACTACCTACTCAATAGTTCTAAGGTCATTTGTGGATTTTCAATGACAATAACATGCTAAATGTCGATAGCATAAAGCACTGTCTGGTCTACAGTTTGCCAATTGTACTAGTGAATCAGTACAGTTAACTTTAAGTAAAATTTCACTATTGACATTTCCTACAAGGCTACTAACTTACCAACCACTGCTACAAGCATTTCTAGAATTGTAAAGAATCTTAAGCTACATTGTGACTAAACATTAAACAAATTTATTGCTTTGCAAATTTGTCGAGTACAATTAAAGAGTAAATAATAAATAAAATATGAAAACAACTTTATGATGATTACAAAACAAAGACTCAAGAAAAAAATCGAACAAAAATTACCTATGAATGCAAAAGAATCTACAATTCTTACTTACATTAAAGAAAGGCTTTTATATCGAATCGATTTCCATTAATCATTAAACAGTGAATTTGCTGAAACAATTGCCTTTTTAAGCATTTCAAATTTCCACGAGTGCAAACCTTTAATCAGATAAGCATTTGTCTTGTCTTTAAGTTGAACAAAAGCACTAGAGAAACAAAAATTCAAAACTTCAACGTTGTATTGTACTCGTACTCATATTAAAATGCAACAAAAATTTAATGTTGCAATCATTGCCACCACCGCCTCTTTAGAAATAAAAATTCTCATCGAAATGATTGTTGCAGTTTCGCTCATTAGCATTTATTATTGTAATACTGCTTGAGCATTACATGTGAATTAGCAAATATGTATGTATTATCTGAGTACTCGTACGTACAAATTATTGTTTATTTACTTGCTTCTTTTTTTTCATCTTGAAAAAAATCCCATTTAATTTACACAAATAAAAACAAATGTATACATCACACAAACTCACAAAAGAGATTACGAAAAGTCTGTTTTTAATATATTTTTTCGGAATTTTCTTTATATACCTCGAACAAATTTTAATTTTGATGCCATTGTTTTTTATTTTTGTTATTGCACTTTGTGGCCGACTAGACACACAAACTCGAAATTTAAAAATCAAAATATGCACATACATGATAAAAATAAATAAATATTTATACTAAAATTATAAACTCTGCTACGTATTTTTTCTGTACCATTGTAAATAATTGCAAATAGAAATTAAAAAGAACAAGAATAAAAAAAGCAAGAAAAAAGCATGAAACTTTTAAGTCCTTAAGGAACAGAGTAAATGCGCAAGTAAAGATTTCCAAGTCAAAGTTTTATGAGGAGCATTTTGAATCTGCAGTTTGTTTAAAAAAGAAGTGGATCTGTTTAACACAATTATAACAACATCCACATTTCCTTGTATGTGGAACCGTGCGAAAATTATTCCTTTACCAAAATCAAGTCATGAATGTCGGCCAATTACAATCTTGCCATACTTGTCAAAAGTTTTTGAATGCCTGATTCATTCACAGAATAGTAAATACCTACACTTGCTTACTGATAAACAATCTGGTTTTAGACCAAAACATGGTTGTGTTTCTGCTTTATTACAAATCTCTGAGGAATTAAGAACTAAAGTTGACGGTAATAGCATATCTTTTCTTGTTTGACACCGTGGAAACTCTATTCTTTGCCTCAAACTTAAACAAATGTGCAATTTTCCACCAACTGCGGTCAAATTAATATCCTCATATTTAAACGATAGATCCCAGGCAGTCTACTATGGTTATGACAAAGCAAATAGTTGTTTAGTATCTAGCGGCGTACCTCAGGGTTCTATACTTGCTCCCCTTTTATATTCTGTATACTCGAATGATTTACCTTCCCAACTTAAACACTTTGGAATGCAAATGAATGCGGATGATGTACAAATATATATCAGTTGACAACCATCCGATGCCACAGAATGCATAAGTAAGCTAAACCAGGATCTAGAAGGGATTAACTCATGAGCTTCAAGGAATGTTCTTTGCTGAAACGCTAGGAAAACTAAGGCTAAGGTAATTGGTAAGAGCAAACTAATCTCGACATCTTTGCCGCCGATTCAGATTGACATATTAAGTATAGATATAGTGGAATCAGCTAAAAATCTTGGTGTTATATTTAATTCTAAACTTGACTACTCTAATCACACATATGCAATCTGGGGTAGAACGTTTTCTCTGTTGCGAATTCTGTGGATGACTTAATATTACACTCCCTTTGAAATCCGTATGCTATTGGCAAAGACATATCTAACGCCAACACTAATGTATGGGTGTGAACTATTCGCAAGCTGTGATTCGGCAAGTAATAAAAAACTCAATGTAACTTTTAAAAATATGCCCCGGTAGACTAGCTGGTAGTGAGCTAGTCTATCAGCGCCGGGGTTGCGTGTTCGATTCCCGCCAGAAAATCTGGTTTCTTTCCTGCAGACAAGCTTAAAGCTTCGCGGATACGTTTTTGGTCTTTCACGATTTTCAAGAATTTCCCGTTATACAAAGCAGTTATATAACATATCTTTTGACACAAAACTGTCTATACACAACAACCAGGCTAGGAATAGGGCAAAATAGATAAACAGTTATCGATATCGTAGTCAGATATCTGAAAGGCATTTTTTTAACTCTATCCAGCTTTGGAACCGATTACCCCACAATATTCAAGCAAGAGACAATGCTAAGCACTTTAAACGCGAAGTATTTAAACATTATTGTTGACTTTTTAAATTAAATAAAATCATTTATTTTTTATTCATATGTGACCTTCTCCGAGGAAAGGGACCTAGTGTATGAAAATGAAGTTTTGAGAAAATCATTCATCTTATTCTACACCCTTTTAGGTACCTGCATCCACTCTTAAGTCCAAACCCGTTTTTTGATACACTAGGTCCTTTTTCTTGGAAAATCACATACGTCGTGTTTTTATTTATAATATGTATTAAGTATTTTCATTAAATCAGTAAACATTTTCTCAAAACATACTTGCCCCTTATCACCATCCATTCGGGGGTTTCCATACAAATATTTCATACATTAAGGGGGCTCCAATACAAAATTTTTAATACAGACTAGAAATATATTGAAGAAAAAGTCCCATAACTATCTAGGAGTCACCCTTAAGGGGATGCAATATATGATCAACCTCTATTTGTTTTTCGTCCTAAAGACTTTCGCAAAACATACTCGTGCTTTATGTAAGTTTCTGCCATACAAATATGGCGTTTTATAAAATTCTTAAATTTAATAATAATTTTTCACCTTTTTATCTTATGCTTGGAACTTTCTGTGAATTTTAAGCGAATGCAGTCTTCGTTAGAAATCGATGAACAGCCCATAAGTTTGTCATTCCGTCTGAAACTTTTTTTATATTCACCTGAGACCCCATAATGAATATATCTGTGGCATTTTGACAAAACATCTAAAATTGAGATAAGATAGCAAAGAAGTTTTTAAAAAAACTCGGTGAAAAAATAATTTTTTTTTTAAATTAATAAAATAAACCAAAATTAAAGAAAAATTTCGTTTATAATACAAAATTTTAAAAACGTAAACAAAAATGTTTTTTGAAAGAAAATTAGTGTCAGTAACAAAAGTTTTTTTACTCTTTAATTTAACTTCATATATTTTGTCAAAATGCTACAGATATATACTTTAAGGGGTTTTTTGAAAACAAGCTTAGTTTCGAAAAACTCAAAATAAAAGAACAAATTGCTGTCAAACTGTCTCTAGTTATCCTAAGCAATTTTGGATTGAAATCTAGCATAGTCGGTTCAGTAGGGTGAGAGTTATGAACTGTGTAACCAGAAGTAGGGGAAAATCCCTACATGTAGGTATTTTTGTTACTTAAATAGAAGCGTTGGAAAAAGCGGACAGATTTTTCATAATCTCCAAAATGAAGGGATTTTTCGTCATATCGTATTATGTATTTATAAAATAAATGCTGAAAACCCCGTTTTTTAATGTCCAAAACAGTTGAAAAAAATGTTCCCCTAAAATACCTTCAAAATAAATTTCCAGAGCTGTTTGTAGTTTAAAAAGTTGGCGACACTAATATATGAGTAAATGTTTTTTCTAAGTTATCATTCAAAAGGTGTGAACCCGTACTTTTTGGGTAAAGTTCGGTCAAATGAGAGTAAATAAAAATTTCTTTCACTAAGAGACAAAATGTACAAAAGTACGGGAACAATAAAAACCAAATTTCTGATTCAAAAGAAAGCGTTAATATAAAATCTGTTTAAATAAATACATAAATGACACATTAACATGCATTAAATTAAAATTCCAGCATTTACTTATGTACATATTTCAACATTTTCTTTTGTTTATTTTTTAGATATTTCTTATGTTAATTATTTTTGTTAACTTGCATGCAATTTTTTTTATTTTTGACCCAGCTGATTGTTTAAAAATTATATAAATTTACCCAAAAAAAAGTACGTGCTACTTCGTGCAAGAAGAAAAATATTTTTCTCTTAAAAGGTGAAACTTTGAGTACGAGATTACACTTAATGTTGAAAGTCTTAATTGAATTTAATTAAAAGTACACTAAAGCAAAAATTTACCAAAATTGCTTTTTTTTAATTTAATTTAATTTAAGAAATATAGTTTATTCTACAACTTACAAATTTTTTTATTCAAGTCTACAGACGTTTTTCGTAAATACAGAAAAATTTCCCAAATAGTTATAAGAAGAAATTTCTTCGATTTAACTTTAACCTTTTTAGTTAATTTGATTACAAAATTAGTCAAATTTAATAATTATAGCAGTTAAATATTTTTATTTATTTTAACTAATAAACGTAGTAGTTAATTTGAATATCTTATTGATTTAAATTGACGAATCATTATTCCAATTAACTAATAAATTTAGTATATATGAATAAGATATCATGGATTCACTGACCGCATTGGATATCCAATGAAACCCTTAAAAATGAGGTACATTGCCGCCCTATTGAAATTGACATACGACGTCCATCAACTGATATTGCAAGAACTGCCATAGACTGGAATCCTCAATGTCAACGTCAGCCAGGTCGACCACATAATTCCTGGATCCGGTCCATCAGAAAAGAACATGAAACTACTTACCACAGATAGAAATAGATCGAGAGAATTCGTTAACGCCCCATGTTCTCCGTCAACGTTTTATTTAAACATGTTAATTTGCATTTTATTATTTATATAAGTTTTAGATAAATAATAGAACATATTCACAAATATATGTTTAGAATCATAAGAATCATTCATATTTTTATATAATTTCATGTTTTACTTCAACGAAATTTTAACGAATTTATATTCAATATACCACCCTTGAGGAATTAAATTAACAAAATTTTGTTAAATAAACGGATTAAGTATTCAAATTAACTTTCTGTAAGAATGCTAATCCATATATTTTTATGTGTTGTTCCCAAAACATTGTGTTACTTACTACTGGTGTTTGTGTATATAACAGAATTTTACCTATTTTTCTAACTAAATGTTATTCATATGCACTAGACCGGGTCGACCTCCATACATATGGCTTAATTTTTGTATTGAGTGCTTTTTTTAGTCTAACTTCAAATTCTTGATTTATGATTTCTAAGATCATTCCGTTCCAATGTCTAATTTTTAAAACGTATCATGAGAATGTTTCTAAAACTGAGTACATTATTAATTTTTCCTATTTTGGCTAAAAAGTGAGTATTTAAAAAACTTGACTATCAAAGAATCTGAAGGTTTTCTTTTCCATTTATAAAAAATTTAACATAAGAACGGAATGATCTCAGATATCATAATTATCATAAAAAAGCACTAAATACAAAAATGAAGCCAAATTCTAGCCATTAACAATGATATACGATACGATGAGATTGAACTTCAATTGGCGATTCTATATATGTGTCTTAAACAGAAATGGCTGCATTTTAGGGCGTGACAAAAAAATTTGCAAGCTCTTGAAACTTAATAAATTTGACTTTAATTCTATGAAGTTGTTTGTGAAAAAGAAAAAAGGGGCTAAATTTTGAGGCGTGGCATAAAAGTGAGTATAATAAAAGCTAGACATACTTAGTTTAACAAGGACTTTCTTGGCAGGTTTAAAAAAATTTACATTTGGGGGAAGGATCCGAGATGGCATAAGTGGCGCCCAGAGTTTGAAGGTGGATTGAAAAGTGGCCACTGTCAAGCCATGAACAACGATATGTGATATGATAAGATCGGACTTTAAATGGCAGAGCTACTACATATAAAAAACCAATAGTGCTGTATTTTAAGGCGTGGCAAAAAAAAATTGTTCCTGTTTTAGAAACTTCATTGGCATATCTTTCTTTCTAGGGGGTTGACTGGGAAAACTTTTTTTTCGACCCACCCAATATGAACCAAAAATTTGTGTTGAATTAAAGAAAATTTGTGTACACAGAAAAATTTTTGCAAATACTTATTCAATTAAATAATTAATTGGTGTACATTAATTATTCAATTAATTTTTTGTTTGCTGCAATTAATTTTTTTAATCAAAATCCATAAAATTTAATGTTTGTGAATATGTGGTGTATTTTTTGTTTATGCAATTAATTTTTAATTGACTAAATTTGTGTCCCATGACTCGAAAATACAAATCCGTTATTGATATGATCAATTCCTTTGCAGGGGCAAAATTAGTTAAATATTTAATTGTCTGAACGAATTGTTTAATTAAAGTCGATTTTTTTGTGTAGTTGAATTAATTTTGATTATATTTGAGGAAAAATTGAGTTGATTTAACAATTTTTTTAGTTGATGGTTTACTAAATTTTTTCTCAGTCGATTCGTCAATAAGCAGAATTGCCGCATTTGGGCGAATGATTATCCAAGACTGATTGTCGAAAAACCAATGCACCCACAAAGAGTGACTGCTGGCGGCATCATCGGGCCGTATTTTTTCCAAAATGTGGCCGGTCAGGCAGTTACTGTGAATGGTGTTCGCTATCGTGAGATGATATCGAACGTTTTAAGGCCCGACTTGGAAGATATGGATGTGGACGATATGTGGTTTCAACACGACGGTGACACTTGCCACACAGCTAATGAAACAAAGGCTCTTTTGCGCGACAAATTCAATGGCCGTGTTATCTCACGTAGTGGCGATGTCAATTGGCCGCAAAGATCTTGTGATTTGACACCGAAGGACTTCTTTCTTTCAGGTTATTTGAAAGAAAATGTGTTTGCCGATAAGCCAGCAACAATTCAAGAGCTAAAGGATTAGATAATTCGGCACATTTGATATAAGATTTAACACAAATTCGTTCTATACGCCTAGAAATCATAAAAAATTTCGTAAAGATTGGTCCATAATTTACTATAGACCCCATATAAAACTAACTCTTGAAAAAGACTTTAGTACGCCTAAAACTGTAACGAATAATGATAATTTAATAAATTTTGTCATTCAGTTTTATATGACTATAAATACACTCTGAACTTTCATAAAGACCGGTCCATAACTTACCTTAGACCCCATATAACGGCCAGTTTCGGAAAACTCTTTAGTATGCGTAAAAACGTTAGGAATAATGTAATAAGTTAAGGTCAGTCGCAGTTTTATATAACTAAAAATTACACTCTTAAATTTCGTAAAGATCGGTAAATAATTTACCACAGGCCTAATATAAAGACAGTAATATTCTAACTGTTGGTGTAGGGTTTTTAAGATTCGGCACAGTCGAATATAGCACTCTAGCTTGTTTTTTATTACAATCTTATTATGCTTATTTATATAACATTTAATTCATTGCCCTCCTACCATCTCGTATTTACTTGTCATGCTCACTCTATTGATTATGCTCTGTTTCATAGATTTAGGGCCTGCTTTCAGAAAACAAATGCAATAATCGTTTTTCAATTTTTAAAAGTATGTATGTATGGATGGATGTGTGAGGAACGAAAAATAAAACTCATTTTATATTGTTGTTTTCCAAAGTTTTATTTTTTTTCTAACAAACATCAATAATATGTTTTATGAAAACAACGGATAAATACGTGAAATAAAAACAAATTAATTGCTGACCAATTATCGCATTGTATTATTTATACAATTAACTAATTATGCATTAGTTATTTTATCTAGCAACATTTAATGGATTTCTTAATAGTCGTGCATCATATACCCCTACACAACCGAGCATATTATAATCAGCAAGTGTCAATCTCTTATTATTTCTAACTTGACGTTCATAATTGCGTTCTTTTTTAAAACTGTATAAAGTGAACTTCGTCTTCGTCATCTTCTTTGTGTTCGTATGTCAAGGTGTAGATAACTTATTAATTTTTCTTTTATTGGTTGCTCCTTTGTTCCGACGTTTATTTGTATTTCTTTGCAGGTTATTTTATTTAATTTTATGTAGACATATTGTTTAAAGATTTCTCAAAATCAATTATAAATTACAAATACTATTTATTATTTTTGTATTTTTCTTTAAATTTTTCAAAAAGGTTTCTCAACATTAATGAAAATCAATTTGATTTCGTATGGAACCAAAAGCTACAACTGACATTTAGTTATAAAACAATCAAAACTTAAACCACAAAAACGAAAAATAAAAACAAAAACCTCAAACTCATCATTAGTTTTATAAAATTAATTTTTAACTAAATGCATCTCCATGATTAGTATTTTTGTTTGTTTGTTGTTTTTTTCTTTTTATTTTATTTTGAAATGTTGGAGGCAGTGTTTGTGGTGGTTTTGGTGTAAAAAATGTTCAACTGAATTTGTTATGTTTTTGTTTAATTGTTGAAGGACTTCGGGATGGGGAAACATGTTTTTGTTTTATAACTTTCTAAAACAAAATTAAAAAACAAACACATGTTATTATAATTTTAATATTTATTCCATTTTACATTATTGGTATGTTGGATTTTTTCTTTTCATTTTCACCTTCCATTTTTTTATTGAATTTTTCTGTTACAAAATATCACAAGAGTACTTATTTTTGTAGTTTTTACAAATCCACAAAGTTAAGTCTTTATAGTACTTTAAATATTTACTTTATTTAAATAAATATTTAGCTATTTATAAGTTTCTACAATTGTTTGCCTTTAAATGTGCAAAAAAGCATTTTGTGATTTATTTTCTAAGCACACCTGCATGTTGGAATGGAAAACATCTCATTCCTGTTTGAATTGTTTTGGGTGCCTGTGTCTTAAGTCTTTTGTTTTTTCTTTATAAAAGTCCCGCTTTACTGTGAGTAATGCTTAAATAAATTTATGAACGCAGTTTATTAAATGCAATATTTGATTTTATTGTCAAATGGCTATTAATAGATTATTTTGAAATAATTTCTAATGCCAATTGCAATTATTTTTTTTATTCCCTTAAATGTTGTTTTTTGTTATATTTCAATTGATAGAATTTATGCTTTTCCTTGTCATTTTATTTGCCTCATTTCATTAAAGGAAAATAATAGTAATGCGGGATAATAGATTTGATCATATCTATGGGAGTTTCAGTTTATGAAACAAATACAATTTTAGATTTTTGGCTGGAAAAATTTAGGTTTCGAAATACATTGTAAATATAATTCTATAATATTTTTTAGATTTTTAGAGATATAAAAGATATTATTTCGCTGTAGGGCTTTAACTTTATGAAACAAATTAAATTTTAGGACGAAAATAAAAGTGTTTACATGTTTTTATCTCTCTCGCTGTGGGATTTTTATTATAAAGGGTGGCCTTACCATAATGCACGATGTTAATTGTGAGTCACACCCTAACGTCAAGTTTTTAAAAATAAATTAAAAATATTAAAATCGAAAATAACTTTTATTTTTCATTTAAAAAAATAAAAATCAAAAATAACTCTTATTTTTGATTGTTAAAATAAAAATCAAAAATTTAAATATCATGCAATATGTTGGATGCATTTCGCCTAAAAATCATGATGGTGTAATTAAAAGATTTCTACGATGTTCTTTTATGTTTGATTTATTTCTTCAAAAATTGAAAAATAACTCTTATTTCCGGTCCCTGATTTTAATACAATTTAAATCCCGTGGTACTTTTTCTTCACATCGATCACCATTTAAATATTTTAAATACCCATCACTTTGTGTGTTGTTTTATGTATACAATTGCTTTTTGTTTCTGTATGTCTTATACAAATGGCATGCTTTAAAATGTTCTATAGGAAACGGTACACTTCGGATACAGAAACGTTCCCCTAACTTAGCCTTAATCCATTAGGCATACAATGAGCGCATTGTTGTGCTTTATATATCTCTACACTGATAGAAAATTGCATATTCATATTGATGATGCTCTAACATCAGAATTGTGACATTAATGTTGTTACAAATGGCATCAATGCAGCAAAAAGTAGCATCAACTCAATCACGAAAGTCATTATAAAATGTTGTCATATTTTATGCGTCATCTATGTAAAATAAGAAGCAAAAATCCCCATATTCTATTTTTTTAAATTATTTAGTTAAATACATCAAATTTTTAAAGTAGGATTAATACGAAAGCCATATCGGGCATGCTGCTGGTGTCTTATTATTTAGAGTTCTTCTGTTAATAAAGGGCGAAATACAGCAAAAGGGAAATAAACCTGTGTAATGGGTAAGTTAATAATAATATTCTCTCACTTTAACTTAAGTCAATCCCAGTGATTCAATTTAATGACAAACTGCAATGAGTTCTTTGTGCAATGTTACTGCGTCATCGCACTGATGACATGTCTTATTAAACCGACTCCGATTCATCAGTTCTGTGATGCCGATGTGTCATACCATTGATGACATAATTTCAACTTTTGACCCTGCTGACAGTTTGGCCAAGCTATGTTAAGGCTGACATCACAATGATGAAAAGTGTCATGGGGTCACACTTGTCGTAGTACTGATGTCAAAATACCTCAGCGTTATGATGCATTTTCTTTCAGTGTATAATGCTTTGAAAATTGAAATGTTAACATACTGAAATCATATTTAACTACTTGTATAAACTTCTTAAGCCCATTAAAAGTAAATAGACACTTTTTAATGACCTAAAATATTTTCGCCTGGGATGACAATTAATTTGAAATTAATAACGTTTTTTAAAGTACCATAAATAAGAAAAAAAT
This sequence comes from Pollenia labialis, assembly GCA_949318255.1. Lineage (NCBI taxonomy): Eukaryota > Metazoa > Arthropoda > Insecta > Diptera > Polleniidae > Pollenia > Pollenia labialis. The sequence continues at coordinate 140,133,814 of OX439139.1, read as the reverse complement.
ATTGATTGCCACAAAAATAGCACACAAAATTATTTTTTTGAAATACCTTAAGACTTTACATATATTTTAATAAATTTGTAAAAGATAAACCATTGACAAGTTGACAAATTTTCCAATTATTTTTGCTGTTTGGTGTGGTTTTCAATACTTTTTCATACAAAAAAAAATCTTTTAACATTGTTCTTTTATTTAGTTTTTGGTGGGGATTTATTTTATCTTAGAATACTTCTATAAATATAAATTCAATTTAGGCGAAAAATATAAAAAAAGAAGTTTATTCCATCAATTTTTATGTTGACAGTTTTATGTGTATGAAACAATTACACAGTCTAATGCTATTAGGACGACCGTACCCATAATGATGCTTTGTTATTTTTTTTACTTTATTTCTTTAAAATTTTATTTCAGAAAATCATCCACGATCTTTTGGCTGGGTAAGGCCAAAAGTATAAAACTTGTCATGTAAATTTGTTTCCCTTTTTATTATTTTTCTTTTTTTTTTTTTATTTTAGTAAATTTTGGTTTGTCATTCACGATTTAAAATAAAATTTAGTAGTCAACATGTTTGGAAGATGTTACTATAACATTTATTAGATCTGATACACAAAAGTTGCACAATATTTTTTTAAACAATTCAATAATGTTGGCTGTATAATAAAGTTCTTTTGTTTGAAGAAAAGATCTGCTGCTTAAGCTACGGTCACAATTATTAAATATTTGATCAAATAAGCGTAACCCCTACTTTTGTTAATAGTTATTGAGATTTAACATGTTCTTAATATTACAAAATAAACTAATTATACTACCAGTCATAGCAAAAAATTGTTTTTTGTAAAATTTGGTATTATAATCTAAATAAATATTGAAATTAACGGAAATGATTATTTAATTTGCTTGTTGGTCCCGTTTTTTTCGTCAAATATTTGATAAGTGTGACCGTAGCTTAAGTTTTTTAATTTATTATTTAAAATTGGAATGGATTTTTGATATAGGGTGGCACATTAGTAACTTTTTGATTTAATAAGTAAAAAAATTTTTGGTTGCCGTAATTTTTTTTTTTTTTAGTTTTTGAAAGTCACCATTCGACTATTCATACACAAAGATCATATTGAATAAAAAGCAATGGACGCATGTTGTTTACCTTAATATAAATAAAGGTCGCCCACAATCCAAGAATCATTTATAGTAAGACTGGATATATTTTTAGCATTTAACTTTCTGGAGGAAACTAGCAAATTTTTAAAGTTATGCCTTTTACAACAAAAGCAAAAATTCATGAGGATTGAATTTAGTCTAATCATAGAAATGTTGTGGAAAAATTGAACATCTATTGAAATAATTTAGCTTTTATCAAAATGCATATTGTTGTGAACTCTATATGTGCAGTTGAAATAGTAAAAGTCATAAGATTTGCTGTAAATTCGAGTTTTTCATTTTTCATGGGACAAATAAAATCTGTCTCTTTTTGAAGTTTTAGATACATATTACGTAAGCAAATTGAGCCTAAATTATTTCATTGTAAATTAAAACACATTTAATTAAATTTGTTACTTCTGATTTACTCAATGTAAGCAGTCGAAGTCAATGTAAATGCAAAAAATGAAAAGTTGTACACAAAAAAGAACTTCGACAGATGACATGTTCGGAAGTTTTTTATTTTAACTGACTGAAACTTTTAATAAATGGCGAAGTTTACGCAGATGGGATGTTGTGTGCGTGTTTTTGTTTTGTTTTTAATTTTTTTAGACTTTTATAAAAAAAAAAGAAAACATTAATTTGTTGACTAAGACGACATTTATACGATTTCTTTTCAGACATGCCTGATTTATTCATTATCTTTTAAACATGCTACCAAAAACCTTTCGAATTTTCACGGTGTATTTCCAAACATGTCAGCTTTCATGCCCAATTGTATAATCTTCTTAATAAATAAGGCAACACAAGAAAAAGAAAAATGAGTAATACGACTAACAAGTTTGAAAACTAATTTCGTTATATTATCTTGTCATATTCCGTCAAAATTTCTAACACTACTAAAGATTAAGGCCATGAATAGCGAAAAATTGCCACGAACAAGCGCGGATGGGCGTTGTCGAGGTACTTTGAACTTGTTTCATACAATTAAGAATTATCGATAAACGTAAAAAGTGTTTTAAAATATTTTAATTTTAGGCTCAAAATCCCAATTTTTGATCGAATGCAGATCTAAAATTTGAAGATAAATTTAATTTTGTGGAAAGTGTAATACATGTATAAAAAGCAAATTACAAAAAAAAAACAAGTTAGAGTGCTATATTCGGCTGTGCCGAATCTTTAATACCCTCCACCGACCGTTCGAATATTTCAGGAGGGATATCTATATGATGTCTTTTTATTATTAATTTATTTTATAAAAACAGACATCAGCATTAAAATTGGTTGGTTTGAGGTTTAGATCTATATTAAATTATTTAGCAATTTAAACTAGCTTGAGTAACAGTTTCAATTCAAATTTTGTTATGATAGCATTATTTTTAGGCCTACTAAACTGTTTTCCGGGAGTAGTGTTTTTATGGGGCCTAGGGTAAATTATGGACGAATCTTCACGACATTTTACAGCGTAATTTCCAGTCGAATAAAACAAATTTTTGCAATATCTTATCTCATTCCGTGCCTTGTTCCACCATTTATGTTATTTTTTGTAACAAAATTATCATTTTTTTTATGTGGTGGTTCTACATTTTGATTCATAGCTCTGGTCCTACTGCACCGATTTTACTGAATTTCAATCCCAAACTGCTTAGGATAACTACAAGCAATTTGGCTCCAAGTTTGTTCATTTCTTTTGAGTTATTCGAAAGTGAGCGTGTTTTCAACAGACGGACAGACAGACGGACATGGCTAAATCGACTAAGAATCACTCAAGGACCCAGAATATATATATACTTTATGGGGTCTGAGATGAATAATAAAAAAGTATCACACGGAATGACAAACTTAATATACCTTCTTCACAACTAATTGTGGTATAAAAAGACCAAATGAGTGATAAAAAGGAAATTAAACACAAATAGTCAGAAGCTCATCATTCTTAGCTAGAAGGAATGTTTGTAATTCATATTACATCACTGTAAAAATGTGAAACCGCGGTTTCGGTTTAAAATGATTACAAACGGTCGGTTTCGGATTGGTTTTCGGTTTTGAAAATATCCCAATAAAACTACATAACCATATATTATGTAAACATATCGAGCCCTAATAGGAAAAATGATGTAACCAACAAAAATAAAATTTTACAGGAGAAGGTTTTTTTAAATATTTTTGCTTGAAGTCTAGGGTTTCGTTTGAAATTGCTTTTGTTCTTATTTCTTAACGATACTTCCCAGATACATGAGATTTTTAGAGATGATGCAAATGATCAAAAATTATCGATTTTCATCAAAAAACAAAAATCTTTAATGTTGTTGGTTATATCATTTTTGCTATTAAGACTCGATATATATATATTTTATATGTTATACAATTTTTTGTTTGTTTCAACCCAGCTAGCATTTGGGTGATAATTTTTTGTAAAAATAAGTTTTCTCAGATTACTTTTGAGGATTACAAACTGATTTATCACTTGAGCGATTGAAAAAACATCCATATGTGATTGAATCATATGAAATCATTGAAAAAGGATTAACATATGATTACTTCATATTCTCAAAAAGGAATCAGAAAATTGTATCACAAATGATTCTTTGAGCTGATTCATTCGGTAGGGTACACTTTTCTCACAACAACGAGTGTATCATTTATTATCAAAAAATTAGCTCATACGCGTTTATTTTGTTTGTGAAGCTGATTTCTCAAAGATTAAACTATGATACATTATAAATCATAATCGAGTCTCTTTGACTCTTCAGCGCGATTAAAAAACAAGAATTTGCGGTTAATTTCTGTTTATAAAAGAAACATTTGCCCGCGACTATTCTTGGTGAGTCATTTATGATTCGTTTTTTTGCTAGTGTAACTGTAACTAATTAACCAGTTTTTAGATCACCAAAAAAACGATCTTTCAAAAGAAAGCAGGGAATCAAGGTACTTTAATTAAAAAGGCACATTTGTTTTCCTTAGTACTTATTTTAAATTTTAAGAATAAACTCCTTTTATGTTGAAGTACGAGTATTAATTTGCAATTTCTTTAAGCATAAATTTATTTTTAAAGTAAAAGCTAAGGTTTATTCGGTTTCGGTTTTTAGGCATTAAAAACCGCGGTTTCGATTTCGGTTAAAACCGAACCGCAATCTCTAATCTAAAATAGTATAATTGCCCATTGGGCAGCTTTCAAAAGAAACAGTGTAATTAACATTCTAGGCTTTATTATAAAATTCTCTGGGAAAGATTGCAATAAACCCTTCCATAAACAACATGAGAAACGTCAAAAGACGAATGACATACTGCTTTTTGACTGAAGCAATTGCTTTGCTTACGCCAACGAAGCCGAATCTTCAAAGAGAGACGTCGATGAAAAATTTGGGTTTAAAAATATATTTTGAACTTTTCTTTAAAAATCGTGTATATAAATTTAATAAATGTTTTAGTTTTTTTTCAATAATTTACATAAATAAAAAAAAAACAGTAATATTTGATCAATGAAAATCATACAACATTAATTTTAATTATCCCCTATTAAATTTGCACGATTCTTAATTTTTTGATAGACATTTTAATTTAAACAATTTTTAAATTTCACAATAAATTATGAACAAAATATTAGTAATTTCGCATGTGAATGCACACGCAACTATTAAAAAAGTAAAAAGCCAAAATATTAAACTTCTTTATGAACCTTAAGAAGTAGAAATCTCTAGAAATATTTTTATTTAATAATAAAAAGAGAAGTGAAGGCCATATTTATTTAACCAAATAAATCATTATTATTTCCACTACATCATACAGATTTTTCTTATGGAGTTTCGTTTCGTTTCGTTTTCATTTTGAAGTGGCTGGTGTGAAACAAACATTTAAAACATCATCACGTTTACTTAAACCATTAACAGTAAATTTTATCTGTTTTTTTTGTATTTTTTTGTTTTTTGTTTGAATTTAAATTGTTTCAATAATTTCAATTTTTTTTTTTTACTTTGCCATTAAAAAAACAAATTAAAGATGTTCTCGTAATCATAATGTCATTAATACTTTTAAGCAAAAAAAAAAAAAAAAGAAATACTGGCAAAGTCTTTTATAACTTGTTAAAATCATATTTAAAATTTTATTGTTGCAAAAATGTATTATTATTTTTTTGCTATTTAAGCAGTCATCAATGAATGAATAAAGTTGGTCTACGAGTACTTTTTTTTAAAGTTCTCAGCATGTTTTCATTGACTCGAGTTATTACAATTTTTTTTTGTTTAAGTTCATCATAAAACTTTTTGTTTGCGCAAAATAAACTAGATAATTTCCTAAAACAATACAACTACAACAAAAAATAGTAAATGTGTTACAAGACCTTGAAGAAGTTTCACAGGTGAATGCTTGAGCAGCTCATTTACAGGTGTTACAATTCCATACGTTTAAGATTCTCTTAAAAGATTCTAGTTGCATTTGTTTTGATTGTCAGAAGTGATTGCATTAGTTTTTTTGTTTATAATGGTAGTTTTTATAAAAATTTATTTTATTATTTAAAATCTAGATCAATTAATTTTTTATTAAAACAATCATAAGATTTTGTCCTCATTAAACTTGTTATGGAATTGTAAAAAAAAATAAAAACAAATAAAAGAAAATATAGAAAATATGGTGCGTATCGATAAAAATATTAATTGATAGATGGTATTTGCTTTATCAACAAAATGTTAAAGCCGAAATATTAATCAAAGTGAGGTAAGGTAAAGATTGAATCCGTAAATCTTTTCGAAGTTACTACATTTTTAACATAAAACTATTTTGAATTTCCTATTTTATAAAATTTCAAAACCATACCAATTCTAGCACACTGAAGCCAAATTATTTAATTGCATTCAAGATCCGGAAAATGTTTTTTATTTTGTTTCCAAAAAAATATTTACTGTGCAAGTTTAAAAAATAGTATTGGAAAACAACCGTCGAAAAAAATTAATAAAATAAAGTTATAAAAATAAAAAGTTTTTTAAAAAACTTTTCAACAAAAAACGCTCCAATTTGTTTAAAAATAAAAAATTTCTTAAATCAAAATAAAAATATTTTATTTTAATTTAAAATTGCATTCTCCAAAACAAATTTAAATAAAATTTGTGGAAAGTTTTCTAATCTTTAATATTGAAGCATATTTAGTCCTGGATTACACTGGTTCACGAAATTGCTTAATATGTGATAAAACCCTCAAAGCTCATGCTGGTAACATAAAGCGACACTATTTAGTTATGCACAATAAGGACATATCTCGTGAAGAAGACCCCTTTGCTTATTCCTCATAATCACCATACAAAAAAAGGAAAGCGCAAAATGTTACCTTAAAAATAGGTTAAGGGGAATATAAGAAATGCATTATTAAGTTTATTGGTGAAATGCACATGCCTTTGAGAAATTTCGATAAAAATGCATTCCAAAATCTTTTGCATTCTGGATAAATTTGGCATTAATTTAAACCAGATTTATTCAGTAACTACAGACAACTGAGCAAACGTTTTTAAAACATCAAAGCTCTTACAGGAATTTAATGATAATGATACTGAGCATAATAAACATTTTAATGAGAATTTGTTTAATCAAGTCTCTAGAGGTATTTTAGAGTTATTTTTATCTGTCATAGATTGTGCTGCAAATACTTTGCAATTGGCAGCATGGGATGTTATGAAACTTTTAAAAGAAAAAAATAAGTAATTGCAGAGAAAATGCAAAGTTTATTCGAAAGAAAATACGTGAATTGAAAGGTGATCATTTGCCTGTTTTAGATAACTCTACTAAGTGGAGCTCTACATTTGAGATGGTCAACTCGTTAACGGAAGCAAGACCATGTCTTCAATCCAATAATATGTTTACCATTGGCGATGAGGAATTAGTCAATCTCTTAATTTTTTATGTAAACTAATCTAGTATGCAATTAGGATTTATCTTAAGCCTTTTAATGCGAAAACTACGACTTCGCTGGATAAATGCTTAATGCCACTACATCTATCATTTGCAGCAAAAAAAATTATTAAAATCAAAATTAATAAGAATAAAATTTTCATCTATTTTTTTAGTGATTGTGTAGACGAACACAACCCTTAATACCGTTCGTAACTATTCAAGAACGAGCCGAACATTATATAATGTTCTGTTCTTTGTCAAAAAACAGAACAGTTCTAGTGATACTGTAGACAAACGCTATATTTTAATGTTCTATAATGTTTCTTTTTTTACATTGATAAAAAAATTAACAAACAAAAAATTTTAGCAACGACCGCTTGTGTGTGTATTGTGTATATGTTTTGTTTGTGTAAAATTATTTTGCTGGCTCTTTGTTTTTTTTTCGTATGTGTATTTTGTTTTTGTAAAAAATGTTTGTCCAGCCAAAAGGGACGAACATTATTAAGCCGAACAGAACAAAATGCAGTTTTTGGATTTAAAACAAAAACCGAACGGAATTAAATGTTCTCAATTTTTGTTAAGTTTAATAAAAACAGTACTATTTTTGTGTTCGAAAGATGACTAAAGCCTAGTACTCTATTCAAATTTGTGAAAAATGTTGAGCAACATTGGTTATTTCACAGGAATATTTTGACATTTATCCTATCTTGCGAGTTTATACAATTTGACGTTTTTATTTCTGCAAAGTGCGACATTGTTTTGAATATGTGAACAAAACCCACATGTATTTTATTAAAAATAATTTTTTTTTTTTTTTTATTAATAATTTAATAAAATAGAAAGTAAATATGGATAAAAAACTGTTACCGGTTGTGTTGTTCTAAGTTTTTATTTCTCATTTAAAAAACAGTTCATATTTTTTTTAATGATTTTCTACACAAACACTATTAGCGTTTGTGTTCTCCACAAATCTACCGAACCGAACACTAATGTACCGGGTCATTGCGGGATAAAGGGAAATGAGCTCGCGGACCAATCTGCAAGGCTAGCAAATATTTCTCCTTTGATCATGATACCCAATTACAATCCCACTGACTCGAAAATTTATATCGTGCATAAGCTGACCAAACAATGCTGGAAAAGACTTTTCAATGCCACCTCAATCTGGTATAGGGATTTGAATCACAAAATGACCGATATACGTGACTTTCCAAGAAACCTCTCAACTAGCCATAACAGAACTGACATAGGGAAATTCAAACGACTTCGATTTGGACACACTAGATTAACACACGAACAAGATATGCAACTGTGCATCTCCTACACGGGATCCCTCACATGTTCTGTTACACTGCCCCAGATTCGCTACTGAAAGACTTAACATCTTTGACGGCACTGACCCAGTTGAAATTTTGTCTATTCCCTCCCGCGAAAATATAGGAAAAATTATAAATTTTCTGAAATCATCTAACACATACACTAATATTTAAGTAACCAACATCTAAAACAATTTTATTTCTCTTTCTCTCTTGTTTCTGCCACTAATTAATTAAACAATTAATTATTAATACATAGTTTTCTTTTATATTATATTGAGCTGAAGGCCAAAGTTGCTATTGCTCTTATCTTTATATTATCTTGTGATTTGTAATTATAAGCTAATAAATAAATAAATAAATTTAAAAATTGTTTATAAATACAGGCGTTAGTGTTTATTTTCGAACACTGATTTAAGGAATGTAAAAAATCGTTGCATTTACGAAGGTTAGTGTAGTATTGAAAATGTGCAATGTCCTTTAAACTTTAATGCTATTGGATCAAAAGTAGAAAATTGTGATAAAGAAACTTGTACTTATCGAGGGCTTATACTCAATACCCGCCATACACCAATTATTGGAAAATGACTTTTTGATGGCAAATTGTTCACTGATGCCAGCTTTACCTCTGACAAAAATTTCAGAAAAAAAAAATTAATATAAGTTCTTTTTTTTAAATATTTGTGATACCGCTATCAACCGCACGATTTTTTTTAATGCAATACCCGCCATACGCCACACATTGGTTGAAGTTCATAAAACGAGCGGCAAAAAATAGAAGAAGTTGTTGAAGGATAATGAAACTTGGCACATAGGCATTTGTTTGAAACAAGAAAAAAATGGAAAAATCAAAATGAATCGCCCGCTTTTACGCCCTCCTCCCATACAAAGTGAAAATTAAATTTTAACCTACGGCATTGTTTTTTGGCACATAGCATTTTTAAAAAAAATAATCGAACAAAGTACTTGGAGAAAGGTCACACATAAATGGAATGTGACAGCGCACATGCTAAAATAGAAACCAAACTTAAAAATCAATCAATATACCTGCCAATAGACTATATCAGAATAACCAAAGAATCACGAAAAACAGTAAAAATTAATGGCACAGTAATTATTAAACCATTTGATGCCATGTATTTAAATTACAGTTTTTTTAAAAACTTCAAACTTTTGGTCGAACCAAAAATGATCCAACAGTTTCTCAATTAAGATCACTAAAGTATTTGCCAAGTGGAGAAGTTCAATTTAAAGTTAACTTTAATGAAGAATACAATAACTTACCCAACAGAATTAAAAATTACACAGGATATACCAAAGCAAAGCCTTTGCATACTGCTCAGTTGCCAATCCAGCCTAGTAAATGGAAACATCTTCAAGATTTGAAGCCGGTTATACCACTAGAATATCATTACTTTTATGATAATTTAGTTCAGATGGAGTCAAAGTAATAAGGAGCAATGTGACAATGTCCAATTTGGATCACCTTTTTTTAATTATGTTTATTTTTTTGTTATTGTTTTGTTATTGAATTCTTTTATGTTAGAAAAACGTTAAACAAATGCTTAATTTAATAATATTACATATTAGAGCAAAAAAACATATTTTTATTACTGTACAATTACCGCTATACGCCATAAAAATATTTGAAGATTTCAGTTGCAATACCCGACATCAACCATATCGCTACGAATAGAGTTAAAAGTTCTACTTTTTTTATAAGGGTGGCTTAGTAGTCATATTTAAAAAATATTATATAAGAAAGATTTATTCATACCTTAAGAATTTTCGAAAGAAACAGTTTTTTCTCTCTCCTGAAAAATTGTATTTTGGCGGATGGCGGGTATTGAATATAAGCCGTCGTTATGCTAATTACATCATTTTCGATATGCATTAGATTATGTAAATACTTATTTTCATAGTTTGCGAATTAGGGACATAATATTTGCTGAAGCACTGTGATTTTGGAGTTTGAAGTTGTATGTTATACACACTTAATAAAAAAATTATATCGAATTTAGCCGATATGATGTAAAAAAGAGTTGGGCAGCCCCAGCATGAGGCTATCATTCCTGTGCCAACACACACTGCCAAAGTAGAACTTGTAATGTTTTTCCAACGTTTAGGAAATACCGTTGCATTCTTCAGCACAAACGCATAACATTAGAGGGATTTTAAATTGTTTTTAATTCCCCCTTTCCCGGGAATTAATTGCGGGATTTTCGGGAAATTTTAAAGAAAAACTTTCTATGTGGGACTCGTGTCTTAAGTTTTTTATCCAACTAAATTTCACCACAATATTCAAATTAGCTGCAGATTAAGGCTTCTTAAGTTGATTTTTAGGAATTTATGTAGGGCCTATGGTAAAATATAGACCTATCTTTATATGGGCGTAAGATATATTAAGACTCGATCTTTACAAAATCTAGTGGTGTGATTTCTAGTCTTATAAAAATAGATTACTCTTAATTGCACCACAAAAGCATTTCTCGATAGGCTTTTAACCATACTAAAATGATATACGAGAGTGATCTTTTAATAGGGCTGTTGGTAAATTATGGACCGACCTTCACAAAATTTTGTGACATATGAAATGAATTTGTTGAAATTAAATATAACACTGTGATACACCAAAATTATTCAAGAGTTCTTATGTACAAATTTAGTTTCGTTGGAGTCTATAGTAGGGATCCCAATCCCGAATACCGAAATCCCAGGATTATTCTAAAAATTTTAGTCTCGAATCCCGAGATTTTGGATTTAGTAAATATGTGGTATTTTTTTTTTATCAAATACAACTATATTTAAGTAAACGAGAGTCACCCTGTTTGGTGTGGTCTTTTTTCTAAGTGAATGATAATAGAACTGCACACGCAAAATGCAAGTTGTGCAAAAAGGTGTTTAAAACTTTAGGGGGTTCTACCATATTTGCTTAAGTTTATTTTATTAGATTTATTATTGCATATACATATAAGTATTTGAGATAGAATAAATTAAATATGTTGAATGCGAACATTGGTTTCGTTGGCAGCATATGTTTGCAATAAAATGAGGTATCGATTATAAGACGTCATTAATTTGTTTTAGAAGCTTTTTAAAATATAAGTTTTAATACATAATTCTTCCATATTACTCTAAAAGAATACATTAAACTGTTTTACTTTGTAATGAGTTAAAGTTTCTTCATGAATTAATTTGTTTTAATACTTATACATAAACATTAAATTATAATTATGTATATGATTTTTTAAAATTGGCTTTAATACATGGACTCCCGACAAATCCCGATTCGTCCCGGGATCCCGTTTTTTTGAATAAAAAATCCCGAATAAATAAATCTGGTTCCATTTGGCATCCCTAGTCTATAGAGACCGAAAATAGTTTTAGTTTTTATACCCTTCACCGAAGGTAGAAAGGGTATATATAACTTTGTCATTCCGTTTGTAATTTCTACAATATGGATCCTACACCCTATAAAGTATATATATTCTGGGTCCTTATGAAAAGCGAAGTTCAAATCCGGTTGTCCGTCTGTCCGTCCGTCCGTCTGTCCGTCTGTCCGTCCGTCCGTCTGTCCGTCTGTCCGTCTGTCTGTTGAAATGGGTTTTCCGAAGCCCCCAGATATGATGGGGACTTGGTTGGGGTATCTTTATGTCAGGTATTCTTATTATAATTTTGCTATTGAAATTCAGCCAGATCGGTCCACAAATGGCTGAGATATGACCAAAAAAGCACGACTACCTCTAATTTTTCCCAAAAATCCCTTGTGGTTGTTGTAATTTAATTACTTTTTGCTGTATATCTTGGGAACGGCAAAAGCCAAAGCTTCCAAATTAGGTACACACATTTAGGTTGCTAATACACACCATCCTAGAAAATGTGGGCGGGATTGGGTAAGTGGGCGTGGTACCTCCCGTACAAAAAAAATTAAAAATTGTATAAAAACCTAAAATTTAGGGCTGCCATATGTCCTATGGATATGACTTATATATAAAAATGTCGGAAATTTTAAGTAGAACATATTTTATAAAAAACTCGTGAAAATCGGTTCAGATACAAAAAAGTTATGGCCAAAATAAAATTTTTTTTTTTTTAAATACCCACTTTCGGGAACCATAGATCTCCCCGAGTCCAAGTTTTATAACTAAAGTAAATGGTAAATTTCTTCTTCAACACGTCGGTATATAAATCTGCCAAATCGGTTATAAAATGGCTGAGTTATGAGCAAAAAACCACGACTACCTCTAATTTTTCCCAAAAATCCCTTGTGGTTGTTGTATTTGTATTACTTTTTGCTGTATATCTGGGGAACGGCAAAAGCCCAAGCTTCCAAATTAGGTACACACATTTAGGTTCTCAATACACACTATCCTAGAAAATGTGGGCGGGATTGGGGAAGTGGGGGTGGTACCTCCCATACAAAAAAAAATTAAAAATTGTATAAAAACCTAAAATTTAGGGCTGCCATATGTCCTATGGATATGACTTATATATCAAAATATCGGAAATTTTAAGTAGAACATATTTTATAAAAAACTCGGGAAAATCGGTTCAGATACAAAAAAGTTATGACCAAAATAAATTTTTTTTTTTTAAATACCCACTTTCGGGAACCATAGATCTCCCCGAGTCCAAGTTTTATAACTAAAGTAAATGGCAAATTTCTTCTTCAACACGTCGGTATATAAATCTGCCAAATCGGTTATAAAATGGCTGAGTTACAACCGAAATACTGAATCCCCAAAAATTACTCTTTTTTATAATTAACTTTGTTAAAATATATGTATACAAGTATATATAAATGTTTATATATGAATATAACTTAAGTAAAAGGTAAAATTCTTCCTTAACACGTCGGTATATAAAACTATCAAATCGGTTAGACAATGGGTAATTTATGAGCAAAATACTCAAAAAATGGGTTAAAAAACATCAAAATTTGTATAAAAACCTAAATTTTAGGGCTGCTATACGTCCTAGGAATATGACTTATATATCAAAATATCGGAAATTTGTATGAGTTATAACCGAAATACTGGGGTCTAATCACCGCATACGATATCGAGCAAAATTCATCGAAATTATTTATTTGGTATCTTGAAACTCGATATCGAATGAAATGTATTGAATTTGAAATAATACCATTCGACATCGAGTAACTCGACATTACATTTATCGAGTTTTCATTCGATACGCCAGTGTCTATCGTATGCAGGGGTGATTAGACCCCTAACTTCCCGAAAATTACTCTTTTTATACCCTTCACCGAAGGTAAAAAAGGTATATATGTATAACTGTAATTTCTACAATATTGATCCTACACCCTATAAAGTATATATATTCTGGGCCCTTACGAAAAGCGAAGTTCAAAACCGGTTGTCTCTAATTTAAAAAAAAATATTTACCAGTTTTATTTAGTTTCTGTCTAATTGCTATGTATTCTGCTCGCACAATGGTGAAGGGTATATAAGATTCGGCACAGCCGAATATAGCACTCTTACTTGTTTTATGTCACTTCGTAAAGTGATTTTATAACGGTTAATGTAGTAAAAACGTGTTTTTAGGCCGGATTTTTGAGATGTGGATTAAGTTTAAGCTTAGTTTAACGTAATCTGAAACTCGGATTTTTAAGGCGAAATGTGATTTTTTTTTTATTTTTTGATTAAAAACTAACATTTTAAGCAAAACTAAGCTGTTCTGTCAAAATTTTGTATATAAACTTGGTAATGGCGGCACAAATCTGTGTTCAGGTTAACTTACCCTAGTTTAACTGAGATCTCAAAACCCCAATTGAAAGAGCCATTTCTTTTTTGTTTTTCAACGGATTTCAATAATTTGTTTATTCTATATAGCTAATTTATAGTGGTTGAAATGTGAAAAACACATTTTTCAAAAAAAAAAATAATTTTCCTGAGGCTACAACTTGCTTATGGTATATAAAACAAAACTTAAACTATTTTCGGTCTTTATGGACTCCAACGAAATGTTTTTTATTATAGTGTAGTTTACGTTAGTTTTTCCAAAAAAAAATTTTTAGGGAGGTTGATCCAAATTTGCGTGCATAATTATTTTCCAACTGAACCGATTATACTGAAATGCAATCCCATATTCCCTAGGAGTACTGGAAGCTACTTGCCACCCAAATGGCTAAGCCGACTTAGAATTACTTAAGGCCCCAAAATATATCCTTGCCGTTAGCCAAAAAGGTCTCAAGTAAAAAAAAAACATTTTGATTTTTAAATTGTCTTATATTCAATTTTTTCTTCTTTTGTTTGGAATCTATAACTTAAGTCTAGCACAACTGCTTATAATCGTAACCATCTGCTCTTAAGGAAAAAAGTCTTTGGTATACACCAAAAAAATAATTTTCAATTTAACATTACGAAAAACTACAGTTTTTGTCTTAAGTCCTTATTGACGGCAAAGATAAATACTTTATAGGATCTTTAATTAATATTAATATCCATTAAGGGTATTTCTCCTTCATTCTGAATTTTTTAAACGGTACATTTGTTTCGAAATTCTTCTTTCGTAATGTGGAGCTTTCTTATTGGCCCTTCCAGAAAGTATATTCCCCTAAGACTTCAATATTTTCAGCCTAATTATGCAAATTTTGATCATATCCAGAATGAGAATGAGCTCTGAATTTAACAATATTCATACGTATATTGATTGGTTTTATGATGCTATTGGCAACAAAAATGTCCTTTTTATTGTCTTAAAATAACTTTAATTTTAAATATTAAGTTTACAAATTTTTCTTTAAGGTTATTTATTTCTAAACGAAAATTGTATGCATTAGGAATTTAGGAAACAAAATTATTTAATAATAAAATTTTAGTCTTTTTGGTAACATTTGAAGATGATATTACCTTGGTGCTTATACAAAAATAAATTTTGTTTAATTACTAGAGAAACTTAACTCAGTGTTTTCAGTATGATTTAAAACTCCCACCAAACATACATACATACCTATACAAAATAGTTTTTCTTAATCTGCATAAAAAAAAATATTTATATTTATAGAAAATGTTTGATGTCAAGGTTGCATTATTACAACAACTTAAGTATATAAAAATTAACAAAAACAATCAATGTAAAGTGTAAAATTATAAATACGATGCGCATCTTAAATATAGAAAACTTTAAGAGAAAAAAAAAACGTTAAGCGTGGGAACATAATTTTCATAGGTCAGGTTCACGCGGACGTTTTCTTGTTGGAATCCACCATAATGATGGAGTACATAAACATAAAATTAATAGCCTAATAATTATGTACGATAAAGAACTAATGATTTGAACTTAAAAAGGAGAGAAGACAATATTCGGCCGCGCCGAATCTTTGATTAGTTTAACTAAACCGCAGAAATGTTATAAAACACAAAATATAGCAAAATACGTTTTTAAATGATTATAAAATTATTTGTTTTTTAAAATTTCTCTAAACGTCTGAGTGAAATTTTCAAATTTAAATATAATTCATACACAGCTTCCCTGCAGCTAAACAGAATTCCGAGGGATAATTTATATTAGGGTATAAGCATTAGCGTAGCTAGGGGTGGCTAGGGTTTGGCAAAACAACCCCAGACCCAATTTTGCCCATCCCAGTATTATTTCGTGCGACATTTGATATTTTAAATATACAGGTCTCTTCTGAAAATCACGTGATTTCAAATCACATGTGCTTTTAAAATCACACGTGTGATTTTGTGCACACCAAAAAAAAAATACCAATATAAAATTAACATGGAAAAATTTTGATTGAGAATCATAGTAAATTTCGGCAAAAGAATGCCCATTATTAAAATTTATCATTATTTCATATTAATTTTACATGAAAAATATTAAAATAATCTTAAATCACGTTTATTTGATATTATTCACTGTTAAAATAAATTAAAAAAAATATTAAAATATAAATAAATATTGAATCTATAATACCCTGTTTTATTTTAAAATCAAAAGTTTATCTTGTTAAATTAACATGCAGACATAGTTAAGTATGTTAATTTTTTTATTTTCATTTTAAAATAACAAAATCATTTAAATTAAATTTTGTATTCCCACGAAAATTATTTTGATTTATAATCAACTGGGAATTAAGCACGAATAACAAAATCTTTTGAAAATTTTAAATTTTGATTTATAAAAAATTTTTGTTTGCTCTACAATCTTAGAGTTAATAAAATTTTGATTTACAATTCATGGAGAAGTCCTAAAGGACGTATTTATAAGTCATTACATATACAATTTAAACTTTTTTTTAATTTGTATGTACATTTCCATACAAAAAATTTGAAAAATTTCAAATTTAGAGATCTTAAAACGTCATTCGATTTCGCTTAAATATGTAACATGTGGTGGTGTGGTTCATATGCACTGATCCAGCCTTGAAGAGTATAAATCGGACTTCTTCAGACGACTAATATGTACATTAGACTGTCCCAAGCTTGTATGGGGAAATTTTTTTTTTCGAATTCAGATATGAGTACCCTCCAATTTTTTTTCTTTTGATCCGAATAACCGAAATATGAAATATTATTGGGATCGGATAACGTTTACCAGTGTCGACTTGAAGTCAAAGTTTGAGATAAAGGCCAGTGTGAAAGCCATAGAATAATCTTGGAATTTAAAACCATCTTTTAATTTTACTTGTGTAATACACATTTATTTATTAAAAATATGCTAATATTCAGTGTTTTCTGAATCCTCTAACCACGCCCACTACAACCCCCCCATGCTGGTACTATACTGTTGCCCTGCCACAAGTCCTAAGTTCCTGCCTAAGACCATCTGGACATGGTAAGTGATATAATGTAGACAAAAAAATATATAATATGTATATTAATTTTAAAGTTTTAGATTTTATTATCTTTATTCATTAAATTTTCTTTTTAAAGTTTGTTTATTACAGTCCGGATACATCTGTCTGTGTTTTTGTACACAACGTAGTAAATATTGCTTTTGCTCCTCTTCAGGTGTAATTAAGCCATGAAAATCCTTTACTAACTTAACCGCTCTTTCAGCAGTATCATTAACCGCTCTCAGTGCATTAACTTTCTCTTTACTTTGTTGAAATGATGCATTAGTTTGCCACGTAGTGGGACATTCGCTTAGAAAATTGTTACTTATAGGAAATTCATCAGTATTGTATCCTAAAGCCTCAATGGTTGCTTCTATTACAAACACAGCATTTCTGTTACTTAAATGGCATCTATCTAATGTTGCAACAAGTTTTGGAGAGATAAAGCCGTCCCTTTTAAAAGTTCTACTAACACTGGGCAGAGTGCTCTCCCTTAGAATAGGTATACATTCTAATGAATCTGAAGAAGTATTTGAGCTTCGTCGACAGGAGTTTGTACAAAATTTAAACAATTTGTTTGATATTGCACACGCCGATGCAATGCAGTTAATCAAGATAGATGAAGATAAAATCTTCTGGCAACAGCAGAGAGAGCCAGGTCGATCTGGTCATTTAGGAGGAGTGGATAAAAAACTGGCCGAAAAAGAGAAAAAATCACAACTTAGAACCATTGAAGCGGAAAAGCGAAGTGATAAATATATTTCATCTTTAGCTCCTTCAACATCATCTCAAAAAGAATTTGAAGAAATTTCGTTTTCTGAGTCTGAAATATCAGATTCATTAGAATGTATACCTATTATAAGGGAGAGCACTCTGCCCAGTGTAAGTAGAACTTTTAAAAGGGACGGCTTTATCTCTCCAAAACTTGTTGCAACATTAGATAGATGCCATTTAAGTAACAGAAATGCTGTGTTTGTAATAGAAGCAACCATTGAGGCTTTAGGATACAATACTGATGAATTTCCTATAAGTAACAATTTTCTAAGCGAATGTCCCACTACGTGGCAAACTAATGCATCATTTCAACAAAGTAAAGAGAAAGTTAATGCACTGAGAGCGGTTAATGATACTGCTGAAAGAGCGGTTAAGTTAGTAAAGGATTTTCATGGCTTAATTACACCTGAAGAGGAGCAAAAGCAATATTTACTACGTTGTGTACAAAAACACAGACAGATGTATCCGGACTATAATAAACAAACTTTAAAAAGAAAATTTAATGAATAAAGATAATAAAATCTAAAACTTTAAAATTAATATACATATTATATATTTTTTTGTCTACATTATATCACTTACCATGTCCAGATGGTCTTAGGCAGGAACTTAGGACTTGTGGCAGGGCAACAGTATAGTACCAGCATGGGGGGGTTGTAGTGGGCGTGGTTAGAGGATTCAGAAAACACTGAATATTAGCATATTTTTAATAAATAAATGTGTATTACACAAGTAAAATTAAAAGATGGTTTTAAATTCCAAGATTATTCTATGGCTTTCACACTGGCCTTTATCTCAAACTTTGACTTCAAGTCGACACTGGTAAACGTTATCCGATCACAATAATATTTCATATTTCGGTTATTCGGATCAAAAGGAAAAAATTTGGAGGGTACTCATATCTGAATTCGAAAAAAAAATTTCCTGGGACAGTCTAATGTACATACATATGTATATAAATTAATAAAAATGAATACACAATAATTTAAGTATTTTAATTTTTTTTTTTTTGATAATCACTCCTTTATAATCAGAAAGGGCGGCATATGAAAGAGTGACTAGGGAGCAGCGTGGCCATTTTGGCATTTTTACAGCTAGATTTAGCATTATTTTATCTGATTTAGCTGCAAATTTTCCATTTAGCAGTTAGCATTTTTTTTAGCCTTTTTCAACTACATATTTAGCATTTTTTAGCATTATTTAATTTAAAAATATTCAAGTAATCTTCTTTTAAAAATCTACCACAATTTTTTGTTGATTACACAAATCCCTACTCTTTTGCTAGTAGAAACTGTGCAATCTTTTGAAAGATCTTTCATATCAAATTGTTTTGAAATTTGATCATTTTGATCCATTAAATTCATGTTTAGCTGATTTTTTTCGTCAACGCCATATTGCATTTTCGATTTTGAAAATTTTTTGGAATCGAAAAGAGGTACAATAACTTTTGAAACAGAAAAACAAATTGGAATTACATGCCGAGATTTTATAGCTCAATTAATATGTCAACTTAGATAACGATTGCCAAATAATTTTCATAATTAATTAAATACTAACTTTTTTGTGTAGAAAACAGTTTAAAAACTAATCAATGCAAATTAAACGAACATTTTAAAGAAGAAATTATTGATTTCACTGTAGAAGAAATAACAACTTTGGAACATCAGTGACAGAAATTAAATTCAAATAAATTGTTAAATAAGAACTCAACAGTTGATTTCTGGAAAGATGTTTATGGATTTAAAAATGCATTAAATGAAAATAAGTGAATTAGTTTTTTTTTTTTTGCAATGAAGTTCTTGGTTTTGCCAATTAGGTTTTAAGAGGTATAAATCTCTTAAAAAGGAAAATTCGAAAGACTATAAATTTGCTACTTTATATAGGTGTGGCTTAAAATGTTGCGATAGTTTTAAAAAAATGTACGATCTCATTTAAAAATGCGATGAGAGCATATATTTTAATGATATCTCGATCGATTCTTCAGAAGCTGAGGAAGAATTTTCATTTGATGTATATTTAATTTATAAAATGAAATTTTTATTGAACATGTTACATAAATTTTATTGAAATAGTAATTATGTAATAACCATTTATGGGTCAAGTTCCCTTGATATTTTGTTGTGGTATGGTACCTTTTTTTTGAAAACTTTTTTGTACGTATGTATATAAATACTGAAATATATTTCTTTTAGAGTGTTAAGACTTTTTATGTTTAATAAAATTTTTTTGTTTTTTTTTTTTAATCAGTTTGTTCTATTGATATGATATGAGTTTATAGGGAAGACTTATGTAAAATAAATCATGTAATCATGTATAACGGTATATTAACTAAAATAACAAAAAATTATACAATTTAAATTTTAGCATTATTTTTTGGAAGTTTAGGATTTTTTTTAGCATTTTTTAGCATTATTTTAAAGCCAATTTAGCTGTAAAATATTTTTGGATATGGCCACACTGCTAGGGAGGAAGCCGGCCTAAATCCGCCACTGG
The DNA here is from genome assembly GCA_949318255.1 of Pollenia labialis. NCBI lineage: Eukaryota > Metazoa > Arthropoda > Insecta > Diptera > Polleniidae > Pollenia > Pollenia labialis. Next base: position 140,113,414 of record OX439139.1, on the reverse strand, counting down.
CTGTTAGCAAAAAAGCGTACTTTAATTCAACTAAAAAAACAAACCTGACATCACAACAGAAGTCACAAAAACAAATATCATTTTGTAATATCGTCGAATTTTCTTCATTTTAATTGATTTGTTGTAAATAAAATGGCTTATTGCATAAAAAATGAATAAACAACACATGGAATATTTTATTTAAGAAATTTATTATAACCGTCAACTAACAATAGTCGCAAAAATAACAAAGTTATTTCAAAAAGTTGTTTACGCAGCTGAACGTTTTGAAATCGCAAAATAATATGCCCAGAACACCTTTCTTGTGATTTAAAATCACGTTCATAAAATGTGATTTTCAGAACAGGCCTGATAAATCTTTTACATAAATATTTACATTTAATGCAATTTTTTCTCAGTGTATAAAACACAATAATCCTGCTATGGAGATTGCCATTTATAAAAAAAGAAGAGTAAAATAAAGTTAACAAACACCAATAAATTTAACCAACTTTGCGGTCTTAGAATATTAAGAATCTTGACTTTGTTATGAATTTCTTTATCTTTAATTTTGCTCTTCAAACGATAAACATATTGAACAAATTTATTTAAATAATATATCATTAGAACCAATACAAGTTGCGAAAAGATAAAATGAAAACTTTCTTAATAAAGATTTTGTATAGGATCAACTTAAGTATAAAGCAAATTTCTGAATCTGCCTGATGATAGTCCTTTAGTTGTTAATGGAAGTTAAATATATGTACATATACTACCGATTCGAAATCCTTTAATTAGCTAAAGCGGCAAACAATTTCTTTCAATTCGATTTTGGAGGCGCTTACAAATTTATTATTTATTACAAAACCGTTTTGCAAATTGATTAGGATTCTATGAAAGCCGAGCACTAGTACTTAAGAATAGGTTTAAAAACATATCTAGCGACAAACAATTAAACTTTGATATGCTAAAATCCGAAATTGAAAAGATTATCGGGGGTGTCATGGAAATCGAAAACGTAAAACGAAAGAATTTGGCAGTTCTTTTTATTAAACTTTTAATCTAATTTTTACAATTTTTGTTAAAAAAAATTCTGTTTAATAGTGCATTATTTGTATAATAATTATCATAAAATTTTTTTATTACAGAATTCTTATTGAAAAACGACTCTCAAAATTCTTTCGTTTCACGTTTTCGATTTCCATGACACCCCTGTATATATCCTAACATTTACAAGCTTTTACAAGTGGCAATTAGCCGAAGGAACTTTCTCAGCTATGTATGTGTTGAATAAAAACATGGTTACCTAAATGTGCAATGTTTCAAGAACGATTTTCAAATTTAGCACTTTTAGGTATTGAAAATGAAACTGTCAAATACAAAATTACTTCAGAAGAAGTATCAAACATAATTTGTAAAAAAAAATAGAAAAATAACATAATAAATTGATTTTAACAGAATTGTTATTTATATATTTTAAACTTGAAAACACTAATTAACTTTAATATTTGAAATACTTTGTTTTTTGTTACATTAATTGCAGACTGAATTTTTGTGTTTTATTTATTTTTTTAATTTTGTTTTAATAAGAAATTATTTTGCTTTAATAAAAAACTATTTTGTATTTATTTTTTATTTTTGACAAAACTTGCCCACCCCAGAATAACAGTCTAGCTACGCATATGGGTGGTTACAAGGTATATGAGAAAAGAAATTGATAATATCTTTCGGCTAACCCCACTTAAAATATGCCAATGAGCTAGAAAATTTGATTGAGAAAGTTTCAGCTCAATCTAAAATAATATTCACGCAATCAATGCGGCAGCACAAGAGGTTAAAGTTACGAAAATCGGCGGTTTTTCAAAGTTATTGGGAATACAAAATTTATTATTACTAATAAGATTTCTGTATGACGTGCTAAATTCCCTTAAAATCGACACAGTTTTTTCTATGAATATAACTAGAGTCTTATTTGATATTTCTTTTCCCCTCTCTCCTAAAAACTCAAGACTTGACGAGTCAAACGTGACGTGTGTGAACCGGGACTTATATTTATTGTTGCAATTTATAAGTTTTATGCGGCAATAAAAGACTTATTAAGTCTTGCGCATTAAATTACCAATAAATAAATCCTTTTTTTAATTGAGTCATTTGTTCCTAACAAGTTCTCAGATTGGGCCAACTATATTTTTTATAGCATTTTGTTTTTAATAAATATGTACAGTACAATACGCATATAAGAAAGCCTAAAAATGCACCAATTTTCTTTCTTATATGCGAACTTTCTTATAAAGAAAACACGCTTATAAGAAAGATATTTTCTTATATCTGTAACACCCATATAAGAAAGATATTTTCTTATATACATACGTCAGTAATAGAATTTAAAAAATGTCCTATAGAAATACATACATATAGTGTAGTTGAAATAAAACTGTTTTATACTAATACATACTACACATCATTTTGTACTAAATTTCGTTTATTTGTCGTACAAATATAAATATGTATATATAAGTACAGAACTAACTGCCAGGCCCACGATGTCGACAAGAACATTTTTTTCGCATATTTATATTGAAAACAATAATAAAAAACTTACATTTGTTTTTGCTTTCAATACAAATATACGAAAGAAATGTTCATGTCGACATCATGAACCTGTGCCTCAATATAGAAACATAACAAAAACAAAACAGGTGATTGCACTTAACTTATATGATAAAACATCAGTAAGAAGAATGAATACATAGTTTAAAAACATGTGTTTACTTAAAAAATACTAAATATGAAGTAACACTGAACAGATGTAAATTGTAAATTATACACAAAAAAATCTATTTTAACCGAGGTAAAAAAATTCAATTGTGAGAATATATACTACTTTCTTATACACGTACTATTTTCTATGGAATGAGCATAATTTTTCTTCAGAATTCGTTTCTTATAGAAGAGTTTTTCTTATAAGCGAGTTTCTTATATGAGGATTATTTAACACGCAGATATATATAAATGTGCATGGTGTCTGAAGATGTCTTTCTTATAACCGAGTTTTTCTTATAAGCGAGTTTCTTATATGCGTATTGTATGTATTTAGTTTATAAATTTCTAAAGTATTGATGTATCATATGAGTATTTACATTACGGTTTCTTTGTTTTATAAGATTTTCTATCGTCATTATTGAATATGATTGATTACCTTTTGTTTTAGTTTTCTCTTTATTAACTATTCACTCATTCATTTGATACGCATTTTAATGTTGGGCGTTTAATCATGATTATGACTGTAATATTGTTATAAATGTATTTAGTTTTATTAGAGGCAGACAAAAGATTTATTTTAACAGATAGTCATAATAAATTTAAGTAAACTAATTACTAACGTCTGCATGCTATTTTATAAACATTGTTTGCATAATACATTTTTTTTTAATAAATTTTACTACATAATTTCAAACTTATAACTTTAAAGAACGTGAGAATGAAGGTTTATAATAAAAAAACGATTAACTAAACACAAATTGTTGAAAAACACCCAATTCAGGTTATACGAATTTAAATATGGAAATAAAAAAAAAAAAAACATTTCGAAAGATGTTTCAAAATAGTTTGTATGGCGGAAGTTGTAATTTGTTTTGGCTACTTTTGGTAGACATATCGATTTCAGTTTTTTTAACGATATTAATATAAACTTAAACAAATATTTGTGCGAAATAATTGTCTAGGTGGTTGTTTTTGTAAATACCTTTAATGTAAAAAAAGTTATGTTATTCTAAAAATAATATTTTTTTGACAAGTAAAATTTTTGTGTTTATTGATTTTTAGCTTTGTATTCTTTAATTTATAAGTCTTGTATTTAAAAAATATTAAAAAAAAATTAACTTAAGATAAACGTTAATTTCTTTTACAAATCTTAAGATCATTAAGAAAAATTAACTTCCCACCTTTAAATAGCAATTAAGTCTTGTTTTTGGCAGCATGATGAGAAATTTTGTTTGAATGAGACCACCAACTAACTAACCATTCATACATGCTGAAAATGTAAAATGATTCGTGAAACAATATTAATGGCCATTAGTAAAAACACACACTTAAAGAAAAACAAACAGAAGCACCGAAATGATTAATTAATTCAATATTTTATTTAGATTTAAATTAAAAAATGACTATGTTTGATATCTTTGTTTTGGAATTTGAAAAAAAAAACTTTCTATTTTCTACTCCATCACTGCTAAATTATGTTGTCTTTAATTTCTGTTTAGCCTCACGTTGCTTCTTTAAGAGTTTAACCATCATGGAAAATGATGTTATTACCGGTACCATTATGGGTAAAAACAATGGTATATAAATGGCATACTTCTGTTCGTCGGGAAAATATAATTGAGCCAATAAGCTGGCGTCAAAAAATGCTTGCTCCGAAGCCAAAAAAGCTTTTTGTGCCAAGTCAGAAGCTTTCATTAGTTCATTATTTGCCAGGGATTCTTTAGCTTTGATAACTAATTCGTATGCAGAGTTTATAGCTTTACCGACATCATCATTAATAACAATGTAGCTAATGTTGTCTAGAAATAAAAGATATATTGAAATATTTTATTTCTAATATAATTGATGATTTGATTTAACATTTAAACTCACCTAAAAGTTTTATTAGACTTTGAAGAGTATTTGTAGTGGTTGTTATATGTGTAATAGCACTACGTCTCAAAAAGGCTTCATACTCCCATCGGCGTGGGGCCAATTGTTCAACAGCTACAGTTTTAACACCTTCAGTTGTGACCTGCAAAAAATATACATTAAAACAATCGTTTAAAAAACCAAATCTATATACGTATACTGGCATTTCCATAGAAATGTCTTCTTTTGTCACGTTACTCTACAAAGCATTTTAAATTGTTTCTTTATGAAAAATTTAAATATTGTATATGTAATTTTTTGTACTTTGCTTTACATTTGGTGAAAGACAGAAAAAAATTTAACTAATACAATCTTGGTGGCGTAAAGTGACAAAAAGAAAGCTTTTTTTCTGTGGAAGTACCCACATAATTAAAACGAATCCTGGATTGTTCGACTGCTTAAAACTTGAAAACGTCTAGACGAAATTGGATTCTTCCTTCTGAAGGTTTGATCGTGAAGTTTAGGCGAAGGATTAGGCAAAAAGGAAAGTCAACAAAACAGAGTAAAATTACTTCATTTTGGGTACTTTTTGTAAAACACGTTTTTTCAAACTAATTTTGCTTAAAATTGCAACCTATGCTCTTTACGATAAAGGCAATAAACAAATAAAGTAGGTAGGTAGGTGAAAGGCTGGTGTGAATTCTCCTTCACACCTTCACCCAGAGACCAATATGGTCCATTGTGACGCCTTATTTAGGGATGGATATGTAAAGATGGAAAGTAGGTGAAAAAAAACGAAAGCATAAGACAGATTTAAATGATAGATAGGAAAAGAAAGTTTCGGACCAAACCCGAGTGAAATCCTACTCAACCAAATTCCTGCGGCCAGCACCCAGACTCCTCCCGCGCAGCCAAGCCATCACCATTACGAATCCTATCAGCCCCACGAGGCCACAACCCGAGACATCCCCTAATTCGCCCAGCCACCTCAGCCTACTGCCCTGTAGCCTTGGACAGTGGCACAGAATATGCTCAACTGTCTCTAACTACTCCGGGGCTTCTTACAACCCGCACATATCCGACAAGTCGGATCCCATACTCACCGCCATCCTGCCTTTCATACAGTGGCCAGTGATAATTCCTATCGTGGTCCTAATGCAGCCCCTACTCCTGAGCAGAAGCGACTCCGAATCGGACATTCTAAGCACTGGCCACAGCGTCCGCGATACCCGGCAGTCCGTTCGGTTCCCCAGGCCCGATTGTTCGCGCCTAGAAGCCATTCCCTGATCTTTCCAAAATCGAAGCCTATTGGAGGGCTAACCACCTACATATAGTTAGGAACCTCTGTCTCTGAGCCCTGTCTCGCTAACTCATCAGCCACCTCATTGCCGACTATGTCGCAGTGCCCTTGCACCCAGCACAACCTTAACACATAAGACTCCCTCCAGAGCCTTGCTACAATCATCAACTAGCTTGGAGTCACATAACAGCCCCTTGCGGACACAAGAGTCGCTTGGCTGTCCACATAAATATATAGTGATCTCCGAGCCAATGTCGTCCTTCAACAGTTCCACGGCCCTTAGGACCCCCAAAACATCCGCCTGAAAAACACTGCAGTCGTCAGGAAGCCTATGTGACTCATCTTCGAGCCATCAGTGAAAATAGCAAATCCACTAAATAAACTGCTCATACCTGACCTGTCCTCCCTAGTAGGCACTATTACCTCCGGTAACCACCCAAGATCAACCCTAGTGCCACATAATCAGTGAAGCCGGGCGATCCCAGCCAATAACCACCAGCCTCAATCTCATCCAGCATCCGTGAGTGATACTGCGTGACATTCCCTATCATCCTAACTCCCTCAGTCTAAGAATGGTCCTGGATGCCATTCCCATCACATGCTGTTCAATAACTCTGCTGCTTAGCATCATAGTTATCCATTCGACCAAGAATAACGGAACCCCTAGATCAACCAGTGCCTGCCTAATAGCCTCTATTCTCAAATTGGTAAAGGCCTCCTCTATATCCATGAATGCCGCCAAAGAGTATTCCTTGTTTCGCAATCCCCACTCCACATAACCAACCACATCATGCAGCGCACTCTCAACAGATCTACCCTTAAGATAGGCGTGTTGAGCGCCACTGACGTGCCGGCGTCAATCTTCGTCCTCAGATCTGGATCAATCAGTCTTTCCAATGTCTTCAAAAGAAAAGACGATAAGCTGATTGGTCAAAAATCCTTGGGTTTAGAGTGACCCGTATTGGGTATAAAAACTACCATGACATCTCTCTTCCCTCTTGGAATGAACCCGTTCAGCACACATACCCTAAACAGTTCCAGCAATAACAGGAGTGGTGATTTCCCTATATTTTGTAGCATCGCCGGAAAGATGCCATCTGGTCCCGCCGATTTGTAAGTCCCAAAGGTATTAACCGCCCATGTTACCTTATTCAAGGTGATCATATCCCCCACCCTCTCCATTTCCTCACCACCCGAGCCCGACCCCGTTTCCCCGGCCCAGGATCCACACACCCCGGAAAGTGAGTCGCCATAAGCAGACAAATAAAGTACATTTGATGGGAAAAACTGAGTCAGAATTTATAATTTTGGTACTATGGACGTGAAAACATGTTTTTTAAAAATAATTTTGCAAAAACTTGAAAACATAGTTTTTTTTACAGATGGCAGTAAAAAATAACAGGGTGAAAATTCGTACTTTCGGTAAACACGTTTTTTCCAAAATATTTGTTCATGAAATTGAAAACTATGTGTGTTCTTTAGACTTAAAGGCAGTTAGCAAATAAAGTTTATTTGAGTGGTAAACAGGGTTAAAACAAACATAAATGATGGTAAAATACACGGATTGATTCATTTGCACAAATTCGTTCTATTTGACAAGAAATCATACTGTTATATTTCAAGAAGATCAGTCCATAATTTGCCAAAGGCTCCATATAAAGCCTACTCCCGGAAAACAGTTCAGCACTCCATCCGGTGAAACTTTTTAAGTACGACACCGACTCCTACTCTAACCTTGATGCTAAATGTATATGAGACTGGTCCTTATTTGACTTTTAACTCTGAATGATTCTATGAACATTTTAAATTGATATTGAGCTTTAACTAAAGATGAGTAGTTAAGATGCAAAACTCGTTCGTTACACTTTGTTCGAATTTTGGGAAAATTCAAAAAACATAGACAAAATTAGTTGAACTTTTTTGCTTCTGAAATTGTAAACCAACTGAAATATAGAAAAAAATCGATTTAATTTTGGAACGAACGAGTTTTGCTACAATCAACATGGTATCGAACTAATTTTGCAACACACTACAGCCCACCTGGAAAATTTATTATTGTACTACAGTGGACTGACGATAATTCGTAATAGCAAGGGAACGGCCATTTCTTACGAATTATATGGGTTTTCGATTTAGCGGGGTTTCGATTTAACGGAGTTAAAAAAAATAAATACGAATTAACGGAGTTTTTCAATTTATTTACTAAAACGTTAAAAAAAAATATGAAAAAAACCTTAAGAAAATAAACACACACCCAAGCAAAAACCCACGCAAAAAAAATAGCGGTAAACAAAAAATCATCCTTTTTATGTTTCTGTTGTTTTTATTACGAATTATAAGTGGTAGTTAGCAAACAATTACGATTTATAAGAGATTTTATTTGAAAAAAATTTACGAATTAGCGAGGGGACCAAAATATATGGAGATTTTACGAATTAACGAGATTTTGTCAAGGGACCGACAGTTTATTACGAATTATCGGGAATTACGATTTATCGGAGCATGAATTATCGGGATTTGACTGTATATTTTGAAAGATATACAGTGCTTAAGAATCTAACAATTGTTCTGTAGGGGATAGATAAACTACACAAATTCACATCTTGTTTGAGTAGTATGTCTTGAGTTGTATTTTTAAACCATATATGGCCCTCTGGGCTCGTTTTTTGTGTAACATTGAATCCTGTTGGAATCAGAATTTTTCCTCTATCAATGTGTACATTCCCATGAGTCTTATCTAATGTACCAAGTCCAACTTGCTTAGACGTAAAGGGCATCAAGTGTACTAAGTGTTGTTTACCACTGAATCTGTGGACAATAAGGAGAATGTGCTTAGAGGCAAAGAGCATCAAAAGTCCTTTTTTGTAAATTGTGGAGAGAGGCCTTTTGTTTTTAATATAGATAAATTAAAACACTGCGATTTTTGTTTTATTTTATTTATATGTTAATCATTCTCAGGAAAATTAAATACATTTTTATTTAAACATGCAGATGCGCCTTCAGTTGTTACTGGTATAATTTGTATAACACATTTTAAGAAGAGAAAAGTAAGGTAAGAAAAAATTGTTGTAAGCATTGTATTATTTTTGGGAAATAGCAGACCTTTTGTTGTTGGACTTGGTGCTTTTTGTCTCAAGGGATTGAACAGTTCCAATATGTACCATCATGGAAGGTGAAGAACCTACCAAGTCCAATTTAAAAAGTAAGTTTTTTGCTGTATAGTTTTCCAAATATGGCTTTGTGTAGTTTATCTTCCACCTGCAGAGTTAAACAAATATGCATTTTTAAACAAATAAATGCAAGAAAAGATAAACTCACTGTTTATTGCTGTTGTTTTTGTTAAAGCTTTGATATTGTTACAAGTAGGACTGTTGCTTATAATTCTTATTCGCTTAACAGTTTTATTTGTTTTTAATATCTTTAGTTTTTCTAAAAACTTTGGATGAAGTTTCCTGATGATGTGGCCTAAGCAACCAGTAAAAGGCGCATAGGAATAGCTAATCCCATCAACAATAAATTTCAGTGTTTTTATCAAGAATAAAAATTGGGAATTAAGCACGACAAACAAAATCTTGTTAATTGAATAAATTGAAATCTTTTTCTTTAGTGTACTCGCCATTATTTTGTTCCGTTCCAAAATTAATATTATTATTTTCCAAGACCGAAATATAAAATTGCAAGCCTTTATTTTCTCTCAAATTTTCCCCAAAGTGAGTAGATAAAAGTTTTCTGAAATCATTTTTCGGGTTAACCACCCTTCTGATGGGAAGTATATCTGGAAGTTTTTGAATTTAAAATGTAGTTCACTTAGTGCTTCCACCACTGGAGCTTCAGAGCAGATTTCAAGGTATAAACATATGTAAATGGGCATCGGTACAAAAATTTGTATCTATATGTGACAGCGCATAGAGATGTGGACAACATCTGAGCATCTGAGCCGGTTTTGAACCTTAGGTCCCTTTCTATTTTGCGCGTCACATATACGATTTATAAAAAATAAATATGTCAAAGCGAACAAATTTGCATTTTTAAATTCTCTAATTTGACTCTATTTCATTAACGATATCTTGGCGTCTTTTAAACAGAAAGGTTAAAGCAGTGAACCAGCGAGTTTTGTTACAAAAAATGCAAAGAGAAACTTTTGAAAATGTCTGGTGAGGTATTTTTGTCTTAAAGGTATTTAAAGGACGGTCGCTAAACTGTTTTTTAATGTTAACTTTTTAAAGGAAGTTAAAGCTATATAGATGAAAGCTTTGGGAAAATGTGAACTGATTCAAAAATAATTTAATTTGCAGTAAAATATTTTTGAGGCGAATTTTATCTAAACAACATATTTAGATGGTTAACGGACACAGAGAGTCTAATTTGGAAAAAAGTTTTTATGGGTAATATGTGAAATTATAGATCGATTCTCACTTCGTCCTTAGTACAATTAAAATGTGTTTACCGAATTTGATAAAATTACCTACCAGACTGCAACTGGTACTTTGCGCACAAGTTTAACATGAATAAATAACCAGCAAATACGGACGGATGGACACGGTTAGATCACTTAAAAAAGCGATTCTGAATCGATCAGTATACTAAAAGATTTGTCCATATTTCCATGTATTACACACATCGCCAAAAACGTATATTATTGATTTTTCCTTAACTTTTGCTTATTCATACATAAATTTAAAAGTGTAAAAAACATTTGTCTTTAATGACAACCTGCTTTTTCCTACAATTTTCGAGTAAAAATTAATGCAGATGGCGAAATTGAAGGAACATGTTGGGTATACAGATAAATATTTAAAACACAAAAGCCAAAATTTCGCAAAAATTTTTATTTACTTTGCTGCGAAAGCTCTTGCAGGCATCTAAAAATGCAACATGTATCAAAATATGCCTAAAAAATGCAAAATATGCGCTAAAAACTTAAAAATGCTGCAAAAAGGCTCTTTTAACTATGTGTATAATAAATAAATAAATATATTGTTTCTGCCTTCATTGGTCGCACAAGAAAAAACATGCAATTGCATATTTATGGTTTCCCTTTTAATATAAATTAATAAATCTATAGTCTTTTCCTTTACTTCTGATTCATTAAATATAAACAGTCCCTGCCAAAGCAGCTCAAAACAGCGATAAGTTGTACTCAAATTTTCGTTTTTTGTTCGACAGTTTTTGATTTGGACTGCGATTTCTTAAGCCCAGCATAAAAACATATAAAAGGACATGCTTCGATACAATCTATATATGGGCATTTCCATTTTGACGTGTCGTGATATTTGTACCACAAAATGTAAAAAAATTAAATGAAGAAGTCAAATTTGTAAAAAGGGTTTTTACGTAATGAAGTAGCACTATATTCAGAAAAAAAATTACAGTAATCGACGCAAAGGATTTGCAGATATAAGCAAAAATCTGTGCTGGCGTGACGCTAAAAAACGGAAGTGGATTTTGATTTGCATTACAAAACTGAATAAGACTGCGAATTGAGCAAGATGTTTTGTATAAAACCTTTTTTAGTTAACTTTGGACTTATACATATTTATTTTTCAAGCTATAAAATTTATAAATCTTTGCCCGTTTTAAGGTAAATATGGAAATTTTCAGCGAAAAGTCTACTTTTTTTTAATGTATCGCTAGATTGCAAATAAGGTTGTATTTTCGGACCATGTTGTTCAATCGTTATCCCTTTCGTTACTAAATGTAGAGCAAGTTGCGCTTTTCACCAAAATATAAAAAAGTAAACTATACATATAAAATTTTTTGAGAAACAATTTTAAATACTTCTGGCGTTACGTTACAAAAAGTAGACTTTTCGCTGGAAATGCCCATATGTATTTATTCTCATAAAGTGCTTAAAGATCTGTCAAAATTAATTATCTCAATTTTTTGAATTTTTGAAAAGAACGAGTTTTGCAATTCACCTTCTCATATGTAAAGTAGTCTGGTCTTTATTTTCTGACTTCAAAATTTTTAGAGCTTAAAAAATTTTATTTAGAAAAATATAAAAACAAGTCGCAAGTTTCTGTGGGTACTTCGAGTCTGACTCCGGTACAAAAAACCTCAACTCCACAGCCGTGCTAAAATCGAAACAAAATGCTACTGTTAAAAAATTTGGTATATCAGTGTTAAATTTCGTGAAGATAGGTCCATAATTTACCATATTCCCTACACCTAAAGCCGTAACTATTTTTTTTTTTTTTTATAAAGTCCTTTCTAGGAAAACATTTAAAGTAATCTTAAACCGAAGAAAATATAAATATTGTGGTAAAATTTGGTCATATTTAGCTTTATACGGCCAGAAATAACACCATGTAAAGCAGGATTCTGAAAAGCTCTTTAAAATGTACTGTCAAACAAAAAACGAAAATTTGGGTACAATTTTAGCCTTTTATGTTGGTTTTGACAGCGACTGTTTACATTTAATCAATCAGAAGTAAAAGCAACAGTTTTTTTTTTGGCCAATGACAAATGAAGAAGTGTAAGAAGACTGCAGTTTTTTAAACGATTTTTTTAATACCAGAAAAAAAATGAATTGTTATATTTTTAAACTATTTTTAATATTCATATTCAGCCCAGTTATGAATAAAAATTCCCCGGGAGTTTTCTCCCTTCTCCCATTTTTCCTTTGTAGATTCAATTATAAAAATGGGAAAAGGGAAAAAACTCCCGGGGAATTTGTATTCATATTTGGGCTGATTGTTTGTTGAGTAGTATGTTTTAAGTTGTATTTTTAAACCATATATGGTTCTCTGGGCTCGGTTTATGTGTTATTACATTGATTAAATAAATAAATACTCTACGGAATTGTGTAATGATTGATCCATTATTGCCTATGAGTCGAATGTAAATTGGCATACTTTCAAGATCTTTTAGTATGGCTAAAACTGTTACGAATTATGATATTTACAAATTATGTAGTACGAAATAAGTTTTATGTGACTAGAAATAAGAGCATAAAACTTTCCGGTTGTCGACCAATAATTAAAAATCTGTCTAAACCGTAACCAAGTTTAAAACTGACGTCCGTTTTAATAAAGATTGGTTAACAGTTTATATAAACCATATAAAGCCAACTGAAATATTCTAACTTCAAGTGGAGGATAGAAGATTAGGCACAGCCGAATACAGCACTCTTACTTGTTCATACTGAGCCGAGATTTTTATCTCAAGCTAATTGGGAGAACTAGAAACAAATGAAAGCTGAAGTAATTATGTACTTTCATTTGCGTCTTTCGGAAATTGTCGTGTATTCAATAGACAGATATCGAGCCCTAACCGCAAAAAAAAAGTGTAAGCGCCAAAAATCAAATTTTACAGGAGAGAGCTTTTTTATTTTATTTCACATAAATTTTGTATGAAATTTGTCGCTTACAATAAAATTGTTCTTGCTATACAATCGTAACGGTACCTTATTTGACCATGACATTTTAGGAGATGATGCAAGTGTTGCCAATAAAGTCATTTATTAAAAAAAACAAAAACTGAAATTTATGTCGCTTACACTATTTTCGCGGTTAGGGCTCGATATGTATGTGAACATTAAGGCGGACATTGATATGGAACTAGAATATTTATTCTTTATGGGAGAAATATTACTTGGTTAGAAAATCGTTTGTCATATTCTGCTTACCTCCACACTTATATCCAACAATTTTTGCAATTGATACAACATTATTTGCATGATATCATTTGTTTGCACGAAAAATGAAACTTTCTCATGTGGCTTCTCATTGTACTCTATGCATGTCTCTATTAAAGGATTGGCTATTATAATGCCACCCCATTTAGGCGATATAAAAGCATTTATATTATCGAAATTAGCTTTTTGATTTTGTTTATTGTAAATATAAACTGGAGCAATATCACAGGGTGTTATATATACAACCAGATTAATGGGAGTTTTATCTGTGATGCCAGCACCTAAATTTTTTTCTATGGCAGTTATTATATGCGGCAAAGACGATTCGGACAAAGCATAATGACGTGATAATGGAGAACTATCGCGTATTTGTCGTAAATCGGCCTCAAAAGGTAATTGATATTTCCATTGGGTTTTCAAAGTGTAATTAGATATATGAGACACTTGATCCAAGTAGGGTTTTAAATAGGCTGAAATAAAAAAAAAATGAAATGTTGATGATGATTTATGAAATGAAACATTTTTTTAAAACTTACTTTCCACAGCCATTTGTACATGCCATTTGGCATTCATAATATCGGGTCTTGGATTCAAAACCGATACAATCACATCATATTCTGCCTGTGGGGCTTCCGTTTTCAAAACATCTCTTTGGTCTTTGGCTAAAATTTGTTTAATACGATGTGTTTGCAATATATAAGAATTTAAGACTTGCTTAATTCTATTAGAACCTAAACAGATGTGCAAAATAGAAGAAAAGAAAGACAAAGTTAAATATGAAGCCTAATCAAAAAAAAACTCACTTGTATCACTACGTATTATAGCAGTTCTTTCATTGGTTAATAATATTTCTTCTTGTAGTTTGGGCCATTCTATAAATATAAAATCCCCTTCATTCATTTTATATTCTTTTGCAATTAAATTTTCCAAGCCGGCTGGGGTTTTAATAGAAGAAGCTTTTTCAAGAGAAGGTATTTGTTTAAAATCTAAAAGCCAGATTTCTGTAATTAAAGAAGTTAAATTGAAATCACTCTTATTTATTTAAAGCTATGTATTTTCTTTGTACCGTTATTAGCGTAGTCTTCATTTAATTCCTTAACAAGAAGCGATGCTCTTTCGGGTTTAAATGTAAATATACCAATTTGAATTTTTGTTTTTAAAGGTTCATTGTTTATATTCATTATGTCCGATAATGGTAAACGTACTCTGTTAAAATTTGAATTGAAAATTAGTTATATTGTTTGATTTTTGCTTTGTGAATTTTTATTACCTATAAACTTCAGTAGTTTTCCACCACATGGGCACACCAATTATAATGACCACTGTCATAAATGCTATAGTAGCATATAAACGATATTGATCTGAAAATAAATTACACTAACAAATTAAAGTTCAGTTTACTTTCAGATGAGTGTCATTCACTTATTTTTTTATTTTTGCATTTCTTATAAAAAGCTAAATTTTTCATATAGCTGAGTTTTACAAATAGCCAATTTTTCTATGAATAAAAAATGTTTGCCACATTTCCTAACAATATTATTTAAATGTTTTATAATTTCCTATAAAAGCAAATCTTCGCAAACTTTTCTACCAACAATAAATTTTACATAAAATTTCCTATAAATAGCAAATTGTTGAAAAAATTTTCTATAAGTAGCTTATTCTGGCAAAATTTCTTATAAATAGCTAATTTTTTCAAAATTTCCTATAAATAGCAAATTCTTGCTAAATCTATCTATCTACATATCTATCAGGCCTGTTTTGGAAATCGAGTGATTTCAAATCACGTGCTTTTAAAAATCAAACGTGGAATTTGGTGATGTTCTGAACATCATACCGTTTTTGTGTTTCTCGGTGTGCTTTCGGCAATCGAAAATAACACCGAAACACCAAAATATCACACGTGTAATTTTCAAACGCACATGTGATTTGAAATCACGTGATTTGAACTATAGTGATTTTCAGAACAGGCCTGTATATGTATGTATGTATAAAACAGGATGTGTGTGTATGTATGTATGTATGTAACGTATGGACTCCAAAACGGCTGGGCCGATTTTGATGAAATTTTCAGGGAATCTTCAGGCGGGTGACACTGTGAATTCTGAATGCGGGCGGAGCGGCGTGGCAAAATCCAATGTGTGAAATTATTCCTTATGGCTTTCCAAATCAAACAATAGAAAGTTCTTAGTGTAAATCATGGAAAATTGCAGAAAATGCGAAAAATTGGAAAAAAATCGAGAAAATTGATTTTTTTGTACGAAATTTTGTGTTAAATTATTCCTTAATGGCTTTCCAAATGAAAAAATAGAAAGTTCTCAGCCAAAATCCGATAGATGGCGTTATACGTTGACTTAGACTGCGCAATCTGACAGGTGTCTTTTTGGCATTTAAAATTGGGGCGAGACGAAGTTCGCCGGGTCCGCTAGTTTCCTATAAATAGCAAATTGTTGAAAAAATTTTCTATAAGTAGCTTATTCTGGCAAAATTTCTTATAAATAGCAAATTTTTCTATAAATAGCAAAATTCTTGCAAAATTTCCTATAAATAGCAAAATTCTTGCAAAATTTCATATAAATAGCAAATTCTTTGAAAGTTTCCTATAAAAAGCGAAATGTTATTTTTCTTTAAAAAAAAAAAGCACACAATCATTTGTTGTAGATCATATTATATAAATGCTTTATTAAGAGAACAGAACATTACATTTTCATTTTACAATGTTTATACGATTCTAAATATTTTTGCTTAACAAATAAGTTAAAACCAAATACATATAATTTTATGTAATTTTTTAAAATTTATGATAATTAATATGAAAACGGTATTAAAACGAATCAAGGTGATACGTCCAATCTATGAAAAACGTATGTATATGACAATCCAGATCACTCCTCTTTGAGAAGAAATTAAATATTAATGGACAATTGATTATTCCTTATAACTACAAGAAATAATAAACACTGGCCCCTTATCCAATGGCGTATTACGAGAAACGTATTTTGTAAATTTTGTTGTACCCTCACAACGGTATACAATATTTAGAGCATTGTCCACAGGGGTTATAGTCAGTAAAACAGATTCGTCATCATCGTCAAAGCCTTCACCTTCCAATGAGTCAGTATCACTTTGACTTGATTGTTTTTGCGTGGGATGAGCTTGATCTGTGTCAGGTGATAAATATGTTATAATGGCTACACCTTCAGAAGCATTCAAATAATAAATTAAATCCAATGTATTATCTTCACATATGGCACCATCTCCTAAAACCGTATAATCTCCGTGAGACCATCTTTGTACTTCTAAACTAAAGGTGGGCTTAGAACTATTAGGACCAGAAAGATCTAAATCGGTAAAGTCTCTTAGTAATGAAAACATTTGTTTGTTGGAAAACGTTTGTATACATTTCTCTATAGTTTTAGAACAGCTGCTCAAGTCTAAAACTTCATAGTTTTGTGCATTAGCAGGACCCTGGCGTGACCATTTTAGAGAATTATCGCTAAGCAGCTGATTTAAAGCTTCTTCAAACAACTCGCGTCGAAAAAATTCATATAAACATATCTCCGAATTATCTTCTATACGTTTTTGAATACTGCGCTTTGTGGTGGGTTTAAGATAGACCTCATTTAGCAGATTATCTATTGAATCGGAGGTGGGCTCTGTGGGAGGCTTAAATTGAAGTTTATTGAGGGGTCTTAGAGCGTCTGCTATTAGATCTTTATTTGAAGCTCCATGGAACCAGCCATTTATGGTTAGACGTGGGTAGTCAAATGTTGTTACTTCTCCCACTTGATGGAACGACCTGGAGCCTACTTTAAAAAATGCGAATTGATTATTTTTCGGTGAAATTTTTCTTTTGACTGGAAACTGGGGTAGTGATTTTTCATCACTGGAAAATATTTCAAGGCATCCTCCTTGTTCATCAGACCATATTTCGTTATTTTCCCAGGGAGAAAGATAATAAATGAAAGCAATTTGTCGATCCTTCAGTAAATCATCGTGTACTAACAAGTAGTCACCGCAGGTGTACATCGAACACGAGGCAGATACATAATCCAATTGCAAATTTGTTACCTTTTCTAACCAAGGTCTTACCGAACGTCTTAGCATTTGTAAAAAATTTGCCAAAAATTTACATTCAATCATATTGGATAAATCAGTGCTTTGATAGAATTCATATAAATCCATTTGTTTGCGTGACCAATGAACTTTTTCAACCATTTCTTTTACCAGCAACTTGCAGCTTTCTTTGTCTTTCAATAATTCGGGCAAAAGGCAAATTTGAAAGGGGTCTGTAAAGATTTCAACTTGTGCCGTGGAATCTTTATAGCCCTCTTTAGATTCTTTAAACCACTGATGCTGTAAATTCTTAGCATATTCATCCGAAGAATAGGGTTCACTCAATGTCAAATCTATAGTCTGCTTTTCTTGTGGGGTCTGTATTTTTAGAATTTTTGTTTTAGGTTCGCCATCATCCGATTCCTTAAACAGTCCCAAGTGACCATTTGTGCTGTCAATGTCTGCAATGAAAACAATAATGAATTTTGTTGTATTAAAAAATAATTTTTGCTATGCATACCTTATTTTTTTTTTACAAAAACACTAAAAAACGATTTGGTTTGGCAATTTCTTCTTGGTTTTTTTTATACACAATTGATAATACTTTATGTATATTTTTTTAAACAACACCATTATTTTAAACACTTCATTTTCTTAACAATGACTTTAAAAGATGCTTTAAGCATAAGAGCATAAAAACAAATTTTATTTTAAAATTTAGTGATACTTTTTTCTTTTGCCTAATCACGTTCACATTATTGAAATTGTATCGTGCTAAAGATTATATTAAACTTACCTTCTTTTTCATCTTCTTTATTTATTTCTTGTTTTTCATTTTTAGAAGAATTCATTTTTATTGTTATTTTTTCACAATGGCTTTTAAGAATTTACAATACTTTTTATTGTTTATTAATTTTTTCGTTCAATGACCAAAAAATGTGCAGTTTTTTTTTGCATTAAAAAAAAGCCGAAATGTCAACTGTTAAAAAGTACTGCCAAGTTTTATTTATGCTGTTTAAAGTCCCAAAGCTGCCAGACTCGTTATTTAAAGTTATAACTAGAATACAAAAGTAAGTGTCGGTTCACAAACGTCAAGTTTGACTCGTCAAGTCTTGGCTCCTAGTTCAAAAGTGACTCAGTTTTAGTGATTAAACTAACGGGTCCGCCATCTAACGTTTTTTTTCAACTAGCTCCCCTACAAGAAATGAATGAGCGAGTAGTCACATTTTTCATTTCGGTGTTAAGAAAATGATAGAAAGAAATGACCGAAATCAAGTTGTCGGTCACATTCAGTCATTTCTTTCTATCAGTTTCTTAACACCAAAATGAAAAATGTGACTACTCGCTCATTCATTTCTTGTAGGGTAGTTTTATCCTTCCGCTGAACAAATATGTTTGTGTATACGCTTGAACAACGCTGGGAAATATGCGTTTTCGCTTCGCTAAGGGGGCCTGTGATCGACTTACAAAAGATGCCGATTTTGCCAATAAAAATCATCTTTTCAGCTGAAGCTCATTTTGAACTTGGCGGATATGTAAACAAGCAAAATTGTCGCATTTATCGCACAGAAAACCCGCACGTATACATTTAAAAGCCGATGCACCCAAAACGAGTCCCTGCTTGGTGCGGATTTTGGTCCAGAGGCATCATTGGACCATTTTTCTTCAAAAATGATCAAGGAGTGGCCGTTACAGTCAATGGCGACCGTTTATCGGGCCATGTTGAACGAATTTTTGTTCACAAAAATTGAAGAGGAGGATAATGGCAACATTTGGTTTCAACAGGACGGCGCTACGTACCACACAGCCGAAGCTACACTCGATGTTTTGCGCTCTGTTTTTGAAGATCGCATTATCAGCCGCAGAGCTGATGACGTTTGGCCACCTCGGAGCTGCGATTTGACACCGTTGGACTATTATTTGTGGGGTGCCGTCAAAGATAAGTGTTACGCCGACAAGCCAGAGACAATTGACGCTTTAAAGGACAATATTCGTGAAGTCATTGGTGAAATACAGCTGCACACAATCGATAATGTGCTTAAAAATTGGACCAATCGTGTTGGCTACTGCAAGGCCAGCCAAGGCAGCCATTTGAATAAAATTATTTTCCATTATTAACCGGAAGGATTGTACATTCAAATAAAAAAAGAAATTTGAGAAAATATTCAGTAGTTTTTTTTATATCATTTTCAAAACAAAAAAGTTATTTGGCGGACCCTGTATTATTCACAATACACGGTTTTCGAGGCACACAAAAAATAGCACCCCCTTTGGAATTAAAAAAAAATTAAAATTTTAGGGGTGAGGAAATTTGCAAATGCCCGGGCATAAAAAACTGAACTGGCAAATTGTTTTATTTTGATTTTCTTGCGAAAACAACTAAGCAATTTGTTTTATTTTTTAGGTTTGGTTTTTTCTTAACCTGTTTACAATTGATGTTTTGAGAATTCCAAACAAAAAAGCTCTCCGTGCAAAAAAAAATCCTATGACCAGTTTTCCAGCAATCTGGTTTAATCCAAATTGGTCAGTAAAATTTGGGATTAATTTTGTTCAGCGCTTAGAGGTAAGGTCAAGGAAAAACTCCATAGATTATGAATGAAGGTGCACTATCTATGTACATATGTATGTATATATATAAATGAAATGCTGTCGGTTGCTAAGCGCATAATTTGATAACGGCTTGACCGATTTCGCTATTTTTTTTAATATCTGTGGAATAGTCCGAAAAGGGTTTTTATGGAAAGAAAAATTGGAAAAGTTTTAAATTCGGAAAAAAAACTGAAATTGTGTTTTTCTATGGGATTAAAGAATGTTTTTATATTTTGTTTTATAGATTTCGCTCAAGTTTAGTACGTATAACGCCTTAAGTTCGGAAAATATGTATGAACAAGTTTTATTAACCACTCCCACTTTCTCGGCATACCTAATATACATACATACGTATTTTTTGTTATTTGTTGGTCGTGAAGAAACAAATTTATTTGAATTTAAACAGAACAATGTCTTTCGGGTCAGCTTATAGAATATAGTAAATCCTATGACCAGTTTTACAGAAATCTGGTTCCATCCAAATTGGTCTGTAAAATCTTGCATTAATTTTTTCGGGGTTTAGAGGTAACGTCAACATCAGTTTTCCAGAAATCTGATTTCATCCAAATTGGTCAGCAAAATCTGGAATTAATTTTTTTCGGGGTTTGAAAGTAACGTCAAGGAAAATACTCTATAGAATATGAAAGAAGGTGTACTATATAATATAAAAAGCTTTTCGTGCCAAAATCCTATGACCAGTTTTCAGAAATCTGGCGGTTTTGTCGGGGTTTAGAGGTAACGTCAACATCGGTTTTACAGAAATCTAGTCTCATCCAAACTGGTCACTAAATCTGAGATTCATTCTAGAAATTAATTTTCGCGAAAATAAATTATTCGGATGTCTGCCTAATTTATTCATTGCTATTAAAAGGGGTATAAAATCGGAGGTTAACTTAGAGTAAGTATTGTATATTTAAGATAAGACTACGGCCAATAGTGTCCAACTACATAAAATGCTAACGGACCGTAGAAAACTAACAAATATGAGATGGCTTTGTTTGATACTGGCACCAAATTTATGGCGTTTTCTTTTCTGAGTAAAATTCTGCATTTATTCCGCCTTTTACATTTTTGTATGTTCTTTTCTGAAAAACATGTGTTATTTTAAAAGTGTAAAGCGTTCTTTTCTGATGATGTTCCCTTTAAAATTAAAAAAATGCTACATGTTCAACACTCACTTTAATTAAAGGGGCATGAGTGCAGCACTAGATCAAGGCGAATTCAGTACAAGGTGGTGGCAAGTTTCCACCCGTAAACACTAACAATGCAATACAAAAAACATCTGTTTTTTCTGTTGGCTTTGGATTGTTGTAGTCTTGCCACCACCTGTAATTGAATTTACCTTGCGCTAATTGTACTTTATTGTTTTAAGCCGAAATTTATGTTCTTTTGTAAACGTAAAATATGAAACACTTCTTTTAAATTAGGGGAGAATTTAAAAATGTTGCCAATTCACATGTAACACTTATGCAACACTTTTTTTCAGAAAAGAAAAGGCCATTAATGTCGTGACCGAAAAAGTGCAAAATTCATAGAATAAACCTGTGGCCGTATTCTGTAATTCGCATTCTCTATCGCTAAAAAACTATAAAGTTGATTTAGCGATTTTTGGCTACGAATGCAAAACTGTAATGTAATGCACAAGCCGAATTCAAACAGGTAAACTCATCTCTACAACTACAAAAATCCCCATGTATTTTGTTTATACAATTTTCTGGTTGGTTGTCAAAATTTTTTTATTGCAAATTAAAATTATCACTTTTTTATAAAAGAAATTAATAAATTCACTTCAATCATTCGCAGTTTTGAAATTTTTTTATTTTAAAAATAATATTTTTAACACTTTTCATTCAACTTCTTCTCAAAACAAAATCATATTTTGACGTTTGACCATATTTTTTAATTCGCCGTGGAAACAGCTGATGAACGGCTGACGAGATGAGTTTACCTGTTTGAATTCGCCTTGGTAATGCACCTACTAAATTTGGCAATGCCATTAAAATTTAATTCGCCGCTGTAAAATTCCTGTACCTACCCTGCAAATATTATTGGACCACCTGATCCAATTTCATGAAATGGACTACTCCATGGACTGGTCCGATGTAATGCAAGCATGGACCATGTCATTGTTAAAAAGTGTTTGTAGTGAGACGACATGTCTTCGTTTTTTAACATGTTTTCGTATTTAAACGAAGTTAAAACTAATCCTCTTGTGTACACAATGGAGTAGTTTTAAAACTACTCCTTTGTAGTCCAAAGATGGGTTATATGGTCCTGACCTAGGACATCGTAATGTTAAATAGACCATGTTTTTTCTATACGTTTGGGTTACTTTTGGACTAGTCCTAGTCCCTTGTGGACTACTTTTTACACGCGTGTTTAGACTATTATTATATTATTTGCAGGGTACACATTACGTATGGATGTATGTGTAATGGCGTTTTCTTTTCTAAGTAAAATTCTGCATTTATTCTGCCTTTTACAATTTTTTATGTTCTTTTCTGAAAAATATGTGTTATTTTAAAAGTTTAAAGCCAAGGCGAATTGACTAGAAGGTGGGGTCAAGTCAACATATGCAAGGCGAATTCAACTACAGGTGGTGTCGCAACTACAACAATCCAAAAACAACAGAAACAACATAGGGGGTTTTGCATTGCATTGTTAGTGTTTACGGCTCGAAATGTCAACCATTCTTAGCAAAACACTAACAAATTAAAACAAATAGGCCCGAACTGTCAAAATCAGAAGGCGGTTCGACACCACCTGTAGTTAATTCGCCTTGAACATATGTTGTTTTTTTCTGTGGTCGACTTGTCAAAGTTTGTATACAAAATAGTTTTTTATGTAAACAAACCTATTTTTTTTACTAGCAAAATTTTTGACAACCCGACCACAGAAGCAGTGTTGTTGCAAAGTTGACCTCACCTTCTACTCAATTCGCCTTGGTTTAAAACACTCATTTTAAATAAAGGGGCATGAGTGCAGCACTAGATCAAGGCGAATTCAGTACAAGGTGGTGGCAAGTTTCGAGCCGTAAACACTAACAATGCAATACAAAAAACATCTGTTGTTTCTGTTGGCTTTGAATTGTTGTAGTCTTGCCACCACCTGTAATTAAATTTACCTTGCGCTAATTGTACTTTATTGTTTTATGCCGAAAGTTGTGTTCACAGCACAGAATATAGTTCACAGGTTGTGTTCTTTTGTAAACGTAAAATGTGAAACACTTCTTAATAATTATTATGCAACACTTTTTTTTAGAAAAGAAAACGACATAAGCTTTACTCTCACCCAACAAACACGATGTTTGATTTCAAATTGAAAATTATTTGAAAATCATAGCATTCTCAACAAAAAGGGGACATTTTTATCAAATTAAAAATTGCTGTTATTTTCAACTTGCTTTCAAACGTAATTCTCAAATGTTTTTCAAATGTGGATTATAATACAATGTGGAACATAAATAAATATATTTTATTTTTTTAATTTAAATTCATTATTTATTTAAATAAACTGTGAGATAAGCATTCGGCAACACAGCTAAACGATGTAATAATGTTATTTCCGTCCTCTAATTCCTTTAAAGATAAAATAAATGCCCTCTTTTTATTTTGAGGATTGTAGCACCACGATCATACCACAAACTTATAATTTCTTCACTTTGCCGTTTTATTTGTTTAAATTCGTATTCTTAATCATTGTAATTACACAAAAATTATTTTTATTTTTCACAAGAAATAATTCGTTCACTTGTAAAACATACATATTTACATAACTACGAAGTACAAATTTAACTTTAATCGCCATTTTTAATGCTTTGATTTGAATTACTTTTCAAAAGAATCAGTTAATTAATTTAAAATGTATAGGAGAGGGTGCTTTTACCCTTTTTGCTTTATTTTACGCCGTAAATGTTGAAATGTATAGCCTTTAGTTCCTTCAAGACTTGTAACTATCATCGGATAATTTTTGCCTATTTTATGCCCTAATTGTTGGAATTTCCAATATCTTAAAGATACTTTTGATACTACAGTGTCTGCATACCAAATTTTAAGAAAAACCTCCGTCGGCTCATGCACAACCACTTTGATACAGATCAAAGCATGATCAATTGCATAGCTTACGATTTGATTCATTTTCAATGGAACTTCTTATCGGAAATTGTTCATACCAACATAGAAACATTTGCCGGCTCATGCGCAACAACTTTACTAAAGGCCATAGCATGATCAAATGATACTACGTATTCTGTTGACACTACTTTAAAGCTGCCGTTTTTAACCTTTCACAGCTTTTAGCGCTATTCGCAACGTTGTACTACAGCGACTATTCTGTTCCCCACTTAAAGGTCATAGCATCGTCAAATGCAGAGTTTACGATTTAATTCATACTTAGTAATTTTCAATGGCGCCACCTATTTTAGATTTTGTTTTGCTATTCTTCTTACTTGGTCAGAGACCGTTCCGAATTAGTACGAATCATCGAAATCGGTCCAGCCGTTCTTTAGTTATAAACGTAGTAACTAACGCCAATTTCTTTTAATATATGTATGTAGTATATGTACATAGATTTATATCAATATACCCAAGATACATTAACACAAGGTAGACTCATTTGGGAGTGTAGACATGCTGCTCTATAAAATTAACCGAGTTGTCAAAATTGTCTTCATATACATAAATTTAACGCACACATGCACAAATTTTGGCTCATATACACGAAATTTGACGCTTGGGTTCCAACTTAGGTAAATAGCTGACAAACATATGGGCAACGAGCTTACCTTGTGTAAATATACATACCTTGAATATACCTACATACATACGTTATAAAAAGCACATAAGACGCCGAGTGCTTAAGACGGAGATTTTAATTTTTTTTAATAGGTACCAACTATTTTTAAGCTTTACAGTTTTAATTTAAAAACTCATTATTTTGAAATTTTTATTAAATTCTATATAATGATGGCTTAATATAAAAAAGGCGTAAGTCAATTTCTTTCAAAAAAAGAGTTTTCGTTTATTCTGGTAGATAAATACCAAACGCAGCTTGCTTTAAGGTTTCGGGGGCTATATTATAAAAAATTTGTTGCATCTTTTTATTTTTTATTGCTTTAAAACTTTTTATTAATCAAAAATTTTTATGGATTTTAATAAGTTTTTTCCTTCCCTTGTAAACATAAAAAAAATCGAGTTACGCCTTTTTTATATTTAGCCATCGATATGTATTTCAATTTAATAATTTCCGGAGCCCTTGTCTTAGGTCTATTACCGTTACCTCCCTAAATTAGGGAATGGTAAATTTAATCGAATTTAAGTATGCGAAAAGTCGATTTTTTTTATTTTTTTTATCAAAATTTTGCCAACTTTTAATTTTAATCTTAATTAAATCGATAAATTATGGACATGCATACTAAAACTTCAGATTTTTTGTGCGTACATACGTGTGTTGGTGGTATGTTTACGCAGTTTTTCAAGTTTTAAGTACGGGCCTAAGGATACCGTTTTCACAACTTACTGATAGCTAAGGGTAGGATTTTATCGGCCATATTAAAAGTGCTTCATTATTGTAACTTTACTTTAGCCTACCAGGTAGGATGAACCTTAATTTACTAAATCGCTCACTTTAGGTTAAAGTTAAGTTTTAATAATGGAATACTTTTTATACGGCCAGTTAAAGTCTACTTTAAGCTATCGGTAAGTTGTGAAAACGGGCCGTAGTATACTTTCAACTTTAATATAGGGGCTCTTGTTCTTCAGAAATTAAAGTCATCAATGGACAGTAGTGCTGTGCCGTTCAGGTGTGAACTTTTTTTTCAAATTATTCTTATCGACGGAAACGGTAGAAATATCGAGTGCACTGAATTTTAGATTGGATATTTGTATTTGCATTCGGGGAATATTATCACAGATATTCGTATTTAATCGCGAATATTTAAAATTGATATTCGTAACATCACTAATATCTATGTATGATGCTGATTCATATCGTCATACTAGAGGCAAACGGATACAACAACACATTTTATATACATACATACATATCGTCACCTAAAAGGCGAAATAACCTATCTGCAGTTTTCAAAAGTTTACAGGAGAGGGAAAAAACGTCATAAAATTGGAACTATTAACGATATTTTTTGTGCGTAACGGTTCTCTAGGTAGAAAAACTTTGTCATTTGTAATATTATATGTTCAAAATTTTGCACACATATGCGTTATGATATAAGGAATAAAAATCCATAAAAAAAATCAATTTTGAAATTTTTGCAGATAGGTTATTAGGTCTTTTAGATGACGATATGTACATATATTACGGGAGAAGCAAACAACTTTATAAAATCAATTTTAAAAAAGTAATTAGAATTGTGGTTATTTTGTTGAACTATTTATGGTTTTTAATCCAAATTTTTTAATATTTTAATCAGGCTTAAGTTCATCAAATTTAATTTTCATTAAATTATTTTTATAAGGAAAGGAATTTTACAACATGAAAAAAGTTTTATTCTGATTTCTTAATTGTACTTATAGTATGGTGACTTATTTGTTGATCGTGAAGTTTAAAATTTTTCGTAAACATGTTCGATAAACCAAACTACATATAATCAATTAAAAAGACGTTTTTAAATTGTTGTCTCCTTTTGGATTTAAGCCTTAATTTCAAAAATAATTTTTTTTTAAATTGCATACATAGTAAATACATACTTAATTTTTTATTAAAAAAATGTTATTTGGTACATTGATTGCAATAAGGCACTTATTAATAACAACTTTATTTAATTGTGGTAAATAATTTTTTAATCAATAAATATAAAAAAAACAATACAATAACAATACAATTGAAGTGTATGCAGTTCTACTTTGTGATGTCTCTATATAATTACATGTGTACATACATACGTTAAAGGGATTTCCGATATCTCTATACCTTATCCTTTTATGTAACATTATTTAACAGCACATTTAAAGGAGACTGTACGTAAAAACAAACGACTCTTAAAAAAAAAATAAATAAATGGCATCAAGACTAGTATTATTAAATAAAACGGTTAAAAAACGGCTGAACGAAAAGGTTTTACTGTTCTAGTTATTAGTTGTTTAAATATTATCCACAATATCGATATAGCTTAAACGTTTATTATTGCCAGAGTGAGTTGTTTGTAAGCAATCCTCTTGGCCAATTAATGATAATTGATAAGCTACCTCAAATGCTTGACCAAGTGTCAAAATTATTTCTGTTGCCAGTTTCTGAAATCAAGTAGAAAAAATACAATAAAATATTTGAACATGTTTGTAATAGCTAAATATTACTAAATTGTCCACCATAAAGACATGGCAATAGTGTATATCATTCTCTCGTGTTATATAAGCAAAGTAACGCAAATCATCAGTGTCCTGGCTAACACAATTTATATTTTCAATATCATGAACACATATTGTACTCTAAAAATAAATTACTTTTGTATTTAATATATCAAATACATATGTATGTATGTATATGTATCTATAAACTTTTACCTTGTTTTCATTTTCTATAAATCTGACTCCGGCATGCGACACAGCTATGCCCACTTCTAAACGGGTCTGTTGATTTGTTGCTTTTAATATACGAGTCGAACTATTTATATCTTTAATTAAAACATTTTCTTCATTATCCTCTTGAGAAGTTGGAGTCTCTTCCCGTTTTAATTTTTGTATGGACTTTCTAGTCGATGCTGTACCATGTAGTTCTCTGATGACCGTGGAGCCCAGGTACTACAGATTATAAAAAAAACATTATTTTTATAATGCATATCGCACTTGATCAGCTAGAGGGTATTAACTCAAAATTTTTCTTTTTTCACTTTTTGGAAGACTTAATATTCATATAAAAATATTAAGTAAAATTATCATGCTATTTTGTCTACTGTTTGGTTTAAATTTTTTTTATCTTTTTTATAAGCCTTTAATGAAAAATTCAAAATTGTTTTGCTTCTACAAAAAATTTTAAAATTTTGAGTTAATACCCTCTTGTTGAATAAGTGCGATATATTATTTTAACAATGAGACATTGAAGAAATAAAATAGTTTTTAAGTAATACATATATCGTCATACTAAAGGCAAATGTTCATAACTTCACTTTTTTATATTTTACAAGAGAAATCAAAAAACCTTCTAAAACCAAAAGTAGATAATAAAGTTTCCTTCTCATTTTTTTAAATTTACGTATGTGAAACTCTTACCGCAAAAAAGCTTAAGCGACATCATTTCAATTATTGTTTTTTTAATAAATGATTTTATTGGCAGTACTTGCATCATCTCCTTAAACATCATGGTCACACAGGGTACGGTTACGATTTTATAGTAGAAACAATTTTATCTTAAGCGACAAACTTCAAAAAAAATTTTTATAAATTAAAATGAAAAGAACCTTCCCCTGTAACATTTTTTTTGTCGCTTAAGCTTTTTTGCGGTAATGACTCGATTTTATTGTGATATATATAAAGTTAAAAATTTTGTTCAACAAAATAATTAAATCTATTAAAAACACGTATTCCAATATTTGTGTAGTTCAGATCCATTTGCATATATGGTGACGATTTGTACATATACATATATGGAAATATATATTTTTGAAAAATGTTAAAGATTTTATATTTAAGTACTTACAAATACATTGTAAATGACAAAACCATAGAGCAATGTGTTTGCTGAGTGGCACCAGTTTGGATTTGAACTTTGTTCTTGCGTCGCAGATCCCAGCAATAATTCGGCAGGTTTTCTTATATTCAAGGTTTTTTTGCGCAGAGTATTTGTTAATGCATTTTCTTCACTAAGATTTTCTAATTTAGCATCTTTTGCTGCCACTTCATTACCTATAGTCTCAAATATAGTATTGATTTCCTCCCAAGCTTTTAAAGCATCAAATTCAAACTCATCTTCCGATGGAGGCGTTTTAATTCTATCATTACGTTTTGCAGCTATGGGTTTAACAGATCTTACCAAACATGGTGACCTTAGGCCGGTAGGAATTTCGTTAAGTGCACAGGAATCTCTTAAGTCTAACGATGAAGTGTTGGTCGCTAGATTAAGAGAAGAGCCTTTAAATAGCCCTGCGAATGGCACATCACTAACAAATTCCTCTACACATTCCGAAACTCGAGAGCTGCTTAGGGAGTCCAATTGTTCATCTTGAGGTTCCGTTTGATCTTCCCATATAAATGATCTAAGGCCATCATAAAACTGTAAATCTTGCTCTTGCGAAAGTAAAGATTTTCTTTTCAAAGTCCTGTCAGACGGTTTAACAAATTCGAATATCGTCGATTCAGCTTCAGATGCTGATGGCGGTGGACAATCGGGAGTAGGAGAATGTTCGCTTTCCCGACTTTTTTGATTGTTATTATTGCTACCGAAATTGTCCGCACTTAAGGAACTGGTACTGCAATAGAAAATAGTTTGCACGTTAATTAATTTTTATGTTTAAAAGTTATTACAACAACGTGCTTGTGAATATAGGACTTACTCATGACTCTCATGCTTATTGTGTGCATTAATTATATTAATATTTGCATAATCACCATATTCCATACATTTTCTAGGACTAGGTAATGGCTGTGGCATTGCTGACGGTGCACAAATTGTTTGCGGAGTAGAGCATGAATTTGAGTTTGGTATTGTCATTTCCACATACTCATCCACACAATTATATAGTGTAGACTTAAGGGGAGTCTGATTATGTACTATTTTCAGAATTGAAAAATACTTCTTTCATCACACAACTAAGTAAATTTATCTTAAAAATACATACATTCTTTGATGGTGAAAAACTTGGGAAATTGTTTATCAATGCCACCTAAACGTCTATGAAGTAAATTCGACTTATTATATTCATGTGTTTGATCATGTTTAGAACTTAAATCACTATTCGATTTTGTCCATTTAATTGGCTCCATAGGCGTATAACGCTCTGTGGTTTTGTTATAACGGTCTAAAGAGCTTTCGATAAAAATTAATTTTATAGTTTATCTTAAAATTTAACTGTTTAATTTCTTTGTAAGAACATGAACCAATATAAGCATTTTTAACATAATTAAACACAACAGGAGCATACATTTTTTATCGCTCCTCTATTTTTAGTCTTTTTAAGTGTATGACAGATAATGATTTATAAAATGGAATTGCAAATAAATACATACATTAAGCTTTCAAGAGATTCCAAATATTGAACCAAATTAACAAATCTAATTATAAAGCTTGTTTAATAAAACTATGGCTTTTAAATAATAAAAATTAAATTTATGGGTAAATTAATTTTTATATAAGTACATGTACAATTAGTTCGCAAAAATAATTGTATATGTGGTTATTGTTGTTTTGCGTTTTAGCTTTTTCGCAAGGGTGCAACTTGTGGCGTGAACCACCTTATTACTCCCAATGAGTAGTTCTTACATATGTATGCCAACTTTAGTAGAAAGGAGAAATTGCATTTACATAGGTACATACATACGTTCGTATGGAAAAAAATAAGTTCACTTTTATAAAAAAAATATGTATACCCTTTTTATGTTTTAACATACATATCGTTATTTAGTTTCAAAAAAGCCCTAAGTTGCATTGAAACATCTTTACAGGGGAAGTTAAATAGTCTCTACATTAAAAAATAACCTTAATTTTTCTAAACATTTTTTTTAGAAAAATAAAAAAACATAACTGATGATCTCTTATTAAAAAACAACAAAGGCAAACTTACTGTTTATAAACATAAATAAAAATACAAAACTTTTATTCATGTGTTTCTTATTTATTATGTTTCGAAAGGCGCTTGCGCTATGGTCTTTAGAATTTTGTTGATGAAAACGTTATTTTTAATTGTAGGATTGTTAAATTTTCAAGAATATTGTATTTTGATATGGTGCATCATAATCGATCAAAAAGTCGCTTATTAATTTTTTGTAACTTAGGTCTTTTTTGAAAACATATCGTCAGCACATTATTAGTTTTGCCAAAAAGTAAAGATGTGCATGAAGTATTCTGAAAATATACCCGATATAATTTTTTTATATTTCCACCACTGCTTCTGACATATGTTTTGAAGATAAAAGTAAATTTTTGTGAACGTTCATTAACGAACTTAGATGTTAATAGTATTTAATTGAAAGTAAAAATGATTGTTTTGTGCCACATACGCAACTTTTTTAAATTTATTTCTAAAAAGTAGCTTTTTGTGCTGCATACGTATCTTCTTCTGCTGTTGTCATTTTATTTTGCTTTCGCTTTAACTACTTGTTTTTTACGGCAATGAAGCAAAGCAAGAGTGAAATTTATTTCGTACGTTTTTGTATGAGGACTTTTTAGCACTCATCAAACAGTGGCGTGTTGAGCAAAACAATACTAAATAAACTTAAAAATAGTTGATATGGAGCAAAGTTAATGCTTTAAATTTCAGAAACCATTAAAAAGATCGTGAAACAGGTTTTGGATTCAGAAAGGGGCTATTTTGTTATGTATTTAACAAAATTATTGAACCTTTCCAAAGCCAATTTCGTTTTAATGTCTATTATGATGAAATAATTGGCATATAACTTTATAATAATTATGTCAATCGTTGGCAAGAAAATCAACAATAAGGGTATTCACGTCACAAGTTGCACCCTTGCAAAAAAGCAAACACATAACAACAACCACAAAGAAAATTATTTACGCACAAATAATTGTCTTTGTGTTTGTTGTTCTATTTGTGCACTTTTGCTTTTTCACAAGGGTGCAACTTGTAACGTGAATACCCTTATTAACAATCGAAAATAATGCCATATACATGAACATATTTAAACCACGCAGACACACGGCAAATAATAAATAAAATGCAAAATGTTTCTGTTGTGTTGTGATAATAACAGAAATAAATGTATTGTATTTAATGTAAATAATACAAGTTCACATACATAAATAATAAAATAATAATAAAAATGTAATTAAAATAAATGTTAAATGATTGTTAGTATTTGTACAAAATGAATGAGATCGCAACAAATATTATATTAGTTTACACAAGTTAAATCACATAGCAGTTTTTAGTTTTTAAAATTTATATTCATGTTGATTTGTGTTAAACCAAAAAAAATGTAAATCGTCTATCTCAAATTTGGATTACACTGATGTTTATAATAATTTGCTGTTTTTGTGGTAAATGTGGATGCGGGATGTGAAGTGCACATAAAACAAAGAAATATACATTTATACTGTATACGTCTAAAAAAGGCTTACTTTATTGTTAACGATCTTTGTTGGTGTTGCTCAAAGTCAGGAGTTTCAATCTCAACATTTTGATTTGAAAAATTAAAGGAAGTCGTATTGTTATCATTGACATCTTTTATAGGCGTAAAATGATTTTTGTTTATCATGCTGCTGTTTGTTTGCAAAAAATCTGAAATAAAATTAAGCAAAGTCATTAAATTTTGTTATTACTAATTTATTAAATAAGACTTACCATTAATAATAGTAAGAATTTCATAGGTAACATTGGTGGGATAATCTTTTAGTATATCTAAAGCAGTTCGGCCATTTCCATCCACAGCATAAAGATCTATACCCGCACTTAAAAGTGTACACACGACATTTTTCTTACCGCAAAAAGCCGCTTCATGTAATGCCGAACCGGTGTGAGTTAAAATATTTACATCTACTCCGGATGCCAGCAATATTTTCACCACTTCATTGTGGCCATTTCGTGATGCTAAATGCAAACATGATTGAGTAAAAATATGTTTGGTGGGTGTTATTTTATAAGGCGGTGAGCGACCATTTTCCACAGCCACAACTTCATCATAAACACGATATGGTTCAATCAATTCAGGATGTTTAGTTATAAGTATCTGTACTACTTCGAAGCGTCCAAATTGTGCTGCTAAATCTAGAGGTGTTTGAAAACTATTATTTCGTATTGTAGGATCAGCACCACGAGCTAAAAGAGCAGTTACAACCGAATTATGTCCATGTTGTGCTGCACAATGTAGGGCAGTTTCA
Organism: Pollenia labialis; assembly: GCA_949318255.1. Taxonomy (NCBI): domain Eukaryota; kingdom Metazoa; phylum Arthropoda; class Insecta; order Diptera; family Polleniidae; genus Pollenia; species Pollenia labialis. The sequence continues at coordinate 140,080,238 of OX439139.1, read as the reverse complement.
TTTTCTATAGTTTGAGCATCAAGACTACCATTGCCACGTAACATTAGTATTAAATTAACAACGTGTTCATTTCCTGCCCATGCAGCTAAATACAATGGTGTAGAACCTCTTATATCGGGTATATCATGGGCAGCTTGATGGGTCAGTAAAACTTTAACAATTTCATAGTGACCATTTAGGCAGGCATGATGAAGCGCGGTATAACCATTAACATCTTGCCAGTTGATGCTCGGACTACGCCTGAAACTAAAGAAAATATATCTAAATACATACATATATAATTTCCTTATTTGTGTGTTCCTCTTTTTGAAGCCCACTGATGGGCTCGAAGCTGAAAATTTGCATGCATATAGTAAAACACCTAGGCTAAATCCTAACGTAGACGGATTTTCGGCCTGTGGACGGAGAATTTAGAGAAAAAGGGGGCATTTTAGCTTATGTACATATATTAAAGCCCCCTAATGACGTATGCTTGTTTCTATCCTTTAAAGGATATCACCGAAAATAATATTGATCAATTTTACTGTTGAAAACATTTATTTATTCTATTTCTTTTATATATATATATACAATTTTTTAACAGAAAATTATAATAAAAATAAAATTAAAAATAAAATTCAATTAGCATTATCGAAAATTAAAGAGTTTTTATAAAGGACTTCATTCAGTTCGGTTCTAAAAACTTAAATTAATATTTTTTTTGTGTAAATAATGTTATCAGTATTAACTTATATAAACAAAAAAAAAATAAAAATAAATAATATAATGGGCAAGATTTACAAATTTAAGTTTTGTGGTTGCCACATAAAGGTATACCGCATTTGACACATACCATTTTGGACATACATAAGTTTAATTTCTGATGGATAGAAGCCACTCTTTTTTTTATACACGCTGTTCTCCACTACAACCTCAGTCATAGGTTATTGCATCTGTTAAAATTTGTTCAATGTTGTAGACCGACAACAACAAAAAATAGGAATTTCTAGCATTAAAATTCAAAAATTTATGGAAATTTCTGCACTGGTCTATTGAACAATATCCGAAATTATTTCAGTAATAAAAATATCGAAGCATTAAATTGGGTCGTACAGAGATTTGCATTCCCGAGTTGGTACGCTTTCCGTACGAAATATCGTCATTGAAGAACTCGACCCTTCGATGTAGCCCAATTACTTTTACTTCTTAAAATGGGTCGAGATATGGTTATAACGCAGCTTTTGGAAGAAGTAGTAAAATGTTCAAGTTCTTGAGGATTTTCCTGAATCGTTGGTATATTCTCGTCAGGCTCAAGACGTCAAAAGCTCATCTTCTACATCACTTTGAAGACTATCCTCCAATAATTCATCTTCCGATTCGCTTACATTTTCCAGTGAAACCGTAAGGGAGGTAAGGGAGAGTTTTCATTATTTACCCATGTAATGTCAAATTAATTTATTTGATTTTTGACGCTTGTTTTAATTTTTTCTCATTTTTTTCTTTTATTTGACGTTATATGGGTTTTGAAATCGAGAACAAAATTTTTAATGACTATACCAAGGCGAGTTTATTACAGGTGCTCTTAAAAGCCCTGCTGATATTAGCTAAATCACTGTTGGATGTCAAAATTTTGTTTATTCTCTTTTATTATCTTTGTTTCGGTTTTGTTTTATTTCTGTTTTTGACATTGTACAATGATTTTACAAAAAACAAATTGCTTGTGGTTTTTGTACGAGTTGTACTTGTTGTAGTACCGAGATTACCTGGGATGAATTCGCCTTGGTTTTTATTATAAACAAATGCAATTTGATGTTAATGTCTTAAAAATGTTGTGCTCTAAAAAAGGGAAGCTTGATTTATTCTAAACAAATCACAATTACTAAAGCCATAAGGCATTACACATTTCGCCCCGTATAAATCGACAGTGTTGATTGTGCCCTGTAAAATACAGACTTCGGTTTATATATGGGGATATCTTTATAACGGCGACGATTGCCAAAAAGAGCAACAAAAAGTTACGCGAAATTGCAAACATTCGGAAAATTTAAAATAGCGAAAATTCGCGAAAATTTTTAATATTTCAAACAAGCCACAAAATTGATTTAAAGTCCCTAAAAACATAAGGAATGGCAAAAGTTCCATAAAAATGGCTAAATATTCGGAAATTCGCAAAAATTTACTAATAACGGTATAATAGACAAATTTAATATTTATTAAAAAAACGTTTAAGCTGTAAAGAATCACACGAAAAAAATCACTTTTTTCGCGAACATGGCTTAAATTCGCGAAAAATTGCTAACATGAAAACAAAACCAAAAAATTTATTTAAACTCGCTTAAAAACATAATATCGAAAAAATATTGCAAAAATTTGTTAAAGTTTTCAATATTAAAAAAAAGCCATAAAATTGATAAAAAATTACTAAGACTATAAGAAATTACAAACATTCGATAAAATTGGCAAAATTTGCGGAAATTCGCAAAAATTTGCTGATAGCGGTATGATAGAAAAATTTATTAAAAATCGTTAAAGCTCTAAAGAATCAGAAAACTTACAGGAAAAGTTCAGTCTATCAGACACATGGCTTAAATTCGCGGATTTCCGCTAATTTAGACATTTTAATGGAATTTTTGCTATTCCTTAAATTTTTAGGGACTTTTAATCAATTTTATGGCTTGTTTGAAATATTAAGAATTTTCGCTATTTTTTGCAATTTTCGCATAGTTTTGTTGCTCTTTTTCCATTTTTTTAATTCAACATTATTATTATTATTAAAAAGTTAAAAAAAAAAAAAATATAACACTGTTCGACATTAATAAGACTGACGACAAAATCAGAGTCAATTTATATCGATGCCATCGTTAACGTTGCGTACGGCATACCAAAAATACATCGACGCTTATCGATAAAACTTGATATTGACAATGGGCATACCGATTTGCAAGAATCGGCACAAGACGTTATCGTTTCGTATTGATGACGCTAAATGACATAAAGGTGATTATAAATTTCTGTATACATACCTATCTAGAAAACGTAAAAAGTAAGTTTCCAAACGTGGTAGGTACAAATGGCTTGGTTATCAATACTTAACATTAGCTCTAAAACACGGAAATGTTCTGTACCTATAATACAGATCGAATAGCCACCGTCGGTTTAAGCAATTGTAGTTACGCAAAATAAAAAAAAATACTTTGTACTTTACACACTTTTAACAATTTTAAAATGTGTGCCAGTTGACTTCTTTATTTATATGTATGTATGTATGAAATTGAAAATCTTTTATTGTTTAACCCTAATTAGAAAAACTAGGGTAATGCAATTTGCAACTGTATTTTGGAATTTATTAAAGCTGTAAAGGGTGGGGTTTATAGCCATGCATCGTAAAAGAACTAACTTTCTTTATACAACATTGTTCTACTTTTTTAGTAATACATCAAATAATAAACAACTTATTTAACTCTTACCTTGATAGTGGACCTCCTTTATGCTGCAGAATTTTGCTAACAGCTCCTGTATTTCCATTTCTAGCTGCCTCCAGAAGATCTTGACACTTCCCCATTATTACTAAGGCACTATTTGTTCTACTATTGTTTTTTTTTTTATTTTGTGCTGTATCGAATAAAAATTCTTTTAAGTTAGCACTAAATAATAAATTGGATCATCCGCATTCTTTTAATGTTAACCGAAATAATGAAGTCATCTGTTTTAGCGCTTTGTGCCCTTCTCAAGTCTATGATAATAAACAATCAGCAGTCACCATTCGCCACAACTTAACATCGAACAATAAGAAACAAAAATTAAAAAATGATAAAATTCTATACATTCTTAAACACAAGATTCACTGATTGTCCAGATATTTGTTTACACAACCTACACAAATTCAAGGTCTTTTTCTCCAGTACTGTGTATCAATGTCAAAATTTCTAATAATTATTCAGACTAACGTCACTACAAGAAAATTATTGAAAGTCCTATTATTCACTTGAAACACTTGTTAACTATGTATAATCTAACAATTTAATTTAATACTAACAACTTTATTATTAACTTTTTGTTTTTAATTAGAAACACGTTGTTGTTAATTATAATTTTCTTTATAAATTAATGTTGATATAATTCACCATGATTTAATTCTGTTTTTATTAAGTAAAGGGCTGCCACTTCGTTAATGCCTTATAAAACTTTCAGCTTCTGTTTATGTTGTTCTTTACAAATGTCAGTTTTATTTTACTAAACACTTCCTAAAAATGCTGCCAAGTCGAATGTGGCAAGCTTCGGTTTTCTGCCATTTTTAAAAAATAACGACAAGGAAAAATTGTACAGCTGAACAGCAATACGGCTTTATAAAATATTAAGGAATTCTTATTATCTACCAATTTTTTTTTAACATTTTACTATTTGTGCGATAAATAATTAAAAAAAAAAACAAGAAATCATGGACAATAGGGGTAATATAAATTGTAAACTAATTTGTAATAAAATCTAAAACAGAATTTTTCGAAAAGGAAAAAAATTGACAAGACATTCAAGGAAAGTTAAAAATCTGGAAGAGGAGGTAGAATTTATTTTCTCTCAAGACGAAAGTGATGAGGATATAAGCGCCAGTGTTAACAATGAAGAAATATTGCCTAAAACTCCCCAAACCAATAAAGCTAAAGAAGCAACTACGCCAAGATTTTTACAAACTGTAATCCAGGATGTACTTCAAACACCGCGTCGCAGTTGCCGTAAGAGTATTAAACCTTGCCAGGACTATGAGGACATTGTGAATAAGTCATTGCGTTCTTGTACACGTTCGTCAAAGAAACTGTTGTGCACAGAAGAAGTGGAAGAAGACTTAGAAAATCAGGAAGCTGAGACAACGCAACCTAAATGGACCCCTGCTAAGGTGGGAAGAGTGTCACAAAAGCGTGGCCGAAAATCGCGACGAAACGGTAACAGTAAAAAGCAAGAAAAAACAAAAGAGGATAAAGAAATGTATTCTGATAATGAAGTCGAATTACCAAATGAAGTAAACGGAGTTTCGGACCAGAGTAAAAACCTTACAGAGAAAATTGTTCTACAGAATGAACAAACAAATAAAATTGAAGGAAGCGGCGATGAGATAAACAAACCTGAAAATAAGGAAATACTTGAACAAATTACAAATGAATATGAAAATAAACTTGTGCAGAAAAACGAAGGTTTATCGAAAATAATAGAACTAAAGGAACAAGTTGATACAACTAAAAATAATACAGAAAAGCTCGAAGTTAAAACAAAAAATATTGATTTTCAAGAAAGTGTGGAAAATTATATACAAGAAATACAAGACATTGATAGTGAAAAAGATGATGTTAATTTAAATGAATCAATTCATTTAATTCAAGAGGATACCGAGGACTGTCCCGAGTTTGAAGTTAAGCGTGACCAGGAAGAAATTTGTATAGTCTATGAAAGCAACATAAGCAATATAGAAAAAAAAGGGAAAAGTGAAAGTGAAGATGAAATCCAATCCATTAGTCCTAAAGAGAAAACTGAGGGGAGGGACTTTAAGGGCTCTTTCGGTTGCTATTTAAAATCAAAAGATATTAACATATCTGATTTAGGTTTAAATCCTTTGAAAGACGAAGAAGAGGAAAAAAATATGGATGTTGAAGATAAAAATGAAACAAAACTATCTTTACATGAGTTGGAAGAAATGCCTTCTCTTATAGTTTGCGATGATGATGAAGTGGAAGATGAAGAACCATGTAACAAATTCAATAAGACTTTTGAAGCAAATGAATCTGTAATAGTTGTCGAGAAAGACAATGCAGAAAACTGTACAAAGCAATATAAAGATATGGAATCAATACAATTATCAGATGATGGGGACGAAATACCTAAGAAACGTCCCCGTATAGTTGTAACCGATACTGAATTATCGGTAACAACTATACCGTCTACCCCTAAATCATTGCCAGGTACATCTAAACCAAAATACTTTAGATTTCCCACACCCTATAAAAATAAACAGAAGCTTAACTTCAATAATGAAGTCCAAGAAAACTTTAAAAATAGGACTCCTAGTAAAAATATTTTGAACATATCAAATTTTTCTTTTACAACAATGGAACCAAAGGAAATCGTTTTATGTGGTATACGTAAACGCTCCATATCAGTTTGTATTGAAGGAAATGAACAAAAACGCCAAAAGTTCTTAACCGGAACTGCTGGTAAAATAAAACAAGATAGAACGGTAAGTTTCTATAGTCCAGCAAATCAAACTGCTATTATTGATGATCTGGACATCATAATAGCAAAAAGTTTGAAGAAACGAAAGCCCCAAGAAATAGATTCGTCATTCAAATGTAAGTTTAACATAGAAGTAACAAAGTTTTAACAAAGTAACGATTTTCAATTTTTCAGTTGTTACAACAAGACGCAAACGATCAATGTCGCTTGATGAATCTACGATTTCTACTTCAAGATTACCGCGCCCTGGTAAGTTTGTCTTTTAGAATACATAACATATTTCTAAGCTTTTATTTTAAATTTTTTAGTACAAAATATTTCATCTAAGCCCATATTACGCACAAAACTACCCAACTTCGCTGCTATACACCAGAAACAATTTAAAAAAATGGAAAATTTAGAAGAACATATCAGCCGTAAACAAGAACGCTCAATGAATTTAATTAATTCGGCAACCAAAATTAAAGCAGGTAAAATAATTTATATTTTTGGGTTTGTTTCAGCTGTTAGGATAATTCTATAACTTTAATTAATTACATAATAATAAAAGGCTAAATTTGACGTTATTACAAAACCACAATGGGCGTTGTGTGTCGTGTGATGATTTAAAAATTACGCCAGACCTACATGAGCAAGTGGAACTTTACATTCCGTGTACTCCAGCTTTACAATTGACACAAATCACAATAATATTCGTAGGTTTCCTTTCTGATAATTAAAAATTTTTTTTAATTAATGGCTAAAAATTTAAATTTTTGATTGAATAATAGTCTGAATTTACACGTTTCATCTTTTGATGCTCAACTTCTTTACAATTCCCTTTTAAAGATGTCAATATATTCACACGCAGCAATCGATTTCAACTTTTTACGGTACAAAACAACAACAATTTTATTAATAGCGAATCAAAGAGAAAAAGAAAAGAAAACAAATTACATGCATCCATCGTTGTGCATATACCAACGAATAAAAACACAAAGCGTACTGACCGAGTACAGGCATCTCCGTACTAACCCCCTTCTTTCTTCTCTCACTTAAAAACAAGAGTTGAGCATCAAAAGATGAAACGTGTGAAAGCGGACATATTGATAATTTCAAAATTATCTATTTTAACTGCCGTATTTAAAAAAATAAAATAAGAACGGCAGTAAGAATTTTGATAGCTATTCGTAATAAATTTTGATATTTAATTTTATTAAAAACAATTTTTATTTCGTTTTCTAAAAAAATTAAAATTATCTTCAGATTTTTTTTTGCTGATTTAATACTAAAAATACAACATTTTTAAGGAATTAACATTTTTACACCCAATTTTCATGAAGATTTTTTCTTCTATTTTTGAAATATGCTTTTTTATGTAAGCGAGCGGGGGAAAGAAGTAAGCAAGGTAGAAAAATAGGCGTGAATCGTATTTTCTGTGTTTCTTTTTTGGCATTCCTCTTTGCACTTAATTTTATTTTTTAATTAATGTTTGTTTTTTTATTTCATAGTGACAATTGCTTATTAAAATATAAAGGGAAATCACGATGGGTAGTGTAAAGTCTGCAAACGATGCAAATGCGTGCAAAAATACACTCATTTTCACAACATAACAACAAAATGTACGTATTTGCAATTTGCTCTATTTACGTCGTTTGCACTGAAAAACCATGAGCAAATTTAGAAGTGCATATTTGCTCTGTTGCAAACAAATGTAAACATTACCATTTGACATATTAGCCGCCATATTGTTTTTAAGGAAACTTATAAATTGAACATTTTCGTGAGTTTTTATATAAAACAGAGAATAGAATTAAATTTAAATTAATTAAAAAGAAAAAATTTATTTTAATTTACTTGTGTATAATTGTAAACAAATGCAGATTTTTAGTGCTGCCATAAGTTTTTAGTGTTTCCAGAATACATTTTTAGAAAGATAGCTTATTTGCACAAAAATTAAAAGTGCATCGTGATTACCCTTATAGAAAAATTAAAAAATTTAATTTGAAAAAATTTGATACATACATATGTAGGTACATACATTTATAATGAAACCAGATAAAAAGCATTGTGAAAATTTAACAAGTTTTTAGAAGTTTCTTTAAAAAAGAAATACAAAAAAAAGGCATGTCTTTTAAATCATCGTGAAAATTGGGCGTAAGTTTTATTCGAAAAGTCATCAATTATTTATTGTGAACAGCTATTAAGCCCTTGGTCGTTTAAAACTTTGTCGTTTATATTTCACGATAAAGATAGTATAAAAAAAGAACGAACGATTTTGTGAATGCACGTCAGGTTTCTTACATAGGAAGGCATGGACTTTTTTTTTGATGTCCAATTGATAAACTTTTTTTCGTAACATTTACGAAACTTTTGGCAATAGTAAAAAAAGGAGCTTTCGTAAAATATAGCATGGCTATTTTGAGTCTAGAAATTTTGAAGTATTTTTTATCGTTTAGGACAATAGTAATCAACCCAATTATGAATACAAATTTCCGGGTAGTTTTCTATCTTCTCCCATTTTTCCTATCAGCCCAATTATGAATTTAAATTCACAGTGAGTTTTTTCCCCTTTTCCCATTTTTACAATTGAATTAACATAGGAAAATGGGAGAACGGAAAAAAACTCCCGGGGAATTTTTATTCATAATTGGGCTGAATACCAATTTCTAAAAACGACTAGTTTTCGACTTCGACAACCACACTTATTTAATATCGATTGTGTATATCAGACCAATTACACGCTGCGACAGTCCAAAAAACCTGGGACCGGATATTATTTTTCTTGTAGGGCTTGTCGAGTAAAACAAGATTCCAATAGTGAAATTTGCCGGACACCTCCAAAATCCGGATTTACGGTTAAAAAACCGGTTTTTGTACCTTTCCGCACTTATAAGCCTGTATTTTTGTTGGTAATGATTCGATTTTCAATTTCCTACTAGATTTGGAATGAAGAAACTAAGAAAATTTGAGAAATTTGGGTGTTATTGTCGAGCAAATACAAATTTTGTAGATTTTTAAAAAAATTTTCAACTTTGATGACGTTTTTATACATTATTTTATTAAGAAACTATAATACTATTTAAATTATTCAAAAAGTACGTTTATTAAGGATTACAACGCATATTTGGGTTTAAAAATAGATAAGAATTTGACTGAGTTATTTAACTTTTCATGAAAATAAACTTTTAAACATTTTATAAAAATTTTATTTTTGGTTATTTAACTCAAAAGTGTTTGCTTGACCGTTTTTTTTTTAAATCGGCATCATAAGTTTCTCGTTTTCGTGACCAGCAATATTCTGAAATCATTTTTATCTTATTTTTTCCTTCAAAGCGTTTTTCATTAGTTGCCATTTCCTGGTGAAAATTTTCGCCTTGTTCATCACTGAACTGGCCCAGGTTATCTGGGGAAAAGTCCAAATGCGAATGCAGAAAATGCATTTTTATGGACATGTTGCAGCCCATTTCACCATACGCACTTAAAAACTCATTGCCAACTGTGACATAGTCGTTGCTTCTGTGATTTCCAAGGAAATTATCGCATAGCGCAACAAAACTATTCCATGCACGTCTTTCTACGGAACTTAGCTTGTTAATAAAATCTGCATCTCTTATAATTTTTCGAATTTGAGGTCCAATAAAAATACCTAAAAGTTATCAAAACAGATAAAAACGATGAAAGATATGTAAACAAATTAATAAATACCTCCTCTTATTTTGGCTTCACTTAGTTTTGGGAACACCGCTTTGAGATGACAAAAAGCGTCGCCGTTTACATCTAATTTTTTTACAAATTGTTTCATGTATCCCAGCTTAAAGGCGTAACTATAATATGCTTAGGCTGGCTTAAGCTTCTGTCAAAAATTAACGAAAAGCCTCTAAAATGCCTAAGCAAATTATTGTGGGCTTTTGGGTGACTATATTGTACTTTTTGAACTTAAATAACTTTAACGCTTAGTTGCAAACATTTGTACTTTTGCAAAAATTATTTTCTTCTTATTTTTCCTTAAAATATCAATTCTTTGACAACATTTTTTTAGTGTCTACAATTAATAAATATACTTCCATGAGCATGTTTATTTTTATTAATTTTAAAACAATCAAATACAAAAATAAAAGAGTACTAAAATATGCAATTGTGTGTGTGTTTTTTTTAAATATTTTTCAATATGTAACCAAGAAACAGCTGATTCCTTAAGCAAAGTACGATAAGTTTCGCTCTTTGCTTAAGCAAATGACACTTGACGAAACTTAACGAAAAAGCACATTATAGTTGTGTACATTTGATTATATGTATTTGCACATTTTCGTATGTAAGCTTAAGCACATTATAGTTAGCCCTTAAGATGCAATGGTGGCAGAATAACGTCCTTAGCTTCAACTAATTGGTCATTTAAAATATTTTTGCTGCCTTTTCTATGCGACTCGCGAGATGGCCATACCTTGAAATCATAACGATTCGGTGCGCGACTATCCCATTCACAAAGATAGCACGGATACTTTGTGTAACCACCTTGCATACCAAATAAAATTGTCAAAACCTTTAAGTCAGCGACGACTTTCCATTTATGGGTGGTATAGTTAACAAACGTCGAATCCGTGAATGAGATGTCTAGGTTCAGGAGAATTTTATCCAAGGACCCGGTAGTCCCTGGATTTATTCAGAGACCGGACGGCTCATGGACGGAATCTGGCTCTGAATCTCTCTGTTTGCTAATGGAGACTCACTTTCCGGGGTGCGTGGATCCGGGGTCGGGGGAACAGGCTGTATGTGGTGACCCCTTCTCTGGGTCAGGCTCGGGCGTTGAGGAAAGGGAGACGGTGGGGGAGATGATTACCTTGGATAAGGTAACATGGGCGGTAAATACCTTTGGGTCCTACAAATCGGCGGGACCAGATGGTATCTTTCCGGCGATGTTACAGAATATCGGGAAATCATCACTCCTGTTGTTGGTGGAACTGTTTAGGGTATGTGTGCTGAACGGGTACATTCCTAGAAGGTGGAGGGAGGTTAGGGTTGTCTTTATACCAAAGGCGGGTAGAACCGGTCACTCTAAACCCAAGGATTTTAGACCAATCAGCTTGTCGTCTTTTCTTTTAAAGACTTTGGAAAGACTGATTGATCTACATTTGAGGACGAAGATTGACGCCGGCATCGTCAGCGGTGCTCAACACGCCTATCTTAAGGGTAGGTCTGTTGAGAGTGCGCTGCATGATGTGGTTGGTTATGTGGAGCGGGGTTTGCGAAACAAGGAATACACCTTGGCGGCATTCCTGGATATAGAGGGCGCCTTTAACAATTTGAGGATAGAGGCTATCAGGCAGGCACTGGTTGACCTAGGGGTTCCGCTGTTCTTGGTCGAGTGGATAACTATGATGCTTAACAGCAGAGTTATTCACTCTGACTGGGGAAGTGAACGCTTAAGGAAATCGGTGACTAGGGGGACCCCACAGGGGGGAGTTCTCTCTCCCTTATTGTGGCTCTTGGCCGTCAATGTCGTTCTGAGACGTTTTGACAGAATGGGTCAGAAGGTCGTGGCCTACGCGGATGATGTAGTTATATTGGTGTCGGGCAAGTTTCTGCCGACAATAAGCGACTGGGCGAACTATCGGCATGGGCTAATGATAAGGGATTGGGAGTTAATCCGGAGAAGACGGAGTTGGTTCTTTTCACTAGGAGGTACAAGGTGGAGAATTTCAGGCTACCGGTACTGGGAGGATTGGAGCTTAGATTGTCTGATTGTGCTAAATATCTGGGGGTATTTCTGGACAGCAAGCTGTCATGGGGAAGAAATACTCAGGAGAGACTTAAGAGGGGTCTCAATGCCTACTATGCTTGCAGATCATCGATAGGTAGGAGCTGGGGACTCCGGCCGTCAGTAGTGGGATGGCTGTACACTTCGGTGGTTAGACCCATTCTTACGTATGGATGCTGTGTTTGGTGGGAGTCATTGGGATTTGCTAGTCGTAGGAACCTTCTTTCTAAGGCTCAGAGGTGCGCTTCAATTGGCATGACAGGTGCCATGAGAAGTACTCCTCAGGCTGCCCTGGACGTCATTCTACATCTTCTGCCTATTGAGCAGTATGTGATGGGAATGGCGGCCAGGAGCATTCTTAGACTGAGGGAGTTAGGATTGATAGGGAATGTCACGCAGGGTCACTCACGGATCCTGAGTGTGATTGAGGATTGTGGCTACTGCCTGGGACTACCCGGCTCCACTGATTATGTGAGCACCAGGGTGGACTTTGGGCGGTCGCCGGAGGTAATAGTGCCTTCTAGGGAGAGCTGGTCAGGTAGGAGCAGATTATTTAGTGGATTTGCTATTTTCACTGATGGCTCGAAGATGAGGGGCACGGGTGCGGGAGTCTACATTGAGGATCTGGACATCAGAAGGTCATATAGGCTTCCTAACGACTGTAGTGTCTTTCAGGCGGAGGTTCTGGGGGTATTGAGGGCCGTGGAACTTATGAGGGACAACATTGATAGGGGCTCTGAGGTCACTATATATGTGGACAGCCAGGCGGCACTTATGGCCGTAAGGGGCTGTTATGTGAACTCAAAGCTAGTTGATGATTGTAGGAGGGCTTTGGAAGAAGTCTTAGGGGAGTATACGCTAAGGTTGTGCTGGGTGCCGGGCCACTGCGACATAGGTGGCAATGAAGTTGCTGACGGGTTAGCAAGACAGGGCTCAGAGATGGAGGACCCTAACTGTATGGAGGCGGTTAGACCTCCAATAGGCTTCTATTTTGGAAGGATTAGGGAGTGGATTCTGGGCGCGACCAATCGGGCCTGGGGGAACCGGACGGACTGCCGGGTATCACGGACGCTGTGGCCGGTGCTTAGCAAGTCCGATTCGGGGTTGCTGCTGGGCATGAGTAGGGTCAGCGTGAGGACCATGATAGGAATGATCACGGGCCACTGTATGATAGGCAGGATGGCGGTGAGGATGGGATCCGAATTATCGGATATGTGCAGGTTGTGTGAGGACCCTGAGGAGTTAGAGACAGTTGAGCACTTTCTGTGCCACTGTCCCAGGTTGCAGGGCAGCAGGCTGAGGTGGCTGGGCAGTAGATTCCTGAACGAATTAGGGGATGTCCCGGGTTGTGGACTTGGGAGTCTGATAGGATTCGTAATGGGGATGGCCTGGCTGCGCGAGAGGAGGCTGGGTGCTGGCCACACGTAGGTCGAATTTGGTTGGTCAGGATTTCTTTCGGGGCTGGTCCGAAACATTCTTTTCTATCCATCTTTCTTTTCTGACTTGTGCTTTCGCTGTTTTATTTCACCTATTTTCCTTCTTTGCATATCTTTCTCTAATTAAGGCGTCACAATGGACCATACCGGTCTCTGGGTGAGGGTGTGAAGGAGACTTCACACCAGCCTTTCAACCTAACCTAACCTAGTTAACAAACATTAGTATATTTTTCATTACTTCGTAAGTTTCTTTTGTATTTGTCGCATATGCGATTGGAACTGAAGGTAATTGATTTTGGTTATGCAATAAAACAGCTTTTAAGCCTACATTTTACATTACAAATCTTAAATTAATAAAAATAAAGTCATACATGTTTATAAGAAAACTTACTTTTACATGAACCATCAATAAAAAGTCGCCATTCATCTGCATTATAATTGTGATTTAATGCCGAAAATAGTTTCGGTACATCAACGCAATACACGAGATCACTGTCATTGGAACTAGTCTTAAACCTTTCTTCAAGTAACCAAGTCCGGTCACTTTTTCTACCAGATGTTATAACGAAATCTTTTTCCACCAAATTCCACTGCTTTAATCGCGAACCGAGGACTTCAGATTGCCGCTTTGATAAGTGTAAATCGCGAACAAGATCGTCGAAACAGCTTTTGACAAAATATGCCGCTCCGTTGTTGTAGATCCGTATGGAAGGAACTCTTCATGTTTAAAATCTTTTTCTGTTATATCGACAGATTTGCTTGTTGTTGGTAAATCATTACTTACAGGTATCGATAACATTGATTAATAAAATTTGTAAAATGTTTAAAAGTTTTTTTTCATGAAAAGTTAAATATCTCAATCAATTACTTATCTATTTTTAAACCCAAATATGCGTTGTAATCCTTAATAAACGTACTTTTTGAATAATTTCAATAGTATTATAGTTTCTTAATAAAATAATGTATAAAAACGTCATCAAAGTTGAAAATTTTTTTAAAAATCTACAAAATTTGTATTTGCTCGACAATAACACCCAAATTTCTCAAATTTTCTTAGTTAAATTATATATCATTCGAAAGATCTCAGTTTCTTTATTCCAAATCTAGTAGGAAATTGAAAATCGAATCATTACCAACAAAATTACAGGCTTATAAGTGCGGAAAGGTACAAAAACCGGTTTTTTAACCGTAAATCCGGATTTTGGAGGTGTCCGGCAAATTTCACTATTGGAATCTTGTTTTACTCGACAAGCCCTACAAGAAAAATAATATCCGGTCCCAGGTTTTTCTATTTCATTCAATTTTGTAACACTGTGTTATGAATAAAAATTACCCGAAAGTTTTCCCTTTTCCCATTTTTACAATTAATTTTACATAGGAAAAATAGGAGAAGGGAGAAAACTCCAGGGGAATTTTTATTCATAATTGGGCTGTATTATGTATATTATTAGTACGGTAAAGGTATTCAGTTAAATTTTTTTTTTGCAAAAATGGAAAATTTCACTTATGTTTAAATGAGCGTTCTTTGTTATAATTTATTATAAAAGTTCTACATATTTGAAAGAGATACAAATTTTTGTGAGATTGTAAGTTTAAGTGCTTTTGGGAAAAATAACAATATTTTTACTAAAATGGAAACCATATTCAATTTGACGTTTGTGAATTGCCAGCGGTTTAAAAATTGGAATGTGCAATTTTTAAACCTAATTTTATTAAGGGTATTCACGTCACAAGTAGCACCCTTGCGAAAAAGCAAAAGTGCAACAATATAACAACACAGACAATTAGTTGTGCGTAAATAATTTTCTTTGTGGTTGTTGTTATGTGTTTGCACTTTTGCTTTTTTCAAGGGTGCAACTTGTGACGTGACTACCTTTATTATACTTGATTAAAGGTTAGTTTTAAATTGCAACGTTTATGCAATAAAAAAAAACTGAACTGAATACCCTTTATTATAAATAAAAATTGTCCGGGAGTTTTTTCACTTCTCCCATTTTTTTTAAATTCAATTGTAAAAACGGGGAAAGGGAAAAAATTGGTAATTTTTGTTTATAACTGGTCTGTATTTGGATTATACATATCGTTCCTTTATTGCAACATAGTCATGTCTCAAAAAAAAATCAAACTTGCCAAAATGCGATTAAAGTTTTCAAATTGCCCTTATATACAGATTTAATAAACTATATATTTTGCTTTAACTTCGGTTCAGTTTCAGATATAATTCTGGGGCCTGATGCTGGTAGTCATGATCGAGTATTTTCTCGATTGGAAAGCAATTTATTATCTAATTATTTCAGTCAATACCGAACGAATCAGAATTATTATCGACTAAAAGAATTAACTTTAGAATCGAGAAAGTACTCGATCACGATTGCCAGAATTAGGCCCCTAATTTTTTACATATATGGGCAGTTCCAGCGAAAAGTCTACTTTTTGTCACGTAACGCCAGAAGTATTTTAAATTGTTTCTCAAAAAATTTTGTATGTATCGTTTACTTCTTTATATTTTGGTGTAAAGCGCAACAAGCTCTACATTAAGTAACAAAAGGGATAACGATTGAACAACATGGTCCGAAAATACAACCTTATTTGCAATCTGGCGTTACATTAAAAAAAGTAGACTTTTAGCTGAAAATTCCCATATTTACCTTAAAACGAGCAAAGATTTTTGAATTTGATAGCTTGAAAAATAAATCTATATAAGTTCTAAGTTTACTAAAAAAGGTTTTGTACAAAACTTCTTGCTTAATTCGCAGTATTTTTCAGTTTTGTAATGCAATCAAAACCCACTTCCGTTTTTTTAACGTCACGCCAGGGCAAATTTTTGCTTATATCTGCAAATCCTTAGCGTCGATTACTGTAATTTTTTTTCTGAATGTAGAGCTACTTCATTACTTTGTATATATAAAAACCCTTTTTACAAATTTGACTTCGTCATTTAATTTTTTTACATTTTGTGCTACAAACATCACGACACGTCAAAATGGAAATGCCCATATGTAGATAAAGATGTTATGAAGGAACACTTTTGCTTAAGTAACCTAAAACTTTTGCCCCCGTATTCATAAACAATTATTAAATTTAACAAACGTTTATGATATTTTTTTATGAATACAGGCATTGATGTTTAAGAGATATGACTATGTTGGTACACTGCCGCTCATCTGAATAGGTTGAACAGTTTTACAATACATATTTTTTTAATAAGTCTCTTAAGAACTGTTGGTCAAAAATGTTTGCCTGCGTTATGTAAGATCTGTCCAAAAAAATTAACGGGAATAACCGTTTTAAAAATATTCGCTGCATAGCAAATTTTGTCTTAAAATATTGATTTTTTTTGCTCATCAGAATAGGTTCGTGATTGATGTCATTACGAATTCATTGGGAATTGACGGTTATTTATAAATTTTTAATCTCCCTAATAATTTGAAATTCAAATGGCTCGAGGAAAGCCTCTATCTGATGCTGAAAGCGTAAAAATTAAATGTTATGCTGAAGCAGGTTTTTATCACGATCAAATCGCAAACAAAATAACCAGAAGCCAAAACTGTGTAAGTAATTTTATACGAAATTATTCCATCTATGGAAATAATATGAAGGGAGGCACTTATAGAGCCACTTCAACAGCTGAACGACGAGCAATTCTTTGATCTGCTTCCAATTAGAAGGGATCAGCAGCAAAAATAGAGGAAAAAGTTGGAACAATGGCTAGTTTGGGGACTGTAAAATGCGTTATACAAAATGCATAAATTTTAAAAACATTAAAATTGCAAAAGAAGCCACTTGTTGTTTAAGGCTAGATTACACTATCTCACATACCTTACGTATTCCATAATACTTTGTGAGATAGAAATCTAAAGAGTTTTGTTGCGATTGCCAAAAAATCTAATTTAACATTACAGTTTGTAATCACACCATCACACAAAGTATAAACACTCACACATGAAATAAAATGCAACCCTGATCCAATGAAAAGTATTATTGTTTTGAAATTTTTCAAAAAACGATGATGTCGTATGGGATGTCAAAATTTTTTCTTAATACTTGTCATTTTCATCACACATGTATTCATACTATCAAACTTTTACAATATAACAGTTAATTTTTTGTACGGATTTCACGCAAAGAATACAATAACTTGTTAAAACCAATTTATGAGATGAGATTTAAAAAGACTGCTAAAAACTTTTATTAAAATGTTTAACCTATTCAGATGAGCGGCAGTGTATGTATGTATGTATCTATTCCTAGAACATTTTAAGTTTTTGAATTATAAAAAATTTAAAAAAAAATTTTTTTAACATTAAAATATAGTATGTAAATAACTAATAAATAATATGTATTTAATATTATAAAAAAATTATTTAATACTTCTCTCGATATTCAAGCTTCATCGCAAAATGTTTCTATAATCAAAAAAAGCAACAATATTTCAGCTGATAAACCGAATGCCCTTAAAAAAATTGAATTAGGCTCCAACCCACAAATAAACAGATCTCTAATAAAAATCGCATCATCAACGGCAGCTTTAAATAAGACACAAGAATCGTCTGCAACAAAAATGATCAAAAGATTACCAGATCCACGATTAGGTCTAAATAAAGCTATAAATTCAGAAACAATTTCGCACAGACAACCACAAAAGCAGACATTAAAAAAATACTTAAAACCTTCTCAAAACACAAATATTGAAAAACCACGAACAAACCCTAAAATAGTGCCTTCGAAACCTGCTTTTAATCTGTCAACTTCGCTTTTGGTAAAACCTATAACAACTTCAACGATTAGTGCAGACAACGCTAATACATCAAGTATGTGTAGTGAGAACAAAATGGTTTCACGTATACAACGTCACATGGATTTGTTTAAGGGTCGCGTTCCGTCCACAAGAGCTGGTGTAGCATCGCGTAAAAACGATGTTTTACTAAAAGGGGTGAGATCGAATCGTCGTTTTGAATTGCAAATGCAACATCGTAAAAATTTGGAACAATAATTTAATTGTACTTCTTCAGTTTTTCTTTAGAAAAAACAGAAAATAATCGTTTAAGTTTTATGTACATATTAAGTAACTCTTTTGTTGGCTTTAAAAGGTTATTTTTATTTTACTTTATTTTTTATTATTTGTTTTTTTTTAATATATTTTTTCTTGTGCCGCAGAAGTAATACATATACATCGCAACATTAACGGATACTTTGTAATTTTAATTGTATTGGGAAATTGTACTACTTTCCGTTTAGGTTAGATTTTTTATTGCATGGACTTTTTTTTATATAAACTACATCGTATATTTCCTTTGCAGAGTTTAAAAATACATGTTATCGTTTAATGTAATATATTTATTATAAATTTGGATATTAATCTTATGTATGTATGTCATATTTTTATTTAATAAAAACGCTATAAAACACTTAAAATAGTGAGTTGTAATTATTTAAATCTGCAAATTTGAAATAAATCAAAAAGTTCTTTAGTAAATGGGAATTTGTAATTACTTAAAAGTAATTCACGAAAAAAACACTTTTTTTATTGTGTATCCAATTCTATTTAAATATACAGGTGAGTGCTGGAAATCGGAAACGTAAAACTCAAGAATTATAAAACTCGGTTTTTAATACGATTTCTGTAATATAAGAATTTTATACAGATATTTCTCTATTAAACAGAATTTTATAACACAAATTAAAAATTTTTATTAAAAGTGTATTTAAAACGACTTCAAAATTCTTGCGTTTTACTTTTTCGTTTTCCAGTACACCCCTGATAGTTTTTCATATAATTTTATTTTTATTTGACATGAAAAACCTACTTTTAACATAAATTGAGGTTTAAATAGAATTGGCGAAATGGGCCCATAGTGACCCAAGGCTCATTAAATCAATAGCAAGACATGTAATTTATTGCTTTTTTAACTTCACTTGATGCAAATTGATAAGAAAAAATTCGACAATCATTGGGGTAACACAACCGAACTTTTCAAAGTTTTTAAAAAAACATGTTAAATACAGGCATGTTCTGAAAATCATTTTTTGTGAAAGTGATTTGAAATCACAAGAAAGTTTAACGATTTAAAATTACATGCTTATTTTTTCCTCCATTTTAAACCAAGTTAAAACTTTTGTGGTTTTCAAAACACCCTTAAATAATAATTGTGATTTTAAAATCACAAGTGATTTGAAATTTTGTGATTTTCAGAACATGCCTGATAATTTACAAAATATTATAACGTACCTAAATATTAGCAAAATATAAATTTTAATTCCTGGGGTTTATGCCCCTATTGCGGATCTCCACTCAACTCAGTTTGGTTGTGTGAGAGTCAACCCAACTTATGCACAACCAAACTCATTTTAGATATTGTGATACCCAACTGTTTTTAGTTGAGTTTGCTAATTCGGGCACTTAAAAACTTTTACTAAAAAAACCACTAAATGAAACACAACTTGTTTGTTTAAAATTCACTTTGCAAGTTTTATTATTAAAATTTAAATTTATATTATTAATTGTAATATGGCGCAACATTCCGGCCCCATTGAACGACAGCACGTCTTAAGTATTAGGCAGTGGAGCCAATCTGTGCACCGCGCGCTTAAACACGTATGTTCGCGTTTTGACCTCCGCCACTCTGACTTTGCCGTCTTCGCCTTCTGCGACCCTGACGATTCTCCCAGTTAGCCACTGCTGAGGCGGGCAATTGTCCTCGTGAATAAGGACCACCTGACCGACTTTGAGGTTGGGTAAATCTTGGTGCCACTTCGCTTTGGCCTGAAGGCCGAGAATATAGTCGCATGACTAAGCCTGCCAGAATGTCTGCTTGAGACCGCAAAGCATTCGCCATCGCTTCCATAATTTCCCCTCTTTGTCGTTCACGCCTTCTGCTGATTCTGGCGGCAGCGAACGCAAACCCTCCGAGAAAAAGTGAGCTGGTGTCAAGCACCGCCTCTACTTCTGCAAGCATCGTTGCCATTTCTTTTTGTGTGAGCGACGCATTGCCCATGGCTCGCCTGTTTGACAGCGGCTTCCCACAGTCCTCCGAAGTGAGGCGTCCGAGGTGGTATGTAGCTGAACTTCACCCCGAACGACGCTGCGTACGACTCGACGGCCTGTCGAACGCTTGATGCAGTTCCCTCAGAACGCGGCTGGCTCCGACGAAGTTCGTGGCGTTGTCAAAACACCGTCTGTGGTAGACCTCTCCTGGCAGCGAACCTTTTAAAACAAAGAAGAAAAGAATCAGTAGAAAGATCAGACACTAATACTAAATGTACCGCCTTTGAAGTCAAACACGCGAAAACCTCTATATACATTTTCAATGGTGGCCTACCACGAATTCTCAATGAAATGTTTATAGGACCACAGAAGTCTACCCGACTAATAAAAATGGTCGAGTAGCTCTCACTCTATTAGTGGGCAAATTGCCCATTATTTGGGACATACGTTTTGGTTTATAGTGGAAGGAATGTACACACTTGCGAATTATTCTCCTGCACTCTTCTTTGGCATTTATGAGCCATATATTTTCTCGTGAAAGAGCTATTAGAGCCTTTGTGGCCGCATGACAATTCTCGGTATGGAGATTTCGCAAATACCGTGTGACAAAACTATTTCCTTTCGGTAATAATAGTGGGAATTTGGTATTGTATTCCAAATCTGCATTAAGCAGTCTCCCACCTACCCTTATCAGTGAAAACTTTATTTTTCCTTCAATAATTGAATGAATAAATGGCGTCAAACTTTGAATGTTTGACGGCAAAACTTTAGATTTTTGCAATTCAATTTCTGGATTATCTCTACAAGTCGATAAAATTACCATTTTAATTCGATTGCAGTAGGTGTAGAATCTTTATATATTTTACGTTTTCTCAGGATATCGATAAATCTGAGTAGAAATAAAGTTCCTTTTAACAACTTCTTGTATGACGAAAATCTTTCTATCAGGTCCAATAAGCAATTTTGTGGATCCTCTACTGCAAGAATTACGTTTGTTTTTCTTGCTTCTAAAAACTTTTGATTCTCTGTAAACTCGAAATATTCGTTAACAGGCCAATGTGAACTACCGCTTAGTAAAAACGACGGTCCCTCAAATCAAATAACATTTTTTAAATCGTTTACATCACATCCTCTTGAAACGATGTCAGCAGGATTCTGTTTAGTAGGCACATGGCGCCATGAAACCTGTTCTCACAATTCTTGAATCTCAGCAACTCGATTCGAAACGAATGTTGCCAGTGAGGAAGGATGAGATTTTATCCAATGTAATATAATTTCTGAATCTGTCCAGAAATTAACACTTTCAATTTCAAATCTCATTATTAACTTAATTCGACTCCACAACTTAGCTTATAGGTGTGCAGCGCATAACTCAAGTCTCAGAAGAGCTTTTGTTTTGAGTGGAGCAACTTTTGACTTTGCCGTTAGCAGTCTCGATTCAATTTTATTTGAATCGGAGCTTCTAATAAATATGCAGCAGCCATAAGCACGAATCGAAGCGTTGAATAAATCGCTTAAGTGAATCAAACATCTGATGGCTAAAAATGGCGCAGAAGCCGTACCATAAGTAACGGTATTTAACCGAAATATTTTTAACTCATCAGATGGATTCTGTCTCCAAAGGATAAGTTTAAAATTTCTATCATTCTCGCCAACTAACACCTGACGATATTGTCGAATATAATTCTTCTTGAACTGTTGGGCCAACCATTAACAAATCGTTAAGTGTTGCATGTGAAGAAGTTCGACACGAATCATCAAAAACTACAAGGAGTTTCGTAGTTGAACTCTGAGGTCGCAACACACATTGATGTGGAATAAAATAGTGAGGGAAATCCGGTATTTTGTCAACATATGACCTAGGTCTAAATACTCTTTCATAAAATCATGATACATATCTTTCATATTTAAATCTCTAGAAAGTCTCCTTTCTAGTGCAAGAAATACCCTTTTAGCGGGTTCGAAAGAAAAACCAAGCATTTTTGTATCAGATTTGAAAGGCAAAGAGACTTCAAATCGTCCTGACGGTAAACGTCGTACTGAATTTCTATACATCTCCTCACATTGTTGCTGTTCTTCAGAATAGAGTTTTGTTGGTTCATTTGGAAGTTCTTCTAACTCCCAGAATTTTCTCACAATTGAATCTATATTGCTCTCGTTTTCTACAGACGTACTTAATTGAAAGACGTTGTTATTGCCGCTAGAGCCCTTTGATTGGTTATACTTTCCAGTAACAATCCAACCAAGCGAAGTGAAGAATTGGCAGGCTAGGGCCAGACCTTATTTGACCAATACAAATTTAGTCAAAAAATATTTCCGCACCAATTAAAAGATCAATCTTTTGAGGCTTATAAAAGCAAGGATCGGCTAATTCTATATTTCTTGGAATATTCAAGCTAGTCGTACTAATTTTATGATCAGGCTGTAAATTTTTGACGTTTTTCGCAGCAACACATCAAATTCGCTTCAAATCATAGTAGCGGCGGCAAAACTGGGAGACACTGGTCTTTTTTTTTTGGTCCTTAATGGTTATTTATTGTCCGTATATGGTTATTTTTCCATGACTTAAAAAATTACACACAGTAAAATTTTCGGGAAATTTTTCACTTTTGCGGCTACCTAAGCGCTACCTAAACGGTGTTAGGAATCATTCTTAGAAAGTTCATATGTTCGAGAAAGTTGTTTATTGAGACCTTAGGTACATTTTTGTGGTTGATTGTTTCCTTGAATTTTTAACGGTTTGCTACCTATGGACCTAAACAGGGGGGAAAAGGTAACAAAAATCGAATTTTTTTAAGTTTTTGCGTTTTTGATCTTGAAGATGAAGTTTTTTTAATTTTATATGTTCACAATTTCCTTATGTTCCTTATGACAAGAGCTACAACTTTGTCTCAGAGGGTTAATCAAAATTCCGAACGGTTTGCAAGATATGATCCTGAGAAAATGATCACTTTTTTGCAAAAATGACACCGAGGCCCTAAATCTTTAAGTGCTTATAAAAAGTGTATGACTTTCAGCAAAACTTGGAGACACGGGTCTTTTTTTTTGGTCCTTTATGGTTATTTATTGTCCGTATATGGTTAATTTGTCATGACTTAAAAAATTACACACAGTGTTATAAATAAAGCTTGTGTATAGCCGGTCTTCGGCCGGGTGCAAGTATATTCTCTTCTGCCGTATAACGAACACTGACTTCTTAACTCGGATTTGATATCGGAATGTTTAAATTTAGGTGATTTTGCATAAAGAAGAATTACCCCAAGTTTAGGGGCATCTATAATTTTTTTAAGGCTATTTATCATTATTATATCAACATTCCATTAAAAAATGAGATACAGTAAATAATAAAAAATAGCCCTAAATTTGGGGTAAATTTCCATTTACTTTTTGGGACCATATATCCTGGGGCCACGGACTATTTAGTTCTTTGACCCGAGTGTTATAAAACAAGTTTCTATGACGATTTGCCAATCTATATGATAAATTGAATGAATTTTTTTTTATTAGTTCTGGGCAATTATCATCCATGTTCTGGAAATCGAGTGAAATAGAAATCGAACAAATTCTCAAAACGATCTTATTTTAAAGGTTAAAATATTCCGTTTTATTTACATAACAATATGAGTACCACTTAAAAGAATTGTAAAAAACTTTAATAATTTTAAAAAAAATTGTACTGCCCCTACGGCCCTACAGTGAAAATGAAGAATGGCCTCAAAATTTTACATGAGACACAACAACACGCAATTTTGGGGAAATTTTTTGGTTTTGTTTTTCATATTTTGTTGGAGTGTTTTTGCATTTTAAGTGCAGTTAAAAATGACCTCAATATCAAGGAATCACAAATTTTATATACAAATAAATCTCTATTAAACAGAACTTTATAGCCAAAATGATATTAAAAACCATTTCCAAATTCTTGCGTTCACAACTCAACTCAGTTGAGTTGTAGTTAAGAAAACTGTCCAGGGTTGTCAGATTTTTTTGAGCTTCCTCGCCAAACCGGATGTCAGAAATCGCCAAACGTCAATTTTGATCAGTTTTCGTAACATTTTTTTCTCTTTCTTCATATTTCTTTAATATTATTTGGTTACATTTTAAATTATTTTATTTTAAGGAGGTTAGCAAAATATATTCCCTTTCTACTTTGACATTTTGTGTTGTGGTAATATTTACAATATCCTTTTTTTTAAGTTTCTTAGGCCCTAATTCTGTAAAACGCAACCGCCAAAAATTACATTGAAAGCAAAAACAAAATAAAACAAGTAAGAAAGTATAGTCGGTCAAGCCTGGCCATATGATACCCTACACCACAGTATTTAAAAACACATCATGCTTATGTGTCCATATAAATATGGATATATCTATGTTTATAAACTTTATGAACATCGGTTTGAAAGTTTTTGAGAGACAGAAATTGCACCCTACCTCCCCTTGTGGTCATATTTTTGAAAAACTGTATAGCTAATGTGTCCATATAGATATGGATCTATCTATGCTTTAAATTTCATTAAAATCGGTTTGAGAGGCAGAAATTGCCCATATCCCCCCTCGTGGTCCTGTTTTTTTAAAAATGCATACATTTTGTGTCCATATAGATATGGTTCTATCTATGTTTTAAATTTCATTAAAATCGGTTTGATAGTTTCTGAGAGGAAGAAATTTCCCCCTATCTTCCCTCGTGGTCCTACGATTCGGCCCATTTTCAATAGGCTTGGTCCTTGTGCCAGCCAGCCGGACGAACATCATTAGTTCATATTAGAAAGTGATTCTGAGTAGATCGGTATACTTTAAGGTGGGTCTAGGATCACTATTTTAACACATCAGCACAAATGCATACATAATACGTACCCTCTCCACTATTGTGGTGTGGGTATAAAAATATTTCATTATTTTGTTGTTGTTTTCCACAGAAATTCATATTGAATTTTAAAATTCCAAACTCTGCATATCTTGTGGCGTTAAAAATTTTAAAACGCAGTATGAATTTCTATAGAAAGCAACAACAATATTATGACAAATTTTTGACATTGTTTTTGCTTTTAATGTTATTTTTGGCGTTGGGGTTGCGTTTTACACAATTAGGGCCTTAGTTTTGAAAAAAATTTTAATAAAAAACCTTCTGAAATAATCACTATAAACTAAAATACTTAAACTAGGTCGTTTATGTGTTGGAATTCTGATGAAGATTTCTGTTAAATAGTTTAATTTAACATTGACGGTAGGAAAACCAGAGAGTGTGTGAAGTCGTCGCGTTGAATAGTGCCACGGAAGTTTAAAAATAATCTTTAGAATCTTGTTTTGGGCGACTTGGAGCTTTTTTCTATGGCAATTTGCTGACGTATACCATACTGAAGTACAGTAAAACATTATTGGGTAAAAATTTGATTTAATTAAAATTTTTTTTTTCTCAATTGAGAGATCCGATTTTCTGTTTATTAAGAGTATATAATTTGTGTGACCCTGTTTATTTTGTCCACAATGTATGAAATGTGATGATTGAAATTTAGTTTCGTATCTAGTGCAACACCAATATACTAAACATTTTCTTCCCAGTTTATGTCGTGGTTCTCAAACTGCAATGGGCCTTGAGGTGTGAAGCATGACTTACGCTTCCCCGAAAATATATGGCATTTGATTTTCTGGATTTATTTGAATTTTCCATTTGCTAAAATATTGTTTTATTTCAAGCAATGCTGATTTCAAGTTGTTTATAATGTTAACAGAATATAAATCAGAGCTTAGGATAGAGGCATCATCTGCAAAAATTGTTGTTGTGCAATTCGAAAATGTGTGTGACCGTATATTACAAAATTGCATGACATTTTTTCTGGTCATGTCTAAAATTATTCGATAAATCGAACAATAACACACTGCTACAAAAAACACTTTTTGTCAGAACTTGAAAACCGACCTAGTGGGGGTTGTAGGCATAGGTGAGGACATACAAAAACCGTTTTCAAACATTTTGAAACACCCTCAAAATTTTGAGTTATTTTCAAAAAACTGTTTTAGGGTAGGTCGTAGCACTTTAGTACCTCTAACTCACAAATTTTTTGATCGATTTTAAAATTTTAAACTGTTTTGAAAAGGCAAAGAATTAAGCTTTTATGAAATGTATTCATAGAAAATATATTCCAAAAAATTAGGTGAGTTTTTCTCAAAATTATCTAATTTTTTGTATTTTTTTTTCCTAATTTTTCAAATTCAACGAGAGTTATTTTAATTTTTTTCTATGAAAACCTATCTTTATTTGCACTGTATTTTAAAGATAATGTAGAAAAAACCGAGATATCATTTGTTAAATTCGGCTTATATTTGCAAAAGTTACAAAAGTTTTAAATCTCGCACAAGATCACAAAAATATGCATTTGTCACAAAATGTGGATCAGCCGATTTTGGTAAATATTCCATATCACATTCCTCGTTTTCAAATTCATCATCACTTTGTTTATGTAAAGTTTCATAACATTTAATTGCACTTAATACTGGCTTAGTAACAGTTAACACATTAGCATACTTAATGCTATCACGATTTTTATATTGATAACCAGTGATGTTTGTTTGGCAAAAATAACAGTCTTGTGGTTTAAGAATATTTTATGATGCTAAATCATTGGGAAAGATAATTTTAATGGCTGGCTTATAAACTTTTCAGACTTAGTTTTCTTAATCATACTGGAACAGCTTGTACAAATACTTTCGGGTTCATAACATTTGCTAGAACTGTATGAGCAGTTAAAAACTGTATTGAAGGCATTTACCAAGGCTTTATTTTTCTTCAGATCAAAGCGATGTTTTTTGTCAGCGAATACACCGCAAACATAACAAAAATAATTACGCTTATCACACACTGCAGAAAAAAATTACACACAATTTAAAATTTGTTAAAGGATTACAAAAATTACAAACTTACTTGTTTTAATAAATTTAAATATTAATATCACTTCACTTGCCACAAATTTTAAACTAGTTACACTTTTTTTACTCTTATCTAAAAACAATATCCTTCACCAAAAGGTAGTATTTAAACTTTGCCATTGTGTTGGTAATAAATTTGATTAGTTTATGTATTTATCCAAATATATATAACTAAAAATTTAATATAAAAACATTCTAAGCTTTTTTAATGTTTCAAAAAAATAGGGCATAATAAACCCTATTCATCTGTATTATCTTCCAGTTCTTTTTTTTTTAATAAAGACAGATTAACAATAACTTATTAATATGTGGTTTACAGAACACGAGCGCCTTACTCGTCCGTTCAACTTACATTTAAAACAAAAACAAAATTTTGAATTCGTGTTCTGTAATCCACACATAAGTTAATACCAAAAACGTAACTGTAAAATTACAACAAACAAATTATTAAGTTGACAAATTTGCCTGTATAGTTAACTGTTTTTTTTATTCATTTGTTTTGCGCGGGGGGAGAAAATACTAAAAACAGGTGTTAATGAAAAGTTGAATAACTTAAACAATTTTTATCCGATTTGAAAAATTAAAACCATGTTTTGTTAAGAACTAAATTTTCTTCATACGTTAATATAAATTTTTATAAGCTTTCATATTAAAATAGCAATGAAAAGCACCCAAAGTCAAACAAGTTTATAATTTTCGTTTGTTTTTGTAGATATTCTTAACAAAAACAATTGTTATAACTTACAAATGTATAAAAAATGCACGTCATTGTAAAGCGTTTTCTTTACAAACCAGTTAAACAAATTAAAATCGGACAAGAACTGACTGAGTTACAGGTCGATAAGTTGACGAACATCACTGAAAACGGTTTTTTTAAAATAACTTCTGAATTTGAGGGTGTTTCTGAATTTTTTTGACACAATTTTTTATGTACTCAACAAGACCAATAACCCACGCTAGGTCGTTTTCCAAGTTTTTTTACACTGTAGCACCGTGTAATTAACTGGTTTGAAGCACATTTTCCTGATTACTTAACACATTATTTTGTAGTCGAAGTTTTTACTGGGCTTTAAAGGCTTATGTATGTTTTTACCCCTGAAACTGTGGGGTAAATTAATTTTTTCTTTACATAAACATATGTACATATATGCGTTGTTGTAATTTCTATTGTTGATGTTACTGATGCTGTTGTTCTTATTTCCGGTTAAAGCTTAATGTTTATTTAAGTTCTCAAAGACGTTGACAATGTAGAAAAGGAAGAATAACAATTTTCAAATTTGTTTGTTATACGTGCAATTTAATTGAGTATCTACATGTGAACTAGTAGCAGTATTTATTGCAATATTGCTTTTTTAATATTTCATTCAAATATTTAATTGAATTAAGAAAATTCAAGTAAATTTAGAAGTTGTTCATTTCTGAACATTCCTTAATTACCAAGAACTAATCGAAGTAAGATCAGTAAAAAATTTTAATTTTCAAGTTGAATATATACATACATACTTAACTTTAAAATATCTCATTTACCTTTTTCAATAAATCACTCTATCGTATTTAAGGTTGGGTTTCCATAGGAACCCATCTAATTAATGCTTATGCATTTTTAAAATAGCTTAAATCTAATTGCTTTATCTGCATTCTAACAAATAGGAAAAATGGCATAGCATAGTCGAATAGAGCATTTTTTTTTAAATCACATAAAAGTTTTCGCATCAAACTTAATTACCAATTAGCAATGCCAGCACTCAGTAATGCTCGTTGGAATTCTAGCCGCCGCGACCTCAGCGGATCACCTCTATCCGATGGTCGAAACTTTCGATGGCGCTGATGCATAATTGAGCTCTTGAATTGTTGCTGGCTTATCGACGTAATCCTTTTCATTCAAATAACCCTAAAGAAAGAAGGCCAACGGTATCAAATCACATGATATTGGCGGCCAGTTGACATCGCCATCACGTGAGATAACGCGGCCATTGAATTTGTCGCGCAAAAGAGCCATTGTTTCGTTAGCTGTGTGGAAAGCGTCACCGTCCTGTTAAAACCACATATCATCCACATCCATATCTTCCAATTCGGGTCATAAAAAGTTTGTTATCATATCACGATAGCGAACACCATTCACAGTAAATGCCAGACCGGCCTCATTTTGGAAAAAATACGGCCAGATGATGCCGCCAGCCCATAAACCGCAGCAAACAGTCACTCTTTGTGGGTGCATTGGTTTTTCGACAATCACCATTAGATTATCATTCGCCAAAATGTGGCAAATAAGCCTGAATAACTTTAACGCGTTGCTCGATTGTGCATCTTTCTATGATTCAAATTAGTTAGTCTGAAATTGAGAAATGTGAAATGAAATGCAAAAAAAACTTGACGTTTAGGTGTGGTTCACACTCAACATCGGCCCTTAAAATTAAACCACCCTTTAATAAACGATACCTAACAACTAGTTTTTTTATACTTTTTCAATAATTTTAATAACTCCATTCATTTACTGAGATACATTGGTCTGCAATCACACCTATTTCAATTCAACAATTAAAGGGTTATGAAAGGGTTCTAGACCATAGCAAAGCATTTGACACAGTTGTCCATCCAATCTTAATAAAGAAACTCGAAAAACTGTTCTATTTTTCAAACTCCGCATGTAGTTTACTTTCTTCATATCTCACTAACAGATCCCAAGTCGTACAATTAAATGGTAAACTTTCCAACCCGCTTGATGTCAACAGAGGTGTTCCACAAGGATCAATTCTTGGGCCCCTCCTATTTTGTTTATACATAAACGATTTACCAGAAGTTACGATTAACACCAAAGTACACATGTACATATGCAGATGATGTACAACTTTATACCAGCACCAATGTCGCTGACATTCAATCATGTGTAAATAACATTAACACTGATTTAAATCACGTCAACAACTGGGCTCATGACAATGGTCTACTCATTAATCCTTCGAATTCCAAATGTATTTTCCTTTCAAAAAGTAAAACAACATTATACCGTGTTCAGATATACATACCTTTTTTATTGAGTCAATATTCGGTTAATTGACATAATTATCTTTCTGTTCACATATACACAATTTAGCTTACTCAATTTATATTACTACTACATACAACATTTAACGTAAACAAAAATTTACATGCATAAGAAAAATGTAAACAAGTTTTGACATCTTTAAGGAATAAACATCTGGCTTTTGCGACGACCCAATGGATGGGCATTTGTTTTGTTGTAATTTCAGTTTCCAAATGTCAAAACACTGTTTAGTAAGTTGTGTTTTGCTTAATAAACACACTTGTTACAGTGTCGCATTTTAATTTTACTCAATATTTATAACAATTTCGTATTAATTGAGCAATAACTAAATTGCAATTTTATATGGATAATTGAGTTCAATAATGTCGTTTATTGCGTAAAACTCAATTAAGGTGCATATCTGAACACGGTATTAGGTGATCAATTTCAAATTAAGATTAACAACAACATTATTAACTTCGTAAATTCTTCAAAGAATCTGGGAGTAACATTTAATAATGAATTTACTTGGTCAACCCACATCAACTCTGTTGTAGGGAGAGTTTATGGTATGCTACGTAATCTGTGGGCAGTGAAATTCTCAACACCTTTAAACATTAGAATGTTGTTAGCAAAAACCTACCTTATTCCAGTCCTTTTATACGGAAGCGAAATTTTCGCTAATCAGAAAACTTAATGTTGCCTTCAATAATATTGCAAGATACAAGATACATTTATGCTAAAGGACGCCGTGAACACATATCATTTTTTTTCATACCGGATATATGGGATGAGTTTTGTGAATCTTCTTAAATTTAAATGCCTTATGCTGCTACATAAAGTAATAACTCAAAAACAACCAATATATATATTTAGAAGAATTAAAATTGCAAGATCGCGTCGTGGTAAGAAAATAATTCAACAACGATTTCGAAGTCCTTTGTCAGAACGTCACTTTTTTATTTATTCCACTCGTCTTTGGAACCAAATTCCAAACAATATGCAGCTAATAGGCAACAAAAATTAATTTCCAGAGGCAAACAAATTGTATTTGATTTAGCTAGACCTGTATCATGCGGTTTTGAGGGTCGGGAATTCCATTAATTGTTATTTTTGATTTTTGAATTTATCATCTTATTTTGTGGAAAATTGATGAATAATTCTTTAAAAATGCAATCTCGAATTTTAAACGAAAATAAAATGTTTGAGCGTTATAAAAATATGTGCATACGAACATCTTCGGATTGCATTTCCAAATTTATTGTGCAGCCAAACGACATCAGCTCTGCGGCTGATAATGCGATCTTCAAAAACAGGGCGCAAAACATCGAGTATAGCTTCGGCTATGTGGCACGTAGCGCCGTCCTGTTGAAACCAAATGTTTCTAATATCCTCCTCTTAAATTTTTGTGAACAAAATTTCGTTCAACATGGCCCGATAACGATCGCCATTGACTGTAACGGCCACTCCTTGTCCATTTTCGAAGAAAAATTGCCCAATTATGCTTCTGGACCAAAATCCGCACCAAACAGTCACTCGTTTTGGGTGCAACGGCTTTTCATTGTATGCGTGCGGGTTTTCTGTGCCCTAAATGCGACAATTTTGCTTGCTTACATATCCGCCAAGATCAAAATGAGCTTCATCTGAAAAGATGATTTTTTTTGGCAAAGTCAGCAGCTTTTGTAAGTAGATCACAGGCCCACTTAGCGAAGCGAAATCGCATATTTTTCAGCGTTGTTCAAGCGTATACACAACCACATTCGTTCAGCGGAAGGATAAAACTAATTATCTGTCAAATCAGACATGAGATAAGTGTTACCATTCACGAAATAAGCACTAGTCGAAAAAATACGTTAGATGGCGGACCCGTTACTATGTAGAACTTGTGCAGAAGTGCTTTCCTATATCTTTTAAAAACTTGTCAATATCATCAAAAAATGCACGCTTATATGCTGCCGCTGATACTAAATTTTGAATGTGGCATAAGCAATCCATCAATGAACAAGTGCAAAAATCCATTCACAATAGCGGAGTTTAGTGTTTCATGCAAATAGTCTTGCAAATGAGTAAATGCAAAATATCATAGCTGTTTTGTTAAATTCAACAACAAAAAATAGAGTTTCCCTCAGAATTTATAAAAAATCTACAAAATTTTGCATTTTCGCAAGATTATTTGCACCAAACACTAAACTCCGCTTATATTCATTGGACAGTACACAAGAGTTGCCATTTTATATCAATTATAAATATGTATGTCAACGGACAATATTAACTGCAACTGAAAATCCGTATTAATATGCACTTAGTTTTTTGAATAACTGTTAGAATCAGTTAAAAATAAATTTGCTTGGAATTTTAAATGTTTATTTATTTAAAAATGACTGAACGGAATATTTCTTAAATAAACTACAGTCCGTTTCTGTAATAATATTATGAGTGTAGGTTTAAAAAATTTGGAAATAGTACCAAATGAGTCATGGGGGTACCAGCGTACTTTTTGGGTTTTAATTGTACCAAAAAAAGTACAATTGTACCAATTTTATCAACCCTAGTGACGCTATAATTGCCAGTTATGGAACGGTGATAAATTGCGTTCTCTTACCCTCAACACCAACTCTTAAATAAACATTTTTTCCAAAAGAGAAAATGTAACCAAGAAAAATGAGCGTTAACAAAAAATAAACAAAACTATCCATTTATCCGTCTTTAAAGGGCGCATGTCGAAGATAAACTCAAGGATTTATTTTTGCCGGCACGTGACTACATTTGTTTACAATAAATAATAAATTAATAACAAGGCAAAAGTAATTGCATATAAAGTAAAGCTGTTACTTCATCTGCAACATTACAACTTTTTAACAAAATAAAAAAAAAATAGAAAAGACACCAAAACATGTTTGATAAACACTGATAGGAAATCAACATTGCAACGTTTTTTTAAAAACGGCAACATGTTGTAAAATCGACACCTTTTTACAATAAAGGCAAATTTTTGTAAAAACGACAACTTTTGGTAATAAAGGCAACTTTTTGTAAAAAAAAAATTTCGTCATAATGGTTTCTGTTTACATATGCAGGTGATTCTCGCTCTTTTGATTGGGTGAGTTCGCTGCAGTGTTTCTTCTCCTTAAGCAAGTGTGGCCGCCATAATTTAAAATATTTAGAGCTAGTGGATTTGGGTGCAGTTCAACCCTTTTTACATATTTTATTGCATATTTTTTTTAACATAGTTTTAACTAATGGCTCATTGAGAGCCTTGTAGATATTTAAGTTTTTAACATACCAGGAAACGGCTGTGATTATTCGAAGAAGTTTATTATAACTGAATATTGCAGCACCAGGTTGGCTTTAAGATTGTGTTGTAAAGTAAAAGCTTGCAGTCGCGACCAGCGATGCCAGAAGTGCAGATTTATCTGCATTTTGCTGCTTTTATCCCCAAAATTTTCAAAATGCAGATTTGAAGATTTTTGGTTTAAAATTGCAGATTTTTTAGCTCTGCGGAAACTTCTTTACATTGTCACTTATGTTCGTACTATTCCCACTTCTTGCATTGATAAACAAAATATATCACTCATTTAGAGAAGAACCGTTTGGTAAAAGATTTATTAGTAGGAACTTTATTCACAAAAGATTACTTAAAAATTAAAAATTCGCATTGTCTCGACACACTTATATCTCTGGACTTATGTTATCTGATTTTAAGCGAAATAATATGCATATGTACGTAAACATATATTCATATGTACTTATGTATACATTTATATAAATATCATTAATAGTTGCAATATTTCATCTCTTGTAAATTTTCAATAAGACTCTTGATAGATTAAATAACATTTCAAGCAATAACTTTTAATTTGTGTTAATCCATACTCAGCTTGAGAAGAAGTTTGGAAAGATATTTTTAAATGTAAAAATATCCCAAAATTATCAGCCATGATCTTAAAATCGCATTGGAGTGAAATTAAAATAGAATCAATTTAAAAAACTTTGCTGTGTTGAAAGTTAAAAAAAATATTTACTATTTTATACCTCATATTTCGAGGACCACTTATAGATATCTAAAATCTATTTCAAATTCCAGAACATGGCCGTATATGTTGAAATGAATTGTTATTTGGTTTTCTAAATAAACTACATAAAAAAAATGCAATAAATGAATTTTGAAGATTTATTGAAGATTTTTAAATATTGGCGCAGATTTTGCAGATTTTTTGATAACAATTATGGTTTTTTGCTGATTTTAACTCTTAAAGTTCTGGCAACACTGGTCGCGACTAAAAACAGAATATAAAATCGTAGGGGAATGACTGCTCTTGAAAGTAAATTGCTTAAAAATTTAGTGTTGTCTACGTCACAGCTTTCAATTGATGACAAGTTTGAAAAACAGTATATGTAACATGGGGTCTTTACTTGAAAACTTTTTGTCATACCAAACGTCAAAGTCTATATAAAAAAACTCTAAAATTTTTTTCAGCGTATTTTATATGAAGATTGACGTTTGTTATGAAAAAAATTGTCAGGTCAAGACTCCATGTAAAAGACTAAGCCGTTGTCTGAGACTTCACTAATTTTCTTACAGCCATACCTAAACAAGAGCGGAGAGCGATTTCTATTTGAGTTTTATTAAACGCTACTGTTTTTGACTCAACGTTTACGCTTTTATTTAGGTATGGCATTTCAGCGTGAGACCAAAGCGGAAGAAAACGTTCCGCCTTCCGCTTTTATTTAGGTATGGCTGTTAGCCTTTTTGTGCTCTGTTTTAATAAATTCCTAAGCTCAGAGGATATGGCAATTGCCACTCTCTTCAAACTCTCTCCTTCTTTCAGTTAAGAGACACTCGACATGTAGAATATATTTTATTATATTGAAGATAACTGTCAAATTTAACAAGAGAGAGATCCACATTCTCCGGTTTACCAAGCGGAATATTTTCTGTGCAATGGGTACTGGGATATTATTTATATTTTAGCCAATTTTTTTGTGTGGCTAAGTAGCCAGACGGAGATACAAATCTATTGGGGTGATGGCCGCAATTTCCACCAAAAGAAAGCTGATCGTGTTCGTACCTAACAATTATCTTTACCTTTTGCTACATTTATTAAGCCTGCGTGTTTTTACCTTCAGTTTTCTATTAAAATATGGCAGCTTTTACACCATAGATTTCTTTGTATACACTGCTTAATATCTTCTTGTAGAAATTACGGGCATTAGTTATAGTAACAATTGTTAGTGTGTGATCGGAAGATAATTCTCAGGAAGCTTCAGCATGTGTCGTTTCTATGGGGATGTTTTTAACCAAGCTAAAATCAATCACATCTAGATTTTTTTCAGATAAGTAGGCCAATAAGTTGGTTGTCCGCTCGCGACCACATTCAAATCCATTTAAGCGATAGTATTAAACAAACAAAACACGGCCATTTGGTGTTATAAGTCGTGCCCCCCAGATGGTGTGTTAAGCGTCATAATCGCCAGCAGCCAGGAAACTGGGTCCTAATGATTTAAAATATTTACAA
Source organism: Pollenia labialis (assembly GCA_949318255.1). NCBI lineage: Eukaryota > Metazoa > Arthropoda > Insecta > Diptera > Polleniidae > Pollenia > Pollenia labialis. Next base: position 140,044,420 of record OX439139.1, on the reverse strand, counting down.
TATTGGCTTTCTGTTATTGAAAATAAAGGTGGGGAGTATAGCGTTGAAATTACTAGGTTTCTATTTAATTCCTCAACGCAAATGACATAATCTATGCGATGATCACACATTAGGTAGTGTTTGAATCGGGCTTTTTTCAAAATGGCAGAACCTTTAAAAGTTCTGTCTCGGGGTTCCTTGGTATTACATATATAGTAAATGTATATTGATTGCATTCAACTTAATTTCCTTAATATGCACAAAGAACGAAGGCTCATCTTAAAAGCTGTGATAAAATTCATAGTTACAATGAAGTTGTAAAACCGTGCCAATCTTGCATAAAGAATGCTAGTGAATGCGATAAAGATAAAATATTTTTTACCAATAACTTTAAAACAGCAAATGTGTGTAACAATTATACACCCGACTAAGTCGAATTTAACGAATGCTACCTATACATAAATAAATTTTTAAAAATACTCGGTATGCAGTGCATACTATGCACAAACCTTAATAAGTAAAACAAATTAAGTAGATTTTTAATTTATTACTCACAAATCTTTTTTTTTCGCATACAAATAAAAAATAAAATTTATCAAAAAATAAAATTTATTTAGACAAAAAAAACTTTTTTTTTCTACAATTACAATGGCAAGTTTGATGTTACTTGCCTCTGTATGCAACTGCTAGTGTAGTGCGCAATGTTCAGTTTTTTTTGAAGTTCTGCAGTAACGGGAACTATTTTGTTTCAACTTTAAACCACATATATAGAGATATACATATACTTACACACATACAATATATATACGTAGTATGTATGTTTGATGAGACAATTGAAGTAAGTACCCTGCAAACAATAGGACTGGTCCAAACACGCGTGTAAAATGTAGCCCACAAGGGACTTGGACTGGTCCAAAAGTAACCCAAACGTATTGAAAATCATGGTCTATTTAACATTTCGATGTCCTAGGGCAGGACCATATAACCATGCTTTGGATTAAAAAGGAGTAGTCTTAAAACTACTCCATTGTTTACACAAGAGGATTAGTTTTAACTTCGCTTAAAAACGAAAACATGTCGTTAAAAAACGAAGACTTGTCGTCTCACTACAAACACTTTTTAACAATGACATGGTCACTGCTTGCATTTCATCGAACCAGTCCATGGAGTAGTTCATTTAATCAAAATGGATCCGGTGGGGTGCAGGGTAATGAAAAAAGAAGACAGTGGTGTCTTCATATTTTTTGCTGATGTGTGTAACACTAAAAAATGGCCTTCCACCCACCTTTTAGTAAGCCGATTGTCTCAAAATCACTTTCTGAGTCGATATAACGATGTCCGTCCGCCCGGCTGGTTGATTGTTCATGTAACCTTGTACTTGAAGTATACATAGGTCGAAATTTAAGAGATAATTTGATCAAATTCGGTACATATGGTGAGAATCGGTCCATAATTTCAAATACCACCCATACAAGCTACTTTCCGGAAGCTTAATCATCTTACCAAATTTAAATGAAATCGGTCCATACTGACAATACATCCCATACAAATACTACTCCCGGAAATGGCTTTCAATGCCATTACTTCCATTTAAATGTCGATATTGACATACAAATTCGCTACAATAATATTTTCGATAGCTTCTATGTCACGAAACAATGTTGTGCTGGTAGGTCCAAAATCACCCATAGCTCTCATATAAACTAAAATTACTTAAAGACGTACCATGAACAAATTCGTTAGTTTGGTAAAATATTCAAAGGCTAGACCCATTTCAAGCAATGTCCATTGTTTGATGTGACCTGATAAGCTCTTTTATCTTCGTTTATATTATGAATCATTTGCTGCAAAAACTTTTTTTTATGGGTGCCCTGGTAGCCTGGTTATTAAGTTAGATTATAATTTGTAATACTATTTCTAACTCTTAATAAAAAAATAAAATTTCCTTTAGTTTACTCTTGAAATTGCATTTGTGTCCATACAAAGAATCTTTTGTTTTGCAAAATTTTGGTATTTCGTAGTCGTTCTATCTCTATTTTTTGTGTACTGCTTGCACACGAAACAAAGTACACTCTTCCATTCATCTCTTCCTTATTCGAAAGCATTGTAAAGGACCTAGCTCTCTTACGTCTTCTGAGGTATTATCCTTAAGCTATTAGGAGGTTCTTGGCTTATTGACAGACTTCTTACCCTGTATGAGTTTAAAAAAATAATCAGCCGCTTAAATTCGGCAAGTGTGGTGGTTAGTTAAAATTATAAAAACGTCTTAGATTTCGCGCAGGACGAGTTGTATGAGCTGTTCAACCCTGTTGGCAGCACAATTCTAAGCTTGTTGCATACCTCTAGAATCATTGACCCGGTTTTGAGTGACATTAACGGTAACCGCAACTACCTTGCCGTTTTCGAAGAAATATAGTCCAATGATCCTTGCAGGAGTTATTCGGCACCGTACTGTGAATCTAGGTAAATGCAATTCATATTCAACAATTATTCTTAGATAAAGAAATTTTGATAATTCACGCGAACAGAAAAAAATAAAAATTTATTTTAATTAAAAAATTTGAGATATTAATAAAAAAATTTGCACCCGAAAATAAATTAATGGTATCAATTAAACGTTTATTTAATTGATTAAATTTTTAATTGAAATTGATTTTATTTTTGATTAATGCTTTTATTGAAAAAAAATTTGAGAGAATATTTCCGTTTAGGGATGTGTGAATAAATTCGTTGTTAAATTTTAAAATAAAAATAGACAACATTGGTTCTTTGTTCTACGTTAATTAAAAAAAAAAAACTTAATAAAATAAAGTTTGGCTAGAAGAATAAACATTATTAATAGTTCTCAATTTTACCCTCCTTTCATTCTAAGCACCTGGATAAAAAACAAAACATTGCTTTTACTCGGAATTGCAAGCAATTGAACATATTTTGATTGTAACATACGTTCTTCCTTATAGGATTTTATTTAAATCCGCACTAGAATTCAAATGCGCATTTTAAACAGGCTGATGCCAAAGGAATGGGAACAAATTAAATATATATTAGTAATAAAAATAAATGCTTGCATTTTTCTTTAGCATTGATACGAAAACGAAAATGTTAAAAAACCAAGATTTTTCTTTTAGCCACCATTTTTATTTCTAAATCGATCACATTTTAAGTTTGAATTACTGTTGAGATACATAAAACGTGTTTTATTAGAGTCACAACTTTGAATTGAGTTAACGGCTGATAGTTGCTTTTTGTTTAGTTTGCTTTGAAATTTCATTGTAAATCGACTTACACCAGAACAACGCGTGCCAATTCGGCGAACTGGATGAAGCACAAATTGATATTGATTTTGAATTTCCTTCAAAAACTTTATTTTCCGATTTAGTTCGCTTTATGGACTGAATACTTGACTTCGGCCGCAAATAATGCGTAAAAGTTGTTGAAAATTTGTGTTTCAGATTGCGCGTTCTATGCGCCACCCGCAGCGGCCACATGGCAGAAATCATGTTTAAACATTAATTTCATAAAATTTTCTTTCCAATAAAGCTCGTTTCATTGATATTAAAAATATATTTCCTTGTTTTATCATAATTTAAACTTGTGTCACTCTATAAAAAACACCCTTTATAAACGATGTGCATTAAAATAGTTGGGAATAGATGTTGCCTTGTATTTTGTCCGATTTTCAATAATGGTCCTGTCCAAATGAAAGATCGTTAAATATTTTTCATTTATGTATATTATATTTTTTACTTTTTATTCGAATTTTCTCAGATCTTTTTTATGAGTGATATTCGAAGCAATGAATCAAATTCTTTTAGTTCAAATAGGCTTTATTTTTTAGGTTACAAAAATTGTAATCACCTTTAGCTCTTTCAGAGATACACTTGGAAACTATCAAGGAATAAAGCGTTGCTATTTGAAGACAAACATTTAACTAAATTAAAGCTTTAACTTTTAACATTTGGAATCTAAATTAAATTCAAATCCTTTTGGTTGGTTTAATTAAATTGGTTTTGGGCTTAATGCATGGCTGTGCAGTTGAAGGGTCAGAGTTGAGATTTAAGTACTGGAGTTCCCAATAAAACTCTGACTCCGACTCTAAAATTTTTTCGGCATTAAACATTTTTTAATACTTAAAAAAAAGAAAAAAAGTTATAGAGGGTCTGCTTTAAAAATTATTTGAAGTCAGAAAATAAGGACCTGTCAACTTTACATATGTAAATAACTCTATTAAAGCTCAATGCGGCACGTGTTTGAATTAAAATATTGAACATTTTTACAGAATCATTGTTTATTTTTTTTAACAATTTAAAAGGTACTGCTTAAAAAAAAAAAAGAATTTAAAGTCAAGTAAGGACCAGTCTCATACACATTTAGCATTAAGATTAGAGTAGGAGTCGATGTCGATGTCGGAGTTTGAACTTTTTCTTGACGACTCCACATCCCTGGTTTCAGCAACATGGTAACAATCGTCGTTAATCAAAATACTATGCAAACGAAGGTTTGATTTGGTTTTGTTAAATACATGCTTTTAAAAAAGATTATTGAGCACATAGTTTGCACGATTTTTTGGACAACCATAGCTCAGAAGTCTCCTGAAATAGAAGCCCTTTAGAATATTTTTTTAAAAATTTAAATTTGAATTAAAATTTTTTTTATTGTATATTTACAGCCAATTTCACCAAGTTCAGTTATAATTAACATATTGTTAACTGGAAGTTAAAGTAATAGTTAGTTCTTACTGAACTTAGTGAAATTGGCCGTTACAAAGTCTGGCTTCACACTATGAAAGTTTACTTTTAAAAAATCTGAGTTTATAAGTGAGAGGGGAAGATGACATGCAATCAGGCCTGCCAAATTTGCCGATTTATCGGCATTTTGCCGATTTTTTGCCTCTAAATTATCAAAGTGCCGATTTGCCGATTTTTCGATAAACACCTAAAACTCCGTAACTTTTTGTTTGTGTTAGTACAACCTAAATATTTTCTGCAACACTTGTTACATTTTTAAAATTTTATTTAAAAAATACTCAACTATGAATAATGAAAGAATTAAATCCAAATAATTATTTTTTTGACTAACGATTTTTAAGCCTAAAACAATGCAATTAAAATCTCTTTTTCTATAAGGAATATATAAAATACGGAATATTTAAGATTGCAAATGAATTGACACTTACAAAAGAGTAAAGACAAGCAAACTTTATATTCTCAATCAATGAAAATAATTTAAATCAAAAAATTATACTTATAATATTATACGCAAGGAAGATGCAGGTACATCCGATAGAAAATCTAATGAAAGGAAGTGAAGTAAACTTGCAAACTTTTCGGCAAAAAAATTTAGATTTAAAACGTGATAATTAAAGTGGTGTATTTCCAAAAAGTATTTTCCTTTCACATTCTTTCGAAAATGTAAAAGGATTTTAAGCCAAGTCAACCTAAAACAAAATATCGATGTTCTTTGAAAATTTTAAATTTGCAATCTTTTTCTTTTCTAAAGATTATTTAAGCTTGTTTTATGTTTTTAACTGAAATATTTGTCTATTTAAAAATAACATTAAAAAAGAGTGTTTGTGTAAAAATAATTTACCTTTAATATAAAATATATTTGTTTATCAGTTGCGAGTCTAAAAATATAAATATATTTTTTAAACTGTATTATTTCTTTTATAAACTACAGTTTTCAAAAATTAATTAACAAGTTTTTGTTTAATTTAGTTAATATTTTTTTTTTTTATTTTTATGTTAATTTATATGTTTTAAACATAAGTTATTGCTGAATTGTTCTGTTTTGTAATTAAAAATTTCTTTTATTATACTTAAAATAGGTATTTTCAATTTGCCGATTTTATTAAATTAAAGTGCCGATAATGCCAATTTTTTTTTGAAAATATGCCGATTTCTTATCAAAATCTTCTGGCACCCCTGCATGCAATGCTTTTCACTCTCTCTCTCTCACCAACAAACTCAGACTTTCTAAAAGAAAACTTTCACAGTATGAACCCGGACAAAGCAACCCTGATCGTGAGAATGTCAAAACTCCTGATTCATAAAACATTTTTTTTCTAGGCTAAAAATTATTACTTTCGCAAGTTGCAAATATAAAATTTATCTGCGAAATTTTTAATTTGGCCATCACCTCTAAAAATCCAAGTACATATAAGAAATGTTAAGCTTATTTTATATTGAAAATCGTTAGGGTATAACGTTTTAATGCAATCGATACGTTTTTATTTCGTTATTTCTTTCAAATATTCTATATAAGCCTTCGACTTTTTTTTTTGTTGATGGAATCAAAAAGAATGAAATGAAAAACACCACATGCCATTCTTTTTAACGCATTTCATTCGATGATGATGATTGCAATGAAGTGATAGTGGCAAATTCAATAGATAGAGTGTTGCAATACGAGTTAAGGTATTATTGAGTCAATATTAAAAAAAAATATGTATGTATATTTAATACTGGTAAAATGGTATTTTTTAAATTTACGTTTAAATCATAATGGTTTTTTTTTATCGAGATTCGTTTCACAAATAGATCTTGATTTCGTTTGAACGTTCTCGTAACAGTTCTCATTCTGTTATTTAATTGTGATAAACAATAATTATTTTTATTCACGGTACTAATTTTACGAAGATGATCCTTGAAAATTTTTTATAACCAACTATTTTGATTTTTGAAAAAATTTATAGTCAATAATTTCTATTTTAAATAAAAGTTTCTTTTACACCCTTCATTACAGGTGAAAAGGGTACATATAATTTTGTTATTCCGTTTGGTTTGTCTACTTCTTTCAGTATACATACCTTGACATATCGCCATGCACAGACTAAAGGCTTAGTTAGCCGGGAGTAACAGTAACGTTGCAAATCAGCTGATTCATTTTGTTGTATGTAAAGCAATTAGAACGATTATAGTCAGCAGTAAGATCTTGCGCCTCAATCTGTAAGAAATAGATTGGTCTTACTTTTTTAAGGTAAGGTTACTGTTACTATTACTCCCGGCTAACTGAGCCTTAAGACCAGAACAACGTTTATAAATCGTGGAAATTTATTTCCAAAATTCGTGCTCTATTCGCTAATCTTATAGAGCACTCAAGTTTACGGTGCGCAAAGTCAATCTGAGCATCCAAAACGCAATACTATAAATCGATTTATGACCACATGCCAGTGTTAGCTTTACGGTTTAAATTGTTAATAACTTTTATATTTATGCGATAATTGTTATTTATTCCATTAGCTTTGAAAATTGATATGGTGGTCATTTTCTGCTTCGCGCATACGTGTTCTTTTTACCAGATATTACATATGATTTTATTTCGAATGTTGATTTTAAGTTGGAAAATGTTTTTTTGTTTGTTTTTATACAACATTTTTCCAGCGAATATCTTTGAAGTAAACTGTCAGAAACGGTTAAATTCGGTGAACGTGGAGCCAAGTTACCAAAGCCATCTAGGCATCTGCAGTATGTGGTGTAAAATTACAAGGTTGTGTCGAAAACCACAACTGGCTTACAAACTTTTTCAACACCGTCCGATATGCACCACCGTTGACAGACATTAAAACACCAATGTCACTTTCAAAAATATAGGCTAATTGTTCTTTGAGACGATACACCGCACAAAACAGTACACTTAATTAACTATGTTTAATTGTCGCTGTTAAACTGGTCTTGTTTTAAGTCAGTTTTGCTTGTTGATAAAGCCATATAAAAGGAACGGGCTTCATCGCTCATTATCAAATCGTGAAAACAATGGACAATGGACAATGAACAATGGACGAAGAAAAAATAATAAAAAGAATTTAAATATCGTGAGTGTTGGGTTCGGTTCGGGAGATGGAAAACACAAACGCTAATAGTCTTTGTGTAGGAAATCATTAAAAAAACACGTTTCCCTGTTTGTCATCCGTCGAACACAAAAAAATAATGTTCTTATCCAACTCAACAAAAGATGAGAACATTTAATTCCGTTCGGCTTAAAAAAACCACAAACTTCATTGTGTTCGGTTCAGCTAATTAGTGTTCGTTCGTTTTTGTTGTGCTTAGTGCCCTTTTGGGTGGTAAAATAAAACCAAACATTTTTTACAAAAACAAAATACACATACATACGAAAAAAAACAAAAAGCCAGCAAAATAATTTTACACCAACAAAACATATACAAAACGCTCTTCTCTGTCATTTCTTTGTCAATGTAAAAAATGAAACATTAAATAAAATTAAAATTGTATAATGTTTGTCTACAGTATTACTTCAATTGTTCTGTTTTTGACGAAGAACGGAACCAAGGCCCATCTATCAGGTCTGCTTACTTGTACAAAAACAAAATTCGATTCTTTTTAGTTGTCAAAAATTTACTACCTCATATACAAAGCAAAAGGAAAAAACGTGTATGTGTGGCATACTATAAACGTATACATGCACATGTAAGCAAAATGTAAACAACTTTTGACAACTAAAAAGAACATAAACAATGATCATCAGGCTTCTTGCACAGACCTTTTCAATGGGCCTTGAACGGAACACTACATCTGTGACATTTTGACAAAACATCTTAAGTAAAATTTAAAAAGTTGAAAAAAATGTTGTTAATCATTCGAATTTTCATTAAAAAAACATTTTTGTTTACGTTTTTTAAATTTTGTATTATCTGTAATTTTGGTTTATTTTATTATTTGATAAAAATTACTTTTTCACCAAGACTTTTTTAAAAACTCTTTTGTTATCTTATCTCAACTTAAAATGTTTTGCCAAAATGACACAGATATAATGTTCGGCTCTTTCTTTAAAATAGTTACAAACGGTATTAAACAAATAGATATCGTTCCTGGTTGTGTGAGCTAAAGCTAAATAATGTTCTGTTTATTTTCAAACACTAAATTAATGAAACAAAATGAAAAGATTGGCTTGAAAAATTAACTTCTATTTAAAATAATGTTAAGGCGAAATTGCATAAAAATATCATGATCAAATAATTGTTTTGTCCTATTTTTGATTTATTAAATTATATTTATTCTTTTGGATAATATTCATCCAAATCGGGCCCTTACCGTGCGTACAAAAGACGCCATCGCCGGTGTAGATTTGAGTGTGACAGAGGACTTGAATTTATTGATCCGACGCCGTTTTCAAAATCTCGGACTCTGGAATTTTGAAGGAAAGATCGACTACATCCATATTAGATCCAACTGGTGCAAGAACTCAAGCGAGCGGACCATCAGTTACGTCGCATGTTCGGTGAATGAGAATCAACTGGAAGTGGATCGAAATTTTTATCGTCAAATCATCTTCAGCGATGAGGCTTAACAAGTATGCGAACAAGCTGACTTGTCGTTTTTGGAGAGAGTACAGTCCTCATGAGACCCTAGAGAATCCATTACGTCCTAAAACAATCACTGTTTAGGGCGGTTTACATTTCGAAGGCGTTAACAGACCATTTGTCTTTAAATCCGAAGCCGGTGCCAACATTACCGTGAATCGGAAACGCTACAGGCAAATAATGCAGCATTTTTTTTTATTTCTTATGTCATTACAAAGCATTTGGAGGAGAAATGGTTCCAACAAGACTCCGCAACATGCCATACAGCGCGTGAAACCTTCACTTTGTTGAGCCAAACGTTTGTCAACCAAATCATCTCATGAAATGGACGTGTGAATTGGCCACCTCATTCGTGTTATTTGACACCTTTGAACTATTTTTTGTGAGGGTAATTTAAATCTCTGGTCTATACTGATCGATTTAGCCATGTCTGTCTGTCTGCCTGTCTATCCGTCTGTTGAATCACGCTTCGAAAGACTTAACAAAAAAGATTGTTGATAGTTATCTTAACCAGTTCGAGATTGAAATAAAGCACAATAAGTTCTTTAGAATAAGTGTTATGAACCAAAATGTTGAACAGCCACCCTAAAAAAAATTATAGTTTTGATACAGAAACTAACATAATTTGGTGGCGGAATGCACCAATTTTCATTAAATTTTGTACAAATTCGTTTTTTATTACCTGGAATCATACTACAAATTTTGTGAAGGCCAGTACATAATTTACTTTAGATGGGGCCTGTGGTAAATTTTGGACTGTCAAATTTCAGAAAAAACTTTAGTAAATCTAAATCCGTAACGAATAATGCTATTTAAGTAAGACTTTGTATTTTATGGTTTCATAAGACTAGAAGTCACACTCCTAGCACGCCTAAAACCAAAATGAATAATGCAATTGTGATAAAATTTGGTCTGTCATAATTTTAAATGACTAGTAATAACACCGTCAAATTTCAGGAAGATCGTCCATAATTTACCATACGCCACATATAGAGCCTACTTTTAAAATAGTCTTTAATAGGCTTAAAAACGAAATGAATCATAATACTGTAAAGTCAGTTTTAATTAAAATTTGTTTAACATTTTTAAATAACGGGTCCGCCATCTAACGTTTTTTTTCAACTAGTGCTTATTTCCTGAATGGTAACACTTAGCTCATGTCTGATTTGACAGATAATTAGTTTTATCCTCCCGCTGAACGAATATGGTTGTGTATACGCTTGAACAACGCTGGGAAATATGCGATTTCGCTTCGCTAAGTGGGCCTGTGATCTACTTACAACAGATGCCGACTTTGCCAAAAAAAATCATCTTTTCAGATGAAGCTCATTTTGATCTTGGCGGGTATGTAAACAAGCAAAATTGTCGCATATGGGGCACAGAAAACCCGAACGCATACATTGAAAAGCCGACGCACCTAAAACGAGTCACTGTTTGGTGCGGATTTTGGTCCAGAGGCATAATTGGGTAATTTTTCTTCAAAAATAAGCAAGGAGAGGCCGTTACAGTCAATGGCGATCGTTATCGAGCTATTAAACGAACTTTTGTTCACAAAATTTGAAGAGGAGGATATTGGCAACATTTGGTTTCAACAGGACGGCGCTACGTGCCACACAGCCGAAGCTACACTCGATGTTTTGCGCCCTGTTTTTGAAGATCACATTATCAGCCGCAGAGCTGATGTCGTTTGGCCACCTCGGAGCTGCGATTTGACACCGTTGGACTATTATTTGTGGGGTGCCGTCAAAGCTAAGTGTTACGCCGACAAGCCAGAGACAATTGACGCTTTAAAGGACAATATTCGTGAAGCCATTAGTGAAATACAGCTGCACACAATCGATAATGTGCTTAAAAATTGAACCGATCGTGTAGGCTACTGCATGGCCAGCCGAGGCAGCTATTTGAATGAAATTATTTTCCATTATTAACCGGAAGGATTCTACTTTCAAATAAAAAAAGAAATTTGAGAAAATATTCAGTAGTTTTTTTTCCCTGTTACAATCATAGCCTGGAGGGAGCGTATCAACGATTAAAATCTGCCGAATTTAGCACTTTTACTTGTTTTCAATAATTTTTAACCCTTAAATGCCTGGTTTTCCAAATATAATTTAAAAAATATCAATGTGTTCATTTTATTCACCAGATAAAGCGAAAACAATAAAATAATTCAATTAATTTTTTATATATTTAATTGCAAAAATAAAGCAAGTATCAATATTGATACTATTAATATTTTTTTATTTTGATATTTGGGGTATTCACAAGGTGTGCTATTATGTTATATTGTCAAGATGTTCTAACATTTTACAATGGTTTTAAAATATTGTTGTTGTTTTGTAAACAAAAAGTGTCTTAAATTAATAGAACGTTGCTTGGAATGTTTTGTTGTGCTGTCGTAATTAATCAGAAGAGACCTGCGCTGAGCGGTTGAGCCGAACCGTATTAGTTTTTGTAGCCGTCGCCGTTGATAGTATAGTTTTATCCGGCTTATTTCCTGCGGCTAGCAATTTTTGTAACAAAACACTTGCGGCGTCAAATTACATCGGCTTAGGACTCTGCTGTTTGGTAAACAAACAAAATTATATTTTTTTGTGATTTGCGACTAAAAAATGGAAAATAATTAGGTAAGATCTAACTTAATTTATTAATTCATGTATTAGAATTAAAAAATATTTTGATTTAAGGTAAATATTTATTTATTTTTATATTTGTTTTAAATCAGCTGATTTAAATTCAAAATAGCACACTTAATTATGAGGGGTTGTTCACAACAGTCGTATATTTTCATGTTATTATTTTAAGACTTATGACTTTATGACACCTTGTGAATCCCCCAATTATGTATTAAAAATTTAATGATTGCAAGTGCACAATTTGATGTAAAGACCGGTATCAAATTTGAAACTTCAGGCATTTAAGGGTTAATGAGCTCGAAGCCAGTTTATTTTATTTAAATCTTCTGATTAAAGTCTAACCATCTTTAATAATTGTTTAGTAGCTTTAATTTATTTTTTTAAAAATTTCCAATTACATTTTCAAAAAGTTAATACATATATGGAGGATTTCATGTCAGGTGACCCAATTTTGAAATCGATGTCTTCCGATTTGGATGAAATTTTTACCAAGGTTAGTTCTATTGGATAGTAGATTCGGCGCAAATTTTCCACAAGATCGGTTTCTAAAGAAAACCAAACATAAATTAAGTAAATAATCAGGCTCGAGCCTGATTTTTTAAAATTACAAAAATTTAAAAGGTCGAAACAAAAACAAATTTAGAAAACCAAACATTTTTTTTGGTTTTGTAAAAAAAATTTTTTTTCATTTGTTTTTAAATTTTAAACTATTTTTTAATTTGTTTTTAAATGGGTACTTTTTTTTTGGCTTGGAAGAAAACTTGACCTTTCCTTTAATTTAGTTTAGGTCGCTAATTGGGCTGCGAGTAGCATATGTATAAAAAAATAAATGCACTATTTTGATTTTTTTCCAATTTGTGTTCAGTTTTTCTAAAACCTTAAAAATAAAACTTATGCTGAGAAACTAAACAAATTAACCTTTCCGACTGTATGTAACATACTCAACTAGTAGTTATTACCTTTGATAGGGTAAAACCCACAATATGTTAATCCCAGGAATAAAATCACTTTTTTATGGAGAAATGTTGACAAATAAATTTTTTAAACTCACGTTTATTGTTGTTGTTTTTGCTTATGCTTTGATATTGTTACAAATAAAAGTGGGGTTTATAATTTTTATTCGCTTAACAGCTTTATTGGTGTAATATTGTGGAGAAACACTTGTTTAAAATTTACTTGCAAATAAATTATTTTTTTACATTTTTGCATTTTTTGTTTTAATCAAACTTTCATTGATTCAATAATAAAAATTTTAATTTTTTGATTATTCTAATTATTATTTTTGTGAATTAACGAACTTATTTTTATTAAAATATTTTTATTAGTAATTGTGTTCAATTATCATCACAATATCTTTAGTTTTTCTAAAATCTTTGGATGAAGTTCCTGACAATCTGGACTAAGCAACCAGTGGAATGCGTATAGGAAAGCTTATAACAATAAATTTCAGTATGAAATGGGAATTTAGCACATTTAAACGAAACCTTGTTAATTGATTTTTTGAATCCCCAGAACAACTTTGATAAATTTTTTTTGGTTTATCTGTATTAATAACTAAATTAATATACATATCTATTATTATAATAATAATAATAATATCTAATAATAATTAAAAGATAAATAATTTAATAAAAGTTAATCTCAATCACATTAGATCATTTTATATCATAACTTTTTTTACACTTAATTTATTGTAGCTGATGAAGTGATTAAGTTTTGCAAATTTTCAAATACAAAGTATTTCATTCTTCCTATTTATTGCCTTTATTTTCTGCTTTTTTTCAATCCTTTCTTTGCCTTACTAGGTTCAGATGTTGGTATAAAAGCATGGTATTGAGCGGTGCCATTGATTGTTACCGCAGCATCGATTCCTCATGACCCTCTTTGCTACCAAAAACAATTTCAGTTTCTTTACAATAATTCTTTGCCCAATAGAATAAAGCATTTGTATTTAAGATGCGATCTTGATGAGAGCACTGGCGGATATACTCCGCTGCATTTATTTTGAGGTTAGCTCCAACACCATTACATGCTCCTTTACCATGAGCAGTAGGATGAAAATGCCACTCAGCTGGCATTCCAAAATCATTTTCATGAGCTATAAGATTTGCAAATCTACTTTTGTTTTTAAAATGTTGACGAGCTCCGTCCGAAACGTAGTATACCTTCTCTACTGTAAATTTAGATTTTAGATAATTCAGTATTATCCTCTGGTATTCATAAACTGTAACGGTATCATGTTGTAAATCATCGGATATGATTGCCATACTTTTGTGTTCCAGATTTTCATCTTTCATGTATTAATTAACTACTGTGAATATAGATGCTTGGTCGTTATTGAAGTGGAATGACTGTAAGGCATCCTGAAGAACATATTTATAGTTTTCGGCAAAATCAAACGAAATAACGAATACACCAGACTTCAAATTTTCACGAACTTTTTGTCACTCAATTTTGTATGCTCCTCTTTCGCTCTCTCGTTGTAGATTTTTCGGGTACGGGGCTACTTACTAGTAACAATTATTAAAAATAAGCAAACATTTTATGTTATTGAACACACCTAATTTGAAAAAATTCCATAAATTTTAATTATAGTTTTTTAAAATTTAAATTATATTTCCTAATTCCTCACACACAAAAAAATCTATAGGTAAAATTACCTAAAAATATGGTATAAAATTAACTAAGACCAAGGGTAGCATGGCAGTATCTAAGTTCCATAGGTAATGTAACTATTAACTTAGGTAATTTCCATGTTCGAAAAAGTATCTAAAAATTTTGTTAAAACTACTTAAAAACTTTTAAAATTTCCTAATGATAGCAAAGTTAATTTATACTTTTATTATTGGTAATATATCCATAAAGAAAAGTAATTTTATAGTTTTATTTTTGGAAAATTATATAAGTTAAATTAGGTAAATTGACTACTTTTTTTTGATAAAAATAGCATTTAAAAAGAAACGTTTATTTAAATAAAATTAACTTTTTAATTTCATTATTACATTTTATATTATTATTGTCTATAACTTTATAATACAAAAAGTCCAATAGTTATATCCATATCGTCGTCATCATACTCTTCCTCACTGGCCTTACTGGGCATTGGCACATAAATATATAATATTCTTTAACAATCTGCAAGAATCGCCAGCAACTAACCAGTAAAAAATTTTAATTGATTTTTGATATATGTAAAGAAGACTTCTTTATATTCGAACTT
Organism: Pollenia labialis; assembly: GCA_949318255.1. Classification (NCBI taxonomy): domain Eukaryota; kingdom Metazoa; phylum Arthropoda; class Insecta; order Diptera; family Polleniidae; genus Pollenia; species Pollenia labialis. Next base: position 140,029,269 of record OX439139.1, on the reverse strand, counting down.
CTTACATGCTCCCACGTTACTATAAATGGCATCTATATATTTATACAATTTACTTTTATCCTCTTCGGGCAAATGTAAATTTGATCATGTCTTAAACCAATTCTGCCAAAAAAAAAACTTATAGCCACACCCTGGCTATTGGTACCCACCAAACCAATTAAGTTTTTAAAGGTATCAGGAGGGGTAAACTGTAAAGACAAAATACATGAACTTCTAAACAAATTTAAAATAAATTTTATAAATTACCACTGCAAAATCTTCTCACTGAAACGCTGTTCCATAGGAATTTCAAAATTGTCACCTAACATCTAACATCTTGTGATATATTTGATGTTTTTCATTTACAATCAGCAACTGAAATGGTTGTAAATTTCCAAAAATTCTGCTTTATTATTGCTTTGTTGATACATGGCCGTAAAAACATAGCAATACAAATCTTCATAATTTTTGATTAAAAAATGTGTACTTACTTCCATATTTAATTTAATCTATTAATGGGATGATAATCATCGGACCTTAAGTTACCCATACAGGCAACACGATGATATGTATTTCTTTAAGGCTACGACAGTCGTCTGAACAGTAGCGCACTCTACACTTGGGACAGCAACAAAAATTTTTCAACCATTGTTTAGTGGGATAATGTTCTAATAGTTTAAACACCAATGTTGGGTTGCTGGCTAAACGTCTTATATTTTCTATAACCGTTTCCAAAGGACGCATACAGTGATCACAAGCCGCATAGCCCAAGGACGAATTCCATGAAAATTTAAAAGAAATAAAAGGTTCCTCCTCAAACTTGTAAAATATATGGTTTTTCCTTTAGTTTCTTTCTAAAAAACATTTTTTATTTAACACCCATAATTAATTGAAATTAAGAAATGTTTATTTATGCATACCTTTTATAATCGTGGTTTATTCATTCATACATATACATACATACATATTTTATAATAAAATTTTCATTTTGTCTTTAAATTATATTTAATTTTGAACTTTTTTTAAAAAAAAAATCCAATTGACAATAAAATAAAACTTCATACACATAGTAACCAAGGCCCATCTATCAGGTCTGCTTACTTGTACAAAAACAAAAAACGATTCTTTTTAGTTGTCCAAAATTAACTACCACATATACAAAGCAAAAGGAAAAAACGTGTATGTCTGGCATACCATAAACGTATACATGCACATGTAAGCAAAATGTAAACAACTTTTGACAACTAAAAAGAACATAAACAATGATCATCAGGCTTCTTGCGCAGACCTTTTCAATGGGCCTTGATAGTAACATACATATCGCACCTATTCAACAATACTGTATTAACTCAAAAATTTTAGTTTTTCACTTTTTGGAAATAATCGACAGGTATTATTCATATCTACCCACTGTGAAAATATCGAGCTATTTTGTCTACCTCTTAGTAAAGAAACGGGTTGTTTAAAAATACTTTTTCATATGCCTTTCATATTAAATTAAAAATTGTTTTGCTTCTATTGAAAATTTTAAAATTTTGAGTTAATACAGTATTGTTGAACAAGTGCGATATATGTATTATAAAATATTTGAAAATCCGAGTATATAACTCAATTAGATATATTAACAAAAATTTTAGGCAATACTTTTTTTTAAATTACTAATTATTTTAGGTAATTAAACTTAGTTTTTTGTTTTTATATAAAAATAAATTACCTATGTACGCATTTGTAAAATACCCTAGATTATTTTTTTGTGTGCAATCATAATTCTGAAGTTTCTAATTACATTATTACATCAGATAATCATACTTATACTTTTAAAATAACATTGAAATAGTGTTCCATTGCATAAAAAGGGTTTTTATATATAAAAAAAATATTGATTGATTATAAAAATAGGCATTTGTGTCAAAGAAATTCAAAGGATTGAAAAATATTCTAACATAATTAACCTTTTAGACTAAATTTAGGCTGGGCTTTTAAAATTTTTGTTAATTTTGGAAAGGTTGATCTCTATCATTTAATAGTGGAACACAATATAGTTCATATGACAACAACGTCTGGCTCGACAGTACCTTATCAGATAAACCCAATTTTTTAATACATTTTCGACTGGCTCTAATCTCTTCAATGGCAACTTCGATTTCATGTTTCAACGCTTCAATTATCTCTGTGTGGTTTGCGTAACATTTTTCCCTAATGGCTCCGAGGCGGCCAATTGACATCACAATTTCGGCTCTTTATTCAAATTTCACGTTTATTTCTTACATTTTTCGTTAATGACTCACTATATTGAAATAGCGTCCCATTTTGCAAATATTAGACATAAACCTGAAAATAAAAAATAGTGCTATTCTACCTTTCAAGGTCAAAGTAATCGGTTTTTGTGTTATTATTACCTTTAAAAAAAATCCGAAATCTTGGAACAATAATGATTACACAAGGGAACAAATTTGGACTTTTTTTAGTGCGGTCTGGAAATGTAAATTCTTACTAATTTGAGGTCGCTGATTTCAAATCTTATCTCCATTTTTCTCTATCAGCTCTTGTTTTCGAGATATATACCGTTATGTCTAAAATTAAGGCACTTTCACTACATATATTGAAATAACTTGAAAACGGTTGACCATATTCAGTTAAAAAAAATCCGAAACTCGGCAATAATTTTATCTTTAAGCCGTGCTTACATTGTTTTCAAATATGCCCTGTAGTTGTAGAGATCTCGTTGAGTTTTTGAAGAAAAACTAGGAAAATTTTGAAAAAAACTATTTTTAAAAATTCATTAAAAATAAAAACGCGACAAAAATCACAGTTTTGGTCTAAAAATATTTAGCTTGACATAATTTCGAATGAAATGAGGCTTGTTTCCGATCGCAAACTTACTGTTCCGCAGTGTTATTGGTAAAAATCTGTTCGACTTTGTAAAATATTTTAATAATATAGGGCTCACAGAATTTTCCCAGTTTTCGTTCCTAAACATTTTTCCACCTGTAAGCTGTTGCCATCAAAGAAATAAAGGAAAACAAAAAAATTTTTTTTCCATGAACACGAAATAACAACGATAACAAAAAACAATTCAGAGATTTAAACATCAAGTGTAGTAATCCAAAAAATTAAAAAAAAACAACCGAAAAAAACAACAAACGAATTTAAATTTCCGTTTTCAATTGCTCGCGACTAATTCTCATCTCCTTTAGCCTCCTTGTCTCTCCCGCACTCCCAATTCTATCAATCCACTGAAATTATTGAACATCCTTTTGTGAGCAAACCAACAAACAACGGATTCTATCTATGCATGACTATGACTGCGACTTTTCGCTTTAAAAAACGGATGCTTTTATTTTTGTTTTGTAAGCCAAACGATAACAATCGGAAGTTATTGCAAATGGAAAATATACGACAACATCAGCAGCACCGGCGTTGGCAAGGAAAACATCAATAAAAATACAAATTTAGAAAATTTTGAACCTTTCATTTCGAATAAAATTTGTTGTTGTTGTAATTTATGAGGAAATCAGTTTTAAATGACTAAATTTTACGCCAAAATACAATCAGAAATATTTTTTTTTTAACCAATTTGATGGCAAATGAGAAAAACAAATTTGATTAATTTGGTTTTTGGTACTTCCATAAACTGTTATTTTTAAGCAGATGAGAGAGAATCGTTAAGTAATTCGTGAGTAGGATTCGTAATTTCGTGGACTTTTTGATTTCCAGGAGCGCCAAAATTGGCCAAAAAAATTTTTGTAAAGAACGAAATTAAATAAAAAGTAATACATTTTTTAAAGTCAATTGCCATTTTCATGCAATAAAACGTGCCTACGCAGTAAATACCCAATCTTAGGTATCAGAGTCTAAAAAAAGTTGCCATTTGTTTCAAAATCTTTGGTATCGTCCTCAAGTCTTCTCATTGCACCATAAAGACATTAATATAAAAAAAACGTGGTATAAATCAAAATAAGTAAGACTATCAGTACGAGGTTGAGGGTTCGATTCCCGACAGAGCCTCTAGTCTGTTTCAATACAGTGCACACTACTTCGATGTAGAACAAAACTGTGCAAAAATAGAAGGAGTTGACCCAGACTAACAATATTTTGCATGCAGGTATATATGATAATAATAAACAAAATTTCAAGTTTTGAAAATATTCCGTCAAAGGAATCATGTACCTCCTATATATCCTTTTTAAAAAAAAATTAATTCGGCAACATGTTGAATTATGTTGAATTGTTAAAAATTACCAAATCTAACTAAATATAATGTTAAAATGGATGTACTTGATATGCAAACATACAATTTCAATGATACAAACAATTTATATATTTCCTAACTAAAATATTTTATACAAAAATATAAAAAACAAGTACAATTTGGTGTTCCGGAAAAAGCACAAAAAATTACACTTAAACTCAAAATGTGGTAAACCTTTTTCATTACATCAATTGTAAAGGCCCAGTTAGGCGAACGTTGCTGTATCCGTAATGTACCGCACCGTACAGTAAGCACGTTGGTGCACTTATAAAACATTTAAAAATATGACATATGTTTTTCCCATACAATAGTATACATAAAACAATACACACAGTGATGCGAATCAAAAATGTTTAAATGGTGACCGCTGTGCAGAAAAAGTACCAAGTTATTCAAATAGTATTAAAACAGTATTTTGTGTGTGTAAAAATAATTTGATATTTATATTATGTATGTATATTTATTTTATTGACTATATAATTTTGGATTTTAGATTACACAATAATTTAATGATTTTAAATAAAGAGTTCAGTTAGAGAATAACTTATCTACTTAAACATAGGTTGAAAAAAGTAATTATATTATATCAAATTTATTATTAATAATTAAAGGGGGAAAAAGGAGATACAGTAGAAAACCCAGAACATGATTTAAAGGAAGTCAGAGGATAAAAAGTGAAAATTATTAAGAACAAATAGATCGAATATGCTCATATGGAGAGTTTGCACACTTAACATGAAAGTTTTCAGTAATATTTAATATTTTATCTTTAACTAGTAACAAATTATAGCGTGAGTGTAGTCGTGAAGTTGAGAAATGGCGTGGTAAATTACACATCATTTTTACAATAAACAAATTTTTTTTTTAGCATACATATATTTTATTGTGGTGTATGCACCAAACAAGGTTCTGATACCATTTTTTAATCTAAAGTACTAAACTAAAAAAAATAATAAATGCGTTTTGGGCCTCTTAAAAAGATCACATATCTCTAAGTTAGAACTTAAATGTGGTTAGTTTCTCTTTTGATTCTTAATGGCGGACACTTGGTTTATTAAACGGCAGAGAAAATTGAAAAAAGTATTCACTCAGTTTTCTTTCAAAAATTTTTTTAATTCTTTTTTTTTAGTTACGGCAACACATTTTTAAGATTCATCCGGAGCGTTACTAATACATACTTTAAATAAAGTGTGGGCTCATATCAAAGAAGAATGTCTTTTTTCCAAATACTAACCTACAAATAATGGTTAGGTTCGAGTGGCCGGTCACAAAGACCCCGCATAGACCAAATAGGTCCCTAGCGTCACCACATTTCACGATAACCCGCAGAAGAAAGTCATTCCGATGTGATAGTACCCAGAGTACCCCACACTCTCTTGACGAATGCCAGGAGTCTCATTAACCCAATCCCAGAGACTTCCCCGAGAACCTGGAAGTAATGATCTCCCAGACAATTCGCCCTGGAGCGCACGAGTGCCGGACAGTAGCATAGCAAGTGCTCTACCGTCTCCCTTTCCCCTGGTACCCCACAGAATCTACAATTGTGACTATTCAACCGCCCCGCCCTATGAGCGTATACCGCAGTCCAACAATACAAATAATGGTACTTCCTGAAAATAAATTTTTAATTATTTTTTTTCCTAGTATGTACATGAATTAAGTTTAATTTTTCTTGTAAATTTTTTTTTTAAATTAGGACAAGTTTAGCAACCTCTTGCAGCGGCGAAACGCGTTTAACGTAAAAAAGGTTCATCCTACATGTAAATTATTTAGATACGCATACAGTACAGTAATTTTTTTAAACATTGGAAAAACATTGTTTCACCTTATTTTTTGTATATGGAACAAAGTACTGTGCAGCGTGCGGTGGGGTGAACAGTATGCAAAGTGGCTATTTATTCAGGAATTTAATTACAATATTAAAATGTTGTTATTTTTTATTGATGGATATTCATAAATAACTAAAAACCAGAATTTAAAAAATATAAAGGTGGAAAATGGTTTTAATTGTTTTTTGTTTGTATTTTGGAGAAAATGGTCTTATTTTACAATTTTCGCTGTCAATTTGGAATGAGAAAGGATACATAAGTAAATTGAACAGCAAATTAGAATATTCCTAATATGCCTTTAGAAAAAAATATATTTTTAAAAAAATAAAAAAGATTAAATATTTAAAATCTATTTATCTTTATAAGTAAAATTTTAAATTAAAATCATATTTTTTTTCCAAATTCCATAATTTGTCAAATTTAACTCAAAAAAAAAAAATCACATTCAAAATTATTATTATTAAGGCTGAGAATCTTACGCACTTAAAAATCGAAAATATACGCTTAATAAATCCTTAATATATACTAATAAATAAAAAATATGCACTTAAAATTTAAAATATATAAAAAATCCATTTTTAGTTTGATTAAAGTAAAAATTTCAGTATATTTTTATTCAAATATCATTTTAAAAATTTTATATTATTAAAAGTAAAACTTTGCCCGTTTGGACGCATAAAATATTTGGACATGGATAATAACGTGAACTTTGCAGAAAATTGATTTTCAGGAACCACTTTGATTCCCGATTAGAACAAAAATATTTGAAATTTATTATATTATTTGCAATCCGTTTTTTCCTCTGCAACGCGGTGTAACCCATGTGCCAAGCAAGTAACTTGTAACAGCTTTGGATAAAATATTTTTAGCCCATTGGCAGCCTTACCTGTGTGAATTGCTGCATCAGTTTTAAATAGAAGGATATTTTGTCGAAATCTTGAAAGTCTTGAATTTTAAGCAGAACTCCAAAGGAATTCATTTATTGAATTAAAAATTTTTTTTTCAAGAATTGTTTTTGTGAATTTGGAAATTTTTTAAATAATGTTTTTTTTATATTAAAAAATTCACTAAGAATTGTCAAAATATGCAAAAAATATGCCAAAACATATCGATGACATTTTAATAAAAATCTATTGGTTCGGAAAGATAATTGATCGACATCGTTTTTAGACTTTCGATAAAAAACATACACTTGCAAGGATATCGCAGCCCTTATTATTAGAATAGAAACTAGCTTACCCTCCAACAATAAATTTCAGTTTTTTTTTATCAAGAATACAAATTGGGAATTAAGCACGACAGACAAGATCGTATTAATTAAGAATTTTGAATTCCCAATAATGTCTTTAATTATTATTTTTAATTTACTTAATTTTATTAACTTTAAAAGCATTATTTCTTTCATAATCATCAGTCACAGTTATCATTTTCATTGTGGGGAAGAGTGAGTAACTCCAATGCATACTGAGGTATTTGCTCCATTTCCTTTTTACAACTATGTATTCCTTATACTTGAAATGAATGGATCAGAACTTAAGATTAATCTAGAAGAGGTGTGTACTATTGTATTTTCCCGACTGTATTTACGTGAAAAGTGCTTTTGAAATCCTTATTTTAAGCTTTATGAGCTCCTTTAGTTTGTTGAACAATAGGCAATGTTGAATGCGATATAATTTCTGTCCCGTGAATAAAGTATTTGTGTAAAGTACAAGGCATATAATACGATGGATAATTTAAAATAAATAGCATGGTGTATTGATTAGCGAAATTTAAAATACTTTTAATACAATTTCAATACCACTAGAAATAACTATCACTATTGACTATAAACCTTAATTCTATTTTTGAAAAGTCTGCAGTTAGTTCAGCATTTTTAATAAATGCCTTGCAGTATAACCATCCATTGAGTTTTTAAAGCCTGGTTTTGGTTATTCACTATTCAATTTAATTTTCTTTCTAAATTTCGTTTGAATGTAATTTTTTGTATCAGCAGTAATTTGTTTTCATCATCACATCTAGTTTGCTATTTTTTAATCAGCCATAGAAAAATATTACGACAATTGTCATATTGAATACCAAATTCGTCAATACAATAAATTTTTTAATTGAAAAGGCACCAACAAACAAATTTGTAAATATAAAAAATACTTTTGTTAATTGTGATATTCAACAATTATTTTGAACAACGAAGTTGTTATATTGAATAAAGTTTTAGTTAACAATTATAAACAAACTTTAATTACGAATTTGTCTTATTAATAAAATATTTTGTTAAGAACTAGCTAATTGCCTTTTGAAAGAATGAAATGCATATAAATTGTTTCTTTAATTCTTTTTTATTGAAATATCAATTAAAAACTACATCACAAACACCATTAACATTTATTTCAGCATACTTATTCAGACTTAGAACTGGATGTACAATAATGTTCATAAAAGTGAATGGAATCTTGACACAATAATTATAGACTTGTATTTAAAAACTAAAATTAACAAAAGACCCATTGAAATCTCTAAATTTTTCAAACCACAACTTTACTTACCCCTAAGATTGATTAAGTTTTTCAATAATATGACTATCAAAATGTATTAACAAAGTGACCTCAGTACTACAACAATGAAACAATAGAAAAAACAACAGGCATTTTGTTGCTAGAATTGAGACGGCAAATGTCAAAATGCCTTTATAAAAAATGTAAATAAATAAAAAAATGACGCCAAACGTCACACACGAAGAAAATCACTGCAAACAGCTGCGCTTGTCAGGCCACTTTATTAGTACATTCTGATGCCTATCTTTAAGCGTTTTAGTGGTTATAACCAAAAAAAAAATTTACACAAAATTTCGAATTGTATTAATTTCTTTTTTTGACACAAAATAAATTGTATTACATGTATTTATTTTTTAACTGAAACAAATTGTTAATTTGACAATTTACAAATATGTTTATAAAGAAAATTGTTAAATATATTTGGAAAATTTTAAACAATTTTCATTACTTACTTAATAGCTCTTGTTATTTTTTTCTGTGAGAAGTTTGTATGACAAGTGAATTAGACACTAAAAAAATATAAAATATAGCCATGAAGGACAGATAAACCAAGCTCCATGGTACCTACATTTACAAATTTTGCAATTATTTAATCAAAACTGTTGAACTCTTTGCTTGCGGCGTCAAATAAGAATATTTAACTTTTGCATGGACTTTGTGTCTGTTTTAGCGTTATAGACTTTACCGTAAATCATCACTGGAACTAGTTTGTGATTCACTTTCACTAAATTTTCTCCAACTAATACTACGTAATGAAAAAGGGCCTTTTCAGTCCCTTTAATTAAATAAATATTAACTATTTAGGATATAATTTCTCCCTCGTAAGTGAAACTCAAGCTTGTGATGCCATTGGATGGATTTCGCTCCTCTGTGCGTAACTACGTAACTATTATTCGGTGAATTAAGTTATTTTTTGTAGCATTTATTGAATTAAAAGAAAATAATGATGGAAAAATAAAGAACAAATCCAAAACAATTTATAAAATCGTTTTTAAAAATGTTAGAGACAACAAAAAAATATCCCTTCGCAGAGAAGGGAGTAAATAAGGTCACTAAAAAATTAAACTGCACAACTTCCTTACTCCCTTCTTAAAGAAGGGAGTAGCTAATGTGTTCTGAATATTTTGGATGGTGTTTCAAAAAGATATGTATACCTTCTAGAAGCCATACTTCTGAAGGCAGGATATCATACGAAGCGAATCTTTTAGAAAGGAGTATGGAAGCTTTCAAAAAGGCCTGCTATTTGCGGTACTTTCAAAATTTACCGCTGGGTACATATTTGTAGTACATATGCATTAAAATGTAAAATACTTAAAATATTTATAATTAAAATCCACAACAATTAATATGTTTACAAACACAAACACACACACATACCTCTTCTTATATTTATTTATGTGTTTATTAACAAATTAAAACAAAATTTTATTTAATTATATCAAATGTTTATTAAACAAATCACATTTTTTTATTAAAACTGTTTAGTTAAAAGTGTTAGCAGTACAGTATACACAATAACTTTGAACGGTGAACATAATTTTCGGACTATTAAATATCAAAATAAATTTAAAATGTCTTTTTTCTACAAGCCAAAGGCCAAAAATGGTGTCTATATAAAATTGCCGCAAATTTTTGACAAAGTCCTTAAAGGCAACGGTTGTTGGCCTACTGAAAGTGATGTCAACGGCTTTTGGTTTCAATTAAAAAACATATTATACGACTTATATGGCTGGATTGTATTTTTAAATACGAGCTTCATCGTCTTCTGCGAATTGGCTTATTTTGTGGTGAATGTGATGGACGTATTAAAAGCAGTTGAGAGTTTTTGCACTGCAATGATTGGGCTTTTTGTTGTTGTACGAACTTTACATTTTCGTTTAGTCTTGAAGGATCTCAAGCGACTTTTTATTGTATTTGCCAGAGAAATTTGGATCAATGTGTAGGTATACCTTAAAGCCGTGAAAATTAACCAAAAATACTCTAAATATTGAATGGTAACGTTTAAAACCAGTATTTCAAGACTGTTAAAATTTAGTTAAAGTACAAAAAAAATTATGGCCATTTCCAGCGAAAATAAACTTTTATTTTGGGTCTACGTTATTCAAATGTTATCCATTTTGTTACTCAATCAAGAGTTACTTGCGCTTTTCACCAAAATATTGAAAAGTAAATTATACACATACAATATTTTGAGAAACAATTTTAATTATTTGCTGGCGTTACGTTACAAAAAGTAAACTTTTCGCTGGAAATGCCCATAGGCGTCTATCATATAATGACAAATTAGAGAATTGTATTTTTTTAATTAACAAAATTCTAAAAATGTGCCTTCAAAGCTTTCTAATGGGGAGTCCTTACACGAATATTTCAATATATATTACAGCCTACATTTTGATGAATCAGCGCAGTTTTCGAACTATCATCGACAAAGTTAATCTTAATATGTATACGAAATTTAGTATTAATTTATTTATTTAACGTATTAGGCTTATAATTAAAATTATCAGCTAATAATAATTATGGCAATGGCAGTGAAGGCCTTCAGCTCTGAATTTTTTTACTCTCTAACTCTTTGTAATTGAGATTGGTTTTATCAAAATTAATTTTAATTATCTATTTTACACACGTAGAAAAAAAATATTCTAAGAGCAGCATACTGTGGTTGGATTTTAACAGTGTTAATGTTTTCAGGTTACCATATAATGTTTAAATATGACCATAGTATGTCTAAAGCCAACAAAAAAGTTCCCGAAATCAACCATAATATGGTCAATATTAACCATAATAATGGTCAAAACTAACCATTTATGTTCAAAATTAACCATAATATGGTCAAAACTTCCCAGAATTTTGGACAAAAGTAACCATATTCTGGTTAGAATTAACATAAGTGTGGTCAATGTTAACCATATAATGGTTTTTTATTTCATCCATTTTTTTAATTTGTTTGTTAAGTGTAAAATTATAATTTTATTTAAATTTTTATTCCTGATAGGTGTTATGGCTGCCATGATAATAATATGGTTAAGGTTAACATATTATGTTTAAGTGTATAGTTGTAGCTTTATTTTACTAAACCATATTTGAAGGTTCAAGGGAGATAAACACTTTATTGTTAAATAGAAACAAAATATTATCAATTTTGAAAAAAGTTTTGGTAAAAACAACAAAAGTTTGTTTGTTGCCATTGCAGGGACCAATATATGTTTTTTTTGTAACCATACTTCAACCATGTTTTTTCTCTGCGTGACATAATGTGACTTTTACGTATTTAAAAAAAAATTATCAAAATTTTCTATTTCCTATTTAATACAACGTTTAAATTTCCTCACACAGCGATAAATATCCCCTCATTGTTCAACATTGTCATCGCAATATGAGGCCAGTTTTTGTCTACTTCGTGCTCATGTTTAATGTGTTAATTCTCTACAGCGTCATACCAATTTTTGTCTTCTACAATGCAAATCAAAGTATGGACTCAACAGACAAAAGAATGCCATATTCCATGATATTTCCCTATGACGCTCAAAATGGTTTGGTATATATTGTTACTTATATATGTGCCATTCTTGCCGGTTATGTGATCATCTCACATTTCTATGCTCTCGATGCGCTTTTACTATTTTTTGTTAGCTACTTGTGTGGACAATTTAAAATCTTACATGGCGATATAGTCCGTCTAATACTAGAGTGTCATGCTGAGTGGCAGAAACTGTATGGTGCAAGTATTAGCGGCTTTGATGTAAGTGCAAGTGTTGGTAGTGGTGTACAACCGGATGCTGGACGGATTAAACTATTACAGGATATGTATACTAAGCGCTTGCATGAATTATCTGCACGCCACAATGATTTAATGAGGTAAAAAGAACAAGTTGTTTTGGTCTGTTTTCTTCTTAGAGTTATAGTTGTTGTTGTTGATGTAAGTATTTAACTGTGTTTGTGTAGGTTTGCTCGAAAAATGTGTGTATGCATGTGTGTGTTGAAGGCTGATGATTTTAAATGGCTTATCGTCACAAAATTTCACTGTTTTGTGTATAAGAGACTTTAAGTTTATGCAGCTTTTTATGCCATTTCGAGGAGAGTGTTTGGAATAAAAATTTAATTTAATGTTTTTTATATTCTATTTTTAGCTTTTGTATAAAATTGAATGGTTTGGTTTCATTTCCCCTTTTGTTAAATGTTGTAAATTCAACGTTTTTAATATGTTTCTGTGGCTTTCAGTTTCTTGTTGTAAGTATAAATAAATTTTAAGTGGGTGAAATACATTTCAAAAGTGCTTAATTTAAATTAGGTATACTGTAGTGATGTCATGTGTAATAATTTAGGTATATCGGGATAGACATTTTCATTAGTTTCAAAATTTCGTTTTTTTATTTATTTTTTTTTTCAAATATAGTATTTATATTATTTGTAATATGTATATGATCAAACAAAAACTCAGTTTTAGAATTTTTTGTTAGTAACGCCTTTTTGCTTTTTAGCTAACGATACATAAAACAGAAAAGTTTTAAACTGTGAAACCATCCAACCGATGTTCTACAAACCGGTAACATTAGAAAGACAATTTTATGAAGATGGCTTTATGCTATAAATTTGTTCAAAACTAGGACCACAAGGGGAGTTAGGGGGCAATTTCAGCCTTTCCGAAACTATTTATAATTTTTTAATGAAATTTAGAACAAAAAAAGATCCCTCCCTATTTATTTATCCACATAAGCTATAAAGTTTTCAAAACTAGCATCACGGGGGGAGGTAGGGGGCAACAAAAACTGCTTGTACATGAAATTGCAAATTACACTTTTCCAATCGTTTTTCTCCTTTCATCTACAAAATCAAATGTTTCGCAGCAAAGGTTTCATAATATGGATTGGGACTCACGTTTTAAAATACATTGTTGTTTAATTTACAAAAATTTTCTTAAAAGAATTTTAGCCCCAATAACCTCATATAATTGGGAGAAATATTTATGATTTATTATAGACGTTTACCATTAAACAAACCAAATCTTTGAGAGTAGAAATTAATTTATATTCCTGTGCGTCCTTTCTGGTAATTCTTGAGACTTTTAAGAATTCCTTTAAACAAATAAAACTAATTTTTCTTTTAACATTCTTATGCATTGCCACACATCGGAGTAGAGTGGAACAACCTCATTTAGTGATTTCATGCTCTTCTCTTCATTTTTTCTATCTGTGACGTTGCAGTTGTACGTGATTTGTTCCTGTGGTACGATGCTCATAAAATATGTAAGTAGAGTTTTCTATTTCTAATAAATATTTTCTAATTTTTTTTAGTTAAGTGTTCGTTTTTAACCATGTGCTTTCAAATGTTTTCGTCTTAATAATTAAATGTTTGGAAAAATGAAAGACAGCATTTATCATGTACCCAGCGGGAAAAAGAAGGAGTACGAAGGCCTTCTAGAAGGCCTCTGTACCCCTTCTTTTGGATGTACAAGGCCTTCTTGCTCCATTCCATACTCATATCTTTTTTACACGCGTTGTCATTGCGGAGAAGGCCTTCCGCTTTCCTTTCTTTCGCCAGGGCTTCTTAAAGGCATTCACATATATGGCTCTTAGAAGGCTTTCCAGAGAAGGACTGTTAAAAGGCTTTAGAATAAAGGTTATCTTAAAGGGTTTTTAAGAAAGGTATGTTAAAAGGCCTTTTAATTAATGGTTCTTAAAAAGCCTTTCTGACCATCCTTGTAAAAACGGCATCGGTTCTAATGAAAATTGGCTGACCATTTTCATTCGCATCGCATCGAAAAAACATCGATGTTTTTTTACAGTGTCCATCCCTACACAGAACCTTCTTCTTCAATGAACAAAACACAACTAAAAAGATTTACATTATTGTTTTCACTTGGTATTTTAATATGTACGTAACTTTATTTTTATAACGGGATCTGAATTCTTTCGCTTATGCTTTGGCGAAAAAACAGAACAAAAAATTTTACTCTTTCTCTTTTTAACATCAACTAAAAAGATGTACGTTATTGTTTTAATTTGGAAGTTATTTTATTATGTATGTTACTTTGTTTTTGCGTGTGCAAAAAAACAAAACAAAAAAAGTTACTCCTTCTTTTATCGCTTCTCATAGAAGCGAGTGTGGAAGGTGTATCTTATCTTTTATACCAAAGAGCCGAGGCCTTCTATGAGGCATTCTTTAGCAGTTACATAAGAATAGTAATTAAATCAAAAAAATTTTTAATCAGGCCTTCAAAAAGGCCTGAAGTAAGAAGGTCTTCTAAGTTTTACCGCTGGGTACCTACACACAAACACACTCACATAAAATACGTATATGTACATGTGTGCACTAAAACGTTTCTGTATTTGCATGTTAATGTATGGAGAATAAAAAAAAATGAATGTTTGTTTTTAGTCTACGGACACCGCCTTTTATTTGTATCTGAGTAATTGGGAGGGTGGTCAGTTGTCGAAGGACTCACCTCTGCTAGTTAAGCCCGAGGACATGAATGCGTCCTCTTTGAACGTCAATTTGCCATTATGGAAGTACATTAAATATCATCCAGCTGGTAAAGACTTTCGTAATAAATTACGTTTTATGATAATGCGCAGTCATCGTCCTGTTCAATTGAATGCCATGGAATTTACCATACTGTCGTTGGAAAGTTTTACCAAGGTTAGCTTCAGACTGTTAGCGTAATCGCAAAACGACAAACTACCATGTATTTTTGTTTTATTTAAATTATGAACAAATTTAAAAGTTTAATACTGATGCTTTTTTCCCCTTTACTGTCTGTCTACTTGTTACAGATTCTCAGTTCATCGATGTCTTATTTTGCTTTATTGAAAACCTTTTTGGATAAACAAAACTGATGTGTGTGGATTTTGTGTATCTGTTTACATAAATGTGTGGGAGTATGAGTAAAAGTTCTTTTGCTAATGATAAACAAAAAAAAATAAAGTTAAAATTTGACATTTTGTAAGTTCTTTTATGTCTTGGATTGTCTGGGGAAATTATTTTTATGTTTAGGCTGTTTTTGTTTTATACGATAAGTTAACACAATGATAATTTTTTATGGCCTTTTGCATGACATTTTATATGGGACATATTCAATTTAGGTGGAGTGGTTGTTAAGGTGTGGGAATTGTCTGGTTTTTATATAATTAAAAACGAAACTTTGATAATTTTTAAGTTTAGTAAAAATAGCAGGTGCATTTGTTAAAAAATAGAAGGGTTTGAAGAGTTAATATCGCATTTTAAAGAAAACTTAATCAAATTTGTTACATGCATTTATTAAAATTTTTAAAAAATTTGATTATAATTTTGATTGGTTGTCATACAAATAATACTGGTTTACAAAATTTTTAACCACCTTTACTGCCTGTTCAAAAATGTTAAACTTTAACTTTTGCATTAAAAAAAACAATTCATTCAGCTCTGTACGAAAGTTTACGTTCGAAATTGTTGAACATGTTATCAATATTTAAATATTAACGGCTAACACATGTAATTATTTTGTTTTCCTCTATCACGTAGAGATTTTTATAAAATGACATTTTTAGCTTTTTCCTCAAAAAAAAAAAAAAAAAAAAAAAAATATTTAACTAAATTTTAAAACCGAGTTGTCAATTTGTTTAATTAAAAAAGATTTTTATATATTTTTTTTAAGCTGTTAAGTATTTACTGAGAAAAAAATGTCAAATACGAAATTTTTTAATCATTAATTACACACTGCTACAAAAAAACACTTTTTGTCAGAACTTGAAAACCGACCTAGTGGGGGTTGTAGGCCTAGGTGAGGACATACAAAAACCGTTTTCAAAAATTTTGAAACGCCCTCAGAATTTTGAGTTATTTTCAAAAAACTGTTTTAGGGTAGGTCGTAGCACTTTAGTACCTCTAACTCATACATTTTTTGATCGATTTCAAAATTTTAAACAGTTTTGAAAAGGCAAAGAAGTAAGCTTTTATGAAATGTATTCATAAGAAATATATTCCAAGAAATTAGGTGAGTGTTTATCAAAAGTTTCTAATTTTTTTTATTTTTTTTCATAATTTTTCAAATTCAACAAGAGTTATTTTAATTTATTTCTATGAAAACCTATCTTTGTTAAAGATAATTTTGTGTAGAAAAAAACGGGATATCATTTGTTAAAATCGGCTTATATTTACAAAAGTTACTAAAGTTTTAAATCACGCAGAAGATCGCAAAAATATGCATTTGTCACAAAATGTGGCTCAGCCGATTTTGGTAAATATTCCAGATTCATCATCACTTTGTTTATGTTAAGTTTCATTACATTTAATTGCACTTAATACTGGCTTAGTAACAGTTAACACATTAGCATACTTAATGCTATCACGATTTTTATATTGATAACCAGTGATGTTTGTTTGGCAAAAATAACAGTCTTGTGGTTTATGGAATATTTGATGATGCCAAATCATTGGGAAAGATAATGGTAATGGCTGGCTTATAACCTTTTCGGACTTAGTTTTCTTAAGCATACTGGAACAGCTTGTACAAATACTTTAGGGTTTATACCATTTGCTAGAACTGTATGAGCAGTTAAAAACTGTATTGAAGGCATTTACCAAGGCTTTATTTTTCTTCAGATCAAAGCGATGTTTTTTTGTCAGCGAATAAACCGCAAACATATGTCTGTCTGTCCGTCTGTTCGTATGTTGAAAACACGCTCACTTTCGAACAACTCAAAAGAAATGAACAAACTTGGTGCCAAATTGCTTGCAGTTATCCTAAGCAGTTTGCAATTCAGCAAAATCGGTGCAGTTGGACCAGAGCTATGAATCAAAATGTGGAACCATCACCTAAAAAACACGATAACTTTGTTATAAAAAATAACATAAATGGTGGAACAAGGCACGGAATGAGATAAGATTTTGCAAAAATTTGTTTTATTCGACTGGAAATCACGCTGTAAAATTTCGTGAAGATCCGTCCATAATTTACCCTAGGCCCCATATAAACACTACTCCCGGAAAATAGTTTAGTACGCCTAAAACCGATAAAAAATAATGCTATCATAACAAAATTTGAATTGAAACTGTTACTCAAGCTAGTTTAAATTGCTAAATAATTTAATATAGATCTAAACCTCAAACCAACCAATTTTAATGCTGATGTCTGTTTTTATAAAGATAAATTAATAATAAATAGACATCATATAGATATCCCTCCTGAAATATTCGAACAGTCGGTGGAGGGTATTAAAAATTCGGCACAGCTGAATATAGCACTCTAACTTGTTTTTATTCATATTTTTTGCGCGGAGGGAGAAAATACTAAAAAAAAGGTGTTAATGAAAAGTTGAATAACTTATACAATTTTTATCCGATTTGAAAAATTAACACCATGTTTTGTTAAGAACTAAATTTTCTTCATACGCTAATATAAATTTTTATAAGCTTTCATATTAAAATAAGCAATGAAAAGCTACTAAAATCAAAAAAGTTTATAATTTTCGTTTTTTTTGTAGATATTCTTAACAAAAACAATACTTATAATTTACAAATGTATAAAAAAATGCACGTTATTTTAAAGCGTAATCAGTTTTCTTTCCAAAAAAAAAAATAAAAAAAATTAAAATCGGACAAGAACTGACTGAGTTAAGCTACGGTCACACTTATTAAATATTTGACCAAATAAGCGTAACCACTACCTTTATTAATAGTTAGTGAGATTTAACAAACTCTTAATGTCACAAAATAAAGCTTATTATACTGCTAGACATAGCAAAAAACTGTTTTCTGTAAGATGTGGAATTTTAATTAAAATAAATATTGGAATTAAAGGAAATTATTATTTAGTTCGCTTGTTGGTTCCGTTTTTTTCGTCAAATATTTGACAAGTGTGACCGTAGCTTTACAGGTCGATAAGTTGACGAACATCACTGAAAACGGTTTTTTTAAATAACTTCTGAATTTGAGGGTGTTTTTGAAATTTTTTGACACAATTTTTAATGTTCTCAACAAGACCAATAACCCACGCTAGGTCGTTTTCCAAGTTTTTTTACACTGTAGCACCGTGTTATGATGTGCTAAATTCCCAATATTTATTGAAAAATACACTGAAATTTATTGTTGGTGGGATACGCTATTCCTATGCGCATTTCACTGGTTGCTTAGGCCAGATCGTCAGGAAACCATTTTCCAAAGATTTTGGAAAAGCTAAAGATTTGAAACAAATAAAACTGTAAAGCAAATGAGACTTACTATTTGCCACAATATCAAAGCTTAGACAAAATACCATTTTTTTTGGCAAGATAATCAAAATAAAGCATTTTGCCAGTTCGGTTTTTTTGCACGGGCACCTGAAAATTTATTATCAATGTTATTTTCCATTTAAAAATTTTTATATATAATTTTATTATTAAAAAACTAAATCAAAACAAAGAAATAATATTGTAAAATTCTGCACGGTTGTGTTTATGATTAAAAAAAAAATAAATTTTTATAAGATCTAAAACAAATAAATAATGGGGTTGTAAATATTTTCAAATGAATTGTAATTAATTCTTCAAAAAAGTAGCTTAAAGCGTAATTTGTCGTAGTTTCTTTATACCTGTATAATTCTCTTTAGCAGAACAAGTTTTACTAACTGCAGGGTGTGCGAATAAATGAATAATGTTGTAAATATGAGACTGTCGTATGCAGTGACAACAAACGATTTGAATTGTTTTTGTGGTTTTTTATACTTTACAAACCATACAATATATTCATATAAAATTGCTTCAAATACGATACGATACAAAAACTCTTATATGTGGTGTCCATTTAATGAATTTGTATGGATGGATTTAAGTGTTGGTTGAAATGCGAAGATACAAAGGTTTTTTACTTACTAGATTTATTATTTAAAAAGAGTGTAGAAATTTTGGATAACATTAAATGTTCTTTAACATCTCAAATGTCATGCTTAAAACTCTCAATACAAGTGGGCGGAGATGGACAAATATCAAAAGGGATACTTTATGGATTTAGTTTAAAAAAAAATTTAATATATCTGGATTTAAGCTATTTTTGGGAAGAATGTGAAAGCTATTTATCCATTTTGGACATATTCGAACATTTACATCAAAACTGCTCGTGCAGATTTTTTCTGCTATAACCAGCGCTACCGTAGTGCGAGTTGAAATTGGCAACCTTGTTGACGCTCTGACACTTTTTGTGTGACTTTTTCAAAATCGTCTAATTTTGCAACTTTTTGCGACCATTTGCCCCTTTTTTGTAAGGGAAATACTTTTTTTACACTGCATAATTTCACATATTTTCCCTTAAAAATATCAGTTTTGTTTTAAACATTCCCCGGGATATGTAACCTCATTCGATTAATCAGGTGATTATTTTGTATCCAGACAATTTCGACTACTGAACTGTATTTTGTATCGGGTTCATTGAATTTCCATGCCAATCAAGGATGATCCGCGTTATTATTTAAAGCGTTTTAAAACCAAATTTTTTACCGCTATTGATCTCATATCAAAATTTTATAAATTACACAGGCTTTTATTAACAAATTTATGTTTTTAGAAAGTACATCCAATGATAAATCATACAATTAAATTTTTAAAAAAAATACAAATGCGAACCATTTTTGGCATACAGTAGGAAGCTTAAAAATAGCTTTTAAGTTTATTCATATATTAAAGTATGCACAAACACATTATTAAACATCAATCAAATGTAAAATTAATATACAAAAGTGAATTTAAACACATTTTTAACGAATTATTTCCCAGCTATTTATATCGTTTAAATTGTTAATTCCTTTTTGTTTTGTGTTTTTTTGATTAACCATTATCCTTAAGTTGTCCTTACGCAACTTTTTTTCGGTTTTTTTTAGAAGTCTTCGTCATACAAATTTTTTTAAATTTTTTTAACGAAAACAATTTGTTATGTAAGTAAAAACGTCCTTTTAACTGAAGTAAATTTAAGAGAGTTATTAAAGAGAAAAAAAACGAAATTGTCACCCGGGTCGTAATTAAATTAAAGTAATGAAAATGTTAAAAAAAGTGTGAGACTTATGGTGTTTTCTTTTCTACAAAAATATGTCCCTTTTTTTAAAAAAAAAATTCAATTTGGTGTCTTTTTCTTAAAAATTTTGCTCCCGAAACGTTGTTTTATTCTAAAAAACTCATGCTTTTCGGGAGCAACATTTTTAAGAAACAGACACCAAATTGCATTTTTTTTTTAAAAAACAAGGCACATTTTTTTGTAGAAAAGAAAACACCATTATATTTGAAAAACGACTTTTTTGTGAGAGTTTTTGTTTTTAAAACGACTTTTTGTGCGCCTTTTTGCAAATTTTCAACGGTAACCCTGGTTATAACCATTTTTGGGAGCTGTATACAGTTATGAATAAAGTCGTATATTGTAAAAATGTAGGACGTTGAGTCCTAAATTTCTAAACACACGATTTTTTACGCACAATTGAGTCGCAAATTTTGAAAATTTTAAACCACATAGAAAATTCGAAATTTATTCAACTTATAATTAATTTTATTTTTCTTTTATTTCGTTTTCAAATATTAACATATGTTATTCATTGTACACATAAGACATACCGACACAAGGTTTGGTATCTTTTCAAGTGACAATAAAAAATCATAATATGGAAAATGGAGCGCATTTTTTTGATTTTTGTATGGGAATATATGGGAAAATCCAAATGCCATTTCTCCAGAACCACTGTACAATTTCGTGCAAACTTCACATAAACCATCCAGAGACTATCCCCGATCGAGCCGTTTAAGCAGTTAGTGGTGACATCAAAGTGTGAACTTCTTTTTATATATATAGATTTGCTGTCTCTACTCGTAGGACAATACGGTCGCAACCAGCGTTTAAGCACATCATGTACCTCAGGGAAATAATATAGACCCAAAATTATACATTATCTATGATAATGACATGGTCAATTTGCTCAACAATGGAACAGCATTTGCGGATGACACATTCATTATTGTTCAATTTGTAATGGAAAAATATGATCCAAAAACATTGTATGAGATGAATTTAACACATATTTCTTACTTTATAAAATTGAATAGAATTAAAAAAAAAAATTAATTTGATCTTAGTCGACGTACAATGTATATACGGTTTTACGTTTGCGGCTGCGTACATACCTTGCACGCTACTACGTTCATTAGGGGTAATTGTGTACCTACGGTTAATGTTTTCACGACTTCGATTCATTGACTTAAATAATATATTTTATCTATTTTTATTTAAAAATTCATTTTCGGCCGTACGTGAAGTACGAGCTTGTTGTATTACAGATAAAAAAATACATTCCCGCTAAAAAATAAATAAAAAAAGTTTTAAATTAAAAAGAAGCATTTTTCAATATGTAGCTATCGAAACTACTTGGGACAACTTTTGCCAGCACCAATAGGTGATAAGTTACATGGATGAGAAGGAACACCTGTATGGCAAATTTTGACCACCACTAAGTCAGAAATTTTTAACCGATCTTGTTGAAAATTTGTGTTTAAACTACTATCCAATAGGACTTACCTTGGTGCAAATCGATTTGAAAATTGGGTCACTTGACATGAAATCCCCCAAATGCATGTATAGGGTCTGCCGAATAATTTTTTTTTTTGAAAATGCTATAAAAAAACTACTGAATATTTTCTCAAATTTCGCGTAACACTTATCTTTGACTTCACCCCACAAATAATAGTCCAACGTAACCAAATCGCAGCTCCGAGGTGGCCAAACGACATCAGTTCTGCGGCTGATAATGCGATCTACAAAAACATGGCGCAAAACATCGAGTGTAGCTCCGGCTGTGTGGCACGTAGCGCCGTCCTGTTGAAACCATGGCCCAATTATGCCTCTGGACCAAAATCCGCATCAAACAGTGAATCGTTTTGGGTGCAACGGCTTTTCAATGTATTTGTGCGGGTTTTCTGTGCCCCAAATACGACAATTTTGCTTGTTTACATACCCGCCAAGATCAAAATGAGCTTCATGTGATCTTCTGTAAGTCGATAGCAGGCCCACTTAGCGAAGCGAAAACGCATATTCCCCAGCGTTTTTCAAGCGTATACACAACCATATTCTTTCAGCGGAAGAATAAAACTAGTTATCTGTCAAATCAGACATGAGCTAAGTGTGACAATTCACGAAATAAGCACTAGTTGAAAAAAACACGTTAGATGGCGGACCCGTTATATATGTATAGATATACCTGAATGATATAAACATCCACTTCTATTCATACAACAATTTCAACTTTGTACTTTTAATACACTTTATAATTGTTTTTGTGCTTGTTTCTTGTGTTTGCTGTGCTTTTGAGACATGAGTTTTGAAATTTTTTTCCTGCTGGTATTGTTGTTTAGTTGACTGTTTTCTGTTTCTGCTCTTTTTAAAAGTTTTGTCTTTCCAGTTTTTCTATTTGCAATTGTAGGTGTTTTTGATATGACTTTTCCGTTTTATTAATGGAAGTGTTGCGAAAATAAGCTGAAATAATAGGTAGATGCAAGTTTACGTTTTTATTGTTGTAAATTTCATATCATTGTAAAAATGTCAATGTTTGTTTAATTTTCTTAAGAACTATATTTTGTTTCTTAACCTTTATCTTAGCCGAAAGACAAATGCAATGTAAGTTTTGTATAACAAAATGTTTAAGATAATTACACTGTTCTCGAATTTGACACTTTTTTTTAACAAGCTGGGCAACCTACCGGCAAAGCTTTCTTTTTAACGGTGCTAGTAATTTTTCGAAGTTAGAGTTCGTATTAACGATATTTGCTGTAAAAAATTTCAATAATGATGTACAATAAAACGATATTATAACTTTGATAATAAAGTGCCTGTTTAAAAAAAAAACTGAACTTTTTTTTTGATTTTCTTGTATTTTTCAAAAATAAAATTTGGAAATTTAGCACTTCAGTAATTAGTAAATAAAAAATTTTGTATTCCCGAAAATAGCTTTGACGATATTTTTTTCTTTTGGGATCAGTGTTCAATTAAAATTAATCCAACCTGTTTAAAGTAGTAAAATACTATTTTTCGTTAAAATTTATTTAATAAATTTTTTAATAATTTTTTTAACACTATTTAATTGGCTGTGTTAGTCGCAAATTGTAACAAGCTGGGCACCCTACTAGTAAATATAATTCGACTACGTGAAATTCAAAGTAAGTGCTCTTATTCGCGATTACAGTAATTTTCATTTAAAGTCACAACCGCTTAAAGTCACTTTAGCGATATAATCCATTTTACCTTTTTTTTTTACTTTGCAGCTATAAGTTTATTTAATATAAAGTATTAATGTTATAGTCCATTTGGCGAGAAAGGCATATATGTCATTAAAGGGAAAAGTAAACGAAATTAATGTCGTTATAGTCACATTAGCAATATTAACTAAGTGCCGGTTCACACATGTCAAGTCTTGAGGTTTTAGGAGAGAGGGGAAACGAAATGGCATTCTCTCTTAAAAGCTCAAGACTGGACAAGTCAAACTTGACGTTTGTGAACCGACACTAAGGGGGTAATTTTGTTGTTCACTTCACCTTGCGCTGAGAAAATTTTCATATAAAATTTTTAAAATTTTCATATAAAATTTTCTCAACGCTTAGGTGAAGTGAACAACAAAATTACCCCCTAAGTTCTTTGTAGTTTTCGAAACCACAATACATACAAAGATAGAAAGAATTAAATCGTTTAATTTTTGTCATCAACTCTCTTCTCGTAAAAAATTATTGTTTGGATTTGGCATCAGTTATGAAATATCTTGTTATTATAAGAACTATTTTAACAACTCTGTTGCAAAACTATAAGCCTGATGTCGGCGTAATTTATATGATTTTTTTATTTTCTATATTCACATAACTTGATTATATTCGCATTCGGTTATATGCCTCATAGTTGCATATATGTGAATTTGCCTTATAGCCACATTAGCGATATAGTCCACGTTTTGTCTGCAACTAAAGGATGTGACAATAACTATAAGCGAAAAGTACTGTACAATTTTTTAAAATGCTGTAATTTTTTTTAAGGAATTTTTTTTTGGAATTTTTTGTTTGTTTTGAGCAAGGCCCATCTATCAGGTCTGCTTACTTGTACAAAAACAAAATGCGATTCTTTTTAGTTGTCAAAAATTTACTACCACATATACAAAGCAAAAGGAAAAAACGTGTATGTGTGGCATACCATAAACGTATACATGCACATGTAAGCAAAATGTAAACAACGTTTGACAACTAAAAAGAACATAAACAATAATCATCAGGATTCTTGCACAGACCTTTTCAATGGGCCTTGGTTTTGAGTTGAATTAATTTTAATTGAACCATGATCCCAAAAGTATAAAAATGCCGTTTTATCGTACAGTAGTATTTAAATTTTCAATGGCGAATATTGCGAATACGGGCTCTAGCTATTAAAAATGATTTACAAGTGGGCACCGACAGACCAAATGACAGTGTTAATAATTTTAATGAAATGGGCTTAAGACTTTATTTATTTTCAAAGTTATTTTTGGGAATACAAATTTATTGTACTTTAAAAAGGTTTTATATAATTTAGGCCCGTTTTCACAACTTATCGATAGGATTTTATCGGCCTTAGAAAAAGTCTTCCATTATTACAAATTTACTTTAACCGTCCAGGTAGGATCAACTTTAATTTATTTTATCGCTCACTTTATGTCAAAGTCAGATTTTAATAATGGAACACTTTTTATAAGGCCGGTTAAAGTCTACTTTTAGCTATCGGCAAGTTGTGAAAACGGGCCTTAAAGTGTTAAATTTTGAAATTTTGTATTTGCTGGAATATGTACTAATTTTGTTTAATTTTTTTTATTAACAAAAAAAATGTATATTAAAGAGAAATAATACAATACCTGTCACAGAACGGCATTTAATATAAAAGCATTCTGTCCGGATTTCAAGAGTAAATCCAGCCATTTACTGCTTTAAGTTTGTATTTTATGTTTGTGTTTTATATTTTCGTTGGCAATATTAATTTGTCTTAGTACGTTTATAGAATATTCAGGCTGAACAAATATTTGATGAAATAAACCGAACCACTATTTCTTAAAAGCGCTGATATAATTTGGGAAAAATTGTGCACCATTAAAGTCCATAAAACAAATTTAAAGTATGTTTTATTAAAAAAATATTTTAATTGATTTAATAGAAGTTTTAGTGGTCACATTTATTTAATTAAATCTTTCATAAGTCTGAATGTAACTGTATGAATCTTTATTTTGCAAGTTGCTGGGAATAAAACAAACAGAACTCAACAATAGTGATTGTTACATGCACTCGTATCTAATAGTTGCACTTGTCCTCTGCGAAAAGTCTAAAAAGTGGATATAAATATTTAATTTAGTTTTTGTTATTTTGTTTTCCACAGTTTACATTTAAACAAAAAGAGTCACGTTCATTCACATTTCTAAACAATTTTCTTAACTTTTTTATGTTGTTTATGAACTGAAATATAAAAGCTAAAATAATAAAAATACTTTTAGAGAAACAAAGCCTGTTCTGGGAACTCTTCATAACGACTTGGAATTGCAGTATATTTTTACTTTAGAAAGGCATCAAGATACGGATCGGCCAGTATTATGTTGTTAACTTTGTACACATGTTTATTGTTCCAAACTGGTTTTAAGGAGAAATTTCCGAAAAAGTCATCCTCCGGACAGCATTTTTTTTAAATTCTGCCTTAAAATTCTAGGGTTGCAAATTTTTTTGTTTTTATATTTTTCTGCTTATATTTTATATATAAATACAAATACACCTACAGCCAACTTCAAGTTGGAAAGGGTAATATTCACAAAACAAAACCAAATTGCAGAGTACTTGAAACTGGGAACCCCTTTCCAATCTTCCCCCGTCTCTCACCAATCAACTTACGAATTGCTTCAACCAAAAATGCAAGTCTGGACGATGACAAAGGGAATTCAATATGTAGTTTTCAAATGAAGACGACACTTTTTGAACCCTTCACCGTCGAATGTGGAGCGAGTATTTGCATTCATATGGCTGTAGGTTCCTGATGGTTGACTTATTTAACCATAATATGGTTGCCGGTGACAGTAATATGGTAAAATTAACTATAATATGTTTAAACATTTTCGTTAGATATAGTTTTGTTGGAGGTGACCATGTTGAAAATTGTTTTTTCTCTGCATGTAGGTTCAGAATTATCAATGAATGAAGGTCGTCTCACAAATTCACTTAAGACAAATAAATCTCATATTGGTGCACAAATTCACATGTAGATATAATTTGGCATAAATGACTGTTATATAAATTGTAACCCATGTCTGTCTGAACACAGGTGCCAAAGTAGGTCCAATCTCTAAAGTTGACTTGATAATACCCAAAACTAGTGTGGGGCATTAATAGTTAAGCTTGCACGACTTTAGTTTCTTTTTTGCTTGAATTATAATAAGCAAATTTCGATCTACCAAAAGGTTAAAATACAATTTGGTTTAGGGATTGATGTTTGACTATTGACGTCGGCAGTCGTCGATGGCTGCGAGTGTAAGACGGCAAATCCCTCTGAGGAGATCGAGTGGTAGCGATCGAAACATGTCAGGGTAACCAGCCGCCTGGGTTCGAATCTCAGGCCAGTCAAGAATGAATGATTATCAATAACAATTTTAATTAATTTTCATATTGTAAAATTCCTTTCTTCATAAAAATAATTTAATGAAAATTAAATTTGATGAACTTAAGCCTGATTAAAAATATAGAAAATTTGGAATAAAAACCATAAATAGTTCAACAAAATTACCACAGTACTAATTATAATAAACAAATTTTTTTACGTACACCTGCCATATAGGGTGCCCTTTGCATTTCGATATAATAAATCGGTACATATTCACGTTACCTTTCTTGCAGACAACCTTTAGTACCTAAATTTCTTTATGTAGTGTATTTCGTCTAGATAATAAACAATTCATTTAATATAAAACAAACAACAATCGCCCGGACAATGACATTTTTGTCTTCTAGTTGTCAGTTTCTTACTGTTTTATTGTCTCTTTTTGCAGCCATTAAAACAAAAAATAAAATAAATGAAACAATACGACCACTTTGTTTTCAATTATTTTTGCAATTGTTAAATAATTTAAATGTTTAAGCGTGAATGAAAGCATAAATAATTTTTTATTCTTGCATATTAATTTATTTTAATCATTAAGTTCTATAGAAACATTATTGAGTTTTCGGGTTTTTTAATCTTAAACAGTGATGTCAACATAAAAAATTAGTAAATTTAGAAACAAATTCGTCAAATTGTCTAACAAGATTTTATTGCAAAAACGCTTAAAAAAACTGCCAAATTTATATTTTACAAAACTAATTTACAAAAGTACAATCTGTTTCTCATAGCATCATGAGACTCAATGATGATCTGAATAAAATTTATCGTTGGGCTACGTCTAACGGACTTTGTTTAAACCCTAATAAGTCGAAGTGCATAATAAAACGTAAGAGACCACTTGCTTCTTATATCGGTCTTGATATTTTAATTAATGGGGAAAAAATAAATATTGTGAATGCGGCCAAAAACCTTGGGCCAATTTTCAATGATAGTCTTACTTGGACAAATCATGTCAACACACTTGCCGGTCAAACTTATATAAATTTAAGGTGCATTTGGTCCTCCTTTTAATATAAGATTTATGATTGCAAAATCTTATCTTCTTCCACGTTTAATGTATGGTTGTGAAGAAAGCTAAATGTCTTATATAATAATATTGTAAGATATGTGTTTGGCCTTGGTAGAAATGAACATGTGTCACATGCCGCTTTAAAACTATACGGCGTTAAAATATACGTTAAAATTATATCTGTTTTTCTTCTTGTTCTGTTGTTGTTTTTCCAAACTTTGAAAAACACACACGTATGCACGCAAAAAACAATGCAATGCTGAGAGATGAGGCTAACGAGATTAAAACCGCTGTTGCCAATTTGGCGGGTTTACCGCGATTCTAGCGGTTTTTACGTGTTCACCGGGGTGAAATTTCCGTTTTGGAGGTAAGCGGCATACTTAGCGGTTTTTTAATAGCATTAGATAATACAATTTTTTTTCTAGGCATTTGAAAATTACAATTTTTATCTCAAAATAAGAGATTTATTTTCAATTAAAGTAATTAAGTGATAAGAAATAAATTGTTTTTTTGTGGAAATTTAATTTGTTTCCGCAATAAAAAATTGAACAATTTTTTAAGCAGATTTTATAAATTTTCTAATTAGGAAGTAAAATTGAAATGTATTAACATAACCGCCCTATTTCGAGCGAAATATTTGCCCTACCCAAAAAAAATATAGACGTGATAGAAAAAACTGAGAACGCACTTGAATTTATTTGAAACAATTTTTACGGAAGACCAGTGTTATAAACTTTTATCGATCAAAATATAATCTATAGTCAAAGCTAAAGTTAAAAGGGTGTTGTCTACAGCTATTTACATTAAAGCACTTAAGCAACCAAAAATTAAAAGTATTTTTTATTCTCCCTCGGATAAAACTTCCAAACGGTTGTCAAACCTAATTCCAAACAACGAACTGTAATTCGAGAATTCAAGAAATACTGTTTGTGATGCTTTAAAAAAAAAACAAGAAAGCGCCATTTTACGCCTTTGCCTGGGCTTATATAGGTATGTTGTTTAGTATAAGCAAGCTTGTAACTAGATATGCCAAAATTCTTCTATATTTTTAGTTATCTATAGTTATCCTAAAATAGTGAAAAAATAATAAAATAGTGAAAAATTTCAAATCGATTGTCTTGCATTTTCTTCCTTCTTTTCTTTTACGATTTTTTTAATCTTCGTCTAGGGTCTAAAATTTTTAGCATCATTACCAAAACTAGATTAACTGCACTTAACTCTAATGTCTGAATAGATTTCAAGCAATACAAATCCATGAATTTTATATGAATATCCACATTTTGTACGTTCGCGGGACTAAAAGAGTCAGTGATATTAAAAACCTTAATTGAAAGACATACACCTTTAAAAAAGCACACCAAATCTAGATTTGTATACACATTTCACATAATATTGAGCGATATTTTTAAAACATTATAAGCTAAATGAAAAATTTAGCTTTTTTTGAAGTGCGATTTGACGGGAAGTCTTTATATAAAGTTGGCAACAATGATTAAAACCCTCACTTTGTAATTTTACTCTCAGAGTGTCACTGCCAACGAAAAGTTTAATCTTTTTTTTACTTGATTTAAGAGTTTTATACTTATTTCAAGAAATTCCGGGATTGATTTTCGAAAGTTATCCCATTTAGGATTGTTTTGAGTACGTTTTATTGTTATTCGTACACAGAAAAAAATATCAAAAGTTATTAAGTAATTAAGAAAATTTGTTAAAACTTTTCTTTAATTTTTAACAATTTTCTTAATT
This sequence comes from Pollenia labialis, assembly GCA_949318255.1. Lineage (NCBI taxonomy): Eukaryota > Metazoa > Arthropoda > Insecta > Diptera > Polleniidae > Pollenia > Pollenia labialis. Next base: position 139,999,278 of record OX439139.1, on the reverse strand, counting down.
AACATGTTAGTAAATTGTCATATTAACAATTTGTTTCATTTGTAGAAAATAAATATCATATAAAAAAATAATTTTGTGTCAAAAAATTAAAAATATAAAATAAAGAAATCTGGATTTTCGATCTAAAATCTTTAAAAGAATAAGCGATATGATGATTATTGCGAAATTTAATCAATCTATACGGTAAGTAACGTTATTATCTTATGATTTATTAAGCAATTTTAACTTTTCTCTTATAAATTATAGATTTTGAAATATTTATGATAATGGTGGCAAGATTCCGTTTAGTGCTGATGTATGAATCTCCCAGTGCATCCAGGTCTTTATTTGTGACTTAAATAAATTATAGTTTGATGAGTGATGTTATTTAATTTTGCTAAAAAAAAATAATAAAAACAACATTTAATTGCATCTTTTTTTTCAAACTAGTTAGCAACAAAATATTTTGTTAATAAAAAATTATATTTGTTAACAAATATTTCATTCAATATTACAAACTCATTGTTAAAAATATTTGTTGAATTCTAACAATTTTTATTAACAAAATAATTTTTTGTATTTACAAATTTAGTTGTTGGTGCCTTTTCAATTAAAAATTTAATTGTATTGACGAATATGGTATTCAATATGACAATTGATTTGTCGTAATTTTTTTCTGTGTACTTGAATTATTGAGTACGACTGGTACTTATCCCGAGAGTTTTTCTTTCTGTGTACCCATATATGTTTTATAAATTAAGTCTTCTTGGTTGTAAGCGTTCTTTAAATTAAAATTTTTTTTTACTTTATTGTATGTCCGTTAAATTACAAAATGTCCCTTTTATTGCAATATGAATAAAATAAAGTTAAAAGCTTAAAAAACTTTTTAAAAATATTGCCTTCTATTTGAATCTTTTGTTTTTGTTCAGTTCAATTTTGATGTATCACTCTATATTTCAGAGTAAAATTCAAATAAAAAATACAACTATTGTTGGTGTGGTTGGTATCATTTCAATAGAAATCACCAGAGGATATTCATTCATTCATTCAATTTGACAGTTGATTGAAAAGTTAGTTTCTTGGCATAAAAGTATTTCAATTTATGTGCTATATTTGCAAATATCGATATTAGGGTGTAACAAATTAAATAAGAGAAACAAATTTTTAAAGATAATAATTATTATATAACTTAAATATATATTTATCTAAGAACTCATAACGTTATATATTCTGTGTTCTTCTAAAATTCTGAATCGGCTAAGTTATATCCGCCTGCCTGCGGCAAGAAGGCCCATAGACTTAACAGAGAAAAAAAATATTAAATAATATCAAATTGTTTCTAGCTCTCCTTAACAATTTGAAATGGAAATACTGCAACATCGGCTTACTAGATGAAAAATTATGAACCAAAAACATGTACGTAAAAGCCTTTATGACACGTACTGTTTTGAAAATATTTACAGTATGAAATCGGAAGTCGTCTTATTCTCAGATACATGGGAGAATAATGCGCACCAGAATATTAGATCAAATATCATATGATGTTACATTAAACATTTTTTAAAGTTGTTGTAACTAATTACGCTAAGAATATCTTCTATTTGCAAAAGTCAGATTTTATACATACTTAACGGTCGCTGAAAACGAATATGAAATTCATTTATTTATCTTAATGTGCCTTGTGGGTTCCATTCAATTGCTGTTCTAGGGGGGGGGGGGACTGCGGAGCTTGTTATCGATTGACTTCCATTTTCTGATTTCTGGCTCGATGTATATTTGGTGTCTTTGCATCCATAACACACTTTTTGAGATTGTGTTTGACCAGAAAATATAAAGAATTCTCCGCAAGCATCTGTTGATGACGCTGGGTTTTAAATTTCACATCCGTATAGAAGGGCAGCTTTGACGTTTGAGTCATATATTCTACTTTAGTGTTTTTGGAGAGAGATTTCTATTTCCACACATTTTGTTTTGCAGACTTTATGCGATTGTAAATATCCACTGAGAAGCCACCAGTGTTCGTGAGTATGCCACCTAAGTAACAAAAGTTGGTAACGTCCTCAATGCTGTTATCATTTATATCAAACACGCCGTTTACGTTGCTATTAATTCGCATTGCCTTTGATTTATCGATGTTAATTTTTAATCCTGCCTAAGATGCAGACTTGGAAACACTGTCTGGCTTCTTACATATGTCTGTGTAACTATGTGACAACAGGCATACATATGTCGTCAGCAGAGTACATTTCCTGCAGCCGTGTCCATAGCGCCATACTATTCCTCATTCTACTACAATGGCTTCTTACATAACTATGTCCAGCACTATATTGAAGAGTAATAGTAGCAGAAAGTTGAACAGCAATGGTGACACAACACATCCTTGTCAACCTTGCTTACAAAGATTTACAGAGATTCTACAACTTAGTTGGTTTTCATGAAATATACGACAGATAGAGATTTGATGAGATTGGTTAGTTTCTCTGGTACACCCCTGCAAGCGAATGCAGACCGTATTACTTCATGTGGTAGTGTATCGAATGACTTCTCAAAATCGATAAATAAAAAGTACGGTGGGGATCGCCATTCTACAGGCAGAACCCTCTCTCAGTTCAGCTGTAAGCTTTTCAGATATTATCTTCATGATAATCTGCCCCTGTCCGTTAAATCACCCTTCTTTTACTTTTTCATAATAATTCCTTCCTTCAGTTAGACAGCAAGTTCTTTGTGAGCCCAACAGAAGCTCTTAAAAAACTGCAGTCAATGTACAAAAACTGCCATTTCTTCCACTTCTTCATTTGTCATTGGCAAAAAAACAAAACAAAATGCTGCTTTTACTTCTGATTCATTCAAACTGTGGCATTTTGACAAAACATCTTAAGTCACATTTAAAAGGTTATAAACAAGGCCCATCTATCAGGTCTGTTTACTTGTACAAAAACATAAAACGATTCTTTTTAGTTGTCAAAAATTTACTACCACATATACAAAGCAAAAGGAAAAAACGTGTATGTGTGGCATACCATAAACGTATACATGCACATGTAAGCAAAATGTAAACAACGTTTGACAACTTAAAAGAACATAAACAATGATCATCAGGCTTCTTGCGCAGACCTTTTCAATGAGCCTTTGTTATAAAAATGTTGTTAATCATACGAATTTTCATTCAAAAAATATTTTTGTTTACGTTTTTAAAATTTTGCATTATAAACGAAATTTTTCTTAAATTTGGTTTATTTTATTATTTGAAAAAAAAACATTTTTTTCACCGACTTAAGATTTTTTGTAAAATGTCATAAAAATGTTAACAGTCGCTGTCAAACCAACTCAAAATTCGAAAAGTTGTACACAAATTTTCGTTTTTTGTTTGATACTTTTTGTTTTCGACTGCAGTTTTTAAAGCCCTATCCAGAAGTCTTTTATTAAAGGGCCGATTAATTTTTCATTGATAGATACGACCGCTTTTAAAAACTTAGGGGAAAATCCGTTATGCAAAATGGTTTTAATAGCATTCATAACTTCTAGGGTATTGGGCAGTCTGACAACCTGTCCGTTCTGAATGTATAGGAACTGCTGCTACATATTCTCGTCATTCCTGTGGTATTTCAGACGAATTAGTCCGCCCACAGTTCTAGTTGTTGACCACTAGAGGCTACAAGATTCCTTCGCTCGTACTTTTAGGGCTTTCCCGATGACGTCTTGTGGCTAACAAGTTGTTTCAAAGCTTTATATATATTGCCGCTCCGATTGGTGTTTGCTGCTTACTATGCTTCCTCGGCTTGGGTTTTTCTGCATTAATTGCGGCCTAAGAGGCTTTTCTCTCTCTCTCTCGCTCTCACCAAGTTCCATTTGAGGTCCGTTATCCATTTCTTCTTCCTATGTTCAACGTACTCTAAACGCTCTTAAAAAGTATACCTCGTCTACAGCTCTTACCGCTTCTTATTCGGATATTGGGTTGTCTGAAACGAAGTTGTTTTTTATAGAGGTTTTATAAAGATTGCAGAAACTGTAGAATTTTTTAGATGCATCACATTGAATCGCTTCTCTCTCCGAAGTTCACTTCTATTTATCGTTACTTGCTTTAATCTTAAATTGGATAGTGGCTATAAGAAGGTAGTGGTCACCATATTTATTAAGCAAATTAAAACAAAATTCATAAAATTACGCCAGCTACTAGCCCTGGGCCCTGTTTCACAAAACTTCAAGTTACAAATCGACAAGTAAAATATATTTTTGTGGCATTTTGACAAAACATCTTAAGTCTAGAAAAGATGGCAAAAAATTTTTAACCAAAACTCGGTGAAAAATCATTTTTTATATAAAAAATAAAATAAACCAAAATTAAAGAAAAATTTCGTTTATAATACAAAATTTAAAAAAACGCAAACAAAAGAGTTTTTTGAATGAAAATTAGTGTGATTAACAAAATTTTTTTAATTAATTTTTTTTTGATTTTTTTCTAGGAAATAACAATTCAAATTTTAATAAATATTTCATGTGCTTTAGAGGGTTTGGACTATAAAAATGAACCTCCTTAAGCAAATACATAGCAATAAACTTTAGTGCTCATAGAATTGTTTTGTATACTAATAGTCGGAGTTTGTCCGTCTGTCTTCTCATACGTTTCCATTAAATGCTTAGAAATAGTATGTGTATTTGAAAAATTCTTTTGAGACAAATCAATATTTAAAAGGAACTATTTATTGAAATGACGAATTGATTTTTATATTTTGCAAACATACGTTTATACAAATAAATAATTTCTAATAAAAATATTTATAACTTTTTTAATAATATTTTATATTTATTGCATTTTTAAATATTATAATTGATTTGATATTTAAATTTTGTTTAATAAACTTTTTTTAAAAGATAAAATATAAAAAATGTATTGCTGCAGTTGTGAAAAAGAAAAAGTAGAAAAGTTTACAAAATCTCAAACATGTAAATGACTGCATTGCAGTCCTGTGTTACCAACAAAAAGAGGACACAAAGTTTGCTTAGAGAAGTTAGTTTAAGATAACCAAAAAAAACTTTTTAGCTTAATTATATTGTGACAAACAAATTTGTCAAATAAGTGCAAAATAGCTCAAGTTGCAAAAGTTGATAATTAATGGCTGAAAATAGTCTAGAGGCTTAAAAAGTAAATACACGTTGCATATGCAGGGTTAAGCCACATCTGACAGTAGCAGTAATGTATCAAGTCTAATGCTTCATTTTATTGTGTGTAAAGCCACTAGAACGATTATAGTAAGCAGTAAGATGTAACTTAACCCCAACGTCTAAGTCTGTATAAAATTGATTTTTCTTACTTTTTTACTGCACGGTTACATAACTGTTACTGTCAGCTAACTGGGCCTTTAATCGGAAATAACATGTAGGTAATCAATTTTTCTTTCAGTTTATTTCTAATTATTATATTAAGTATAATTATTACATACGTCAACTTACGCCCCCAAGTAATTAAGCTTGCATTTTAGAGCAGAGCTCGGCAAAACTACTACACCCAGTGTTGCCAGAACTTTTAGAGGTAAAATCAGCAAAAAACCAAAATTTTTTTCAACAAAAAATCTGCAAAATCTGCGCCAATACTCGGAAAATCTTCAATAAATCTGCAGAAAACATTTATTAAATTTTTTTGTAGCTTATTTAGAAAAAGATTAGCAAGTCATTTCAAAATATACGGCCAATGCTCTGGAATTTGAAATCGATGGTAGTTTTAAAAGTAGTTTTGGTAAATATTTATTTGAAGCTTCAACACAGAAAAGTTTTAAAAAATTTTTCTAATTGAATATCACCCGAATGTGGTTTTCAGAACATGGCTAATAATTGTTAAATATTTTTACATTAAAAATATCTTTCCAAATTTAATTACTCAGGCTGAGTAAGGATTAATCACATCATTGTTATTTTAAACAACAAATTAAAAGTTATTTGCTTGACATGTTATTTCAACTATCAATGGCCTTATTGAAAATTTACAAGAGATAAAGTATTGAAACTATTAAAGATATTTATTCATAAGTGCATATGAATATCTACGTGCATATGCATATTATTTCGTGTCAAATCAGATGATATAAGTCCGGCGATATTATTGTGTCAAGACAATGCGAATTTTTAATATTTTTGTGATTAAAATTCCTACTAATGAATCTATTTCCTCACGGTTCTTCCATGAATCGTTGATATATTTCGTTTATCAAATGCAAGAAGCGGAAATAGATCAAACATAAGTGACAACGTAAAGAAGTTTACACCGCGCCTAACATCTGCAATTTTAAACAAAAAATCTGCAAATCTGCACATTGGCAATTTGGGGGCTTAAAATCTGCAAAATGCAGATAAATCTGCACTTCTGGCATCACTGACTACACCATGCTTTTTCTCTCTCTCTTAATCTCACACCTATGTACGTGTTCTCAAATTTTAAACACAACCAGGACTGCCAGACTTGGGGATTTTTCCCCAAAGTTAGGGATTTAATGCGAGCAAAAAGGACAAAGAAAGTCATTTGGGGATTAGGGATTTAAAAAAAATTGGGGGATTTTACTCATTTTTATTATATATTCCTTATTTTTATTATTAACGCTTATTTTTCTTTTTTTCGTATTTAAAATATCAAAAAAAAAAAAGTAGCAAAACTTTTATCTTTCTCTTTTCAACAATTAATACGGTGTAAAGGGTTCTTATTAAGATTACCATTTTTGTTGAGTGTGTTAAAGGTACCTTATGTTATTATTCTTGAATGAGTGTTTAAAAAAAGACGAATTTAAAAAAAAAAAATCTAAAACAGTTGACAACACATACACACAATTTATTAAAGAGAATATATTAAAGACAATCTAATAAAGCTTGGGAAAAAGAATGCTGGGTTATACATTGGCTCATTCGTCTTTAAAAACAGTATATTGTTTTGCTTGTAATTCCTCACTGAAACCGCATAAAAAGAATTTAAAAAACATGACGAAACCAGTCGCTACAAACAAATAATAATTTTTTTTATTAAACATTTTTATTTGGGGATTTCTTATTATAATTTTTCTTACTATTTTTAAAGGAAATTAAAATTTAGGCAGAAAAAAAACAAAATTATTTTTTTTAAGGGTTTAGGGATTTTTGGGGATTATTTTTTTATTTTTTTGGGACAAGGAAAAAGTACCTGGCAGCCCTGAACACAAGCAGTCAGTCTCTATTGAGCCTTCACACAGAAAGGTTGCATTGCCAAAAATGCTGTTCAGACGATTCATTCTTGTTTCATTTTCACATTTTTTTTGTGTTGTTAGTGTGATTTTGTTTAAAATTGATAAAAAGTAATCAAAAGTTAAAAATATTTTAAAAAATACTTTTATTGATATTATTTCATTTAACATTAATTTTTATTTCGTTATTTTCTTTGTTTTCGTTTTTTTGTGAACAAGTTCAGATAAACTAACGATAATTGCTATCAAAATTGGAGATGATAGTTTCGCTCTCAAAATTTTGTATGGCCAAAACATGTTGTTTTAAGCGAAACACGAATATTGCTGTCCGTGTGAACATGGTATAAAGGTTTTCTTAGAAAGTGAACAATTGTAAGAAAATGACATTAAAACAAACAGAAAAAAATTAAAACAAGAAAATGTTTGTAAATAAAACAAAAAAAAAAAGCTGTAGATTTTTCAGTTTCTTCTTTGTTTTGATAAAAAATAACAAACAATAAAATTGTTAGAGTTTATCCTTTTGACTAACAACAAATAAAGTAAAATACACCAAAATATAAGAACATTTAACTATTGTTTATTTTATTTTTAACTTATTTTAGTTGTTAAGATATTTTTTGTTGCACTTGCCGCTCCTGGTGTTTGTTCTTTTTTTGTTTTCAAAACAAAACAATTATAACATGCATGGTTGAATAACATAAAGATTGTTTTATTTTTTTCATTTTGTATTCACAGTTCGGTTTTATTTTATTTCCATTAAACGAGAAAAATAAAATTTAAAAGAATTGCAGGGCGTAGATATGTAAAGGGATTATTTGAAAGATTTTCTAGAATTTCATAAGAAGTAGAAAATTACCTTTAAATTTTAACTGCAAAAGCCTTGCTTTAGCGTAAATATATATTGGTTGAAAGGCAAAACGTATTAATATAGTAAAAATCGGTTAACGATTGCGGTTAGAACACATTTGTATTTTATATTCAGAAAAGTCTAAGAGCTTTTACCAAATTTTATTCAAAATAGGTCCAAAACAACAAACAAAAGCGAATAAATTGTAGCCAGCGCACAAACATCTGATTTGGATTGACCCATCTAACATTAGCTTAAAATGCTTGTAGTGTTGACACATCTAATGGCTTAGACTCTGTCTGTAGATGGGTCGCACCTACATTTTCGTTGTTCTCAGACCGAAGATGTATGGGATAAGAACAAATTCACTTGGGTGTCTTTTTTACTCAGCTTAATTGTTGAAATCGCGCCTGCAACTAGGGATGCCAAATGGGACCAGGTTTTTTGAACCCCGGGATTCGGGATTGTTTATTCAAAAAAAAAAAACGGGATCCCGGGACGGATCGGGATTTTTCGGGATTTCATATACATTTAAAGGCAAATTTTTAAAATTCATATATATATAATTATAATTAAATGTTTATGTTTAAGTAATAAAACAAATTAATTCATGAAGAATATTAAAATCATTACAAAATAAAACAGTTTAATGTATTCTTTTAAAGTAATATGGAAGAATTTTGTATTAAAACTTATATTTTTAAAAGCTTCTAAAACAAATTAATAACGTCTGATAATTGATACCTTATTTTATTGCAAACATATGCTGCCGACGAAAACAATGTTCGTTGCCATTATGATTAAATATTAAATTTTTTAAGTTATTTTCAACAGGGTCACTCACGTTTATTAAAATACTAGCTTAACCCGGTGCGCTTCGCTACACTGCTTTTACCACTTTATCGGTTGAGAGATATTTAATATATGCATCCTATAGAAGCTAGTTCCCCCCTGCGCCTACCCGCTTTATTTTTATTTTCAAAGTGAAGTATACCATAAAAGTGACTTCTACAAAGTTTGAACTTTCTTACTATAACAGTTTTTTAGATATCCGATATTAAACATTGGCCTCCAATGGGGGTAACACTTCCCCTGCTGCTATTTTATTTTAATTTTGGGGCTCAGAAGATCCTACTACTAAAAGTTCAACAAATTGCTTGCAGCTTCTCTTATTAATATTTCTATCTATGAGGGGTACTGCTCCTCCTCTGGCTACCCCGCCCATTTCTATATTGAAATCGGACACCTGTCAGATTGCGCAAAGTCTAAGTCAACGTATAACGCCATCTATCGGATTTTGGCTGAGAACTTTCTATTTTTTCATTTGAAAAGCCATTAAGGAATAATTTAACACAAAATTTCGTACAAAAAAATCAATTTTCGATTTTTCCAATTTTCCGACTTTTGCGGAAAGATTTTCCGCTGTTCGCATTTTCTGCAATTTTCCATGATATACACTAAGAACTTTCTATTGTGTGATTTGGAAAGCCATTAAGGAATAATTTCACACAAAATTTCATACAAAAACTCGATTTCCGCTTTTTCCAATTTTCCGACTTTTCCGAAGGGATTTTCCGAAATTTTCTCCAGTAAAAACCTTGCCCTCGAAAATACGAACAACTGACAATACATTTTACAGAAATCGGCCCAGCCGTTCTCATTTTATGAATGACTATACATTTTTTACACAATATTGGATTTTGTCACGCCCCTCCGCCCACCGACGGAAAATCAATAATCAGACTTCACAGTGTCACCCGCCTGAATATTCTGAAGATTCCCTGAAAATTTCATTAAAATCGGTCCGGCCGTTTTGGAGTCCATACGTTACATACATACACACGTCCTGTTTTATATTTATAGATTTATAGTTTACCATAATAGTAGCTTTAACCACGTTTGAAGACTATCCCTTTAATTGTTCTTCAGTTGAGCGATATATAATATATGGATCCTATGGGAGGTATTTCCCCTCCTACGCCTACTTGCTTTTGGGGCTCAGAAGATCCTACTACTAAAAGTTCAACAAAATGCGTGAATCGGCTCTTAAGTTATGCGATATTTAATATTGGCATCCAATTGGGGCTACCAATTCCCCTGCTCCTATCGAAAAAATAAGTAGCCTATTTTATTTTTAGGGCTCACGTGATGCTACTGTAAAAATTTCAGGAAAATCGGCTCAGAAGTTAAGGAGTCTATAAGCTAACATACAAACAAACAAACATAAAAACATTTTTCATTATTATATATATAGATAGATAGTTGTATTTAATAAAAAAATACCATTTATTTACTAAATCCAAAATCTCGGGATTTTTACATAAAAAATACCGGGATGCGAGACTTAAATTTTTAGAATAATTCCGGGATTTCGGGATTGGCATCCCTACCTGCAACATTACTGAAATAACAGCGTCGGTTTGTCATTCTTAGGGCTAAAAAATCAAAGCAAGTTAAAATCTATTTTTGGTTTAAAATGTGTTTAAACCAACAAATCTATAAACCACAAAACATATAAACCATCTTTAAACGCATAAAGTTGGGCGTTTAAACTACCAATACAGACCATATGCAATTGATAAGATTTATCGTAGTGCTGCCACATGTTATAGTTTTAACGACATGTAATACATGTGACACTGATTTATAGTTGTTGAGTTTTAACTACATATAAATTCAAGTTTAGTTCAACTAAACCAGTGTTTAAACCATCAGTCATTTATTAGGCATTAATGTTTAAAACCTTTGGAAATTTGTGAAATATTGTTATATTGCAAAATGTTTCATTGATCGATAATGGTTTGTGTCTAATAAAATGTCTTTAAAGATATCCAAATACATAACATAATTTATGATTTGATTGTCAACATATTGAATATTATAAAAATTCAATATATACATAGTTCGTATTGCATGGGGAAAAATCATCCCAGCCAGCAAAATTGACCGACGTCTTCCAGATATCTGAGAGAAACGTCGATAAAAAAGTAGGAATCGTATAAGAATTCTGTCAGATTTTTGACCCAAAGACGTATGAAGTTGATGACACGAATTCTGACGGACATGTCGTGGGAAATTCTGCTTTTTTTTGCCGACATTTCTGATAGATATCTGACAGAAATCTAATGAAAAAGGCATGCAAAATGCTGAAATTCTTCTTTTTTTTAATCTTTTTATCTTGAAACAATAAAATAAAATTAAAATTATTTTCAACTTAATGACAATTGTCATTATTTTCACAAAAAAAAAAAAAAAAGTCTCGTTAGACACATCTGTAAGAATTCCGTCGGAATTCTATTAGACATATCTGTACATAAATTTTCCCCGATATATCCATTCTAAGTCGATTTGAAATTGCCCAGACAGTATGAATGTATATTCAATGTCTGACAGAAATCTGAACGAAATCTCTAAGAATGAAGTCAGACATTTGTAAGAAATGTCTAATTCAGACAACGTCGGAGTATTTTGCTGGCTGGGATGAAATTCGTACAAATATGTATTGTGCGTTACATTAACAAAATTGTGATACATTTCTTTGTATATTTTGGGACGCTAAAAAAATTTTAACATTAGCAGAAAAAGAGAAGCGGTATATTTTTTTTGTTTATCGGTTAACTTAATATTACTTTTTAAATCGACCTGACGATGTCCTTCCGTCCAGCTGGCTGACTGTGTATATACACCTTGTTATTAAAGTGCGGGTCGCAATTTCGGACGTAATTGAATGATGTTTTTAAACAGGTTCCAATTGTCAAAAGGACCAGGACTATTGAAAATGGTGAGAATCAGTCCATCCCATACAAGAATAGAGACTTCGTGCCCATAAAACAGATTGCAATAAAACTTTTTTTATTGCAATCTTTATCATAATTCCAAGTTTTGTTGAAATTGGTCTATATTTGGTCAAATAAAGACATCCTTACAACTACTACATCCGAAGATAGCTGTAAAACTAGTTTTATTTGAAGAAAGAAAAGACTTGATTATTAACTATGTATAAATTTTGGAAGAAAATTATTTAAAAAAATTCGAATTCTGTCACAATTAAAAAAAAATGGTTTTGACTCTTAATTTCCACGGACGATAATTTAAAAAAAATTTAGACCATAAATTAAATTAAATTTAAAAATCATTCGAAAAACAACCGTGAAAGCAAATGTTACGCTCAATACACAAAAATTGTAAATATTCCAAAAATATAATATGATTTCAGTATCCATAGAATGAGGCGAAATCTTAAATATTAATCTTATCTTCTTGTAATTTAAATAGTTAAATTGGTAAAGTTAAAACAGAAAATAAACACAGAATGTACATTTAAACTCAGAATCACCCATATAAGTATGTTAATACAAATTTTAATGCCATAATTTACGTGTTTGTTTCTTATAGTGTCCTAAACAACTGAATTAAATATTGGGAAATTTTCACAGTTTTTCCTTCCATAGATTCCAATTTAGATTTCTGTATATCTGGCAAACCACAAATAGTAAAAGTGTCCGTATTGGGTACAAAAAGCTTGGTATTCGTACACATGTGCGCATGGTAAGAGAATAGGGCATTTCACCTCATTAGGTACGAATAGTTTGGATATCAATACACAACATTTTTCAAAAAAGTAAGATAAATAGGAGAAGTAGGTGAGTCACATCCCATACAAGAACATACATTTTTTTATATATGAAGAACGGTAACAATAAACGCTTGTTAATTGGGAAGTAATCGTTTGGATATCAATACAGAAAAAGAAGCAGCACTTTTATTTAATGATCACACTTTGGTACAAATAGCTTCGTTGTCATTGCACGAGATTTGCACATACGTATTTGGAAGATTTTATTTCAATTGAGCCAACGAAGCGCACTGAGTTAAGCTGGTGATATAGAAAATTAAGAGACAACAACGTGGCAACTCGTTACAAATTAATCTACGCCCTTGACTTTAACATTTAAAATAAACTTTTTTTGTTTAAGAATTTTTTTTTTTTAGAAAAATTAGTTTTTTATTTATTTTTTTCTTTATTCTTTTTCTTGTATGCAACTAAATCCACAACATTTTTCTTTAGTTTTCCTTGGCATTTTTTATTGTGTTTGTTCATTTGTTGCCATCATTACCTTTTCCTTATCATTTCATCCCATCTCATTATGTTTAAATGTTTTGTAGTATTTATTTAACAATATTTAGTTTGAAAAGTAGAAGGAAGAATAGGAATACAAAATAAACCGGTAGAAATGTATATGACGGGTTGGATGACATTTTAATTGCTGCTTGTTTTACACTCATTAATAAATAATGTCGAGTTGAGAATTTTACATTTACTCCTGCCACCTTCAATGCAGTAGTTACGAGTAACAGCTAACAAGCGTATATTTTTATCCAACCAACCAACCATCATCATCCATCCATCCAAAGAACCTTTTATTCAAACAGTTATTCATTTACCAAACATTACCTCTGTTTATTCATTTATTCTTCTAATTTCCCATTTTATTTCTTTTTCGCTACATTTTTTTTTTCAAAATCTCCTTCCATTCAATACTGTTGCTTATTTTTAAAACTGGGAATTAGAATTAGTTTAGCTTTAAACGAAAAATATAAAAAGATTTTGATGTACATAAACATACAAAAATTCGTTTAGGAATTGCATTCTGCTGTTGGATTTAATCTTTTCAATTTAATTACTTGTTTATTTTTTATTTAAATACTTTTGATTTGATTAGAAATTTTTATGAGTAAAATAAATTTTTCATATATTTTCAGATGGCCTATTTTCATTATCCAGTTATGTTTGCAAGGTATGTGATATTTTAATCTGCACATTTTATTAATTTATTTGAATAAAGGATTACAAAATATATGCATGTGTTTAAAACAGGAACCGTAACGGGATTAAATTTAAAAAGTTATGGTCTAGTTTTTGTATACATATATTTCTCAGGAAATAGAAATTATTTTTGAGTTGTATTTTTTGCTTAGAAAACAACTCTAAAAACTTAAATAAATAAAAATCAATGCATATAAAAATTGTCCATGAAACAAGGATTACCTTGCTTATGAACGTAGCACTTCTCGTTGACTTATATTTTTTAAGTTTAAATTTGTAAAATAATCGCTAATTGCAATCCCTGGCTTAAAACAATAAAGCTGTGTTCACAATCAAAGCAACAATTTCGTTTTTTCTTCTATCTTATTTCTTCACAAAGTATTTCATATATTTTCCTTCCATTTTTCAAACAAAAATTTAACAAAAGTTTTTTTTTTTAAAAAGTTGAGTCATCTGGAACTTCAGCAACAATTTGTATGAAATTGTTTATGACGTTTATAATAATTTTATTTTATTTAGTTTTGAATGAAAATTTTAACAAAATGTTCCGATCAATATTAATAAATACGTAATATTGTTCTGGGCAAAATTTGCAAAGGGTTCTTTATATAAAATGTGTGTGGCGCTCTATTATGAACACCAGTAAAAATGTTCCTGCCTATTGTGAACAAAGCTTTATTAAATAAATAAAATTTAATTTTCTAAGGTAAAGATAATTTAAAAAAATTTTTTTATCCATTTCTCTGGAAAGCCTGTGACTTAAACTTAAGATTTCGGGATTTTGAAGGGAGTGCCAAATTTTACAAGAAACTAAAAAACAGGGATGCAAAGATATTTCCTAAAAAAGCAGTTAAAAGGTATCACGGCTAGGTAGTATCCTTAGGATAATTTTCGCCAAAATTTGGCCAAAGTACTTTTATCTATACTGAAATCTTATGTTCAGTTTATGTTTAATAGTAATAACGATTTGATCATCATTTTTTACATATGTCCGTAATGTTACAAACTCCAGAGTCTTAAAACATTATTTCATATGAAATTAGACCCCAATTTCTGGAATGAAATAAGTCCTCAATATGCATAATACAATTAATTGTACAGTTTCCACGATCAAATAGAGGCAGAAGAATTACAACACTTCAATATAATACCCTGACATCCGAATGACAATTCTTTACTTACGCTATCCGTCCTTAAAACTCCTTACTACTCGAAATGTAAAAACTTTTAAAAAACTAGTTATGAAACAATTTATTAATGAATTATTATTTGTATTATGTATTTCTTTATTTTTGTTGTATACCTAATTTTAAATATTTGTAATTTTGTTTTTTAATATTTTTCGGCATTAGGTCATGAGTTAAAACCAAATTTTTAAATAAAAAATATAAATATATTTTGTTTAAAAATTCCAATTTATTTTATTTATTCAAATACTTAGCTTTTGTATAAAGGACACCAGATACTTTAAATTTGAAGATACATTTTATGAACAGTTAAAAGGAATGCCAATGGGATCTCCGGCATCACCTGTGATTGCAGACATAGTTATGGAGGAGCTATTGGACACGGCTATGGAGCTAATGGATGTAAAACCTAGATGTCTCACCAAATATGTTGATGATCTGTTTGGTATCATAAAAAAGGACAAAGTTAATGAAACACTAAAAATCTTAAATTCATACAATAGACAAATTCAATTTACCATGGAGAGAGAATGTGATAGTAAACTACCTTACTTGGACTCAATAATAATAAGACAAGGAAATCTGCTAAAACTGGATTGGTACCAGAAACCATCGTCATCGGGTAGATTAATAAATTTCTATTCGAAACATCCAAAACGAATCATTATAAATACGGCAACTAGTTTCATCAACAGGGTTTTAGACATAAGTGACAAACAGTTTCACAGGAAACTTTAAGAATGAATGACTTCCCCAAAAAGACAATTGACGATTTGATAAAACGTGTACGAAGTAAGTGTCCCATAGCTGGTAATAGAGAAACGGAGGATAAAATCTTTAAATCAATTAGCTATATACCGAAATTCTGAAAGATTAAAAAACTCCAATATATATAATAAGGACAAGTTCCAGTTAGCTTTTAAATGTAGCAATACTGTCAATAAATTATTCAGTAAAACAAAATCAAAATTGAAAAAGGAGGAAAAACCCAACGTAGTGTACAAAATCAATTGTAAAGGTGACAATACCAACATATGTCAGAAGACATATGTAGGCACAACTAAAACGAAACTAAAAACCAGACTCTCATCACATAAGTCTGATTTAAAAGCAACTTACAAACCACTGGAGCAAAACACAGCACTCGCAGCCCACTGTGCAGTTACTGGACATACACCAAATTTCGATGATGTTAAAATACTAGTAGAGGAGAGCAATTATGCCAGGAGATTTACTTTGGAGATGCTACACATACTTGACTTAGGCACAAATGAGAGATTAATCATTAAACTACAAACTGGATACAGAATATATCTCAGCTCACACATACAAACACACGATATACAAAAACAGAAAGAGACCAAAATAAAATAAAATATAAAAACATTAGTTGACAAAAGCTTTCAGCTGAACAGCAGCTCAAATAAGTGATTTTTTGTTTTCATTTTTATTTTCGTTTATTTATTTTAAAATGTAATTATATTTTTTGTGTTTGAAATGTTTTGTGTAATTTTTTGTAATAATTTGTACGATATATTTTTGTATTTTTATATAGAACCCCTGAAGATGGTCAACAAAGTTGACCGAAATTTTGGGAAATAAAATAAAATAAATTGGAATTTTTAAACAAAATATATTTATATTTTTTGTTTAAAAATTTGGTTTTAACTCATGACCTAATGCCGAAAAATATTAACAAACAACAAAACTAAAGGTCAACAATTTACAACTTTAAACATTTGTAATTTTTATAATTTTTAATAATTTAATTCACTGATATCAAATCAAATTATTTACTATTCCAATTTAAAATTTTATGCTGCAGCATAAGTCTTTTGCATAAATTACCAGTAAATAAAATTGCCAAAATTAAGAAATAAATCTCAATAATAATACGATACCCCTTAAAATATATTTATTTTGGGGCGCCATGAAATAAGTCTAAAATATATTTGGGGTCTAACTTCATATGAAAAACATCCACAATTTTAAAAAAGAAACAAACCACCAACGGAATAAAATAATGCTCCAAACAGCTATGAAAACATACACCAATTTTTAAGGACTTATTTCATATGAAATGAGAAAACAATATAATACAGTTTCGGTTTTAAAAATCCAGCTGCAAGGATGGGCCTTCGGCAGGGCGCAAGGTGTATGCGCAAACTAAAACTACTCGCTTACAAAAGCTTTTCTGTGTACCCGGACTTCGGTCTGGCACAATATCCAAATTTAGGAGCTTTAATTAGCGAGACTAATGTTTGTTATACCATAGAGATGAAAATCCTTGCTCCTGGCCAAAGTCCGGCTTTGCAGCCAAGCTTTAGTTAGCAATTCAGGATTTTAAAATTCGGGCTTTTTGAATATGGAATAATAAATTTCGATTTCGGGTTATACAAATAATACAGATTTCGACATTTCGCGATTCCAAAATTAGAGATTTTTATACTATCCCCTTTCTATGTATGGTTAACGTTTACTGTAAGGCGGTGCGCAAAATGACCCCAGGAAATATGGCCCCAAAAGGAAAGTGAAGAACGGCCCCAAAATTGTACATCAGACACAATAACTCGTAATTTTGGGGCAATTTTTTTTGTTTTTTTTTCTAATATTTTTAACAAGAAAAAAATTTGGTTTCTAGTTAAAAATTTTCTATTTTTAATTAAATTAAAATATAAAAAGCAAAAGTCCCATCTAACCCAAAATTACAATAACTTTTAACAGAATTTTTGGAAACCCAAATTTTGTTTGTTGCCGTATGCAAACAAATACCAATATTTTTTTTAGAGAATAAACATCGATTTATACTAAAAATTCGACTTAAAAAATGGATTTTATTTAAAACTACAACTCACGGCTGCAATGTTTTTACTTTAATGAGCCGTTATTATAATTGTAATGTGTGGCAATTATGTAGTGAGCCTGTCACCACTGATTGATCTTTAAAATCACGTTTTAGGAGTAGCCACTATATGGTATATTTATAAAAACTGAAAAAGTTGCATGGTATTATTTCTGGCCATATAAAGATGCATGTGCTACAGTTTTAGCCATATTTCAAAGATTTTCCAGAGTGGGATTTATATGACACCTTTGGACCAATCTTCACGATATTTGACAGTGTAATTTAAAATTTTAATGCAACAGCATTTTGTTGCGGCTTTATACGTACTACAGTGTTTTCATAAGTGGGCTTTATGTGGTACGTATAATAAATTATAAACAGTTGTTTACGTAATTCGACGGTATAATTTTTGTTTTATAAAAGTTTGAAATAACAAATTTCATTACAAAAGCACTATTCGTTACAATTTTAGACGTTCTAAAGTCTTTTCAGAGAGTATGTTTTATATCGGTCTTATGGCAATTATAGACGAATTTGTGTATTAGGATTTCTAAGCATAAGAAACGAAAAATTGTAAACCAGTCAATGTATTTCGCCACCTTTCTATTGTTTTTGTAACAAAATTATCATTTTTTAAGGGTGGTTGTTTACGATTTGGATACAAACCTGTTATGCTTTAAGGCCGATTTTGCTGGGTTTTATTCCCAAGCTGCTTAGGAGAACTATAAATAATTTGACTTTAATATTGTTCCATTCTTTTGAGTTTTTTCAAAGTGAGCGAAATTTGAGCAGACGGACAGACAGTCGGACATGGCTTATTCGATTTAGAATTTTTTAAGAACCCAGAATATATGTAAATACTTTATGGTCTCTAAGATGTATATTACAAAAGTTTCACACGGGGTAACAAACTGAGTATACCACCCTTCTCCACTAGCGGAGAAGGGGATAAGGAATGTAATCTGCTTTCTTTCTCGCACTAAATTTTTCAAGTTATTTTGGCAACATGTTTTTTGAAGTCGCCTGTAAAAAAAAATTTGCTGCCAATTCAATAATATAATATTAAAATTACTAACAAATATGGATTGATACATTTATGGGTATGAAAATTACCTTAAAAATTGTTGGCCAAAACACAAATAAAAAAATTAATAAAAAATCAGCTTAAAAGCTGAATATTTTGAAGCATCACTGTAATATGAACAGAGGGTAACATATGGCATTATTTTCATAAATTTTCCACAGCAGAGAACTAACAAAAAACTAAAAAAAAAAATTTTTAAATAAAAAAAATATGATACCGATGTTTTCAAGCATTTATTTTTTTGATGTTTTTCCAAGTGTTTTGATTTATGACACAACAATATTCTACTGTCAGCAGTTTATAAACACTTATGAATAAAATATAGCAAATGTTTTTGAAGTGGAACGCTACACTCAAAAGAATGTATTCTGAATCGTTAATTTTTAATTTATTTTTTAATTTATTTAATTTATAAATTTTATAGTAATTGGTTTCTTTGTGATTTTAATCAAACTGTTTATGGTTTTTAGTCAAAATTTGTTAATTTAATTTAAATGTTAAAACTAAAAATAGAAAAAATAATTTATTGCAGCGAAATTTCGATCCACTAAAATACCATTGGTTAAAAGATTGATGTTTTTCTATAGACTGACAGCCGTCGACGTGGTGGAAAAGTAAAACTGCAAATAACTTTGGTAATGAGAGAATGAGGTTATTACCGAAACATGTTAGTTCGACATGAGTTCAATACCTCGTCCAGTCAAGAATAAAAATGAGCAATAAATTTGAATTTATTTCATGTTGCAAAATTTCTTTCTTCATTACGGTGCTCAAAATCGGCCAACTGAAACCACTATTGCCAACATCATTCCCAGTTTACATTAGTGGATGATACTCGACCGGCTAGACTACATCCAGTAGAGAAATTGAGGAAAATCAGAATGTTACCGTCAATGGTAACCTCGCACCATGTTTTTTTTTTTGTTAGGACCAGCACTCAGGGGATGAACCCTACTAATGCATTGCATTGGGTTGTAACTAGGAAAATAGTTTATGGGAAGGAGAGAAGAGGAAGTAGTGCCTGTGAACATTTGACTTGAATTTGTTCATGTTGAAAGTGAAAGGGAACACTTCAGCAGGAAGTTTATTCCACATACGAACTGTCCGGCCGAAAAACGAATTTTCCCTGTAAGGCTTTGTACGATTTACCTGCCAATCGACCACAAAATGATGGGCTCTTAAGAAAAAACGTTTATTACGAAGAAACGTACGGGTTTCGCTTTCGGCCAAGCGTATCATTTATGTTCTGACTCATAGCACTAACATTGGATACGCATAGTCTATAATCAAATGATTACGAATGGCAAAGGTTGCTGTCATTTGCAAAAGAGTAGAGAGGGTTGAAAGTTTGACATATGAGGTCATTTAGAAAAATAAAAATAGAGTAGGAGAAAGAACGAAGCCTTGCGGAACTCGTTTGACGAAATCCCATCTATAACAACTCATATAGTGCATTCACAGAAAAAATAGAAAATCGACTTCAATTAAACAATTCGTTCAGACAATTAAATCTTTAACTAATTTTGCCCCTGCAAAGGAATTGCTCATATCAATAACCGGATTTGTATCTTCGAGTCATGGGACACAAATTAAGTCAATTAAAAAATTTATTGTATAAACAAAAAATACACCACATATACACAAACATTTAATTTTATGGGTTTTGAATAAAAAAAATTAATTGCAGCAAACAAAAAATTAATTGAATAATTAATATACACCAATTAATTATTTAATTGAATAGTTTTTTGCAAAAATTTTTTCTGTGTTCTCTGGGAAAATCGATATAAATCGAGAGAAATTATCAGTCACACCAAATGCAACAAGTTTTGCCAAAAGTGCACCAGGCCAGACTCTGTCAAACTCCTTGGAAATGTGGTGAGCAATTACCTTACATTCGCCAAAATGGTAAATGGAACGGCACCATTTTTCCGACAACAGGGCCAGTAGGTCTTCAGTAGAGCAACCTGAAAATCAAGCGGAGACTCTCGCTCAACAAGATTTGGTGAGTACTTAATTTCATGTTTTGCTATGGTTAATTGGCCACTTAGATCGTGCGATATCACACATTTGGACCATTTGTTTTGGGGATATGTAATGTCTGAGGTATATAAGTCAATTACGATTGACGGCTTGCAACTTTAAAATATGTTATTCGCGAATTACTAGTCACTTTGCTCGATTGAGTCGCCAAAAATTGAACCTTCCGAATGGACCACCTCAGACGGAGTCACGACCAATATTTCCATGAAATCATATTCAAACATTAAATGCCATAAATTCTTCTTTTAACCGATAATAAAAATTTGTAGTTCACTTTTAAATTTATGTGTTTTATTCTACATTATAATTCAAGCCTCACGATGTACCACCCGATATCTATTAACCATTATTTTTTATTATCCATGCTTAGCCCGGTCCTGTGCGAGCCGCATAATCGAGGTTCAACTGTATATTTTATGCCTTGTTCTAATTTTCTTAATTAAAATAAAATTAATTAGTTTATAAAAAACTTAGGGTTTCTAGATTAACAATCTATAGGAGCAATACAACAAAAACGCTAAATAGTGCCCAATATTCGATTAATCGAACACAATTTTTCTCAAAAACAAAAAATCTACATATCTAAAATTTGGACTTCAGATTTGTGTTTTCTAGTCCCAAATTATCTATCAACCACCAAGTTTTATAAAGTTACTCGAAAAAAAAAATCGCTGTGACGAAAAAGTTTAAAAAAGTTGAATGAAAATTTAATTTTTAAATCTTAATTAGCAGCAAAAATATAAGTTAAGCCCTTAGAAATTTTGGTTGATCAAATTAGCAATTAATGATTTTAACCCTTAAACGGTAAGATCCTTTTAGTGTGAAGTTAATTATAAGCATTCGTAAATTTTACTTGACGTAGGTCAAAACTAAGTTTTTTATTAATTGATTGAGTACAATAATGCTATTGTACTTCACCTTATGGGTCGTTTTGGTTCGCTTAAAAAAAAATTATTAAAATTGTGTTGTGTACAACGAGTACTAGTACTCGCTCATAGTCTGTGATGCTGATGATGACGATGACTGAAGAGATGGTTGGTTTGTTCGTTTTATTTTGTTGTTTTAGCTTTTTGGCTGGTTTAACTGGCTGGTCGGTTCGTTGGCTAAATGACTGAATAGCTGGCACGCTATAAATGTTTAGTTAAGTTGTTTGGCCCATAACATCATAAATTTTTTTTATAAAAAATAAAAAATATATACTATACATCTATTTTGGCAATGAGTTGAGACGGAATTTTATAACAACACTTGCAACATTGCTAGTCACCACACAAATGCATACACATATCCATACATACAAACACATACATGTATCTTAAAATTCAGTAAAAAGATAGTTGGCCTAAAGCTATAAAAAACCTAGTCAAATGTAAACGGTTGTTGTTTGTAAACGATCTTTCGTTTCCCCCCATCAACGGTTTGGGTTAATTTTTTTCTGTAACATTTTCATCTTTATTACATGTTTATTTACTTGAAGTGGCACAAGTAACTAAATTCTTCTTCATTTGTTTGTTGCAGTTACAGGGTATTTTGTTGTTATTACTTTACTCCATATTTATTTAAGGGTTATACACTCGTATACAAATATGTAAATGTTTGTATGAATGTGAAAAATGTCAAAAATAATACCTTCTTTGACATGAATTGCCATTTTTTTTTATTTTAAATGCGAACAAATAAAATCTTTGAAGTTTTTTTTTAAATTATTTTTGTAGCATTTTCTTTCATATTGTTATTTTTTTATCGTAAATATAAAAAAAGGGTTTTGTACATTTTGTGGTGTTTTTTTTTTTGTAAACTGTATTAAATCCGTATGTGAAATTGTAAAACAGATATCCAAGATAACAATTTAGAACAGAGATGGGATCATAAAGGACTTGGCTAAAATATTTTTTAGCATAATTCGGTAAAACCATTTTTAAAATAAATTTTTTTAAATTCTTAAGTTAAGTTTAGACGAAAATGTACCAAAAAGGAGACTGAAGTAACTTTTGGCATTATTAGAGAATTAAGACTGACGCCAAATCGTAAAAATTGATTTTGACATTGAGTTACCAACTGTGCGGTATATTAAATAACGGTTTTTAATAGTTATAAAAACCGCTTTTTTAAGAAAGGCGTTTTCAGTTCTTTAAGGACAGTGAACTGTTGTTTAAATTTTGCTTACCAATAGTACAAAGTTGTATAAAAAGGCAAAAAAATTATAGGGCTTTTAAACACTTTTGACACACGCGGAATTTTTTAATGTGGCTTTTTTGTTTGATAGGTGACTTTTCACCTTTATTTTAGTATATTAAGTTATGGCGGAATGTAGTTATAATGCTTAGAAAATTGATAGATATTTTCTAAGGAATAACACTGTGCTAGAATTTGGCTCTTTTTTTCTGACAAGCTGATTAACCTTATTCGGGTACGCTGAATCCAGTGTTGCTAACCATCTTTTACGTTATCTTTTGTTTTCGAATATTTCGTTAATTCGAAAATTGAGGAGGTTGCACAATACATATTCACGATTATTAAAATTTACTAAGAAACCCGATATTCCGCAATAAAATTACCTTTAAGTAGGGCAAAACTTTTTTCTAATCTGCGCAGTCTTTATAGAAAAATAATTTTTTTTGGCAAAAAAAAAAAAAATTTGTTGGAAACATTTCGAAATGTTTGTTTTTTAAAACCGCAATAAAATTGAAAAATGCAACTATGCCCCTTTTTTTTGCTTTACGTATAACAAATTTAATTCCAAACAAAACAAGCAACAAATGATTTAAATCTGTCTACAACATTTGATTTTATTTACAAAAGATAAAAAATGTTTATTAAATTTAAGAATTTCATAAGACGCCATATTTGTATGGGAGTGGTGATAAACGGCAAGTATGTTTTGAGAAAATATTAAGGAAAAAAGACGCCCTTAGGGTCGACTCCTCGGCAGTTATGGGAATTTTTCTTCAATATTTTTCTATCCTGTTTGAAAATTTTATATGGGAGCTCCCTTAAGCAATAACAAATGATGGAGATGAAAAATAAAGTGGCGATGGTCATACATTTGACCCGTATACAGGCATCGTAGGCGCTAAAGGGGCCAAATTAAAGAATTTCAATTAACCGCCATGTTTGCATGGAATCCCCTAATGGGGTATTTTATGAAAAAGTTGTAGTAAAATGTCCGAAGTTCGTTTGCAATAACATTTAATAATGTAATATTTGATGTTGATACAAGAGTTCTTTTGGCTTAATTCGATTAGCGTTTAATTGGATTGCGGAAGGTATGGGAGTAGGGTTGCCAGACACCAAAAGTCGAATAACTGGACAAAAGAAAAAATTCACCTGGATTTTGAAAAAATAACTGGACAATTTGAAAATGCACATAATATTTATTTTGTAATAAAAAAATGTTTAAAAAGCAAGGAAACGTAGCACTTTTAATTCAGTCTTATTTTATATTACAAAATTTTAATCAAGGCGAACTCACTACAAGTGGCAGCGAAAAGACTGCTGATTTTGACAGTTCGAACCAATTTGTTTTGGTTTCATAATATTTTGTTTATAAATAGTTAACATTTCGAGCCGTAACCATCTGCGGTTTTTGAGGTTTTTGTTTTGTTGTAGTATTGCTGCCACCGTTTTTATTAATTCAACTTGATCAACTTAATCAAATAAAAAAGTAGATGAACAGCCATGTCAATGGAGAGTTCCAGTTAAATTTTGTTTTAATTACCGTCGTTTTTTTAAAATTAGTTCTAATGAAGATAAGTAAGCTGTACTCATTGTATGAAGTATATAAAACAAAATTATTTAATGAACTTTAAACGCTGGATCTTTTTTAGAGTTTGTTCAATTTTGATTTCACTCGAATTCGATTTCCCGAACATGACTGATGACTTTTTGCTTAGCCACATGAAAGTAAGTTTTCAAAATTAAACAAAGTTTTTTAACTGGACAAATTGCATTTTAGCTGGAACCTGGACAACACCCAAACAACTGGACAATCCAGGCCATTACAGACCGTCTGGCAACCCTATATGAGAGGTACCCGAAAAAGTAGACCGATTAACGTCCAAGTCAACAAGGTTCGTTCTTCCTAAAAAAATTACACAATACAACATTTCATAGAATTCCGTATAAAATTGCGACCTGTACTTTGTTGACAAGAAAGCATTTGTACTATACAAAATACATGGTAGTATACAGTATAAAGATCAGAGTTGAGTCAGAAAAATTTATCAATTACCCAAAGAGCAAAACGAAATGGGTATGTTAATAAAGGAAAGAGTACGTAATTTGAAATGGCACTAGGTATTTTATTATTTTATTTTATTAGCAGTTCCCTTAGATTCTATTCCATCAAACTTTAAATTTATGTACAATTTAACACATTTTAAAAAATCTCCACTTACAGTTGAGCTAAGAAACCATTTTAACCAAAACAGTTTATTTCATAAAAATCCCTTCTGAAAATAAAAAGTTATAAGCAATTGAATTTTCAAAATTTATTACAAAATCATACTTTCAGTCAAAGATTTTTGTAGATGTTTGTAGATTTGCGTTAATTGAAGTTTAATTTTTTTTAAAAAAGTTGAGCATACACAGTCGACAATGTTAAGAATTTCGCTGTTTCGATTACCGAGGGTTGCGTTAACCGACGATACCCTGTATTTAAAAATCTATTTTAAAATTTAACAAGTTAAAAATTCAAGGATTTGGGGCTAAACACAAAATAACTAAAACTGTTTTAAAATTTTTTTCTATACCATTCTGATGGCTGAAGTAGGAGTCAAATGTTTGCTGGTATATTTACTTTGATTTAAGAACATTGACATATTTATGTTCACCTTTTTTTTTTACTAGTTTTAAGCATTTGTATGTAGGTTGGCATTACCGGAGGCTTAATCAAATATTGGACTACTGTTTGTTCTGTGAAAATTTACCATTTTTGCAATAAATTATTGAGGTTTGTTTTTAAAAAAAAAATTAGATTGTTTTTAGTTTTATTTGTATTTAATTTGGCATCTTCCCTAAAAGACAATATAGAATCAAATATTGTTTTTTTTGTTTGTTTTGTGTTTGCTTGAACTTTTTATTACGTCTGTCAGAAAGTTAGATAGTATAAACTTGTACGATTAAATATTGAAACTGGAAATATTATTAACAGTACAAGTTTTCATATTTATAAAAAAATTAATAAAAAAAAGCAAACAAATTAATGGTTATTAAAAATCTTATCAAATGTTCAATAACTTTATTTAAAGGCTTAAATAAAGATTCAATATCTGAAAATTTGTATTTAACTGCCGAG
Source organism: Pollenia labialis (assembly GCA_949318255.1). Lineage (NCBI taxonomy): Eukaryota > Metazoa > Arthropoda > Insecta > Diptera > Polleniidae > Pollenia > Pollenia labialis. Next base: position 139,972,968 of record OX439139.1, on the reverse strand, counting down.
TTAGTTTTATACCAAAAACACAATTATAGAGATTCACTTTTTTTTAGTCAATATTGTTAAAATTTACTTATACAATACATTTTGTTAAAATTTACTTTTTATAGTAAATTTTGTTAAAACTTACTTTTTATAGTAAATTTTCTTAAAATTTACTTTTTATAGTGAATTTTCTTTTTATAGTAAAAATTGTTAAAATTTACTTTTTAGAGTAAATTTTGTTAAAATAATTTTTTTATAGTAAACTTTTGGAAAACTTACTTTTTATAGTAATATTTGTTAAAATTTACTTTTTATACTTTTTATAGTAAATAGAAACTGGGAATTATTTCCATCCGAAGGTTACTTTATATTATATTCAACATTTTTTTTATTTTTCGAATTTATTCTATGAGCTAAATTTCAGTTATGTATTTTATAAAGCTTTTTTTGTCATTTCTGAAAAATTGAAGGAATATGACTATTACAAAAAAAAAAAAGCTTTATAAAATACATAACTGAAATTTAGCTCATAGAATAAATTCGAAAAATAAAAAAAAATGTTGAATATTTTTATAGTAAAGTTTGTTTAAATTTACTTTTTATAGTAAATTTTGTAAAAATTTACTTTTTATAATAAATTTTTTTCAAATTTACTTTTTATAGTAAATTTTGTTAAAATTTACTTTTAATAGTAAAAAATGTTAAAATTTACTTTTTATAGTAAATTTTCTTAAAATTTCATTTTTATAGTAAATATTGTTAAAATTTTCTTTTTACAGTAAATTTTGATAAAATAATTTTTTGTAGTAAATTTTTGGAAAACTTACTTTTTATAGTAAATTTTGTTAAAATTTACTTTTTATAGTAAAGTTTGTTTAAATTTACTTTTTATAGTTAATTGTGTGTAAATTTACTTTTAATAGTAAATTTTGTTAAAAATTCACTTTTTTATAGTAAACTTTACTTTTTATAGTATATTTTGTTCAAATTTACTTTTTATAGTAAATTTTGTTAAAATTTTCTTTTTATAGTAAATATTGTTAAAATTTACTTTTTATATAAAATTTTGTTAAAATTTACTTTTGATAGTAAATTTTGTTAAAATTTTCTTTTTATAGTAAATTTTGTTAAAATTTACTTTTTATATTAAATTTTGTTAAAATTTACTTTTTATAGTAAATTTTGTTAAAATTTACTTTTTATAGTAAATTTTAAAATTTACTTTTTATTGTAAATTTTGTTAAATAAATTAATGAAAATAAGGTAAGATAGTGTGGCCATATTGTACCGATTTTTTCTCGTTTTTGGTTTAGCCAATATGAGCCGAAAAAAATCGTCACAAATTGCGACGACAATGTGACCGCTCAGAAGAGAATTGTGCAATTTGTTGAAATGTGTACCGATGAGGGACAATACAAATCTTCGTAGATTGTGCTATGTGCGCCGATAGTGCGATCTTAGCTTAAGTTTTATATTGTAGAAAATTAAAAAGGTACCCTGTTGTACTTTTTTAAAATTAAAGAATGACATTTTAGTTCCCATAGTTTCCCATTTCAGTTAATTTTGTCACCCTATTGAAGAATCAAAAGTATCGATATTGCAGTGGGATATCATAATTTAATGAATAGAGAAAAAAGTTTTGTACAAAAGTGACAAAAATAGATACAATTTTTACCCTTTAAACGATCGCATTTCGAAAAAGTAACCCACTTTTTATGTGAATTTTTTAGATAAGTTACGAATATAATTTAGTTTTTATTTCTATGTTTAGTGGTTGAAAAGTTAAAAAAGTTCCAAAATATTGGTTTTACACATTTACACCCTAAAATGGCCTTCTTTCAAAAAAGTACCAACCACCCTTCCGCTTATTATTTTTTATTGAACCACGATAAGTATTTAATGTTTCAGTATCTCTTTTAGTTTAGGAGATATTCGATTGGCGAATTTACACCTTTTTTGCGACCTAAGCATTCGAATTTGGAATATTCAGTTTCGTTTTGGCAACAGATGAATCTTCGGTCTAAATTTGAGGTTTGTAGCTTCAGGAGTTGAACCAGTCACCCAGTCAGTAACGTTACAATTTTCTTTACATCTTTAGATAATTTGGATTGTGCACGGAAGACAGATTATCAGGTTATGTTTTTATTTTATTAACTTTCACAAAATATATTAAAAACAAAATTAAATAAATTTATTGTTTTGCTGTTTATATAACTAAATAACCATATAACCTGAGAACCAGCCTTCCATGAACAACCCAAATATAATTAAATAAAATAAATTTATTTAAGTAAAGAAAAGACCTACTACTAGGCCTAGATGATATGCTGGACCGAGTTGACCCACTATTAATAGCAAAGTATTTGGGGAAAGTTTTGTAATTCTAGGTCATCGAGTGTATCGCGCATTTGCCTTTTTCCAGGGGAATTTTTATATAGGGGATGGGAGAAAAAAGCAGCCAGTTCATTCTTCATAACAAGCGAATGTGGGTAAAGAGCACAACTTGAAAACCAGGTTTGAATAATTGCAAAGTTTCCTTTTTCGATAAACGATTAAAGGCTCAGTTAGCCGGGAGTAACAGTTACAGTATCCTTACCGTATAAAAGTAAGACCAATCTATTTCTTACAGATTGAGACGTAACATCTTACTGCTGACTATAATCGTTCTAATTGCTTTACATACAACAAAATGAATCAGCTGATTTACAACGTTACTGTTACTTCCGGCTAACTGAACCTTAATCCTAAATATTCCTTTATTTAGCAAACAAGGTTGATGTAAAGTCGGTTATTTTATAAATCTTACACTATAAAATTGTAAAAAAATTGTGTTTCACAATCAGGCTTAAATTTTATTTCCTTTGATTTAGATTTAATAGCGTTTACTTTTCAGCAAATAGACAAATAAAGCTCAATATAGTGGTGTAGTATCTTTTTAAGGGTAATTGAATAATTTTATTAAATTAATTTAAATCTAAAGAATTTTGTCTTATATTTTCCTTTTAATTTTCTGCAATTAAACAATTAACCTGCTATTCACGTATAAAACAAACAGATAAAAAACAATTCTTATACCTTTTAGCAATTCTTTCAATCATAAATATGGAATTTTTTTTACACAAAGGCTTTTTAAGTTTGTCCGTGTCTTACAAAAATATTAGTTATTTTTTTCTCTTCTTGTTTTATGGTATCTGCTGTTGTTGTTCTGAAAATATTCTCTGTATTCTTCCTGAATACGAATTTTATGAATTCCCCTGGTACTACAATTAAAATACACTTTAATAGCAGTTACCTGCATATCATTTGGCTGTTTTTTATGTTACTTTACTTAATGTAGCAGTGCACATACAATACAGTGGGTAAATAATGTTAATGCAGATATTAAGAAAATGTTGCTTAAAAGAAGTAACGTTAAGTTTTAGAAGGGCTTTTGTGTTAGACACTGTTAAGGGCTAGTTTACACTAACACACAAGTCTTACGTATTTTGAGGAAAATACATCCCTGTCCCGATAAATTGTTTTTGTTTTTTGAAAATATTCAAGCAATAATTAGATCAAGGAAGCATTTTGTTCAAAATACGTAAACTAGCCTTGAGTAATTTTTAAATTTTTTTTATTTTTTACATTTTTTTATTTTTTACATTTATTATTTTTTACATATACATTTCATACTTACTTGTAAATTCTATTTGTTTATGTAGCTTTTACCCTTTGTTTTCGACTACTTTTACTATTCTGGGCTACTCTGCCCTACAAGCCTGTCTGTCATGATATTTTCCTTTGCGTCCCCTATCAATACAAAGCCACTTGAAATTTTCGTTTTCTTCCTTTGCTTCTATTGTCACTGTAGTATTTCAAGTTTTAGTTGATATTACAGTGTCCTCGACTACAAACATCTTTGGGGAAACATTTATAACTGAAAAGACAAAAATTAGAAAATAAAACAAATACAACTCAACGACCGACACGCAGACCGTTCGACTAACCATTCTCTGAAGGCATTTGCTAGCTGGAAATTTTATATTGGCTTTGGTAATAAACTTTTGCGTGACAATTGAAAATAAGTACAGCAAACAGAAATCTAGAAACATTTACAACCTTTCGTTACACACAGTCTCACAAATATTTTATTTCACTGAGTTCAAAAGAAAAGAAAACAAAACAAAAAAAAACAACATTATATTCGTATCCATTGGGTTAAATGGCAAGATAACAAACAGAACAGCGAACAACAAAGCGAAAAAGAGCCATAATACAGACAACAAATTGCCAAAGGAGGTTAGTTCGGATGTTGTGTGTGTTCAACTTAAAAGGGATTTAAGGCATGAAAAATATGTTAATAACCTTTTAAAGAATTTCAGTTAAGTAGGCTTTTACTGTGGAATTGTTTCGACTGACTACAACTAAAGTGGAATGGAAAATAAAAGCCAGAAATGCTATTTGTGTAAGAACAAATTAAAAATTCAGGTAATAAATGATTGATTGCAAAAGGAAGAAATTTGCCATAAGAAAATAAAGCAATAAAATTTATTCAAATAAATTAATTGGCATCAATTAGTCCAGTAGGCGTATAAGTGTTGAGATTTTAGATTTTAGATATCATTACTAATTAAGTATACGTACGAAAGAATATATTGAATAATTGCTGAAAATATGTGTACAAATAGATAACAGTGCTCTACAGAAGCGATCATTTTGAACGTTTCCCTTATAAAAATTACTGATCAATATGTATTTTCATCTGCTGATGATGATGGTGTCAATAGTTTTTCCCTTACAGCTTTTGTTTGAAAGATATGGTGACATATATTATTTACACCATTTTCTGTTTGTCTTTCAAACTTTTATTACTCGACACCAAAATCTCTTTCTTTTGAGTTGGGTCTCATTATGAATTTTTGAGTATATCTCGCTGTTATTGCAAGGACATTAAAATCTTCGATGTTTTTGGTTTAGTCCTTAACATTTTTTATGTAAATTTTCTGCAATAAAAATAACAGTATATTTTTAACTGCTGTTTACCAATATAACATTTGGTTTTACCTACTATCTCTTGCTTTAGAGATATTGTGCTTTAAATAAAAAAAAAATACTTTAAATATTCCTTTTTAAACTCATTCCAAATAAATTGGGTTTTAAATCAAATTTATCATCAATAACAGAATGTTTACGAAGAAAAAACTTTGTGCAAATAATCCAGACAGTTTTGCGTCAATATGTTTTTGTACAGTATCGAAAACCTTTAGACGTCGGGAAAATTGCATATTTTAAAACTAATATTTCCAATCAGTTTGACAAAACTGCGCAGTGTCTTTACGGCGATGGTAGCTTGTCAAGGTTTTCCTTAATTTCCTATTAAATAAAAAAAAAAATAAAATTGAATCCCAAGTGTAAATAAAACTGAACTGGCAAATAAAATAAAGTAATTTGTTTTGTTTTTATTTTTGTTTTTTCTTTACCCACATGAAAAGTTTTCAAAAAATCAACCAATTGTAGGCGGGACTATAAGAAAAGATAAATCACAGTTTATTGTTGTTGTTTTTGTTTAAGCTTTGATATTGTTGTAAAACTTGGGTTTATAATTCTTATTCGCTTAACAGTTTTATTTGTGTAATATCTTTAGTTTTTCTAAAACCTTTGGATGAAGTTTCCTGACCTAAGCAACCAGTGAAATGCGCTTATCCCACCAAAAACAAATTTCAGTTTATCAAAAGTATGAAATGGGAATTTAGCACATTTAAACAAAACCTTGTTAATTGAAAAATATCGAATAAACTTGAGTTTGCTTAAAACCGTACAAATTTGAAACTGTGGTTTCGTTTTTAAAATAATTTCGGTTCGGTTTTCGGTATTGAAAATATCAAAGTTAAATTTCATACATCAACATATATACCTGTGGCTACCTGGGCCTGGCCAGGCATTTTTTGACTTTCTACAAGTTTTTTTTTATATAAATTTGAACAAAACTTTATATATTCCTCAATCAAAGTATTTTTTACAAGATAATGAGTAAAAAAGTTTAAGCACCGTGGACGCCGCAATTGGCCAAATGAAAATTTTGTGCATATTGTATCCACCTGGGCCTGGCCAGGCCCTGCCATATTAAATATGTACTGCAGTAAATAAAATCACAATTAAATGTATCAAAAAGCATACGCAACACATAAGAATTATTTCTTTATTGTTTTTTTTTTTAAATTATTCTATTTCTCTATTTATATAAAAGTAGTCCCAGCCCTGCTAGCATTTGGAAGATTGTTTTTGAAAAAATCAGAGTATGAGTCTTTTTCGATTACTTTTGGTGATCAAAAACTGATTAATCAGCTACACGCTTAAACATAGACTCGAAAATTACCCACGCTTATGATTCTAAACTGTTTGATTTAAAATGCAATAGCAAATCGTATTGAAACCGCAAATGGATCATCTTGGCGCTTAAAATGTGAGCATTTTATACTTTATTCATAATCAAATTTCGCGCAGCTAGAAGGTTACAAACTGTTTGATCACAAACTGATTATGCATGCGTTCGAAAAGTGATTATTTTTTTTGTTATTTACTATTGATAAATGACTCATAGTTGATTAGAAATATGTCTTATATCGAATCGAAAAAGACGCAGAATAGAAGTTAAAAAAGACTGATAAATGACTAGAAAATTATTCGAAAATAATCATAAATACCATTAGAAAAGAGTCTAAAGTGACTCTAAACTAATAAAAAAAAACCAATCATAAATGACTCATCAAGAAGAGTCGCGGGTAGGGTACCATTTCTACCGACAAAAGTATCATTTATGATCAGAAAATGAGCGCATATTCTGATTTTTTAATCGCGTTGACGAGTCAAAAAAGACTCGATTATTATTAAAAATTTTAAAAAATGCTAGCTGGGAGCCTTTCCCAGCTGTTGGTTAGTGTGAGTTTCTTCTATAGCCACAAAAACTCCATACAAAATACTAGTGGTCCCAGCTAGGCCCAGGTGGTAGTTTGTGCCACACAAAGTAGGTGTCTACTTAAGCTTACATTTGTTTTTCTTAGTACTAATTTTGAATTTTAAGAATTTTGAAATACCTTGCCATTGTTGCAGGCTGTTATGTATAAAGTTGTTGTTTATGAAGTTCGAGTTTTATTTATAATTTTCAATTTATTTAAGCATAAATAAATTGTTAAAGTAAAAGCTAAAACTGAGGTTTTTTTGTCGGTTTTCGGTTTTAGGCATTTAAAACCGCGGTTTCGATTTCGGTTAAAACCGAACAGCAACCCCTAGAATAAACCACAAAAAAATCTAATTTTCTATGAATCAAGTATCTTTAATTTTGTTGAAAATCATTTTTATTATTTATTAAAAAAAATCGACCAGCCGGGCACCCAGCGCTTTAACCTTTTTCGCGTACGCTGAATCTAATAGAACTAACCGTTTTTTAAGGTTAGCTCTTGTTTTCGAGATATACAGTTATTTCGAAAATCGAGAAGGTTGCACAACATATATTCGGTTAACTCAGAAACGGTTTAGTTTATTGAAAAAACTAAAAAACCGAAATTCCGGTTAAAGGGCTTTCCAATATACGCAATCGTTTTAGAATAATAATTTTTTTCCAGTCAAACCAAGAAAAACCAAGTTGCAAACAAAAAAAGCCATAAGTGATTAAAATCTGTTTACAACTTTTGATTTGATTTAAAAAGACCAAAAATTTCCATTAAATTTAAGAATTTCTTAAAACGGAATATTTGTATGGGGGCCTTCGTAAGAGGTGGTGATAAAGTACAAGTATGTTTTAGGAAACTGTTAAAAATAAAAAACTAATGGAGGTTGGTCAAACATTTTATTCTCTTAGGATAAAATTTTTTCTTCAATATGTTCCATTCCTTAGCGGGTAGCTGTGTTACAAACAGATAATGGGGATAAAAATAAAGTGGGTCGGTAAAACATTTGACTCATCTAGGAGCATTCTAGGAGCTGCAGGGGTCAAATTAATGAATTCAATTAAACCGCCATATTTGTATGGGAGCCTCTCCAAGGATTGGAGATATATGCTAGTATGTATGGGTCTTTTTCTTTAATATATTTCTAGTCAGTATTGACAATTTTGTTTGGGAGCGCCTTTAAGGTATGGAGAAAGCGGGTGGGTATGTTAGAAACCATTGTTGTGCGCTTGAGAATTTTTTTTTAAGCAAACGCACACAATCGCAAATATTGAAGCTGAATTGACGTGTGTAAAAAAATTATTCGTAAGGAAAAATTCGCATTATGTTTTATTAAATATGCGATTGAGAGAAAACTGGTTTAGACAAAAGTTGTTGGAACTAATAACAACATCTTAGTAAACGATTTTATTGTAAAATTAATATTTTCGACGTTATGAGGCATAAAAGTCGGACTTATCGATTTTTCTCAAACTTTGGCAGGCATAACGGACGGCCTTCGCCGATTGCCCTTATTTTTCTTGCCCACCGAATTGGGGGAGAAAGCATGGAAAAATAGAAAATAAATATGCTCCAATAAAGTAAAACAATTGGATTTAAGGACTTATCTAAAAATACATAATTTTGAACATCCTTGCAATACAAGTAAGATATTCTGATGTGATTCTCTTTATGAAATTTTTAATTTGTTATATTGTACTGTAACTATTAATACTTCAAATCTTACAACAAAATTTTACGTAGCCCGAATGTAACGTGTTTCGTATCATCCCGTTTTGGATGTTTAAAAGTATAACTAAAATTTTCATTACTGCAATGACCAGTTTAGGATCAGTAATGTAAAATTTTATTGCATTAATGAATAGGGGTCAACGAAATGTGTTCAATTCAGCAACGATTCGTTTTTCTTTCAGTGGGCATGCACCCCGTTTATACTGGATTTTAAATCGTTTAAATGGATTTGAAATCTCATATCGCTTTCATCAGAAATCTGGTATAAATATATGCAGTTTTAGATCGTATCAAAAGTTTTGGTGTGTCATGCATCATATTTTTAATGCGAACAAGGAATTATGATGTTAAAGTATAAATATGGTCATATTCATCATATTGTGTGTACAGATTTTATGTATATTTAATTGAATTTTTTTTCAAACCAAATCTATTTTTGATTTTGACTAAATTCTATATGAATTTAAAAATCCACTACGAAACTTTTTTGAAAGTGGTTGACACTTAAAAATATTAACTGAGTTCGGGTTTGGTTGTATTGCTAAAAAGTTAGCCTTAGTGCAAACATTTTTAAGTGTGGCAATGATTGCTTTTTAAATTTAAATACAGGGTGTGAGGTATCATCGGTAAATGGAAATCGCTAACGGGTGATGATTCGATGCTTTTTGTGGCGAAAATTTTAGATGAAGGGAATACTTGCCACACGGTAAGAGAAACAATGGTTCTTATGAAAGAAAAGTTAGAAAATCGCAGTTTTTCTCGTAGAGGAGGAGTTAGTTGGCCACCAAGATCGTTCGATTTGAGTCTTTTAGACTATTTTTTGTAGGGGTTTTTTGTAATTTGAAGGAGCAATAATCCCACAATAGTTCAAGAGCTTAAAAACAACATTATATCTATCAACCATTGTCAACAGTTTATTGAAAACGTGATTGAAAATTTAAGTAAAAGATTGGGTGGCTGCCGAGCCAGCAGGAAGGCGGGGGCACTTGATCAACATAATCTTTCAGTTTTAGCCGGAACCTTTTTGTTATTTACGAAAATAAATATATTTTTAATATCTCAAAAAAAAAAAAAAAAAACTCATTTAATTATTATAACTAAAATGATACCTCAATTCTTGGACACGCTTATACATCATTTCTTCCTTAAAAAAGCAAATAGAACGCATGGCAAGTAATTTTAAAATAATGTACTTTATGTTGCCTCTTAGCCAGTTGAAATGAAATTAAATTTGTAATCAAAAAAATGAAAATTAACAATTAAGCATTCGTTTAGACAAAAGAATTAATGTTAACAAGAAAAATAATAAATAAGATTACTCGAGTAAAATTAAGAAATTTATGGAGGTCTAAACTTATTTATACTTTGGAATAAATTTTTAAAGAAAATCTTGCATAACTATGTAGTTTCAAGCACTACTGCTGTTTTTTCACCTTTTCAACCATGATACAAATACACAAGGTAGTTCCACTTCTCTCTCACAATATTTTTTTTGAAGTTTATCGGAATTATTTGAAGTTAGTTTTTTTTGTAAACAGTAAAAAAGCATTGCCACATATAAAAAAAATATAACCAATTTTTTTGGAAATTATTAGTTAAAATGTGTAATTTGTATTACAAATTATTCATATCTTATTTAGATTTTAGTTTGTGTTAAATTATTACTTAATATTTTAAACAAGTTAACAAGTGACACACAAAGGTTGGAGACTGTATCCTATTGGGCAATCATGGACCTAACGAAACAAAATTATGTATGATTCAAATAAGCTCCCTTATCGTTTTTTGCGTGTTTGGTAATATAAATAAGTTCACGTTCTCTTTAATCCATTACCAAAAAGTCGCAGGCGTCTTTATAATTCGCTAACCACGATACGGGTGAAGAGTTCTTTGTGCCATCTATATGAGATTTTTTCGTCAAAAAGTTGGTTTATGAAGCGGGATTTTATAGAAACCTCCCAGCATAACACTTTTTCATGATATTTTAGCTTTAACAAAAGTTCTCGTGTCCAAATTGTTTATCACTGCCATTATATATACCAATACATTTATAAGGAAGCTATAGACTTAAAAGCTTTGTAATTTCGATAGTGGTTTTTGTGAAACCTTTAATCAAATAAGTACCGATTTGAATAAAATTTGGTAGGATGATTTATGTATATTGAAATTATAAACCGTTTTCCATAATGTTTAAGGCTTGTGTCAGTTAAAATTAATGTTCATAACAAAAGAAATATTATCACTAAAATGGTGTACTTTGTGCGTCACAATTTTTCACACAAAGTTTACGTGGATAGTTTTCCAGCCGGACTTCGTTAGATCGATTCTGAAAGTGATTATGGGTCTAGAGCAGTTTCGTCCAAATACACATACTTTGATATTTGCATTTGCAGTTAATAGCTTTAAAAGCACCCCGATCCGATTGGCTGTAGTGCTCTCGTTGTTGTGAAAGCACAAAAGCTCTCTTGTTATAGCTCGCTGATTGTGAATATGAGCTACACGTAACTCGTCTAGAGCCAATATTTTTATGTGTTACACAAATTAGCACAAACTTTTTAGCATCAACGGACAAAAGTTATAAAGCTGCACTTACGAAGTTTCAAGCTTCACATTTTTTTTAAATACATATATTAATCGGCAGCTGATCTTTATAAATCCATATTTCTTGAAACTGCAGTTTGTTAATCTTATTAAAATATCAATTTTTAGGGATTTTTTTTATTTATTCACAGACATATTAAAAGTTTTTTAATATAAATTTTCTCTTATCTTTTGTGAATTAATAACACACTGCTACAAAAAAACACTTTTTGTCAGAACTTGAAAACCGACCTAGTGGGGTTGTAGGCCTAGGTGAGGACATACAAAAACCGTTTTCAAAAATTTTGAAACATTCTCAAAATTTTGAGTTATTTTCAAAAAACTGTTTTAGGGTAGGTCGTAACACTTTAGTACCTCTAACTCATACATTTTTTGATCGATTTCAAAATTTAAAACAGTTTTGAAAAGGCAAAGAAGTAAGCTTTTATGAAATGTATTCATAAAAAATATATTCCAGGAAATTAGGTGAGTGTTTATCAAAAGTTTCTAATTTTTTTTATTTTTTTTCATAATTTTTCAAATTCAACAAGAGTTATTTTAATTTTTTTCTATGAAAACCTATCTTTGTTTGCACTATATTTTAAAGATAATTTTGTGTAGAAAAAAACGAGATATCATTTGTTAAAATCGGCTTATATTTACAAAAGTTACTAAAGTTTTAAATCACGCAGAAGATCGCAAAAATATGCATTTGTCACAAAATGTGGCTCAGCCGATTTTGGTAAATATTCCAGATTCATCATCACTTTGTTTATGTTAAGTTTCATTACATTTAATTGCACTTAATACTGGCTTAGTAACAGTTAACACATTAGCATACTTAATGCTATCACGATTTTTATATTGATAACCAGTGATGTTTGTTTGGCAAAAATAACAGTCTTGTGGTTTATGGAATATTTTATGATGCCAAATCATTGGGAAAGATAATTTTAATGGCTAGCTTATAAACTTTTCAGACTTAGTTTTCTTAATCATACTGGAACAGCTTGTACAAATACTTTCGGGTTCATAACATTTGCTAGAACTGTATGAGCAGTTAAAAACTGTATTGAAGGCATTTACCAAGGCTTTATTTTTCTTCAGATCAAAGCGATGTTTTTTGTCAGAGAATAAACAGCAAACATATGTCTGTCTGTCCGTCTGTTCGTCTGTTCGTCTGTTGAAAACACGCTCACTTTCGAACAACTCAAAAGAAATAAACAAACTTGGTGCCAAATTGCTTGCAGTTATCCTAAGCAGTTTGCGATTTAAATTCAGCAAAATCGGTGCAGTAGGACCGGAGCTATGAATCAAAATGTGGAACCATCACCTAAAAAAAAGTTATAACTTTGTTATAAAAAATAACATAAATGGTGGAACAAGGCACGGAATGAGATAAGATTTTGCAAAAATTTGTTTTATTCGACTGGAAATCACGCTGTACAATTTCATGAAGATCCGTCCATAATTTACCCTTGGCCCCATATAAACACTACTCCCGGAAAATAGTTTAGTACGACTAAAACCGATAAAAATAATGCTATCATAACAAAATTTGAATTGAAACTGTTACTCAAGCTAGTTTAAATTGCTAAATAATTTAATATAGATCTAAACCTCAAACCAACCAATTTTAATGCTGATGTCTGAAAGATAAATTAATAATAACTTGACATCATATAGATATCCCTCCTGAAATATTCGAACAGTCGGTGGAGGGTATTAAAAATTCGGCACAGCTGAATATAGCACTCTAACTTGTTTTTATTCATATTTTTTGCGCGGAGGGAGAAAATACTAAAAAAAAGGTGTTAATGAAAAGTTGAATAACTTATACAATTTTTATCCGATTTGAAAAATTAAAACCATGTTTTGTTAAGAACTAAATTTTCTTCATACGCTAATATAAATTTTTATAAGCTTTCATATTAAAATAAGCAATGAAAAGCTACTAAAATCAAAAAAGTTTATAATTTTCGTTATTTTTGTAGATATTCTTAACAAAAACAATACTTATAATTTACAAATGTATAAAAAAATGCACGTAATTTTAAAGCGTAATCAGTTTTCTTTCCAAACCCGTTAAAAAAATTGAAATCGGACAAGAACTGACTGAGTTACAGGTCGATAAGTTGACGAACATCACTGAAAACGGTTTTTTTTTAAAATAACTTCTGAATTTGAGGGTGTTTCTGAAATTTTTTGACACAATTTTTAATGTACTCAACAAGTCCAATAACCCACGCTAGGTCGTTTTCCAAGTTTTTTTTACACTGTAGCACCGTGTAATTAATTTTTTTAAAGCATCAAAAAATAAATTAAACAAAAAGAGAAAAATTGGATTATTTAATAAGATATGGTAGCACAAATTTTGATAATTCCCATAAACGCCAGAACGTTAATATGGCGATGAAAAGAGAGAGTGGAACTACCTTCTGTATTTGTATCATGTTTTCAACAGAAACAAAACTGAGAAAGAAAATTCCATTCGTTTTTGTATTTATAGCCGTAATTTATTCTTTAACAAAAATTTATTTTATTCTTATAAATCTTTATCGCCATTGAATGCTTTTTTGTACATTTCCATTTTATTCTTTTCAACATTTGGTTTCTTGCATCAGCACACTTGCAGACTAAACTATCAATTTATCAATCTATGCATGTGTGGGCACATGGTACAGAAGCTCTCACACAATCTGCACGATAAACTATATTGAGAAATAGAAACGTACTACAGGTAATATCAATTACCATTCCCAATAAACTTGCCATACACTTATGTATATTGAGTGGCGTTGCATTGCAATGAAACGCAATGTATCGTTACATTATTTAAGCTTGAATGGCATCAGCAACACTTCACCTGCCATTAATGCAAGTAGGTAGCAGGGAGGCAGGAAGAGCGGCTGGATGAATGGCAACCAACCAACCAAACCAATCAACAGTTTTCAGCTAATTAATGTAAAGGAATAATGGAAATAATGATTTTTGTTGAATATAATGTTAATAATGATTATTGTGCCACAATTCTCTCTCAAACACTCGAACACACTCTAATTGTTCTAATGCCTTCTCATTTCGCTCCCACCTCTCATTATTATTTCAAATCAATAACAGCTGCAGTAGCAACAACAACAGCTGCAACTACAGCGAATATTTTTTTGTGTTTTAATACCAGAATTTGTACTTTACAATTTAATTAGATGTTTAATTTTTGCGTTTGATTAAACTTTGAAAGCTTTTTTTTGTTTGTTTTTGTTTAAATTTAGTTTTAATGCATTTTTCCATGATGTGTGTGTGGTTGTGTTTTATGAAATTAATGTTGCAGAATAATTAGTGTGCATAAATGTGTAAAGCATTTTAAGTTCATAAATACATATGCCAACTAAAAGGTGTGTTTAAGTTTGAGTGCATGTGTTTACAAATGGAATACTTAATTTGTTTACACTAAAGGAAACGCCTGGGGAAACGGGGAAAGTAAGCGAAATATAAATATTAGTGTATTGTACAAAATGTTTGGCTGTTTAAAGGAATTATATAGGAAACATTTTTGGGTAAAAAAGTGTATGCTCTAATGTAATAGAATTATTTTCTTTTGTTTGAATTGTCTTCAAACAAAGAAAGAGAAAATAGTTGCAAATTAAAAACAAACAATATAATATAAGTTTAAAAGAAATATTAAAGCAAAAAATAATAACTATACCTTCACATTACTTTTCATGTATATTCAAACACCATAATGCAAAATTGGAACTTTTATTGCACAAATTAAAAAAACAATATATTCTTAAAAAAGTACTTAAAGAATAAATTGAACGTTTCCTGTCTTTAAAATTTGTACAATTGTGTAAGAGATTTAACAAGTTTTAGATTTTTGTATGTCGTTTACTTTGAATCGCGATTATTGGTTAAACGATCTTTTAATAACACTGGTCTACAAATTTGGGAAAAAATTAACTGCTGAAACGAAGCATGTTTTTAAACTAATCCGGGTGCGCTGAACTTGACTCTGGCATACAAATTGGGCTGTCACGTCTTGTTAATATTTTATCGTATGCTGGAAATAGTGTTAAACAGCCAATACTGTAACGACAATTTCACAATTATTTTTTTGACAGAAGCCCACATTCATTCTTAATCTTCATAATAGTAGCAGTTAAGCATACCAGGGAGGTCGTGTATTACTGATTCACGATTTTTTTTAGCTTTGTGTGCGTTGAATATTTGGCTGGAAAAAGGATGTGCAATATCAGAATCATTAAAATATGCATATTTACATTATTTTGGTTTTGTAGTCAAAAACTTGGGCAAATCGTAGACACCGACAATATTTTGCATATTCTTTATTCGCATTTAGATTTTTTTTCCAAAAAATAAAACTAGGTGCATTGAGCGTGCTCACCAAGATTTAATGAAATTTAAAAGAATTTATCAAGGATTTTGAGACAAAAGTGTAAGAGCATGATTGCTTACAAACCAATTGTTAAGGGAGTTAACGAGAAACACTCAAAGTGATCAGACGTGCGCGGAAGAACTATATTTATATTTACTCCTTTTTTCTATTTTATTATTTTTTGTATATTAGTATGTAAGAAATGAATTAAATGAATAGTCCTGACAAATGTGTTTAAGGTAACGATAAGTATGCTGGGAGACTTTTGCTAATACGTGAAACAGACCCAACAAAATACAAACGACGTAAAAAAATAACGCCATTCACTTTTGAAAATTCAATGATTTTTAAATAAACTAGTGATTTTTCATGTAATAAGCGAATAAAAACATTTTTTTGTATTTCGAAAAGCTGACGTGATAGAGAAAACACAATTAAAGAGTCGAATTCAGCCCACCAAATTATCCTAGAAAAGATATTTGGTTGCTCCACTCCTAGACCTTGTTGGCTAGTGTAATTTTTAATTTATGTTTAAATTCACAAAAATACTATTGATTAATACCAATTCAACCTTAAAATATGGAAATCCTTAATAATAACGCAAATGCGGGGCATTTATCAAGATCATGATCAGAGATGGACCTAAAAGTCATCTCTGGAGCGGAATTTTAGGATTGGATTATTTTTTCAATTTTACCTTTTAACATTTTTTTACTTATTAAAAACAAAACTTTATATAGAAATGTTTCTAAAACCATTCCCTTTTTAAAACATAATAAACTACGTACAACGAGCAGCTAACTAGATTGCCAATTAAGTTTAGCAGCTTAAGGCCGTTATGCACAAAGTCTTAAGTATTTTACGAAAATAAGTTGTTATTGTTTTTAAAAATGTTCAAACGGAAATTTATCGAATATGCGATTCAGTAAAATTTGTAACGATATTAGCTGTCGTTCAAAGTCAGCTGTTACTTTACGCAATTTTTTTGTCGTTATTTTAGCGACAAAAACAAACATATATTAATTTGCTTGTGTGTGAACAAAAACAAAAAACCCTAAATTCAAAATTTACAAAAAAAAGTAAATTAAGCACAAAACAAAATTCTAAATGTAAAATTGACAATAACAGAAATAAAAAAAAATTACTCAAGAGTTTGGCCAGAGCTTTTCCCATGCATTTTGAATGAAAAATATGCGTAACACGGAGGGTTAAGAACAATTTAATTTGTTTTTATTTTATTCCCTGCAAATAATATTGGACTACCTAATCCAGTTTGATCAAATAGACTACTCCCTGGACTGGTCCAATGTAATGCAAGCATGGACCATGTCATTGTTAAAAAGTGTTTGTAGTGAGACGACTTGTATATGTTGTTAACGACATATTTTCGTTTTTAAACGACTTCAAAACTAATTCTATTAATAATGAATAATAATCTAAAGCTGGGTTATATGGTCCTGCCCTAGGACATTGTTATGTTAAATAGACCATGTTTTTTCATACGTTTGGGTTATTACGATTGTCGGTTCGTTAATAGTTAGTGGATCGCACCACAGGAAAGCTTTCGCGTAAAATACTTGAGAAATACTTGGCCTTTATTTGCACAGAGTTGAATCACAACAATATTTTATCCGTTTGCTAATTTTAATAAATTTTTTATTGCTAAAAAAATCAACACGTTACGTATTAAAGGGCAAGTCTTACGTCCCAGTGAAAAATTATTAGGGTTTTGCGTCGGCTATTACACACTACTAAGAAGCAGCAGAGAAGCGAATACCATTTAAGTGAATTTTTAATTTAAGTTAATAAAAATTATTAAATAACTTCGCATTATCCCTTATAAGTAAGCGGGTTATAAGTGAATAATTTTAACAATTATTTTTAAGAAAAAATTCACGGACAATGTTCTAAGCAGTGTTTGTAAATAAACACTTAGTATCGCTCCTTAGTGTTCGGTTCGCTAGATTTGTGGAAAACACAAACGCTAATAGTGTAGAAAATTATTAAAAAAATAACGTTTCCCTATTTGTCATTTTTCTAACACAAAAATAATACTGTTCTAATCCAACTCAACAAAAAGATGAGGACATTTAATTCCGTTCGGTTATTTTTTAAACCACTAACTTCATTGCGTTTGGTTCAGTTCATTAATGTTTGTTTGTTTCTGTTGTGCGAAGAACCCTTTTGGCTAGAAAAATACCAAATATTTTTCACACATACGAAAAAAAAACAAAAAGCCAGCAACATAATTTTACACAAACAAAACATGTAAACAATACACACAACCTGTTCGTGCTGTGATCGTTGCAAACATTTTTGTTTGTTTATTTCTTTATCAATGTAAAAAGAGAAACATTATAGAACATTAAAATATAATGTTTGTCTACAGTATAACTACAATGTTCGGCACTTCTTTGAAAATAGTTTCGTACGGTATTAAGGGGTGTGTTCGTCTAAACAAACACTAAAATATTGTTCCTGGGGGTGGGTGCCGAACGCTAAATAATGTTTTGTTTAAAGTCGAACACTGGTTCTAAGTGCTTTTGTTATTCCCTTACATGGAATCAGGTTGTATTCCAATTTTATTAAAATGTGTTTACGATCATTCCCGAAATATTACCGAACATAGAAATCAAATTTTTTTATAACGCAATCAGCCCTCAAATTGTTTTTTAGCAGAAAGGAAAAAAGTAGTGCTTGCAATGGAAATTCGCCATGTAAAAATCATGTCTCTTGTACTCAGCTCATCACGAAAGGGTTGTATTTTCCTCAAAACACCCCAAAAAAAAAAAAAATGGAGACTTGTAAGGGAGAGGAGCATAATACCCTCTTACAAACCTGCTTACCAGTAAGCTCCATTTTTTAATGGGGTGTTTCAAGGAAAATACAACTCTGTCTCGTTGAGTTGGCTGAGATAAGGACTTTTCAAACAATATTAAGATGATTATTAAAATACGTAAGACGTGTGTTATAGTGTAAAGTACCCTAAGTCATCGCTTGTTTGTCATTTAATTGTTTCCTTTTTTCCCTTCATTTTAAAAAGATTTTAAACATTTCAAGTAAATTTAAATTAAAAGTAAATTTCTTTTTTTTTTGTAAAAATTGTTTGATGTTAAATATCTGTTTTTCACAAGTTGGCAAGCGTCTGGCAGATCGTTAACATGATTTTTGCAAATCGTTAGCCAGAGTTTGGCAAGTGTTAATTAACTTTGTGCGAACTTCGTGCCAACTTTTGGTTATGAATAGTGCCGTAAGTTTCTTTTAAAGAAACTGTGTATTGATAACGAAGATTCTTGTACCTTATTTGGAAACTTTGGCTCTTGCCGTTATACAAATGTACAAAACACAAACAAATAAAAATAAAAACAAGGGATTTATGGGTCATATTTTAGCCATTTGTGGAGTGATCAGGCTGAATTTCAATAGCAAACAATTCCGGAATGTATGTGATATAATTATAAAGAGTGGTTACATTTTATCGGCCGATGTTGAATGTGAGCCACACTTAAAAGTCAAGTTTTCTTCTGAATCTCAACCGACATTTCCCAATTTAAGGCTTACTCAATTTGGAGCATGGGAAAAAACACAATAAAGCAACGCGTTAAAATTATTCAGGCTTATTATGAAAATGGGCGTTCAAATCAAAATGCAGATCAGGCACATTTTCACCTCAGTGGATTCGTCAATAAGCTGAATTGCCGCATTTGGGTGAATGATAATACAAGAGTGATTGTCGAAAAACCGGTGCACCTACAAAGAGTGACAGATAGGTGCGGCTTATGGGCTGGCGGCATCATCGGGTCGTATGTTTTTACTGTGAATGGTGTTCGCTATCGTGAGATGATAAAGACCTTATTATGGCCCGAATTGGAAGATATGGATGTGGACGATATGGGTAATTCCAAAGAGTTGAACGTGACAGTCGTACGCATCAAAAATGCATTAACATTTTAAACAACAAATATTTTAACGTTTTTTTAACCCTTAAATTAAAGCACTAAGAAAGCATTGTTATTTATGAAGTTGATCAAACTTAATGGCAAAAGAAGTATCGGTTCGAACGTGAAAAAAATAGAAGTAGTTTTTGTGACCATGTATAAAAAGGCGTAATTCAGCGAAACCTGTCACAATTTTTTAGCCAAACTACTATCAGAATTTTACGTAGCAATGTAACATTAAAATGTCTTTGGTTTGATTCCAAAATCTTCTGAATTTTTTTTTTAAGCCAAAATCTAGGTCGATACGTGACATTTCGAACGTGAAATTTTTTCCATAATTATTTAACTGAAAAAATGATTAAAACAAAATAAAAATGTACCGTTAATCCGAATAACACATTTCTCTTCGAACTCTTCTTTAGATTACAGACCATGTAAGAAAATTTTTTTGGAATAATTTTTATCAAATATCACCTCTTTAAGGAACGGCAAAGAACCTCAATTATGCCTCAGCGTTATCGAATGTGTGGATGGATGTGTGCTGCCGAGGTTGCAGCTGCCATTTGGACGATATTTTGTTCCAGAGATAATTGAACCACACTAATATTAACATAATAGAAAGAAATGACAATAATTTCCTAAATAATTTGTGTTTTATTTAAAATCAACATCGGCCCTTAAAATTTAACAACCCTTTATAACAACCAAATCCCAATCAAATCTGTGGTTTGCGAAAAACCAATTTCAACGGACAGACTGTCATCGATAAATCAACTTCGCTACTAATGAGTACCCAGTATATATAGAATATGGTCTTAGATCAACATAGTAGAAATTACAAACGGAATGACAAACTCATATATACCCTTACCTTTGGTGAAGGGTGTACAAATAAAGGAAGATATACCTAAGAAATATGTGGTTCTTAACTCTAACCGTTATTTGGGTAATTCTGAAAAATACCATAACAAATTTTTGTCAGTTAAAGGGGTTTCTAAAAACAATTAAAAAATAAATACTTTTTGTCTTGTTTGTCTTTGGGTTTAATACCAGTAGTTAGCGTTCCTTCCCTTTTGTTTTATTTAGGACAATTGATTATTAAAAACATTTTTATAATTAATTTTTGTTAGTTTTTCCCACAATTAACCGTTTATTACTTTTGAAACTAAATTTTATTAGTCATAAAAAATATGTTTTCTATTTTTGTAAAGTCTTTAAAATAATTAATGATTTTAATGTAATTAAAAGCCAAAAATAATTAGCTTTAACAAAAACAATACAATATACATGTTTTTCATTTTTTTTTTATAATTTTAAAACATTTTTTGCAGTAAAATACATTTTTCCCACTATAAAAATGTTGTGTGAATAAAAATATTTGTATATCGATCTGCTTAGAATCCCTTTCTAAGCTGTGTGTCTGTGGATTTGTGTAGATCTTGTATATAAAGAAAATGTAGTAATTTGAAATAATTTGATTAAATTTTGGACATACGTTGTTTTTTGCGCTCATAACTTGGCCTACCGGAATAGAGTACTTCTTTCTCTTCATAAACCTAATTATTAAATGAAAATTTAAAAAAACAAAAGTTGACAAAAGCTTTCAGCTGAACAGCAGCTTAAATTAGTGATTTTTTGTTTTCATTTTTATTTTCGATTATTTTTTAAAATAACCCCTGAAGACGGTCAACAAAGTTGACCGAAATATTGGGAAATAAAATAAAATAAATTTGAATTTTTAAACAAAATATATTTATATTTTTTATTTAAAAATTTGGTTTTAACTCATGACCTAATGCCGAAAAATATTAACAAACAACAAAACTAAAGGTCAACAATTTACAACTTTAAACAAATTTAAAAAAAATTTAACTCAAAAATGTTTTATTGGATCTTACTAAATTCTGTGGGAGTTTGTCCGTGTTTGAATATCCAATTCCCGTAGAAGTTCGACTTTCAAAAAATGCTTTAATTGTATCTTCATTGACCTTTTCGGTAAGACCCCATATTCTGGGTCCTTTAGTTATTCTAAGTCGATTAAGAATACCCGTCTGTTAAAATAGCGATCACCTTTAAACAACCTTACAAAAAAAAACAAATTTTGATTAAAATTTGTTCAAGTTCTCCTAAGGAATTTGGGATTTAAGTCCTGTACGATCGGTTTAGCAAGAAAAGAACTTATGAACCCAGAGGAGAAACAACTATCATAACAATTTGATATTTCTGTTACAAGTATACAATTTAATTTCATGAAGATTGGTCTATAATTTTTTATAACAAAGGTGTACTTCTTTGGGAACGTTTGGAGTCTCCAAATCCAAAAGGTAAACTTAAATTCAAGTCCTTAATTGGCCCCTTAAATTTTATTCTAATCAAACAAGCCGCTTATTAAACCCAGCGTTATTTCCATTTTTTTTCCAAAGTTTCCCACTGTGCGCTTCATGGTTCTTAATTGGTCATAGGCTTCATATAGGGACTAGTCATGGGTAACATGACATTACTGGTCTTGTCCGACTACGCTTTCTTACTGTTTTTTGTTTGACTATTTTTTAAAAGTGCTTTAGCAACCTACTTAAAATTTAAATCTATTAAATAAGAACGATTTTATTTTAATCCTCGAGCTTGTTTATTAACATAGGATTGGAAATTAAAAGGCCGAATAAAGATAATAATACTATTTTATTTTATCGCAAGCGATAAATAAGAAATCATTAGTAAAAATGCAGTTAAAAAAAAATAAAATGTTTTGAAATCAAATACACATAAAATCGATTAATGAATCAGGCAAATGAATCTGATTAATTAGCGAACAATTTGTATTTTAAAATCGTATCAAAAGCCAATAATCTCATTGTGCACTTAAAGTTATTTGAAAAATTAAATACACAATTGCAGCCACGATTTATATAAATGGCTCTTAAGACTTAAATCATTTGTAATTTACATGTTTAGTAGATTATTTTGATAAAAGAAAATGAGAATTGAATAAAAGAAGAAAAAAACTTACACTGTGCAACATTTTTAAAGTCATCGAGTGTAAACTCTTTCTCGTGTGGAACTTCTCATAGTTCTTGTCAAAACCAACAAAACGCTATTTGCGATTTTCTAGTTCAGCTTCCGTTTGGATTTTATGAATTTTTTCGAAGAACATGTAATTTTTCTTAAGTGTATATTTCGGAAACTTATTGGTATTTTATTTTTTTGTTTTCGCTACAATCGTAGGAGAAAGGATGTGTGAAAAAATTCACATGTAGCCAAAGTCTTGAGGCCTTAAAATCCGAGCGGCTGCCATACTAGCACAACCGATATTCAGTTTTGTTAGTTGCGATAAGTGCTTCCTTCGAGAAATTCCAAAGTTTGCGGTCGAACCTTCAGTCAAAACAATTACTGATCATTTGAATTGATTTATATATGCTCGATTTGAAAATAGAGCTGCTACTTATTTGACGCATATATAGAATATATTAAAGGTATAATTTTTTAACACTTTTTTAAGCAATAAGTTCTGTACCTCGTCAACGGCTTTATGTTATCTTAGTGCCCATTCACATTTTGCGATTCATACTTTATATGCAAGAGGGGTGAGAGGAATTAAAAGGGGTACACAAGCGTGTGTACTCTTCGATTCGTTTTGTTCGCTCATTCGTTCTCTCATTGTTCTCTCATTTGACGAAAAATGTATTGAAGTCAGTGTTGCCAGAACTTTTAGAGGAAAAATCAGCAAAACCCATAATTTTTCGTCAAAAAATCTGCAAAATCTGCGCCGAAGTTTTAAAAATCTTCAATAAACCTTTAAAACAAATTTACTACATTTTTTATGTAGTTTGTTTAGAAAAAGATATTACAATTAATTTCAAAATATGTTCCCGAAGTTAAAATCGATGGTAAATTTTAAAATCGTTCTGGTCAATATGAGTGGTCCTCGAAGTATGAGGTATAAAAAAGGTACAATTTTTTTGTACTTTCAACACAGAAAAGTTTTAAAAGTTTGTTCGATTTTAAGGACATGACTAATAACTTTTGGATATTTTTACATTAAAAATATCTATCTATTTAATTACTCATGATAAGTAAGGATTATTCTTTGTTATTTTAATAAACACGTTAATTGTTTGACATGTTCTTTAAATTATCAAGGGTCTTATTGAAAATTTAGAAGAGATCAAATATTGCAACTTTTGAAGATATTTGTACATAAGTGCATATAAATATATACGTACATATGTATGCATAATATTTTGTGTAAAATCAGATGACATATGTCCGGCGATATTAATGTGTCAAGACAATGCGAATTTTTAATTTTTAAGTAATCTTTTGTGCATAAAATGTATACTAATGAATGTATTTCCATACGGTTCTTCCATGAATGGTTGATATACTATATTTATTTATCAATGCAACAAGTGGATATAGTACAATCATGACAATGTAAAGAAGTTTCCACCGAGCTAAAAAATCTGCAATGTTAAACCAAAAATCTGCAAATCTGGTTTTTGACAATTTTGGGGATAAAATCTTCAAAATGCAGATAAATCTGCACTTCTGGCATCGCTGATTGAAGTTCGGTTGCAAAGAAAAAGTCGTAACGACAAAAATCGTACAATGTTAACATCAGACCGACTTCAAAGAGGGAACGACAATCATCGCAACGACAAAAATAGTATAATGTGAATTGGGACTTACAAGACGTATTTAAATGACGTAATATTGCATACTTTAAGGTGAACAATAGGCTGAATTATTTTAACAAATTATCACTTAAACAAATATTTCTTTTTTAAGTCAAATAAACTGCAATGCAAAACAATTTTAAATTACACAGAAAAAAATAAAAATTATTTTCAATTAAAAAATTTGTGATATTAATTTAAAACTTAACTAAATTTGCACCAGTAAACAAATTAATAGTATCAATTAAATAGTTTTTGATGCTAACAACACTTTCTGCAGTTGTGTTGTTGATATAAGTAAACGTTTAATTCACTTGATTAATTATTTAATTAAAACTTATTTTATTTTTGATTAAGTGCTTAATTGTTGATAATAAATTACCACTCATTGTTAGGGAATTTTTTGCTAGAAAAAGAAAGGTAAACATGACTTGAAAAGTAACATGAAAAATGAGAGGTTTTGTTTTTTTTTTAACTTAAGTCGAATTCAAATTAAGAGTTTTTTTTTAATTATCACTATAAAGTTTACAGTTTTTTTATTATCACAAAAAATTAACAATAACTAATAATTGATTTGTTAATAATGATAATGAGTCTTTGTTTAACTGAAATTAAATGTGGAAGAACGGACAAAAAATTCTATATGGCAAATTTAATTTAAAAATATTTTGATATTTTTTATTTAAAATAAACATTCATTAAATTCAGGTGCCCCGTTGTGGTAGTTGGTTGTGAACTTATCTATCTGTGTCAAGAGTGCGGGTTCGAGGGAATCGAAGAGGTTCTTGTCCGTTTCACTACAACACACAGTGGAACATTTTGGTAATTTTCGGAGCAGTATTGCATGAATGGAATGGATGAGTATTTTTTAAGATTCTATTTTTCTTAAATAGGTGGTACTTTAAGCTTTTATTTGTATTATTAATAGTAAAAATCGAATAACAATACAAAATTTATGAACGGTAAAAAATTTCATATATTTTTTCAGTTTTTGTATAAAAGTTGTATGTTAAGAATTTTGTGTATTTCTTTTAAGCTTAGTGTTTTTTAGAAATGGACAACTTTCGCCCCGTAGACTTTTAATGTACTTAAAAAAATGCTTATGAATTTTAAAGTTAAGATTTTTTATTTTGGTGATTACTTGAATAAGTTTTTGGTACAAAATAGTTTGATAATTATTATTTTCAATAAAATAAATAAGTTATGCTGAATTTTCCCAAACTTTATAGCCTGTATCTTTATCTACAAGTTTAATTGAAATGGTTGCTTATTTTCACTTTGTCCTGACGAACAATCACTCCCCCATTTACAGTAAAGAGTTAATCTTTGAAGATTTTTAGTTTCCACAGACTCTATAATTACAATCCTGGCTGTTGTGTGATCAAGTTGATCTTGTAATGATTTTACTTTATCATACGTATTTGTGAATTCTATTGATTCTAGCAGTTGATAGAAACTTTGCTTAATTGCTTGCTGAATTTTATATGTAGATTTATTAAATACTTGTTTTGAGCTTTTGTTAAATTTAAAGCAATTTATCAAATGTTTGAGTAATTTTATACTGTTCCAGCGTTTTTTAGAACCTCATTTTTCTCAATAGTTCAATCATCTTTGCTTCATCTACTTCGCCAATTGACCGCAGTCCTTGGGTATACGCATCATGAAAATTATATACTCCATTATTCTTACATAAGGAAGTAGTTTTACGTTTTTTTTTGTTTATTTCAAAACAATCTGATAATAACTGCATGGTCTTCCTCGTTTTTGTAAAGAGTTTAAGGACTTACCTGTTGCAAGCAAAGTAAAAAAAAATCTGTATTAAACCAATCTTCATTTCTTTCAAGAAACACTTTTACAGCTCTGTTCGCCTTTTCTTCTGCCAACAAATTTTAAGCTCTAGTGTTACCGATTTTTGAATTTTTTTTTATTAGTTGCATGTATTTTGTATATTCTGGAAACTGGTAGTTTTTTGGTAAAAAAGTTAGTAACAATTAACAGACCTATTTTTACTTTCGTGGTTTTTTGTTAAAACTCAAATCGTTTAAGCCGATTTTAAAGAGATTTTGCTTGACAAGTCACGTAAACTATATTCTTGTGTAATAAGAAAGGCAAAACTGCCAAGATAAAAAGCTAATTAAATTTAAAATTTTGTTTTATATTTTTGCATGCAATTTGTTTAAAGGCACGAAAAGGCAGCTATTTTTGATATGTATTTTAGATTTTAAGTTAAACTTTAATTTTATGTTAAAACTAGATCGGCGGCAAACGGCGCCAATAGTTAAAGTTGCGTAAGAAACCCAAAAAACATTGTTTATTTCATATGAATAAATTTCAAATCTGCTAAAAGGATTAACAAAACTCAAACCAAAAATAGAATCTGGACAAGATACCCTTTCCAACAAGGTAATACACTCAAAAAAAAAAAAAAATAATTATAATAAAAAAAATAATTATATGAAAAATATTATCTCCCCAAATCTCTAAAGTCGAAAATAGTACATTCTGTCGCCATTTTCCAATACTTTTGTTGACATAACAACTATATTTTTCTGCAAATAATTATTGCTTGACATCTTAGCTTTACGATAGAATATGTTGTATGGTTAATTTCAAATATTTGCAAAAATCAATCTAAGTCAACATAATTTTTTCTATTTGTAGCATAGAAACTAACAAACGTATTCGATGTTTTTAAGTTTTTTACATTTTTACGATGGAGTAGTCTACTGACGTGAAGATTTGTGAAGAATTAGAAGTTGATTTAAGGCTCCGCAAGAAATCAGTTCAGCTTTTTCTGAAGTTTTGATAGGGAAATCAAAAAGCCTTAGCTTGTTTATGCTGAATTCATTCTTCTTTTTGAATTTCTTTTCAAAAGTCATATAACCAAGTAAAAATCTAAGTCAAAAATATATTTTCCATCTTTTTATAAACTTCGTTACGTTTTTCTTTACACATTCGTATTCTGTCACCAACCGTTAATTTTTCATTTTCCTCTTCTTTTTTTCAGAATATTATTTTAAAATTATTAAAAAAATGACTTTTAACAAAAACATGTTCTAATTTATGTTTTTTGCTTTTCCAAAGCTTTGCTTGACGTTCAAGACTTTTGTACACGTACTCACCATTGTGCACTAAAAAAATGGGAGTTAAAGAACAATAAGGTTAACTGTACTATGCTGTACTGTAGAATTACACTATCAGTTATTTTGAGGAAACTTGAAATATACGTGGCGTGGCGTTCAAGACAATGAGCGGCTACAAAATGGACTAAAAAATAATAGTTCGCGCTTACAATTTTCTTGGTATAAAAAATAGAACAAAATAAAAATTTACAAGTTTTAAAAACGATTTTTTTTTATTTTGTGCTTTTTAAACTGTTTCTTGTATAGTTTATCAAAAAGTAAGTAAGGAACAAAGGGCCACAATAGTATTGTTTGAGGATAAATTTTAAATTTTTGTTACCTCAAATTTACCACGGTTCGCTTATTTTTATTTTAAATAAAACACTTTTTTTATTTTTAGGTTTTTTGTGATTTTAATTTTATTTAAATGTATTGTGAAAGTTAATTTGTGTTATTTTTAATTTTTTGTTTACAATGTTTTCTTTTTCTGTTTGTTTGTTTTGTGCGCGACGACGCACACTGGGTTATTGGGTATCAAAACTATGGATTAATTAAAAAATTAATTTTGAAAAAACAATCGAATACTTAATAACCATAGAAACTAAACATAATTCTGCGTCACTAACCGAAAAAATAACGGCTCTTAGTTGTATAGTGCAGCTGCATTGTGTTTTCGAATTTACACTTTCATTCTTTGTTCGCTTGAGCTCACTGTAAAATTGATATTGAAAGTTTGTCAAAGCGTTTTTTTCGATAAAAATACTTCAATTAAAATTTAAATCTGGGTATGGAGCCTTCAACTTCAGGCATTGAATTATTTTTCAGATACAAGTATTACAGCAAAAAAAGTGATTTAATATTTTAAATTACTTTTTTTGTTCAAAGTCCCCAATATGTGCATATTTGGTGTATATAGTTGGACATATAGTTAATTATCGGACTAGATCGGGCCCTGATTTTTTTTTAATCTTGCGGATTGAAGACGATGTTTCTGCAAAAAATTGTGCTGCGCTTTTGTGGCATTTTTGATTAATTCTACTTTTTGTTCATATTGTCAGTGGTCAAAAATGATAAATTTCCATGCATGTTTTGTGTATCTGTTTTGTTATTGATATTTATTACTTGTTTTGTGTTGTTGTTGTATTACTGATTTGTGATGCTGTTGTGATGGTTTATTATTTGTTTTGTGTTGTTGTTTCCGAAATTATCGATGATAGATGGAAAAGTTTGTAACGCTCTCACTGAAACTACATCTACACAAAAGTGTTACTTCTGCGGATCAACCAGCAAAGATTTTAACCAAATTGATAAAATGATAAAAAAAAGAAAATTAACACCGATAATTTACAATTTGGGTTATCGATTTTGCATATAAACTGCCAATCAAAAAATGGCAAGCTCGATCAGACATTCAGCAGAAATTCAAAAACAATTTAAAGAGAGGACTGGTTTAATTGGTCCAAAACCCGGATTCGGTAACTCCAATTCCAATGACGGAAATACGGCCAGGCATTTTTTTCAGAATGCGGAACTATCAGCGGAAATTACGAAAATTAACGTTAATTTAATAGTCAGAATGCATAATATACTGATTTTTGTTTCTTATGGTCATGAAGTAAATGTACATAAGTTTCGGGAATATGCACATGAAACGGCTAGAATCTTTGTAGAAAATTTTCCGTGGTACTATATGCCTCCAACATTGCATAAATTTTTTATTCACGGACCTGAAATAATAGCAAACGCATTGTTACCGATTGGCCAATTATCGGAAGAAGCGCAGGAAGCTACCAACAAAGATATCAAAAAATATAGAGTGTTATTCTAGAAAAATGGATCGACAAAAGTCGAATCAAGACGTTTTTAACATGATGTTACAATCTCCATCCTTAAATTTGGCCAGAGACAATAATAATGCTCATGGCAGTGATTCCGACGAGGAAGATGGTGACGATGATAGCAATGATGATGCATAATTAATTGATTGTACTGATATTTATAATGAAATGTTTTTTTTATTTAATATAATAAATAGTCGAATTATCGCAAAATTTATTTTTTTCTGCATATTTTAGGGTATTATACAGAAAAACCTGTATCATCGATATCTTGCTAACTAAGCGAGTTATCGATAACTTCATTTTAGTTTTCCGGATAATTTAAGAAGTTCGACAAAACAAAATTATCTGGTCCAGTAAAACGCTGAAAAGTTATCGATTTGTTTAAAACTTCAAAGGCAGATATCTCGATAACAAAGCGAGTTATCGATAATTCTTACTTAATTTTTTCGGTTTATTTTGAGGTATTCTCTAAGAAAATAAAACGTTAAAAAGTTATCGATTTTTTTAAACTTTAACTCCAGATATATCGATAACTAAACGAGTTATTGATAATTTTTATAAAATTCTTTCGGCTTATTTTAAGGTGTTCTAAACAAAAATTATCAGTTTGAGAGGCCTCGGAATTAATCCACAGTTTTGGTACAAAATACCCCAGATGTTAAAAAGATCTACTAGCAAGTTGAAATTTAGTACAAGAAAAAAATTTTATGACAAAATGTGAAATAAATAAATAATAATTTAAGTACCGTTAATATTTTACAGGATGCTTGTGTTTGGAACGAGTCATCATTAAACAAGTATCATTAATTTGTTGTAGTTTCTATAATCGTTGGTGTTTAGGATGGGTGACTGATTGGGACTCCACATCCGATCCCAGTGTTGGGGCTGCCAACAGGTTCTGGGCAGGCTAGGCGTCATGCGGCTTATAGTGAAACGCTAAGTTTTAGGGACACTTACTTACCTGTGACGCAACGGTGTTAGCGTGCCGTTTAGGTTACTCGGCAAAGCAATCGCCTTGTCGCGTTAGCTGTCGGCAGGATTAAAAGAATGTGCGACATTTCCAGGGGATTCCCAAGTAAATAGCAATCAGAGAGCTTTCCACCTTTACGAAAGACCCCATCCTCAAAATCAGCAATGTAATTAATATAGAATTTTGATAAACATATTTCTTGTTGCAAATCCTTCAATGGTTGAAACAGTGGGGAAATAATTGCATTTGGTATACAATTGACCCACATACTAAATAATGTAAATAAAATTAAACAACCTTTATATTTATAAACAAAAGCAAACTGCCTTAAACCATTTAATGTAGTTTTTGTATATTTTATAAAATGCTGATAATTAAATTGTAAAATTAAATTATATTCATAACTTGATTATAATTTAAAAAAAATAGCGTGTAATGAAATTTAATGTTCAATTCAATGCAGTTGTATGTTTATTTTTTGAAAATTTAAATCTCTAAAAAATTGTCTGTCACTTTTAGTCATTAATTTATTAATTTTTCTATTTAACTTAAGTGTATTTTACAACTCAACAATACAAGTAACAAATTGTTTTGTAATATCCACTTTCAGTCTAAATTAAACGACGGAAGTTGAAAAATAATCGCTTGAAATTTTACCTTTTAAATTCCAATTTGCAAGAAATAGTTGATCGATTTAGTTCATTTGCATTACCAAACAATATGACGGTATTTAAAGTTTGATGCAAATGGTCTTGCAAAATGGCAAAGGCAAAATATTATGCTAATGTCTTAGTTGCTGCTATCTTTTTTGAATCTCTTAGCAAAGGCAAGCAGCTCATTTTAATTACCCAACAGTTTTAAGGAAAGAATTCTTGCCAAATTATATCACTAAAGCATTTCCTGTGTAGGCATTATCATGCCCAAAGTTTTATTCTGAGGTGACATTTGTGTACACGGAAAGAATTATTTACTAAATATGGCTTGAACCAAGAATATTTTGCATAATTCTCGTCCAAGCCAAAAGGTAATTATTCTAAATATCGCTGGCTTAACATGCAAATGCTATAAGTCCACTTTTTTTAGAAATTGAGATTTTAATACAGTAATGTGCAATTAGTAAAAATACATTGATTTCAAAGAAAACAAAAACAGTTTTCTCGTTTTTATCGTTGTCTTGTAGTGATGAGCAAAAGCGCTAAGTCTACTTTATCACAAGAAAAAGCTTGAAGTACAAAAAAGCTTTTTTCTCGGCATATACTTATTTTTTAATTTTGCTTCTACGCACACCGAAAACAAAGAAAAATACAAAAAATTGCGTTTTCAGAATTTAAAAATGTTTTTCCAAAAAAAGTTTGGTTCTTTTTTGTCTCTACTGTAAAATTCAAGATATGAACTTAGAGCCTTTGCATGTTATGCCAGCTATATATGTTTGGCTTGGATTTGTTCCTTTTACTCCTCTGGGGAGCATATGTTTCTTTACTTGAAAGCACGCCTTGCTGAATAAACAATCTCTGGTTGGTGTTCGTTGATCACCGAGTCGTGCCACTGCGTAAAACCAATTGTCCTGGGAACAGCCAAATTATGTTGGTTTTATTGCAGGCTAATTTTTGTATGTGGGTAAGATTAAAGAGTGGATCAAATTGGTAAATTTTTGTTATCGTTGTTTTCTTTTATTTCTATATTGAGTTGTGTCGTGCTTTCAACAGACAGACGGATGGACGTGGGTGGAACGTCTATGAATATCACAATGATTTGTTATATGTATAATTTAAAGAGTCTTCAATTTTTATTTCGATGTATTAAAGACGTAATGGCAAATTTAGGTTTGTTGGTTGTAGAAACGGTTTATAGCAATTATCTCCTTTAACTTAACCTTCAAATGAACTTTGTTTGCATGCTTAATTTGTACTATTAAAAATACTAACTTAACGTCCCCTGAAGTCATTATAAGCTCAAAACTATTACGCAAATTAATTATAATATTATATTTTTTTCCAATTTCCTAACATAAAAGAAACAATCGGCGCCAGTTAGCCGTATTAGTCATCTACTACAGACCACAAATGCCACAACCACCTGCTAACCATTCACAATAAAAAACAATGACAAAAGCTTGCCTGGCACACGCTCAGACTTATATTTACACACGTGTAATTTAATTTTATGTATTTCATGTCTTAAAAAAAATAGTTAAATAATAAAAACTAAAACAGAAAACAATTACTTTGTGGCCATCATAAATTCCATTATCAGCATAATAACGATGATGATTTGGTGAAGATTATGACAATTATGGTGATTGTGATTATTGTAAGTGTAGACCATTTAACTTTAATGTCTTTTTGTTATTTTTCAGCTTTTTATTCAATTTGTTTAGTTCATTTCTAGTACTGAAAAATTTAAAATATAAAAAATATGACAATTGAGTGTGCGTGTGTGTGTATAAACACAGTGTTAAATGTGAGTATTTACAAATCGGCGACAAATTTATATTGTCTTTACTACAGAGAAACTGTTGCCATTAAAATAATTTTAACTTTTGCCGCCTTTTATGACAGCTTAATAGGAATTTAAAACAGTTTTGATTATAATTGTGAACAAATTTTATTTTAATAAATGAAAATACAAAGTTTAATCCCATGGTGAGTTACTTTTGACGCTCATAGTACACGATGATTTTATATTCTAGTTCTTCTTCCATATTTAAAAGTTAAATAACCCCTTTGGTTTAAATTTAATTATACTAAAGGCTTTTGTTATCTATCTTTAGTTTAATTATTTTGTGCGAGTCTGTAGTTCACTTGAACTAAACCTTGTGACAATTAGAAATTGTTGTTATAGAATTTAATGAAATTATATTGTTGTCGTATCTCTCATTTACTCCATTAGCTGTTTTAGTGTAATAAACATATTATTATTTAGTTATCTAGCAAACAGTATGAGAGTTGAAATAAAATGTTTTGCAGCCATTTTCTCATTTGAAAATATATTTTCAAATGGCCCACCCAAACGTATGAATATTATTTAATTTTTTCTAAGATTACAGATTACGTATACGTTTTGTATGTAACAGCATATTAAAGTTTAAGTTAAGCGGCTCATACACTTGCAATAAAATTGTTTAGTTTTACGTATTGTACAATTATATCGCCAATGTGTATGTGATATACGATGATGGCACAATATATTGGCAACAATCTAAATACTTTTGATTTTTATTGCACAACGAAAAGATAGTGAAATGTGTTGGCAACATTGTACAATGCTGTTTATGTTATTTCTATAGGTTATGTTCAACTTTTTATTGAATTAATGAAACAATTGTGCGACTTATTGTATAATATAAGACAAAATGGAAATAATATGGCGAATATCAGCTACAATAATATTGCAAGTGTATGGGCCGCTTTATACTAGACTTTAAGGTTTTGTTTTAAAATTAAGTAGGGGTTAAAAAAGTTTACTATGTGCATTAAATATGCAGTAAAAAAGTTAAAAATATGCCAAAATATTTGAGAGCAAAATATTTAACAATTTAATTATATTTGCATACTTACAATAAGAAACATTAAAAATTATAGTCGACCAAAACAAATTTTCTAGTGTTCCCCATTTGGTACCCATGGGCACTAATGGACTCACCAGAACAAAATTATATTAAAGAACCTCAATTATGCCTCAGCGTTATAAAATGTGCGCATGGAGGTGGTGGTGGCGGCCATTTGGCCGATATGTTGTTCCATACATAATGGACCCATACCAATATTATCATAAAAAAGAGAAATGACAATAATTTCCTAAACAATTTGCGTTTTATTCAAAATCAACATCGACAAATTAACCACCCTTTACAAGACTAAATTAATTAATAATGTCTAGCACTTAAATTGAGATCGTTGAAAATTTTAGATATCTAAAATAAATACTCAATACAAAAATAATTATTATGAAAAGCATAATTTTAAACTGAGTCTAAGAAATTTTTAATAAAAATAAAAAAAGAAAATTAGTTTTTGCAAATATTTTCAATAAAAAATGGAAACCTTAAATGTATATTGAAGAGCAGGAAATACTTACAGAATGTTCATCGATTTCGAACGTTAACGTTCGCATAGAAAATTAAATTTAAAACAAAAACATAATTCTAAAATATGTTTCTGTTTTAAATGTAATTAAAAGCGCTGCTTCAGCCCTGCAAAAAAGTTGGTTGGTTGGTGGGTGGAAAAGAAAAACTAAAAGATGGGAATCCAAAGCTACTGATTTAAAATGGGAAAAATCAACGACAAATATTCATTGCGATTAGGTAATGAATGTCTCTCTTTAGTGCATATCCCGTAATTCTTATTTCTTAACTTTTGGCACAATGTACATTTTGGATTGTTTATTAAAGTATCATCTTCAATAAGTGGTATAATGGATTTATTTTTAAATTACTTAGCATTTCGACTTTTGTGGGTTAAGACAAAAGCTATTTGCAACTAAACAGCAATGTGTTTTGTTCATATTATAATTAAGTTTTTCGACATTTTCCCTGATAGAGTTTGCAGGATTTCTTAGGTACAACTTATTTTCCATATCAATATCAACTAATTATGGCAGAAAAAAATGGTGTTTTCATATTGAGTTATTAAGCACCAGTAAAAGTGAATGCTACACCAGCTTCATCTTAATAAAAGTATGGTTTACTTATATCTCTAATCCTAAATCCACACTAAGCAATAGTACGTTGTGGATACATTTGTTATTCGGCATTAACATGTGGTTGATCCGAGCCCCACCGGTGTCCGTTTAAAGATCACATCAGGGAGAAAATATTCGTTTTGTTTATTGTTAAAAAAAATAAAATCTTTCATAGTTTTTCAGTATCTCAAAATAAAAAAAACTCTTTTTTAAATCGTTTATCACTCTCTGTTTTACCAGTTGTCAACGCGGTTTTTGTTTTGGTATTTCTATCTTTTTATTAATAAAAAAAAACAGTGATCGAAAATAAACATTAAATATCGCTCGTTAGTGTTTGCTTCGGTAGTTTGTGGAAAACACAAACGCTAATAATGTTTGTGTAGTAAACCTTTAAAAAAGTAACGATTCCCAGTTTGTCATCTTCGAGCACAAAAATTATACTGTACTTATCCAACTCAACAAAAATATAAGAACATTTAATTGCGTTCTGTTTTTTTTAAACCACAAACTTCGTTGTGTTCGGTTCGACTCATAAATGTTCGTTCGTTCGTTCGTTCAGTTTTGGCTGGTAAAAAACCAAAAATTTTTTACAAACACAAAATACACATACGAAAAAAACAAAAACCCAGCAAAAAAAATTTTACACAAACAAAACACATACACAATACAGACAAAAGCTATTCGTGCTGTGGTCATTGTCAATGTAAAAAAAAAACATTAAAGAACATTAAAATATAACTTTGTCTAACATTACAATTGTTCTGTTTTTAACGAAGAACAGTACACTATATAGTGTTCGGCTCTTTCTTGAAAATAGTTACGAATGGTATTAAGGGTTGTGTTCATCAATACAAATACTAATAATAGGTATCATTCCTGGCTGTGTGAGCCGAACGCTTAATAATGTTCTGTTTATTTTCGAACACTGATTTAAGGTCCCATATTAAGTTCACTTCGAATAATTCTAATATTAATGGTTGTAGCAAACATTCGCATCTTATCACGAAGTGCTGTGGAAGTTATCAGTAAACCCATATTTTTACTCACTCTAAATAGTCCTTCATATAAAATCTCTTATAACACAACAATCTTTTTGGATTGTATTTTATAGTACTGATATAGAGAACCTTACGCTAGTACTTAACCTACTGTACTTTCAGTTATTTTAGCAATAAGATTCTTCTATTACAGAATCAAAATACTCGTAAATAAAAATTTAACTGTCACAGTCTATTTACTCACCATTTTTTCGCATTTTGGAAATGTAGAAACATACACGCAGAAAAAAATATGGTTGGTGATAACAATGTAAATGTTTGCAGGTTACACTGTTATGATCTCATGGCTACAATTAACAACAATTTTGCCCGAAAGCAACCATAATATGGTCAAAATTAACCATAATTTGCTCAAAATAAACCATATTTTGGTCAATATTATCCATAAAAATTAACAAAATTGAATTTGGACAAAATTAGAAGCAAAATATTATTAATCGTGAAAAGAGTGATGTTAAAAACCACAATAGCTTGTTTATTACCATTGCAGGGACGATAATATCTTCTGTTTAACAATACTTCAACAATGGGTTTTTTCTGCTTGTACGATTTTGGTTTAAAGTAATTAAGTCCTATTTTGAGAAAACTATCAACTACTGGGCAAACTAAACAAAATTATTTATCTTTTTGTTTAATATTTTTTAAAAAAATTTTTAGTTATTATTCCTTGATTTATTATTGTTACATCAGAAGTGAATGAAAGTGCTGCTGCTTTGTTGTTTTATAAAATGTATGTTGACCTTATGGGGTCTTGTTCTTTTTTTTTCTAGTTCAAACCTTTTTACCTTGGACTATTGAAATTGTTGTTGTTTTACAAAGAACATAAACTAGAGGAAAACCTGTGTTGATAGTATTTCTCTAGATGCAGCGATGAGTGCATATTTCATTCACTGCTTTGATTCAACACAAACATTTCTGTAATATTTATCTTAAAACATATTTACATGACAATGACTGTGATGAATTGTTAAAAAATGTCGCACTTTTTTTTTTTTTTTTTTGGAAAATGTTTTAACAATATGTTTAAAAAAGAAGGGATAGTATGTTTTTGTACATTTTCGAACTGAAGGGATATAAAACACTTTTGGTATGGTTAGAAAAAAATGAGTAGATAAAAGAAGGGAAGTTACCCTAGAAGGCGTTACCGTGTACCCGTGAGACAATTTGCAACTTGAAACGATTGTAGCTGCAATGCCAATGCTTAATGAGTATTAAAACTTTGGATCCAAAAAATTAAAGTATTTTTGTGTTATTTTGTTTAGCGTTTATTTAATGATAACCCTTACGTAAATACATAACCGGAGTACCCGTGTACCTAATAGTTATACCCACACTACAATAGTCGAGGGGGTATTATGCGTTTATGAAAATGGGTGAAGAATAAAAGTATTGGTTCTAGATCTGGTCGAATCAGTCGACCATGTTGGAGATTTTTAATTGAAATTTCGAAAAAATATTCGTAGACTTTGCTGATTTTAAAAGAAGTTCTTGTAAAGACAAGTGGTCCGCATCTAATGATGATATAAAAGGACATATTTTTATGAATTTTAAACACAGGATAGTTTTTAAAACTTGTTGATTTTAATTTCACAATTCGGTTTCCTGGACATGGTTGAGTATTACACTCAAAAAAAAAAAATAAACTAGAACTTAGAAAAATTTACTAAAGTTCAGTAAGCAATGGCTGTCGTATGGCGCCAAAGACATTTCTTACAGCAAGTTAGTACAAAAATTTCTTGTTATTAACAAATAAATTTTATTCACTACTACATCAAAATATCAAAATTTAACCAAAATTTTATTCAATTCAAATAACTGTTAACTAAAAAATATAAACTTTTGTTCTTATACTTAGTTTTATAATTATCTTAAGATTTCCCTCAAATATGTTAAAATTTCTTTTAATTTAGTTCAGATAATTTTTATACGCTATAGGAAATAAGAAATCTTTTCCAAACTTTAAGTTAAATAGATTAAATTTATAAACTTAAAATAATGGAAATTGTACCTGGATTAAGTAAAAATATTCCTAAAGTTTCCACCCTTAAGTTTACTTTGATTTAGTAAATATTTTTGCAAAAGCCAATAAAATATACAGCTTTCCAGCCCACCCATTTCATAAATTCTATAAAAAAATATCTAATAATTGGAACATACATTTATTAAAAATAAGAAATATTTACCCGTTTTCGATTACAATTTTTTAAAATTTTATAAATTTTTCCTTTTGAATGGGAACTTCAAAGAACTTGATTACTTATCAGTAGTATGTATTTTCTTAAAATAATAAAAGGGAATTGCAATTAAGCAAATATTCGTCCGTCAAAAATAATTTTTAAACCAACCGTTTCATTACCAGAAAGTAGACAAAACTGCACGATATTTTTTGCAGCGGGTAGATATGATTTCTACGTATCGCTTATTTTCACAAAGTGAAAAATAAAAATTTGGAATAAATTCTACTCTATTTCTATTTCGGAGTAAATCATTTACTCAATTATATTTTTTGAACTTTAGTGAAAATTGTTTGTTTTTACGATGTAATTTCCTTTAGTTTAGTCTAGGTAACTCTAGTTTTAGGAAGTACTAATTTTCTTTTAGTAAGAATTTCTTAAAGTAGTTACAATAAATTTTTTGTGTATATTTATAACCTATTATAAAGTTAATGAACTTTTATATTTTCACACGTTTTAAGTTAGTTTTATTGCATTTTAATAAAATTTTCTAAATTTTAATAAAATTTGACTTAAAATTAAGGAAATTTTTGAACTATTTTAAAGAAAATCGTTTTCCTATCATTTAGTTTGTGTCTTTTTTTTGAGTGTACTTTCTAAGTAGAGCTAGCTTTGTCCGTCCGGCTGGCTGCCCGCTGTCTATGTAACTTGATGAGAAAATAACAGGTCGCAATTTTCAAGATTCATTAAAATGAAGCCTATAAAAATGGTGAGAATCGGTCAGAATAGATTCTTTGTGTCCATAAACTATTTTATTTTGTTGGCATGTATTTAGATTTAATTTAGTCCAAAAATATATTATTGCAAAATCTTCATATTTGAGCTTCAGAAAAAAGATTTATATGCCATAACTTTCTTATTAATGTTGATATTGGTATAACATTTTGCGCCAAAACTTTTTCAACGTATACTGATTGTTCCAGGTCCCCCTTTCATCTTTATTTGCCTTTTCGTGTTACGAATGTTGGCAACCAACAACACAATTATTTTACATTTACCATCCTCTATCTGCTGCCGCACTCAGAAGGTATCCTTTATCTCGGAATTCAGGTCATTTCCTTTCGTCCTCTAGAAATCCTTCCATCTATTTTCGCTTTTGTTATGGTCTTTTTTATAAGACGTTCAAGATAGGCTGTTTTCAGTTTTTTTCGTGCTCGTTATGTGTTCTCTATCTCGATGCATTTTTCTCAAATTCTCGTTATTTGATAGGAAATTATTCCATGGTCTTTTTAGAATTCGTCTATAAGTCCCCATTTCGAAGTATTCAAGCTATCTCATATCTGTTAGTTTACTGGTCCATACATCAATTGCGTACCGAAGGACTAATCTTAAATATGATTTGATAAATCGTATTTTCGTGTTCATAAAAACATCCCTTAAATCGCTTAAATATCACATTGATATTGATATCTAGATAATATTCTGCACAAAGAACTCTTCTATAAATCTTAACCTCATTACAAATTTTTTATTTCCCATTATTGCCCCAGATAATAATTGTGCTTGATAGACTGCTCTTCCATACATGTTTTGGTATGAAATAAAATGAGCGAGTAAAGGCTGTTTATGGAATTTTTTAATTAAAAATATTAAATTATTCAATACATTTTTTATTTTATATAACGGGCATTAAGTTGAATAATTTTTTCTCTTAAATTATTAAATATTTATTATTATTTTTAAATCATCATAATAAAATTAGTATACGTATATCGCCAATCTGTTTTCAGTTTTAAAAAAATTGTATTTGTGTTTTATTAAAAACGCACTTAAGCTGTTTTAAAAACTCTTTCTATTTAGCAATTGTAAACAAGTGATATAAAAAAAGGAAAATTAACTTAAGTACTCTATAATTTAAAAACACTCTTTGGCACCGAAATAAAATAAAAACTAATTTATAGTATTTAATTCTATGTATATACCACAACATCAATCAGCAGCAACAACAAGTACAAATACGTAAATTGTCATCAACATGCAACACGAAATTGTAGTGATTTCCACATCACTTTCTTTCACCGGCATGTCATGCATGTATAGAAATTTCGTTTTTATAAATTTTGTTTTTCTTTTTGTTTCAATGTGCACTAGTGTTTTCCAAGCAAAAAAAAAAATGCAGGATTTTGATTTTGAAGTACCAGTCCGTAGCACTTGAAATATTTATGCAACAGAAATTGTTTTAATATTTGTTTTAAATTTTGTACGAGTACACTGAGTGAAAAAAAGAATTTGAAATATAAAAAACTAAGTAAAAATTTTATCTAACAGAGTTGAATTGACTTAATCCATTTTAAAATTATGAACGGTCTTAAGGGCTGCGAACCAATACACGAACACTTAATAATATATATCGTTTCTGGGAGTGTACCGTACGCTTAAGAATAGGGTACTTAAAAAAATATAGTTTTAACAATATTTCTAATTGCAATACATGGTCCTGTAAGTATCGATAAACTTTAGGACGGTTTTTGTCTACACGTTCGAGGCATGTATAAATTAAAATAGAGAGCCCAAGATGCTCACCAGTTGGACTCCATCGTCAACTGGCTGAGGAGAATTGAAAAATCTTCTAGCCTCTATGCCAGTCTTTATCAAACATCAATGAAGAGTGCTGAGCAATATTTTCCTTGTATAACACGCAGAGAAAAAAATATGGTTGTGTAGGTTACGGCAACTACACTATGTTTAATGTAACAATATATTAATGTCGCTTGTTATTTTTGTTTAATATCAGCAACATTTTAGTTACTGTACAAATTTTCAGGTTTATCGCAATTATAAATTTGAGTATTTTTGACTGAAAAATAATTTTTCTAACAACTAAATAATGATTATCTTTAAGTGCAACATACACAGAAAAAATTATTGCCGAATTATTTTCAAACAAACGCTTGTTTTAAATTTTTTTTTAATTTCTACAAATTTTTTTACTGATTCAATTAATATTTTTGTTTGATTTTTATTTAACTAACAAAAATGTTGACGACTATTCAATAATATAATAAACGCGCTACTGGTTTCAAGTTTTCATAATTTTGTATGAAATATTTAACGGCCTTTTGTATTTTTTTATTTGATCGTAAGCAACACTTCTTTATGTGAAATATAAGAACAAAAACACATACAGTCTATTTTTGGACGCTTTAAAAAAGTTTACCAATAAGACAGATGATAAAAGAGCGTGACGTAGTAAAAAAAAAACAATAGCAGGTAAACAAAAACGTTTAACTCTTTTTAAACAGCAACAACATTAAAAGAAACAAAATAAATTTTTGGTTGGTTGCAAAGTTGGAAAAAAATAATGAAAACCAAAATCCCGTATTCAATTTTTTAAAACTGTTTAGTAAAATACATCAAATACAAAAATGATGACGAAAAACATATCGAGTCGGTCTGCTGCCGTTTTTGGTAACATTTCTTCTTCTTTAGCCAAGGAAAGGATACAGCAACAGTGAGTGATGAAGAAAAACATTGAAACAAGACTTCATTCAAAATTTATTCCAACAAAAAATGTGTCTCAAAGCCAGCCGCCACTCTGATTCTGCCTTCTTCTTCTCCTTCAGTGATAGCTTGGGTGCGCGTCATTGCTTGTGCAAAAATTTTTGTTTGATTCAGCAAAATTATTTGTTTGAAATTTATATGAATTTCAGTAAACTTTTTCTAAATTATTTGTTTGAAAAAATCAGTGTTCTTTTTTAGTAAACAAAATGCAAATAAATTGTTTGAATATGCGAATTTGTTCGTAGGACCGATTTCAGACAATAATAAATTTAATAATTAGAAATTATTTAGTTTTCTCATTTTTTATCTAATGTAATATATACACACTTTAATAAATGTTCCCCTGAAGAAGTCAACAAAAAATTGACGAAACGTTGGGAAAAATGTAATTAAATGTGTTTTTAATTTACAATGAAAAAATGTAGGCCTTATTAGCTTACGTAAATATTTAAAACTTCAAAAAATGTTTTGATTTTACAAATTTTTTGTTTGAATTCGAAAAATAATTTTTTCTGTGTACCAAGATTCGAACATGTCAATTAACAAAATTTTGTCAAATAGCAAAATTCTTAAGTTAAACCGTCTTGCTTTCGGTATTGCTGAACTTAATTTTTTTTCTAACTTTAACCGGCCAATCATTTCTTTCAGTACATGAAATTAATGTATGTATGGGTGTGTAATTCTGAGTACTTTAAATGTTAGTAACATTTTCTATTTAGTGTTTGCTGTATAGTTTTGAGTGCTGGTACTTATTTTCATTAGTATTTTGTGTTGTATTATTTGAGGTTGCTGTTGCTTTTTTGTTATTATTGCAACCATTAGTGTTTGTTGCTGTTGTAGTTTTTATCATTGTCATTGCATTGACAATTGCATGTGCGTGTCAGGTGGAAACACGCGACAAGATTATTATTATTTTTCTTTTTTTTTTTTTTACAATATTGTTTTCGTACCACTGAAAACGGAAATTGCTCACACGTTTCACAAATCCGTTTGACATTAACTCTCGAGTAGTTACTATTGAAGTGAAGTCAGTTAGAGAAAATCTAGCATTACAGATTTTGCAACACTTTTATGAGTTTTCATTTTTTTTTCCATTTATGTCCCAATTTTTTTCTGTTGAACTCTGGTTTGTATTTTAACAATCGCAGCACACAATTGTGATTTTTAATGCCTGCTATTTGTTTGTCCTGATATATGTAAATTAGTGATTGTAAGTAGATGGTTCGATGGATGGGGTTCGTGAGAATGGTGTTGATAATGCTAGATTTATTAACACTGCTCTATGACTTTTAGGTTGTGTGTTGACTGACTATCTGGTAATTATAGTACGCTCACATTTCTGTTAAGTTGCATGTGCTTTGATTTTGGAAATATGAATGTTATTAATAAAAATGAGGTGAACCGAATTTAAAATTGTTATTTTAATGAAAATAAATTTTAGTAGTCGTTTTGTTTAGATCTAGAACGCACAGGCATTACCTTTGATTAGGCTTGCGATATGCATTCTAATGTAGGAAATATAAATTTAGATTTTGAATTTTTGGGTCTTTTCTTTGCCATTTTTGAGAAGTACTGTAACAAATGCAGTATCAAATATTTAATAATGTAAGGGTTTTTTTTAGAGGCATATACATTTTTTTTTTTAAATCAAACACAAAAAGTTCAATTTAGTAACCAAAACTCTTGCTTTATAAGCTTTCAAATTTCGTGGCATTTAATTTTTAAAAATAATTCCTGGCATATGGCTTCCGCAGCTACGCCTTATGAATGTAAGTAAAATTTTGTAGCAATTTTTTGAGCATACCCGGTCTTATTTCGACAAAAGTGGGTCTAATGTTGGCTTCTAAATTATGGATCGTTGCTGGTTTATCAGCATAGACCAGAGAATTAACTTACCCTACAAAAAGTGGTCCGAAGGTGTCAAAATACACGATCCAGGTGGTCAATTCAAAATTCCATTTCAAAAGAAAATATGGTCAGCAAACGTTTGGCTAAACAAATTGATGGTGTGACGCGCTGTATGGCTGTTTCGCTATCTTAAAGATCACGGATCATTTACCGGTAGCTTTCGCCACTCACGGTAATGTTGTCATCGGTTTTGGGCTTCAAAGACAAACAGGCTAATGACGCCTTTGACATGTAAACCGTACCAAAAAGTAATTTTTTCGGGATGAAATGGTGTCTCAAGAATCTCCTAAAGATTGTGCTCACTCCGAAAATTACAATAATATTTAATTCTACAATCAAAAAAAAAACTATAAAAAACAATTTAATATTGAATATCATGTGAACCGAATAGAAGTTTCATGCATCACTAGCAATAAAATGGCAGCAAAATATAAAGAAAGTTGCCATACTTAAACACAAAATCGCCACAAACTGTTAATAGTAATAAAACTGTTAATGTACGTTTATGAATACAACTTTAGCAATTTTTCCTTATATATGGTTAATTAACCATTAATAAATTTTTATGAATACGGCTGTTAATGTACATATTTAACTAATAATATAAATTAAATGAGAACTCTTGCTTTCAATTTTACTTTTTAAACATGAAAATAATGTGTTTTTGTTGTTTCTACACACAACAAGCAAATCGTTTTTTAAATACTTGTGTGGTGTTGTTGTAGTGTCTACAATAAACTTTAATAAGTTATTTGAGATAAAAATGCACACGTTGTAATTTTACTCTCAGAGTGGCACTACCAATCTTTTGCTTAACTTGGTTTAAGAATTTTGTTCTTATTCTAAGAAATTCTGGGATTAATTTTAAGGGTTGTTTTAAGTACGTTCAAGTGTTATTCGTCTTTGAATTTTTGATTACGACTCATACTTAAAGTAAGTACTAAAAAGTTAATTTATACCGAGTGTCG
This sequence comes from Pollenia labialis, assembly GCA_949318255.1. Classification (NCBI taxonomy): domain Eukaryota; kingdom Metazoa; phylum Arthropoda; class Insecta; order Diptera; family Polleniidae; genus Pollenia; species Pollenia labialis. The sequence continues at coordinate 139,928,463 of OX439139.1, read as the reverse complement.
TCTTTCAGTGCGTCAAATTGTCACTTTGCTATTTCGGTGAAATATCTGGCAAACTGTTTAATAATCAGTTCGATGAGAATCATACTTAAGTATGACTCGCATATTGCATTGCCTTTAAACATTGAGTTAAGCTGAATCTAAATCAATCCCTTTATGAATGTTTTCAAGCATGAGCACGATACGTAACATCACAGTTCTGAGTGGATATGAGGTTCGATAACATTGCATTAAATATGAATGGGTATAAGTGCCAGCTATCATAAATCATGTGCCAGTTCTACTCACATTTTCAGGACTCATTGCATATCTCTGATGTACATTGTAGGAGTGTTCATTATGTCTCACTAAAATTGCCAAAAAACATTAAAATGTTTTATTTTTCTTGTTGCTGTGCTGTCTGTTCCTACAATTAATTATTCGGCAATCATAAATGCCGTGAAAGTGTGAGTGTTGCACATGACTGCCTTTTAATAATAAAATATCTCAAAGCTAAAAAAAAAATAATGTGTATTTGTTTCGTCTTCAGACCATTTTCAATTTTGTACCAGCCTAAAATTGTATTTTCTCAACTTTAAAAGGGGTTGAAGGAAAAAAAAAAAATAATCTCACAACCATTTAATATTAATATTTGTTCAATTCTTATTGAATTAAACTTTACACCTGATCCCCCAATAAATCATTTTCCAGTGTTCATTTTCTTTGTTTTAGCGGCTGTATACTTAAAGAAAAGATAAAAGAGAAAGTAATTTTAAGTGGAAAAAGTATTTCGAAAAACTTTTTTTTGCTGTCTTTCTGAAAGTAGCAATAAAAAAATTAGAATATTTAATAAGAAAAAACGTGTATTTTCTTACTCGCATGTATGCTGTTGTAAGATAATTTATGCTTCTTTTACTTTTCATTGTTTGATTTACGACTTTGAACAAATTTTTTGAATTTTTTTTTCTTTTACGAACAATTAACCTTTTTAGGAATAAAGTGGTCCAATAAGGGAAGATATTTGAAAATAGGAGGTAAAAACGGTATTTTAAAAATAAAAAAAAAAACAGTTCATACATTCGCTTTCATGTTTTACTTGGGTAAACCTAACTTGTACTTTAATTAAATGATTAATATAAGTTGATTTTAAGTGATGTACCTTTACGTAGTTTTAGTGTAACGACTTTGCCCTTTAACTTCAACGTTGCATGCTCTTTTTTGTAAAAACTTTGCTTTTCGATTCCCTTTTTCCCTTTTGAGGGTTAAAGTAAAACTTTTTAATAAATACAAATCCATAATACATGTTTCCCCTAAACTTTCTTCTTACTGGCAGTTTTTTTTTGTTTTTAATAAAAGTAACGTTTCGTTTTCGGCTTATAAACAGTTTGTTTAAATTTATGAGTTGTTAAATACTTTTCAAGGACATTTTGTATTGAAAGTGTTAAAATTTATTTTATTTTTAATATTGCCAAAAATTAAATGCTCTTTGAAGTGTAATGTTATTGTGGATTGCAGACTATTGCAGGATGGGAAAATCAGCTGGTAAACTTTTGAAAGCAAGCAAAAGGAAAGTTATTTTAATAATTTTAGATTACAAAAGATTTTTTGTATGAGGGTTTGAAAGAAATGTTATTTTAGGAACAAGTTTAAAGAAGTCACAAGCGATTTGTGATAAATTTAAATAGTTTTTAGCAAACGGCTGTCATAACAACCAAGTTGTGTTTTCATGTCTGCTAAATTTATTTCTTCATGTCAAAAGATATGAAAAACAACTTAATCTAGCCAGTAATGGCTGAATTGACAACACTGCAATCGAGAATAGAAAAAACACCGTAATCGAGAATAGAAAATTATCTTCTTTTTACACAAAACAATCGTAAGATTTTTTTTTTTTTTTTAACGCATGAATGTTATAAACAGAGCAATTTTAAATATGAACAAAAATGTTAAAAATATGCATGAAAATCTTTCCAAAAAAAAAACAACATAAAAATATGCAAGCGATTGTTGGCTGACCAGATTTAGGAAAAGTTTGGCCTACGAATTTTAAAGCAGAGTGGAGAAAAACTTTCGTCAAATGCAGATGAGGTAGAACCATTTAAAAGAAAATTTAAACAAGTTATTAAAGGAAATAACCTACCAATAGATGCCGTATTTAATGCAGGAGAAACCGGTGTTTATTGGAAGTTACGTGCTGCGAAAACGTATGTCCATTCGGGGAAAAGATGTGCTACGGGAAGAAAAATATCCAAGGAAAGAATTACAATACTGGTGTGCAGTAATGAGAGTGTCTCAAAAAAAATTACATCTTTATTAATCGGCAAATCTCAAACTCCACGTTCAGTCTGCAATAAAACACTGCCCGTTGCCTACGCTCACTCTAAAAATGCTTGGATGACAAGTACGCTTCTTTTCTTTTTTTTGAAAAACAATTAAAAATACTACGTATACTTTTTGTTTTGAATAAAATAGAGGACGCTTTTCCTTTTTAACTTAGTGCTGGATATAAGGAACAATTCACTTTAACGAACAGGTCTGACAACAATTAGGTTCGTTAAATCGGAAAACATCTGTTGATGTATTTTTTCGATTGTCACAAAAAACCGTAGATAATATGGAAAATAGCGCGTACTAAAATAATTTCCGCTTTTATTAAAATAATTCGATTTAGAACATTGTTAAGTTTTTCAATCGATATTTAATTCTTAATATTATTAACTTTTTCTTTTACGTCTTCTACAACGGATACGTTTTCTTCATGTAAAGCATAAAACAGAACGGATCCATAAACTCTTAATACTACTGGATTATCTCGCACCATACGATTCGGGAAAAAATCAAAAAGTTGTGGAGGAATGTAAGAAAAATAAACGCACTGTTTATTGTTGGTGATTTATCTTAGCTTTGATATCGTGGCATATAAGATGTATGGGTTTGTAATTATTATTCGTTTTTTCAAAACATTTGGAAAAAGGTTTCCTGATGATCTGACATAAGAAATCAGAGAAATGCGCATAGGAACTAGCTTTTCGCCCTGCAATAAATGTTAGTGTATTTGCCGATAAATATTGGGAATCAAGCAGATCATAATTAATGAGCATTAAAGTCTTGTAAACTTATTTTGTCATTTTTAAATAAATCAACAACTAAACATCCACAAATTTTAGTAACCATATATTTAAAAAAATACTTAACCCGATTTATATTCTTTTAGCTTTTGTTAAAATTTTCGGTATAAAAAAGTTTATATGAAAGAAAAGGACCATACATACTTTTTTTTAATAATTGCAAAATATTCTTGACTAAAATTGCACTCGAAGCCGATGTGACATTGCAGACGTTGAGAACGCCAGTCACACAAATTGTTGACGGTGGCCGAAATTTACTAAAATTGAAACATTTTCAACGATGGCGGGAAATATATCAGCGTAATTATGAAGTTATAAAATTTTCTTGGGAGTTTTCTCCCTTCTCCCATTGTTCCTATGTAAATTCAATTGTAAAAATGGGAAAAGGGAAAAAACTCCCGCAGAATTTGTACTCATAATTAGGCTGTACATATAAAGTGCGACTTTAATGTTTGTTGTTTACAAAAAGCTTTGAAAATATTCGTATATTTTTTTTTTAAATGTTAAAAGCAAAATATTTAAACAATGAAACAATTTGGCAAGAATAATATACTTACCTCTGCCGTGCTATTATTCTTTGCATTTTTAATATATTTTTTAGTGTTAGAATTTTTTCTCTCCCCGTTTTTATTCGTGATTTTATTTTTCAGCTCAAAGCGGGAACTTTCTTACTAAAATTTTACACTTGGCGAGTAATTTCCTTACGTGACAGCTTTTACTCGCCAAAAATGTTACAGACACAGTTAAGTGAGAAAAACAGTTAATTGTTTAAATTTATGGCATTTTTGTTTAATTTTAGTGTATTTGTCGATAAATATTGGGAATTAAGCAGAACATAATTATTAAATAATGATTAAACGAGATTAAAAAGAGCATCTTCTATATATAAATCGGCTAAGGCAAAACAGTTAAGAACACTTTTCTCCTCTGTTTGCCCAGCGACTAGAATAAAAAATACACCATTTGGAAGGTATTTACTGCCAGAAGTGCACAATATATATTTTATTAAAATCTGTTCAATATTTTCAGAGTTATAAGCGTTAAAATTTAATACTAACGCATATGGGTATTTCCATGAGAATGTCAACCACGACTCAAAAAATTAAAACGCTTGAAACTTTTTTTCAAATATATTAAAGAGAAATAAAACACCCAAATTTTACTATGCAGACGTACTTATAGCTTATTACAATTTTTAAAAAGCAAAAAATAAAAGTTTAAACTGACTTTCTCTTTGATTAATTTTTAGTAACTGCAATTAACAATTTTAAATTTTCTTCCGATTAAATACAGCAACTGGCAACCCTGGAATTATGCTAAAATTAGTGTTACAACAACAATGAACAAGATCCATGAGGAAAGACCAAGTATATAGTTCGATTAGTGGTATATTTTTTGGTTTGTTTTGGATGCTATTCTAACGTCACGTACGTGGTGCAAAAACAACATTTGTCTTTGTCATTTCTATTTGGCCAGTCTTAGGTGTTTCAAAATAAAAGTTTAAAGCAAGATATTTGCTGCAAAAAAATATTGATCGGAATTTTTTTTTAAATTGGTATAATCAAAATTTTATAAGCTTTTAAAGCTCGTCACGTACGATATTGTAAGTACTAAAATGCAACTAAATGCATCATCTTATTATGTTAGTATTAAGTTTAAATGTGGTCAAACCTTATTTTATTACAATCAAAAGCGTCTTAAAAAATTTTTTTGGAATCGGTCCATATTTGACCATAGCTCCCATACAAGTGCTACTCCCGAAAATAGCTTTAATGTCATAACTTCCTTAGAAATGTTGGCATTTACATAAAAATTGGCGACAATGACTTTTGCGATAGGTACTTTATCATGATAAAATGTTGTGCGGGTAGGTCCAAAAATTAACCATAGGTCCCATATAACCCCCCTTTCTTCAATCGGCTAGGGGCACACAAATCTCATATAGATAGAGATACATAAATAATATAATAAAATTATTCTGATATAATTCTTAACCTCATAGCATAATTCTATTCTGGCGATCTTGATTTGCCATGGGTCCCAAATAGGGTACACTCTCAAATAAAAAATTTGTTTTAAATATTACAGAGTAGGGTGTCATATGGCCGGGCTTGACCGCCTATACTTTCTAACTTGTTTTTTTAAGTTTTTATATATTTACATACATATATTTACAAAAAATATTTTTCATGCCTTGTAAATACAATAAAAGAAAAATCTGTCACGTACGGTATGTCACGAACGATATAACAGTTTGTTCATTATTAAATCATCAAAAAAAAAAAAAAATTTCCAATTACGGATTATAAAGGTAAAATATCTGGTTTAATGTTAAAAATTAAAAAAAGAAGAAAAACCTCTCACAATTCGCAGATTTTCGTATTTTTTTACATTCACCCCAAAATCACTTCCGTTTTATGTCACGTACGATATGCTCTTACTTTGCTCGATATTTTGGACAACAAGGATCCGAATTTAATAATTTTTTTTCATATATAGTACCCTCTAAATGAACCACTGCCTGAAAACGAGGTACTGCCGAACAGTAATAGAATTGAAAAAAAAAAATGGAAATAATTCTGGATTTTGTAAACGGATGGTTCCAAGGCGAATTTACACCAGCTGACCTTATCTTGCTACGTAAGCAACAGCTGGTACTAACCTTGTGTCAAAATGATATACCATTCATAAGTTTCGCTTAATATTATAAAATTAAAAATTTTTTAAATTATAACATTTCAAAACAAATTATTTAAAATTAAAAAGAAAATGAAATATTTGTTTAAATTGTTTAATTGTTGTTACAGTGTTGTTTTATTTTTGACACAGCGTTAAAATACTTTACAGTGTTTCAAAATAAGACCACCTTGTATGAATTCGCCTTTATTTATTCGAAAAAATTTCAGGTGCTAATTTAAAATTTGTATCAGACTTTAAGTGTTGGATTTGGTGTCTTAATGGTTCTTAAAGGAGGGCTGCTCGAGTGTTACAAAAATTTAAAACAATCCATATTTCTTAAATTTTGCCCGCTTTAAAAAGAATTATTAAACAGTAAATATAAATTTTAGTCAAGCTCGGGGCCAGTTTATTTTTTTAATATTTCGATCGTCTTTGAAGATCATCATCAGGGATTTCTTTTTCTTAAATTCAAGAACAATAATATACAAAATTACATCATTGTTACAAACATATAAATCACAACAACATATATGGACAACAAGTTTATGGAGTTTTCTTTTCTGAGTTAATTCTGCCTTTTACATTTTTTTATGTTCTTTTCTTTAAAAAGATCAGTCAAGAATGAAAAATTATCAATAAGTTTTAATTAATTTCATGTTGTAAAATTCCTTTCTTCATAAAAATAATTTAATGAAAATTAAATTTGATGGACTTAATCCTAATTAAATATCAACATTTTTGGGATTTTAAAAAGTTTTTGGAAATTGTGAGATTTCTTTTAAAATTAAAAAGAAAACTTTAGTTTTAAAAGAAATGTTTTCTTACCAACTGTGTGGCTTGTCTTTAGTTAGCCGTCTTACCTTGTATGGAAAAAAATCGTTTAGTGCTCGGTCTGTGAACTCAGCATGTTGATATAAGTGTAAGTATGTACATAAATACATTTATCGCAGTTGAAATTCGCTGATATTTATTAATACAAAATTTTCTTCGCTTACCCAATTTTTATAGATACCCTCATTTAAAACTAAGCTAAAGCCAAGTTTAATTAAATTTAACTGCCTATTTCACGATGTCACTCGAACACTTACGTTATATATTATTTGTGCGAACGTAAACGTTCGAGTGACATCATGAAATTGGCAGTAAATATTTAAAAATTGAAGAAAAGAAAAACCAATTTTTTTTCGTAGTATTTAATGAACAACAAAACAAATGCAAATTATATTACAGACAAGGCGGCTTTATTCATTTTATTTTTAATTTTCCTAAAATTTACATTGATGTTTAAAAAAAGAGAAACAAAATTCCAAACTAATTTCGTATTCCTATTAAAAATTAATTTAAATCTGTTTAATTTTACTTCAACATCATGTGTGCCATGAGAATATTAAGTGGCATTTGTAGCACGTTCAGTGTCGTGATTGGGGAGAGAAGAACAAAAAAAATTAAATAAAGTTTTTTAAATTTAGGTAAAGTTTTTAACAGACACGCCACGCCAGCCATGTCTAACTATATATTTTGGCAGTTCTTGTTTAATTTTTTATTTAAAAGAAATTTATAATTAGGAAATGTTTAAGTTTGTATTGTTATGAAGTTTGAAACTGTAAAAGTTATTTTGGAAAAAAAATATTTTGTTTAATACATTTTTGATCTCGTTTTTTTTTTTTTTGTAATAAATGCTTTTTACATAAATGTAACGGATAGAGGAATTGAATTTAAAATTCGAAATGGAAATACGTGTATCTTTATACAATAAAGAAAGTATAGTCGGCCAAGTCCGACTAAAGTATAAACAGAAAAATTGTCAAAAGTGTACCCTTTCTGGGACACATTGGCCCAGCAAAATAATATTATGTTATGAGGTTAAGAATTCATATAAGAGTTCTTTGTGCTGAAGATTTCTTAAATATTAACATCTACATGAGATTTTTCATCGTTATTCTGAACCGAACCAAGTCATAAAATATATCACGTATATGTATTTGAAATCTGATGCGAAAATCTCCGCAAAATTTAACTCAATCCAGTTCGGTAATGGGGTAAATCACAAACAGTTTCGTAACTAAGGTAACTGTAATAAACCCAAGTCAGTGGCTCCAGTAATTAATGGAAATTTCCTTAGTCAAACTCAATATATTTTCGATTTTTTTTTTGACTTGGTTCGCTTCAGCTCTGAGCCCTCCATATATGTATGTATAAGAATTTTGGAAGTGATATTTGGGTGGGAGCTTTGAACAAAAATAGACCGATTCAAATAAGGTTTGCAATATTTTTGGGAAAAATTTGAACTAAATACATAACAAAATTATTAAAAAAATTTCTTCAAAATTGTGGCCTCTACTTTGTGTGCCACCAGCCTGGCATCCGGATGGTCGGTCATAATGTAAAACGCAAAAACATTAAAAAAAAAACAAAACAAAAACGGTAAAAATTTAAAAATGTGTACATTTTAACTATCGTACAAATTTTGTGACATACCTGAATGTATCGTATTTTATGTCTCGTATTTTATAAATTTTAAAGCTAAAGTTTAGTATGCTTTAATTAAATTTAAGTATTTAGTGCGCCTTTTTTATGTTTGTTTTTAATTTTTAACAAAAGATGCATGACTTATTCTACGTAGAACTTGGCGTATACTTATATTAAATACAAACATTATAACTCATACGCGAAGGTAACATAATATTAATGGCACCCACACGTCCATACATACATAAATACTTATACATATGTATATATGTATATATGTATATGAAAACACTCTCTGAAAAAAGTCAAGGTATAACTACGCGTGTGCGGATAAATTCTGTGAAATTCATACTCTTTATATTATCTCTCTTTTCTCTCTCTCTCTCCCTTTCTCGATATTGTTTAGTGGTTTATTTTTTACTGAATATTTTGTTTACAACAAAATTCGTATCATTTCTTTTGGCTAAATGGAAATATTTGCTTGCCTTCATTTAACAAAAGCACGTGATTGTTGACTAAAACAAGAATCGTATCCGCAATAAAACCACAATGAATTATTTAAGGAAACTGTTATCACACATACTCGTGCGCTCTAATAGAAAAAGTACTAAAAATCACACTTCTTATTAACGTCACACAAACGAGCAATGACAACAACAGGAACAACAAAAAAAGCACAATTTTATTTTACGCACAACAAGCAGCCAGGCATGTTGTAAAGAAGTGGCAAACGGATGGATGGATGGCTGGGTGATTTACTGGCTGCTTGTACACGAATGGAGTGTATGATAGGAAAAACGGAAGGAAGGAAGAAAAGAAGTTCATTTAAGAAATTTTTTTGTATTTTACTCAGTTATTCAATGCAGCATTCCATGTAATTCATGACTCTTTTAGTAACGATGATTGAGATGATGACTGCGAGTTTGTTTTGGTTTTTCGTGCTTTTTATTTTTCAGTTGTGGTTGCAGAAGTTGTAACCCAATTTCTATTTTATGATTATTTTCTACGTTTTCTTAAAGCCTGAGTATTAAAATCATCAAAACGTACACACAAATATGATATTCCCATCTACATTATTGTACTTGTGTGTACTATAAGACAAAACGTACTACCACTATTTTTAAATTGCTTGGTGTGGGCTTCTGTAGTTTCTTTTGCAAATTTTTAAAGCACATTTATGTAGGAATTTTATGTTTTCTATTTTTAATTTTCTTAAGTTTTGTTTTTTTTTACCAGCCATTGACATTTAATTGCTAAGTTTTATATGCTTAAGATTGTGTGTTTTGCTGTTTTATAAGTTTTGTTATTTTAAATGGAAAAGTACACTTGTAATCCATTATTTAGCAGTCTCTAGAGTACAGAACTTATCTTTAAAGTTTAATATGTGTGGGAAAATGTTTCTTAAACCCATTAATAATATTTTAGTTTTAAGGTTTTTTAAAAATGTTTCCAAGAATCGTCGATTGACTGCAATAAATTTGTCCCTAAGTCCTAACTTTTGACTGTACTTTCTTTATCAGTGTTCAAAAGCATTTAATAGAAAGCTTTTATTTCAAAGGGTTGGTAATAACAACTGTTTTTACACTAAAACTGCACAGGTGGAGAATTTTAATGTTTCTGTGCTAAAGTTTGTGACACATATAAATATTAATTAACCTTTAATATCTTCTGATTCAATAAAAGTATATCTGTCCGTCTTCTTGTCTGTATTTATGCTTTTTACAGTGTTTCAAAATACTTTTGTTGTGTGCTCAATTTAAAGGTGCCTAAAAATAAAGAATAATTCGTAACTAACAACTTGGCTCGCCTTTCCAGCAGATCACATGCGTTCATTTTCGGCTGGCCATTGTATCGCACAATGCATTCCAGAGAAAAATCGTTTCTCGGTCGAACTAGCCGTATGTGGGATTACTCCCGGCAGAAATCTTATCAGTTGACTACAATATGGGAAAATTAAAATTAAATGTCCACAAAAACTACTACCTCTTTCCTTTTTCTTATAACCTATTTTCCTAATACTAACACAATGCATTGCATTAGTAGAGGGCATACCCTAAGTGTTGGCTCAAAGTAAAAAAATACGATTGACGAAACACAGTGAGTTGTGCCAACTATTAAAAACGAAATGTCAAAATTCAATATCTTTATGAAGTTAAGTCTAAGTTATTAATATTTTGGTTATTTTTTTGAACTGTTTATGGGTTTTAATCCAAATTTTGATATTTTTATAAGGCTAAGGTTCATTAAATTAAATTTTCATTAAATTATTTTCATTGAGAAAAAAGTTTTAAATTCTAGTTAAAGTAAATGGACACGTGTTGTTTATTTTTTAAGGAAATTTTTTTTAAAAAAACTTGAAAAAAAAATTAAATTTTCTTGTTTTTGAACAAAACATTGAAATGCTTCTCATATCGGCAACATTTGGTACTTTATTTAATACTAGCCGTTCCGGTGGCATTGCCCGCCCAGAATGAATTTTTGACTTACTATAAAAAAATATTAAGCCTGTGTGTTTTATTGTGTGTAGATCGATCAATGTACATAAGTATTAAATTTCATCGAAATCGAAATTGCACATCTGTGCCTTCATATTCTTAGCCTTAAATAACATAAAAATCTGTGTGTGTTTTCATGTTAAAATGGCTATCATAAGTTAATACCAGCTGGAGAAATACAACAAAAAAATTACAAAAAAGTCCCTCTTACAGATTCTCATTCACTCAGGACGTTGCATGCTTAATTTTATGTTTAGAGGTCCAATACTAACGGAAATTCAAAAAGTATCAGTTAAAGACCAAAAGAGTACCCACAATTTTCCCTATAGAGTCTTATCACTCAGGATATTGCATGTTGAATTTTATGTTTCTAAAAGCTAAAGAACTAATTTGATTTGTCCGTATTTCCCTCTTTTTGGTTCGTTTTATCTCACCAAAATTCAGTTTTGACCCGTTTACTGCCTAAAAGACCCAAATTTCAAAAAAGTGCCACCCAGCTGTCGGCTTATTTTTCTAAAGAACAACAATAAGTATTACATTTTTTTTCTTTCTCTTTAGCGCCTCTGAATCCTATACTTAGCACTTTAGTGGAACCTTATATATCCTATGTCCGTTAGGAGGTTCCATTCTTCATTTCGTTGAAGAAATTTTTTAAATCGAACCGGTAGTTCCGGAGATTACCCCTAACAAACATAAACACATAGCAGCATACAAACTTTTCAGCTTAAAATATTAGTATAGATGATTAAAATCAAAAAAGAAATTTTAACAAATTCTTCTATGATTTTAAATGATTTTGTTATTCGTGCTTAATTTCCCAATTTTTATTTTTGATAAAAACACTGAAATTTAACGTGGCTCTAGGACCAGAACTTTAATGCGTAATACCCTCTCCACTCTTGTGGTGGGGGTATAAAAAAGTTCAATAATTTTTCTAGAGCCTTCTCTAATCTTTACGCTTGCGAGTAATTTTTTAAGAACATTTTTTAATTAGGCTATTTTTTATAAATCCATAAGCAGGTATGCTTAAGAGCTAAATTTAAATTCAAAATTCTAATCAATAATATTTATGGAATTCTCTGGATGTGTTTTTATTGAATTCTTTTCCTGGAAAATCTGCCTATTTTTTTTTTAGCGATATTTAAAAGAAATCGTATAAATGTTCGCAAACTTATTTAATTTTTTTAAAGCCACAATTTTTAAAGAGATAACTGCCGTTTGCTAATTTGTTGTAAGTTATTCATACAAAAAACAAACAAATTAATTACATGTATAATTATACAGATTCTACTACACTAAAGGTTAAACCAAACTCTCATGTACGACATTCAACTTTGCAATTTCCATTTTCCATTTTCCATTCATATCGTAAAAATAGCTCCTCCATAAACCAAAGGGGAAAACGAATTGCATTTGTGTTTTATAAATACAAAGCTCTTTAGTATATATTTATAAATAAGCTTTTTATACAATTTTCCTTTTTTTTTACTTTTTAAAAAGAAAACTATTCTGTATGTTTTACATTCCTCATTACAATCAGCGTAATTCCATGACCAAATAGTAGAACCTGTGACTGAGCCTGCCCTTAGTGAAAAATAAACATTCATCATTTATGTACCTTGTTTTTAATGGTTTCTACTGTCTTTTAGCAAATAAATCTGTTTAATTGTGAAACAAAAGCATGTTAATTCAACACACGAAAAAAATTTTAATATAAAACCAGGTAGCTGAATAAAAGTCGAGGATGCAAATCAAAGGGGCTTTTTATGGTGCAGAGAAGAATGTAAAAAATAAAAAAAAAAAATGGAAAATTTTTATTTAATTAGCAAGAGTTGCATTACCCTGAAAATAAATCTAATTAAAGAGATTATTTAAGTGACGAAAGTTAAGTAATTTAAACAACCGGACTTCTTTTTTAAAATTTATACTAATTTCGGGCAGATTAAATGGCAAAATATGCTGAATATTAGCAAATAGACCATAAAAATATTAATAGAAAATTTTAAATGAAGCCTATAATTAAGAAAGCATATTCAGCTGAGCGCGGCCACATGATACCTACACCAAAGTTTTAAGAGAAAGATTTTCGAGATTGTACTAAACACAAAATTATGTCATGAGGTTAATAAAACAGTGCAACAAAATTCGAGTCATCGCGACCAGCCTCAACACTTGCAACGCGAAATGAAACTAGAGTGTAGGTAGAGCAAATATGCCAAAGGGTTTTGAAAAGTAAGCTCGGCTTCCCGAAATATCGGCCCCTAAAATTTTGGAATTTTTTGAAAAGGCGTGTGGTATAAGTCAAAAAATATATACTAAATGTACACTCAAAAAATTTTGTAGTTAAATTCAAACGAATATTCATTTTAAACAACTTAAAATTCATTTAAAAAACGGATTATTTACATTTCATTTAAAACAAATGATTTTTACATTAATTTTGAATTTTTTTATTTATTAAACAGCATATTCCGTAAAATAGAATAGTTTTTACTTTTAAAAAATATATTTTAACCGAAAAAAATCAAACTACATAACAAAAAAAATACCGAAAAACATTATTTTTTGATGGTTTGTTTTTTGAATAACAAACACAAGGCGAATTCATCCCAGGTAATCTCGGTACTACAACAAGTACAACTCGTACAAAAACCACAAGCAATTTGTTTTTGTAAAATCATTGTACAATGTCAAAAACAGAAATAAAACAAAACAGAAACAAAGATAATAAAAGAGAATAAACAAAATTTTGACATCCAACAGTGATTTTAGCTAAAAAAAAAAGTTATCAGCAGGGCTTTTAAGACCACCTGTAATAAATTCGCCTTGAACAAACACATATGTTGAAAAAAAAAATTATTCGTAAAATAACTACATTTTTATTCAATTTTAACATTACGGAAAACGAATTTAATAACCCACAATCAGTTACTGTAATAATTTTATAATTGTACTTCTTAGCTAAAACACTATTTCTGATGCCTTCAGTAGAATTGTATGACAATTCTTTGCTTAGAATATATTAACCCTCTATCACATATTTTTAGTGGTAAATTTTGTCCTTGTTTTAACTTCCACACAAAAGTATACTAAAAGGGCACTTTAAAGGGTTAAAATATTCCAGGAATATTCTATGCATCAAATTTTACTAGGGGTCTCCTTAGAGTTTAAAAATACTAAGAAAAGTGAAGTTGCTAATACTTTGTTTGTCTTAGGCAATGATTAAAGTTTTGATTATAATTTTAAAATATGATCATCTAATGAAAAAAAAAACGAGCAAAAGCGCTGAGTTGAGGCTGGTAAGCAATTTCTCGTAACTCGAGTTCGATCAAACAGCAACAGCTTTTGCTCAATTTCGTATGCATAAAAATGAGTTCAAACCAATTGCATTTACTTGAGCAAAGGGAGATCAAACGTCCAATTGTTATTGAAGTGCAAATATGTCGTCAAGTGAAAGTGAAGTAGAATCAAATAATAATAATAAAACAGAAACTGGCGATATTTCTAAATTTTTAGTAACTATAGAAAAAATAAAACAAAATAAATATTTTCTAGAAATGGGTCAATTACCAAGCATTAAAAATAAAACAATGGAAACATGTGTAACAGAAATTAAGCAAAAAATATAAATATTAAATATAAATATAATAAAAAAATAGATAACATAAAATGTCGCATAAAAAATAAAATAGACGTGGATAAAACAGGCAATAAAAAAATTATTTTACAAAACTGGAAAACTGATTTGTCACAATTTCTTTGTGTGAATTCTAATCCCCCAACAAACAAACTTTCAGCTAAGTGTACCGTTATCAAATTCAAATTTTGGTTATTGATTTCCCAACTTCCGAAATAGTTGGCGAAACAGTTGATTGATGGACTTCAATATCGTGGCACAAAATCTTAAATACAGTCGAATTTTATCAATGTTTCTTCTGACTCCTCAAAAAAATAATTAGCCAACCAGCAGATGCAACTATCATAAAACCTCTGTATTTATGATTTTATTATTAATTATATAAATTAAAAAAATTAATAATTAAGATTACAAAGCTATATCATTTTTTTTCCTCACATGTGGCACAAAATATTCAGCCATGATTCCTTTTTAGTGTACGCGAGTCAACTATAAGGCAGGCTCAACAAAATTTGAGCAAGAGCTCACAAAAGAAAGCAAAAGCTTGTTTTTATGCATATGAAAATGACCACAAGCTCATCTAACTTCAAACTAAGTTCAAACTGAGCGGGACAAGATCAAACGTGAGCAGTGACTAAAAGGAAATACATCCAATTTTAATATGCATACGACAAGCACGTTTTACTAAAAGATGTTCTTCAAATGTGGAGAAGGACATTAAATAAAAATAAGGGATGTTAATCTATGCTAACTGACACTTCTCATTGAATATCGATATTTTCATACTAAGATGTGAAAATTAAGGTTATATTTATTATTATTATTAGTTTCTTTTCGATCCATCGTAGGATACTAGGCCCGTTAGTAGCCCTTGTAGCTAGTTCAGGGTTTCTGGAAAAGCGTGCCCATGAAGGTTGTATCTCATGAACTCTTGCGATGTATCGATTATTTAAGTACGAATAACATCAAAACTACAAAAAACAATCCAAAATCGACAAACTTTCGAAAACCAACATGAATGCATACGAGTGTGATTTTTTAGGTTTGTTATAGAAACAACAACAACTTTACAAAAGAAGGTAAAAAGGAATAAAAAACATATTATTTGTATGTTAATAAAGGGAAATATGAAGCACAAATTCCAAAATTATATTTGCAAAAATAATTTTGTTAAACATATGGGGCATGCTGCTGGTGTCTTATAATTTAAAGTTCTTCTTTAAACAAAGGCCGCAATACAACAAAAATTAAACAAACATGCTATGGTTAAATATGACAATAATTTGTTTTAAAATTAACAATAGTATGTTACTCTTTTCCATGAGCAACATGTTTTAGTTATTTTTGACCATAACATGTTCGGAGGCAACCATAATATGTTTGTGACTTCTTGACGAAAGACTATTTCAACCATAATATGGTGTCGGTGACAATAATATTGTTAAATGAATCATAATATGTTTAAAATTTTATTTAAAAATAGTTTTGTTAGAGGTGACCATAATTAAACATGTTTTTTTTTCTGGGTGTAACGGGTAAGTAAAAAATAAGATTTTATCTCTATCTTTGATTCTCTGGGGTAAGTGTTAAGGTTGTAATCAAGTTCACTTTTAAAGGACTAAGCCAATTAAGGAATTCGTAAACCAAACACAGTTTGAGATTAACGTTTATCTCACTTTTTCTCAAATCTATCCCGTTTCGGGTTTTTTTTAAGTACAGAACACTTGAATTTTACGTACTTGAATCAATGATCATGTACTTGATTTAAGCAAATCCGTACTTAGTGTACGTACGAAAAATTTAAAAGGTTCCATTTAATTTTATAGCGGTCTAGTTGAGAAAAGGGCGTTTTCTATGATTACTAATTTAACTAAATAAAAATTAATTTTTTTTGCATAAACAACGAGCAAAACTAGAAATTGGTATAAATTAATTTTAAGTCGAAAGTAGAAAGATTATGACCTCCTTTATTTTCGACCAAAAATCGATTTGTTTACGCCAAAGCTTAAAAACCCAAATGGCTATAATATTTTGAAATAACGCTTCAACTGAAGAAAAACGTTAACCTGTTTTCACTAAAATTTCAAGAAAAAACCCCGATTGTTTCATACCAAAATGAAAAACAAAAATGAAGGTAAACGTTGTTTCCTTAATTCAGAAAGAGAATTTATTCGAAGATCACCTTTTTTCCACTAAAAATAAATTGTTTTTCTTAACGCATGTAAAAGAACTAAATAACTCTAAAGTGATGATAAGAAAGTTAATTTGTGATAGTAGATAACGTACTACTAAAAATCATTTTATAAAAATTTTAAAATTGCATTTGGCTTCTTAATTAACGTGCAAATCAGGAAAATAAAGGTAATATTTAAAATTTGTTACATACACTACAAAATTAACTTATTTTTTTTAAATTGTTAAAATGAAGATAAAAATCTACTTTTTGCTATGGGTAATTGAAAAAGAATTATCTAAATATTTTCTGCAACTCATTTTAAATGTAAAAGTTTACTTAATACTTTCATTGTAGAGTAAATAAATTTAAAAAGTGAATGCATCCGTCGCATGTTTAAGCAGCACGAATAATAGAGAAGCCCAACATTTTTAAATCAAACTATTGATTAGAATTCCGATAATTAAAAAAAATATTAACTGCTTGGTCTTAAATCAAAATAGATTAATAATTATTAACAAACATATATTATAATATACGTTTTTCCTTTTCTTTAGAAACAAGATTTAACACTACAACTCTTAACATAAAATTTTATTTTATCTTATTCAAAACTTTATTTCTCTTTGCGTTCTAGTCTAATGTTTCAATATGTATGATGACATTCAATTAGTGTTTTTCATACGGGATTTCCCGGGATACCTCACATTTTTCGGGAAAAAAATTCCAGGGAAATTTGTGAGGGATTTTTTTATTTAAATATGTCAACTTTACTGCTGATATAATTGTAAATAAGTTGTGTCAGGAAATAGATATAAGCTGTTAGCAAAAAGGTCTTAAATCAAAAAAACGCATTTTGAGTTATTGATTGGCTTTTTTTCTTTTGTTTGGCTTAAATCACTTTAGTCTAGCAAAACTGCTTCCAATCATTACCATCGGCTCTTAAGAAAAAAGTCTATAGAATACACCAAAATAATATTTTTTAATAAGTTATACCAGTGCCCAAAAATGATAACGAATATCGCCCAATATCCTTCCTTCCATACCTGTCAAAGGTTTTTGAGCGTCTCGTATATAACCAGATTTATAAGTACACTCTTGACCAAAATCTCCTTACCGATCGCCAATCTGGTTTCAGACGAGGCCATAGCTGCACTACAGCCTTATCTGAAGTAAGCGAAAATATTCGAAAGAGCATGGATGAAAGAAAAATTACCTTTCTGGTTTTACTTGACCACTCAAAGGCCTTCCATACGGTAGATCATCAAATGCTGATCATGAAACTATTGAAAATGTTTAACTTTTCTGATACCGCATCGAAACTAGTTGCGTCATATCTTTCAAACAGATGGCAAGTTGTAGCAAACAATGGAACTGTATCCAGCCCTTTGCCCATGCCGAGAGGTGTACCTCAGGGGTCAATACTTGGTCCCCTTCTATACTCAATGTATGCCAACGACCTTCCTTCCCAAATCAAACACTCAAACATGCATATGTATGCCGATGATGTCCAGCTGTACATTGAGTGCTCCAAAACATCGTTAATTCATAAAGTTGGAAATCTTAACTACGACCTCAACAAGATTTATAACTGGGCCACGGCAAATGGCCTATGCCTAAATCCAAAAAAATCGAAATACCTAATCATTTCCAAAAAGAGCATGAAAATCGCTGATGACGTAGGCTTATATCTTGGTGGAAATAAAATTGAGTTGGTCAACTCGGCTAGAAATCTGGGTGTCGTTTTCAATAGAACATGGTCTGGCCACATTAACCAAACGTACGGCGGAGTATATGGTATGCTCAGAAGTCTATGGTATAGTCAACCGTTCACACCACCGAAAATAAGAATGATGATAGCTAGAACATACCTAATACCAAAACTTACGTATTCTTCTGAAGTTTTCGCCGGATGCAATGCTCATGACAAACGAAAGCTAAACACTACGTTTAATAACATTATACGTTACATTTTAGCTATACCCAGGTTTGCGAGTGTAACAACATACTCCAGACGAATCTTTGGAATGACTTTTGATAAAGATCTGAAGTTTAAGAATTTACTTTTTCTACACAAAATTATTATTACTAAGGAACCCAGCTACCTATACAGTAAGCTAACATTTACAGCATCTGCAAGAAAAAATAGCATTATCACCTTTACATATAGAAACAGCGCATCTTTTAACCAATTTTTTGTTTACACAATATATCTCTGGAACCATCTTCCTACAAATATTCAACTCACCAGCAACGCTATGAAATTCAAAAAATTGTTAATGACGTTCTATGCATAAAGTTTTTTAAATTATTAATGTATAATCTTCTTGTTATTTTATTATTTTTTACTACATTGTTCTTCAAGTTTAAAATGTTATTAATGTTCATTTATGTTAAAATTCACTAGATTAGTATTTTTTAGTTTCAACAAATATTATTTTACGAATATAATATCTGATAACTCATCGGATTCTAGAGCTGTTATTTATAAGATTTTATATCTTGTTGCTTTAGAAAGGCAAATATTAATAATAAATAAATACAAAATATAATAAAACTCTACAATTTCAGACTTAAGACTTTTTTGCCAAATGCCAAAGAGATATCCTCTCATATCCGATATGTAAGGCAATGTTTAATACTCTCAAATTTCGAAAGAAGAAGAGTTAAAATGTACAGAATTTTTAATTTACTAAAAGACCCAGATTTATTTTATAAAAATTAAAAAAAAGTTGTTCCCACTTGCTGCATAAAAGATTTTTCGGATTAAATTCTGTAAGAGATGACAAAAGTTACTAACAAAGAAAACGCTTTTTCGATTCGTTTTGAAGTAGTGCTAAGAAAATTTAAAGTGTCTAGGGATTATAAAGGCAAACATCCGTAGAAAGAAAACGTGTTTTCGCATTGAAATTTTCTTAATAAAAATTAGAAATAGGTTTTAAAAAGATTCTGTAAATACTTATTCTGAACTAAAATCTTATTTTAAAATAAATATTTTGTCAAACTTGTTTAAATCATTTAATTGTTTTGGTTTTATATAAGTGCTGTTGCCCTTGAATTAACTCTGTGACAATAAGTTTAAAACTTTAAAAGTGGTTTTTGGAAATTACCTCCGAATTAAATATAATCATCAGTTTTCTGCGGTTAAAGTGTTTTAAGTTTTATTCCTAAACTCTCCTGTCACAGATCGGAAGTTTTTATTATTCCTAATATTATTGGACATTGAAAAAATATAACCAAGAAGTAATTTTGCAATAACTTTCACAAAAATCCTACAAAATAATGGAAATTTTGAACATGTGTACTTTTGAACATGAAGATCTTAAGGTGCAATTAAGCACTTTTTCATTTTTACCACAGAAATAAAAAAGTTGAATGCATTTATAAACTTATATTATTGACCTCAGGAAATATTATTTGTTTAAATAAATTAAATTAAATAATATTTTGCATCGATTTGTATTGAGCGGCAATTCTCGGGATCCCGGGAAATTTGAAAATAAATACCGCTTTCCCGGGAAATGAAAAAGTCCGGGAAAAGATAAACTCTACATTCAATATTAGACACTTAAGATAAACTTGAGAATACTCTAAAACAACCAAAAACATTGTCAAGTATATTGTTTGAACTTTAAAATTTACTCTTTGGCTGTAGTGGCAGTATTTTTGACAGCTTTTTTCTTTATTTTATGGAACTTTTAAAGTGCACTTTCATGATAGTTATCGTCGTAATACCTGTAGTAAGTGCATTGTAATACAAAAAAAAAAAAAATTTTAAAATATCGCAAATAAACTCAAAAAATTTTATATTGTAATTGTATAACAAAACCTTATTGAAAACAAAACAAGTAACAAATTATAGTCGGTAATGCCTGGCCGTATGACACCCTACTTTATAATATTTAAAAACTAATTTTTGAGAATGTACCTTAGTTGGGATCCATGGGCAATCATGGACCTGCCAGAACAAAATTATGTAAGCAGGTTACCATTCATGTAAAAGTTCTTTGTGCTGAATATTATTTAGATACATTAGTAGCTATCGTAAAAGTTATTTTAGGGGTTATAAGAAATTATGGACCGAATATCACCATTTTCAATAGATAGTCTTTGTGCCAGCCAGCCAAGTGGATGGACGGACAGCATAAGGTCGATTTAAAAAAATCTTCTAAGTCTATCGGTATACTAGCAGTTGGGTCTACGACCTTTATTTTAAGGTGTTACAAGCACAAATGCCTAATACTCTCTTCACTATTGTAGTGTGAGTAAAGCAAGTGATCAATATTCGGCCGTGCCGGGTCTCTGATGCCCACCACAACTTTCTCAAAACAAATTACTTAAAATTGTAAATAAAACAATGGTCGAAATAAAGATTTGAATGTAAAGAATTAAATTAAAAAATTAAAATGTCCATGGGAGCTGGAGAAAATTCTTGACCTAATTGCCTTATTTTTTTTTCTGGCCGATTTATGTAAGGGACTGGGTGAAGTAGTGAACCGATTTGGTTTTTTTGCTTATCAAAACGAATCTGTCATCCAAAAATAATGTTTCTGCTTTTATCAGACAGATATATGACCTGGAATTATCTTAGAATTTCACCAGGATTCAGAATATACATACCTTTACACTCATTGAAAAATGCAGAATTGTGACATCAATGTTATTAGAAATGACATCAATGTGGCATAAAGTGAATCCAATGTTGAACGTCATTGTAAAATGATGTCATATCATGTCATGCAACAATTCCCATATTCTATTTTCTCAAAATATTTAGTCAAACACATACAATTTTCAAAGTAGAATCATTACGATGTGTCTTCCCATTGATAACATAATTTCCCCTGATGACAATTTGGCCAAATGATGTTAGGGCTGTCATAACAATGATAAAAAGTGTCATGGGGTCAAAAACGAAGACACTTGTCATAGAAGGGGAAAAGTGGGTTGCTGGCCCTCCTTTCTTAGATTGGTGATAGGGCTGATATCTTCATGTCCAATCTCACGATGGAGCCATGCTTCAGCAAATATTCATGTAATTTGCCTACTTGCCTGAGACGTTAAGATGTACTTTAACCATTCAGGCTACATGACTGGGCGCCTTCTCACTTTAGCTAGCTGTCGGAGGAATCTAAGAAGCCTAGGACCGGAAGTAGTGAGCTGCTTGGACAGTCAAACAGAGGAATCGTTACTGGTCACACTCAAGTGAATGACAGTCAGAAAACTTTCCGCAATACGTGCACCTCTGCTGAAAGTTCCATCTCAGTGTATACATATATGTATGTATAATTTTTTTTTAATGTATTACAAACGGAATGACCAAATCAATTTTTGAAATAAACTTCCTAATAAAGCTTCCTAATACATGCTTAAACGTTTAGGAGAATAAGTAATAATGCGATATAAGCCTTGATACCCTCCACGAATTGCTGAAATTTTTAAGGAGTGAAGCATGTTTGAGAGCTTTGACACGAAAAAAAATATCTGCAAAATCATTAAATCATGACTTAGCTACTTAACTAGCAAATGTAAAGAATCTATCACTTTATGAAAATAAGGAGTATTTAATAGTATTGCGACATTCACAAAAAAATGTTTGCCAAAAATTAATCAATTAAATAATTTATTGGTGTACATTAATTATTCAATTAATTTTTTGTTTGCTCCAATTAATTTTTTTAATCAAAAGACATAAAATTAAATGTTTGTGTATATGTGGAGTATTTTTTGTTTATGCAATACATTTTTTAATTGACTAAATTTGTGTCCCATGACTCGAAAATACAAATCCGTTAATTGATATGATCAATTCCTTTGCAGGGGCTAAATTAGTTAAATATTTAATTGTCTGAACGAATTGTTTAATTAAAGTCGATTTTCTATTTTTTCTGTGTTCTCTTATTTAGGAATTAACACATATTGATATTACAGTAAAAAATTTTTGAACCGTTCACTATGATGGGCGCTTTATTACAAAAACCTGTTTTTCAAATATTTCCGCATCAAAATACAAAAAGTACCATAAAATCGGTGATTTAATAAAAGTATTGTTATGAAATTTGCCTTAAATTTTTATATAACTATGACTTACAATTTTACCAACAACTTTCCTTACGATCGTACTAAAGTCAACTTTATACGTCAAAAAATTGGTGGTATTGTAAAAATGTGGTCAAGTAAAGTTTATTTAGATTAGTAATGTAATACCTAGCTTTAATATGATTCGTCCCTAACTAACTGTAGGTCCTAATTGTAGCCCACTCTCGGAATACTGTCGTAAAATTTATTGGAAATTGAGATCTCAGATTTTATGAAGATTGGTTCATAACTTATCGCAGCTCCCACATAAGGTGGGCCACTTCCTATAACTTTTTATTTGTAATTGAGGATATCAAAGAATCGCCACAACCGAATATAGCGTTCTTATCTGTTTCCTTTGCAGTTTTAAGGAAATGTGATAAAATATCAGTTTTAAGAGAATGTAAAAAAAAAACATACAAGTCACAACAAAGGAAAACAATTTTAAACATACTTAGACGTATAAAGTTTTATGAAAAAGTTTTGTAATTTGGGAACAATTTTGAAAGGGTACAAGTTTTTGGCAAAGATATGCTTTATATAAAAGTGTTTTTAAGGAAAATGTTTGTAAAAAAATCTAAAACTGTTAAATAAAATAATGAAAAGAAATCATAAAACAATTTATTTTTTTCATATATTGACAAAATAATTTGTTTATTAAGAATATAAATTAGCATTAAGATAAGTTCGATATAAATTGTTTAATGATTTGTAATAGTAATAGTATATATATACAGTGGGCGTCAAAATAAAGCAAACAGCTTTATGTCCAACACAAAAAGTGTTATGTTAGTTATAAAGAGTAAAATTTCTACTTTCCCAAATTTGATTAGACTGCAAGCTTGCTGTCATCTGTGAAAAATACATTGCTACAAAATTTTACGAAAGCAAGTTGGACAAAAAAAAAAAAAAAAAACGTGATAAGAGGTAGAAAAAAGAAATTCAACGGAAAACATACAGTATCTATAGTGAAGCGTGATAGGGTTGGCTTTTGTAAAACGTCTTAAAACAGTTGGATCAGCCCAATAGTTGCTCAATATCAACTCAACTAAGCATTTGGACAGACAAATTAAAAAAAACACAAGCAGCAAGCACTCTCTAAGAGAAAATTCTGCAGGAAGATTGGCCAAAAATGTCTGCTGAGCTAACTTTAAAATGGGTGGAATTGATGCCAAAAAGAAATCAAACAAATTATAACCCACTTAACTTTTCTTAGTATTTGAAAACTGTACACTTTTTGTTTTTGACGCGTTAAAAACGGAGTAAATTTGTTTCTTATTGCACTGTTTTTGTTGTTTTTTAAGTATTTAAAATTTTTAATTTTATATTGTAATAACATTTTCCTAAGTTTTGTAAATGATAATAAACTTCTAAAATTTTAAATTCTTTTTTACTAAAATAACACTTTTTATATTGGAAAACAAGTTCTTAACTTTATTTTGACGCTCACAGTATACAATATTTTTCGGTTTCAATAGTAAAGTTAAATAAAACACACATTAGGCTATGAATTCGATTCGCCACACTTTCAGATAACAGAAGCGTTATTATTGGCAGTGCGTACATTGCGATGATGTCCACATCTGTAACGCTTCCGATCTCTTCAAAATTTGCTTACATAGTCTTGCTAATTCCTTGCACAGTAGGTCGATTTTGACGACCATAACCACCCCGTAGTAATCGAAAAGTGGTATCGTTCGAACCACCCTTTTTGTAGTAAGTTTATTAATACATATTCGTAAACGGGAATTCTCACACTAAATAAATGACACTGCCGATTACAGATATTTAACAGTTAATAGTCCTTAAAAACGTCGAGTACGTTCCTCAGGGGTTATGGACTGTATTCAGGGGTGGATTTGCCGATTTTGCGGTAACACTAAATATCCACGTACTTGGTGTTTGCTCCAAGAATGGCGAAAAATTAAAAAAAATAGGTGATTTTCTCCTTTTCCAATTAAAAACACTTTCCTTTGTACATTTCACACATTATAAAATTTTAGAGTTTATTTAAATTTAAATTCTCACAATAGAGCAAATTTACTTTAAACTATGGTTGTTCAACAAAGACTAAAAAACCTTTAACAACTTAATTTTTAAAACCAAAAAAATCTACTTGACGAGAGTACATAAAAATTCAAATAAGAACTTACAATAAACTTCTTGATGACGGTGGCGCCGCAAGATGTCAAAGTTCAATCTAATTAGACCCCAGGGCTGGAAACACCATTGCCTTTAGTTTACACGTTAACAGCCCTGCCAGACTGGGGATTTTAAAACCTCTTAATGGATAGCCCTATAGTATAATTGAAAAAATGTTATCACATTCCATTTTTTACACATCAATACTACAGTTTTCTTTTTTCTCTTTTTTTGTAAATAATTTATGTGTCAAATCAGAGAATAACTGAAACGCTCAATAACATTAGCAACTGTCACATTTGGTATGTCATGTAATTTTTACAAAATATTTCTGACATTTGAATAAGCTGAAACTGAGACAAATTATGAAGCAATTCTAAAACAGTTCTTAATTTTTTTTAATTCTCTAAGTTAATCCCGCGAAACTCTACGCTTGTTTGCAGGAAACCAGAGCCTCTGGCGGGAATCGAACCCGGCACACCGGCGCTGATAGACTTGTACACTACCAGCTAGCCTAACGAGGCACTCAACGTTCAGTAAATTCGCATTTTGAATTAATGGAGCAGATGTTAAAAAAAGTTTCCTGTCATTTTTTTATATATATTTCTTTTACGATTCCATCCCATAAGTTAATTTTACTTTCTCATTTGTAAATTATGAAATTAGTTTGATCTCCTGATTATCCTTTACTAAAATTTATAATAAGAATTGAAATTGTAAAGTAGTAAGCAAACATGCTCTTAACTTGGTGGAAGAATTTAAAAACATGTCATTTATGAAATACAAATTAAATGTTATTGCGTATCTACATTAATTCGTGGATGTTCATCCGTGCTACGTTACGTATGTGGAATATTTAAACAATCTACTTTACATAACTTCATTATTATACGTTCCCATTTTAACAATTTTAGTATTTTATACCAACCATCAAAACGATAAAGAATGCATGGATGTTGTCATTCCGTTTGTTACACAAAACATTCTGGATCCTTGTAAAATTTTTACGACATTTTCGTCCGTCTGTGCTTCAGTCTTTTAAAAGCACGATAGAGGACGCAAAAAGCGTACACGCGATTTACTCTCAGGATATATATCTATGGCATTATAACAAAATATCTTATGTTGAGATAAGATAGAAAAAAATTAAAAAAAAACTCGGCGAAAAAAAACTTTTTAATTAAATTATACAAAATTTAAAAAACGTACAGAACAAAATTTGTTTCTACTTTTTAATTTGACTTAAGATGTTTTGTCAAAATGCCACAGATATCTACACTTAAAAGAAAAATCAATCCATCCGTACTCAAATCAATCCGAAGCGGTATTAGTATTACGGTGAGTATGGATTTTCTTGAATCAAGTACAGAAAGATTGAATCAAGTACGGATTTTCAATCGCAAAATATTTAAATTATCCATTTTCCATCCCGATTTCGTTCTTGAAAAAAATCCGAAAATGAGTTTGATTTAAGTAAAACTAAGATTGAATCAATTTCAAAATTCGCTTGATTCATGTTTTATAAAGTTGATTTTATTCCGCATTAGAAAGAAAAAATTACTATGATTGATTAACTTACCCGTTTTACACCTTACAGAATGATAAAACACCACCATCATGACCGATATGGCTTTTACATTAAAAATCTTATGTACATATTTAACCAAAAATATAAACTAAATGAGAAGCAATAGTTAAAATTTACCTTTTAAACCTTTGTGTTAGACATGAGTCTGGCCAGCCCTATTATCAATGTGTATTTAAAATGAAAACAAGCATAAGCCGGAGGGTTAAACACAATGACAAGTTTAATCTTTTTTTACTTGATTTAAGCATTTTATAATTATTTCAAGAAATTCCTGGATTGATTTTCGAAAGTTATCCCATGTTTTGAGTACCTTTTAGTGTTATTCGTACTTGAATTTTTGAGTACGACTCGTTCTTAAAGTAATCATAAAAAACTTGATATATCGAGCCCTAACCGCGAAAATAGTGTAAGCGACATAAATTTCAGTTTTCGTTTTTTTTAATAAATGACTTTATTGGCAACACTTGCATCATCTCCTAAAATGTCATGGTCACATAAGGTACCGTTACGATTTTATAGCAAGAACAATTTTATTGTAAGCGACAAATTTCATACAAAATTTATATGAAATAAAATAAAAAAACTCTCTTCTGTAAAATTTGATTTTTGGCGCTTACACTATTTTCGCGGTTAGGGCTCGATATGCTTTTAATATCTCGAATTTGTCTTGTTAAAATTAGAAGATCTTCTAAATATTTAAGCTGACCAGAATTCTATCAGGTACAATGTTTCAAGTGCTGATAACAGTTAAGGCCATTTAAGGAACATATGATGATCGTAGTATAAGCTCAAATCGTGGAAAAGAAGATCGTTCAAATTACGTGTGAGGGGTTGCTTTTCGCATTAGCTAGATGAAGTTCATATTGTTCATTTTGTATATTATTTCACAGAAGCCTCATTGCTGAGATTTGAGAGCTGCAAGCAAATGTGTACCTTAGTTGTTATCGTTTTGTTAGTACACGATTTAAGTCTACCCATGGCTTAGACTTTCGGATTATTAGGCTTAAATTGCTGATAAGATAAGATAGATCCTAATTTTTTTGATTCTTCATCGTCTATGTCTCTAACGTTCTATATTTTAAATATCAAATTTTACACTTTGGGGGTCTCAAAATTTATCCTTAAAAATGGTTGTAGAGAGATCACGCTTGTCACAAATTTGCACATTTTGCTATGATGCAAGTTTTTAAGCATATTAAGGTTTTGTATATAAAACTTAATTTTTGCCGAGTGTTTTTTTTCGGTGTACAAATTCATTTATCAAATGTTATCCCAATTTGTCATTCTGTGCATTCATCTGAGAGTTTTAACCTTGAATGATTAAAATTATGAAAATAACAGTTACGAGTATTTTAATATGTTTATTAATAATAATAATAAAAATTTAAGTTTAATTTTTAACATTATTGGGTTAAAGGGTTATGCAAATTTAATAGCAATTATTTAAACATTGAAAATACTTTTTTTGCAAACATCACAAGCCATGATATTGTTTTTGTTTGTTTTATTAATAAATTATTGTTTAATAGTGTTGATTTAGTATCATTATTTAATTACAACAATATACATTTATTATTATTTTGCCCATGAAGTCCATGATAAATGCAAACCAAGGCAAACATTTGTGTGCTAATGAGAATGTTAAAGGATTTTATATTTTGATGTGTACTAAATATTGAAGTAATTTCTTTATTTCAATGTTTGTAGCTTTTCATACCCTCCACCCTAACGAGTGGTGAATCAAAGTGTATAAATGTTGTCATTGTGGCACTGTAAATTATTTACCAAATATATAAATTATATTGTATATTGTGTAATTCTACGCCTCATTCATTAAAAAAAACTCAACAGAAATTTATAATTTAGCTTTAAGGTTGTTTTAAGTTCTTTAAGCAGTCTGGTATTTAATTGGTCTCCTGTCAACCCCTGTCCCAAAAAACACTTAAATAATGTGTTAAAAATTTAGCACACAGTAGTTTTAAATGGCTAGCAGCCGTATTTTTTTTTTTTTTTTTTTTTTTTTTTTTTTTTATTTTATTTTTTATTTATTTTATTTATTTATTTATTGGTATTCCTATACAACAGGACTTAAAGTCTTATAATTATAGTACAGGATAAAAAATTCGTAGCAATTTCTTATGTGTCACACAATAAAAGATTTTAACAATAAACATTAAAATAAAAGAATTTAATACATTAAAGCAATTTTTAAAGTGAGAAGATCAAACAATTTTAAACATAAGGACATTCATAATGAAAATTTGGCATGAAGTTAGCACTCTGGCTAACGATTTGCTAAACTCTTGTTAACGAGCTGCCAAACGTTAGCCAACTTGGAAAAAATAGCTGTTTAATGTTAAACAATTTGGTTGGCTTAATTTAAATTACTGTTTTATTTTATTTTGCTATCTTTTTTAATTTAATTTTAAAATCTTTTTAAAATTGTTATACACGCAAAGAAAAAACATGGTTGTGGTAAACATATTCTAAGAGCAACATATTATGATAAGATTCATGATTGTAGTCACCATATTACGATTGTTATTAAATCATATTATGACCAAATATGTTCGTAATATTACATCATAAAATTTTTCTCTTAATCATATTGTTATCCTGTTAATCATAAAACGTTAAGAAGTTATAATATTACTGTCATGGTAATCATAATAAGATAAGAAGTAATCATATTGTTGTCATGGTAACCATAATAAGTTAAGAAATATTCATATTACTGTCATGGCAATCATAATAAGTTTAGAAGTAATCATGTTATTGTCATGGCAATCATAATTAGTTAAGAAGTAATCATATTATTGTCATGGCAATCATAATAAGTTTAGAAGTAATCATATTATTGTCATGACAATCATAATAAGTTTAGAAGTAATCATATTATTGTCATGGCAATCATAATAAGTTAAGAAGTAATCATATTATGATGCAAAGTGATATGAACTGTTATACATAAATTTTTTACATCATAATATGATACAACTTTAAACATAATATTTTTATTGGAAAAACATACTTATGATAAAATAAAAAACATAATATAGTTACTGTAATCTTTTTGGCGTAGGTCGCAATTATTTATAAATTATTTAATGGAGTTTTCATTATTTTTCTCTTAAAATAACACAAAACTTACCAGTAATGTTTAATATTTTGCACCAATATTTCACAAATTTTTCCACCACTTTAAGATTATTAAAATTTTTTACCAAAGATATTTTATTTTGTGACACTACAACCCTTTTTTAAAGTTTTTTCCTGATGATCTGGCCTAAGCAACCAGTGAAATGCGCATAGGAATAGCTTATCCCATCAACAATAAATTGCAAGTGTTTTTATCAATAATAAAAACTGGGAATTAAGCACGAATAACAAAATCTTTTGAAAAGTTTTTTCTTTATTTTTTTTAATTTCTTGTTTATTTTAATGGTTATTTTGTTATTTCTTTTTTAATATTTTTCTTTATTTTTTTTTTTAATTTCTTGTTTATTTTAATGGTTATTTTTTATTATTTAGCCACTCACTAACAAATAATTCGATATGTTTATGTAAAACACGACACAACTGATACAAAATTATTTTACAAATGGCGATACCAAAATATTATTAGAGTAACGATATTTTGATTGCATCTTAAACTTATTATGATAAATGTATATAAAGTTATCATGTTATGGCTATTAAATATCATGTTATGGCTGTGAGTAATATAATATGTTTTGAAAGTTGTCATAATTTAGTTGTTAGAAAAATAATTATTTTTCGGTCAACAATACTCAAATTTATAATTGCGATAAACATTAATATGTTTACAGTAACTATAATATTGCTGATATTTAATAAAAATAACAATTATTTGTTTACAACAACAATATATTGTTACAATAAACACAGTGTGGTTGCCGTAACCATGCCCAACCATATTTTTTCTCTGCGTGTATGAGGAGGAAAACAAAAAAAAAATATTTCAAAAAAATTACAAAACCAGCGATGATTAATGCAAACGTGTTGCATTTGTGAGTAATATAATGTGGCATCATTAGAATTCAGAGTTGATTTATTAAAAGTTAGAAGATGGTTAAAAGTTTGTTATGTATAAACTCTGTGCTTACAAGCTGATAGACTAAATCGGCATTCTATTAAGCAGCTCGTTGTACGTAGTGTACAAACTGTGGCTAACTTTTTGTTATGAATACGGCTG
This sequence comes from Pollenia labialis, assembly GCA_949318255.1. Classification (NCBI taxonomy): domain Eukaryota; kingdom Metazoa; phylum Arthropoda; class Insecta; order Diptera; family Polleniidae; genus Pollenia; species Pollenia labialis. The sequence goes on along the minus strand of OX439139.1, from coordinate 139,897,882 downwards.
TAGAAAATTTGTTGTCAGATTTCATATAAAGATTTCGTAAAAGGTCCACTTCCAAAAATTGTAAATCGCGTTTATTCGGCACAGCCGAATTTATCAATCCAACATGTTTAGTTTTGTATAAAATTTATAAATTCCAAAAATTTGAGTTGAACATTACGAAACATGCCTTGAATCACTACTGAAAAACTAGTTCTATATTCCGTTTTCAAAAACATGATCACCGCACGTATAAAATTTACTTAATGTCATGAGTTGAATCCTAAGAAAAATATAATTTTTTTAAAGTATTAAAAAAAATTTTCTGTTTTCTCATAATAGATCGCAAACGCAATCGTGTGCCAACTTTACAGGAGTGGTTGGCGTTATTCAGCCGCAATAAGTGTTTGCGCCGTTTTGTAACCTCGTACAGAACGTAGATCCGCCACAACAAACCAGAGATACAACATCTGTCAAAACTGTCGGAATCTCGAGTTGAATCGGCGCTAAAGAAGGCCAAGTTGAGTTTGTCAGCCAACAAAATCATGGCGACCGTTTTTTTTTTTTGGGATGCAGGCGGTGTTATAGATATTGAATATAGTCAATGGCGAATATTATTCCTACTAATTGGGTCAATATCATGAGGATTTAAAAAACCCATTTGGCCAAGAAAACGTTTTTTTTTGCACCAGCATAATGCAAGAGTGCCATGGCAGTTTCAATGGCAAACATCCGCCCTATTCTCCGGATTTGGCCCAAAGAGACAATTTAAAGTTTCCAAACCTGAATAAATGGATCGGCGGAATGAAATCATTTTACAAGCAAATATAAATTTTGATGACCTATCAAATCTTTTTTTTTAATGGGATACAAATTAGGGCGACGTTGGACAAATAAAAAGTTTTTTTTTTGTCCAAAAACCTGTATTTCATTTCAAAAGTCAGAACTATTTGAACTGCCCTCGTTTTCTTATATTAATCAGACACTTACAAAAATTTAATTTTCAAAAAAAAAAACTGTTGTTATTTGAAATACTATTTAAATAATTTTTTTTTAATTTTTACATGGTAAGATTTTCTTTTTTGTTTGCAAACTACTCATGTGGAAATAAAAAAAAAACTTTTAATATAAAATGTAACTAAGACATTCATTTTGTGCTGAAATTTTAAGATCATAAACCTTATTTTATTTCGAAAATTTTCTATATTAAACATACGAGGCAATGTGGATTTAATGCCTACTTATATTGCTGTGAGTCAGTGTTGCCAACTTAGCCATTTAGTGGCTAGATTTAGCCATTTTTCACCCTCTTTAGCCATTAAAAAATGCGTTTAGCCATTAGCCATTTTTCAACTTGTTTAGCCATAAAATTTTTCTTGCCGTTTTGCTTTTAAAAGAATAATTTTTATTTTATTATAAAAATTTATAAAAGCAAAATAAACATTTTTAACAATTAAAATGCCTTTAATTTATGTACATAAATCACAACTTTTACAAATGTTGAAAATCGATATAACCGATGATGATGAAACATCTTTCAAAATAAAGGAACAGTAGTCCAATATTAAATTTAAAAAATAGATCAACACAAACATCGGTGTTTCTTTCTGGTTGCAAATATTTCAATTAAGAGATGTAGGCGGCAACAATTTTTTTTTGAAATTTCAGAATTTACTATAAAGTTGCTCTCTCTTCCATGGTCTAATGCTGAAGTAGAGAGGGTATTTCGCCAAGTAAACATCGTTAAAAGTAATTTGAAAAATAGGTTACATTTAGCAACCGTTAATTCGATTTTATCATTGAAATATTTTTACCAACACCACAATAGTGGAGAGGGTACTATGCGTTTGTGCTGATGTTTGTAACACCTTAAAATATTGGCACTAAGCCCACCTTTTCGTATACCGATTGACTCAGAACCACGTTCTGAGTGGAATAAACGATGTTTGTCCGGCTGGCTGGCTGTCCACTATAATATTGTGCGTAAAGTACAGATCGCAAATTTGCAGATATTTTAATAAAATTTTGTACCCAGGTACTAATGAGGTGTAGGGTATCATATAGTCGGGGTTGATCGACTATATTTTCTTACTTGTTTTTTATTGTAGATCTGGAATCAAAAGGTTGGGTAAATGTTATCGTGATTTATCTTCAAATTATTTAAAACTAATACGCACGAGTGATTTTTATGAGATGAACAATAACGACATAAAATGTATCGATGATTAAATATCATTCAAAATATTAAATAACGTTTATTCTTATTTAAGAAATTGATCTTAACTTACAATTTCATCGTAAACAACTTTAAATAAATTTTTTTGTTTTGTTATTGAATGTGAACGTGTTTTTATTTAAAAAAAAACTTTTAGCCATTTTTTAGCCCATTTTTAGCCATTTTATAGCCATTTTTTCTCGTAAATTTAGCCATTTTTGGTCTCCAAGTTTTGGCAACACTGCTGTGAGTTAAAGCTTGACCGCATTTAGATTGTGCAATTAACGCCGAGTTTTTTTTTCTATTTTATTTTAAAGTGGTTACGAAACTCTTTTCAGATTAACATTTAAATTTTTTTCAAGCATTTTTCAATCAAATGTAAATAAAACAACTGTGTTGTCAACCGACCATTTTCTATAATTACTAAGCGAATAAAAATTCTAATAGATATAAATAAAAATCGCAACTTTTTACAGAAGAATTCTTAATTATAAGATACCAGTAGCATGCCCAATATTGTTTCCGTAATTATTCTACTTTTACAATTTTATTTATTTTACTAAATTGTTTTAACAAATAGAATATGGGAATTATTGCTTCTTATTTAACTTTTTAAACACGAAAATAATCATTTTCTTCTTGTAGTATTGTTGTTAGTCTTACAACAAACTTTTACGAAAACACGTGTATGCACGTATATTGGGTTTAGAAAGTTATTCTATTTTGGATGGTTTTAAGTAACTTTAAGTGTTAAACACATTTAAATACGATTTCAGTGTATATGAAAATTAACATATTTTAATATGGATTTAAATACCATCCCAAAAATTGGACATTGGTCTATAGTACAGAAATAATATACGATTTTCAAAAGGTTAATAGAGCCAACCGTCCAGATAAATATGGTAAGATCGATTTTAAGTCTTTTGATATACTAAACGGTCGGTGTAGTACTAATAGTTTTATGCGTTACAAACTTTAGCGCGGTAAAGTGGGGTACCAAAGCAGATTTTTTTGGATCTTCCAAAGAATCTCTTAATTTTATATCTTCTCTTTTCTATTTCATTATTCCATTGTTCGGCAATTCTTTTAAGTAGATATCAACATTGCAACCTCAATTCGTTTAAATGGAATATCAATTATTTATCGTACTACTATCGTGAATACTGCTATTCTTTAAACAATAAACAATATTTTTTACCTAAAATACAATTTAAGTTTCTTTAACTGGAACATTCAAAAATCTTTCATCTCTTGTTTAACTTAAATTTTTTTAATTCATTTTTTTTTGTTTTGTTTAGAAAACTAAAAAAGAAAAAAAAGTAACAAAAACTTTTCTTTATTTTCATGTTTGAAAAATATTTCTGAACTGAATGCATGAGTGTAACGTAAACAATCACAGACATACTCAAACTTAAACAAACATGCACCTACACATATGCACGATTTAAAACACATCTGTTAGTGGTGTATGTGTGAATGTTATTAGGCGGTCCATAAAAAAAAAATTTTTTTTTTTATTTAATTTTGTTTATTTGTGGTTCAAACCTGTGTAAGATTGTTTAAAAATTAATAATACTCATTTTTTTTTAACCAATATCCCGTACAGATTACAAAATAATTTTAAGGATCTTAAGATTCTAATAAACCAACCTAGAATCGTTCAAGTATAATTTATTTTTTAGAACGGGTCTAACGGACATATGTATATATGTATGTGTAATAAGAGTTTTTTCGCTTTGAAACACTGATGGGATTTGTGGTATAATTGTACCAAATTTGGTACAATCGAAACTTTATTGGTACACTGGTACAATACAACCCTTTTTTGTACAATTAAAAACAATACATACGAAGTTTTATCATTTCTTTGAGGCGGCTTAGGGAGTTACACTTTTCTTTTCAATAATAACAATTTTAATAACAGCCATGACTAGAACTATCAAAAATTGTATTATTGTTAATTAATGTTCGTATATTATACTAAAATATAAAGTATATAAATTAACTTTATTTTAATGAAGTTGTTACAAAAAAAAAATATTTTTTTTTTAGTTGTGGGATTTATTTTATCCGCACAAAGTCTTTATTGATTAAAAGTAAAAACACAAGTGAATTTTCTTACAACAAAACTTATAAACTACCCTGGCAAGCAACCACAGGTATAAACAATCTTTGGTGATCATGTTACTGCGCGTGTTAGCTCCAGACGAACCCGTCAGCACTCTTGGTGTGAACAAAGATATATTGCGATTGGAATGTTGCGCAATTGGAGTCGCGACATAAGCTTTGTGAACTTGCTGTGTTTGCTGTTTATTTTATTTAAATTTTATAAATATTTTGTGTTAACTTCTCCCTCCTTAAATGCAATCGTCACAATTGCTCAAAATGCGTGAATGTCGTAAATCGTGGTTTTTTTTTTATTTTTTCTTCTGTGGTTCTTATATCAGTTCAATGTTCCGTTTGGACTTCCTTAATTTCTAATGTTTCCTTTTGATTTTTTTTTCTTCCTAGAGTTCCAACCAATAGTTGCACAGATGATTATAACAAAAATGATGGTCGATATCAATAGAAAAACATTTTTGGTCTCCAATATTTCTAGTCTTTTAATATTCACTACATTAAGCTTCTGGAGTCTTTGTACACAGAATGAACAACACTCGGGATAAATCAAGTGATTACTTTAAGTACGAATCGTACGCAAAAAGTCAAGTACGAATAACACTAAAACGTACTCAAAACAATCCTAAATGGGATTACTTTCGAGAATTAATCCCGGAATTTCTTGAAATAAATCAATTAACTTGTGCTATATTCGGTTGTGACGAATATTTGATATCCTCCACCGACAGCTCAGTGGGCTTTATATGGCGCCTATAGTAAATTATGAACCGAGCATCACGACATTTATTAGTGTGAGTAGTGAAGTATTTAATTTTATTTTGATAGCATTATTTTTTTGACGGTTTTAGGCATACTAAACTGTTTTCCGGGAGTAGGGTTTATATGGGGCCTAGGGTAAATTATGGACGGATCTTCACGAAATTTTGCAGCGTGCTTTCCAGTCGAAAAAAAACAAATTTTTGCAAAATATTATCTCATTCCGTGCCTTGTTCCACCATTTATGTTATTTTTTGTAACAAAATTATAATTTTCTTTTAGGTGGTAGTTCCACATTTTGATTCATAGCTCTGGTCCTACTGCACCGATTTTGCTGAATTTCAATCCTAAACTGCTTAGGATAACTACAAGCAATTTGGCACCAAGTTTGTTCATATCTTTTGAGTTGTTCGAAAGTGAGCATGTTTTCAACAGACGGACATGGCTAAATCGACTTAGAATCACTCAAGGACCCAGAATATATATACTTTATGGGGTCTGAGATGAATAATAAAAAATTTTCACACAGAATGACAAACTTAATATAACCTCTTCCCAACTAAGATTAAACTTTTCGTTGGTAGTGCCACCCTGAGAGTAACACTCAATTTACATGATGAATTTTATGACGTCCAATTTTGGACGTCATTTTTTTGTTTGGGAGCAAGCGGTGTAGATAAGAAAGAGGGGTAGAAAAATAGACATGATTTCTGTTTTCTCTTCCTCTTTCTTCTCTACACCGCTTGCTATCAAACAAAACATGACGTCTAAAATTGGACGTCATAAAATTCATCATGTAAATTGAGTCTGAGATTACAAAATGAGGGTTTTAACTTCATAAAACGTATTAGCCTCATCTCTCAGCATTGCATTCTATTGTGCGTGCATACGTGTGTGTTTTTCAAAGTTTTTTGTATATATACAACACACGCAACCAGTGTTACCACCAGCAAAATTCAAAATTACACTTGAGCTGAAGCAAATTTACCCGATTTAAATGAAATTACACCTGATATAAAATTAAAGTTTTATTTAATAAAAAGACATTTTACAAAGAAGCAAAAACGCGCCAAACTCATTGAAAGAAGATCAATATTAGTCAAACTGTTAAGATTATTATTGTAATTTTAAATAAATTAACAAAAAAGAGTTAAAAACAATTAATAGCACCTAAAATAAAACTCCTAAAATAATGAGTTTAGCTTCCACAGTTGGTTGCATATATTTATCTAGGGAAGGTTTAAAATGCTCATTGCAATTCTTTTATAATGAGTGTTTTTGAGCCCCATAGAGCTTACGAAAGGTTAGCTGTTAAAGGAACTCTCACACTGCATTAATTTATTATTTTTTCCAAAATAAAGGCGATGTGTTGATTTAGAGAAAATAAACTGTCAATTTTACTCCAAGACCGTGCAATGTGACATCTCTTGATTGTGACATCTCTTGATTGAAGTTACTGGTTTATGCTGATAAAACAGCAGCAATTTACGTATTGGAGTCCAACACTGTTAATTTTATTCGTGACAGGCAGCCAGCAGTGCTAAAAAAGAGGAACAAAATTGGACGTCTGCAAGGCGTTTCGTCAAGGACAGCACCGCGCGTGCCTATTTACTTGAAATCAGTTTCAATTAGTAATGCCGTGTATTAATCTGCGATTAAAATAATTTTTTTTGTGTTGCCTAAAATTTTAAGAGTCATCATGGTCTTCGAAAATACTCTTTATACTTTATTTAGTAAACAAAATGCCTGCTTGGTTTTATACAACTGTCCCTTTCGTTATTCAGTTTTACAACTGTTAAGGGTGTTAAATATTCGAAAATTTCTTTGCATTTTGTTGAGTGGTCCTTGAAAAGTGCTCCCAGAAGGTGGTCTCTTATTAATTTGATTAACTTGTCTTGATTGAGTGGAATTATCTACTTCCATAGGCTCTACTCTAGGTGTTGGTCTTTGATAATTTTGGGAAAGGTATTGGAGTCTAATATATTGGTTTTGAAATCCATTTTGATTTCCTTGATTAAATTGCTGTCTTGGTCCGAACTGTTGATATCCAGTTGGACGAAAATTTGGGCTACGATTATAATAAAATCATAGGAGTATTGCGAGGTGGTAGTGGTGGTCTATGATGTACTATTCCGCCAGTATAAGCAAGTTAGGGAAACAATTTCTGTCTACCTCCTGAAAATAAATTGGTTGCTTAATTTTTATCTTTCTGGATGTTTCCCCTTGCTATTTGTTCTTGTGCGTAATTCAAACGAAATGTCGAAATGTTAATTTCAAACATATGCGTAATACCTCAGGTAGAGAAGTTGGTTCCCGTACGCTTAGCAAACGTGGAAGGTCTCCGTTTATACCTCTTACAAATGTGTCTAGGGCCTTGTCCCTGTTTGTGTTTGTCATCGATCGAAGACTACCTTCATCTAGATCCAGGCAAGATACTTTCGCTGATAGACAGCTTGATAAAATTCGGTTGTCTTATAGCTTTGACACAGAACTGTCATTTGGTACTCTAGTGTACCAATGTCTCGTATATCTAAGTTGTGCATCATTAAGCACTTCTTTATCTGTGGCCAGCCTAAGGGTGTTCTATAGGATTCTAGTGCAGTGTCTGCATATCCGATAATCTTTTTAACCATATTACGTTTAATTTAACCATATTATTGTCAACGACAACCATATTATGGTAAAAATAGTCCTCCATAAAGAAGAAATAACCATATTATAATTGCCTCCGAACATATTATGGTTAATAATAACTAAAATATGTTTAACACTTATGGTTGGTCTTCAACGATAGGAAAATACTATTGTTAATTTGAAAACAAATTACATATTGTCATATTTAAGCATAACATGTTTAGAGACAACCACAATATGGTTGCGGCTACTTGATAGGGGACTAATTTAACTATAATATGGTTGCCGGTGACAAAAATATGGTTTAATTAAACATAATATGGCTAAAATTTTCTTCAAAATAGTATTCTTGGAGGTGACCATATTTAAAAAAGTTTTTTTTCTGGGTGTATACGGACAAATTTTTCGAGAGTGAGAGCCATGGGCAGAATTATCAATATCAATTGCTCGGGCTTGACGGACTATAATTTCTTACCTGTTTTGTTTTTGATTTTAATAAAGAAAAAATTGTTATGAATGCTTTTTTATTTTATAGCGAAATTTTGGTACAATTTTTGTCAATTCGGTACAATTTTGCCATTATGACGGTACAATTTTAGAATTGTCAGATCCCAACAGTACCTTGAAAGTCTCTGCACATTACCACTACTACTAGTACAACTATCAACATTGCATTTTATATGCATATTTTTACATGCGTATGTGTAGGAGTGGGAGCTGTTGTAAATTTTTACCTTGTTTTTTGTTTATACGGAACATTCATTCATATAAGCTGTTTAACAAAAATCTTTGAATTATTTTTTTGTTTTTCCTTTGATAAAGTTGTTAAAAAATATTTCATTTTATAAGTTTGCATGACTGTATTGTGTTTGTGTTTTTTGCAAAACTTTATAAAAACATTTTTTTTGAATTTTTGGTTTTTTTTTTAAGTTTTGCTTTTAATATTTATGAAATGTAATAATAAAAAAACGTATTTCCTTAAATGATTTTCTTTTAATTGTCTGACTCTTGCTCATAATAATTTCTAACAAAGAAAAGTTTGAAATGAAACTTATTTAAATTTATGTGTTTACTCATGTGATGAGTCAAAAAAAATTTAATTTGAATTAAATAGTTAAATTTCAGTAGGTCTATGTGCATTCTCTACACAGAAAACATTATTGCCAATTTCATTTCAATTAAACAATCAACCAAAAATAAAATCATTAAAAATTTAATCAAGTGAATTCAAACTTTATTTATATCAACAAAATTACTGCAGAAAATGTTTTTGATTTTAAAAAATATTTAATTGATGCTATTAATATGTTTACTGATGCAAATTTAATTAATTTTTTACTTGATAAATTTTTGAATTTTTCCAATTGCAATTTTTATTTTTTCTGTGTACCATCTCAAATGGTAAATATGGTCGTATAAAGTTTATCATTACGTGTGTTTCACCAACAAACATTCATCGTAGAACGCCGTAATGGTTCTTTTATAAGCGCTTCGTGTCTAAAAATTTAAATAAAGCAAAGTACAATGCTCGCCACTAGAATAGGACCCCACTCAATCGTTTTTGGTTTTTTTTTGTTTTTATTAATACATTACAAATAATATTATAAAGTTCTGCAAGTATATAAATACGCGGATGATATTCAACTAATGCCTAATGATTCTACCTTTGGTGCAAATTTTCTTGAGTCGAATGTAAATAATGACTTAAAATTCACTGCAAAATGGGTAGAACTTAACTATTTAAATCGGAATTCGAATAAGAATAAAGCAATTGGGTTGTTCACGAAAAATTTTTAAATCAATGACGCAACCCGCGATATGCGCAACCCCTCGCTTAACGCAACACCCAATTTCGTAACATTGGTGACTCTGTAAACGCAACTTTTAAAAAAACTAAGTCCCAATAAACGCAACTTTGCAAAAGCAAAACAAGTAAGGGGTTTTTTTTTTTTTTGGTTTGGGTTTTGATAAATAAATTAAAAACTAAAACGTGTGAATGTAAAATCTTATATCGTCGGTATCCTGCAAAAAAGTCCTAAGTCACATAATTGTGTTTCTGAGTTATTGTGGATTTAAAGTTTATGGCCCGCGGAAAAATCTTTAAATAGCTTAGATTTGAAAATTGATATTAGAATATCATAATTAAATGGTTTAACTTTAAAATGATAGCAAAAAATTTAATTCAGTTTCATTTAATTAATTTTTTTATACAAAAATGAAATGCATCTTGGACATAGGCTTTTTTTGCATTAACAAATATTATTTTATAAACATGGAATTTTTTTAAAAAAATGGTTTGTTTTTCAATCTTTGTATTAAATTGGTTCATCTTTATCTGATTCTGATTCATCATATATATCCAGTTCTGGGGCCTTATTTGTGATGGTTTTGCATGCCTTTAAGCTTTGGTACCAGAGATGAAACTCCTCTGGTATGGCTCCTGATGTACAAGGATTAAGTAAATCTTTCTTTTTTGATACTTCATCACTTGATGGAATTTGTAACACAGATTGTAAGTCGAATGTGCATGACATGAAATTAGGCTCATTAATGGCCCTTTCTTTGTCTAACAATTTCGCAGCTGAACATTCGTCTTTTCTCTTTAAATGGGCCAGATATTCTTCATTTTTAGTTTCTTTACCTTTTTCGCATACTTGACATTGGTCTTTTTTTGGATGGAAGAACGATAAATTGTAATATTCACCGAAAACTTTCCTGTAGCTTCCCGATGAAGGAAGCTTTATTGACGCGTCACTATTATATTTTTCTACGAATAAGGAATACATTTTTGTTATACTTAGATTGGCATCTAAATACAACCTCTTTGAAGTTTTGCGGCAGTAGTGAGACTCTACAGTTGGGAAGCTTTCGATGTAATCCTTAATGCGTGCTATAATTTCATCCGACGTTTTGTTTGGAGGTTTTGATCTGCCCCTTCCATCTTCTTAAGAAAAAGCTCCAGCTGGTCCTTTATATTTACATGCCGCTTTAATTGTACTAGCTGAAATACTTAGCGTTTCACAAGAAAATTTGCGGCATACTCGTACGTTAGAGTTTTCATTTTCCAAAAAGTATGACCTTTCTACGTTACGGTTGACATTCTTTATTGAAGACCTTGCTCGTGGCCTTTGTACTTGTTCTTCGATGACCGATTTTAAAATAAAATCTCTCTGGCGTTGGTATGGCAATTTCCAAAAATCCTTGCATATTATCAATCTCAGTTCTTCGGTAAATTTGTCCTTGCATTTAAAGCGACACTGTTCACAACTTGAGTGCCTTGGATTCTTACCTCGTATAATATCAGCATGCCTTATATTTTTTTTCCATAGTTCTGGATACGTTTTTCTCCATCTTCTATGTTTCTTTTCAGTGAGTAGGCTGTGAGTTTCTGCTTTCAATTCCTGTAGTTCTTCTAAAACCATAGTATCTTTTTCATCTTCACTATCGCTTGATTCTTTGCTGTTTTCATGATCATAATCTAGGTCGTCATCGTTTCCTGAAAAATCTTGGTCAACGCTTAATTCGTCCCATTATTTTTTTTTGTTACATCCAATTGATTCTTGAATGTCTAAACATAAAAAATAAACCCAAAAGTACCAGGATTGAACAATTTTTATTGGAATGACCGAAATTTTATTTTATTTTGACATAAGTTAAAAATTTAATTTGGTACTGGGAAGAAAATTATTACCTTTTTCCAATGCGCTTTGTTTTAATGAGTTCATTTTTACAAACTTTTCAAACTAAAAACTTTCAATAATGAATAAAAGCCAAGGCCTGTTCAACTCGTCGGGTGTGCATTTTTGTTTCACCGCTGATTTTTTTTTTTTTTCATTAAATTTCAGACGAGGTTTTTTTTGCAGTAAAAATAAAAAATAATTTGGAAAACAAATTGTACAAAAAAGTCCTAAGTCCGCTTGCGACTTTTTTGCTCTACATGTTTGTGTGTTTTGAACTTAGAATAATTTGTTTTAATACAACAGCTACTAATATATTCTAAAAAGCCATGGGATTTGTTTACAGCACATAGAATATGACTTTTGCCACACTTCTGCATCATTAACTAAATTTCCCAAAAAAGTGGACTTAGAACTTTTTTGCAGGATACCGACGATATATGCTTAAGGGCAATAGTCTTTTTGATTTACCGTTATTCTAAGAAGGACAAATATTTTGTGCGTACAATGCACTTCTGCTTAAAAATGTTGCTTTAGGTAAACTCCTTTCTATTCTCCATACAACTTCCGTTAAAGGCTTTGTTACATTTGGACAATGCGTCCTGCATCCCAAATAGGGAGAGTTGAGAAGTAATGATGGAATGATAACTGCTATGTGTTTTCAGCAAACTGCACTGCAATTCTTCAGCCTATGGACCAAAACGTGATTAAAATTATAAAACTATAAAATTATACAATTCGTGAAATTTCTGGAAACATCAATTCATTTTTCATTTCAGAATCTTTAGTCGAAAAGTTGCATATACTTTCATTTATTTTAATCTTCTATATCTGCCAGGGATCTAAACTGTGTATTAATTCTTGAACACATCACGTTCAACATTATTTGTGGAAATATAAAAATTCTACTTCTGTTCCACATGTGGTGCTACTGTAGAATATCTACTTTATACAATTTTAAAATAAATAAAATATACTAGGAGCTTTGAAATTATTGTACTTGAAAAAACTTTTGATTTTTAAAATAAATAATTGTTAATTGGATTTTCTCATGGCCCAATTAGTAGGTCTGCTCGAAACGCCTGCTGATTTTTTGCAGAGTTGTGTTTTTAATAATAATACACAGGCATAAATGTTTACTTTTTTAATGATTTTTTATTTCAAAAAATTATTTTTCTTATTGTGAAAATAGAAATTAAATTTAATAATTGTGATCACAAAAATTTTAAATAATTTGAATAATAAAATAATATACATATTTACGTAATAAGTAAAAAAACTAAAAGTGATGCCGAAAGTTCCATGTCCAAAGCATGTTACAGAATCTATTTGGTATGAACGATTCAATCAACAAAAATTAATCTGGGGAAAATCATTTGAACAGCATATTAAAAACTGCTTATTTTCCTCCGCCGCCTGCATATGGTGTGAAGAAAACCACATCAACAGAGTAATTTCCACAGACCAACATGTTGACCAAGGGGAGACTTCTTCTATATCGGGTAAAGCATTTCCGTTGTTTTCTCAACACCCATATGATGGCGGAGGAGGTAAGTAAGCAGTCTTTAGTGTGCTGATTATCTCCAAACTAATTTTTGTTTGTAACATGATCTGGACATGGCACTTTCGGCCTAAAATGATAAATACATTTGCGCTGCTGCATCATCACTGGGGAGATATGCACTTTTATAAAATTTTAAAACACGAACAGAAAGTACTGGTAGTATTTTGCAAAATGTAAAAATGTATTTAACATACATATGAAATTGTTTATATACATAAAATATAGAAAACATCTTCTCATATTCCTTTCGGTTTTGTTTTTTGTATCGCCCAATTAGTCCTAAGCACTTTTTTTAGAACAATCTTATTTTACAAAAATTTCGATTGAAAATTTTTCATTTTACAAAATAAATACATGATAAATACAAAATACATATTTCTTGACGGCTGACAACTTTCTGACATTTTTACCATTTGAATACACAAACAAAACGCGTGTTGTTTTTTCTATTGTTGCATTGTTGTAGTTGTGCGCAGACCTACTAATTGGGCCATGGATTTTCTATATTTGACATTTGACAAAATAAAGATTTAAGACGTTTTAGGAGAATATGCATACGTTCGTCTTCTGCTTGCATTTCTAGTATTTACGATTTTTAATACATATTGTAGAATCCGAAATAAAATTTCGTTAAGTGGATTGGAAAAACCAGATGCGTACGATGAATCGTTTTTTTGGAATTTTTAAATTCAACCTCAAAATCATTGAAAGTAAAATAATAATTTAGAGGTTTCCACTGTTCCAATATCCTGTTTATCACTTCTTGTCGTGATAGCAATATTTTAACATAAAATGGATGTCAGTACCAAAATATTCTTGAAATTATATAGTCTCAAATACATCATAATTGTCCTTCGTTTTACCAGCCATGTTATTAATGGGAATGTTATTGTGTTAAAGCCGAGTTTTTTAAGACACTGCAGCCACAGCGCTTCTTATCAAACTCAATAAAATAGAAGATTTTCTTACAAAACTCAGTTGTGTTATTAATATTAAGGAGACCTGTCCGATTTTCTTGAAATTTTTTTGAATTTTGCATATTTATTATAATAAATATATTAATTTTTTGGCGTTTTGAGAGTCAGTCACTCCTTCCTTAATTGCGTTATTGAGACGATACAAAACTTGAAAATAAACTAGTGGTGTTTTCTTTTCTTAAAAAATAATATTGCATTATAATTGTGTAATATATTTATCAGGTTACACGCACCCTTACAAAGTGATACATATTTCTAAATTACAATGGAACAAAAAAATAGCTACGATATTGAATGCAAAATTTGTAGTAATAAGCGATATTCATCACAGTTGTAGCGATTTTTAACATTAAATTTTCTTAGAATTTTTAATAAGCGTTAACAACACTGAATTTCAATTATATTGTTAAAAATTTTGTGTGCAAAAACTCAAGATTTGACGGCTAAAACTTGAAGAGTGTTGAACCTGAACTTTATCTGAGCTCGAATTTACAGTGTAAGATTTTTCAATTTAAGCCTGTTCTTTTTTTAACTGATAAACCATCTGATCAATCTGTGGAAAATGTACACTAAAATCTATTTATTTACACACATTCTTTAAAGAAACAAAATTTTAAATAAACTTTGTATTTCAGTTTATTAAAACAAGCGAAGAGAAATAAAATAATTATAAAATTTGCTGTTGGGAACGATTTTAGATGAAGTCAGATGACACCAAAGCGAACGCGTGAAGCAAATAGAGGAGAATACTGTTAAAGGCGACCGTACACGACATGTATTTGTCATCTGACATGTCAAATTTCCCACTGCAAAATACATACATACATGTCGTGTGTTACCTTTTTAACTTTGCTTCTGTAAAAGTCAGACGCAAAGTCATCTGACAAAATTTCAAATAGAGCGTGCTCTATTTTCATCTGACAAATTATCTGGCATCAGAAATCTATGCCGGCAAGAAACTGGCAGCGGCGTCCACTATTGCGGAATTATTCGCTGGCTGAAGTTAATATTTTACAATACCGATATATATCGACATATATATGTATAATCAATTCACCATTGAATATAAATTAGAATTAGAAGAAAAAACGTTTCATTATAATATCCTAAATTGGTATCTTCCAATTTGAAAAAAAAAATGTTTAGATGGCTGAACTCTTTTTCGGCGCAAACAAAAATTTTATGGCGGCCGCATGCTATTTTGAAACCGAGAACTACTTTGGTTTCTGCAATAACTATGCGAAAAAAAACATAGACAATGTCAGAAGCAAATTACATGTACGTTTGTGACCGAATATTATAAACCCTATGGAAAACAGCAATTTTGACAGACATACACAATTGCATGTGTCTTGAAAAGTTGACAAGTCAGATGTAAAAAACATGTCGTCTACATGCACCTTAAGATAAATATAAATTGCCACAATTCAAACTGCTGGGTTATTTCTTACAATTATTTATTTATTTCGGTGCTACTCACAACGCATACGTACATAGATAAATGTTTGTATGTGTATGTGGTTAGTTTATCAATTATTTAACTACCATTTCTATACTTGTTATATCCTTTACCACGGCAAGTAGTGAATGATGGTATATAAGGTTTGTTATTATAAGTGTAATACCAAGAAATATAAATCTAAAATCCTATAAAAAATATGAGTTCTTAATTGTTAAGTAATTCTAAAACGATTTAGCCATATTCATTTGTCTGTCCGTCTGTTAAAGACACGATTACTTTTGAACAATGTCAGTTTCAGGGATTGGAAACAACATAACAGTCATAGTCCCTGGTCAGATAAGTTCGCACTTGGGTTTTTAAACGCGTTTAATCATCTCGAATGTTATTAAGCTCTTATAACTTCAAATCCAGAGGATTATCCATACATTAAAGTGAATTGTTAATCACTTCAAATAAGTATGAATGGAACTAAATCATTTCATTCATCACATAAAATCCTCCGGACATACCTACGTTCATTCTAAATCTTCATAAAAGTAGCGTTTAAGCTTGTCAAGGAGATCGTGTGTTACTGATTCAAGCTATTTTTGCTTTGTGTGTGGTGAATATTTGGTTGGAAAAAAAGGATATTCAATACCAGAATCATTAAAATCAAAATGCATATTTACATTATTTTGGTTTTGCAGTCCGAAACTTGGACAAACCGTGGACATCGACAATGTTTTAAATTTTCTTCGTTCGCATTAAGATATTTTTCCCTAAAACTTAAGGCAATGAGCGTCGAACAGAGGAGCGTGCCCATCAAGATTTAATGAAAATTGTAAGAAATTATCAAGGTTTTGGGGCTGGACTCTTATACGTGAAACCCAACCAACAAAATACAAACGACGTTCAAATAACGCTATTCACTTTTGAAAATGCATTGATTTTTAAATAAACTAGTGATTTTTTATGTAAAAAACGAATAAAAACATTTTTTTTTGTATCTAGTCGATAGAGAAAAACCCATTCCAGATTCGAATTCAGCTCACCGAATTACCCTAGAAAAGATATTTGGTTGCTCCAGTCCAAAACCTTGTTGGCTAGTGTAATCCATCAATTTGCAGAATTTGCACAATTTCTTTATTAATATGTTTAAAATAATCTTCTGATAACTTTATCTAAAAAATATTTCTAACCATTATTAATACTTTACAGGAAATTTAAATTTGTTTTTGTGTTGTATTTATTAATCAGCTGTCATCTTAACATCTCAAATGTATGTGAGCGGCTTTGATTAACTTAGGCCCAAATTTTGTAAAACACAACGCACGCCAAAGTATTATATTGAAAGCAAAAACAAATTCATAAATATTTTGTTATTTTGTTGTTGCCTCTAACATAAATTCACATTGGTTTTTAAGATTTCATACGCCTCATTGATTGTGGCGTTGAAAATTTTAAAACGGTAAATACATTTCTGTACAAAGCAACAACCAAATTTCAAAATATTTATGAATTTGTTTTTGCTTTCAATATAATACTTTGGCGTGCGTTGTGTTTTACAAAATTTGGGCCTAAATCAATATTTTGCTTAAACGCGTTTAAAAACCAAAGTGTAGAAAATAATTATGTACCTTAATGTAGGCCAACCGTCCTAAAAAATGGCTTTTTATATTAATCTTAATGTATTAAATGTTAAGTATTTACCTGCCCACATAGATGGGCGCAACTAAAAAAACTTACCAGAAAAATACCGAAATCAAACCTAATAATGATGCTTTTAAGAAATTTGGTTTAATAGGACTATAATTTCGGTCTATAATTTATGACAGATCCCAGAAAAAATTCATTTTCGGAATACATTTAAATACGCCATAAATCGTTATGTAAATAAATGAAATTTGGCACATATGCATTGGTTTATACAAAACAAAAAATATAAAATTGATTTCTATTAAAAAATTTGTGATATTTATTAAAAAATTTATAAAATTTGCAACAGTTAACAAATTAATAGCATTAATTAAATATTTTTTAATATTAACAACATTTTCTGCAGTAATGTTTTTGATTTAATTAAACGTTTAATTCACTTGACTAAATTTTTAATTAAAACAGATTTTATTTTTGATTAATGGTCAAAATTGGGGAGAATTTGTTTTGTGTTCTCTAAAAATTATAGATTTTATGCAGATTGTTTTTAAATTTACCACAGGTCTTTTATGAAGTCTGCCCCTGAAAATGTTGATTCTTGATAGAGGATATCAAAGATTCGAATAAAGCGCTTTTACTTTTTTTTTTTTTTTTTTACAACTCAGAATCCTGTGGCAACTGCTATAGTTGTTTTATTTATTCAGTATTAGTTGGAAATTTTACAATTGTTGTTTCAGCTGAAATTGTTAGTTTTATTTTTGCTATTTGATATTGCATAAGTGTTACACATACACATAACATACCATCACAGCAGTGTTATATTCTATAATACAGTGTGAATTTAGTAACAACTATTTTTACTTCTCTGTCTCCAAAACACTTTGTCTTGCATCCGGAAATATGCCACAAATGGATTTTATATCGGATTTGAAATTTAAAATAAAAAAAGTTTATTTTTAGCAAACAATTTTTTCTTTCTAAATTTTAACTTTTCAATTTAAAATAAACGTAACTGTGCAGATGGTACAACAAATTTTTTTTATTGATTTAATGTAACAGGTGTGATAATATGGGTAAGTGCCAGTTAAAATTGTTATAATGTGAAATGTTATGAACGGTATTTTATTTAATTTAATTGATTTAAAGAAAAGTAATTATAAGTAAATTTTATGTCGTATCCTTAACATGCTGAAAAAATCACTTTTCGAAAAAAAATGGAAACTTGTTAAGAACAAATAAAATAGAAATAATAAATATTGTAGTAACGGGTCCGCCATCAAACGTTTTTTCTTCAACTAGTGCTTATTTCGTGAATGGTAACACTTAGCTCATGTCTGATTTGACAGATAATTAGTTTTATCCTTCCGCTGAACAAATATGGCTGTGTATACGCTTGAACAACGCTGGGAAATATGCGTTTTCACTTCGCTTAGTGGGCCTGCGATCGACTTACAGAAGATGCCGATTTTGCCAAAAAAAAAATCATCTTTTAAGAAAACCCGCACGCATACATTGATAAGCCATTGCACCCAAAGCGAGTCACTGTTTGGTGCGGATTTTGGTCCAGAGGCATAATTGGGCCTTTTTTTCCAAAATGGACAAGGAGTGGCCGTTACAGTCAATGGCGATCGTTATCGGGCCATGTTGAACGAATTTTTGTTCACAAAAATTGAAGAGGAGGATATTGGCAACATTTGGTTTCAACAGGACGGCGCTACGTGCCACACAGCCAAAGCTACGCTCGATGTTTTGCGCCCTGTTTTTGAAGATCGCATTATCAGCCGCAGAGCTGATGTCGTTTGGCCACCTCGGAGCTGCGATTTGACACCGTTGGACTATTATTTGTGGGGTGCCGTCAAAGATAAGTGTTATGCCGACAAGCCAGAGACATTTGACGCTTCAAAGGACAATATTCGTGAAGCCATTGGTGAAATTCAGCTGCACACAATCGATAATGTGCTTAAAAATTGGACCGATCGTGTAGGCTACTGCATGGCCAACCGATGCAGCCATTTTAATGAGATTATTTTCCATTATTAACTGGAAGGATTGTACTTTCAAATAATTAAAGAAATTTGAGAAAATATTCAGTAGTTTTTTTTATAGCATTTTCAAAAAAAAAAAGTTATTTAGCGGACCCGTTATAATGTGTTTAATTCGAATATTTTTTTTGTAATTTCATTTTATTTTATTCTACAAAAGCTTTTAATAAACAAAATTCAGTTAAATCGTTTAATTTCAGGAATAATGCCAATGAAATGTTATAATTTCCAACTTCTTAGTGAATTGATATAAAGCGCTTACCAAATGCTCCTATGTGAGTATGACCATTTGCACACAAAGGTGATTGAGTAGTTCGGACTAAACTACCCACCCGCCCCTTGTGTAGGAGCTGGAGCTATCTTACCTCCGCTAAACTAGAATGGTCTACAGTATCTGTTCATTCGGCAAAAGTACCTAGATCTGCACCCCTCGTAATTCAAATGAAAGTACCTCCCTTACACGAGCACATAGCCCCGACAAAAGCAATGCCATCAGAATACTTGAAATTATATCACACCATACGTACCAGTTCTGCTTCGGAATGGACTTCATACAACATCCACTATCTCATCAATTCCCACCTTATTTAGCATACGTCTAGCTCTGCACAAACAACATTCAATTGTCCGATAGTTCGGCTCTCAGACGGGTCTACATTAGGGCATTCATTTAATAACTGGGGACTCACAAGGTGTGCCATCAAGTCATATCGTCATAATGTCCTTAAGCCTGTAGTACACGGAATGTAAAAAGCCACATGCGCAATTGGTGCTGCCGTAATTTTGACGACTCTGCAAAGCGACAAAATTACGTCAGAACCACATGGTCAATTGTTTAAAATAAATATTGTTGTGTTTCAAACAAAATAACAATTTTAATGCTTTGTTCATTGATTCGTCATAACTGTACCGTAAAAATCTAAATTATAAGCAGTAGCCTACAACTCATATCGTTGGCTTAATATGCAAACCTGCTAACTCCCTTTCAGCACATTTTACAGGATAGACAAAAAACTTTTTATTTTTCCAATTTGCAGCTTGATAGAAAATTAAAAATTCAGTTAGATTGTCACACTTCAAGATTGAAATAGAAGAAAAACAACATGCTGGTCGACGAGGCATATCTTTCTCTACCACACGGCATACAAATCTCAATTTACTTAAAAAGTTGTTTGTATATTAAGCCGACGATGTATATTTCTTGTAATTATTTTAAGACAAAAGCCTTTACAACTTTATGACTTCCTTGTGAATCCCCCAAACATGTATTTATTAAAAATATACTGAGATAATTTAGTAAGTTGTTTCAATAGTTAAAGGAGATCTTTTAAAATAATCTTTTAGAAAAGTAATTTGGTTTAAATGTTTAGGATTAAAGCAAATATTTTCATTAGTTTTGACAAAACTAGACTTGTAAAAAATTCTTTCACTTATCGTAGATCAATATCAAATTTCTCAGTCATTTTCCAGGATTTCTCTAAACATATAAAAACTGATATGAGAAGAAACAAATGACTAAACACATACATATAAAAAGTACGTGAAACAAGAAAGGTGTTGGCAATCAAACATTTAAGCCAATTTTCGCCACATTCCTGTTGATCGATGATTTTAATTTTAATCACCGAACTAAACACCTTCTTTGTTTGTATGAAAAATATTTTCTAAACACATACCTGTTGTATATGAGACGAAATAAATAATTAAAAACAAAAACAAAATATGTTAAAATACCACAAAAGTTAAAAATTTTATTACATCGGTTAATCGACTGAAATTTAGCGGTTTAATCGTTAATCGAAAAAAGCCAATTTGACATTAATTAATCGGGTGGTAATTAATCGGTTAACCGAATGAATACCCTAGAGGTATATTTCATATCGGTAGAGGGCGCAAAATATGGAAAAACGGGTAAATGTTCTTCCATCCTTTATCTTCTTAACTTATCAACCAGTTTTCTTGGAATTTAGCAAGCAGACACTGTAACATCTGAAAGAAAATAGGGAACAGGGAAAGTGGGGCAAAAGCTCCCCCTCAATTTATCTTCTTAACTAATCAACCAGTTTTCTTTAAATCTGGCAGGCAAACAATGTAATATCTGAAAGGAAATATGGAATAGGGCGGGAAATAGAGCAGAATAGGGCTAATCAACCGGTTTTCTTAAACTTTGGCATGCAGGCGCTGCACGGCGATTCGTCCCCATATAACGAAGGGAACTAAATTGAAGGAGTTATCAGAAATTTTTGAAGTTTGGTACACTAGCATAAAAAAGCTTAGTACAGAAAAATATCAATTTATGGAGAAATCGGACCAAGGCCACGCCTACCTTCCATGTGTCCTTAAATTGAAAAATTTAATTTTAGCTTCAATAATGCCCACAAAACTACAAAGAATGGGCATGCTGATACGCACACATCTAGCAACGCGTGTGTAAATTTTCATTTAATCTGAACAAGGACTTAAGATCCTGCCATATATCCTCTTTCTTAAAAATGCTATAACACTTACAATCCAATCGTAATAATATATGGTATGGAAATTAATATTTGTTAGATATATATGTAATACATATATGTATGCCAAATTTTGGTAGAATCGGATTATTAATGTGAAAAATACAAAAACATCATTAATAAAAAATTAGTTAAATGGAGTTGGAAGCAGCAAATTTTCATAATATATTTTACTAGTGCTTGGTTGCTAAGAATTTAAATTTAATTGATTCAATAATATCTTAATTTTGGAATAACAATATATAAAACTTACATCATCAGCATCAAAAAAAATATTGTTTAACCAAGAAGATTCTTTGTTTTTTAAATACGTTAAGTTGTATCTGCTTTCTTTCCAAAATTAAGTCATTTTGATATGGAAAAAATTAACACTTTGCAATAAGTTTTTTTTTGTCAAAATATCGACCCCTTTGCGCAAAATTATCGTATGTTAGGACAGCCATTTTTCTACTTTTCTCTGCTTTCACTTGCAATATCAAAATGAAAATATACATGTGCCTAGACAAGATAATATAAAATAAGACGAAGTGGAATTCGCCTACAATATTTTGTCAGGTAATGTCTCTTTGAATGTAGAACAAGATTGCATCAAAAACTAAATTTCAAAAAAATTGGCATATACGATAATTTCGCGCAAAGGGGTCGATATATCTCGCCTATTTTTCTTTCAACATATTTATATACCTCTGTACTGAAATTCTGTAACTTTTTAACGACAAAAATTTGTAGTGAAGTAGTAAATTTTTAAAATTAATAGTTGAAATTTTCTATTTAACGACAAATTTTTGTCGTTAAAAAGTTACAGAATTCCAGTACTGATTCATTATTTTCAGAAGTTGCTTCAATCCAGCAGTCAACTATATCTGAATTATAAAAAATAAAAAACATCATAGCAGATTATTTACTTTGATCTATAACTTAATTGTTTATTGAGACATTTGTTTACACTATGATTACAGATGCGCACGTCCATTTATTGAACCACGCGCCCTCACTTTTACTCGTTTGTAAAAGTAAGCATTTATTAAACATATAAATGGATTTAACATTTTAATAGAAAAATTGAATTTCCGAACACTCCACAATAAAATTGCTCTTACTACACACAAAGGCTGTTGCCAAAAAAAAACTTCTGTCACGTACCCATCTCCAATTTAAATAAAAAATAACGGCACTAAGTCACATTTTGAAAACATTCTTTAAACGATGAAAAACCAACGTCATCTGTGAATTAAGCGTCATCTTGTAGACAGAACAGACATAACTTTTATACTAAGTTTTTTAATTTATCTTGTCAATTTTTCTAATTCAATCTATCTTTATATGTAAAAATGAAAAATGTTTGTATGTTTGTTTGTTTGTTTGTTTGTTGACTTATAGACTCCCAAACTACTGAACCGATTTTCTTGAAATTTTTACAGTAACATCACGTGAGCCCTAAAAGTAAAATAGGCCACTTATTTTTTCGATCTTAAGAACTGTTATAGTGAGAATGTTCAAACTTTGTAAAAGTCAATCTTATAGTATACTACACTTTTGAAAATAAAAATAAAGCGAGTAGGCGCAGGGGGGAAATACCTCCCATAGGATGCATATATTAAATATCGCTCAACTTAAGAACTATTCAAGGGAGAGTCTTCAAACGTGGTGAAAGCTACTATTATGGTAAACTATAAATTTCAATATAAAAATGGGTGGGGTATACAGAGGAGGAGCACTTTTTTCGGTTAGGGCTGGGGATGAGGAACCCACCATAAGATACCAATATTAAGTATTGCATATGTTAAGAGTCGCTGCACCCATTTTCTTGAATTTTTTCTTCAGTAGCATCTTCTGAGCCTTGACATTGAAGTAAGATAGCAGCAGGGGAAGTGCTGCCCCCATAGGACGCTATTGTTAGATACCGCATATCTTAAGAACTGTTTTAGTGAGAATGTTCAAACTTGGTAGGAGTCACTCTTATAGTAAACTACACATTTGAAAATAAAAATTAAGGGGGAAGGCGCAGCTGGAGCAATACCCCCATAGGATGTATGTATTAATATCGCGTAACTGAAGAAATATCTTAGCTATAGTCTTCAAACGTAGTTAAAGCCACTATTATAGTGAACTATAAATTTTAAAATAACAATCGGCGGGGTAGAGAAAGGAGAAGCGGTACCTCCCATAGAACGAAATTATTAAATTCCGAATATTTGAAGACGAATGTCTTCAAGCTTTATAGGATCCATGGTAACCTTCATCTTTCAAAATAAAAATAAAGGTGTTAGGTGCAGGAGGAGCAATCAATAATATATAAGTAAAAAAGCTTATGAAATATTATTCCCTATAGACTTCTAAACTACAGAGCCGATTTTCCCAAAATTTTCCCAGTAATTTTCTTAACATAGGCAATTAATATTTTACAATTTTTAAGTGGGGGGGCACCTCTCATACAATGACCATAAAGATCTCTTCATAGTTGGAGTACTGTTACAGTGAAGGTGTTCCAATTTTTTACAAATAGCTTAGATAATAGTACACAACATCTTCCAAAAGTAGGTTCAATAGGAAAAATTATCATGGCACCTCCCTTACGAACTCATGAGATTTCTGTATACATATCAGTAGAACGCATTAAAATTTGGTACACGAGATCTGTGTTAAAACATTTTGACTAATTGTATTTCGATAGGGTAGCAAAACGCACCGGGTTAAGCTAGTACTATATATATTTGGATTTATTTCTTATTATGTTCGTAGTTTTTTTTTTTTAACTAATTCAATCTGTGAACATTTGAGCAAAAATCACGAAAATAGCATTTTTTTAAATACATTTTTTTCAAGTTGTGGTAAATTGTTTTTTTATTGGTTTTCTTGTAGTTATTAGAAAACAGTCTAAATATTCGAAAACAGAAAAAACCCATAGACGATAACTTAATGTATCAATTCAATTTTTATATGTTAAATTGCCTTGTAACTTACTATTACTGTAAATAATAAGATTTATATCTTGTTGTGATAGGTATAAAAAAATAAAATAAAAATGAAATAAAAAAATATTTTTCTTTTTTTTTTAATATTCCATCAAAGTTAAGACATTTTTAGAGCTTAATTCTCCTATAGGTGGTTTAGAATTTAGTTAGCTGTTACAGAACAAATTTTAATCTCGTAATCCAGAAAATGAATTTTTTACAATTATTTTCTTGAAACAATAAAAAACCAAGGACATATGTGATTTTAGCGCCCTCTTATGCCGTAAAATGCAGACAAACACAAACAATTTCTTATACCTTTTAACTTTTGTTGTTTTTTATTGAACGGTATTAGTTCGAATTTATATTTCACAGTATTTGTAGTTAATTGTCTTTAAAACTCCTGAAAACTATAAAAATTTCAACAAAAATCATGAAAATAGCCATTTAAAAATTTTTTTTTTCAAGTTGCGGTAAAATTTTTCCAATTGTTTTTCTTGTAGTTATTAGAAAACAGTCTAAATATTTGAAAACAGAAAGAAACCATAGACGATATTTTTCATTTTTTTTAATATTCCATCAAATTTAAAAATTTTTTAGAGCTTAAGTGAATAATAATCATTTTCAAACCAATAAAAAAAATACTTAGGAGAAAATAATTCAATAAAATTTTTTTACTGTTACTTCTAAACAGTTTTACAACAGTTTTCCTGAAGCATGTACAACTCAAGTAGTTATTTAGTAGGGTGATCGATTATTCGACTTTTTTCAATAACCGGTTTTCGAATATTCCGAATAGTTGCCATTTTAAAAAACCCGGTTTTCGGTTAAGCATTTTAAAAATAACCGGTTAACCGGTTTTAATTCGAATACATAATAATACAAAAATCAAATAAGTTTTTGTAATATAAAGTTAATTAGAATAAAAACAAAACAATTCACTAAGGTAAGGAACCAACAAAATACATAGATATGACTTAAAGTATGTTCGACCTAACAAATATTTGACGATAAAATCAAAAAAAAAGCGTGACCAGTAAATTGATTAAACTTAAGCATTATTTTAAATAATTTCTAGTTATTTGCTAAACTTTATGTCTAAGATGATAATTGTATTTATTTTTTTTTTTTTTTTTTTTTTTGTTTATTTATTTAGCATATATGCTATTATTTGTACAATTTTATAACATTATTATAATGGATTTTACAACATTAAAACTTTTGTTTGACATATGAAATAATGTTACGTTTAAATATAAAAAAATTGTTTTTATATTTTAAATTTTCTGGCATTTCATTAAATAATTTAAGACCATTGTAAAATAACAAATTTTGACAGAAATTGGTTGAACTGAAATTTAATCTAAAATCATTTTCGTTGCGCAAATAATAGGGTTGAACATCAGACACGTAAACTAAATATCTTTGCATGTATTCTGGCAATAATCCATTTTTGATTTTGAAAATAAAAATTAAAGCATTCATCACAAGTCGCTGATTTACAGAAAGCCACTGCATTCTTGTTAGCATTTCTCTAATATGGGTCAGTGGATGGCACCGAAGAATACAACGAATTCCTTTATTTTGAAGTTTTTGAAGTCTTGCCTTCATAGTTTGGCTTCCCAGAAATAATAACGTTGAGCAGTATTCGAAATGAGGTTTGATTGTTGTGTTGTAGATATTTATGGCTGTTGTAGTTGATAATTTGTACCGGATTCTCCTTATAATGTAGTTAAGAAACCGTCCGTTAAATAATGTTTGCTCTAGCCAAACGATTTGCAAAAGCAAACAATTCTTTAAGAAAACTAGTGGTTACGTTAGGAGTCAAATATTTAATGGGTGTGAACATAGCTTTAGAATTTTTGAAAAACTTAAGTTTTAAAAATATAGGAATTTCCCAAATTGATTGTAATTGAGTTTTAATTTGTTGCTGGTCAAGCATGTATATATGAAGCAGTAAACTTCAGCCATATTTTTGAAAAGTGGCAAACAAAACCTCTTATCCAGGATTATATATTTCAATTTTTTTTTGTTTCAGCACATAGAAACAATAGTAATATGAACATACTTTTTGTATGAAATATCTGTCAATTCGTCCGTCGATCACACAATTTAAACACTTCCAGGACAATTTTGATTCCTTCAATTTTGTTTTAAGTTCTTGGTGTTTTAATAAATAAAACTGATGAATTATCCCATAACGTTGATGCCGCCGGTATGTTCTTGTTTTAAGCTAGAACTACTTGAGAGTTTTTCATTCATTATTGGCAGCATATTTTAGTAAAGTATTATTTGCAGTCTCTTAAAAACTACTTGGAACAGGGTCAAGTTTTACTTGGCGTATATTTATGTCAAGCTTGTAGTCTAATTAAAAGTGATTAATAAGTCATGACGTTAAAGAACCTTTGCAACTTATCATTTTAGGGCCATTTTAGCACAATTTTCATTTAAGTCAGTTCGAAATATCACCAGAGATGACATCTTTATAAAGATATATATAGTATTTATAATACTGTCAAATTTCTAATTACTTTTAAAGCTGAACTTTTTTTGTAGTACTTTAAATTGTTTTTGGTTTTTGTTACAAGAACAAGAACATGCGATTTGTATTTACATTGCTCATAATGTTTTTTGACTTTTGTTTCATTTTGTTTTGACATTTTTTATAAAAAGTTTAAGTTTGCCAAATATTCAATTAGAAAAATACTTAAATTACGGGTACAATTATAACAAAAGTAAGGAAAACGTTTATAAATTACACATTACTAAAATAACCGGGTTATTTTACTAAAATAACCGGTTTATTCGATATTCGAAAAATGGACATTTTAAAATATTCGACTTGGGCAAAACTGAAATAACCGGTTAAAACCGGTCGAATACTATTCGATCGATCACCCTATTATTTAGCCATTTTTACTTTGAATTCTCAAACTTTGGCGCTCTCTAGCGCCGCCAATAAGAGGTTTATCTTAAAAATTCTTCAAAATTCATTTGAATTGTTTTGTTATCTGCTGATCTGTACATTTTTAAGTACAATATAAGACTTGTTTTTTTTTTATTTAGGTCTATGGGCCACAACACGTTTGCTGGATCAGTTAGTTAATATTATAAAAATATTTGAATGTATAAATAATAGAAAAGCACACAAATTTGTTTAAAAAAAAAATTTATCTTAAAAGCTACAAATAAAATAAATAAAACCGTAGTTATTATAAATGAAAAGTACTGTACTTAGATTGAAACTAAAATTTTGTAGAATAAGATATCAAATTTTACCAAAAAGTAGCGGCATTTAATACAAATTTGTCTTTTTTGTTTGCTGGGTAGCTCTTGTATATAAACTCTTTTAATAAAAAATGTACTTTAACTCCTTTTTTATCTTCCGTAATATTTTTTTATTACACAAAGGAAAAAGTAATTTAAAGTATTCTAGAATTCATCCTAAATAAATAAATATCTTACTATCATGCAACCAAAATATACCCTTTTATAAATTAATTTTTAACAGACACACATGCGATTATTCTGCATCTACACATACATATCTAATTTTTTTTATTTACAGAGACATCTTAAAGATAAACATTTTTTATTTTTGTAAAAAGAGCATCTGTTTTTAATGTTTAAATAAAAATGTATGTAATTAAATTTTTCAGTAAACTAAGTAATTTATTAACATAAATTTAAAAACATCTAAAAATGCAGGTTTAAAATAACAATTCTGACATTTAAAATCTTTGTTTATTTATGTTAAAAAAAATTTTATTTGTTTATCATTTATATTAAACTAAAATGCAACAAATTCAATTATTAATAAATTACAATATTTAAATATTTTCATACGATTATTAGTTATTATGAGTTTGTCATTCCGTTTGTAATTTCTGCAATATTAATCTATTTTATTTTTATATATATCTAAAAAACAGCAATCG